>CM055607.1:25962114-27238826 GCA_029379385.1 Quillaja saponaria
GTGTGCATCTGGAAAAAAAATTTCCAAGTAAGAATACCTCGGATTCAACAATAGAAGGACATGCACACACCTCACAGAACCTTGAAGGCTTGAAGCATTAGAATCACATATGCAAACAGAAAAAGTTTTTGCACATAGCAAGAATGTTTTGACAACTTCGCAATATTCTTGCTGCTCTTTTCAGTGACAAACACACAGCAGATTCATCTAAGTAGCTTGACACTCAACTTGTGCATGCTAAACAAATATCTCCAGACTTCAGAAAACTTGGAAAACTAAGTGTCCACCATTCCCCCATCCCCACTTTTTGTGATAGACCATTAACCAAATAGCTTTTTTTTTTGTTTGTTTTATTTTTGTTTTATATTATTTTATTGCGTTTCTTAGGGGAGGGGAGGTACAATGACCATTATCCTGTTTCTATTTTTTAATTGCTCTTGCACACCAAAATTCAAAATATAAAGACAATTCTGTAGAACTCTCATCTTTCTCTTGAACAACCTGTAGAACATGAAATTAATCCCCATCTAATAATTGTATCTAGTATCTACTAATAGATCAACATACTAGTTAATGACACCATATTCCCAGTCAATGGGAAAGAAGCAAAAGTAAACTACTTAAGAACTTTAAAGTAAAGTTGGCATACCAAGTGAGGGTGGCTTTGATGCAAAGTGGATTGACCCCAAGGTTGAGGATTCAGAAAAAGCAAGCAGTATCATACGCCCATCAGGTTCCCACATTGCACCCTGACATTGAACCAAGTGGTTGATGAAGAAAAGTAGTGAAGAATCTAGGAACATTGTTACTAGCAGAAAAGACAGTCAGATTGAAAAATACATGCTTGACAATTGACATCATCAAACCGCTAGAATGCTTAATAAAACCACAAGTTCCAGCTTCTTATTACTTTTAAATTCAGATAGAAGTTCAAGAAAAAAACAGAAAGAAAAACATAAGTGCAAATCTTATTTATATACATCAAGAGGAGCAAGGTCACTAATAACCTTCTAGTGTATGAAAAAATTGATTACAAAGCACAAAGGTGATTACAATCAAAGGCCTTACATTCTAGTGTTATACACTTGCTCTCAGTATGCAACTCTCACTAGTCACTACTCACTAAAAAATAGAAACCTTCAATTTTAGGCTCCAAGCTAAGGCTGGAAATGAGTTGAGTAGTTTGAGCCCTACTCAAACTCGGCTCAAGAACTATTCGGCTCATATTCAGCTCGAGACCTAACAAGACAGAACTTGAGTTTGCCAAGTATCAAATTTCAAACTCTCGACTCAAGACTTGACAAGTAGTTCAAATTTGTATTTATTAATTTAAATTAATTAATTAACTCCGCCAGAGATTATTCTGCCGGTCCCAATCCCAGATAAAGGAAGAGAGTTGCGATAAATTGACGGTTAGTGTAAAACTAGTCAAACCCTATGAAGATGAATCCTACCGAATATTTGTTGAGGCGTAACCTCCAAAACATCGATACTTTAGATTGCGGGTCGTATCCGTGTCGAGTACGTATGCGATACGAATACGGTTGAATACGGCCCCGATACGCTATGATACGTATCAAATTCATATTCATAATTCTTTTTTGTTAATATTTTATATATTTTTTAAAATTCGATACAGCTCGGATACGACTTGACACGACTCTGATATGACAAGACACGGCGGGACACGGCTCTAACTTGATTGGATACGGCGCCTATATTTTTGGCTGACACTAAAACACTGCGTTTTGTTCATTTTTCCTTCTTTTCTTCGTGAGTTCCTCTCCTTTGCATCTTTTGTTCTCCATTAACAATTGCCGATTCATAAGATTGGTATCGTTGAAGCAATTTTTGATTCTCCGTTCGTGAGTTCAAAGCTTCTTCTGATTTTCAAACTGTTCTTCATCTTCGCTGCTTGTCAAAGCTTTAAAGTTCTCAAGTTATTCATCTTCTCCATAGCCCCTGACAGTCCAATTCACAACAATCACTGTTGAGGCCTCCAAAGTCTCCTTCCTAGTGAGTAATCCTCCAATTTTTATCTCCCTCTCTCACTACCCCTTCTCTTTGTTTGAAAAATGGTGTTATGGACTTCTTGTTGGCACTGATCCAGAATCCGTGTGTTGTTGGCTCCGAAGCTTGCTGTTGTTGGCTCTTTTAATATTTATGAGAATTGATGTGCAGTGTTTATTGTTTCTGTTATTCCATATTAGCTTATGAAGTTATTCTCCGTGTGTTCTATTCTATGTTTGTTTCCTTTGTTGCTTTTGTATAAGCTTTTATAAAGTTTGCATCTGTGGGAATATATGATGGAGTTATGCATTAAATCCATTACTGTTGCAAAAAAAAATTTGATTCTTTTTTTTTGGGACTTTCCTTTAATTTTAATTAGAAAAAAAATCTAATGTAATGAATTGTTTTTGTTGGACCAGTATGTTATAAATTGTACTTGTTTGATAACTATTAGATGATGAATTTGCTTAATTTGTGCATTTTAGATAATTGTATGTTATGAATTACCACTTTATGTTATAAATTATATATATATAATATAATTTAAAATTATTTAATTAAACGTATCATATTCTTGTTTTTAAGAAATTGGTGTATTCTCGTATCGGATTCTCGTATCCATATCCGTGCTTCATAAGGCGTAACCCTCTTAGCTATGCGCTATATTAAACCTTGAGTGTAGTGAGAAATGAGCAAGGATTGAGTCATCACATCCTTAGTGGCACGCCACACCAATTCTCAGGTGTAGTGCAAAATGAGCAAGGGTCCCGCATCAAGGGCAAGTGCTAGTAAAGAAGCTAGTCCAGGACAAGATTGGCATTGCTACTTAGAACATAGGGACTCTTACTAGTAAATTAAGAGAGCTTGTAAATACTATGAGTAGAAGGATGATTAATATTGCTTGCTTGCAAAAAACTAAATAGGCAAGAGAAAAGACTAGGGAGATAGAGAGAACATGATTCAAGATGTTGTATATCAGTAAGAATAGAAATAGAAATGGAGTGACGATTATTATAAATGAAAATTAAAAGGACGAGGTTCTAGAAGTTAAGCGAAAAGGTAATAGAATAATTTTAATGAAATTGATGATAAACTAGAAGGCCTTCAACATCATTAGGGCATATGTCCCACAAATAGGACTAGAAGAAGTTAGGAAAAAAGCTTTTTGAGACGATTTAGATGAGATAGTCCAAGGAGTACCTTTAGGAGAAAAACTGTTTATTGTTATAGATTTAAACGGTCATGTAGGAAGTACAAACAAGGGTTTTGAGAGAGTACATAGGAATTATGGTTAAGGAGATATGAATGAGGATGGGGAGTCTATTTTAGATTTTGCGATTACGTACGACTTGATTTTAACTAACACGTTATTTAAGAAATGAGAGTCGCACTTAGTCATCTTTAGTGGCAGGCCGAATAAGAGCCAAATAGATTTTGTTCTGACTAGGAAGGTAGATAGAGCGGTATGTAAGGATTGTAAAGTTATACCTGGCGAGTGTTTAGTGTCTTAGCATAAACTTATAGTTGTGGATGTTGGTGTTAAGTGTTGGAAGCAAAAACATAGAAGTAATATATGCAGTAGGACTAGATGGTGGAATTTGAATGGAAAAAAGATAACTATTTTTAAAGAAAAAATGTTACAAGGTGACCTATAGAGGGTGGAGGGTGAGCCTATAATGATTTGGGATGAGATGGCGAGTCGTATCAGAAATACAGCTAGAAAGGTGTTAGGAGAAAATAGAGGACATGGACCTCTAATTAAAGGGACATGGTGGTGGAATGAAGAAGTTCAACAAGCTATTAAAGTTAAAAAAGTGTTATAAAAGATTACACAAGTGTAGAAATGAAGATAATTATAAATGTTCTAGACATGTTAGAAAAAATGCTAAGAAAGTGGTTAGGGAAGTTAGAGACGATGCTTGTGAAGGACTTTACCAAAAATTAGAGACAAAAGATGGAGAGAAAGATATTTATAGAATTACCAAGCAAAGGGAAAAACGAACTAGAGACTTAAATTGTATTAAGTGCATTAAGGATGAGATTGATAGGATTTTAGTTAACGAAGACGAGATTAATGAGAAATGTCAAACTTACTTTAATACTTTATTTAATTGAGATTCAATGGGTGATATTAGGAATCTAACTGACTCCTTCAATTATACGAACTGCTAATTCGTTCATCTGATTAGAGTACAGAAGGTTAAAGAAACTATTCATAAGATGACAAATGATAAGGCAACGGGACTAGATGATATATCAAAAGAAATTTGGATATGCCTAGGAGATATTGGCGTAACTTGGCTTACAAATATTTTTAACAAGATTTTAGTAACCAAGAAAATGTCCGATGAGTAGAGGAAGAGTACGTTGATCCCTATTTATAAAAATAAAAGAAACATTCAAAATTGTATGAATTATCAACGAATAAAACTTATAAGTCATACAATGAAACTGTGGAAGAGTGATTGAGCATAAGCTTAAGAATGAGACTCTAGTTTATAAGAATTAATTTGGCTTTATGCCAGGAAGATCTACAATGGAGACTATTTTCTTACTTAGGAGATTAATTGAGAAATATAGAAAAAAGAAAAAGAATCCTCACATGACTTTTATTGATTTAGAAAAAGCGTATAAGACCAGTCTTGTGGTGGGTTCTCGAGAAGAAGAAAGACCCAACTAAATATGTAGAAGTTATTAAAGATATGAATGAGGGAGTAATGAATAGGGTACGGACCGTAAATGATATGACTAGAGAGTTCTCAATCAGGATAGGTGTTCACCAAGATTCATCCTTAAACCCTTACCTATTTGTTTTAGTCATGGATGAGCTTACTTATAATATTCAAGATAGGATTCCGTAGTGCATGTTATTTACTGATGATATCGTGTTGGTCGATGAAACTAGAAAAAATTTAAATTCCAAACTAGAAGTGTGGAGGAACGTGTTAGAATCTAAAGACCTTAGATTGAATCGGACAAAAATCGAGTATATGGAGTGTGATTTCAGTGAAACTAGAAGAGACCTGAATGAAATAATTTTAGACGATCAGACAATCCCTACAAAAGATATGTTTAAGTATTTAGGTTCATTTATACAAATAAATGACGCAATTGAGCATAATTTAAACCATAGGATCAAGGCAGAGTGGGTGGAATGGCGAAGTGCTTCGGGAGTTTTATGTGATTCTAAAATCCAAAATAGATTGAAAGAAAAAATTTATAAGACAGCAGTGAGATCGGCTATGTTGTATGGTACCAAATGTTATGCAGTTAAGAAGCAACAATTGCGATGAAAATAGCCAAAATAAAAAAGTTGAGATGGATGACCGGACATACAAGAAATAATTGAATAAGGAATGAGGAGATTCGTAAGAAGGTGGAAGTAGCACCTATATAGGAGAAAATAAGAGAGAATCGCTTACGTTGGTTTGGACATACCCAACCTCTACCAATGGACATCGTAATTAAAAAAGGTGACTTGGTACAAGTGTCAGGTGTTAGACATTGTATGGAGAGACCAAAATTTACATAGGGTAGTCATCGAGAAGGATATGACTACTATAGGCATTACTGAAAATAATGTCTTGGATTGATGGAAATAGAAGAAAATGATTCATATAGCTGACCTTAACTAGTTTGAGATTTAAGACTTAGTTGAATTGAGTTAAGAATTTAAATTAATTAATTGTACTAATATAATATATATATATATATATTTATTACATACAATCATAAAATAAAAGGATGCAAAATGTCAACATTTTCATAAATCTCTAATAAGTCTCGACCTAAAATTGTTCCCGGGAATAAATGTTAGAAAGTTAAAAAAGATATCTTTGAGAAGGGTACATGATTAAAGGTTAGAAAAGATAATTTCTTTACAAAAGGATAATTTAAATTAATCCAGATTGCCACTTTCCAACTAAAAAGTCCATGATAAGAATTTGAGTTTTGATGCCATCCACAATTTAATAAGAACAAGTGGAAGAATATAATAGACATTGAGAAAAAACATGAAAATACTAAGAAAAATAATCAAAATATAAAGTGCTTGCGAGTACAATACTTTTTGCTCTAGCTCGAGTATCTCGGTACTCGCTCAACAAGGCTCGGCTTGTTTCCAGCCCTACTCCAAGCAATTTCCAAAGCCAAATTTTGACTTCTTATTGTTATTGACTTATTGCTCAAACTCTAGCTCATATATGGTGATGTCATATAGGCTAGAACACCACAATTCACATGACCCTCTCTTCATACAAAAAGCAATACGCTGAAAATGAAAGGAAATACCGAAATAATACATATTTGCAAGGCTTTGCCTAGAGGACAACAAAACATGGCATATAATGGCCCAGCAATAACATGTATGTTGTTGTAAGAGTTTTCTCTAACAATAATAGGAAAGAACTTCAAATTAACTATGTCCTTGGTGAGAAGGTGAGCTTTAGCCAAGACATTTTTACCATTTGCAGTCAAAACTAAGTCTATATATTTTCACTATCTGATAGGGAAAGAACATTGCTTATCACCCTAACTTTTACACCATATTGAAACCATGCTCTGGGTACGTGTTTGGTGTTTGGTGTCAATTGTTTGTTCTTAGTGAACACTATAAAGACTCTCTTGTTCATTTATTTCTTTGCCTCAAAAATGTATATTGTCTAAATGTTGTAATTAATAGCAGAAACTTAGTTTAATAAAAGTGTTCACTATCTGCTTCTTCCTTTTAACTTGATAACTAATAACTCAAATGAGGTTAAAGAATATGTAATAGTTTGCTTGTCCTTATAATATAAAATTTTCACTTGAAATATAAGGAGATATAGATAGTACAATGTAGCTAAGATATCAAGTAAAATACTCAAATAAGACCATTCCAAGGCTTTATCTCCTGATATTTGTGTAATGTGTTTACAAAATTGTGAGGCCAATGAGCATCTCTTTCTTCATTGTCCTTTTGTTGGTGTAAGTTGTTTGACATTTTCAGCATTTCTTAGGTTTGTTTGGGCTCTTTGATTGAGTTTCTGATGACTCGTTACCGAAGTTTTGGGTGGAAAAAAGAGGTAAAGTGTTTGTGGAAATGTGCTTTCTTTGCACTAATTTGGAAAGTTTGGTTGGAACATAATGTAAGGATTTTCCGTGATAGTCATCTTTTATGGCATTTTCTTTTGGATAAGATTGTCTTTTTGCTTCTCTTCGGTGTTCTGCTTCAGCCTTCAAGAGCTTTTCAAGGTGTTCTTTAAGTAGATATGTAGTGATTGACGAGCATTATTGTTTTAAGCTTGTATTTTTATTTATCATTTCCGTTTATTTATGAGGACTTCTTGTCCTCTCCTGTACTTCTTTCTTTCTTATTGAAAATTTACTATAAAAAAAATTATTGAGGTGAACAAAAGTAATGTACTTCAATAATTTTATGTTATCCAAGCTTCAGCTCACAATGCTTAGTTATAGATTTTGGGTGAGACAACAATCTTATCAAGAAGACCAACTAGCCAAGAGAATTCTCAGGTTTCAATGGCAGAGCTGCACAAGTTCAATGAATAGGTCATTATAAGGTACTCAGAAATAGGTGACTATATAAAGCATTGAATAACAACTTATCTCAGATGAAAATAGCCAAAACAAGAAAGAAGGAACTTGAATTCATCAATGAAGAGTATAATTTTCTATATTTCGAACAAATCACTAGTACTTATACATCATACCTGAATAATATAAATACAACAATCAAAAATAAATTTTGGTGAACAAACTCATCAACATTACCAACACCATTCGAGAATTATCACAACAATAGACAATGACAAAGAAGGAATTTAGTTGTCATAAGTGAATAGTCTAATTTTCTATACCTTGGCAAAGAGATCAAAGCCATTAGTACTTAGAATCTTAGATCTCGTAGTTGAATAATGTAAACAAAATAGTCAACAAAAGAAACAAGGAACTTATATGCCAAGTTGAGGGGGGTAATATATATGATACCTTGACAAAGCCACTAGTTGAGGACCATTGTTCAGATGTCCATGTGTTTGTCTCCCATAGATAAAATGTCCCATCACTGAAAAGAATCACGCTTATCAACTTACAAAGTACAAAGCAACACAATTGACAATCAATACATACACGATCTAACTTAAATAATGAGAATTCAGCAAGTGGCTCTACAATTTTGCAGCAAAAAAGTAATCTCCAGTAGGCGACCACTTTAGCATTGATATGCCTCCTAATCCACGTCGAATGGGTGTTCCCATGCCTAGAAATAGGAAGAAAATTAAACCAGAAATCCAGGAAGAAGAGAAAACTATATGGTTTAAGTATAGAGATCATTATGTCTAAAACAAATAGATAATATTTGCAACCACGGAGAGGATAGACCTTTAAAATTTTAACTCAAAAAATGTCAAATATAGGAAAAGCAATCAGCAACCCACGATTAAGAATATTAACTCAACTCAGCTAAGTCTTAAATCCCAAACTAGTTGGTGTCGGCATGATTAAGATTGTCAATGGTCAAAATTTTATTAGAAGCCAATCCAAGTAACAACCTGGTAGTTAGAAATGGTAAAAGATATTTCATTTTTTAGAATCATATTAGAGTCCAAATCTTTTATTTTATTTGCTTGGGCATTCGAATTTCAACAAACCATGATTTACCAAAATAGACCCATCTGAATAGTCTGAACTCTGAAGGTGAATTTAGGGTCTAGCAATTTAATTCCCATAAGCAGCCAAAAAGTTTAGGCAAGTGATACTATGAATATGGAACAGACCAGACAGTATGTTTTCAACCCAAGTGGATGCGGAACCATATTTGTCCAGATACATAATTTATCGATTTCAATATCCATAAAGAATCAGATAAGCTTTTCCATGTTGCCACTTAGGTAAGAATGTCACATGGAAATTGATACATCCTAGTCATGAGATATAGGAAGGCTTCCCCTTCAAATATTTGAACTTGTAACTGTTCCTTGTTACCCAGAATCTACTTGCCTTAATTTCTAATACATTTTCAACCTAAAAGTTGGCATAAACCCTTCTTAGAAGAATTTAAATAAGTCATAGGAGTCTACTGCACAGTTTTGCATCTATGCAGCAATAAACTATAATGCCAACATCATTTGAGGGAATGTCATTCAGCAAGCTAGAGAAGTAATAATAAATTAATAATTATGGCAACCTAGCAGTGGCGACAAAAATAGTAATAAAAGCAGTGGCAATTGAGTTGCATGAGTGGCAGCAGGTAATGATAAAGATTAGTTGAAAGTCACCGGTAGGAACTTAGCAGTTCAATGGAATATTCATTTTAATACCACTAGGTGAGTTTTTCTGAATATTTAGAAAATCCAGATATAAATTAGAGGGAAAACAAGTGGGCCAAAATAACACCAAACATACATTAGGGGAGAGAGAAAAAAAAAGGAAAGGGGAAAAAGAGTACAGAAAAGGACTCCATATACCATATGCTGCAAACTCACTAAGCAAGCTAGCAACATCAGTCAGCAGAAGCAGTTCCAAAGTAAATTATATAGGAAAAGCAACAAATGAAGAGCTCTCATACCTTGAGCAACATCCCATACAGTGAATGAAGAGCTCTCATATGAAGCAGATGCCAAGTATGTGAACATTAGTCAAGAAAAGTTTAGATTGCAGTACGGGCACACAAAACTTTGAGGAACCATTCAAAAAATAAAGATACTTTCTGCTTAACAAGAATGACAAAAGATAAAAGTAAAGATCTATTCCACCACAGGAGGTTAATCTAAAATTTAAATATGAACAGTGTTTAGCCCACTGTAGTAAATGAAAGGTACACTTAGCGCTTGCAAGAACATGAATGAGGACAATGATAGGAAAATATACAAAACATGTAGCAAATAGATCTCCATCACTTGAAAGAACATGAGTGAGGACAATTATATTCGCATTTATAAAACATGTAGCAAATAGATGTAAATTCATTGACATTCTAGGATATCTTCCATCTGGACTCCAGGAGAGTGCACTAATCTGTTCATTGCTATGACTACGAAGAAAATCTACCAGCGTATACCGAATTCCAGAGCCTCTAGAGAGAGTTCCTAAGAAGGAAGCAACACCATGTCTCACAGACGCTGCATTTCCCGTATAAGAAGCAGCCCATATGCATATTCCACCCCTGAAATGTGCAATTGAATCCAATAAATCAGCAAGTACATAAAACCTCATGAGTGATAGCACCTTTACCATAATGAACCTAAAATGGAAAAAACGATATTCATAGAAAGCATCCACAAATTATGATACGCACTTGCATGCAACAGAAAGCATTCTACCACCATTTGGCCTCCACTCGAGTACTCTAACATCTCTTTGTGACTCATTGGTCAAAGTACACGAATCTTTCCCTTCTGTTCAAGATATAACAGCATTGGCATGCACAGAAAGTATGTAAAACATGTAGCTCTTCAACACAAGAAATAAAAAATGTTTAGCAACAAAACATGTTACAAATAGTATGTTCCATAATTGTAATAGGTTACTAACCGGAGTCCTCATAGTCATGAACTATAACTTGATCCGTCCCAGAAATAAAAGCAATTATATGCTTATGCTGGTGCCAACTTACTCCTTGAAGATCAACCTCCTGGTAACAAACTTACCTACATACTTTTATATGTGAGAATGCATTTCTAAGGTCCCAACCACTTCTTCATTCACAAAGGCATCATCAGCATAGTTTCAGACAGTCAATCTGATACCTCACAGTATTATTTAAAAAAAATTCCTAGACTGGGACAATACAACTTACAAGCCCTGCGATGTACACGTTATAATGAAATAACATTGGCACCCAAACAACATGCAATCTTAAATAGAAGAAAGAACACAGGCGTCTTTAGTTTCTTCCTGTCAAGGTTAACTAATTTCTCAATGAATGGACCTCATTCATTTCAAGTCACTGCACGTTCTAAACATTTCCAATGGTTGTCATTTAGATCCCTCCTGAAGACCTTGAAGTAAACACATCCAAAGCTAATTCCAAATTATTGCATCCAAATTCATGACACTCGCTACTCATATACAAGAATTTGTCTCCAAATTGTAATTTTAAACTTTAAATTATGACTCATGTACACCTATTTATTTAAACAAAATCTTCTTTAATTCTTTTCTGCATTCATTCTCTATGGAGCAACTGAACCAAAGATGGTGCTGTTCAAGTAAATCATTCCAGTTATAAATGACAAGGGAAAAAATACCCATATACTTTTTTAACATAATCCAGAGTACTACAACATATCAAATAATGTAGAAAACAGTAACATACGTCACAATTTGTTATTTCAATTTTAGAGACAAGGACATACATCATTGGGATAAAAAAAGCGTCTGAGCGAATCCTTTACTACCACTTGCAAGACTGCCACTAGATTTTTACTATGACTACTCTCATCTGTTGTTCTTCCTTCTTGTTCTGCCTCATTCTCGGGAAGTCGGTGGCACAAGCTGTTGAGACTGAAATGGAACGGGGCTGAAGACCATTCCCTAGTACATGGACTCAAACCTCATTATTTAAACAATATATATATATATATATATATATATATATATATATATATATAATCGAAATGCATCAGCATGAAAAGCAGCAGTATTTACAAGAAGTTTGCCATAAGTATCTTTGGCTCGATCATCTGAAAGGCTCTCAGCGGTAACTGCAAAATACAAGTACGAAATTCATAACAGAAGCTTAATAATTCTATGAAAATGGTGTACGGATGTGTGCCTGTGAAGTAGAGAGAAAGAAAGAGATTTACATACTTAAGTCCCGATTGATTTCGCAGATGGTGACAGAACCGAGACGAGGAATAGAAGCCATATTGTGGGATCAAACAACAATCGTGTTCTAGGGTTTTGGTCACCTTCACTTCTCAGTTCACAGCCAAATGTTACTGGGTTTTTTTCCTGTTCTTTTCCCGCTTTTCTACTTGCTTTATTTCTTTATTTCTTTATCTTTCTTATTTTCCTTTTTTTTTTGGCAAAATAATATCTACTGTTTTCATATTCTTATTAATGTTGTCTAATAAATTTTTTTTTTTTTTTTTTTTTTTTTTTTGGGGATGTCTTATATAATTTCAGAATGTTTATTTTAGATGAAAAATATTAATGTGGGTTAAAATCAGTTGAATATAATAATAAATTTGCATCTATTATAATTTTTGCCTACATTTATTATCTTCACAATATTTTTTTTCTTTCATCCTAAATATATTTTACACTCCATCGGTATTCAACTATTGACGTCTTGCTTCTCTCTCAAAATTAAAATATTAGTCAATCCGGTCAAATTTTTTGTTCTTCGTTCATAAGTCATTAAGAAAAATATAAATTCAATAAATTGTGTCAAATTTTTAAAAATGTGCAAATCATCACACCTAATTTCTTGTTATTTAGGAAGGGAATAAAAAAACGAGTGAGAGTATACATGAGATAATGAGAGAAATGATGCATAAGAGTGGTAAGAAAGATAAATTTTTGGCTTAATTCAACTTAATCACTAGACTTCAAAATGATGCTGTTAGCTCCCTACAATTTTAAATTTGATTTAGTTAAGTCACCTCCCGTATAAACTAACACTGTAGTGTTGATGTGGCTATGAGGAGATGAAGTGGACAAATTTCACTTCCCCTGCTCCTTTCATTGATTTCTTCCACTAGAATTTCAGCTATTTCCTCTAATGAAAAAGCATAGAGATTTTGGACCCTCCTGAATTTTTGGCTTTGCAATCGATTGAAAAAGTTTTAGAGGATATGCTGGGATCAAATTTCTATACTTATTGTGATTTCTGCTTCTACCATGCTTTCAAATCTAGTGGTGATGTTGGTTAGTGTAAAGAATCAGTAAAAACATGACAATCATGTGCTAAGTGAAATTTCAACTTCTCTATTTCTTGAACTCTAGCTATAACATTTTATGATTATATGAAAAATCTTAATTTTTGTTTAAATTAAACAATAAAAGTAGAATCGTGTATCTTAAAGACTTTTAATTATTTTGATCTCAATTCGGTTTTCACAACAATGACACAAACGTCCCATTTTTGAGTATATCCACACGAACTAATCCAACTGTAAGAATCTCTATGCTTGCAATTTAGTGTAAGAAATATGCCAAAATAAATATCCGTACACCACAATTATCTAAATTATAATTTTTTTTATAAGAAATCATTAGTCAAGCTTGTGAGACAACTATTAAAACTTATTATGACTAGCAACTTTTTGTAGAGAAAATGAATAATACCAATTTAAGGTGACATGTTGTGTTAAATCACATCTCCTTTATTTATTTTATTATTATTTTTTATTTATTGGTCAAGTGTGTTTAAGTCAATTTATATACATATTGATTAATCACCTTTTCGGTCTTGTCAAAAGCACGTTAAGACTATGAAAATTTATGAAGATTTTACTCCATATGGCCAATACTTAAGGAGATTCGAACCCAATAAATAAATGAAGAGAGCGACACTTTCTTAACCACAAGCAAACCCCATAGGGTGTTTATATTTATTATTTCATAAAATAATTATATTTAAATATACTACATGTGCATGATACATCAGTAAGGAATCGGTATAAAATATGATAATCATATGTGCAACGAAATTTAAAATTTTAATTATTTTAACACTAAATCACCTTATAATTATATGAAATATCCTAAAACTAGTTTAACAATTAAACATGTTAGATATAAAATTGTGTACCGCTAAGACTTTCAATATCATTCAATCTTGATTCGACTTCACTATTTCTTGATGATTCACCAAGATCATTGCAACGACACAAGTAGCGCATTCTCTTATCTAAGTGTATCCACACAAATGGATCCAACTAATAATCTCGATACTCGAAGGTAAGAGAGGTTGCCAAGAGATTCCTTGTGTAGTAACACAAGTTACCAAATCTCTACTATAATTCTAGAATTGTAGTTTTTCCTAAAGAATTTAGGTAGTTTATATTGTACATACAAAACTTCATCTTTGTTATTATTTCTTAACATGTTAATTCTTCTATTTATATATACTAATTATCTCCCTATGTACTGGATAGCCTTAACACATTAGGAATTGTGCTAACATTAGGATTTAATTATAATGAAACATAATACCAAATAAACTATAATAATTACATGATTGTTCTAAAACACTCCTTTATTGGATGACGTCTTATTGTGTGTGATATCTTAGGTTCAAATTATGAATGGCAATAGGCATGTAACTTTTACATATTTTGATTGGAATATTGATTGGTCCTAGTCCAATTCAATTAGGAACACATCCTAATTATTTGAATTAAAACTCTTTTTAATTCACCATTTAATTAAAAATTAATTAATATTATCTATAGATAACTAATTAATTATCAGGATTTTCAACTAAAGTCAATATCAATAGTCTACCAGCACACAATGACTACTCATAATAGTATGAATACTGCCTATGAACCTTTTGAACATTTTTCATTAATAATTATCATGCAATATCTCGATTAAATCTATTTGAATATGAAAATAATGTCAAACCCTAAATTTAATCATATATGCCTAGATTTAAGATTATAACTATCTGTTGAGAAAATTGGAAACTCAATTTTCAACTTTACGCCTTGCTATGGACTTTAGGTTACATATTTTATAGACCACTTATGACATTCTCTCTTATACACTAATAGATGATATATCTTTTATAGCACATTCACATACCTTCATATGCAAGTGATTATACCCTAATTACTACTTCTTAGGCGACTCAATAATAGAATCAAAATAGCATCAAAGTATAATGATTTACATATAAGATAACTATGATTTCTCAAGTCAAATGATTATTTACACAATTGTAATATGAGAACTGCATATTGACATATAGAGAAACTCAATATAAGTATTCTTAGTCTAGTTAGCTTAATGAAGGTGGGAATGAAGTAGGTGATTAGGTGATAGAGGTTGCTAGAACTACTAGTGGTTTTTTTTTTTTTTTTTACCAATTTTTTAATTTTATATATTTTCTAACATAAAAAGTGATATTTTTTTCATTTATATATCTACAGCAATAGTTTCTTTTTTGTAATCCACATAGTAGCTCAGTATGGCACATAAGAATCTGCCTGGTCTATATCAACATTGTTATTGTTAGTTTGGATGTGAGGTGACATCAGGAGACATAAATGAACGGATTATTAAGTTTGTAAGGAGCCAATTACATCATTTTGAAGAGTAAGAAAGTAATGATAGAGATTACATTGCTAGATTTTAGAAATATAGGTTTTATATTTTGAATGTCTGAAGTATAAAGATGAAACTGAATATTTTGGTTAAACAACTAGTGGCTCAAAAGTATAATTTAGCTTAAAAAAGTCTCATATTTTAGAGTAAATTACACTCTTCTCTCTTGAGATTTACCGAAACGACACTCAAGACTAAAATTTCGATAAAATGAAAACCCTATTCTTGAATTGAATGGAAAACTAAGGATGTTAGTTAATATTTTTCAAAAGTGTTAAAAGGTATAATTTTATCACTAAATTATCAAAACACTCATATCTTTATAACAATTAAGTCTTTATTTGTTGTTTTACCTTTTTCAAAATGAATTCTAAGTACATATTATATTGTCCTTTATTTTTAATTTTTAATAAGAATATAAACTATGTTAACCTCAATTCTTTTTAATATTTTTAAAAAGAAACAATAGTTTTACTCATAAGTAAAATGGAATATCAAATCAAATATTTTCTATTTTTTTTCCCATGATGTCATGAACTCTAAAAATGTGAATTCATATACAAATTTAAATTCAAACACTTGTAAAATTATGACATAGCTTATTGAATTGTAAATGGTATTACATGACTTATTCATATTTATAAGGGTGTCCTGAAAAAAAAAAAAGAGAAATTTATAAGGGTGTTATAGTTATTAATTCTATTTAAGGGTGTTATAGTTATTTATTTAATTTAATTATAGATTGGTTATGTTTTCAGCCAAAATGACTGTCCACATAGTTATTCTCAAAATATACAATTAATAAAATTATATAACTCCAATCACACCACACCCTACAAAATTGTGTTTACAATATCAATTAAGACAAATTATTTTTAAAATTAAATAATATAAATTTAGGAAATAAATAATGATATAATATAATAATTAATTAATTAATTATTTAATTAACCTTTAAATATTATGATGTTCTCGTCCTCTTCATGTTTTGCTCTAAGAAATTAATGATTATTTTTTAAAAGATAAAATAAAAAGTACGTCTTATTTGCCATAAGAAATTAACTAAAATATATTTGTAAAACGACATTAACAATATTAAATATTTTGAAAAACTTCATGTGATTTTGTCTCGAACAATTTCATCAATTGGCCATAGAAAAGGATTATCCACCCTGCCGGTAAACACAACCTTGCGCATCACATCGCCAAACGGCACCACCTTGAAACCACAAGCTGTCACATGTCCCACACTCGGAGCCAGAGCCACCCCTAACGTCAGTTTCGCCATCGTACGATGACCTTTCGGTCGTTCCTGATTCGAACCAGAGTCTGATTGAGGATCAAAGAGCAATTTTGGGTTTATGGGAAGCAAGGTGGATCATCGTTGGGGAAGAAAAGCCTTTTTTTTTTTTCTTTTTCTGAAGCTGAAATTCATCGATTTTCACCGGCCCCCGAAGGAATTCGAATATGAATTCAATGAAGTAGAAGACCCAACAATTAGATTACTGGGATCATCTTAATATCTGAGTCTTGAAGCCAAGCAGCAGAAGGAGTTGGTTGGGATAGTGAGAAATGGGGGAAGAATGCTTAATGGTTTGGAAGTTGAAGAATTTGCTTGGAAACAGAAACTGGTTGGTGGAAACAAGAGGGGTTGAAATAAAGGAGTTGAAGGTGTAAGCAGAAAGTTAAAGTGAAGTACCAAGTTTCGGGCTTCAATAATCACTTTGATTTTTGGCGCTTACTGTTCCAAGTAAGAAACTATTATCCTTGTAATTCCATTTTTACTTGAATAAGGTAAGATAATATGATGGCATTGACAAGCGTTAGGCATAGGCTCTTCCAATCTAAGACCTTGCTTTAAGCTTTCCACTAGCTCAATCCACTATTATGTTTGGTCCGTTCAATATCTTTACTCAAAGGAGGTGGAGAAAACCAGTTGTTTCAGCCCAAACTCGTTTAGAAGACAGAATGATAGACTCCAAGCTAGACAAGTTAATGTCCCACCTTAGAAAACTCAAGATCATACTCAAATTCCACGAACTAATGTTAAATCGTAAACGCGGTCCCTTTGTGTCCGTGCAATTGATGTCAAGGTGGAAGAATATTGTTGGGTTACATGTCAGTGTTGGCACTTTTATTCACAAATATCCACATGTTTTTGAGCTGTTTATTCACCCAAGTAGGAGGAATTTATGCTGCAGAATTACCCGGAAAATGGAAGATTTATTTAAGGAGGAAGAAAATGCTGTAAAAGAATGGGAAATGGAGGCGGTACGAAGGTTGAAAAAGTTATTAATGATGTCGGTAAACGGCACTCTGCATGTACATGCATTGAGATTAATTAGAAGAGAATTGGGTTTGCCTGAGGATTTTAGGGACTCCATTATCGGAAAGTATACCAGTGATTTTAAATTGGTTGATTTAGAGATTGTAGAATTGGTTTCTAGGAATGATGATTTGGGAGTGGCTGAAATTGAGATATGGAGAAAACAAGAGTACAAAGAGAAATGGTTAAGTGAGTTTGAGACAAAGTATGCATTTCCTATCAATTTCCCGACAGGGTTTAAGATCGAGAGAGGTTTTAGAGATAAATTAAAGAATTGGCAGAGGCTTCCATATTTGAAACCTTATGAAAGGAAAGAGGTCATCCGGGTTCGTACATGTGGTGGAATTGAGAGGTTTGAGAAGAGGGCAGTTGCTGTTCTTCACGAACTCTTGAGCATGACAGTGGAGAAAATGATTGAAGTAGATAAGTTAGCTCATTTTCGGAGGGATTTTGGTATTGAAGTCAATGTGCGTGAACTACTCTTGAAGCATCTGGGGATATTTTACATATCTACCAAAGGAGAAACTCAAACTGTTTTCCTTAGAGAGGCATTTAATAAAGGGATTTTGATTGAACCCAACCCCATATATATTGTTCGTACGGAACATGTTGGATCTTGTAGTTTCTTGGGATGCCGGAATACCAAGAAATTGCAGGCTCCACATGAAACTAAAGATGAAAATATGGCTGTAGTGTGTGCAACAGGTGAGGGATGTACAAGAGATGGAGATTGGGTGATCCCCATTTTGGAGGGTTTTGATAATAAAAATCCATGATCTAGCCTGGATGATATTTAGTGCTATATATGAATAGCACTTGGTAGTGAACAACTGAACATAAGGTGATGATCTTTGATTGGCCATCTGATGGCTGACATTTCTTCTGTTGCCTGTGTTCTGGTAATTCTGATGTAATTTGCATACGAAGGTTTCTTTAGAAACTGGCTCATTCAAGAGAGTACAAACTTCCAGTGGAGATTTTTATGAGTCTGGTAAGTAATATCTTCTCTGAAGTTTTTTTCCCCCCTATTTCCTGGTACATGTATCATCCACTGAACTTATTGTACTGGTATAATATGTGACCTAAACAGTGTCTGTTGATTCATTCCTGACAAACCTTATGAAAATTAAAAAGAATTATGCTTTTGTGTCTCTTAATTGGTTGAAGACATGCTCTCATCACTGAAACAGAGAAGGAGAGGAGGAAGGGGTGACGCAAAGTGTGTTCTAGCCTTCTTGGTATCTTTTCTCTCTAGTCATGCTCTTGTTTAGATTTTTACGCTATATTATCTTAAACTGCTGTCGCTTCTGTATGTTGTTCATCTGACTTGCTTTAACGTGATTCTTAAATATTGGAGATATGGACCTGTAAGTTTCTGTTTAGCCACCTAATTAATCTTGAACTTCCTGTAAATTTCCAGCAACCTGCTGGACATATGCTATATTCTCATGAACTTCGTTTCTCCTTCCTGCTTTTTAGGCATATTTCTTTTAGCTGGACCACACTAATCTTTTCATCTCCACCCTTCCTAAGTTCCTATTATCTTTTTTATTGTTGATTTTGAATACTAGTTTCCAGATTTGATCAATTTACTGTAGCTATCTGACATGGTTACTTTAGTCCATCTCTACCTTTTAATGGAAAGGAAACTCCCTCCCGCTCCAAATAAAAAGGGAGAACAGTAGAAGATTGGTTGTCATTCTCTCTGGCTGGATGATGTATGCAGAACTTGCAACACGACGTGAAGAGATACCAACTACTAAATGCACCATGCTCTCTAAATATCAGAAGAAGACTCAAATATTCTGAATATCAATTTAAAAAAAAAAGACATCTGCAAGTAAGTTTTCTAGAGAGTTTCTTCTCTAAGGTAATCTATTGCAAGCGCTTAATCTATGATTTTGTTGTCAATTGCTGAATCTACTAAGGGTGCTCTTGGATGAATTGATTTAGAATTAGAATTGGGAATTTGGCTGTCTATTTCTAATTTTCTAGTTTGGGCTACATTTTAAAATTGAAATTGGAATTCCTACAGAATTGAGAAATAACTATAAAATACAATTTTCAATTTTTATAGGTAAACTATGAAAATTATAATTTCAAATAAATTTTTTATATTGAAAGTGGACTACTTATAGTAGCACATCATGTTACCATCGACCACAATTCACCTTCATCTCTTCCACCCGCCACAAATCATCAACCTGAACAACTCATCCATCATCACCATTAGTTGCCATCAATTGTCACAATTGACTTGTTGTGACTCAATAGAGATAATGAACATCATTTTCAGGGCATGCCAAGGACGACAAAAAATACTGTTGTGATTTGAAAATGATAACAACCACTATCAGGAGTCATTAGAGATCTCCATCACCGGTGAGACACATTAAAGATAATGATAACTACCATCAAGACATTGAAGAAGCTGACAAACACCATTGGAATTGCATGAGATGACAATAAACATTGTCGAAACTGTCAGAGATGATGACAACCATCTCTGAAAGTGTACAAGATGACGATAGCCACCAACGAAATCTTTGGAGACAATGACAAATACCGTCAAAAATACTAGAGTTGATAATGATAACCAATGTCGGAACAATTGGAGGCATCGACAACCACTTTCGGAACCACAAAAATTGAAGACAACCATCATCGAGAACTATTGAAGATGGGCAACAAAGTGCTTGAAGCACATTGTAATTCTTTATATAATTCAAACTCATAAATTATAATTATAACCAATTTCAATTACAAGATAATTAAAATTGATTTTGCAATTTCAATTTCATTTCTATTTTTATACATTCAAACACACCCTAATTACGAATGTACACTAGTAAAATTGATATATATTTATTTCTAAACTTAAACATCCATAAAATGAAGTCACTAGCAAAAGATAATTTACAGCAAATGATGCTTGGGTGTGAAAAACAACTGAAGAGACTCATGCATTTTTGTTTGTTTTAAAAAAATAGTTGTGTTTTTGTTTTGATGTGGGATGATCACAAGACCTTTATTTCCTTTAGAAAGGCCAAGCTCATTGTTTCATTTCCTGTTTACAGGAACTAATATATGTATTTCATTATCTTTGATTAGTTACAAGAAATTCTCGTATACATTACTCGGGATAGAAATTAAATACTATTCACTTTCTAACTATACTCATGTCTACCTTACAACAATACTTAAACGCAAAAATGAAATTGTAGATTTTATTTTTTCCTTCATCAAAAGGTAAATTTTAATATTTTGTATAAACAAACTGAAAATGCCACCTTCAACCTTAATAGCTCCGGTAATTATATGAGGTTCCCTTGTTGAAACTAAAATTGTATGTAAATCTGTTTTTGCACTGACTGAGAGTACAAATCATATATTTAATTTAACTTGATATTAATTAAAGGATCGGCTTTCTATGGTATTTAACCTAATTACTTCTTCACATTTGTTAAAATTTGTCACTTGAATTCCTTGAAATGGTTATCTAATATATTATTTGAGAAGAATATAATAACTTTTAAATTAAAAACATTAGTAAACATCTTAAATACAATTTTATTTTATTTTTTCATTTTGGATTTTGGAGAATCTAAGTAATTTTTTTTTCTACACCATCCAATCTAGAAAATTGACAAATAAGCAAAAAAACAAAAAAAAAAAAAAAAAAAACATAAATTAGGCAAGGAAAGACACTATTTTAAGCGACTAAAATTCAATTTAAAAAAACCACGATATGTTAAGATTATTCATAATTGCAATATTATTGTTTTTCTTTCTAAATTATGAAAAATTGAAGAATGAATCATTTTCATGATTTTTTCATAAAATTTTAATAAATGAAGTAGTTATTATTTATTGCATTATAAGTAAGTTATGAATTGTTTTCAACCGTTGATCAAGATTTCAGCTCATGAAGCTTCCCTGAATTTTCAAGTTCAATGCATCAGTTCTTGTGTATCCTCCAAATAAAAAGTCTTCAATCTCTGCCATGCACAAATATACTCTTTGGGTTCACATCTTTGAGACCATCCTAGAGAAACCAGAAAGAAAATAACAGTGTTCATGATTGGGATGTGACGGTTTTGGGAATAAGGGAATTGGTGAATTTGTTCTTGAACACAAATAATATTAAATTAACCATTTCAGCAAATGTGGTAAAGCAAAACTATGGCCTAATTCGTGTTTTACAAACACAAATTTAAACTCGATGCTATTTTCCTGTTATTTATTTTATAAACGAAACGGCATAACTCAATAAAAAATAACACGATATTTCCAGTGAGTCCAACTTTCTTGCTTACTGATAAGGTCCTGACAAGAAATCCAATTTATAACGTACAAGATAAGCACATAGGTACTTCTACACACATTAAATAATATACATACAAAAACAGCATTCCCACGCAGTATATTGTGCTTTCTAATTCCCTGTTCCCGCCCCACCACTTTTCTGCTAATACTACAAACTTGATCTGCAATTGGTATGCATCAAATACATTAATCTCAGCGAGCAGAGACTGTAATACATTAGTCTTCGGCACCTAATCATAGATACACCAGACTCTAATATCATGCATTGGTGAAATAGAAAGAAATCATGGGCATATAAGAAGTAAAATTATCTTCAAATACAGCAAGGGCCCTATGAAGTTACAGTGTTCCTACTTCTCTGTATTCTTCGGTGGTAAAGGAAAAATATTAGCTGTTGCTTAGAAGTAGAACCCCATTCTAACCTCACACCCACTACCAAACCTTTTATTACTAAGTTGCTGTATCCATTTCCAGGTTTCCGGTATGCATTACTATATGCGACTGTACACTGTCGAACCTACACAGAAACCAATTCTCCCCAAAATTGAGTAATTCTCACAAAGAAAAGTTTTTAAAAAGGACATCTCTTATATATGAAGAATAATGAAATAGAGCAAAATTTCTTGTGCTGGCCACATTTAATTGCTTTCTCCCAAGATAGCTGTTGTTATCTGGCACGGAACTCATTCATGAATCTTGTCAGGTTCTGGGTGAATTTGTCCCTATTCTTGGAATCCAAACTTCGCACCACATCTTTCATAAGTGTGTCAAAGCACAAGGAAAGGCGTTGCTGTTGGTCCAGTGGCTGCATAATTATCAAAGGTAACATCAGTGCAGACTCTGGATCACGCCTATATTCTTTGTAAAAAGAGAAAAGGTCAATAGGGATGTGGAATGGGGGAGGCTAAGACAACCTATGAAAATCACCTCACTGAATTCTATTTTCAGATTTCAGTGATAGCATCAATTCAGCCCATAGATGATAGATGTGTATCAATTGCAATTTCATTATTAACTGAACTCTCTCTAATGTTTTCTTTCTCATTCTCTTTCTTGCTCTCAAAGTATAAACAGGAAAATTAAAGAATAAAGATGACGGAGGAGAAGCCTGTCGATAAGCTTGCTCTTATGCAAAATAGAAAACTCTTCTCTTGTGGACTCTCTCTGTAAATACCTAGGGCATTATTGGTAGAAAAGATGGTATGTACTGAAATTGAATATATATATATATTTTTTGAGTTTTCACCATACTCCATTCATATCCCTCTCCGTTTTCACCTTCAGGCACAAGCCCTAATGTGAAATTTACCCTAGGCTTACCTATTCATCTCATATGTCAACTTTTTGGAGACCTCTATCATGCATTTCCTTTATTCATACCATGTCATGCATTGAAAAGTAAAGTCTTTCAGCACAATTAGAAACTGACAGCTGCAAGGGTCCAGAGAGTTGGATTAATTTGCAAAGGAAGACCATGTACTATTAAAATTTCAATACTGTTAGTGTTGAGTAACAATCAACCACTATGTATCCAAATGGAAGCAAAATCCCTAATAAATAATAATTATTAACTTACTACAGGGGATCATGGGTTTTGTCCATCCCTAGTAATCATTTTCTTAAACTAAACAAAATGTGCTATAATTTGAATGTAAACTCATGCACATTCAAGGATGCTCATCTTATATATTTGAGTAAATTAAACCAGCCTCCCCTCGTTTAACTCATGCGCACAGACACCCCTTCTATTTCTAACACCTACACAAGCCTTCTCGAAACTTAAAAAGAAGAGAGAACGTAAGAACAAACTCTACAACAATTGAGATATAATATCTAAATACCCACATTGGCTTCTTATTGTGAAACATGTATGATTTTAGTACTTTAATATTAATTTGATAAGAATAACTTCATATTTAATGAGAAAACTTGCCAACATTGTGAAACACTATTCAACTTACAATAAGATATAGAAAAAAATGAAATTAATAATCATTCTTAAAATAATAATACAAGTAAGAAAATTAAAGAAAAAACAATGCTTTCTACATTAGATAATAACAACTTCATATTGTTTACCAAATTATCGTATCTTTCTAACATTGTTTCTAATTATTTTTTTATTTTTATTTTTAGTTTTAACATAATTTAGAAATGTTAATTATTTAATTTTGATTTATATATTCTTTTAAGTTGAATAATGTCATGTCTCATATTTATCGTTGAATATGGTTATAAGGGTATTTTTAGGTATTTTATCTCAATTTATTAGACATTAGGTTAATTTGTAGCTTTTTTCCCTTTGGGGGAGGTATATGCAAATTTAAAAATAGAGGGGTGTCTTCTAATATCAACTTAGTCCCAGTGAGGTTGGTGTAATTTACTTTTATTATATTTGGTTTCAGCTTATTTTAACTATGATGTTGTGATCATGTCAAGGTTCAACCATCTTAAAATGTATTGTGAACTAAGAAGACATGTCCAGGGTGCTTCACCCTGCTAAAAATAAGCAGTATCTCATGAACAACAATAAAGTAACAACTTTTCACTTCCATATTATACGGGTGACTATGAGGTCTGGCCATCTCTGCTAGGCAATGTTAAAGTTTGTCAAGCTACACAGAAATCTATCACTAGGATGTCAGTTCATGGAAAGTCAACTATACATTTGAGTCATATTACATACTTGTTTTCAGCTTATTTGAAATATGATATTAATAAAATCTGTAAACATTTAAAATTTGGTATTGTATTGTGAACTACGATATGTCCAGGGAGCTAGACTCTGCTAAAAGTAAGCAAAATATTTCATGCACAACAATAGAGAGAAAGCTTTTGACTTACATATGAAGCCAATATTTGAGCCTTAATATTTGACAACATCTGCAACATATAAAACAATATTAGTTAACAAACAAGCATATATCAAAATCTCAACTTTTAAAGAGGCAGGAGAAAGTAGTTAAGAAGTAAGGGAGGGGAATTTCAGTTTAGGCAAGTAAGACTTATCTACAACACACACACATATGCACAAGGTTAAATTACTAAAGAGACAACTTAAATTTAATTAACCATTGATTCAACGGAAAAAAAGTACAGTTGTCAACTAGACCATGTCCCTAAGAAAACATTCATTAAACAATTGCAACGAAATATGAGAATTTGCAATCTTTTGGCAAAAATTGCTTGAGCAACCATTTATGAATTGGATGAGAAAGACATGAAACTATCGAAGTCCAGTACTTGACAATGGACCATCGTCAAACTCTCTGCATAACTGTTAATACAAGTGTAACTCATTTTACTTGGTCACTAGAAAACAAAGACACACACAGACATATGTATATGAAAATAACATGCATATGACTGCCTATATTGAAATCTAGCATATAAAACATTGTTACTTATGCAAGGTCAACGGGTTAATATTGTCATTGGTGGCTCACAGAGATGCTACCAATTGCATTACTTTTTTTTCGTGCTTCCTTCCCCACCCTCTCAACAGGGACACATAAAGTTTCAAGTCATGGGGAATGGGATGTCCTCAGTGGGATTTTGAAAACCAGGATCTCATGCTTTAGAAAATCTTCTTGAAGGCAGAGAAGAGGACGTTGGACCCAAAAAAGGTGTACATGCCACATGCATAATGTAATGCTCCAAATAGTCCTACTGGTCTAGTATCTTCAGGAACAGGCAGATCCATGTGACCCAAAATCTCTAACCTATGTTGCTCAGTAGTTGGCTACTTGCTGCATATAAAGCACAGTAGCACACTTTAATAATCTACAATTCTAATGTGGCACTTTGGGATCTCACTGAAGGATATAAGAATCAAGTGGGAAACTCAACGCTAGTTTGACAACAAAGACAACCATTTTGGGCAGATTCATATGGCCCAAAATGGCTAACATAAGTTGCTTAGTAGTTGGATACTTGGTCATTATAAAGCACACTTTCAAGAATCCACACTTCCAATTTGAATCTTGAAGTCGCATTGACAGATACAAGAAATTAGGGCCATAAAATTGTCTCTGTTGTTAAACTAGCATCATATTCTCCACTTCTATACTGCTTGACTTTTTTCAGTGTCTTCATTCGCCACTTGTCCTGTACTAGGAAAGCACCACAAAAATGAGAATCAGAATGAATCAAGGATTGCACCACGACACAATCTGTCTCTCATAAATTTGCCATGGCTATTCTGTTCAGCGAGGGTGTACTTTGGTATACTTAAAAGTTAAAAATGAATTTTACATCTGGGGTAACCAAGTCACTCGGAGAAAAACATCTATTCTTTCTACAAGGAAGGAACATGCATTTCAAAATTCAAGCACTAAGTTTCCATTCTTGTTCCTTCCAATTGGACAAGGAATAGTAATGAAAATGCAAATGGAGATAAACACCTCAGGAGAATAGCACCGTGTTTTATAATTTTTCAGTAGTAGGATTTTTTTTGGTAATTTGGTGTAATTACGGCCTGCACTACCCTATTTGGTTCTGTCTAGTAAAGGCTTTATTCTTGTAGGCTTTCTTTAGGCAATTTTAGCTTACTTGGTCGTTTATTATTTGGGGTTCCTTACTTTGTGCTTTACTAAACTTGGGCCCTTAGTCATGAATAGTCTATTTAAAGCATTGTAATAGGTTGTTAGGGAAATGAGTTATTAAGAATTTCAGCCACCATGAGTGTTGAATTGTGATGCAACTGTCTATGAAACCCTAGGCATGGTGCCTATGAACCATAGTTGTGTTATGACCTAGGCTATCTCTCTCTCACTTTCCTCTTAATTTTAAAATCCTAAAGCTACTGTTCTCAGGTACTGTTCATTCCCCTGTGAAAGATCCGATTTTGCTTTCTTTTGCTCCCCATATTAGGCCCCCCCATTCCCCATTCTCTTCCCCACATTAAACACTAACCCTAGACTCCAAATCCCTAAAAAAATTTGCTGCAACAGAAACACAGTACCAAACAGCAATAAAGTCAATCTTTTGAACCCAAGCCCTTCCTACATCAAATAGGTCCCGATGATATTCATCTCCCCCTTTTGATGTGCACATGGCAACCTTACTTGACTATAAACTGCATCTCACTACTCAAATATATACATGCACACACAGACACATTTTTTTATAGATCCCTATTTTTTGCATCAGCAAAATCCAAAGTAGCATCTTTCGTGTTTGATTCTTATAACCTTACCTCCACTGATATATGATACAAACAGGAAAAAAATGCATATAATGAGATGGAAAATTCAAGAGGTAATGATACAGGATGGTAAAACAACTACCTCTCCGCTGATTAGTATCAAGCTCAGCATTGGTCTGCTAAGACTCCACTGGTTGCCACGGTCCTCAAATATAACAATCTCAAATAGAGTTTTCAATATCTATATAAAGAAAAAAGTGAGAGAGAGAGAGAGAGAGAGAAAAGACCTCTAGGGAATAAAGTAGACAGCAGAAAATATGGAACAAAGATTCCAATATATTTAATTGAAAGAAACAGAATATTAAGCAAGTCAACCTAAATCAATATGTCCTTTTTACAGTTTAGATTTTTTGCTTGTACATAATGGGATATATTAACAACTGTGGTATATACACACACCACTTATTTGTTTGCCGTCTACTAGCATCGGGACTGGATACATAGAATTAGCTGGAGTTATTGTAGGGCCATAGCAGAATTGTATGTTTGAAATAAAAGATACAAGTAGCATTGTAACCATAAGATTACTGATATTACAGAAAAGGTTCTTATTGAAAAAGATTGATTAGAAATAGAATTTTGCTCCCCTTCCAATTGCCTTATATCATATAATCTAAATTTATATTTTATTATACTCAGAAATGCAGTTTTGCTTCTCATCATGTAATGAACAAAGTGAGAATATGATATGCATGAAAGAAGATAGTTCATATTATATTATTGAAGCAATCTAATAATGAAATTTGAAACAATACATAGTTTATAGATCAATAACTAAATATTTGAAGAAGTAAGAATTTAAGATATAGATGACTTTTAGATTCACAATACCTTATTTCTGACAAAGCGCACATATTAAATAAGAAATTATGTTAAAACCTTGAGAAGTAGGAAACTTTAGGTTAAATTGGTAATACAAGATACAATATATTATTATTAGTTATATCTCCAAGATTATTAGGGAAAACACAAAGCGCATTTATATTTCAAGTTGTCATTCTAAATAAATTATAAAGGCAAAGGGGTGGTCCACTATATAACCAAAATGTATAAAAGGAGTACTGGTTTGATATACCTCCTCCCCACCTTGCCCCCACATGACCTCTAGGTGCTAACACGTCGTGGGCAACAATTTTTCTAATTAACATGTTAGTTTCCAATTTTCATGAATTATCTTAGTGGAACATGTCATTTTATCCACTTCTCCTCTATGATGTCCACACCTCACAGAATTTAAACCTGAAGAAGTGACACCGAGATAACTGTTGGGCTTGTGTCTTAAATTGTAAAGAAAAAAGAAATATCAGTTTTTGATGCTATTGGGCTTATGGTCCATAAGTCCATTAGGGTTAGATTTTTTGGTAGGTTGGTGTTGCCAACATATTATAAATAATAGTAGAAGAGGCAGAGAAAGAGTGTAGCCACAAAGTAGAGTGTGATCTAGGTTTTTTGTGTGAGAAGGGTTATTGGTTGTAATTGGGATTTGGGATTGTGACAAAAAGAGTTATGACAGAGGGATTTATTGTAATAACATTTGATTGATAGTAGAATTTCTTTGTTGTCTTTGCCTGTCATTTTTCCCTCAGTTTGAGGGTTTTTCATGTTAAATATTGTGTTATTTTTTGTTGTTGCCTGCAACTTTACTGAAAAGTGAGGCTTTACCCGAACATTTGGTATCAGAGCGAAGGTAGATTTATGGGCAGTAGTTTATGATGGCAAAATTTGTAGGCACAAAGTTTGAGGTGGAGTTGTTCGATGGAAAGAACAATTTCAATCTTTGGCAAAGTGCTGTGAAGGATGTCTTTGTGCAACGAGGATTGCATAAGGTTTTGCAGGGTAAGAAGCCGGAGAAGATGAGTGATGATGATTGGGAAGAATTGGAGATGAAGGCTATGAGTACAATTCGTTTGGCTCTAGCTTCGGAGGTAAAGTATAGTGTTTTAAATGAAAATTTCCTAGTGGAATTATGGAAGAAAGCTGGAAAAAAAATTATATGTCGAAATCTCTCACAAATTGACTATATTTGAATAGAAGAATTATATCAGTTGAAGATGGAGGAAGGCATAGATATCCAAGATCATCTGAATACCTTCAATAAGCTTATTACTCAGTTGCTAAGTATAGAAGTTAAAATAGAAGAGGAAGACAAAGCTTTGTTGTTGTTATCATCTCTCCATTCATCATATGAAAATTTGGTGACTACATTGTTAGTAGGGAAGGATACATTGAAGGTAGAGGAAGTTATAGCAAAACTGTTGGAGAACGAAAAATTCAAGAAGCCTAGTTTTAATTCTGAAGGTGGAGTTTATATAGCAAGTTCTGATCGTGGCAGGAGTGCATCGCGTGGAATAAAATATAATAGAGAAAAATCTAAACCGAGGGTGGATCACATAGATAAAGAGTGTTAATATTGTCATAAGATGGGGCATATCCAATTTTATTACAAAAAGATGAAGAATGACATGGAAGAATTTAAGAAGAAATTTAAGAAGTCTAAGGACGCTATCTCATTTAGTGAGAAGGAGGATTCAATTGATGGTAATACTCTTATGATTAGAGAAAGTAAGAATTCTTTGAACGATTCTTGGGTTTTAGACTCTGCATGTTCTTTTCATATTTGTTCGAATAGAAGTTGGTTGGATACTTATAGACAATGTGGAGAAACTTTTGTATTGGCCAATGATTAAGGGTTAAAAGTTGCTGGTATTGGCAATGTAAAAGTTAAGATTGTATGATGGTAGTATCAAGACTTTGCATGATGTAAGATACATTCCCAAGCTTGGAAGAAATTTAATTTCTTTAGGTATGTTGGATTCTCTTGGTTATGGGCACTCTGCAAAAGGTGGAGTTATGAAAGTTAGTAGAGGTTCTTTGGTGGTGATTAAAGGAGAGAAAAATAGTAGAAATTTGTACAAGTTGAGTAGAAGTACAATGAGAAGACATAATCAGAGTAGAGTTTGAAAAGAAGTTAAAAGCAAAATGGAGTGTGGAAGTTCAGCCAGGAAAGAAGTTTCTTTTGTTGAAAAGTTAATTGAAGTTTTTTCTGCTGACAAGTCCAAGTGTGAGTTGGACTTCGTTAGAGTTTGCAACTAGTAAGTTGTGATGGTAGAACAGAAATTGAAATAGTTTCATGTTTGATGCAATTTAAGCCACCTGTTGGGCTTGTGTCTTAAATTGTAAAGAAAAATGAAATATCAGTTTTTGATGCTATTCGGCTTATGGTCCATAAGTCTATTAGGGTTAGATTTTTTTATAAGTTGGTGTTGCCAACATATTATAAATAATAATAGAGGCAGAGAAAGAGTGTAGCCACAAAGTAAAGTGTGTACTATTCATTGTGAGATTTTTTGTGTTTGTGAGAGAAAGAGTTGTGAGAGAGAGATTTATTATAATCTCATCTGATTGATAGTATAATTTCTTTGTCGCCTTTGCCTATGGTTTTTCCCTCAGTTTGAGGGTTTTCCACGTTAAATATTGTGTTATTTTCTGAAGTTGCCTGCAACTTTAATGAATAGTGGGGCTTTACTCCTTCAATAACTTATATGGAAATATATGGCTTACTCCTGAGAATACACCAGGGCAATCAGAAATGAGTTGAATGATATTAATAGCAGCAGGTGAAGTGGGCGACTCTCCCGTAGCAACTTGGGTGAAATAATATGTCGCTAAATTATCAACAGCGGAAGCGCACTGCATGATTCAAGGAAATTATCCAGAGAATAAATGAGTTAGACAAACATCATATAGAAAGTTGGGAAAAAATCATTATAAAATGAAGGAGCAATAACCCAAAATAAATTACAGAAGAAAAGAATCACAAACCTGTGATGATATATTCTCACTTAAATCTTTAAGACCTGATTCCAAAGATCCAACAATGTACATAAGTGTGTTCTTGTCAAAACTCAGAACAAATGACATATGACTATTGAAGAGAATCTCCAAAAATCCATAGTATGCTGCTGCGAGCTGAAATAAAAAATATAATAAAAGGTTTAAAATCCAAATAATTCATAAACGATTTTAAGTATCAATTAACTTTTGAATATGAGATGTTAGATACATTAAATATAATGGTTATGCAATATGCTATTTGAACATGACCTATAATTTGCTGGTCTAATGAACCAACTTCTTGCAGCAACCCCTACCACCACCCACCCCAAAAAAGAAAAAAAAGAAATGAAAGGGGCAAAAATAGAAAAAATAAAGAGAAAACCTCATAAAATTTTATTGATCACATGGCCTCTGATTTCGAGTCACTCATTCAAAAAGTTTACCAAGTCCTCTACAAGTGGGCAACTATATATATTATATATCTTTAACTACATTGTAATGAATAACTTTGAACCTTCTTTTCATAAATATTTATCTTTCTCCAACTGTATCATCAATTAATTTCAAACACAGGAATGAAATTCTTTTAAAAACTTCTCTTCAGAAAAGAAATTCAGAAGATTTCCAGGTGAAGGTGCTAAAGAATTAAGAAACAGAGGCAACGCATTAGGACTTAGGAACACTAAAGTGGAGAAGCAACAATTGATGGAAAGTGATAAAAAAAGCTGATTTCACAGAAAATGGAGAAATGAGAAATAGCATCAAACTATTAAACCACACATGGTAGGGTTCACATATCGTGAGGCATTAAACAGATAAAATTAAAAGATAAAAGGTTGTCTGCAAAAAGCATGCAAGGAAAAAAAAAAAAAATAAATAAATAGCACAATAGGGTGAATGGTAATATGACTCGATATCATTAGAAAGAAAAAAAAGGAAAAATGCACACACAATCATATTGAAAAAAAGGTCGAAGATCATCTCTTTTCATTTTTCAGGTACACCTAGACTATATGTATGATTTCACAGGTAACAGTTCTCTTATAGGTATACTATAGATATATTACATATGCAATCCAACTCAAATCAGAAAACCTCAAAAATTGTTGTATTTCCACACAAATATTCAAAAGCATAATGGAGTAATACCTTACGAAATGGCAATACATCTGCTGAGGGAATTGATAATATCATCTTCAAAGTGATATCTAGAGCATCCAGAAGTGCTCTATCACCATAAAGTTCAAACACACCAAAGTTGACATAGTTTCCAGACAGTGCTGCCCGTAGAAAAATAACCACAAATGAAGTCAACAGCAGACATAATCAAAAAGACCACAACAATAATGTTAAACAAGATTTCTATTATCTCGTAAAAAAGAAAGAAAGAAAAATTCAATCGATACATCAAGAAAGCTGCAAAGTGATGGTCAACAAAACTGCAACCAGCTTGCTGCAGTATATCAGAACATAATGAGAGATTTTCTTCTGTCATTTTTGTGTTTTCTTGCATATACCCAGTTGGCACTTGAATTTGATTTAGAGTAGCAAAGGCAAAAATGAAAAAAAGTCACTGGAAAATATCTAGACAACTTAAAAAGAAGAAGTGGAGAAAACTATGAGTCTGTGCAAAACTTAAGAGATGGAGAAACCATTTTTCCAAACCTAATTCTCAAATCATTATACAATAACGAAATACGTGACAAGAACATCAAAAGTTGGAATATAATTACTTTCATTATCAATGAAGTTTAGTGCCAGATAATACAACACGAACGTAGAGGTGACCCTATGCATTAGATTTAAAGAAATTCAAAATATTCAGGCAGAATATATTCAAACCTCTTGTAAGAATTGTCAAACAAATCCACATCCCCTTGTATTTGAAAGTGTAGATATCAGTTCTGTTAGGAAGAGATAAAACTCCTGATCCATATGCTACAATCAGCTTGCTGACTTCTCGGAAAAGTAGTATGCCATTAGGAGATGAAGTATCGAAAGTCAATCGCTGGGATTTGTTATGCACCAGCTCAGCCACGAACTTCAACAATGGAATTGCTACCTGCATTACTTTCTTTAGTAAAATAATCATTTGAAGAAGAAATAAGATCAGATGTCATACAAGGAAACTTACATATTCTCATATATAAAATTTCTAACATAATAAATAACCAGCAGAGGATTGCAACATGCATCGGGGAAGTATTGATAATCATAATGTAAAGAAAAGACGGCACAAACAGTATATTGTCAGAGATTTATCAACAAGATGATTACACACACCTTTAATAAAACAGACAACCAAACAAGCTGATTATCTTTTATGTTTCTATCTCCCCTACACCCCCCCACCCCCCCAAAAAAAAAAAAAAAAAACAAGAAATATGAAGGATGCCTTCTCTGTGGTACTTGTAAGCACAGCCATACAGAGTAATTCTAAAAGTGGAATTGTCAAAGTTCATTAATTAAAAAGAATGAAGACACATCTGGATTATGAGATTATCCCAATCACCCTGTTAGAATACCACTAAAAAGCAATTGATCTGTATCCCAAGTTGTTCAAGTTGGAAACAGGCAACATAAATATAACTCAAACATGGATAGCGTAAGTCCTCATTTTTTTTTTTTCAAATGAGAGATCTTAAAAAAATTATCTCATTCTCCATCCTTTTTTTTTTTTTAGGAGGAAGATCTTATCAGATACAGAAACCATATTTTATATCCTTGCATGTTTGCTTTTCTTTTTCTTTCTGTGAGTTGTTTGCACGAACTTTTGTACCAAAATATTGTACATTATACTGAGAAAGCTTACATGATGAAAAATAAATTGTTAATAAGTCCAAAAGATTACTTAATTGGACAAGATTCAGCTGCTTCTTTAACAAGTTAAAATTCTGAAGCTAAACTTTGGTTAGCGATGTTACTCCTCTGCTCACAATAGCTTAACAACTTCAGAAGAATTAAAGACTATCAGGATACAATTATATAGTTGATTTTGTAAAAAAAGTATCAAATCTCTAATTTTGTGATTTAGATTTTTACCAATAGAATGGCCTGTTTTTATGATTTTCTTTTATTAGAAATATAATATTAATGGATTGTGTAGTCCCACATTGTTTAGATATGGAAGTCTATATTTTATTATTTACTATAAATAAAGCTTATGAGTGTAGGCTTTGATTAATTCAAGCTATAGCCTTTTCCCATTCTGTTTTAGCTAAGATGGTATCAGAGCAAGTTTGAAACCCAAGCCTGATCTTGGCCCGATTTCCAAAAGCCCTAATTCTCTCTTTCTTTTCTCAACCTCTTTTGTTTTAGGGGTTTGAAGGCTCAAACAGTATCTACATGAACTTTTCTGCTGTGTCTCTTTTCAGCAGTGCTCCTTTTATTTCTCAGGAAGATCCCGCTGTGCCTCTTTTCAGCGGTGCTCCTTTTATTTTTCCAGCAAATCCAGTTGTACCTCTTTCCAACCAACAAGATCTTAAATACAAAATCTAAGACGAAACAACTTAAAACATTTCCATTGTGGTGTTAGATCCACAATTAATCCTATGATTGTTTATCCTTTGACTTATGCCCCATTTTCCCATCAGTAAATGAACTCTTTATCATCGTATTAATAAGCATGTGCAGACGTATGGAAGGATGAACCTTACCTCAGGAGTATCAGTCCAATGTGCAATGCCTCTTAAAAGGAGTGGCATGTGAGCTGGATAAAGCCAATCAAATAGAAAACCATATGTTCTACGGCTGGAAAAAAGCAATAAAACTGTAATAGCAATAATAAAAGTTATTTATAAAAGAAAAGAGAAAAAGAAGAAGAAAAGTAATAAATGCCAAGCCTTCTGCAAAGTTAAATACAACTTTTTGACATTAAATGTATACCAACCTATTTGTTGCCATTGCTATTCCTCTGAGGTCTCGCATCAACCCAATCAATGCATATTTCACAGCATCCGATCGGAACATTGCATCAGGAGTTGATTCCAACAAAATGACAACCTGCATGGCAAAAGCAATCATTGGCATGTAAAGTTTATTTCAGAATGAAAATGAATTAGTATTAACATGCTATTACAATTCTGAAGAAATGAATTATTAGTTTGAATAAAATGATTAAATATGATAGCAATAGCGCCATGCTTAAGGTGATAGAATATTTTATGCTGAATCAAGATCAAGTGGAATACAAATCAATGTCACAAAAGGAAAATGACTATCATTTAAACTTAAAATAAGACAGCAGAAATTAAACTACCCACCTGCAGAAGAGATTCCATTGAAGATTTAAATTTCAGGGGGCTATCTTCCATGAATATTAGCATGCCAATAGTGTAATAGAAGGTTGTTCTGCTACGGAAACATGTTTTCTCTTCTAAGAAAGGGAAGTTCTCCCTCTGTAACATGAAGAAAAAATTACTAAGCTTTTATAATTTGGAACCCAAATGCACATTAACATAAACTAAAGAAAATAAAAATACTCTCAGATCAATAACAATTTTGACCCCATAAATATCCCAATTTTGCCGTTGAATCTTCTAATTACAACAAATACAAAGATCTAAATTTAATGCAATCATAAGCCTCCATCTAAATCTATCAAATTAAAGGAAAAAAAGTTATAAGATGGCAGTAATTCATGACAACATATTAACAAGCAAATTTGACAGTGGAAAACGTCAGCAGATTCTCTTTTGCTTTTTCTTTTTGTGGGGGTGGGAGAGTGTAGTTAGGGCTAGGATCATGTTATATTTGGATAATGATTGTGACTCGGTACTGGTGAAGATGGCTTTTTGGTAGTAAAGAGAGGTTTTTGAGCGACAGTAGATTTCAGTTCCATTGATGTAAAGTATGTAATAATGGTCGGATCATCAATGACTTCAATTCCATTATTTATTCTCTTATATTCACAATCCATCTAATTTACTGAAGTTGATGGAGATCAACATAGCAAGAGATTCAGAGTATGGTAAAGAAATACCAAACAAGGTCAAAACTTTCAGCTTAGACAAAAAGATGTTAAGATTATATTTACATTATGGTTTGAAATGAGGTGTTTAATGGTATCCAACTTCAGAAGCAGCTTTCCTGTTGTATATCTGCAAAGAATTTCCACTCAAAGTAAATAAACCACAATAGATAAGTAAAATTGCTAGTGGCACTTAGCCAAATAAAATTTAATAGGAACCAGACTAACCCAGATGTCATTTCCAAGAAGAGACTCAAGGTATGATCAATAACCTCTTTACACTGCAAAATAGGTATCTCAAGTTACAAATATAATTAAAGTAACAATGACGGAATTAACTCTGATCAATTCACCTCTCTATAGGATTTAAGATTGGCAACAATCTTTCCCACAGCAACATTCAGTAGTATTAGATGGTCATGCAGTCCAAGAAGCTCAGATAGTCGAGCATATAACTGCTATTATAAGACAAAAAGCATCAAGGAATGGTCAAATGGTTGGGCATTGTAAAGAATCCACAAAATGAAAAGGTTAGGAGCCTTTCTCCACGAGCTCCACCTGGGAGGAAAGAATAGTCTGATCACCAATATAACACTTTCTAAAATGTTGTAAGAATGTTAGAATAGCACGATCAAGTCTTTGCTTGCTTAAGCAACCATATCTCTGCCAACATCCAAAAGAATCTATGAGGATTACAAAAAAAGAAGTGGCTGTACCCAGCTATAGGTGCAAAAGAGAGGAGATATTTCAAGATCATAGTCAAATAAATAATATACTCTTCCTGCATTAATATATAAGGGAACGAAAGTGTCTAAAGACAGGCTTTTGGTTAGAAGGTTATCATGATAAGAAGAGAGGAAAGGGCTCACACTGCATAAAATATTGAATGATTTTTAATAGTATACTTTATACTGTATGCAATAATCGGAGGATCTACATACAGGATTTATTTATATTGTATACTTTATTTTGGAATTTGAAAAAGAGATTCTACAATAAGCATTTGAAAGCAAGAGATGACAAAACCCTTAGCTTGTTTCATATCAATCTGCAGAAAAACAAAAAAGATGCTTCCCTGAACTAATAGTATCACAGAATATTTTACTTAATTATCCTTTCAAATAGATAAGGTACTAAATAAATTTTCTGTCTCTAGTGAGCTTAGTGATCAAGGGACTTTAACTTTTAGACTAAAAGAGGAGCTTCAGTGCATGTGGAACACAGAACCATGGTGCAGAGCATTACTCAACACCCATGCCTTTAATTCCACTGTCTTAGTGAAAACAGAAAAATTGATTAAGCATTACAATATTGTTGCCTCAAATTGACTCATTAACCCTTGTATATAAGAGATATCAAAACTCAGATAGGCAATGTTTTGAAATTAGTAAAAGCAGCCTTTCACACAAATTAGTACCTAAAACATATAAATATTAGACCCCACATAGAATGCTTCCCAGCCATCAGTATGCAACATAAAACCGCAAGTGACATATCTTCTATATGTACAAGTAAAAAGGGAAAATTCAATTATGATAACAAAAGAACATCAATTCTAGCATGTGTAGCGTGTTGTGTCTTAAGCTAAAAAATAGTCAAACAGACGAAAAATGGACCCGGACCTTAAATGACAGACAGTATTTACTGCTTGCAAATTACTAAGTGATAAAATGTTAGACCCCAAGTAATCAACACAAGGGATTATATCAATCTTATATATGCAGTCAACCCAATATAAAATGCAGAATGTATAACACTGTGTTGCTGACTATGTTTGTTTTCCTAATAGTTTTAAGACAAGCCAATTCTATACAACATTACTGTCATACCGTACTGTGTATGCCACTGTCAGTAACATTTATCAACTGCAGAACACGTGCTGAAATCTCTGCATCAAGTACCTCATGTGATTCTCCACTGAAATAGAGAAGCAAGATGAAGTAAGCTACATGTTGACATCCAGAAATAAGTGGTTGTTATATGAAGGATTAACGTCTTTATAAATGCACCTAAAGCCAGAAATTTGAGTTATCTTAAGAATCGCAGAAACGATGTGCACCATCCACGCCAGTTTGGCTTCAGTTATAGAGAGTTCATAGGTATCTGCGCGTGCTTGAAGATTCGCTCCCTGATATTGTAAGACACATGAATGAAGTTGGCAGAATCAAATCAATTTCCAAGAAACTCAGAAATTTTTAAGCAGAAATATGACAATTTAGTAATACTCAAGTATACCATATAAGTATGCAAGATAGGCTCCATAATCTTCATTATATATGTACTGCAACTTTCATACTGCAATTTGGAGATCAAAAGTAATACATTAAAGTAGACTTAATTAAATAAAAATAAATGACACATGATATTCAGACCATGAAAATACTTATATCTTATATGTAACTACAATATAAATTCCGTGAACAAGACTTCCAATAATGTTGAAATCATGAACCTGAAATCTGCAGAGATAAGGAAAGAAATCAAGCTGATCCTGTACAAGTTCCACATTATCAAGTGGATTCTCCACAAGTTCATCCGAAAATTCCAACTGCAATTAATAGATGATGAAAAAAAGAATTTGAATATATCCCATAAAGTGATCTGAAATCCATATGCACAGACTGCAAGCATGATGAATGCCATCTAACCTGTAATGAATCAAATCTTGAGGATATGAAACCTTCTACAATTTTTGGTACGTATTCATCCAGCAGATTTGGTTTGTCACTCTTCAAATACCGTACAGATGTCACTGATCTTGACCACAAACCTAGAAGATAGTAAATACTGCTGCCAGCCCACTGGTAAAATGAACATTCTTATTAGTGTAACTAGAATCCTTTTTTTCCTGCAGTAATACTTCCTTACAAACACTTTGTTAAAAGAAAATTCTTGCTAGTTATAAAGACAGACCTGCCAGGATTGCAGAGACTTCAACGTAAACTCTGCGACTAGGCGTATCCAGTCACTATAGCCTTCAGCATTCACTATTTCTGATAACTGCAGAGAAAAGAACCCATTAAAACAACCACGAGAAACATTTATGTTATCAACCCAGAAAACAAATGACAGCATCAAACTGTATCCTTATATCATAATGGTCAACAACCATACTTAGTCCGTGCAGATTGAAAAAGTTTAAATCTGCATCATATATTCATCTTCAAGCTCCTTCTCAAGGATTATTATGGTTATGGGTGATAATAAAATTATTAAAAACATTGGAACACAAAAAATATAGAAAAATGCTATCTTGAAGGCAGAGAAACAGGAATAACAAAGAATATAGGGAACTTATAGAAGAAGGAACATAGAAACAAGCATTCATCAATGTCGAGTCAAATACAGAATGCAAGAAACAGAAATGTTATCTTTATTTCAGAAATTTTAATTCAAAAGTACACTTATCCTCTCGAATGGTTCATTTTGAAGTTTTTATCTGTTTATATGAGAAGGAAGGTTGAGAGCTATCAAATGCTGAATGTATGCTTTTCAAACATGCCATCCAAATAACAAACAACTGAGATATTGTCCCGGACTTCCAGACATCAGTCGAAATGCAAAAGTAAAGAAACTGGAACACCTTAATTCTGCATCAACTGAACAATCAAGCAGACGGGTACTTGACAATCTCTCTGCTACATTTATACATACCAGTTCTAATCTTCCATTCTAACATTATTCCTTTCAGAAGACTGTCAACAGTCATAACTTTTTAATGATATCACTTAAAAAAGTTGGATTGTAAATATAAAATACAGATCTTGGGGAGATAAGATTGTCTTTTTTGCTTCTCTTTGGTGTTCTGCTTCAGGAGTTTTTTGGGGTGTTCCTTTAGTAGATATGCAGCATGATTAGCGAACATTATTGTTTTAAGCTTGCATTTTTATTTATCATTTCAGTTTTTGTTTGAAGAGGACTTCTTGTCCTCTCCTGCACTCTTTTCTTTTTTAATGAAATTTCTTTTTCTATCAAAGAAAATTTCAATTGTGGATGCAATTAATGATATCATTTTAACATTTTAGATTCTAATATGGACAAAATTCTGGGACAGAGAATACCATCTTCAAAGGAAAGTAATACTTCAATCAACAGTGGATGCGGCATACAAAATGTGTTTCAGAAAACATTTGGTAAAAAGACATCACTCATGCATGGAAATATTTTACATATCCACTTGGTTTAATAAAACCGGACTGTGGATAGATGTATGTCCGAGAGGAGATACTAAATATGCAGCAAATCAAAGTAGTGAGGTACAGTTGCATGCTTTAGGTATGCAGATTAAGACATACTAAAAGAACAAATCTCATAGTTAAAAGGAGACTCCAAGAGCAGAATTACATATCATGATTAAAATTATGTGCATTCCAAGGATAACTTGGCAGAGACAAATAATCAAATTTTCTAACAAAGTAACCAACTCATGCAAATAACAGCAAGATACAGATAAACAATCATATACATAAGATGTCTGCATTTAAACATAAAAACAATAATCAAGATGATCAATGCATGTAATTCAATAAAAAAATAGAGTAACAGAGATAGTGTAACTCATGCAAATATCAGTAAGTCACAGATAAGCAATCATTTACAAAAAGTAAACAAATAAATTATGCAATTTAACCTAAAACAAAAAATCAAGATGACCAATACATGCACTTCAGTAAAAATAAAGAGTAATAGAGATAGAACTAGGTGTAACTCACCTGATAGTTCCCTTTAAAGCGCCCAAGAAGACGGCAAAATGCATGATAATTATCATGATCAGCAAGTCCTGCATCAGAATTAAATAATAGAAATCAATTTCATGTGCTTTACACAAATAAATGGTATTCACCCAATGACTGCAAAAAGAAACAAAGAATACAATGGAAGTTTGTTCATCCTTTATACGAGAAGGAAGGTGAGAACATTGCTGAAGCATCCAAACAGAAATATATTAACATATACTGAAGTGATCCTGTGAAAAAGGACATGGCCGCCTTTTTTTTCCATTACAGAACAAAAAATATAAAGAGTAAGGGGTAAAGAAGTATAAGGAGATAAGGAAACCCACCTAATGGGAAGAAAAAAGAAAGAAAACAGATATGAGAGAGCTCTTCTTGCGTTTTATATCTCATAAAGATCACCCTTTAAAAGATCCTGAAGCATTGTAATCACATGAGTAGTTCAAATGATCTCAAGGAGCAGCCGTTTTAATCAGCATTTCAATGCAAATCTGTTCCTTTCTTATTTGTATCTGTGTAATAAAGCCAAAAGGCCCAAAACTTCCCAATCGATTCATGCCATCCTTTTAAATATTATAAGTTCACAAAACATGCCCCAGCTAACAAATTATATGGGCAGCAGTTTGCCAAAAAAGATACATGGGCCGCAAATTTGGTGAATTAGAAGACATATTAAGGGACGGATAGGCAATAGAGAACAATGTATCGCACAGAAAAATCCTCAGAACTAAGGCACAGGCAATTTATAATTAAAATAGAATACAAAATAACCACCAAAAGGGTTAGAAGACAGGCTGAATTTCTTATCAGGGACTATTTTTCCACTTTCTTGCATCAAATCACCAAGGAATATGAGCAAATTTAATTTCTTTTTCATTCAAATTTGTTTGAAAATTTCAGATAATAAGAGTGTTAAGCAAAATTCTCCCACATGCGATGAGTCATTAAAGCCTCTAAGCCATCACATGAAACTGATTAAGGCATTAAAAGAATAGTGTAAAAAATGAAATGAAGTTTTTTGAAACATCTAACAAAGTTATCCATTTTTTCATTTAAATGAATAAAAAAAGGTTACGATTCTTAGAACTCAACGGCACTGAAACATCTGACAAAATTATCCATTTTTTCATTTACAAGAATAAAAAAGGTTACAATTCTTAGAACTCAACGGCACCAACCCCTCTTTATCAATTTGACAGCATCCCATTGAGTTTTACGCTTTCTTTAAAAATTAAATTAAAAAAACTCAGTTCATCCAATCACTATCTCATGAACAGACACGGTTCTGTAGTGGCAGTAATGGTGACTTATCTATCAACGTTTCCACTATCACCCCCAAAAAACCAACTCTTCCTTATGTAAAGTTACCAGAGAACGCTTAGCCTCTGGATTTGAAATAAAAATAGAGCATAGAGAAACTTAATCTGATTTACCTTTTTCAGTTTGTAGAATTTCTTTTGTTCCCTGCATTAAGTGTGACAAAAACTTCTGTCTAGCAGTATCATCTGTGAACAACGATCGCCTAGTAGAAGCCAGTCGAAGCAAGCACTCGAATACCTATAAAATAGTTATGAGAGTTCTACGGGTGCAGAAAGTGAGAAATGTCAAACAGATACAGAAATCTGCAACACAACCATAAAGGATGAGCATGCAGGACATGACAATGTTACAGATGCAGGCATACAGAAAAATCAAAACAGAGAACCAGCTTCACCTAGCAGCAAAAACGTAGTACTGAAATAATGAATTAATCATTACAAATAGAAGAGCTGAAATGAACATCCAGGCAAATTGATATACAGTGAAAAAGAAGAGAGAATAACTGTCCTTAGATTTCAATAGGTTTGATACAAGCCAGAAATGCAGAATCGTGTAAGATGAACAGATGTTGACGATACCAGGACATTTAGGCAATAAAATAATGAGCATATGAAGATATGAATAAGACAGAAATCTGCATCCACATGATGCTTGACATTGGAACAGCCAAGGACAAAGGGATCACGCCCAGGATGCTTTTGGCATGCAACAAAATGAACAAGTCATGAGTAAGGAATGTATAATTTGAAACAGGGTGAATATTTGAAAGACCATGACAAACAAGAGCGTATATGGAATACCGCACTTATGACATTATCTACAAGAAATTATGACTTGATGCAACTGGTTTTAAGAACCTTGTCAGTACCTCGAAATAGAAAACAGCTACACATGAATTGAGGCATGCAGGAGGGCGCAACAATGGACATGTACATGCATCCGATATGAGCAATGCAGGTCTCCGGTATGAGCAGACTCAAGCTTAGCAATGGCATACAACTGTACTTACATGTATGGTGATATTAAGACACCTATTCTTAAGCTCCCTTAGTGTCTACATTTGTTTATGTACACATGAACGTAGATAATCATGATGTCAGAGGAAACAGAGACAAAAAAAACAACTGTCTAGTATATAGAATCACTGGAGGCTGTGCATGTGCATTACATTTTTCAGACGACTTTGTTATGTGTGTGTTTGTGTGTGTAAACATGTATATTTGTTCTTTTGGAAGATAAAATCAACTCTTAAGGAGCTGGTAGAGGGTTATAAAGGTTCAAGGAAATGACAATGTTATGGAGCTAGGGGCAAACTCACAAAAAGCCAGCTTAAAGTATAAGTAAATTAAGAATAAATGTAAGAAACTTACTAAAGGAGCTAAAACACTGGCAGCAAATGAAGGTGAAACTAAAGGAATTATACAAAATCCAATAACCGGAGTACTCTCTATGCAATGCTCACATGTACACAGAATCCAAAATATACTCTCTCGGCTGCAATCCTTTCACTACCTCTCATCCACTCCCCCTAACCTACTCTCTTTCTCTATTGTCTTACAGCTCTCACTAGCAACCAATCAAGATCTCTGCAGACCTCTAGCAACCTGGTATGCTCTATTTGACACCAACAATTACCATTTGCCTTGTCAGATCACCTCCAGATCTCAACAGAAATAGCAGATCTGGTGGTTTCTGCCAGGATCCTTGCTAGGACAGATCCAAACATATTTCCAGCAGAAGCAGACATATTCCTCCCATATATACTGGGAATTGCATAGGGGATTTCAAAGTGCCAGTAATTCCAATTAACCTTGTGCACCCAATTCTCTCATAAAAATGAATAACATGTTGACATAAATAATATCGAACTCCTACTGTTGCAAATTGCATTGAAAGCAGAAGACCATGGATTAGCATATGGAATAAGTAGGAAGTTGAGAATTGTAAGGAAATGTACTAGAAAAGCCTCAACCAATGAACAGGAACTAGGGGCATCAACATTTTGAAGGAATCTACATATTGATTCATTTCAATGATACTATATTATGTGTCAGAGACTATATCTAACAAGAAATTCCCAAATAGGAGTATGGTTAGATAGTTTGCATGCTCTATGAAGAACCAACTTAAAATTCACAGTAAAACAAAATTAAATATAACTTTGAATTAAGAAATAAAATGTCAAAGGCATCATTTCAGTCTCAAATTAATCATGAGCCAACCTCTTTCGAAAAATGGGTTTGATTGATAGCATAATAATCAAAAAGGATTTGCAACGTTGAGGGATCCTCAAGAACTGGCCTCCAGGAATTTGGTATCTGCACACCCCACACCAAGAATGAGAAACACCAAACCAGGCAAAAAATCTAGATGAATTGAATAGATAGCATAGTGCAAGCTGCAAGCAAGAAATACCTGAACAGTACCAATCTCATCTGAACTCTCATCGAATGATGACCCCGTAAAATCAAAGGATAAACAACTCAGTGAAAGTGAAAGAGACAGTTCCTGCAACTTGCTTCCAACTATATGTTCCCCAAAGAAACAAAAAACTAGTGCTGAAGGGATTATACATCATCATCAAACATTAATCACATAAATACATTCTTATAACTTCTAAGAAATAAGCACATTGATCATACATCATTACAACAGTTTGACATACCATCATGTTTAACTTGAAAGAGTGAGGTTAGAGATATCTGGAAAATCTGAAAAAGTGACTCATCCCGGAAGGAGATTGCTATCCTACGTTGACGAATAGAAGGTAATCCAGGATTGGTCTGAAAATTTGTAGACCAAAAAAAACAATTGATGATTAAATATAAATGAATGATTATGAGCAATCACAAAAGGAATAACAAAAAATAAGAAAAATAATCTGCATTCAGTTGTCAAATCAGCAAATAATCAAGGAGATGGATAAGTATAATAATTAAGCAAAAATGGAAGTTGTTTATCCATCCTTTTACAGTAAAATTTAAGTTCACCTTTTTCTGAATTATAATTCAAAAATACACCTTATTATTACTGAAAAAACCTGTGTCTCCCAGTTTTGCTAAAAGTGGAACCTCCTCATAACAGATTTCATAATCACACATATCACATACTAAAGAAAGAATAAGATTAGGAAACTCTGGCATCCGTTTACTTCTGAATATTCAACCAGAAAATTAGACATATTAAAAATAGACAGGAGCAGATTATAAGTCTACCATCCATTGACTCCAATGTGACCCAATGACCCAGTCAGCTATATTAGAAGCCATTAAACTATAGCCTTCTTTTCCTTATAAAACAAAAATTATTGAGAGAAAGAAGGAAACAAGAGTAAAAGGAATAATCCTCAATAAAAAGGGGGGAACAAATAACGATACAGTGAAATAGTACAAGATGGCTCCCCCGGGCCCTATCCATATAATATATATATATATATGTTGTTAGTATTTAAGTTTCTTATTATCTTGTTATAATCTGTTAGTTGACCTATGGAGAGATTGTAGCTAATCAAATCCCTAGAATTAAGGGTCAAGTAATTATGGGTGATTAGGAGAGATTTGTGGTGTTTTATTTTAGGTAAGATTTGGAGAGATTTTCTTCCCTTGTAATTAGTTCCTAAGCTGTATATATTGAGTTTTCTGCAATAAGAAAAATATACAGAAATACAAAAACATACGTGTTTCTACATGGTATCAGAGCATTTCGCTCAAAACACGTTATGAATACTAGTCCATCTTCTGGATCATCCCAAACTGGACCTGTCTCCTCCACATAACAATGGAGGAGTCGGCCAGATCAAATCAAACAATAGTATCCATGGAAAACCTGCAGATTGGAGACCTAGGAAGCAAGGTCAATACCGAGAAGGCCATGCTCATCAAGCAGTCTCCAAGAGCATGGTTTGCGAGGTTTACAAAGGCTGTAACATAAGTTGGGTATAGGCAGAGTAATGCAGATCATACTCTATTTATAAAGCACCTATCAGACGGTAAAAAGGTTATTTTGAGTGTTTATGTTGATGATATCATCCTAACTGGAAATAGTGAGGATGAAATCAAGCGGATGAAGAGCTATCTAGCACATGTGTTCGAAATCAAGGATCTTGGAGAGTTAAGATACTTCCTAGGCATGGAGATAGGAAAGAACCAGCAAAGGTATTTCAGTTTCACAGAGAAAATACACTTTGGATTTGTTAAAGGAAACCAATATGCTAGATTGCAAACCTAGTGAGACACCAATGGAACAAACTGCGAAGTTCAATGTTAATGGTGACAGTGCTGCTGTGGATAAAGGAAGATATCAGAGATTAGTTGGAAGTCTGTTGTATTTATCTCATACTCATCCAGACATAAGCCATTTCATTAGTGTACTAAGCCAATTTATGAACGATCCTAGAGAAGAGCACCTAAATGGGGTGTATAGGATATTGAGATACTTAAAAATGGCACCGGGCAGAGGTTTCTATTTCAAGAAAAACACAGACAGAGACTTTGAAAATATTTACAGATGCAGATTGGGCTGGATCCCCAATAGACCGAAGGTCCAACTCAGGATATTGTGCATTTCTATAGGGAAACCTAGTTAGTTGGAAGAGTAAAAAGCAAACAACTGTTGTTCGAAGCAGTGCAGAATCCGAGTTAAAATCTGTTGCGCATGGATTATGTGAAGGCTTATGGTTAAGAAAATTGATAAGGGAGTTGAAGATAGAAATCAAGGAACCGGTAACCATTATGTGTAACAACCAGTCTGCCATTTGCATGGCCAAAGATCCGGTGTACCATGATAGAACGAAGCATGTCGAAATAGATCGACATTTCATCAAAGAAAGGATTGAAGACAAGACCGTAGAGTTGCTATACATTCCCACAGCAAGTCAGACAGCAGATGTCTTTACTAAGGCTTTATCAAGAGTTATGTTTGAAGCAATCATTTCCAAGCTGGGTCTCATTAACATTTATGACCCAGCTTGAGGGGGGTGTTGTTAGTATTTAAGTTTCTTATTATCTTGTTATAATCTGTTAGTTGACCTATGAAAAGATTGTAGTTAATCAAATCCCTAGAATTAAGGGTCAGTAATTATGGGTGATTAGGAGAGATTTGTGGTGTTTTATTTTAGGTAAGATTTGGAGAGATTTTCTCCCTTGTAATTAGTTCCTAAGCTGTATATATTGAGTCTTCTGCAATGAGAAAAATATACAGAAATACAAAAACGTACGTGTTTCTACAATATACAATCCTTTAAATGAGCCAAAGATATGCACAAACAAGAAGCCAAAAAGACTGTTTTATTCCAAAGAACCTGCAATGTCCAAAAATGATCCTAGAATTACACACCAACTAGAAACAAATAACAAAAAACACAGCACACCCAAAAACCTCACCCTTCTTATTACAAGAACAAAAAAAATCACCCTTTTTCTTCCTTCCACGACCCTCCATAAACTTAATCGACACGTCCTCCAACTCCAAGTGCAAACTCATTACTCACTCAAGAGTCAAAAAGCATTTACCAAATACCACAAGCAACAGCCAATCTAAAAAGAGATTGGCATTTGGCATCAGCGTGACAATAACAAAAGCATGTAATGCATATATTCGAGATAATGCCTTATTTGGCCACCACACTGGCAGCAGATTATTGGTCTAATCCTATTAAGAAATACATACAAAACAAATATAATAACCTTTGGAAAAATCTTAGCTCTTCAAATGGGATTAGCAAGGGGTAAAGGTTTTTTATTAGAAGAGAAAAACAGAAAACCTTATCGTTTTACTTTAATCTTTTTCAACTGGTGCTTGGACAAGAAACAGTTAGCCAGTTACACTACAGAAAACAAAAACAAAAAAATCTTCTAATTGACTGGATCAGATTCTGAACTCAACTAAGCCTTAAATCCCAAACTAGTTGAGAATTGACTATAATAAATTGTTAAAAATAATTGTCATATCGGAACTCCCATCTACTATCACTTGCTTCGGTAATAATCATATCATAACATACATAATGAGATGCCTAACTGTCAAAATAAGCCCCACAAAGAATAAAGTTAGAAACAGGAAACTGGAAAAATTATATAAAAATTCAGTGAAAACTATCACTATTCTATAAATAATACATGAGAAGGTGACAAAACTAACCTGATTGATCTCAGAAACAAGTTGATTGAGAATCTTCAAACCAATCGCATAATGATAAGGTGTCTGATGAAAGCATGTATACATTTGTAAACGTATCCTTTTCAAAAGTAATAATAGATAGACAGATAGAAAAAGAAAATGATTATGTGTTAAACTAGAAACAAAACATACAGGCAGTCAAAAGCATTACAACTTTACTCATAACGATGACACAAAGAGATATGACTTTTTTTGTTGGGGGGGGGGGGGGGGGGGGGGGGGGGTGGGGTGTGCGTTGTGGAACCAAAAGGTATGGCATGAACACCAGTATATCTCGGTTCATATTGAATCAGAATTGGAAAGCAACTTTGATACAAAAGGAAGGAGCATTGTCTGTTATTGAACCTCGCCTTTTCGATTTTGATTGCCATAAGAATTTTTAAGATGTCATGTATCCGTAGCTCATTCCTTTTTGTGAACCCGGATGTTGCGTTAGATATTATGGTACTCCTTTAGATGTTCCTTGCTCTAATTGTGGCACCCTATCCCACCCGCCACAGATAGTCACGCCTTTAGAGCTTGAGGAGAGACATATAATCAGAATCCTCAAACCCTTTTGGATTCTTTAGGTTTGAATTTAGTGAGTCCTTCGGTATAAGAAATTATGTGGCCTCTTCAAATTCTATGAATGTAAAGAAGAAAAAATTTTAAAGAGAAATGTAAAAGTTGCAGCCTTCTTTTTATTATAGAAACACTATATGGCGACAAGAAAAAACTGATATTTCTTAATGATGTTTGGCCTAGGTTGGAGATAATCAACAAGAGCCCTATTTGATCATTAATAGCTACCACTCTAGGAGGATTCACTTTTCCTCAAACCCTTTTGGATTCTTTCTTTTAGTTCTGTGTTTTATTTCAAAAGAGGATTGCTTGTCCATCTTCCTTGTATTCCCTTTTTTATTCTATTAATAAAACTTCTGTTTTCTATCCAAAAAAAATACTCTACTTGGTACCAACATATGATCTCTAAACAAACTAAATCTTTCGAAGCCTTGCATTAATTCATCTTTCCCTATTCCTTCCCTTTATTTGTGATTTTGGAAACATTTTTTTTATAAGTAATGATTTTAATTAACAAGAGTCATATCTTTGTACACAAGGCAGGGTTCAAACACAACCCATTGGAAATAAAAGCAAAGCTAATAATAACAATTCATTCCATCTAAGAACTCTACAGAAGACCCAATGGAATAGGAAAGAAGGCTGAATAAACATTCCAAAAGCAATCTCCAATTTTCAAGCATAATTATGTTGAGCAGTAAAAACGAAAAGACACACTACAACCAAACTATTCCACCAAAAGAATCCAAACTAAACAAGCTTCATTTACACACCAATATTCGAGTTGGGCTATGGGAAGAGCTATAGGAAACTTCCTGATATTGCAGTTGTTTTGCCTAGTCAGCCCACAACCCTAGCTGGTTAGACTAGCAGAGTACACACATAACAATGACCTCTAGAGGAAATAAAAAAATACACACAATATATACTTGATACTTCTAAAAAACAACTTGACATACAGCAAATGTCAATGCACTAAATTTTTGAAGAGAGGAACTGAAAATAATTTTGCAATCCATGAAAAAATGCACAGATGTCATATACTAGTGCCAAAATAGTATCAATGCGTACATTTATTTTTTTATAGGTATCAATGCATACATTTTTTTTTTTTTATATGTATCAAGGCATACATAAATTACTGGTCACAATACTTACATACAAGCTATTGCCTTGATGTCAATTTGTTTTGCAAGAATTATAAAGGAAAATTAGAACTTTAGCACTTGCAACCAGTTTGTCACAGCTAGAGGGGGAAACAAAACCAATTTTGGAAGCATCAAAATCCAAGCTTCTTAAGAATCAATATAACTATCAAATACATGGATAGAAATCACTTCCTAGAAGTTTGTCCAATAAAGCTGAAAAAGAGGTTTGTGGTGTCAAAAATCAGTTTTTTTTCCTTTACAGGAAAAATCCTGAATAATCTTAATTATAAAAAAAACTGGATCTTGGTAGATCCTAGAAAGATATCCATGAAAAGGAAATTTCTAAGAAAACAAGTATGGCTGTGAGAAGTCCACAAGGTCATGCTAATATGGAAATGTGGTAATGCTTTTCTATAAGAGAAAAATGTGATAATGTTAAAAAATACAACTCAAAATTACCTGGCTCAAGAAGTTTATGGCCTCTTTGACAACCTCTTTGAACCTATCATCATCAAGCCACCCAAATTTTGTAATGCGACAAAGAAGTTGACTTACGGATCCAAGCACAAAAGGCTCCAAGTCAGGTCCTCTACTAGCCAGATAGCTTACAAGATAGTTTCCTTCAGACAAAGTGTAGTTTGGTCAATTCTCGGAAAGAATCAAGAATATGATAAACGAAAAGAATAACAGAAAACAGACAGTAGCGTCTAAAGCAACGTGCAATTATCAATATATACATAAAATGGTGCAATCCACGATCACTTCCCACAACTTAACCAGAAAAGTAGAAAAACAGCACCCTCCATATTGATTGGCCCATAAAAAGTATATTGACACTATTAAGAGAGAAGCAGAACTAATTGAGGATAGCATCAAATGATTCAGACATCTTTCAAGAAAAAAATTAATTGAACACACGCCCAATAATATGGCTTTCCCTACTATATAAGCCAATCAAAGATGTCCTCCCACAATACCATAGGTATAATTATCTGCAAGAAAACAAGAATATTACGAATATCAAGCCGGAGCTGTAGTGGAAGGCTGCGGTCTGTCACTTGCTTCATCAAGCTCGAACTAGCCAGCATTAAGGCATAAGGAGTGGATGCATTGTCCAGAATATATTGACACTGAGAAATGTAGTTACTGTTTGATGAAAAGCACTTCAGTGTATTCTCAGCTCGTGCTCGTTCAACCGAGTCCTGTGAATTGTAAAGTCTTTCGCACAACACTTCCAGTTGTTCTAAGCTCTCCATTCTTGACAGCTTAAGAAGAGTTTCCAAGAATACAGGTGATCAAGCACTCTCCAACTAAGAAGTCAATTCTTTCTTCTTTCCCACGTATAACCAATATAAATCTACAAGTTTCATATGAATGCAAGTATAGATTTAGAGGTGGAAAAATCCAAGGATAAACAAATGTAAACTAGTCTCAGTTCAATTCAAATCATCAGACATGGCCAAAGTTGAATTGAATAGGATATAGTTATACGAATGTGTTTATTGTTACAGGCGTACAGGACAATAGATTCAAATCTGAAATTGTTTCATATACAAGAGATGCTCTAAAATACAAAGATAACTCCAAATAGAAGGATCGTGCAAGTATTCATCGGAAAAACTCCAGCCACAATAGCTTTCATCCAAACTGGCTGTATAGTCCTGAGAGATGAAACAAAAGTTCGAATTATTTCAAAAATCACATAATTGAGCAACATCTATACTTTTGACATAATTCCCAACTGAATTGAAGCACCAAATGACTCCAAATAGGGCTATGGCACAACAAAAGTAAAATTTGCAAGTACTGTTGCCACAAGTTAGATTTTTTAGGAAAAATAGGCTAAGTAGCATTCATATACTCCTCCTCCTGTAAATTTCAATAGAATAACAGAGAAAGGAAATAGAGTTGAAATTTGTGCATACTAAATAGTTCAAAAGCGAAAAAGAAAAAAAAATTGTTTACAACATATGACATTAATAGCATTCTTCTCTATCTGCAAACAAGATGAATGCCATCACAAATATAAGCACAAAAACATCCCACGCATGAACAAAGAGGCAACTATGGGATCCAAAAAAAAAGGCAAACAAAAAGAAAATAAATATAATGCCCTAATAAACAGGCAAGAAATATGTCCAGACAAGGGTATTTATTCAAGTTTCAGTTTAAACTTTCCAAATACCAATAAAAAATTAGCTTTCAGCTAATTAATTTGTTTACAATTTATTTCATGAGATTCCCACTTCACATTAGAGAGGAATAAATATCTTAAAGAAGAACAGTGGTTTATTTTATTTTTTAATTTTTTTCCTTCTTTCTTTTGGTCCAGGCCATGCAGAAGACAACTCAAAATCCCATCAAGCTTATAAATTTCCATTTTGGACACTGGCAACTGAATGATCTTCTTTCCATAACCTAAGCTTGAGAATTATCGTTTCCACCTTGAGAAGTAGTGCCTAACCTAACAGGGGGAATACAGTATCACAAATACTACTTGTGGTTGTCAACAACCAACTCGTGAAAAAGAGTAGACTAGCTACATCTCAAAGTCTAGGTATTTTTCAGTCTTAATGTCCTTAATCCTCCATATGATCACCAACCTATCCAGCATTCCACTATACCCTCAAATCTCCATGGATGATTAGGAAATCTCACAAGCTATCATGACTATCGCTTATTCACATTAAGGTGAATATAAGCACCAGTCTTACTCAATATTCCTACATCCAAGTCATAAATCAGTAAAAAAAAAAAAAAACTATATTATTCGCCTAACACACACTAGCAATACTAACAGTCTAACACCCATAACCCCTCCCCCAAATTCTTTAATATCATACCATGTACCACCAGACGCCTGTCCTCATCGAATTTAATTTAGGTTTATGGGTTCTTACTGCTGAAACATGTGAGCATTCAATACTACTCAAAATGTGCCAAAACATCTCAAAACTCCAAGCATCACCCCACCGCAACCCACATGCCCAACTCTCACCGGACATTCTTCTTTCTTTTATGTCATGGTCAGTATAATCGTGTACAGAGGGAATAGGTTTGGGTCCATAAAGAACCATTCTACATCATCAGATTCAATCCATCTGAGTTCTCCTAGTCCACCACCACCAGAATTCGCTCAGCCCCTAGGATTTTCGAACTGGTACCGTTGATCTCAGTCGTGGTACTATTGAGTTCCAAGACCATAAAATCAAGGTTCCAAAGGCATAGAAGAGAAAATTCTCATACCTTAATTGATCAGTGCCCGAAGAAGAAGACAATCAGATATGCGAGAAATGCGTACGGCTGTTAGAGAGGAAGAAGAAGATGAGTGAACAGAGTGACTGGGACGCAGCTCATTTATATATCAATGATTTTATTTATTTTTTAATCTTTCAGGTCGAACCTGTGTGCTGATGTAATACCCTCAGAGGTGCAAATTTCCCAGAAGGAAAAAAAATTTGGCTGAGATTTTTTGCCTTTTCCGGAAGGTCCAAAAAAGAATTAATAAGATAACCTAACAATATACATACGTATATATGAATGCTTGAGACATTTTTTACAAAATAAAAATTAAAAAAAAAAATCTGTAATGTCTTTTATTTTAATTTTCTAAGAGTATTTTTATGCATTTAGTGAGATATTATTTTTAGAATTTGTTTTGCATTTAATGTATGGTTGTTAAATTTTAGTAGTATGTAATAAATGATTTGTTATTTTTAAAATATCTTAAATGTCAACATTGTACTTAGTATATTTTAACAAGAATTCTTAGAGTTCTCGTTTAAAAAATTATATATATTTCTAGAATAAACTATTATTTAAAAACTACAACTTAGAAGTTAGAAGTTATTTTTAAAATCAACACTCTTTTGTTTTTATATTATTTCAAGGCATTTACTCTCTTTTTTTTTTATAAAATGAGACTTTCTATAAAAAAAATCGATGAGTACAAGTCATTAAAAAATAGTACATGTTAATATTTTTAATATTTTTCTAATTATTTCTTAAAATTTGTTATTGATGAGCATCGAAATGCTAATTTTTTTTATCTTAACTTTATTGTTTTACATAAAATTTAAATTACATATTAGATAACAAAGCTAACCAGGATTGTTGCTAAGAAGGTACAATATGTTAGGAGGTAGTCCATACCATTAGTAAAGGTGGCTTGGAAATGTTACATCGAAGGAGACTCAACTTGGGAAAAGGAGGCAGATATGAGGGCTGCTATTTCTTAGTTGTTTGAAGAGGTAAACTAGATTTTGAGGACAAAATTTCTATAACGGAGGGGAGTAGGTAACACCCCACTTAAAAGCATGTACATGAGCACACATATTGATACTGAATTGAAAATGACTTATCTATTTATTTGGAAATATATCAAGTTGTTTACCTTATACTAGATGTTGTATGAGTGTTTAAAAAATTTTAGGAAGGAGGTTACCCTGAGGATTTTACAATTTAACATTTATAGAATTAAGGTAATTGGTAGACAAATTTATGTAAGAATAATAGTGGCATTGCTTGCATGTATTTGCAGACTTGAACCATTTTATATAATGTAAGTGAGAAATCCAAAGTTTAATTAGAAATTTGTAAACCATTTAGGGAAGAAAGTAAAACAAGGAACGTAATGGTGAAATAGGAAATGGGATGAATTGAAGGAAAATTCAGGTGGACAGATTTAAATGGGAAGTAAAGTGTAATATCTAAATTAGTTCTAGGATGACTTTAGGATAGTATTTACTAGATTAAAACAAGTTTCTTAAGAGACTTAATAGAAGCAGAGGGTTACACATTAAATTTTAAACATGATGGATTAGTGACCAAGTTATCTAAGAAATGCTAATGGAAATAAAATCTGCACTTTTCTTACTTTACATTAAATGAGAAATCTTGTTTAAAATGCTTTTTGTAAAAGGATGTAGTATATGTACATATATACTTTATATCGGGTACATATATACATATATTATTTTAATATAAATATATTTTAGTGGAGGAAATATTATAATAAATATAATACACTTAATGGATATAAGGATGTTTGATGTGTATAAGCATACTCTACTTGGAAACTTGCCATGTTTGGAAATAAGTAATCATACCACCTATTAGATCATTTTGAGCCTAATGTCTCTTATATGTATGTAAAGAATATAATAATATTAACCTAAGCTAGTGGAAGGGCAGCTAAGGTAATTAGGATAAAAATACACATATATACTCCATCTTCTTCTTCTTCCTATCAATTCTTATAACCTGCAAGTCTCTATTTGAGAAAGAAATGAGAGATAAGTGAGAAAACTACACATTGCATGTGAGGATTAGAACTCCAAATCAAAATATGAGGCTGGAATTGAATTCAGCAAGCAAATGAGTGTAAGTTGCATGGGTTATAAGTTAGCTTTGGACACTTCAGATTAAGAGCGTTTCTGGAAATTGGCTGTGGGTTGGAATTGAAAGTGGAGTCACTTCAAGAGGAGTTTAAAGTGGATATAAGAGGAAGAATTGAGAGAAAACTCTTACAGGAAAGGATTATTTAAGTTGCTGGTTGCTACGAGGTGAAGTAAGTAATACATGCTTCCAGAAACTTCAAATTTTCCGGCAAATTCCTTAGTATCTAGGTTCCTTTTAATTGTGCAAAAAACTTATCTTAAAATTCATCTGGTATTTATGTTTAGAAATTACTTTTATGCTTTGCTGAAAAGTTGTTGGAGATATATGATACAAACTCTAGATTTACATGTTGCATGGTGCATATATGTGTGGCTTTATTCTAGTTATATGACTCTATAAGTGTCTAAGGCCCCATAAGTGCCTAACTGCTTATTACTTGGATCCAAATAATAGAAGGATGTCTCTTTTGAGTTAACTCACAACAATTCCATGATAGGAATGGTTAGGGAGTATCATGTTGAGATTCCAGAACTGAATAATACACATGGTGCATACAAACTTCATTTACTGTATTTCTGTTTATTGAACTGTACACCATTGCTTTTACTTCTAAATTGATGTGTAGTATTTGCTGAGATTTTCTATCTTACTTTTGTACTTTGGTGGTATTTACAGATTGACCTATTTGTGGTCAAGGTTGGAATTGAGTACCATGTATGTGGAAATGTATTTTGGCATCTATATATGTGTGCTATGTGGAACATTATTTTTACTATAGTTACATCTGTGACTGTGGGGAGGTCTATTTGAGGTTAGGGATCCCGAAACATATATGGAAGGATGAAGAACTGTTTAGTGTAGTTTTGTGATTGTATGTATAAGTATCATGTTAGGACTTGTACTAAGAATATAGAATTAGCACTTTGTTTAAGTTTCTTTTGTAAAAACCTATGTTTCAGTAAGGCCAAGGAAAGTACTTGTCAAAACTCTTATAAATACCCTTCACCGTGTAATTAAATCAATGTGAACTAGAGGCTATGGCCTCTTTTATCTTCATTATCTTATTTTCCTTAAAAGGTTAAGTTGCTTATGGTACTCTTGAGTTTTTACTATAACTAATAATCACTTATCAATTAATTGGGTTAATAAGCAAGTAGGTTAACCAAATGGTATTAATAAACAAGCCCAGAATAACCAGATTTCCAAAGTACAAGAAAATGCTACACTACAAATTGAAAGAAAACAATTTTTAGTAATACTTCAAATGGTTTATACATTTGGTAAAAAATTATACATTGGAATTTGAGTATCACTAGTAAGGCAAATACACTAGCCTCTATATCTACATGTATGTATATTTTTTAATATAACTAGTATACTGTAAATAAGAACATTCCTCATCTGATTCCTTCTATGTACTTGAAAGTCTTGGAAAGGAACATCATGAACCTGTGGAATACAAGAAAAGAAAGTGAATATATATATATATATATTATTACCACTAGTCAAGAAATTTTTTTTAAGTCTAAATTAAGCAATTGAACATAATGTTCAAAACGTAGAGCTCAAATTCATTAAAGTAATACTTTGACAAGCCAAATGGCGAATAATAAGTTAGGGGGTGTTATAAATTGGTCATCAATGACATGATTGTTTTTTTTATATTTTTTTTGTTTTTTTCTGATGTTATTCATTATAAAGTAAAATTAATAAATATAAAAAATATTTAATTATCTCAAAATTCATAAGTTTTATCTCATTATAAATAATGATAAAAATAAATGTAAATAAAAAGACAAAAAAAAAAGATATCATATTAATTGATATTATTTAATATTCATCTTAAACATCTAATTAGTAAAACTAAATTAAGAAAAAATATGTAAGAATAATTGACACATCACCATTTTTTGATAGGTATACTCACCAGTCTTTGATAGAGTTTCTTAAAAAATGCTTCAAACGAATCTAAAAAAATGTGAGTACCTATTTTAAGGATAATTAAGTTGATATTCTCAAATGATAATTTACCTCTTTTCTTTACATGTATATAATAATTATTCATTGGTTAGCAGAAGTTTATGTTTGAAGAGAAAAAAATTTGATGTCCCCATTCTTTTTATTTTGTTTTAAAACACACTAGAAAAAGATAATTTTATATCTCACTCTCTCTAAATTTATTATGGGTTGATAGTCTTATAAATGACAAAAATCAACGAGATTTCTTAATTTTCTTTAAATAATAGATATTATCAAGCAAGGTACTTCTTGATTGTTGTTGCTTTAAATGATAGACCTGGTCATGGGCTCGAGGACCATCCATCCTGCCCAGTCTCATTCAATAAATGGGAGGGCTTGGACAAAAAATTTTAGGCCGGCATGCTTGGACATAATATAAAAATTTATTCAATCTTAAGGTTGTGCTTGGGTTTACCAATAAAAGTCAAGGCTCAGTCCACTCATATCATAATTAATATTTTCTTAATTATATTAATTATTTTATGTAATAATAACATGATACATAAAAAAAAATATTCTAAGTTTTAGTGATGCGATGATGGTAAAGAAGATGTTATTTTGTAGTTACTATAAATATTATATGATGTCACTCTTTAGAGATATTGAATTTATCAAATAATTTTTAGGTTTCTTTCATTATAATTACAAACAAGGAAAAAAAAATTATGCTGGGCGGGCTTGGACATGAAACTAAGTCCGCTTGTCTGGGCCTGGACGGGGTTGGACAAGTAAAAAATTTCTTATTATCGAAGCTTAGTATAGTTCAAGACCTGCTCAATGATCAGGTCTACTTGGTTTAAAGCTAGAAAGAACTCATGGATCTTATATAATAACTTTGTTCAATTAAAAACAAAAATAACAATGATTTTTTGTGTCCTTGTTAGTTTTATTTATTTCTCTAAAGTTGTTTCTTTTAATGATACTAATCGTCTGCACACATATACTTGTGTATTATGTATATATTTTATCTTAATTTGATAAAAAAAAAAAAATTTGTATATTAAAATAGAGGGAGATGATGGGAGAGATAGGAAATGAAAATGTTAACATTGTTATATTGTGCTTTGGGAGGTTACTGTCTAATAGTTATTAAGTGATAGGATGAATTTTATTAATTGAATTTATTTTAAAATAATTTAAATATGTGTATACAATATAGTATGAGACTATAATAGGTCTTCCACTTTTATAATAGTATAAATATAACTATAGATATTTAACTTATAATTTTTTTAAGATAAATGTGACATTTTATAAAACTACTAGACATTTTATTCTTGAAAACATAAAGTTAAATTCTTAAAGTCAACAAAATAAAGACACTCTTCCAAGTTATATTGTGAATTCTTATTATTCTACTCTCTTTTTTACCTTTTATTTAGGCTTGAGATTTGAGTATAGATGTGATACTAAAAAATTGTTTGACGGTAATAATTTGATTAAGGAACATGAAATTCAAATCAAGAAAAACAAAGAAACTAGATTCATTTGATGATTCAAATTTATGGTCTATCTACATACTTTAATAAGAGGATATAGTAAAATATGTCATCATTTTCAAAAGGCAATCCCTCATGCCACTAAGAATCTTTAGTTTAAAATATGCAGAAACCAGTAAAACTAGTAAACTACATGTAACCGAAAAAAATTTCAGATTGATATTGTGATCAAAGATTAGCTTTGCTTGAGATTTCTGCAGAATTGATACATAACTTTTCTAAGCTCACACCAATCACTATTCTTTTTGTGAAATGATACTTCATAGACATGTAAAAAAAATAAAAATAAAAATAAACTACACCCTTTTCTCATTTTGGTAAAAATTTACACCACTTTCAAGTCATTATTCTTAGTGCTATAAATATTTAATCAGTATCCACACAAAGATTATTAGAACTACAACAAGAAGTACTTGCAGGATCAAGCAAGAACAACCACTTTTGATGCGCTTATTCAACATAGCTAGTTTTTTTTGCACCTTCTGCACCAAATATAATAATATTAACATGAGTGTACACTAAGTTGTAAATTCAGTATCAAATAAATCAACAAAATGCATTGTGACCATCTATCTAGTAAATTCAAGCTCATTGAACATTATGGACCATCCAAGCAATGAGAGTTCCTTTGCTTTACAATATGACAAGAATTCAAATTTGACGAAAAACTTCCCTAAAATCTTTTAAGTTTTAGATAGTGATATATTTGAACACATTTATTTTGTAAAAATAAATGTTTTAAGAAAAAAAAAAACTTACAATTAGTACAATAACTTAAGTCCCTCTAATATCTACAAAAATAACTTGCAGATTCCTAAAACACAACACCAAAGAGATACATGTCAACAATACTATTTCCAGAACTTTATGCATATTGCATAGATTGGCATGAGAATGGTCTAGAACTTTGGACCAATTTTGGCTACTATGATTGAAATTTAATAGAGTCGTCTAATAATGGAATGATGTCCTTAACTGATTTAAAAATGGTTGATTAATAAACAAAAATTATGATCAAAAGAGCAGATAGGTGTGCTGGAGCATTTACGAAAGAAATGCATCATGCAACTAATATGCAAAATGCTCCAAAGAAATGCATAATGCAACTAATATCCTCCAACTAAATATATATCATGCAGCTAATTTTCTTCAGTGTTGTAGTTGTTGCTTACAAGAATATTGCAAATGTAGAATTTTCTAGGAACACTATATCACTTTTCACATGTCACTTACTATAAGTATGAACCTATATTTTAACCGAAGAAAGTGATTATGATATATTTCCTGATTTATGTTATATATACATATTTAAGAAAAACAATAGGAAGTTAGAAGCAAGTGTAGATATTGAATAATTTTTTACGTCAAAATAAGAAAAGATTTTATGAGCATTCATAAACAACAGTAATACGAGTGTACGACCTGTAGATTGGAATTTGTTGAGTCCACTTGCTGGTCTATATTATCCTGGATATTTGTTGTTATAGGTTGTTATAATAGATAAGGCGGTGAGCATGAAAGTCATAAAATGAATAATAATAGAGACCCAATCAGAAAAATTACCAAAAGCCTAGTGTGTAGGTCAAGTTCTTTATTAACTGCTAAGGCAATATGTTTTGTACTTATCACTGTCTCTTCTCATTTGTCAAGGCCTTCATCTTGTTCTGCTATCGACATACTCATATGAAAAATATCTATTTAAGTATTAAGATGAAGTAGAAAGAATATTTATATCAATACCTTTGATGATTTGAAGCTGAAGGCTAACAAGACCATGGTTGTCCAAGCCAATTGTTCTATTCATGACATTATCTGATTTTTCATCAGTGCCAAGCAAACTATCTTTATTAGCAAAGCCAGACATATTGAGAGTAGTAGCCATCTGATTAGATTTAGAACTTAAATTTGTGAGTATATCTTGCGGTCGATTCATCTCTTTTCCAGATCTGTTATTGACAAAAACAATGTCAACGTCAATATTGTGATGCTGAAAATAACAACTGCATTTCTGAAATGCGAACCACATAACCATTTCTTGACAAATATTAAATTAGACCATTGTGTGTTTAAATCTTTTGACTCTTGTGTGAATTTTATTCATAATTTTAGTATATTAAAAAAAGAGAAATGTTGCAATATACCTATCACAAGATAATGTCTAAACAAAGTTAAGCCAAAATTATAAATAAAAAATATTGCCATGACATAATGGCACTAGTAATAATTAGGCAGCATTGCTGATAGAGATAGAGAATATTATAACTAGATATATAGTGGTGATTTTGGTGAGGTAGTCTAAGGTAGTGTTTAGACGGAAGGAAAAATGATAAGAAGGCATGGTGATATCTAAATGTCTCCTGTTGTGGTGATAATATACTTTTATGTAAAGTAGTAAGGCAATATAGTTGTCATGTAATGCTGAAAAAATGTTTGTTAAACACAGTGGGGATTATTGGCACCATTCAACACAATATATGTTTTGCACATTCAGGTGCCATTATACTATGTTTGGTGGGAGGGAATGGAAAAGCAAGGTAGGAGAACTTTAGATTAAACTAGAGTTAAATTAAGTCCAAATCAATCCCAAGTTTACCTTTTATTCTTTTTGCTTTTCTTCAGCAACAAGTCCTTAAATATATAGGTATCTACTTCTAGCATATTTGCTTTAAAATATTTTTAAACATCAAGATGAAATATTATGATTATTGCATAATCTTAAAAATAAGGACAAGATTAATATTTATTAGTGTATGTGCAGAATAACAACCTACGATAAGCTTATTGTATATGAATACTCATTTATTGATTTGCTTCACAGTTCACAGTACCTGCAATTGTTTTTTTTCGTTTGGCTGAACAAAAATCACAATGCTTATATGGGTTGCTTGTTAGGAAGTGTCGACAAAAGGGACTCCAGAATTTCAAGTTTGGTCCTTAAAATTGTTATCTTTCTCCGTGCTACAGACATATGACGTTGTGTTTCTGGTCCAGATGTGGGTAGTGAAGTCCTTGCAAAAATCATATCATTAACTTCATTTTCAAGTTTTGATGCTTCATTAAATTCCCGCACCCATAAGTCAAATGCCATTGATCAGTACATGAATATTATTGCAACATTATTGATCAAATGTTATATTCAGATACATAATATTATTGCAACATTGATCAGTACATGAATAATATCTTTTGAACGACTTAATTTAACATTTTTAACAAAAGTCAAAAATCAAAACAAGAGACATTACGAAACAAGGAAAGCAAATATGTTAGAAATTATCTTATCCAAAACCTTTCACTTTCATGTTACCAAAATTCTTTCACTGAACACTCAAACCAAGTTCATGAGAAAATGTTCATGTGTTGACACAAATGCAAATGATAACTTTTACTAACATAGCATAATTGTAAAAAGGAAACTGTAGAACTTACAAGTTGCATTAAAAAAAAATCTAACACAAATGCTACATATGATGCATGTATTTTTCTTCATAGTAATTTAGTCTCATGATGAACAAATTACATAGTATATCTAGAAAAATATTGACAATGATAAGAAACAAGCAACAAAACACATAATCATCTTCTCTTTCTTCCCCAACATGCACATGTTATTTGAAAATTTATTTTATATATGATTTAGTATGGTTCTTTAGGACTACCTTTAAAGTTCATTGGGATCTATAACGGAAACAACAAAAAGGCATTTCCTTTACAACCTAAGTTGATGTATGTAACAAGAGTAGGAGACTGACATACTGCAAATCTTAAATCAGAATATATTTAGTATTGCATAAAGGTTTTTAACTCTACAAAGAATGGATAAGTTACCAAACAAAACCTCAACTGGTTTGCAAAGTCCAAGACTCATAAACAACTTGTCTTACAACAGAAATGAGGTAACAACCAACCAAACAAGTTAAAAGAGTATATTTGGTAGAGTATTAATGGAAATAACATAAGAGATGACAATTTGTCAAATTCTACCGTCATGATCATTACTTCACTTTTAATCAAATACTAATAGGATGTTATGTGTATAATAAATTCTCAATAAGAACAAAATACATATAAGAAACACAAATGTTGAATCATGATTGACTTTTATGCTCAAAGTTGTAAAATTATTAACAATGAAATTTTTATACTATCAATCTTAAGAAGAAAGAAAGGAAAATAGAAGTTGTATAATAAAATAACTGAAAATTTTCTTATTTGTCAATGTTGTGTAAGCAAAGAACACATGCATGAAAAATGGCCAAAGAAACAAAAAACAAAAACAAAAATAATTAAAGTGGTAATTTATCATAATAATAGAACACGAGTTCATGAGTTTTAGAATTCCACTTCTGTAATTTGTACTCCAATTAAAATTATAAAATTTACGTAATTTAATTAACAAGCATGGTCATTATTCGATGAAGAAAATCAAATGTATGTGATTATTAAGAATTTAATTAGTTGTAATATGCATATGTGATTATTAAGAATTTAATTATTTGTAATATGCATATATTTTTATTTTATGTTGCTTCAAAATCAAAGAGGAAAAGGGTGAGTGTAATAAGGGGAAAATTGAGTCTTGTTTTATTGTTCTTGAATGCAATTATGCTTATATTTTTGAAAGAAATAAGAGGTACCTTAATGAATACTCAAAAAAAAACTTCTAATCTTAATTCTCAATTTCTCAGCAACCAAACAGGTAAATAAAATCTTGTCACTAATCCTTAAATAAAAAGATCATAAGAATGAGAATGCGTTTGATCAGAATCCATTACCTGAATCAAAACTAGAATTGGGATAGAGGAATAAATGGCGAAGTAAAGGAATTTGATAGTTGCGTGAGAGCCACGTACCCAAAAGTAATATAGAAAGGTTTGTTTGTTACCGAATAAATATAAGATTCACGATTAATGAATTACACATGTAAGTTCTCAATATGTCGAACCTGTAATTTATACAAAAACGGTCATGTTAACAAAAATTGTTTTGCTAAAATTTCTTATTTCACTTTTGTTTCCTTAATATGAGATTCACTTTTTTTTTTCATCAAGCTTCCCCTGCTTCACCTATTCATCTACATGGTTATTTACACTATTAAAAAATATATGTTGTCGATATAAAATTTTCCGGTGAACATCGAAATTGCAATTAATAAAAAATATTGCAGTAACTGATAATATAATTTATAACATTATTAGATGCCTTTATTCATCTTGCTAAGTAATAAAACATAAAAAGAAAAGTTTCTTCTCTTATAATTGATTCTATTGTTCACTGTTGCTAGATCATTCCTTATATATAGTTGAAGTTGATAAATTTTGTAGCACTTATTTTAATCTTTTATGAAAGTAGTTTGATTGATGTTAAATAAAGTGAAATTTGAATTAATTTAAAGTAAGATATGTCAAAGTTGATGCATACCAATTTTTAGATTTTTTTTTCCTTCTTATTTATCTATTTTAGTTATAACTAGTCACCATTTTTAATTTAATGGATTTGAAAACAATATAGACAAAATTTTAGCCCACATATATATATTTTTTCTTTTGTTTTTATTTAATTTTTGTTATGGTAATATCTTGACAGAAATACAAGCTTTGGTTTAAATGTCCAAACTAGCTAAGTAAAAGTAGAACGTGGGACACTGACATTAATTTGTTTGGTTTACTTGTTAAATCAGCTCAACTGTTTTATTTTCACAACTTAGCATTCATACATCTATATATGTTTGGAACATTGAAATGTTCAAAAAGTTAAATATTTATATCGTGCAAACACGATTCACGTATAAGACATGTGTTATGAAAACTAGTATTATATATATATATATATATATATGGTTCTTCATCAAGCTTGGATAATTACAATTTATTTTTGCAATCAAATAATGCAAGGACACAATATTGGATGAGAGACAAATAGGTTGTATATCAAAATAGTCCTAAAGCACGGGTTCATTTAGTAAAAGACATGTGAATCACATGTGGGTAAAGTAGAATTTGTCCTCAAAATGAGTAAATTACATTTTAATTCCTCATAATTTATGCAAAATATCTTTTCACTTCTATAGTTGCTATTGAGAACTCATAAATTTAAACTGAGTAAATATAATTTATGCTGTCAATTTTGTTTAAATTAACTTAATGAATGACAATGTGGACTGACAAGCAAACAATTTCAAACTTGGCCTTGTTCAATGGGTGCTAGGATGAAATTGTTTACTTTGAGGATGAATACTTTTAAATTTTTCTCATATCAACTTTAGTAGTTACCTAAAGTGTTGATAGTTGAAAACCCAGTTTAAACATTCAACAATTTAAGTTGTAAACCCAATTGATGCTGTGAATGTAAAGCTTGTAAACCCAACTTTGGAGCTATGAAAGATCACTAGTGATAAATAATGATGTTGTGATTCAGATCTAGATGGCGAAGTTGTTATAGATTCATTAATAGGCGAGATGTGTTTTCACTTCAAAATTCTAGTTTTATTACTAAAAAAAAGACAATATTTTATGGGTTAAAAAGGTTGCCATTTTTGTCCCTTTGCTTAGCTAGGATGCCATTAACACATCTTCTCCATCTAAGTTTGTTTAGACACAAGGTGAAAATAAAAACTTAAAATTTTAAAACTATATGGATTTGATTGCAACTATTTGAAATATTCAGACAAAAGTGAAATCTCGATTCAAACTATAAAGATCTTAAGTGTAATTTAACCTAAAAGTTAAGAAAATTCCAAATTAATTAAATTAATTGTTGAAATTGTTTTAAATTTTATTTAAAGAAAAACTTATGTTGCTAAATACTAAAATCAATCGAAAAAGAAAACACAAAACACCGAGTAGAAGTTAAAAGAGACATGCTGCCTAGGATGCAACCGAAGAGTTTCGGCGCAAACCCCGATCACCACGGTCTACAATAATACACAACACACTATCTCTGAACTGCAACACAGTTGCAAGTCTAGCCTCCATAATCGCATATACCCCTCGACGATTTTAACACTGCAATTCTTAGTTATTTGCTGGAAAATGGTTCCTCATCCTGCTCTACTGACCCATAAAGCCACACTCTTATACCGCGTGGGTTTTTCATGTAGACCCATTTCACATTTTGATCACCATGCTAAATTTCCTGCAATGCCAATTCAGATTAGGGCGTTTAGGAGCTTTTGGCGCCATCCTTGCTCACATCCCTTGCATTCTAGCCCCGGAGTTGCTTATAAGGATATGGGTGGCTCTGCAATGGGGTTTAGCCAACCGGGTTTTGGTAATTTTCGGGTTTCGGCGGTCTCGGAAGGTGGGTCTGGCAGAACTGGTGGATATGGCGGTTCTGGCGGTGGGAGAGGTGGTGAAGATAGCGGCAGTGGTAGTGGAGATGATGGTGGGGGACAGAACTGGTCCTTGCTATCATGGTAACATGGTGCACTGCCGGTTATTTTTCTTGTAACATATGATTTGTTTTCATTTGTATTTCTCTTTTATCCATTGTTTTTTTAATGGCTTTGCTCTCTAGAGATATTGCCAACTCAGGGAAATTGCACACACTGTGGGTGTAAGATTGATAAAAGATTTTCAAACATACCAATACACCATGTATGTGTATGAAAGTTTGACTTACAGAAATAATCATGTTTACGGTCCATCAATCACTTTGCATTCGGTAAAAAATTCAGCATTAATTTATCTTGTTCCACTTATAATATTCGGTTTACAGTGCCTAGTTGGTGGTTTTCATGCCTATGCCTACGATCATACATTACAAACCACCCATTCCAGGGTACATATAAGACATTCCAGGGCATGTTAGTTAGTTTTATCTGAACCAACTTGTGATGTCTGGAACACATTGGCATTTAAATGGTCAATTCCACTACTTTGAATGGAGACATGAAGAAGTTGGAGAAATAATTTTCATAAATGTGAAGCGGTATGTTTAGGAATAAAAGAGACGTCCTTAGAAGAGTGAGCATCCTATCACGTGTAAGACATTAAGTGTGGAGCAACTGCTTAGAAACATCCATTTTTTTGGAAGCACTGCTTCCTATCTTTTCAGAAGCTATCATGGAAAAGTATGTCTAGAAAGTGGGACCATATGTGGTGCCAAGTGCATGCGGAGAAGATATTGTTTCACAAAATTTGTGATCTCCTCCTGATAAACAATCATTAGTGTTTGTTCTGTTTTGATTCATGTGGATGATGTCATATCTACGTGACATATGTTTCTTTTATATTGAAGTTGAAGCTACTTTTTCTTATGTTAGTTATGGGAAAAGATTCAACACATAATATCGGGTAGAATGCTTTTGGAACATCACTTCAAGAGTCAAATTAATATCCATTCTACAATTCTGACTTGGGTTTTTGTATTTACTACAGGTACTTGGATCTTCTTGCAAAGTATCCTGTGGTGGTAAAAGCTCTGTCATCTGCAATCTTAACTTTAATTGGAGATTTGATTTGCCAGGTATGGTTTTTACATTTTCTGTCACAAAAACTATTGATATGTGTCTCTTTCCCCTTTTTGCTTTCTTGGTTTGCTTCCCCATAATCAATTGTAATTACTTGCATTATAAAATAATCCGAATTAATAGACTGCAATTATTCAGTATGTTGAGAAGGATAACGTATATAAAATCAACTCTTTGTCTATACTTCAAGAGTTCATGCTTGATAAAGTTGTAAAGTATAAAATATAGAATATAGGATAGTGGTCATGTTTCCATAATTGTGGCTTGAAGAATAAGGATACTTATCTTCTGTATAAAATTTGGCATACTTTGGTCTTCAGCTGTGGGAGGATTTCATATAGTCTTTTTGCCTGATACATGATGTGATTAGTGAGAATTTCTTTACGGTTTTCCTTCCTTCTAAGTATTATTCAGTTTTCTTTCCTTTCCTTCTATGCATTGTTCAGTTTTCTTTCATTTCCTTACCATAAGGTTCCAAATGTTAAGGAGTTAAGAAACAACATTCGCATAAGATGAGAGTAGCTTAAATATAAGGGTTGAGATGGATGACTGGACATAAAAAAGAAGAAGATAGAATACGAAATGAGGAGATATGTAGGAAGGTTGAGGTAGCACCTATCGAAGAGAAAATGAGGAGAATCGCTTATGTTAATTTGGACATATCTAATGTAGGCTAGTGGATGCCATTGTTAGGAAATGTGACTTGGTGCGATGTCAGGAGTTAGACAGGGTAGAGGGAGACCGAAACTTATATAAAGATAGTCATTGAGAAAGATATGAGTGCTCTAGACATTCTTGAAAATGATGTCTTGGATCAAGACAAATGGCAGAAAAGAATTCTTATAATCGACCCAAACTAGTTTGGAATTAAAGGCTTAGTTGAGTCATCGTAAAAAGATTGTAAAATATCATGTTCAAGATGAAATTGTTTCAATCCCTTGACACCCTTCTTTTGAATTTTAGTTTCTTATTTAACAACAAAGAATTAAATACAATAACAGTTTTTTTTTTTTTTTTTCAAAATCTATATGGTTGTAATTCAAATTTAATTTTTGACATTCCAGAAAAACAATATGAATACACACATAACTCTAATCTGCTTCCTGTCTAAATTGTCTGTTATTTTAGTTTATGGACAATCAGACTGTCATAATTTCTCATCACATTTTTGGTAATGTTCTTCAGTAGATGTTTTATCAGGGAAGCTACAGAAAATGTCAATGCTTTCTACTTTTTTTTTTTTTTTTCCTTTTCATCTGTGTGTACTGAAATGATCTTGTCTTTTTTTGGGAGAGGGATAGGGGAATAAAACCCCATGTACACTTCCACGGAAGTGGAAGCTTAGACCCCGTGGATAGCAGGGATTTCAAGGTGCTGCTAAGCTAAGTGGCCACTAGCTGCTTTTAAAGAAGAAAGACAAGATGGATAAATGAGTTATTCATCACAAGGTGGATAAATGCTTGTCTTGAAATATGATTTTCTATTATATAATTTCTTATATTTGAGTAACTAGCATGTAAAAATGAGTTATTCTTCATTTTGTTATTTTCAACAATTACCATCATGTTTGGCTTTAGCTGTACCAATTGAAGGAGAATCAGAGACTATTTCTTAAGAAGATTTTATTTGACAAAATAAAAAATAAAAAATGATAGATTTATATCCTGTTTAATGTCTCTTAACTTCTTTTTATTTATTCTATACAATATCCTCTTTTATTTTATAAATAAACTTTGCTATTTATTCCAACATTATGGGGAAAAAAAGCAAGCATGTACTTAAGTTCTCATATCTCCAACAAAGAACAGGTTACATTTCTGCTCTGGGTGGCTTTCATCTGAGATGATTTGTCAATGTGGAACTAATACCTGTGATTGCATTGTTTTGAAAGAGTGATTAGATTCACATCGAGTAAGGCAAAAAGGATTAGTTGGATAGCTGAAGTGACCTGTCAGAATTGAGAGGAAGATTGTTAGTAGAAAATATGTAACCTCAAAATAGCAGAAACTTAAATTAGCAATCTAAACAATTTTGATTAAGGCTTTGTTGATATGAGTGACTACCTTGCATGCTTGAAAAGACCGGCAATATAGCTTATTTGTATCCTTGCAAATTCATTTGAACATTCATCAGTGAACCACTCCAGTTTAAAAGCAATAAACAGATTGAGACACGTATGAACACTATAGTCTGAGAGTCCGTGATACAATGCTCCTCCTTTTTTGAGATGGATCTGAACTCCTTGATTACTGCTAGTTCCTAGAAATCTTTCAAACAAGCTACCTAAACTGTCCAAATCTAGTATGCTTTATTTGATAAATGAAGGCATGCCTTGGGAACTGTACCTTTACTGGACACCTGCAGGATGGACATTCTGCTATGTTTTTCAATTGAGAGCGGAAACTTGAATATTTGTTTCATTTATCTTTCCATCTTCTACTTCTTGATAATATTTTTCTGGTTTGCATGAAACTAGCCGCTCATCTCCATTTGTGGCAGTAACCTTGATACTATAGTTAGATTTATATGGCATAGAATCAGTTGGTTCAATACTGTATATACCTGTCTGATGCATATCTCTAGACTAAAAGTTAGAAGTTCATTTTAGAAGACTACTGTTGCAATAGACTAACTGATTTGGATCTTAATGTGTTTGTTATTATTGATTGTTTAAGAGAAACCAATCTAAGTAGTGGGGGCTGATTGTCTGGGAAAATTCACCTTTGGATAATTATGTGGTTTGCAACATGCTGTTTCCTCATTTACTTTTGAAGCACTGCATGTTTTTTCTTTTGTTTATAGACACTATGTTCCCTTTACTGAACTTCCATATTATTTTCCTCAGATTGTGATAGATCAAGTGCCATCACTAGACCCTGAAAAGGACGTTTCTCTTTACTTTGTTGGGTTTGGTGTTAGTGGGCCCAACACTGCATTTCTGGTAATGCTTCTGTATCCATTTCTGTGTGTCAGAACAATAATTATGTTGTTATAGAAAAGTTCTCTGTCTCAACCATAACGCATGTTAAATAGAAGGGAGAATAGGATGAAATCTAGAACTGAAAAAAAAAAAAAACAAGTATAAGAAAGAACACTAGATGTATCGAGGTTCGGCTCAATCTAGCCTACGTCCTCACTGAAGATATCAAAATTCACTATTCACCATTCCTCTGCATCATGAACTAAAACTTATTTTTCGGGTAGCTCTCGAGTCGTAATATCCAACAAGTCGCACCGCGAAACTTTGGCCCAACAGGATACACAAGACAAAACACAACAAAGCCTGTTATATATGCTTTCCCATGATGATCATTAACTATTCTCATGCAAACTGTTTCTGGAAGAATCCTTTAACAGATTAAATTGATGTTATTTTGTGGGTACAATTCTGGTTGTCAACTGCAAGGGACTGCATTGACCATCATGTTGCCTAGTGCATTGAATAAAACCATGATCATTTAGAATGCTAGCAAGCAAGTTTTCCATGTCTTCTTTCAAAGAAATATCCTTTTACTTCAATTAATTCATCTTTATTCATATAGCCAACGCAACTAGTTTGGAATTTAAGGCTTAGTTGAGTTTCAATTAATCCATTTTTAGGTACTTGTATCTGAGTGGACTGGTGACACTATCTGGAGCATCAGGTGCATTCTTACGGCTTCTACTGGATCAGGTGACCTTTGTTTTTCACTTTTTCTTAATTGATCTCCTGAATCACACTCACTTTTCATACAACACTTGTCCTCATTGTTTACTTGCTGAGGTACTGACATTGAATGTAATAAAATACTACTGCAGTTCCTTTTTTCTCCCACGTTCATTGGAGTTTTCTTAGCTACTTTGGTGACACTAGAGGGAAGGCCATCACAAGTTGTACCCATGCTTCAACAGGTGGCGTAAATAAACTTAATTTGTTTATGCTTATGAAACAGTTTATTCAAAGTACATTTTCCATGTTTCCCTTAAATTGTGTATGTTCATTTTGCAGGAGTGGTTCCCTGCCATTCTTGCAAACTGGCAGCTGTGGATACCTTTCCAGTTTCTCAACTTCAGATTTGTTCCGCAGCAATTCCAGGTTAGACATGATTACTTTTGCCTTTTTCCCGTTTTTGTTGATGGAGGAAAACCCTAAATTTGAGCACCAAAAGGAATCCAAGAAGACTATCCATCCCAATGAATATGCAGTGTAAAAAAAAAAAATCCCCTGAAGTTCCTGCTGTTAAGCTCCAACATAAACCACCCAATCATTGCAACCATGGAGATACTTAGTTAACTAGCTTCCCTGACTCTGACTTGTTTCATTTTTTGAGAGGAGATACTTAGTTAACTAGCTTTTATGGAATTTGAAATACTTTGGAAAAGAATTATCAGAGGAATGAATGGTTGGAAGCTAACCATAATACAAATTTTCTTTTTCCTTATAGGATGATATAAGAACTTAATACATAATGAAAGCATCTTCTTTTCACCTTCCTTCTTTACTTGATCTTTCTAGCAAATCTGGTCGGTCTCTCTGTTGCCAAATAAAATGTTACCTAGTCCTTTCTTTTGGCCAAGTACTATGTTATTTAGTTGAGAAGCCTTTTTCGGTCATTTTCTAAGTGTGTAAAGGGGTGTTTTCTTACAGTTATAAACAGTTGATAATACTTTTTTCTTCGAAGTGAAACGTACGATACATTTTTCAAAGGACAAGTTTAGATTTATCATCATTGAATATAGCCTTAATGTCCAGGGAGCCGGAAGTGAATTGTAGAGCACTAGTTCATTCCCCTGCTTCCTGCAGAACTGTATTGTCGATATTGACTGAATTTGTACTAACTGAAGAAGAAGATAGATATTTTTTTTCTTCAGCAGTGCCTATGTTTGAGTTGCCATAGAAATTGTGTTTCCTGCTTGTCTTATTTAGATCCCAAGTGATCTCTATTCAATTTATTGACTTTATTCTTAAATATATGAAAATGGCAGCTCACTAGACAATGCAGGTTTATTCTTTCCATATATGCCTGATTCGTTTCTGATATGTGCTTTTACCCTTAGCCTTCTCACTCCCTAAGGAATGAAAGGCCACATCTAGCCTTTGTTTGATCCGAGAAAGCCCAAATAGAAGGTGGTTGCAGAAATGACTCACTGAAGAAAAAGCAGATGGGAACAAGCCTAGGGGGAGTGCAAAAGTCTGCACTGATGTTAGGGGTGAAGAATCCTAAACATCCCAATACCCTCCTTCTTGCACTGATGTCTTCATATTCTTAGTAAAAGAACATCATTTTGCTAGGATTCATACTCCCCTGCAGAATTCGCAGGGATCCCATGCTTTTGCTAGTCGGCTCAGTCTGTCTTCCTCACCTGGGCTTTATTTAAGCTTAGTGGGAGTTTCAAGATCTAGATTAGGTGGAAAGTTTCATCTTAATCCTAAAAGAAAAAAGGAAGAGTCCGTAGCGGCTTACTTTTAGCCGCAGGGGTGGCTATCTGCATGTGCCCCAAAGTGACGTCCATTTCTGTTATTTGGCAATGGGTATACTCTGAGAGAAAAGTTTGGAATTCAGACAGCTGTTCCCTTAACTCCACTCACGACATGGATTATAGAACAAAAAAAGTCCACTCTTAGCCATTCCACACGCTGCCCAGCAGGAGGTCCATCACTGATTTGACATGGTCCCAAAAACCTACCAAGGTATCCACCCATTTTTTTAATGAATGTGAGCCCTTATTAAAGAATCTATCTATATCTATACTAATATAAAAGCAAGAATGTTTCTTTGATGTTCATCACTCCAACTGTTATTTTTTATGTGTAAGATATCAAATATTTTGCCTAAAAGTAAACAACTAAATAGTCATAATTTAAAATGATTAATTTGACCATTGAACACTTTTACTCTCATCTTACAAAATAGGTCTCCACCAAAAACCGCCCCTTTTAAATTTTGGATTTTCTTTTAGAAACGAAAATTTATGGACACCAGCTACAAGACTATTATGTTCAAAGTGACATTTAGTGAGATTTATTTTTCATTAAGTTGAGATGAAGAATTCCTAAATGCCCTAGATGGAGACATCTCAGGTGGTGATTGCACTTATATAAGGACAGTCCCTAACTTTATCTTTAAATTCTTTGTTGACATTTTATTGATCATATGTAGAATCTGAAGTATCTCTCCTTGAGTTTTCTGTTGACAATGAAACTTGCGTTTTTAGATTAAGTTTGTACTCTTGCTTCTCAATTATGATTTTATTTGTTTATGTAGTTCTAAATCTTCATTCGCAATCAATTTCAGGTCCTTGCTGCTAATGTTATTGCTTTAGTCTGGAATGTTATTCTCTCATTTAAAGCTCACAAAGAAGTTATTCCAAAACAGGATGCTTAAGCTTTGGGTACGGAAACTACTTGATTCCCAGTCTGTTAATGCTATTTAGTGTTTTGATTAGGGATACTTACTAGGAGTATAGTGGTTGGATGCATCTTGGATGTTGGAGGGACATTTGTAAGGATACATTAGGAAAGCACGTCTACTTGTTCACCATCAAACCATGCTAATTTGTAAATTAAATTGTCTGTTTACAAATGTGTGGACGAATTGTCTATTGTCTGCCTTTTCCTTCCCTGTCTTTATTTAACCCCCTGCCCCTCTCCGCTGCTCTGTTTAGGCGATAATGCCATGATATTATCCAATTCTTCTTTTTTGTTGAAGTACTTGTCTAGTAATTTTATTGATATTTAGATATTCCTATTGGTCTGTGGTTGTTAAACATTAAAGTTAATTTGTCTTCATTTTTTATCATGTTGTGGAATGCTATGATCCGCTTTGTTTTCATTTTATTGTCCCTGAATCCTGTCTTTATGTTACTATAATCTTCTCTTTTGTTTCTGCACTCGTCCCCACCATTATCATGTCTAAATAATTTCTGATTTGTTGGACATATCAAAAGTAATTTGGGATACAAATGGAGATGATTCACGTAGTCGATCTTAGTTGATAAATACATAGTTGAAATAAAACAAATACATAGTTGAAATAAACGGACATGCAAGAGTTGTGATGGACTTTTCTAGTTGCTGTTCATAAGGTCCACATATAAACCAAAAGTGGGCAAACGCGACGGTGCCCATGATTGGAACTTTGTCTAATTTTGGGATAGTTTGGTTGATCGGAACTTTGTCTACTTTTAGGACTAGTTTGGTTAATTGGGACCTGTCTCTTTTAGCCCTATTTTTGTATGTGGAATGGATCATCTATTTTTATTATTTGATACTATTAGTGAGAAATATTATTTAATTATATTTATTCATTTAATATGCGGTTTTCAAATTTGAAATGGCATCACAATTATGTCAAATTTGGGGTTGTGTGAATTTCTTGCAAAAATTAATTAATTTGGATTGGATTCTCACATATGCAATGTATATGGAAATCTATCTCAATGAGTCAATGATCCAATAAATCCAAGAAATTGATGTGATGTTAGTTGAAATGAAGTTCTGTACCAAAAAAAAAAAAAAGTTGTGAAGTGAGGTAACTGGGTTTAAGGCCCAAGAGCCAAGTATCACGTGCTTAGTGGTCCGGTCCATTAAAAAATACCCAAAAGTGAATAACATTTGTCATCAAATCCAACTTGTAGATTTATTATATTTTATAATTCCATGAATTAATGACGACATGCTGAGGGTAGCTTGAGGTCATGGAGAATATGGGCAGCCGAATTTAAAATTAAAAGTGGCAACAGTGCAATTATTAAAAGGAAAAAGCTCCGTTATTTTAACACTGACATGTTTGACAATGACTTAAAAAAAGTCAGAGGACACGTAATCGGTGGTGGTCCCCACCCAAACCCAAAAGCCACAACTAAACTAATTTAGTCAACAACCTCCCCCACTGTTCTCTGGGGATCACTGGTCCCTTGCCTCCTCTTCTACCAGCCATTATCTGAAGTCTTTTATTCAATGTTTTAAAACTTGAATTCGCTACTATCGATTTGAAAATTTTGTTGGTTTCCGGTCATTAGTTTTATCAAAATCAGAAAAATTGAATCAAATAAAATCATAAATACAAATTCGATTTAACCAACCTGTCACCCATTTTACTAATTTTTAATAATTTTAACAGGTTTAATAATAAAAATAATTCTTAAATTCAATATATTCAATTTATTATCCATCAACTAATTTATATATTGATCAAACTCATTTTTTAAAAAGCATTACTTCACTGCTCTAATTGACACAATTCAATTTTTAAAACATTACTTTACTGCTCTAATCCATCCAGATCTTAAATACAATATGATTTATTTTAACTCATTGGATCAAATTGACATTTCCATTACAATTTCAATATTAATCAAATAATAATAAACAAAATGGAGATGGACGACGAGGATAGATTGACAACTTGTTCACGAAAGACACGTGGCGCGGCTTCGTACGTGATTGAGTCCTTAAAAGTCAGGGACTGATCTGGGTGGAGTCAAGTAGAAAATGACAAGACTGTACCATCAAGTACGGTCCGCCTCTTTGTTTGACTTTTTCCAAAATAAAAACATCACACTTATTCTGTATTTTTGAATCTTCATCACCTTCTGTTTTTCGGAATTGGATAGCAGAAAGAACGGTACAAATTTTCTATATGAAAAAATAAATTAATGTTTTCATTAGATATATTTTTGAAAGAGGATGTGTTGTTCTTTTCATAGAAGAATAAAATCTTCTCAAATCTGATATGAAAATATTGTTTTTTTCAGCACACATTATACAATATAACGATAGTTCAGTTTATTTAAAAACACATATTTATATTTAAGATGATTACTTGACATAACTTATAAGACCTTGTAAAAACAAAGAAAAAATGAATATAGAGGAGAGTAGGGAAAAAATATGAATATTATTTCTCATATTTGTTATTATAGATAGATATTATAATTTAATTTTTTATTTTCTCTAAATATTTTTTAAAGGAAAAAAGAAAGAGAATGTTTTTAAGAATTTTTTATTTTGTTTGGTCTGAATTTTGTAAGAATTTAGATATGTACATCATGTCACTCTATTTTTTTTTTTCTCATTAAAAAAAAAAAAAATCAACACCAAAGAAAATTGTACCCTCTCATCTATTTGTCTCTCATTTTCTTTCTTTTTATTCTCCTCCATCCAAATAATTAAGCCATTAAAAAAAATTAATAGGAGAACAGAAAACTCTTTGATGCTACTCAAACTTAGGATTAAACATTTTCTCCTTTGAGCATCTTACCAATTGATTTTTCATTTGAGTATGTTCTCACTTGCACTAACTAGTTAAAAAAGTAATATAGTTGTAAAAACAGAAAATATTTATTTTTAATTTTAATAAAAGATAAATTTGTATATTATCTATACTATTATAAAATAAAAAGACCCTTACGGTCCCAAACTTTATAATAGTATCAATAAGTAAAATATTATTTTTTTAATTTAAATTAATTAAACAATATTTAACTTTTTAATAACTACTATATCACTCCCACTTATAAACCAATTTCTCACCTTCTTTTTAATACCACTAAAAAATTAGAATGATTATTTCACGTTGAAAAAAAAATATTTAATATGTGACTAGTAATAATATATTATTTATTTTTATAAAAAAAATATTAACAACTCTTCTTTTTATCTACCAATTATTATAAAAACAAAAATAGGAGAATTGCTCGTTTTGATTATTAATAATTCCTCGATATACGTACTAACTCGATATTCGAAAATAAATATATAATAGTTCTTGTCTTTGTCAATACATTAAATACTAATTAAACCGAATATGTAAATTAGGCGTGGGGCCACAAAGCCCATGTGCATCACTTTATTATTATTTTTTAATTATTAATTATGAAATCTATCTAGAACGTAGTTAGACAAGTGTTTACGTTATGGCTTCCGTAATATTATTTTCCACCCTAGCTAGTAGCTACTACTAATTGCAATCATTCTCTTTGAACCGTTCAAATTCCTTAATTGATGACTCAATTGTATTCAATCTCCTTTGTTACCGCCTGTGAGCCTCAACTCCCATGTGCACTCTAATCTCTAATGAAGGACATATTTTAGACTAGATATCTTTGTAGTTTAACTCAATTTCATTTTGGTTTGTAATTTAACTCAATTTTATTTTAGTTTCTATTATATATTTTGTTATAATTGAGTTTTTGTAATTATAAAATCATATCAATTTAATCTCTATTGTTACTTTCTCTTATTGATAATTCTTTGATGGAAAGTAATATGTACTAACTAACATATATTATGATGGACAATTAAAAAATTATTTTACAATATAAATGTACAAAATTCTAATTTTTTATTTATAAATAAAATTACATTAAAATTTTTCAAAAATATATCAACACTTTCTCTCCCTATTGTATATCTCGTCAAAATCAAACTCACAATCCTGAAAACTCGTCCATTCCTTTCTCCCCTTTCCGACCACTCCTCTTCAAATACATTGCCACCGACCTCTCAACCTTTTCAAGTGGATCATTATTCCTTTCTTCTCATGATTATTGCACTTCAATAAAGGTGTTTCAGGCATTGCTCCTTCTATCTACCAAAGCTCTATTTTTCTTCAACTGGATTATTAGGGTTCTAAGTTTTTGACGAGGGTGTTTTTGAAAAAAATAGAGATCACCAATCAAAACATCGAATCCAAAATGTTGAGAAAAATTGATTCAGAAATGAATTGGGCACTTAATTGACTACAAAAAAAAAAAAAAAAAAATTCAAATTTTGTGGATAAAGTTAGATTTAGTAATCGCTTTTCTTGTCTTTGATGCATACCCACGTAACTTTCTCGAGTGGTTAAATTTGATCCAAAAAGTCATTTTTTTTCTTATGGCCACCATGATAGAATTGAACCACCTTAGGTATGAGAGTTTGTTATTTTAAAATTTTTCTCTAAATTTATTATAATCTTAGATCCAAGTCTAGATTTTCTTTAAATTTGTTGGACATGGAGGTTGGGTAGCCATGGGTGGTGATTTAGGTTAGTTCAATCATGGTGGTGGTGGTGATGTTTTGCGGTAAAATTGAAGTCGACGATGAATAAGGAAAAAGTATAAACAACAATTAAGTTAATTTTGAATTTTTTTCCTTTTAATTTTATTTATTTATTCTAAAAATATGAGAGTTTATTTATATTTTTATATAATTGTTTGTAATACCATGTGTCAATTTTTTATTTGTCTACCATGGTATCTATTAGTACATGTCACTTCCATTAGTATTAGCATTAATTAAGGCGACGACAGAGATCAATCGATACTATTTTGTAATTACGGGAACATAATTGCAACAAAGTAAATAATAGAGACTCATTTGGTATGATTTCATAGTTACAATAACTCAAATTGTAGCAAAACGAATGATAAGGATCAAAGTAAAAATTCGAGTCAAATCACGAGAATCAAATGTATAATTTAGCCAATCTTTTATTTATTGATTTTGAGAGTTACAATATTAAGAGTTATAAAAGTTAAATTTTTATAATCAACGATAACATATTTTTAATTAATTAGACCGAACATATGAATTAATTGATTAAATAAGCATAATTTGACACTTACATCAATAATTGCTAAATTAAATAAAAGAAGAACTATAATATCATGAATAAGTGATATATTTTTTTAGTTTAACAAGAAGATAATATTCAGATTAGTGTATATGTATCTTAATTTATTTATTTTCTGGACTCATTTAAAATAGGTCATTCACGCAAAATAATTACATTTATTAAAATTTACTCTCCTTGGGCTCTTTCAATTCAAAGTGATTTAAATCTAAGAAATCGATGATGAGTGCAAAACAATCTTAACTATCAAATCATGCAACATTTTCTTACCAAAAATAAATAAATAAATAGAAAAAAAATCATGCAACCCCTTTAGAGTTCAGTATTGCTATTTAATAACACACATCTCGTACATATATATGTCAAATTAATTAATTAGAAAAGTTATCCAAAATTTTGATAGGGGAAGATCTGCATAAATTATAAAAATAGAACACCAGTTTGTATAGTTTTAATTAAATTCAAAAATTTACTTATAAAATAAATAACACTTATGGAGTCACATGGAATTAATTATGGTGGGTATATAGAACGTGAGAAAATGTATTGAATCTGGGTGATTATTTCCTTAAATGTTTTTGTCAACGATCTTAGCAAAAACAACACATGCTAATGAAAATAAAATAAAATTAATTCAATTAAAATTAAATGTATTTACCATTGATGAGTTTATTTAGAAATTATTTAATTATATTTATTTCATTTGTGAGGTAAGTGTTTGCTTGTGGATAGTGGATGTCACCTTAAAAGGAAAACAAACATTACAAGCTAATCACTTCTAATTAAAATATTATAAGATGGGTTAATATGAGATGCTTGCTTGCGTAGGCTTCATTCTATCAAATGTCCCATCACCTACCTATATTTCTTACTAGTATTCTTCTTCATAGATGATTGATGGAATCTGTAATATTATAATAATTATTGTTTAGCATATGAGTTACAGCTGCGTATATTTTTATTAATTAATTTATTTTATTTAATTAATAATATCTCATTTGAGATTTATTTAATAATAACAACACGTCTTGTTTTTCAACACCTCTATAATAAAAAATTAATTTAAGATTGTTCTCTCAATTTATTTAATTAAAAAAAAAAAAAAAAAACTAAAGACCAAGTCAGCTTAATTATTCTATCATACCTAGCAAACACTTTAGAGGAGTAATATATATTAAACCTAGCCTTTTGACTTGGGTAAACTCTTGTTGGAATTAACTTAAATTTTTTGATGGATGCAGTTACTTAATTTATATTAAGCAGTTAAGGATAAAATATATCTTAAAATAAAATTAGTAGTATCTAGATCTTTTTTTATAAAAAAAATTAGAAAAAACAATGCAATGTTCTAGAAGTACATCGACTATTGTTTGATAAAATATCAAACTCAATTCTAATAAAATAATGCGTAATAAGTTTAAACTTCTTTGTATACGTTAACTCTAACCAATGTTTATTTTGATCAATGCTAATCCATAATAATTGGTCATGAAATATATTATTTTAATATTTTTATAAATCGTATCCACTAGTATAAACTAAGTGAGACTGAAAAAAAAATATATATAAAAAACTTATCTGTCCACGTAAGCATAAGCTTCTTTTTTGTAAAAAGTAATACACCTGCAGATTATTGGCTTTACCGGATTATAAATCCAAAATTTGAATCACCAGAAAAGCTCACTTGTGCTTTTCTATTTTAATTTATCATTTTCTTTAAAAAAAATAAATATAGATATTACCAATTAAAAATAAAATATCATGTTACTAATACTCACCTTATGCTACCTTCCTCCCCTGCATGTTCTCTCTACCTTCCAACTTCTATACTTGATTTTTCTCAAATCTTGATCTGAGGCTGTCATCTCTCTTTTCCGGTGGGCGGTGGCAGCTTCGTAATTATTTTATTCATTTCGTAATTTTTTCATAAATTACTAAATTAGTCTATTCCTATGATAAATCTAATGTGATGTGAAAGTTTTCTTTTTGTTAAATTTTAAATTTTATGTTTCTCCTTCTATGGGAGTTGTATTTATAATATTGTTTTACTTTGACACACAAGTTATCATATTTATATTGATCCATTACATGTGAAGATCTCTATTTTTGTCAAATTTGCAAAAAATCAAAGATACATGTTAGACATATTTTTGGAATCCAATGACCTCATAAACAGTCAAATAATTAAAATTCATGTTATATTATTAGTTTTAATGTAAGTGTCATTTAGCTTTTACATCAATGAAGTATTACTTTAAAAAAAATAAAAATACTCACTTTATAAAAAAATAAAATATAAAAATAAAATTTCAAATTAAAAACTGTTCAGGGTTTGGCATGATCAATGAGATATACTCCATTTCTTATCTTCCTAAATTTGATTTTTTACTCATTGTGGCCTAAACTTAAAATTAAAAATTAAAACTTTTGCTTATAAGGAGGAAGAATACTTGAAAACAACACCACAGTCTATAATGTGTAAGCAATTATGTCGGGTGTTTTTTTTGGTTGCCAAAAATACTACCGCTTCAACATTGTTAAACATTGTTCGTTGTACCTAAAACATAGAGAAAAACAGAGGGCTCAAAGTGCCCTAATGATAGACATTGTTGTTACAGCAATTTCTAATGCATCATATTAAGCTAAACAAGGTATTATCCATAGATAACCAAAAGGAACTATGAGACATTAAAAAAAGAAAAGCAAAAAAAGAAAAGAGTAATTAAAGAACTACCCCAAACATGGACTCCCAAATTTACAAAAAGATCCAACCCTACCATCCTCCTTTTAATTAATCCCACTACAAGAAAAATCCGGGAAATATCACATAACTTTCCACGATTCTAGAGTGGGAAAGGTCTGGAAACTGTCAAAATCTAACCCAACACCACCATCAACCACCCCAACAGGCGGAGCAAAAGTGAATGGGCCCGGCCCTGGAATTCCATCCCCACCAGCCTGAACAGTTGTGGGTTCCACCACCTGTTGATGATGATGGTCCAATAAGAACGCTGACGTGTCAAGGGTAGGCAAGCACCCACCCGGCTGCAGCCGGGGACCGAGTCTTTGTGGCTCCGGCTTCAGGATCGGCGCCATTGACGCATGCGAGCCATTAAATCTCACGCCAGTTACCTGTTGCACCAGCTGTCGGAAATTCGCAGGGTCCGCCGTTATAAACGTCGTCTGCGTCCTCTTGGATGCGCGTGACTTCCGTTTCGTAACCTTACCACCTGCAGCTGGAATCGCGTTTCTCTGGCGTTTTGGTGCCGTTTCAGGGTCCGACCCAGATAGACTCGAAACGGTAGGTGTTTGAGTCGTATCGGGTTTGATAAGATTCAGAAATGGAGAAATCGTATTCGTACCAGCAGTAAACGTTTCAGTGTTCGTTCCAGAGAGGGATTTCTGCAGAGCTTTCGTAAGCGCTTCTGTGTCACGAGCTGAAAACCACGAATCGGCAAAGGTGGTTCGGAAATTCCATGGCTCCATGCTGGCTAAATTCTCTGACGACGCCATTTTTCTTTTTCTTCCTTTGTTAGGATCAAATCAGAGAGTTAGTTAAACCAACAGAACCCGATTTAATTCAAACCGTAAAAGCTTCTCACAACATTCTGGAATTTCAATTCCTTGTAATATTGTTGATGGGAAATTGAAATTGGTGAAATACCCAAAATTGAATCAAAATCCAAGTTTTGGAATAGAAAATGAAAATTGGTAAGCAACAGAAAAGTAGAGAAAACAGAATGAATTTGAGTTGGTCCAGTGAGATCAAAGTGGAGGAGATAAAGAGAGAAGTTGGAGGAAACGGGAGGGATAGAGGGGCAGGAGTGAGGCTGATAAATAGGGCGGTGGGGGAAGAAACCGCGTAGTTTGGGAGACGAGAGGACACGCGTCAACTTGTCTGTACAAGAACGTGAGATAAGCAAAGCTTAACCACAGTTGAATTTTAATTCAAGGTTTGGTTTGGTTTGGTTTGGTTTAGTTTAGTTTAGTTTAAGTGAGAGTATTATAGAAGCTGTTTGTCTGTGACTGAACCTGAAAGGACTTTGACTTGTTGGTGTTTGCTGCATGTGTATCTGTGACAGACCAGTAGTGGTATTATCGTAAATAATAAATAGGTTGTTATACTCGCAGAAGTGTCAGTGCGTGAGTTTTTCGACGGTCTAAGCCGCGTTATTTGCGATTCGGCGCCAGTACTTTTACGCGTTAAAACACACTTCCCAATATCCGGATCTTTCCTTCTTTTATAATAAAAAAAATTTCACTTTTTATTTTACAACTTGGCACCCGTTACTGTCCAAATTTTTACACGCACTTTATTTTATCAGTGTTGGAAAATAATTTAATTTAATTTTTTTTTTTGGTAGTGAATATTTTCTTTATATTAGTTCTTTTACAAAAAGTTTATTCTTCTTCCTTTGGAATCATAAAAATAAATAAGTCATGTCAGTTGTCAGATATCCAATACAATTGGATTGTATTTTCTTTTTATGTATACTATCCATAATTCATGTTTGGTTCAAAAAGAATTTAGAGTTTAATCTTTACCAAATACGAACAGTCAAGCAGCTGGGATGGGATTCAAAGTGATGCGGCTGACTCGGATGGAGAATAAATGAGATGAAAATGCATTATATATATTTGTTGGTTTGAGTATCTTTGTTTTTTTTTTTTAAGAAAGAAGAGGAAGTATAGGTATTTCTTTAATTTTGTAAGAATTTATTTTTAATTCATCCAAATTAAAAGTACTTAAAGAAAAAAATAATTAAATTATAATTTTAGTCTGCAATTATTTGCTTAAGAATTCAATTTAGTTCATGTAATTTGGAATTTTTAAAATCACGTCAATTTAATTCATATAATTTTAAAATCTCAACAATGGTCCATACCTTAACCTGCTATTCAAATCGATTTAATGGTGTCTGATGTGGAACTCTAACGCGGCCTCAAGACTAGGCCAATGGAAATCCAAACAATTAAGCCTCTTGTTAATTGAGGCTATAAAAATAGTGAGACTATTTTCACTCACTTGTTCTTAGTTATGCTCACGTACTCTCGAGTAGGTTTAAGTGATTGAGTGGAATTAAGAACAAATATGGGTGGAAATAGCACTACCCTAAAAATAAGTTCTTCACAAATAGAAAGCTTTTAAGAAAACATTCCTAGTTATTTTATAATATAATTTTAACATCTTTTTCTTGTTAAATAATTACAATTTAACTACTTTATTAGAGAAATGTATAATGTCGCATGTATAAAATAATGGGTCCTACTAACAAGCCGTTAAGAAAAAATTATTATTATTAAAAATCTAGTAAATTACAAATTTTAATAAGAATTTATTTAAATAATTATAATTAACTTCTCATTATAATTAATGAGAAAATATATCATAGTTAATTATCACTTTATCTTTTTTATCTAATAAATAAAATTATCCCTAACCCTATCTCTAGAATAATTTTATCTATCAAATAAAAAATAAAAAATGATAATTAATTATTATATTTTCATTAATTATAATACAAATTTAATTGTAAGTATTTAAATATATTCTTATTGAGATTTATAATGTATTAGATTTCTAATACTAAAAATTAATTCTTAAGAAATTTGTACAACAATATACCTTTTTTAATCAAATAAGTCGGACTAAATTTTAACTCAATAATTACGACCCTTATGATACTGATAATGAGATTGTAAGTTATCAAGTATAACTCTTATTATTAAAAAAACTATGATAAAAACAATTTTAAAATAGAATGCAAGATACACAATTTTTATTTAATTTATTAAAGATTCAACTTTACTTGATCAAATTTTAAATTTTCAATTAGTTGAGAGTTTCATTTAGTAGAAAATGAAAGAAAATATTTTTTGGTTACATAAAATAAGGGTAAATTACACTTTAATTTGCACTAAAATCTACTTCAATTTTTATAGTTAAAAAAGTTAAAATCAAGAATTCATAATTTCAAAATTGAGTCAATAGAATTAAAATTGATTATAATACAAACTATATGGATGAAAATAATAATTTAGCTTAAAATAAAATAAAAGTATTGTATCATGTAGAAAACTTTAATAATAATATAATATAAATTTTTGTAACGTGCTTATTAAATACACTTCTTAAAATATTAAAAACTGCATTTGAAAATTAAAATTTTTTAAAATTGTAATTTATATATTAAATATTAATAAAATTGTGATTAAATTTTTACAAATCTTAACAAATATGATGAGGATACTCATTGAAAAATTCAAAAATTGTATGACTTAATCTCCAAGCTCAAATAATAATTGAATTGATCGGAGAACAACATTCTAGAACAAATCAAGCATTCAGTACACAGTAATTTGAAGACAAAAGCCGTAATAAGCGTCAGGCATGACGTCATGGTAGAGCGTGGCATGATGGAATGGTGACGCGGAGTGAGATGTAGGGATCATGTGAATAAAAGAGGAGTTACAGATAGGATGGACTTGACTCTCTGATGCTTACACCGGAAAGCTCTGCGATTATTCCCATACTTCTTCGTCAAGTTCGCTCACCAGCTCGGCTCGCTTCATGACTTGCTCGGCTTCATTGGCCACGTTGTTGAAACCAAAAAAACAAAAAAACATAATTATAATTAGAGTGTGTTGATGTTCTATAATTTTATTTATTGTCGGTTTGTAAATTTATTCACTTATTATAAATTAAAATAATAATTCAAAACTTAAACGACTCATTGAGAAAATTAAAGATAAGATAATTGATCGAAATCATATTAGTAAAATAATATGATACTTTAAAATCTCAACTTGATACTTAAACACTCTTAATTTTATTAATAATAACTCTTTTATATTAAAACTTAAGAGGATTTTTAAATTTTTCCTGAGGTCTTAGTTCAATCCATTAAAATAGGAAGTGTTGGGATCTAATTATTTCAAATATCTTATTTAGTCCTTATATATGTGTGAAGTTGTAATATTATTAATTATCAATTGTTGAATTGAGTAAGAAAATTTTATGTTAAATTTGAGGAGTTTCCATCAATTTTTGTAAAAATTCTTTTTATTGTTGTTATATTTGATGTAATTAAAATCTCATCGTTTCTTATTTTAAAAATAAAAATTCTTTAAATTGTAAATGAACATATAAAATGAGAGCAAATTTGGAAAATCACTTTCAAAGTTTTCTCCCGTACCTATGACTTTTCCTAATTGATCGGATCATGTCTGGTATAAGCTGGACTCACACTGAATCATTGATAGGTATTCAGAAGGCGAGTTTCTCTTTTTTTTTTCTTGTAAGATAGATGGAGACAGTTACTTAGTGACAATTATATGAAAATAATATTCATCTTCATAATTATTTTCGAGATATATATTCCACATCAATTAAGTATGAACTCTTCAAATATTTTAATTCAAATTTTTATATTCTAATCAAATTATTCATTCTCATAATTAAATTTGTAAAGAAAATAATGAATAATGAATACATTCTCTACCCACCATCTCCAAACCTGCACTAATTTCTTTAAAATTATTTTATAATTGTTATTTTTATTTTTGTAATTTATAAAACTATAATATTATTAATTATATTTTTATTATTTTATTTTATGACTTTTGTGTTATATGAATCATATATATTTTATTTTAACAAATGATAATAGAAAATGCAGTATCAAATTATTAATTTATTATTAAATTTTCATTTATATCCTAAAAAAATCAAATTATAATATAAGATTTTATTAGACTTTTTTTTTTCTTTACTATATGCTTTTAAATTTTCTTTCTTTTACTTTTTCATAGTAATTTTTTAAATTTATTTAATATCCCATACGTGTCAATGTTGTTGTTGATCACTTAATTTATCAAATAATTATCTTGCTAAATTGGTTGTTGGCCTTTTTTTTTGTTTTAGAATTACTAAGTTGATGTGTTATATTATTATTTAGTGTGCCAAGATATTGAAAGATGTGATAATTAATGTATCATCATTTTATTCTCCTAATTTTCAAGTGACAATTATATGAAAGAAAAAAACCCAAATCCTCAATAAGTTTTCAAACAATTTAAAGTAACTCAAGAATTTTAACATTGAGATAAACACCTATTATGTAGAGTTTTTTAAATTTGTTGATAAGTAATAGGTGAAGAGCTAGCATACAATATGTCAATACTGAAAATAGAAAGTTGGAAAAAACAATAATTTGATATAAAAACCAATTTAAATGATCATACAATCCTTGTGGGTCACGCATTGACTTGATAAACAATGAAAGAAAATTACAAATGGAAGTAAACCAATCCAAACACGTCATTAAAAAAACCTCTTTTTTGGAAGCATGCATAGCCAAACTAGGTCATGTGCCAATGTCCTACTACAGACCCTTATGATACACGCATTAGTGCCACGTATGAGAGGTGTCTTAATCTCTGTTTGGACGTACCCTACAATGTCAACTTCATTAAGTTATTAAGATGGAGGAAGATTGTGATTCCCTTCTTCCATCAATTCTAACTAGCTGTTTGATTTGGGATGGCAGGACTTGACCTCTAACAATTAATGTGGTATTCTTCGCATAGATTGGAGACTGTTAATTTTTTAATATCAGAAAATAACTATTTTTAAATTATTTAATAATTGGTCACAACTTATTTTTTTCTTTTTTATGAGAAAAGGTGAATAAACTCATAAAATTTTGCGAGAGAGTCTATCTTTGAAATGCTTAAATAGCAAAAAAATGCTGCTGGACAACTCAAAAGGCTTCAACAAATCACAACTCAATTATTTATTAGATTGACTAATATATTTAATATTATGATTATTTATAAGTTGAAAATTAAAATTGACATATAATGTCAAAAGTAGTTGTAAAAAAGCCAACCCTACATAATGGCCTATATATATATAGTATACACATAGTAACTTACAAATTAACAAACTTGGCAATTGGCATGCTGAAAGTAATACGTACTCACTTATATCTGTGATCCTATCCACAATAATTACGGACCTTTTGCTTCTTTTTTTGCATCATAAAGCCACTTGTTGGATTCCAGTTTCTTGATTTTTTTGAGTGTTGGTTTTGAAGAAGGCAATGACACTGAGACCACTTGTTTTTTCAAACACTTTGTATCTTGATTTTTTGAGGTTTTGATTTTTTTCCTTGTGGCCTTGTATTGGAGAAGGAAAACCTAATTTTTCTTAGTGTTGATGCCAAATAAAAATATTTTTCAATAACTAAAAGAATCATAATTTGGATAATCAGATCTTAATGTTAACGTTGGAATGATTATACTGTTTATTGATGGTGTTAAAATACTCTAACTAAGTTTTCTAGTTGACAATAAGGCTTGTTAAGGGCGTGGTTAAGCCTAATGTTAAGGTAATAAGTTTCAACTATCATTGGTTGTTTAGCGTTTTGTTGGCCAGATAAACTATATGATCCAATCTTGAAGTAATCTTAAGATTTGATCTGGTTTAAGTAGATCAAGATCAATACTCATCATTACATCCCTATAGAACCTAAGGTTTTGGTACTCAAGGGATTGGGTTAGTACATCTACTTCTTTTCTCCTTTCAATTTTTAATATGCTGAGATCTTTTTCCTGTTCTTCTTTTACTTCTTCTCGTCGAGTCTTTTTCCCAATCTAACAACATTCTCAAAGAAGAAATCAATTTTAAAGAAATTTCTCAATCAATAGATAATTGAAAATTTTCAAAAATTCTAAGCAATGAAATATACAAATCCAATTCTATGATCACCCTCAAAAGTGACCATACAATCAAAACAGTAGAACAAATAATCCCAATTGATTATGACTGTGAAGAAATTCCTTTATTTTCAGAAAAATCTCTCAAAATACACAAGCAAAGATACATTGACTTGCACCTCAGACGTGTCCAAGTTGCAGCAAAACCTTTGAATAGAGAAGGACTTAACACCTCTATTCTCTTATATCTTCGTGATTGTAGAATAACCAATTTTCATGAATCTCTCCTAGGCACAGTTGAAATTAGTGTTTGCAGTGGTTCGATTTACTTCAATTGTTTTTCGTACATGACAATCTCTTTACAAGATAAAAACATTTTAGATTCTTTAATCTTAAAGTAAAACTTTTCAATTTTTATATCAAACCAGGATCTTATCCTATAGCTCTAGTATATAGAATACAATATAAAGTAATAATTTCAACTTTTACTTCAAAATCTCTTGAACAAATAAGAAAAGGAGAAACAATCATGTTTCTCACATATCTTTCAAAAGCTAATGCAACAACACCAAAATCAATTTCTTGGGAAGATGTTCATCTTCCTGAAAAATGGACTTTTGATAAGGCCACACCGGTTCAAGATAAAAAATCTTTTTCTATTTCTGAAATAACTCAATACCCTACTAGCAAAGTAGAAATCTCTTTTAATAGAATAGACAACTAAATATTTTCAAATACTACTTATCAAAATTTTGAAATTTCAAGACTCACTTGTTCATCAAGATATTCTTGTTCTTCAATTCTTTCAACAATTTATATTCAAGATTTAAAAAGAATTTCTAGGATTCTTAGAGCTTTATACACAAAAGAAGATAATAACCAATCTGAAAAATCTCATTCTCCAACTTTTTGGTCCTTAAATGACAATCTAGTTCAAATTGTTTTCCAAGTCGATAAAGAATCTCTTAGAATAGATATTTATTATGAGAAAAAATAAATTGCTAGAACTTTATTTTTTTGAAAATTTACTGATTCTAAAAGATAAAAAATACAAATTATTACAATTTTATGGAACTCATAAAACTCATATTCCGTTTTTTGAATGGTTTGAAATTTATGCAAAAGAAACTGATCTCCAATACTATTTTTGTAGTTCGATCAGTGTTAATAATAAACTTTCCAAACAATAGTTGATTTAAAAGGATGAAGTTGTTAATTCTATACTTCCTCCCATAAAATCTTTAAAAATTCCTGCATAAAATGCAAAAGGAAAACAAACTCATGTCCTTGCAAGTCCTTTTAAAACCAAAGATTTAATTGAACAAGTTACTCCTAATGATATTCAATCTCTTTATGAACAAAATAATTATACTAATCTTTTCCTTCAAAACTTAGGAGACTGCATCTCCGATTCTAGTCCTGGCCAATTCTCTTGCAAATCTTCACAAAGTGAGAACCCTGTTTTCTCACCTTATCAAATCCTAACTAAATATCAAAGAGAATTAAAATCAAATTTTCAAAATTCTTCTCAGCAAAAACTTATTGATAAAATTTCACAACTTGCAAAACTTGATAAAAATATTGTCCAAGATACTCTAGTTCTAAAACATCTTTCCCTTAATAATCTCAGTGATGTTGAATCTACACATTCTGAGAAAATTTCCCATAAAGAAATCAATCTTATACAATCCATAAGTTAACGTCAACATCAAAAATTATATTATCCTAGGGCTTCTACTCTAGATCTAGTTGCTGAAGAAAAACTCCAGATAATCAATAATTCTTTTAGTGCAAATAATATCTATGAATAAAATATAGATGGTCTATCTGAATACAATATTCTTAATGTTTTACAATAAATTACTATTGTAACACCCTTCATGGATGCATGACTGGCTGAAAGGTTGGATAACTAAACCTCTGTAACCCTGAATTCAAAACAAAGTAACAATCATGACTTTTGACCCGACTAAAAAATAAAAGTAACTCTTATAGAATAAAAGTCCACTGTAAAGGTTTGTTTTTCTGAAACAATTAGCAACTTACTGAAAATTTACATAACATGTCTCAAAATACAACGTATATGTATTTCTAATACCACACAACAACACGAGAACAATTATTTAGACTATTACATCATACAAAATTAGACATCCCACCATTCTAGTGTGACTGCAACTTTCATCCTTAAATTCAAGTCTGAGATCCTGGAAAATATCTTGTCGTACTCTGTCGGTAGGTCAACAAACTAGGCGACGCCATATATTGGATTCCTGAAAAATATTAGCCACAAGAAGGATGAGTCATATGGACTTCGTGAGTGAAAAATTGTACCCAAAGGGTACTAGTATCACCCAACACAAACGTATAACATATATAATAACCTTATGTAACATTGTTCATACCTTAATTCACAATCACGCTTATATATTATACCCGCCATAAATTCACAATTTACATGAAACACATGATTAAAATTAATCAGAGCAATAATATCAAACAAAGTAACCAAAGGGCTAATGAGTGACCCAGCCCCGCACAACATTATCACCCCTTACCAGACATTTACGCGCTCGCACAACAAATTAATCTCCGTACACAATCCATCCCATTAGGGCTGAGCACTCCATAAAAAAAATATTTAGCAGAATCAGAATTTTTCTTATGATTTTAAATCAGAGCATCCTAGGTGTACCTGAATTTTTTATTTCGGAGATAAAAGTCACTTTTCATAAAAATCTCGCTTTGTTGGCCCTTATCAATCACAACCAATGTCAAGCAAGGCAACCAGTATCAACCAACATAATTTAAATAAATTACTGAAATACTTGACTTGCTTATTTTTCATGTATCACGTATATTCAAATAAATATATAATTACACATACTAATCTAGCATCTAAAGGGAACAATTAACCACTCACCTATAACCGATTCCATTTGTCACTCACTCTTACATCCACCCATCTTATCAGGTCCACATTAGAATCTGGAACTAAAATTTATAATTTCAAATAATACTTAGTTCATGAACGTTATTGTTATAATCTTTTAATTACTAAGCTTATATCTCAACTTGTATAGGTTTCTTTATGAAAATTTTTCATTAAGCTATTACATGTCAATTAATGTGAATTATACTTTATATGATAAGATTAATAATGAAGAGACATTTAAAATGTCTTGGCAATGCATAGAGTAGAAGAAACCATTAGAAAGGATAAAAAGCACTTAGTGAGTTAAAGATGTTGAGAATGTCCAAACTTGGGGTTTGGATCAGTATCTACTTTAACAGTCATATCTTTCTCTAGAAAACTCTGAATCTAGTTTCGTAAAATTTATAAAATACTAGACACATGTAGCTTTATAATAGTATATCATTTGTAATTTTTTAGATTTGTATATCAATACAGTTTATTGTTTGAAGTTGCCTTCAAATTCTGCAACACGCAGGATTTTGACAACTCTGACCTTACCTTAGTTAATTGAACATAACTTTATCTAGGAAAAACGAAATCTAATTCCATTTGTTGGGTTTATTAGTAGACAAGTATATCTATCTTTCTTATTTAGAAACTTTTTCTAAAATTAGTATTAAACCTATTCAATTTCTTACATGAACCAAAAACAGGGCACTAAAAAATTCTTCCTGACCTAACCAGAGTCTAACAGTTATAACTAACAACATACTTGGAATCAAACTACTAAATTTTTCAGAAAATATGTCAAGACTATAAACTACATTTCATCTTTTGAACTCTTAGTTTAATTTAGTCCCAAAAGCTTCTGAAAAAATTGATTTCTCAGAACTACGAAATTTGACCTATCTTTTCTTCTTTGCAATTTCACAAACATCTTGTAGGCATATTTTATTTTAACTCATGTGCCTGTATACCTATATATACACTTACCAATAACTTACATAAGTTCATCAATTTACATCTTATTTATATTCCACTTCTAATACTTACGCTAATTCATAAGTTACCTCATCTTTAAACTATAATTTCCAATAAAAAATCACTAATTTCACATCCATCACCTAGCATGACTAACGTAACTAAGCTATAAGTTGATGGCAAGATAATTCCTGCACCTAACCCCCTTGCTGCCATCAACCAAAACAGGGTAGCTCCAAGGTTCCATGGAGAGGACCACCTACTGATCTCTTTCTTAAGCCTAACCATACACTTCCACCATAACTCTTAAGGAAAAACAAAACTACATAAGCAAAGACAAAAAAACTATACCTCACGGCCACACCAAGAGCTTAACGGCAAGGCAAAAGAGAAAGGTTTGCAGCCACCTCTTTTGTCACTTACTGACTTGCTGCCCACAACCCACTCAAATCCCCAACCAAAACGGCTCCAAGATTAGATGAAAATCAGCCTTGTTGATGCCAGAAACAGGGGAAATGGTGGCAGCCACAATCACCCAAAACATCCCTTTTCTTATCAAAAGGACATCACGGCTGGTGCTTCAAGCAAAATAAAATCAAGCTTTTAGTTGTTGTCCATTTGGAAGAGCTGCCTACAGTTTTTGAGAGAAGGAAAGAGAGGCTGGAAGGTCTTGGCTGCCCACTAAGAAAGTTCATGAAGCTAAGAGAAATAAGGAAGCAAGGAAGAGCAACGAAAGGAAAGAAAGGAACTTGGCAAAAAAAAATTCTAGCAGTGGAGAAATTTCTCCAAGGTTCGGCTAAGATAAAGAGAGAAGGTAAAGTGAAGGAAGAAGAGAAAAAAAATCTCCAATTTCAAGTCAAAGTTACGTTTTTTATCATGTGACTGGTAAATAAATGGTATATGCATGTGTATATATATTTATTATATTTATTTCTTTTCATGTGCACATGTTACACACCTCATAAAATTTTCACCATATCAAGTCAACTGTTAATTTAATTGTACACGCTTATATACTTTATTTACTTGAAATACTTGCATTTATTTTTACAATCCTGAGTTATGCCTAAATTGTTCAAATTTCTTATTTTAATATCGGCTTATATCACGTTTAATTGTATTATTATTATTTTTTCATAAATAAACCTTGTTCATGCATATTAATTTTGTTTATGTATTTATTATTTTGTAACTAAAATTTATACATTATATATGAAACTCGACATGGCGATATCGGGTTATAACAACTATGGTCTGTACTGCTTACCAAATTGCCCATAATTGTTCAGACCACTCGGATTGTTCATGTGCTACTTGTTGGTTTTACTAGTCAATTTAAAGGCTGGTGGAATGAGCATCTCACTGATGAAGTAAAACGCCTAATAAGCTTTGTTATCAAAGCTGACCCTGAAGGTAACCCAATTTTAACCAATGAGGGGAAGAAATCCTTGACGCTGTCAATACTCTCATCTATGTCATCACAAAATATTTCGTAGGAGAGCCTTTCATTTGGAGAGATAAGTCTGCTGAACTTATCTCTAATCTTAAATGTCAAACCTTAGCTAATTTTAGGTGTGACAAAGATACATTCTTCACCAGGGTCTTCTCTAGATCCGATAACAATCAACCTTTTTGAAAAAAAGTTTCTTGCTGGTCTTTCTTGCTCTTTAAGAGACAAAGTTAGAGAAAAAAATTCATAATATCAACAATGAGATTATCCCATATGAACAATTAATTTATGGATAGCTTTGCAACTATATCCAAAAAATTGCATTAAAAATCTTTAGGCAATTAGCAAAAGAAAGATCCTTAAACCGTAAGGATTTAGAAAATTTCTGTGCTCAATATAGATTTGATTGTCTTCCCAATTCTTCTAAACCCAAAAAGAAACATATATCAGAATCTCCTAAAAATTCCAAAAAATCTTCAAAAATTAAAGCTGGCAAAAGAATACATAAACACAAACATGTTCCTCAATATTTTCAACATAAAAATAAAGCTACTTGTTGTTTGTTTTAAATGTAATAAACCATTGTCATATTGCAAAATATTGTAGAATTATAAGAAAAATAAAAACTTCAAATATCGATGAAGGTCTAATTGCCTAACTTGATTGTCTTCACCCCCTTGCAAAAAAAAATCGATTTATATCTTAAGGAAAGAAAATCCGTTATAACACGGTCTCTACGCAACCTTATTCAATCAATACTTATTTCTTTTCTGCAATTCTAGCTGGTATCATATCGAAAGCGTCAAATTCCGTTCGGTAATAAGAAAAAAATGGCACACACAGTTTGGACAGATAGGAACTTCGCTTCCTAATTCCCCGCTAGATCTTAGACTTCGGTGGGCTTCCCGGGTCCCCCTTTTTAGACCTAATTAGCTTCATCGTAAGGATCGTGATAACTCTATTCATTCGACTCGACCTCCTCAAAAGGGGCTAAATCCGTTCACTTCACGGCAAAAGCAATAGCGGAGGGTAGTAGCCTAGGGATACGACAACACTTTCTTTAAATATCACAAGAGTTCACAAGTAAGGTTTTTGACCAGTGGTTCGGGCAGTTAGTTTTTCTTCTAACTTAGATTAGCTCACCTTCACTAAGGCAGGGGACCCCTTTTCCCTCACTTTCATAATCCTATTTTAGAAGTTGTTAGGGTTATTTGGCGGTGGAGTAAATAACATATAAAAGAGACCTAGTTTACTCGGCCGTCTCTGGGTATCAGAGGAGACTAACAACGGTGCCAGTTGGTTTTTTTTTTTTAGTTCTTTCGGTCCCCAAATTGCGACTAACACCCCGCCTTCGGGTGTAAACGGGCAGGACCCTCTTTGTTATAGATTTTTTATCCTGATTTCGCTTCCAAAAAAACTTCGTTATTTGAAAAAGAAGAATTCTTTTTCAGCGGAAAAGAAAAGGGTATAGGTATCCTCATCGGCTTTATATATAAGTAAGCGTACTATTCTTGTCCAGTTGGTGCTGCTAGTTCAGATGGTGCAGCTAGAACTGTAATTAAAGATTCATCTGATAGTGAAAGTTCGCATTCCTCTGATATTGAAGAAGTCAATCAAATTCAAAATGAAGAAGTTTTCACGGAATCCTCCCACCAAACTCTTGAATGTAAATGTCTTCACAGGGGAACAAGATCTTCTCTTTGAATTCATTACCGTTCTTCTTGATGATGAAGATAAGAAAAATTATTTACGAAAACTAAAAGAAACTTTGAAAATTCCCAAAAATAGAGCAACCCTAATCTTAGTTTACCCATAACTACTAACTCCTCTAATTTAAAAGAAGCTTTATAAATGGTTCGGAAATTAACTTGATCCTTTCTGGGTTGATGGAAGAATATTTAAAGAAGCTATGAGATAAACAGTATCCTTCCTATTTCTTAAAAAACATGTTTTCCGAAATCTTATTCTCTTGAAAACAAACAAAATCAAATAAATTTTCTCTTTGATGAAATAGCTTTCAAAAGAATTAAAAATCAACTTAATGATTCTGCCATAAACAAAAAATGAAAAATTTTGAAAGGAAAATACAAAAACAAATTTGTTATGACCTCCCAAATGCTTTCTAGAAAAGAAAACACCATATGATTGATCTCTCATATGAAAAAGATTTTCATGAAAAACAGATTCCTACAAAAGCTAGTCCAATTCAAATGCTTTAAGAAATACTTGAGTTATGTCAGAAAGAAATCAATGATCTTCTTTCAAAAGGAATAATCCCAAGAGCAAGAGCCATTTGTCTTATTTTGCTTTTTATGTCAACAAAAATGCTGAAATTAAATATGGTACTTTTCATTTAGTTATCAATTATAAACATTTGACTGTAGCCCTTCAATGGATTAGGTATCCTATGCCTAAGCAAAAAAGACATTCTTACCTGTCTTTTCTATTTAAAGATATTTTCAAAATTTGATATGAAATATGGTTTCTAGCAAATTTAACTAAAAGAATCTGATAGATACAAAACTACATTTACTATCTCGTTCGGTCAATATGAACTGTAATATAATACCTTTGGGTTTAAAAATGTTTTTTTTTGAATTCCAAAGAATTATGCATGACATTTTCAATCCGTTATACAAAATTTATCGTTGTCTATACTGATGATGTTTTAATCTTCTCTCAAAATATGGATGAACATTTCAAACATCTCAATATTTTCTTTGATATAACGAAAAAGAAAGGCTTAGCTATCTCCAGAACTAAGTTTAGCCTTTTTCAAATAACAATCAGGTTTCTTAGTCACAGTATTCCCTGTGGAACCATTATTCCAATTGATCGATCTATTTAGTTTGATTGATACATTCCCTTGATTATATTATTGACAAAATATAGTTACAAATATTTCTCTAATGTCTCAATTACATTTCCGATTTCATCCTAAGAGTCAGCAATCTTATCGAAACCATTGCATGATCGACTAAAAACTAGTCCTCCTCATTAGTCTGATGTCTATACTAACATTTGTTAAACAAATCAAATTGAAGGTCAAACATGTTCCATGTTTATATCTCCTTGATCTTCAAGCTTACAAAATTGTTGAAACTTGATAGTCTCAGATATTAGATATGATGGCATTCTTAAATAATCTATTCATAGAAAACAACATATCATTGCATATACATAAAATCATTGAAATTCTACATAGCAAAATTATTCTACTATCAAAAAAGAAATTTTTGCAATTTTTTTGTGCATTTCAAAATTTCGATGTGATTTACTTAATCAAAAGTTTTTGGTCAAAGTAGAATGCAAATTTGTAAAAGATATTTCATAAAAAGAAGTTAAAAATCTTGCCCCAATACAAATTTTTCCTAGATGGCAAGCAATTTTATTTGCCTTTGATTTTGACATTGAGTATATCAAAGAAAACTCAAATTCCATCCCAGATTATCTTACTATTGAATTTTTGCAGGGTAAGTAGAATGCCAAGAAAAAAGAAAGAAATAAAAAATGGTTCTTCAAATCACCAAACACCTTTCCCTAAAAGAGGAACCCTCTATCTCGTCAATAATACTTACTCAAAAATAATCCAAAAAATCTTATGCATTCTCTATTGAGACCTTAAGAGGAATCCAAACTCAACTTCAAAGCCAAAACCCCATCACCCTTACAAAATAGACTTGGGCTAACCTAGTAAATGAAGAATAATCTAAAATGATTGTTCCTCCCAAAAAAAGTTTCAAGTTCAATCCTCAAGAGCCTGCTTGGAACTATCAGTCAGCTAGCTCAATTAATCATGATAGTTCCTTCAAGTAAGGCTCTTGTCTCTCAATCTTCTCCAATCTTTTCTCAAAAATCTCAAACTTTTTATGTCCCTAATGACATACATCAATTTATTATCCCAATGGAACCGGAATGTTGGTCTGACTTTCCCTAAGCAGTCCATCATAAAGTGTTTCCTCCAAATTGTCATTTCCCATCTACCAATCTTTTCAAAACCCATAAATATTATGAATTTATGGTTGATAGTGATTTTGTTGCTATCAAACATTATAAATCTAAAATGGATGCTAATTTTATAATGCATTCCTTAATCCAAATACTAAAAGCTCTCAGTTCTTTTGATTGGAAAACTCCTCTTTCCAAACCTCAAAAATTTTCTCAACCTTCTGATCTCATTTTATACAACTACTGGGATTATCAAGATGTCTAGTACAAAACATTTTATTTTCAAAAAAAAATGTTATAAGCATAAATAGCTTATTTACTTCAAAATAATGTCCAACATAAATTTTCTTATTGGTTCACTCAGTGGTGGAATTTACATGGTCCCTGTACAAAAATTCTTCTGGCTAATGTTGCAAAAGGATTATTTTACTTCAACGAACATTTTAGCCGATAAGATCACAATTCAACTATGTTGCATTTCTTATCCAAATTTTGCCGTGCATGAGTTTATGCTTGGCACATGTACAAGTACTCTAAAGAGTATTTATAAAGTTTCAAGCAATCTAAAATACTAGCCTATTCTTCTTAGACAAGGGTTTTCACTAAAATGATGGAACAAAATTCAATGCCTAAAAAACCTAGTTAGCCTGCTATCAAACAATGGTTCCCAAAGAATCACAAGTACATCAATAAGCAGCTTCTTAAAGCATTTCCATTTTTACACCGAAGTCCCCGATTTTTACAAAAACAGTTGTCAGTTCTTCCCACAAAGAAGAATACATTTAGAATCCTTAAAGAAATATTTCAACTATTTCAAAATCTAAAATACGAGATGGTTAGATATTAAACGACTTACTATTATTACTGATTTATTGATTAATTTTTTGGAGTTTTATCTCCCTAATCATGTCTCAATATCCTTTTTTTTTTTTTTTTTTTTTCTTAAAGGTTTGTTTTAGAAATTTTTCGATTGGTGTAATCTTATTTCCATGAACAAATAAATAAATTAAAGTTTGGAAAAACTAGAGAGAGATGGAGAGAGAAAGAGAAGAAAAGGCTAGAATTGAAAAACTAAAAAGGATTTTTGGATAGAAAGTTAGCAATAGTAAGAGAATAATGAAAATATATAATGATATGTAATGTATGCGTTCAAGTGAAGTAAAGTATATTTGCAAAAAAGAAAAAGAAAAAGGAAAAGTGAAGTAAAGTACAAAAAATAAATAAGAAAAAAGTAAATTAAAGCAACACATAAAGAAAGTAAAGAATCATGCATCTCTTTCATCCACAAAATCTTTCTTCTTCTTTTTTTTCAGAAAAAAAGAAAAAGAAAAGAAAAACTAATCTGAAAATGGAATCTTCTTGTCCTCTCTTTTGGGTACAAGATTAATAACGTTTAAGAGTGATAACTTGGACAATATATGTATTAATAGAAAATAAGAAAAAAGAATAAGGATGTATTAAAAAACAGAGGTATTTTAGAATACCTTATTCATCTTCTCTCTCTCCAGTTGTTTGAACCCTAGACCTCAAGTTTGAGTTTATACACCCATACCACTAAGCTATAGAGGACAACTGGTATTTTTGAATCCATTAAAAAAATATAGTTCTTGTGAAATTCATTTTGCCCACAGTAGTAAATTATGTATTCATTTGTTATTATTCTATCATTAATCCTATTGGAGATTGCCAGACGTGGATTGGGTCCTGTATCATGGCCTTAGCCCACTGAACCATCATTTTTCTGTTTCCCTTTTCTTTTTATAGGAAACATATAAAGTCCATTAATTTGGGCAGGAGGAAGGTCATTTCTACAATTTAAAATGGGCCAGGCCCAAATGGGATAAATTTCCACTGCTTAGGGCTATTCATTTCGTTTAAAATTACTTTATTATAATTGATAATCATATTATCATTTAGTTTCTAATTATAATCAATTTTTAAATTATATTATAATTTGTATATATTATTTATAAAAATTACTTATATTCTGTGAAAGAATTGATTAAAAGGTGTCTCGGTGTTTGATAAAATAATAACATTGGGGTGTCATTTGTGAAAACAGTAAGGATATTATAGTAATTTACTTAGTGAAATTAGAATATTATGAAACCTGATGAGTGAAAAAAATAAGCATCACTTCCTTACTTATTTGATTATAATTTGATGTTCTACTTAAAAAATAATTAAAAAGTCTATAACCAAATATTGAACATATATATTATTTGATTATAATCAAATTTGATCAAATTATAATCAAGCACTGAACACCCTCTTAACGATGATACTGGACATAAAATTGTTGATAATTCAAAAATCATACCAGTATATAAAGCACCAAATTCTTCTCTTGGGTTCATAAAGATGCAATAGGTTTCGGTTTTTATTTCATGTCACTAAAATTTTTCTCATAATCAATCTAATCTTATTTTTCTCCAACCTTCACCTTCTTATGCAATCAATTTTTTCTTTTTTGGGTGAAAATAAAAATTCATAGCGATCTAAAGACTAATATGTATGTAGAACAAAAATAAAGTAAAGAAGTTCACTTATAATCTACCATGAAAACAACATAAATAATATTCAGTACATAAGTGTAAATAATGAAATTAGCATCCTGATAGCTTCTCTACTTAGCTAAGGGCAAGGCATCAGCGTGTCATTAACCTTTTTTAAGTATTTGATGAAATGTGATAATCATGTGTGAGAAATGCTTGAAATGAGGCTAACATCTACGTTCTTAAGAGAGATAGCATCCAAATGTTATAAAAATTGAGGTGAAATTTGTTTTCAAGTGCTTCCAAAGTTCAATAGAAGTAACCATATGTCACACCATAATACGAAAGCATGACTGGCAGGAGAAATGGATAACCAAATCTTTGTAACCCTGATTTCAAATCAAATAAACACATATGACATTTGACCAAACTAAAGATTAAAAGGATTGTATAGGAAACACAAACTAAGTACAAATACTTATTTACTGAAATGTATAACAATTTAATTAAAATTTTCGACAGAGGTTTTCCGTAAGGTGGAACTTGCTCAAAGATACAAACATAGTATGCTTGGTTACATACAACTAGATCACAACGTTAACAGTAACCACAAGGAGCTCAGCTCCATTACGTGCCACAAACAATACCAACTAAACAATTACACAAATAAAAATCCAATACTCAAGCCCTAATGTGACTGTAAAGCTCCATCCCTGTGTTTCAAGTAAATGATCTCGAAGGAATACCTTGTTGCCAGGGACTTTTGATGAGATCCTGATATTAAAAAAAAATTAATAATAAATAAATTGAGGGTGGGTCATAAAGACTCAGTGAGTGAAAAACATACCCAAAAGATACTAGCATCAAACAATACATAAATAAAATACATATAGATCAAATAATATTAAAATAACATAATTTTCAAAACAATTCAATTTCACATGTACTTAAATATAGAAAATGTAAAGAACCAAAAAAATATAATTTAAGTAATTCAATATGCACACAAATCAAACAAGGCAACCAAAAGGGTCAATTAGAGTAACTCAGCACCCACACACTAAATACACATCCTTCTCGGGGCATTTTTGCTCCCGCACACCAATAATAAATATAACTCCTCACATATCCACCCCGAGACTAAGTTACTCGAATATTTTTAATCAAATATCAAATTTCAAATCAGGTTATCCTAGATGCACCTGGACATATAAAAATTGGTTTCATTAACCCTTATCAAACACAACCAAAGTCATAGGTCAAATACAATTCAATTAATATGCAAAGTTCTACAATATAGCATTTGATTCAATTAACTAAATGTATAACACTACACATTCATATTTATAACTATATAAACATATTCATAAAAATACACCGAAATAATTAATCATAATAATCTAGCAACCAAAGAGTAACATTTTCCAGAGCTAAAAATCATAGTTCCACATATTACTTAGTTTATAATTTCATAGTTATAATCCTCCAATTACTAAAACTTATAAATCAACGTCCATGCATATCTTAGAAACCAACTCCTCTTAGGTATTTTATACCTTGAGGACAACTTTAATTCCGTTTTATATATGTATATATGCATACCAAAAAATAAACACTAATTCCTTAATTCAACATTACTCACATTCCAAGTATTAAATTCAAGTTAAGTTAATTATGTACACTTAATCAAAAGCTTGATTTATATAATTCCAATACCAATCCAACCAAGTTCCAAGATTCCTAATTCTTTACTCTTTGTTCTTAGATTTTTATTCAAATTTAAATAATACTTAACCCCTAAGATTTCAATATACTAAGTTTTATTCAAAGTCCTATTCATTATATTACAATTAGTTTCTTTTAGGCTTTTTAACAAACACCTTAAAAGCAACCAATTTCATTTCTTGTATATATATATATATATTCATAAAATATAAAATTCAACATTACCTATAATTCCAACATTAGCTTTACAGTTACATTAATCATTCAAGAATTACTATAAACTTGAATTATAAAGGTTTAATAACAAACTAACACCAACTCCTCTATTAATCATCCTTAAAACCACTATATTATTCAAACCTCTACTTAAACTTCTACCCAATATACTAAGCGTACGTTTCTGAGTTGTGAGAGCTTCCCTCACTGTACATTCTACAGTAGGGATTCTCTCACAAACTGCACTATTCATTCTTCCTTCTTTTCACATACTTCAGAAACCATACATACATCATACATCCATTCTCTTCATATACATCACAAACCAAACATTCATTGCTTCAACTTTTTCAATCCCTGATTTTCCACTGGAGAGAAGATTTGATGTCGTCTACAAATTGTATGCTTCAATTTGCCCCATCTCCTCCTCAATTTCAACTAAATTGATTGTCATCTCTTTTCATTGCTGACTGCAGAGCAGGTGGGACTATCTGTGCAAAAAGAGTAGTATAGACAATGAGATGATTCGTATGGTAAAGAGAAAAGAGGAGAGCAGAGAGAAGGGAAGCCAATCAGATTAGCTCGATGGCTCTGATTCATCCAAGAGGAACAAAAAAATTTTCCTTATTCCAGTCTCGCCACTAGCAGACCTTTGTTCAGACCAATTAGTCGTTTGTGTCCATTTCACTTTGGCCTTCGGTGTACAACTACATCAACAAATAGGTATTCCTTTGTGTAATAGATTGTGGGCAAAACGACACGGGGAGATGAGTGTCTTGATAGCCCTCTCTTGCCTTGCAGCCCTCAAAAGATAGCCTCGTTCAACTCCTCCAACTCAATCACCATCAAAAGGATCTGCTTCAGGTAAGATAAAAGGATGCAAAAATCAAAATTTAGTTTTAGTTTTGGTTTTTCTGGATGGTACAAAACTGTATCAAGTTTTGTTAGAACTTTGCATTTTTTTAAATTTTTTTTTTAAAGTTGCTTTCACTCATACCACATATCTGGTACATGGTAGCAACATTAAGTGCTTAAAATTTTTAATTTTCAGCAATAATCATATTATGTTGTTGATTTTTAGTATAATTATTTATTTTTACGAAGAGCTAAAATAAGCCCCGTTGTTATTGTAAGAATTTGAGTGTTTTTTTTCTCTGAATTGTTTGGGACTAGAAGAGTCAAAATGATTTGTGTGTTTGATTAATGAACTGAATAGAAGAAAATGGTTTGTTTAATTTTGGTGCTTACATTGACAGAAAAAATAGCAGGTCCAGAGGAATGCTGATCAAAACAGTGGCACCATTGAAGGTACGAAATACAATTTTCTTTTTTTTAAAGTTAAGAGAGCTGGTAGAGCTTTTATTTTGGGTTTATTGTGTTGCTAAAATGGAAAAAAAGAAAAAAAAAAGTAAACTGAAAGTGACCTATGACAAATAATAGGTGGCTTTGGTACCAAACCTGATGTAGCACGAGGGAAGAGGATTTGTTTGCTTCATGTTCAGGCTGCACAAATGCTTGAGTAAGTTTTGAATTCTAATGGGAATTTAACTTTCCTATTATGTCTACACTCAAGTTGACTGTCTGTTAAACCTTACCTGAAAAACTTTATTAGAAATATTCTTTGCATACATATTGTCAAAGAATTTGTAATTATTTTGAGCTTGGGTGAAGATTATGCTCATGATCAAAATTTGAGCAATTTCAAAAGAAAATTGGTTGGAGAATTTAGGTTCAATTAGTCTATGGACCAACATTTTTAGCCATACCTTTGTGTTTGAATGTAAGAATGAGTTATTGTTATGGACAATGGTAATTGGAGAATATAGGTTCAGTTAGTCTATGGACAACATTTTCAGAGCTAGCCATACATATGCATGCCTGAACAAGGCTAGCTCTTTGTTAATCTGTTTTTTATTTGTATTATTTGGAATATTATTCAAACTCTAAAAAAGCTATATTCCTTTTTTTCATGGGAATAAAAGATTCTGGTCTTTTCTTTGCAGATTGCATCTTAACTATTCTAACTAAAGATTGTTGAGCTTTGATAGATCTGCCAATTAAGGTATACAATATGGTTCCTAGGAACATGTTTAACCTTAGTATGTTATGATTGTAAGATTGTGTTCAAGTTATATGTTTAATTCTTGGTTAGATTCGTAAGTTTTATATGCAAAATAATTATTATGTGAAAAGAAATGTGCATTGATCAATTGGTACGTCAAACTATTGCTTGGTTTTCACTGTTCTATCAATTTATGTTTAAAAGGTCACTAATTCAAGTCTTTATAATGTTATTATAAATAAGTAGAATTGTTGTTTTGTTGCATTTATTTATATTATCTACCCTATTATGTGCATATTTCAAAGACCCTGTCTCCCACTGTCTCAGTTTTTCTCTGCTTTCCTATGTTTCTCTAATCTATCAAACTCACTGTTTTCCTCTTTTTCTTTGTTTTTTGGCTTTCAATTTGGTTGGTTGGACATAAATGGGAAGAATATGTTGTGACAAAATTAGGTTGAAGAAAGGGCCTTGGAAAACAAAGGAAGCTAATAAACTTCATTCCCATTAATGGTAAAGCTATTTCTGAACTTGCAAGTCTGCTTTCTTCAATTCATTTTGAAATCTTTAATGGAAGAAAGGGAGGGGAATGCTTAGTTCTTCCAATCTAATTTGATATTTATTTTCTTTTTCGTAAAAGCTTTTTTTGTTTGGATATGTCTGAATCCTTTTTGATTTATTGGTTTTTGTTTTCTTTCTTCTTAAATGAGCTTTTGGTTCTTACAAAGAATTATAGGGAAAACAAATCATACTAAGTTGTCAACATCTTTTGTCATTATTAAATGAGCTTCTTAAATTCTGTTTTCTTTTTTGGAATCAAAACATGAGTTGGATTTGAGAAACAGATGTGTGAATTTTGTAATGGAAGTTTGGTTCTAACTAATTTGCATAACTTATCTGCTAACAAATGAATGAGTTATTTTGTGTTTTTTTTTTCCTTGTGCATTTAGTGTCTTTATTGTATAAATTGTATACCTTGAATTTTTACATTGACAAAAGTTCTTAATAATGTATTTATTATTTTAGATATCGATTACTATTTTGTTTAGTTTACAATGTTAAGATAACATTTACCATCTTATTTGTTTGTTCATACTTGATTAAAATCTTCTCACATGCTTCATTTGAAATTGTAACACAACACTTGGATGAAGTTGTCTGGGATCTAAATTCGTAAGGGCAGCGTTGGGCCTACTGGGAAGTTGATCTTTGTACGTATTGATACATCGAGAGTGTAGATATACTGTGCATCTATAGATTTGTTCTGTTTTCTAATTATTATTGTTAGCCTTGCAGATACATTTTGTCTTTGTAGCTCTAATATATCCTACTCGATTGATATTGAATTATAAATATTTTGATCATGTTAAAGACTTGAAATATAAACATTTGAAGCATAGTGAAAAAGAGAAGATATGAGCATCTGAAATTTATTAACAAATAGTAAATAAGTCCCTGACTACCTGTTGTATAATTACTTGATTGAGACGTATATTGCACTGCAACTTTCAAATTGTGCTGCCAGTACAACTTCCTGTATTTTCTTTAATGATTAAGTGAAATAGATCTGTGTGGTATCCCTTTTGCCAAGATAAAGAAGAATTTATAGGAATTCCTATGTCTATTTGCTGTTTCTTAAAGCGAAGACAGAAGTTTGACAAACCTTGATTCATGGAGAATAGGAGTTATTTCCTAAAGAACTTTCAAGCATTAAAGATTATTTCTTACGCTAGATAAAACTTCCAAACTGTTTACAAGTATTTCAGAATTGCTGTACTTTTTTGCCAATGCTACTTATGTATCATGGTCCAAAATTGCATTGCTTCTAATTCTTAACAATGCTAAGTCATGCTGAAATATAAATATTTGAAGCATAGTAAAAAGGAGAAGATATGAGCATCATAACTACAAGCTCAACTGACAGAAGCACATAAGAGACTGAAGTGCATATTTCTGGCTTTTGGTTTATACTTGCTTCATGGTCTCTACTAAGTAATAATGTGGTATAGCGATTTGATTGTGTTTCTATAATTCATTTTTAACTTTTTATTCATTGGTCATTTAGAGAAACAACTGGGATGTATGACTTATATGAACCGGTTTCCTTTGTTTATACTGTTCCTATTGATAGATTAGAGGTTACATTGAAGCACATGCATTTGATATATATATGCATTCCTGAGTTTTATAAGCCATTTTCTTTTTCCAGCATTAACAGCTCTTTATTAATGAGTATGGAAGGAGCAGAGCGGGACAAATTTCTCATAAAGGTTTTTATTCTACCTTCTATATTAATGTATTTAATTTTTAGGCTAGCAATCTTGGATTGTGTTGTGAACTGAAGTATAGTAACATGGGAGATTGACAACAATGTCTTTTAATGAGAAATAAATACTTTTCTTTTTGAAATGTAGTATAGCCTATAAGAAAGGAATTAAATTGAGCATAATGGTATAATTCTCTAGCCTGAATGCAAAAAGAATATAATTGTGAACTGAAATATGCCATCAACCATCTGACTTGGATCGAAAATGCTTATGCTATTGCTTATGTCTATAAGATAAAGGGAGATAAGGTGTGAGAGAAACAAAGGGCAGTTGAGTTGCTACTCTAAGTAGAAACTTAAGACAAGTAAAAACAAAACAACGTAATTATCAAAGTCACCTAATTGATAAGTTTTAAAAGACAAGTAATGTATACTATAGTGATATGTGCTAAAGATACATATAATAGGCATGTGATTACAGTTAAAAAACTAATTGACAAAGATACTTGAAATTTTATATTCTTCTGATTAGGATAACAGTATGGCATATATAGAAATGTAAACCTAAACTTGGTGTGGCCCATTAAACAGTTCATTACTTAATGTCAAAAGACATGAATTGGCAACTAGATCTTCTTTCTCCTTCTTTCTTGCTACAAATTCTTCTTGCCAGTACTACCAAACAAGGATTGTCCATTAAACTGTGTTTAGAGCCAGAGAATCTGATTGTCCTTATTTAACGATGAAGTGCTTAATCACTAAAAGGGTTAGGCGTTAGGGTGGACGGCAAAGTGGTGTGGAAATTATTTTGTTTCAATTACAATATATATTGAAACTTAATGCTCTGGCCGATGTCTTATGCAGGAAACTTGGTCATGGTCTATATGCTTTCTTTTTTATTTTATTTTTCATAGAATTATCATACATAAATTTCCTTTTGCCTGTGATTATTCATATTGAACTCTACTGCTACTTCTTTTTGTTTTTTTTTTCAGATGCAACGGAAAAATTACGGAGTTGTTGATTTTTTTTCCTTAGAATTATCAATGATAATTTTATCATAAATAAATTGTTCACTCCACGGTAATCATTCACTTACTTTTTCTCCTTTTTAAGCATTATTTGATTTCATATTACCATTTTTTTCCATTCATAATTACTTAAAAGTTGTGAGGTATATTACTGGTTTTGGAAGTTTTCATTTTTTTTTCAATTATCAGAAGTCTTTAAAATATAAGGGTGTAATGGATGAGGTTTACAATAGACATGAAGCTATTCAATGAGTTTCAATTGGAGCCCATTTGCATTTTGTTGTACTTCAAGTTTTGATTAGTTGATTTGCAGTTGTTATGTTTTCTAATCATTATCACTAGCCTTATAAGGTACATTTTGTCTTTGTAGCTCTAATATATCCTACTCAATTAATATTGAATCATAAATATTTTGTTAAATTCTTTAACTTGAAATATTTACATTATAAGCATAGTGAAAAAGAGAAGGTATGAGTGGTAGATATTTATTAACAAAAGGCAGTAAGTCCCTGACTCCCTATTGCATTATTACTTGCCTGAGATGCATATTGCACTGCAACTTTCTAATTGTGCTGTAAGTACAACTTCTTGCATTTTCTTCAATGATTAAGTGAAATATATCTTTCAGAACTGCTTCAGTTTTTTGTCAATGCTGCTTATGTATCATTTATTGATGGTCCAAAATGGCATTGCTACCAATTCTTAACAATGCTAAGTCATGAATGCTAAAGTAATTATTTTTCTTTTTTGTAAACTCAAAGCGTTGTGGGACAGAGCTATGGGTGGCTTATGGTACTAAACCATATCTAGCACAATTTGGAAGATGCTTGCTTTATGTTCATTAGCATATACAAATGAGATCCCCAAGTAAGTTTTGAATTCTGAATGAGAATTTTATTTTCTATTTTATTGTTTGTCTCTAAATTGCTTGATCACTTTGTGTGATTACATTTTGTTGACTATATTTGTTAATCTTTACTTGAAAACTTTGATGATAAATTGCCTCTGGGTACCATTATTATAGAATTTCTGATAAGTCTGAACTCAGGAAGCAAATTATGCTCATGATGAAATTTTGAATAATTTCAAAAGAAAAATGGTTATAAATCTGAATATTAGACCAAATGCAATTCTAAAAATCATTACACATATTTTCTTATGTTAGTTTGACTGGTTTTATAATAATTCTGTGTATTTTTAAATTGTTGAGCAATCAATTTTCTTCCATTGAACTTGGCCGTTTATATAATTATATAATATATCTTTGGAAAGTAATATGTCTTGCAGTTTCATACTTCTCTTCTATATGATTTTAAGTATCTATAAAGAATTTTGTTATTTTGTAATTTTTCTTGGTTTAATGTGGAATGTGGATACTAGATTTTCAGCAAGAACATGAATGTCTATTTGCAGTTTCTTAAAGAGAAAACAGAAGTTTGGCAAACCTTGATTCATGGAGAATAGGGTTATTTCCTGAAGAACTTTCAAGCATTAAAGATTATTTCTTACTACTAGATAAGATTTCTAAACTGTTTACAGGTATTTCAGAATTGCTACACTTTATTGCCAATGCTGCTTAAGTATCACGGTCCAAAATGGCATTGCTTCCAATTCTTAAGAATGCTAAGTCATGCTGAAATATAAACATTAGAAGCATAGTGGAAAAGAGAAGATACGAGCATCAGAAATTTATTAACAAATAGCAAATAAGTCCCTTGGAATGGATAATTACTTGAATGAGATGCATATTGCACCACAACTTTCAAATTATGCTACAAGTGCAACTTCCTGCATGTTCTTTAATGATTAACTGAAATAGATCTGTGTGGTACCCATTTTGTCAAGATAAAGAAGAATTTATAGGAATTTATATGTCTATTTGCTGTTTCTTAAAGCGAAGACAGAAGTTTGGCAAACCTTGATTCATGGAGAATAGGGTTATTTCCTGAAGAACTTTCAAGCATTAAAGATTATTTCTTACGGCTAGATAAGACTTCTAAACTGTTTACAGGTATTTTAGAATTGTTGCACTTTATTGCCAATGCTGCTTATGTATCATGGTCCAAAATGGCATTGCTTCCAATTCTTAAGAATGCTAAGTCACACTGAAATATAAACATTAGAAGCATAGTGGAAAAGAGAAGATATGAGCATCAGAAATTTATTAACAAATAGCAAATAAGTCCCTGGAATGGATAATTACTTGAATGAGATGCATATTGCACCACAACTTTCAAATTATGCTGCAAGTGCAACTTCCTGCATTTTCTTTAATGATTAAGTGAAATAGATCTGTGTAGTATCCATTTTGCCAAGATAGAAGAATTTATAGGAATTTCTATGTCTATTTGCAGTTTCTTAAAGTGAAGACAAAAGTTTGAAAAACCTTGATTCATGGAGAATGGGGTTATTTCCTGAAGAATTTTCAAGCATTAAATATTATTTCTTACGGCTAGATAAAACTTCTAAAATGTTTACAGGTATTTCAGAATTGCTGCACTTTTTTTCCAATGCTGCTTATGTATCATGGTCCACAATGGCATTGCTTCCAACTCTTAACAATGCTAAGTCATGCTAAAATAATTAATTTTCTTTATTGTAAACTCAAAGCATTGTATGACAGAGCAATGGGTGGCTTATGGTACTAAACCATATCTGGCACAAGTTGGAAGAGGATTTGCTTGATTCTGTTCATCAACATGTACAAATGATCCCCTTGAGTAAGTTTTGAATTCTGATGAGAATTTCATTGTCTATTATATTTTTTGTTTCTTAATTGCTTGATCGCTTGTGTGATTACATTCTCTTGACTATATTTGTTAATCTTTACTTGAAAACTTTGATGATAAATTGTCTCTAGATGCCATTGCTATAGAATTTGTAATAATTCTGAACTTAGGAAGCAAAATATGCTCATGGTAAAATTTTGAGCAATTTCAAAAGAAAAATGGGTATAAATTCTGAATAGTAGATCAATGCAATCCTAAAAATCATTACACACATTTTCTTTTGTTAGTTTGACTGGTTTTATAATAATTATGTGTATTTGTAAATTGTTGAGCAATCAATTTTCTTCCATTGAACTTAGCCAATTATATAATGTATCTTTGGTATCTTTGAAAAGTAATGTCTTACTGTTTCATGATTCTCATCTATATGATTTTAAGTATCCATAAAGAATTTTGTTACTTTTGAAATTTTTCTTGGTTTAATGTGGGTACAAGGTTTTTAGCAAGAACATGAAGTTTCAGCATACTGTGAAATTGAAAGGTAAAATATGCATAAGATTCTGGATGAGCATATTCTTTGTTAGAGGATGTAAAATACTTAGCATCTGTTTGTAAACTGGTTATTGACTTTGTATTATCTCATTATTTTCTTTAGTTATGAACAAAAAGGAAGTTCACTTTCAACTTTGGGAATTATAGGGATCGGTCATCTTTTTCAACAGGATGGTGAGCTCCAGAGGCGTAATCACCAGAGCATCTTTTTAGTTGTGGGTCTCCCCATCTAACATAGTTGGATGATGGAACGAAGAGTTAAAAACTGGTGTTGGAATTGGTTGTATGAGAAGTTCAAGTGCCTTTATGAAGTAGTCGACATGCTTTTCAGAATTTTGCCCAAGTTAAAAGTTTGTTAAGAGAAGTCAATGGATTCCAGCAATTGCACCATTAATGCAGTTGCATCAGTATGATGCAATAGTAAAAACTGTATACTTAGAAAGATAAAATTAAAAAACTTTATGTTAGCTCAAATTCTTCTTTGTCTTATATATTATTATTAAAAAAATATATTGTACGTGTAGGAGTTTAGATTTCCTATTGAGAATCAATGCCTGATTCTTTTGTGCAAGATCATCTCTATCTATTTTTATATATTTGCAATTTAATTTGCTTATCTTCAATATATATTTTTTTGCTTATCTTCAATATATATTTTTTTACTGACTTCTTTTTGGTTTTCAATCTTTTGATATGTTCTTTAAAGAACGATCTTTTATGGCATCCTGAAAAAAAGAAGTTAGCTTCTAAAAGTATGTTAGAATAATCTCAAATATTGCCTCACACATCATGTACTACTCAGTTGCCTAGCAAAAAAAAAAAAATGCTGCTCAATGGCATTACCACTTATTACTTTCTGATTTTGCAGGGACTTAGCTGCTACAAAGCCCAAAACAGGTCAGCCAAGGAGCTCACGGCCAAGAGCTATTTCATGGCCAAAAAGGAGCTGCTCACGGCCAGAACAGGACCAATTGCAAGGAGGCTGCTACTGCTAGTGGAAGTCGAGCTTGTCAACAGCTTAAAGTCCACCAGTTAACGCCTCCAAGACCTGAGGTGAAAGCATCAGAGTTACAAGAGAGGCAAGACAAGAAAAAATAACAAGACTAAAGCACGAAAAAAATTAAACACAAGGACAATGGACGAGGTTGGCTGTGCAACCTAATTCCCTCCACACCGAACTAAAACAAAGGAAAACAAGAGGTGAATCAAATTCAAATGGTGCAGCAAGTGGAGATCGCCAACAATCGAAGAAGTTTCAAGAAGAGTAATAGGAGAGGAAGAAGTAAGGACCAAGTATAGACCAAGAACCCTCACACGGAAAGGATGAAAATTTGATCAAGCATGCTTCTCGGCTACAAAGACTGGAGTTCACCATAGATGAACTACGAGGAAGAGACTAGAACCATTGAAGGAAAACAGAGGAAAAAAAAAACAAAGTCGGCTAAAAAGGAAGAGAACAAGAAGTAAAAATAAAAAAAGAAAAAAAAAATAAAATAAAACAATCAAGTCAAAGTCATTTAAAAATTGTAGTGTAAATTAATTCTTGCTATAATACATATATATTTTTTAAATGTTCATTCACTTTTATTTACTTTGTTTATAATTTTATTTTCCTTACAATCACAAGTTACATACAATAACACTAAAACGTAACAATAAGATATCGGGTTACAACACCATATAAGGAATTTTTTTCTAACTGGTGCCCAAAATGCACTTGTCAATGTGCATTTATCTCTCATTCACTTATAAAATGTTTCCTAGTTGAAAGTCTTGATGTTCACACTTTTTACAATGACTGTAAAACGTCAAGCATAATTAGTCTAAGTACCTTGACCCACATTACATTGGTCAAAATGCTAATAGTCTAAGTACCTTGACCCATATTACATTGGTCAAAATGCTAACCCTAAAGTACTTAGTAGTGACACTTGAAGGTTATATACACCACAATTTTATCTCCCTCAACCAATGTTGGACTTTGAGGTATTTCAATGTCCCCCACTTAAATTATTGGCTTCACCGTTAAGACCCAATACTAGAACCCTCCAGGTGATGTAGATGGGTTTCAGGAGACATAAGTCCAGTATAGGCATAACCCACCACACCTCTGCCATCGCCTTCTAATTCGCCACCATTGCCTTTTTTAGGTGAGGGCATCCATCTTGAATTTCATAGCTTCATGCCATTCTAGAAATTTAATAGCTAGAGGAAAAACTAGATGGCACATTAGGAGAAGATATAAAAGTAAGAAAAGATTGATGTTGTTTAGAAAAATTTGAATAAGAGAGATATTGAGATAAATGATGAGAAATACCAGGACCTTCAAGCAAAGGATGTGCTAGAACATAGGCAGTAGAACAATAATAATCCTTAAGATAAGTAGGAACCTTTTGATGTTGACTTGTTTTCTGAGTAGGGACGGACCCAATGCTATTGCTAGCCTAGGCCATGGCTAGGACGCAATATTTGAAAAATAAAATAAAATTATTGGGCATAATTTTAATTTTTTTAAGTAGACTTGTGTTGCCCCCTAAATAATTCACTAAATGATAAAAAGCCCTGCCCCACTATAAAAGACTTAAAAAAAAAAAATTAAGTTCTCTAAGGTGTAAACTTAAGATTCTTTATGTTGTAATAAAAAATAAAAAAAAGTGTAAGAGCATTACCAAAAGAAAAAAAAGTGTAAATGTAAGAGCTTTACCAAAAGAAAAAGTGTAAAAGTGTTTTGGCTTTGCAATCTTAAAAGAGAAACAGTACTGCAGTTTGCATTCTGTGGATGGGATGTTAAATTATTTGGAGTAGAGGCTAAAGCCTGGAGGCAGTTAAGTTGAATTAGATCGTGGTCTAGAACAAAGTAGACTAGAAGAGGCAGATCGTGGACTTGTGGTTGAAACTTGAGAACCTAAGGTGAGGTCTAAATTTCAAAATTCAATAGTTAAATTGTTTATAGCAAAGAATGATTTTTTAATTATGAATTGAGATTCTACCATTTCGTTATAAATTAAGTAAACATTTTAGAAGTGATGAATTTATGTGTGTTTTCTTTTTTTATGATACTAGCTCATATATTTAGGATGGGCTAGTCACTAGATGAGAATCATCATATGGTTTTGGTTACTTGCTAGTTTAGGAAAACATTTCAATAAATTTATTACTTTAGTTTCTTGGTTTAATTTTATTTTTATTTTTTGTGCTTCAATAAAATATTTTCCTTGTAATATATAGGTTACATTATGAAATCAAAAACTATTGATTCATTTTTCAAGAAGAAAATTGTGAAGGATTTAAAAAATAATATAGAGACTTCGACTTTGCCATGGCTGGAGCCTAGAGGCAGTCAGGCTAAGGCAGATCATGGTCTGGAGAAGAGCAGACTAGTAGAGGCAGATTGTGGACTTGTGGTTGAGACTTGAGAATTTGAAGTGAGGTTGAAATTTCAAAATTCACTAGTTAAATTATTTGGAGCAAAGAATGATTAGATAATTGAGAATTAAGATCCTACCATTTGGTTATAAATTAAGTAAACATTTTAGAAATGTTGAAATTTATGTGTGTGTGTGTGTTTTTTTTATGATACTAGCTCATAGATTTAGGATAGACTAGTCACTAGATCAGAATCATTAGATGGTTTTGGTTACTTGCTAGTTTAGGATTTAGAGAGTGATGTAGAGACTTCAACTTTGCCATCCATTATGCCACGATCTTTATCATCTATTATGACTTCAAATTGTGAGGCTTGACCTTCTAAGATTCCTATAATTGATATCACAGAAGAAGAAACTAATAAGAATCATTTGGAACGTGATCCTGGAATTCGTAAGCAAATAAATGATTATGATGTCAATGAATGCAATAAAATTCAAAGGGCATACCTAATAGCTTAAACTTTGTCCATATCAACCAATTCTTGATGAGTATCTGACAATTTTTTTTTTTTTTTTGCATTCATCTTTGACATTTTCATGCGAATTAGTAAGATGAATGATAATTTTCTTAGAGATTGCTTACTTTTGTATATTGAGAAGGAAATTGATAATCAATTTTCTAATGATAAGATCATAGATGAATTCACTTCTATAAAGGGATGTCGAGCTCAATTTATGTTTAGATAAAAGGTATTATTGTATTTTTTTAACTGTTACTTTCAAAATTTGTCTTTATTGTTATTGTCAAAATGGAATCTCACTATATGCATGTTATGATATTTTGCATTTTATTTGATGTTAAATATAAAACCTTTTTATTTTCTTATTTTTCAAGGGTGACTTTATTTTTTACTACAATGTTGGCCCAAGCTACCTAAAATTCCTGGGTCCATCCCTGTTTCTGAGTTGATGGAATACAAGGCACTTGATCGGTTGTATATGGAACTCCAACACTAGTAGTGTCTTATGCTTGTTGACTTAAGAAATTTGGTGAAGGATAATTAATGGAAATGGTAGGCGTAGTAGAATTGTCTGATGTAAAAGTAGGTGGTTGAGATGGGTTATCTAGATTGGAAATAAGAATAACAGAATTGTTAGAGTTAAAAGCAAGTGGTTGTATAGTGTCATCTAGATTGGGAATTGGAAGAGGGAAAGTAGGTTGGGTAGTCTTCATCTGCATAGCTTAAGACAAAAAATATTTTCATGAAAAATAACATCACATCAGATGTAAACTTTGCAAGTATGAAGATAAATTTTTTTGATGCTTTTTGGCAAAAAGGATAACCAATGAAAAATCATGAGATGCATAATGGTCAAATTTGTGTTTAATAGAATGGTTTTGTCTATAACATAAACACTTAAGGACACGCAAATAAGAGTAAGACTGTGTTTTGTGAAAAAGTATTTCAAATGGGGTTTTACCTTTGAGAACTTTTGTAGGAAGACGGTTGATAAGATATGCAGCTACACAGTCACCCCAAGGTGGGAGAAGTACTTTGGCCTGAAATCGTAAAGCTCGAGCAATGTTTAGAAGATGACAATGTTAATGCTCTATAATGCCATTTTGTTGAGGGGTAGCATCACAACTTGTTTAGAGAAGAATACTAAGAGAGTTTAAACATTCTCTTTAAAACTTTCAAAAAAAGTATTTTTGAGCTTTTAAAATCTTAGAAATTGAAAATAAAAAAAATTCAAATAGAAAACAATAGAAATTTAAATGAATTTTAATAATTATTTTATTTAGATAAATATAACTATAATATTTGTCAAAATTGTCTTTTTAGTAATTTTAATACTCAATATTTTTAAAATATATATATATATATATATTTATTTATTTATTTTACACTTTTTCAACTTTTATACAATATTTTTTAAACAGTTTTACTTTAAAAGTATTTTTACACACTAACATTTTTACACACAGTTTAATCAAATAGACTAAGTCTATGTATTAATAAAAAAAAAAAAGCAAATATCCCATAATATTTCATCATTTAATGGAGATAAATAATACCTTGAGGGATTAGCATAGTAGTCAAGAATGTATAATATCCTTCATTAATTTTATGGATTCGAATCTTCTTAGAAAGGCCATGAAAATTAAAATTTCCATAAAGTCACACCCGCAAAATAATAAAATAGTTTTTTCTAATTATCGAAACCAAAATTATTATGTAATCCACATTTTATAAAAATAAAATAATAAGGATAAATCAAAATTAAGCAAATATCCCATAATATTTCATCATTTAATGGAGATAAATAATACCTTGAGGGATTAGCATAGTAATCAAGAATGTATAATATCCTTCATTAATTTCATGAATTCAAATCTCCTTGGAGTGGCCATGAAAATTAAAATCTCCATAAAGTCACACCCATAAAATAAAAAAATAGTTTGTTCTAATTATTGAAACCAAAATTATTATGTAATCCACAGTTTATAAAAATAAAATAATAAGGATGAATCAAAATTGAGGTATTTTGTAATACCTCATTAGTTTCTCTCTCTCATTTCTCTCCACCAGTTTGAACCCTAGACCATAAGGTCTTTGTCTTGTACTCCTATGCCACTAGGCCATAGGGGACAACTGGCTATGCTAAGATCCATTAAATTAATTTAATAAAATTATAGTACTTGTACTTGTAACCTGTCATTTTGCCAACGGTAGTAGTTTTTTTTTGTTGATTGTATCATTAATCCGGTTGCTAATGCTGAGGAATTAGAATAAAAAAGAAAGAGATAAATAAGTCACTTGTGTGTGGACCAAAAGAGAAAGAAATTAATAAAAAAAACAAAAACAAAAACAAAAACTGGGCCCTGGTGACTTTTGTCACAGACGAGGAATTTGGGTCCTGTATCATGGCCTTAGCCCACTGAACCTTCATTTTCTGTTTCCCTGTTCTTAAACAATCAAAGCCCAATAATATTGGCAGAATGATTAAAACCACAAACTAATTTTTGACAATTTATATATAAAATATAAAAAATTATCCATTAACCATGAAAACAATCATTTGGGGTGCATTAACATTGGGTGTCATTTGTGAAATCAGTAGGGATATTATAGTCTTTTACTATTGGGCCAAACTTGATTATTATGAAATAGTCTTTTATATGTGAAAAAAATATGCATCACGTTCTTACTTATTTGATTATAATAAAATGTTTTCATTAGAAAAATATTCTAAAAATTTTAATAAATAAATAATAAACATATGAATTATTTGATTATAATCATATTTGATCATATTATAATCAAATACTAAATATTTTCTTAATGATGACACTGAACATAGAATTTTGATAATTTGAAATCATATCACTATATGAAGCACCAAATTCTTCTCATGATTCATGAAAATGTATTACGTTTTGATTTTTATTTCATTGCACTAAAATTTTTCTCATAATCAATCTGATTTTATTTTCCTCCAATCTTCACCTTCTCAAGCGATCAAATTTATTTATTTTCAGTAAAAATTAAAATTTATAGCAATCTAAAAATTAATATGTAGAACAAGAATATGGTAAAGAAGTTTACTTACAATCTAACATGAAAGCAACATAAATAAAATTCAGTACATAATTGCAAATAATAAAATTGTCATCCTGACAGTTTCTCCACTTATCTAAGGCATCAAGGCGTCATTAACCTTTTTAAATATGTGATGAATTCTCGTCTTCATAATAGTTTTCTGCATATGACTGCAATTTGCAGCACTATTTTAGAACATCATATTTTAGAGATGTGATAATCCTGTGTGAGAAATGCTTGAAATGAGGGTAATATCTACATTCTCAAGAGAGATTGTTCGGTAATTAAGGGAACGGAGCATCCAATGGTTATAAAAATTTAAGCATAATTTGTTTTTAAGCCAATAATATAAAAGTATTTCAAACGGGTACCCTATAAGTCAACTTGCCAAGGTGCACTTATCTCTCTATACCTACATCCACTTACAAATATTGTTCCAATTTAATAGTCTTGTCGTTCACACTAAGTACAATGACTGTAATGTGCCAAGCTCACAAGTCCAAGTATCTTGACCCACATCACATGAAACAAAATGCTAGTTCAAAAGTACTTGAGAGTTGTCATACAAAATTTCATTTCACAAAATCAATTAATGTGAGACTTTGTGTCCCTTATTTAAATCTTTGACATTTTCATCAAGAACCAATACTAGAATGTGGGTGGGTTTCTTAAGATATAGGCCTATCATAGGCATAGGCCACCACGCTATTGTCATCGCCCTCCAAGCCTCCACCATTTCCTTTTCAGGTTTTCCTCTCTCCCCTCCAGACTGGGGATGGAACGGAGGATACACGGTCTATCCCAACATGACCCACATATCATGATGGGTCAATGCTCTATACCATTTATCAAAATGAAGAGAAGAGAACAACGATGATAAAAATAACAATTACAATTGAAAGAAGGTGTAAATGATCCTATGCTCCACTGATTATCATAAGGAAACCTAGAGTTCTGATACTCATTTTGTCATAACTCAAAATTAGGGGACTTGACTGACAAATGGATCAAGGTGAACCCGAGCTCACCCTGACCCAAGCAAGTCTACCAATCAGAATCCAAGTATCAATCAAGTAAAATAATACCCTATATAAATAACAATTCAAAGGAAATGCACCTGATAACATCAACAATGTAGTTATATCCAACTATAACTACGTTCCAATCTAACAAGTAAATACCCAAGAAGATGGTGTCTATTGAGTCTTAAAGTACAAATATCTCATGATTACAAGTTTTGAAATAACAATAGGCTCGATACAAAGCACTTTGGCCCAAGCTAAATACAAAGGCTAGACATGCTAGAATCAACGAGTTCAGTCAAAACATGCCCCCCACAAAAATATTTGCGGACTCAAGAAGGTTGGTCATAATGCAAGATTATGCTAGGGTGAGATGAGAGGCAACCTAGTTATTGATGAAATTGTTAGTGGAAAAAAAGCATGTTTACAACAAAATAAACCCCAACTGCTCAAATTGTTGAACAAGATGGAAAGGTTAAAGAAAAAAAAATCAATTATAAAGACCAATAAGTTCACAACATGTGCAGGGGACTTCCATAAATCCCAATCAAAGGGCTGCATCTTGGGTTTCCAGTGAAGCAATAATTTATTCAATGGAGAAAAAACCTGCAAAGCTACCACATTCTAGGAAGAAGACCAACCCATCTATTAGTGAGTCAGTTTAAGTTGATGTATAAAAAATCCTAACTCGTCATGTTACATGTTTGTTTACCCTTTGTAATTTTTTTACTAATTGAATGTCATTATTATGTTAGATGTTCACGAGCAAAGCTGTAAGCAAAAAAATGATGGTAACAAACCAAATATAAAGAGAATGAGTAATGCTACATACACACATATCTCACACAAGTACCACATCATATTCTTTCTATTGTAATCAAACACTCTAAATCACCTCTTCCCATATAAGTCTCTAATTTTTCTCATCTCATTAAAATTCATTATTACTATATAGTTATTTTATATATTTTTTCATCAAAATCCATTATTACTCTAAATCACTTCTCACCTTTATTTTGTTTTTATCTTTTTACTTTAATATTTTGTTTACCACCGTAAATGTTTCTCATCATCTTCATTTTCTACTTCTAGAATCTTTAATGGTTTCCAATACAAATAAATTCATAAAAATCACCATTAAAATAAAAAAAATTAAGTAAACATAAAGAACAAATTAATCTTTTGATATTAAAAATTTGAGGGAAAAAAAAAAAAAGAATTCATAGGATAAAACTAACTTATACTCTTTTTTTTTTTTTTAATTGAAGAAACATATTGGAATATCAATAAAATGAGGATAAAAAAAAAAAAAAAAAATACAAGAAATAACATTCTTCTTCTTTTCTATTTTTTTTTTCTACCAAGTAAACAACACAAAATCTGCACAAAAAATTAGGATAAATTTACCAAAATTTTAATCATTTTGTTAGTTTTCATTTATTTGAAAGAAAAAAAGATTAAAGAAGCCAAGCCATAGAAGAGAAGAAATATAGGAGAAATAATAGGAGATGTATGTGAGAAAGAGGGAAAAATGAAATAAATATATAAAATAATTATTTATAGTAATAAGGAATTTTAATGAGATGAGAGGATTTAATTGACTAATATTGTAAGAGGTGATTTAAAGTTTTTGGTTACAAGAATAAGAATATGACGTGACACTTGTGTGAGATATGTGTGTGTATATAGCATTACTCTTAAAAAAAATAATTATGAATTAAAAGAAATATTAAGATTATAATTTTTATTTTATTATTTTATTATAATATTATTTTCTTAATTTCTTTTTTTATTTTAAGAATTAAAAGAAAAAATTAATAAATTTATATTATGAATTTTATTTATTTATTTAATTACATTAACAATAAATAACTTAATTTTTTAACTCTTTTCATTTTTTCTTTTTGAATACTAAAATTTAAAAAAAAATTAAGAATATAATTTTTATTATTATAATATTATTTATTAACTTATATCTTAAGAATTAAAAAAATATTTATAAATTTCTATGATGAATTTAATTTTTAATTAAATTTACTTATTTATTTAATTGTATTAACATAAAATAATATTTATCAGTATATGTAAGTCAGGTTAAAATTATAAGAACCATAATTACATGCAACTACGACTAGTTTTAAAATAAAATAATTAATATTGTAGGAATAGTCAATGCCATTTAGCATAAATAAATAAATAAAAAAGGAAAGCTGAAGTAAACGGGTCAGAATTTTGAAGCCTGGGTTGGGCTCGCCGAATTGTAGTAGAGTCCCTAGTGAGCCACCGCTAGAAGAATGCCTCTTCTCGTGTCTTCTTCATCTTTAGGCTCCGTCGTCAGCTCATCGACGCCTCGTACTGTAGAGAGTCGGTTTCTCCATTCGCTGTAAGTCCTTCTTTCTCTTTTCATCTCAATTCTCCAAAAAGTTTTGTTTTCCATCTCGAGCAATACAACACCTAATTCAAATGACTGCGGATGCTTCTTTGTATTCTGCGTAACATATTTCCTATGCAGTGTATCTGTGTCTTGGGCAACTACCCAATTCAACACGTAGTGGCTCCATCTTTAACTGTGTTTCTGTTAATTGATGAAATTATTGCCTAATTTTAGTTCCTGGTTCTGAACCTGGAATGGAGGGAAACTGTTAGATACTTTTGTCTAAATTGGGGATTTTGGCTAGGGATTCAACGGGAATGGCAGAAAAGAGTAAGGAAAGTGGTAGAGTTTGAGAGAAGAGTAAACTAACAACTAACAAAACTAACCTATTGTATTATCTGAATATTCGACCCCCATTATAGAGAAGGTAGACTTCTATTTATAGGCTAACTCTAACAGAATTCCTAATTAGCCCTTAATGGAAATTTAGGCACGTAAGAAATTTTCCCCCTTGAAAACACCCTTGTCCTCAAGGGTGTGAAACTCAAACGCTCTCTGTATATGGAGTAAACTCCTGCCATGAGAGCTTGGAAACCAATATGCAAAGAGATCTTCCCATTAGCCCATCTTATCAACTGAGCATGAACTTGCAGGAATCTAGTTCTGCAATTGGAATCATAATCATTATGGAATTCATTGTGACAAGGTGGAAGCCTCCAAATTATGGATTCATATGTTCCATGGGTTCCTTCCCTAATTTTCTGAGCATACTTCCAAAAATCTTGATCCTTTTCTTCCATTTCAGCAAACTCACTTGCCAAAGCAACAACTGGATCATTCTTATTCAACCCAACACCTATCTTTGAGTGTTGAATCTCTTCCATCACTGATCTGCTTCTAGAAACTAAATTTTTTAACAGGAATGGGTTAATCTTTATGGTTGCAGGGAGTGATTGGGAATTTGGGATAAACCGGAACTGCTTTTTGGCAAGCATTGGTGGTTGTTGGAGTTTGATTCCGGTGAAGATGAGAGGACAGAAAGGGCAGTGGTGTCGACATGGCAGCCACCTGAACTGCATTCTGTTGAAAGAGGAGCAGACTCCATTTCTTGTTCTTCCTTGCTGCTTGCAAGATCCTCATCGTGGAAGCAAGAAATGGTTGTCTTGTAAACGGCAACTGAAGAATCATTTGACACCTGAGAAGCTAATAAACCCGGAGTTTCTCCACAGTTATCTTCTTCCCTGGTTCTTTCTTTCAGCCAAGAGCACGTGCTCCTTGACCCATAAACTCTTGATCCTTGGACTCCATTTTTACTGCTCTTAAACCCAGGTGCTCCAGCTTGCTGCAACTCTGGCATATCTTTCACTATCTGTGTACTCTTGATTAATCCAGTTGGGTCCAGTAATGGCCCAGAAAATTCTGATCTTTGGATTCCATTGTTCTTGATAAACCTTGATTCTTGATTTACTGAAGTTTGTTGTACAGTGGTTATGGAATTCAAGGAATGCAGTAATGGTGGTTTAGGTGAGTTGAGATGTTGACCTAGAACCACCACATGGTTGAAATGAATACTCGATTTGAGAACAACCAGAAATTGGAACTTGAGAGTGAAAAGCATAGGAGTGAGTGGCTGGATTTGAAAGTGGGACATAGGAGTTGGGATACTATAATTGGGAAAGTTTTGACATGGTCGTTGTCCAAGATTTTGGGAGCCACCTCCATAATCAGGGTGATAAAGAAACGGATTTGGGTTATGGGTTTGTGAAATTGAAGAATTTGGGTAAGTAACTTGGGTTAAGGGCTGGTTATAAGGATAGGGATTCTGGTATGCAGGTTGATACAGGTAAGAACAAGAACTAGTATTGGTGTGTGCAGCAAAGGAATTAGAAGAAGAATATGCAGGGTAATAGTTTGAAGAATTTTCACCTTCACTGAAACCCTTGAATCTTGAATCTTGAATCTTGAATTCCTCCATGAATGTTCATACGCATTGCTTCAGCACTTGTTCCTCTTCCAAGATTGCAGGAGCCTCCATGGAAGTCACTGATGATTGCAGATCTTGGTGGATCTGGGGAGTGATTTTCCATTTTGATTATTTTTCTCATTGAATCCAACCATCTAGCAAATTCCTCGTCTGCAACTGTTTGATTTCTTCCAAACCTTGAGTCCTCCATGATCATAGCCTCTTGACCCCTTCCTCTTGGAATTCCTCCCATCTGCCCCTCTGGTATGGGATTTCTTCCTTGTAACCCATCAAGATTCCCAAAAATTGGGATTTCTGGAATGCCTGGAGCAATATTTATGTTTCTTGGAATTTCTGGAGCCTGATGGCCTCCAACCCTTATCCCCATAGTTTGCAACTCAGGTACCAATTTTATTCCTGGCACCACACCTCCATTGCCCTGCCCCAGTTGACCTCCCTGAGCTTGAAGATTTTGGTCATGACCACCTCTCATCCTCCTGAGTTCTTCCATGATATGAGCAAATCTTTCATCACTCCTTCAATTAGCTTCTTCCATCCGTCGATGGTGGTCATTCAAGGTTTGCTGCATCGTTTCTTGGAAGTTCTCGATCCTTCCTTCCTGCCGGTGAACTTCCTGCATCTGCTTTGACTCTACCATGGCTCGAAACAGAGCTCTGATACCATTTGTTAGATACTTTTGTCTAAATTGGGGATTTTGGCTAGGGATTCAACGGGAATGGCAGAAAAGAGTAAGGAAAGTGGTAGAGTTTGAGAGAAAGAGTAAACTAACAACTAACAAAACTAACCTATTGTATTATCTGAATATTCGACCCCCATTATAGAGAAGGTAGATTTCTATTTATAGGCTAACTCTAACAGAATTCCTAATTAGCCCTTAATGGAAATTTAGGCACGTAACGGAAACAGTGTCATAAATTTATTCATTTACCATTTTGTTGTTAATATTGGAACTATCAAATTGGAGCAGTCAGTTAGCTAATGCCGTCGTTGCCCGGAATTGTATTTGAAGTAAGATGATTGAGGATACAACGTGAGAGGACGTTTGATATAAGATTAGTGACTATTTAGGAAATAGGGAATTAGAAATTAAGTGATATTGAGGAAACTAAGAACTTTGTGTCACTAATAGTGTATAACAAAGCCAGTTTAGATGGGAATGGCTTTTAACTTTTAAGAAAAGGGAGTCTCATTTTTGAAGGCTAAGGTCCAGAAGAGAAGTTGCCCGACAAAAGGAACTTAAATTGAGAAGCCAAAAAGAAAGTTCAGTCTTCATTTATTTTTCTGTTTTGCTGGTTGCTTACGTGTTCCTTTTCCAAGCTCAACATGGAAACAATGCCCCTATCTCTAACTCTCTTTGTTGGGGTTGAATGGTGGCTTGGTTTCAGGCACAATACCAAGTAAAGTTGAAAAAATATAATTAAGAATATAATTTCAGAAATGAGTAACATGTGTTTTTTTTTTCCGTCTAATTAGCAAATGAACTATAAAATTTTGATTTGTGTTTATTTGTAGCGTGCATGAAAGCACATATGTGTGTAATTAATCCATGATTCTTCTTCCTCTTGCTTATATTAAAATTTTAATCTTTTTTCTCTGTTGGATTTCATTCAGAAGGTTCTCTCTGGATGTATGCTTAATACTGTCTTCTAATTTTTGTATGTCTTACATCTATAAAAATGTTCTCATGCAAGTATTCTCGCGCAGGGGCAGCAGAGTGGGATCTTTGAGTGTAACATATTATATCAATATTTTTTTCATTTTAAATCTATAACCTTTCCTATCATTGGTTATTAGAAACATTCTAAATTCTTGCTAGAGTACTCAAAAGACATGGAAAATACCCACAATCAGCCACACCCTCCCGGTGTTCAATCTTGGCCTAACTCTTCATCAAACTCAGCACCTTCTTTTCCATCCATCCCTTGCCCGCCACAGCATTGTGAGATGAGACCTCAGTATCACTCTAACTATTATTCTACCTCCCAGTTTTCTCTTCCCCCCTCTAATTTAACCTTCAATTCTCAGAGCTTCTATCCACATGGTATTCTATCAGCTCCACCTCAGTTTTCTCAGAATGCTCCGCTTGAGTCAGATCATGCCCCTAATAGCTTTCAGTATGAAAATTCTCCTCAATCTGGTGTTGCTTGTCAAGCCGTGACCTCAGAGGTCCCTGGTTCAGTAAATTCGATGGGGGTTGTGCCTGTGGGTGGGACTGCATGTTCTCAGTTGCAACCAGGAAGTGGTCAAGAACCACAAAAACTAAGTTCAACAGTTGACCAAATGTCACATCAGAAGGATAACATAGTACCTGAAACAATAAGCCATGTTGAATGGAAAGTTCAGGAATACAATGCTTCTTCAGCAGATCACCAAGAGGCCGATTTTAATCTTCCATATAAAGAGCACACTGCAGTGGATGTTCCTGATGCATCTACCAGATTCTCTGGATTTCAATTAAACTATACCAGTGACATTGAAATTGCTGCCCAGGATTCTTTGTTGCGTGAGCAGGTCAGTAAGCCTTTTGATACATTTTTCATATGTTTCCTTCCTTATAATTGGCGTGATTTAGTTTGTCCTTGTTTGCATTGGTAGGAAATTGCCACCCAAACTGTGATACGAAATCAAAGGTTTGTACTGATTTGCTCTCAAACAAATTCTCTTCTTGAATTACAATTTAATAATAGTAGAAACCAAAAGTAGACAGAAGTCAGATGAGTGTTTCTTGTAATTGCAGAGAGGCAAGAGGTGTAGGTTTAGCTCCCAAGGAAAATGCAGATATCTTTGCAGCACGTCATGACCCCAATGCTTTGAAGGTGCATAGTCAACACATGTCCATGGACCTGTTTTAGCTGCATGGAAATTCACTGTGTGTAACTCATCTTTTATAAAATATTTCCAGGAACATCTGCTAAATATGGCCACAGAACATAGGGCAGAAATGGCTGTAAAGCGTGGGAAAGCATCACCTCATGAAGAAGGTTTATGGTCTAGACATCTAAGTGTATTGATGTTGCTTTGTTCCTTTGTTTTGTCTACCTTTTGTGGCCATTCTGCTGCATGTTTTGCGGACTTCTACCAGTGTTATTATAATATTGTTGGAGAAGAGCAGAATATAGTATATTTTGCTGAATAACAGAGACATAAAATATCAAAGTTTTAAAAATCAGGCAACATAGTCAAATAAGCAATGTCCGGCAAAAGTATATAGTTGGCTGCTATTTGCTAGTTTACTGGATTCAATATGAATATGGTGCCTAAACTGAATTAAAAAATTACCTAGAAGAAAGTTTCACCTCGTTTTCATATCTATCAGTATGTTGCATTACTCCAGTTGAGCTGATAAAATAATGTACGAGTAGCATTGCATTCATAATCTTCAAGGTAGTCTTGGAATGTTAGCCACTGAATAATGCTTTGCTCATTCTTAGGTAATATCCTTATATGGCCAACAATATCTGTGCCTAGAGACACCTCCCATCCTGTAAGAATCAAGGTGGAGGACGAGGTCACAGGTTCTACACCTGCTAGGTGCCTATATGACTTACCAATATGAAAATAATATATCTAAATATTATTGGGAACATCTGTTGTAATGTTGACACTGGAATGATGAGATTTAGTTTGCTTCAAGATGAACTGGTTTAGATAAGATAAACTAAAATACTTGGTGGGAAAAGTTCTCTTAAGCACTCTGTTTCCAGAGCCCGGTACAATGTTTGAGAATCTATCAGCTCAACCATCATTGGAGAATTCTCTACATTGTTCTTATAATTAATCAACATACATTTTTGGGATCTGCTCATTTTACTCCCATATCAGGTAACGTAGAAATTGGAAATGGATATGGTGTACCTGGTGGAGGTGCCTACTATGGTGCTCCAAGGTTGCATACTCCTCAAGGTAGGACTACATAGACAATTCATTCAACACATTTTTTCTCTTCTTTATTCTATTATGTAGTGAAGTGATAGGCCTTGACTTTTGTCACTTTTGGAATTTTGGTGTAGGTACTAATGAGATGGTCCAGGGAAATGCTAAACTTGATGAAAATTCAATTGAAAAGCCCACAGCTAAAGAGTTGCCTGAGTACCTTAAGAAGAAACTGAAGGCAAGGGGCATTCTTAAAGATGATAACGGGACTGGAGATTCTGTAAGAAACATTTATTCTGATTTTTGTCTTTATTGTCAAGCTCTTGTTTCTCTTCTCCCACCTGCTAACATAAACTTGTTGGGGGCTTTGGAGTTATATGTTGCCTACTGCTTGGGCTGTTTTTTTCTTTTACATCTAGAGTTGCAAGTTTCATACGGTTGTGGACTCAATGATAGGAGACCTTTCAATATCACTAAGCTTCTTATCCTGCACTTTAAAGTTTGGATTCTATTTTACATTTCTCACCTTTTAATATTTAATTTCTCGGTAAATTATTTTAACATATTACCTTTAATTACCTAACGGATTACCTCAATTTGTATCTCAGAAGGAGGCTACTTCAGCTCAGTACAACGGAAAATTGCCTCTTGGATGGGTGTGTATGACTTGCTAATTGCTACACATTAATTTTTAAGTTGCATGTTATGCTAAAGTGGACAGCTATATGTAGAATCTTTGTACCTTGAATATGATCATGTGACAGATATGGGATGTTAGTTGAACAACAAATTTAGTCCTGATATGTGACTATTGTATATGCTATGTGTTTATTGTAACTTTCTATGTATATTTCGAAATTTTAGTTAATATTAATTGTGAGAAACTTGAGAGTTGACTTGGATATCTGTAAGTTGGAGGCTAAGTACCATAAATATATTATAAACATGGGAGACTCCGAGTAGTTTTTGCTTTTGTCCTTTTCTTATTAGACAAGTATGTAGCTTGTAAGTGAGGATGGAAAATTACAAGTTATGTACTGTGGAGAGAATTGTAGGTAGTCTCCCTAAATTGATATATGTTTTTGATAGAATCCATAACTGATTAGTCCATTAAATAAAACTCAAAGCTCTGGAAGTAGGTAATGCACTTGGACTGGAATGTCCACCATTTCAGGTTGGTTTGATATATTGACAGTCTATGTTGGAATCCATATTCTAACTAAGGACTAAGGAGACTAATGGGAAAGTATAGGGAGAAAGGAAAAGATTTTTGTGTCTTTTATTGCCTTGGAAAGCGTATGTTTGTAGAAAGCGTATGATATATTTCTAGATGGTTAAACTAGGTCGTAGGTCAATGCTAAGCTAGAAATGTGGTGACATACTCTAGAATATAGAGGCTTTCGGCTAAGAACGAAATCTGCACATATGAATGTATATTTTGCAAGGGTAGAGGAAGGAATGATTGCTTAATTGGCATCGAGAGTCAAGAGATTCAAACTAGTAAGCACTTTGGATCAATAATTCGCCATGATGAGGATGTTTCACATAGAATTGGAACTGGTTGGATTACATGGAGAAAGAAATGCTTCAGGAGTTGTGCGTGATTTAAGATACCTTTAAAGCTAAAAGGTAAATTCTATAGAAAATAATCATACATCCTACTATGGTCCATAGTATGAAATATTGGTTTGTCAAGAAGAAACATGTTAAGAGCAAGGGACAAAGTTTCGTTTCGAGGTACTGTTTCGACAAGTTTAAAAACTGAAACGATTCGGGAAACAGTATGAAAACGGCATGGAAAACACTAATTTTTTTAGAAACGCATGAAAACATATAATTAAACACATATTATAATAATTATAAGTATTCAAAATGACTAATTTAGTATATAGATCTCTCATAAATATATACTAAAAAAATAAAAAATTAACATAGATTTTTGCAAATAAAAGAAAAATATAAAATTACAATCACATCCAATCAAGGAGGGGTTTGTACATATCCAATATTAAATAGATTCAAATAGAATCTAAATCAATTATATTAAGATAAAAATTAATTAAAAAAAACAAAAGGACAAGATGATAGAAATAAATTAAATTAAGATAGAATAAATTAAACTAATGAAGTTCCTAATTGAATAAATTTTAAAATTCTTTCATCACTTCTAAATAAGTTAAATTAAGATAGCTCAAAAAAGAAAAGAAAAAAAAGAACCTCCCTTTGAGATAATGAAAAAAAAAAAGAGAAGGAAAAAATTATTAATACAAGTTTAGACAATAAATACAAACAATATTCATTGAGTAAAAACAATGTAATTCTTAATTTCTTACTTTTATTTTATTAATATTAAGGGTGTGAGATTTAAGGAAACTTAATAATTTATTTGTTCTCTATATAATTTTGACAAAAAATAAAAAATATTTATTTTTTTATCTTTTCAAATTTTTAAATAAATAAATAAATAAATTTAGGCTGCATTGAAATTTAAATGGGCAAAATCTTATGTGAGTTTTAAGGATTTTACTAAAAGAATTGGGCCATCTAAAGTTTCTACCCATTAAAATAATAGAAAACAAAAGAAAAAAATGAAAAAAAAAAAAAAAAAAAAAAACAGAAAAAGAGCCACTTAAATAGAACGCAGCGTTGCATTCATCTTCCCCAACAAACTTAGGGGCACGATGATTTGCAGAGCAGCTGCTTGCAGGGTGGATCAGATCTGCATCAACAAGGATGACTTTGTTAGATTTTCGTCATAATCAACTTTTTTCTGTCGATTCGGCATTTGTTTGGAATGTTTCGTTTCGAAACGGTGGAAATCATGCCGTTTAAACAAGATGGGTTCATTTATGTATGAGAGATTTGTTTCCATGTGTGTGGAAACCGAATCTATTCGCCCGAAACGGCCGAATCGACACGAATTTTTAATCCTTGGTTAAGAGGATGAGTATCTCAGAGGTAATAAAATGCAGGATAGGTTAAGACATGAAGATATTCGGTTTATGGCTGGGATAGCTCTAAGTAGAGAGAAGATGAGGGAAATCATTTTGAGATGGTTTCGCCATGTGCATTTTAGAGATGTAAATGCTCTGGTTCATAAGTACATCTCTACGGTGCAGAAGTACGATAGGATTCAGGTAGGTGGATCAAAAGAGACTAGAAGGCAACCAGTGAAAGAGGGTTGGAAAAGATATGGGTATAAAAGGCCTGGAATAATCAATAGAATTAAATGAAGAATTAATGTGTAGGTCAGTGACTAGTTTGTGAGGATCCGTGTTAGCGATCACAATGATTTGAGATTAAGGCTTGTGATTGTTATATTTTCATCCCCTTAAAAGTTAAGAGGGTTTGAAATTCCATCTCTCTTTTTCAAAATATTTTTCGTTGATTCAGCAACTTATATGACTTTTCACATAGGTAGAGGCAAAAGACCCTGCAAGTGGTGCTTCTTATTATTACAATGAAAGTACTGGGAAGAGTCAATGGGACAGGCCTCGTGAAGCATCTTCAAATACACAAACACCAGCTCTCTTACCTCTTTCTGAAGATTGGGTGGAGGCATTGGATGAAACAACAGGTCAGCATATATGAAGTAGGTAGTGTGTGCGTGCGCGCTAAAGTTTGTCTATGCATGTTTTTTGTTGTCGTTCTGACCCACTTATGATTTTACTTAGCCATCCGATTAGCCGTTTAAGGATATAAGAGGGAAATATAATAATTCAAATTGTTTGGTCTCCCTTTCTTCTCATTTATATTTTCTGGTAAGGTCTTACCTTCGTTGAATGGTATGGTATTATTGATATGTGCAGGCCACAAATACTATTACAATACAAAAACTCATATATCACAGTGGCAGCACCCTAATTCATCCCAACAGGTTGTCTCAGAACATTTTGAACTCTCAGAATCTAGAACTGTAGGTCTTCTGAATGAAGATAGCCAACCCTCCAAACTACAGAGGTGCATGGGATGCTCTGGTTGGGGAGTAGGCCTCGTGCAAGATTGGGGTTACTGTAATCACTGCACAAGGTAGGGTGATGCCTCTTGTACATGAGTAATTGATTAATTGGGATTTGTAGCTATACCTTCCTGTTTTCTAATTCAAGCTGAAGTACCTATATATATTGGGTTAAGTATAAATCATTAACAGTAACCCATGTTCATAAGATATATAAAATGATTGCAGGAAACTATAACTAAAGTTCAATTAAATTATTGTTGCAATTTTTGAACTCTGTGGTCTGTGCCAATCGAGCATGAGTTTTGTGACGCATGAAAGTTCGAACTTGTTAATCTTATAAATCATTTTTCTTAATCTTTAATTTACAGATTAATTGTTTGACTCATTAGAAATTGGAAGGCAAATTTGTTTAGAAATTTTGTGATGCATGGAATTTCAAATTTATTAACTTTTTAAAGTAAATGAAAATCATTATTTAATGCAGGCAAACCAACATAACAGACAGATTTGAAGGCAAATTATTTAATTAAGGATGAATGTATGTAAGCCCCACTTGGTTATTACATGTCAATCATGTTTCTTCATCCTTTACTGAAAGTTTCACTAAGATTCATCCATTTTTTAAAGTTTCCCTTAATATAGCCAATGAAAATAGTTGGAGTTCAAGATGGGAATTGACTTATTACAAATAAGTGAAAAGAACCTATATTATGCTACAGCTCTTCCTATGAAGATTTTGACAGGGAAGAGACAGTTAACATCACCATGGCTTTACCTACATATTTACATACTTAAATATATATATTTAAATATTTATGAATTCTTCTTAGGAATAAACATTGATATTTCTTCTTCCAAAAACTTTATCAAATGCAGAGCCTTGAATCTTCCACAATGTCAGTTTTTGTCAACCAATTTGAATAACCAAGAAATCAGCAGGACAACACATTCAAGTGATAATTCTGACCAAAAGGGTTCCAAGCCGAGGTATTATGTCTCACATATATCTAAAAAAGTTGCTTGATTGGTTGTGCCTTTGTATAGAACTATATTGTTATTGGCATTGCTTTCATTGGAGCATGGAGTGCAATTACATTTCCTGCTAAATTTCAATTTCATTTGTCTGTCAGTCAGCTATACATTTTTTTATTCTGTAACTTTTCAGATATTGAAATTACAAGTTTCCATCAGCACTGTTATCTTCTAATTGTAATTTTTTTTTTATTTCTCCTGTTTTCTTGTTTGCTTTATGCTTGTTGAGAAATGGTTGGGGTAAGGTTTCTATAATGGAGAGCAGTACTATGAGTTTCTTCATTTACTATTACTAATTTTTTTTTTTGGGTGGGGACCAGGGTGATATGTAGTCTCCAATAACTGTTTGGGTCAATTTACCAATGAGTATCAAACAAAGAACACAACAATTTTGTATGCCAATATGAAATCTGGACCATGAATTGAATTAGCATCTCAAGCATGCACTTACAGTCTGTGTTTCTGCCAGAGGAAAAAAAGAAATCATTCCCGAGATGCTTCTTGTTTCCCTTCACTTCTTACCTATGAAGAACGGGTACTCCAAAAACCTCACCGAGCCAGTCCCTGGATGTATCGGGTGCTGGGACGCGTCCAGGACGTCTCGGTATGTCCCCCAGAATTATTAGATTTAAAAAAAAAAATTTATTTTATTTTTGGGTACGGCGTTGGGACGGCTTTGACTTCAAGGTGTGGTGTCAGTACGGCTTGGAGGCTGGGTAAGCAAGGCTATAAGTTCTTTTTTTTTTTTTTTTTTTTTTTTTTTTTTTTTTTTTTTTTTTAAGCAGCAAACATGAAATGCTGCATTTCAAGGCAATACAAACTGAAATCTCACTCTTTTATCTTCTTCTTCCGTTATTCGTGGTATGTGACTGCCACTGGCCTGGGTTTGTGATTGTTGAAGAGTTGAAGCTCTGTGTTTCTGTTTTCATCTTTGCGGCCTTCATCTTCACTCAACTCCGTCTTCCTCTTCTTGGGCATTATCTGATATCCAGAGAAAGTTGCACTGCTGAGGACTGAGGTGTGCAATGTTATCAAAGGCTCAAGGCGCACCTAGGCGCTAGGGGTCCCTAGGGTCTAGGTGCAAGGCACAGGCGTGCGCCTTAGCAAAGTTAGGTGCACATCTAATATAAAAAAAAATCTACCTATAATGATTCCAAGCTTACAACATGTAAAACCTAACACCAAATGCTATGTTTTTTGTACAATAGGAGAGATTAGATTAAGCGGAAGATGAAGAAGATTGAGAAAGTAATTGAAAAATATAATAGATAATAGTCAGACTTACATTGAAAATATGCTCTGTTTTTTGGCTAGGAAACAGGGAAGGTTAGTCTTCAGTCTGTAGGCTGCTTGAATTAGAATTTTGCTTCAGTGGCTGAGTTAGTTTTTTTTAGGGACCTTTCAGATTTTTATTAGGACTCTTTCAATGTTTGACTTTTTCTAATTATAAGGAAACTTAAAAATTGAAGAGTTTTACTCAAAAAGAAAAATTGAAGAGTTTTTTTTTTTTTTTTTTTTTTTTTTTTTTTTTTTTTCCAAAAAAAAATGACTTGCTTTGCCTTGTGTGTGCCTCATGGCGCCTTAGAATATGGAAAAGGCATGCGCCTAGTGTGCCTAGGCAGCGTCTTAGTGTTAGTGCCCGCCTTTAGAGGTGCATAGGCGAGGGGGTTTGCGCCTTACGCCATTTGAGCCTCAGGCGTGCCTTTGATAACAGATCGAAATTTCTTTTCCCTTCTTTTAGTTTCTCCTCCTTGTTTGCTTTCAATTTGTTTTCCTTCCTTCTAGTATCTTCATCTTGCTGTGCGGCTGTGCCTTGGGCCCTTTAGGTTTTCTTTGGAATGCGGCGAATGCCAAAGGCCCATAATCTTATTTTAGTTTTTCTTAAGACCATAGGCCCATAATTAATTAATTCATGGTTGCTCAGTGCTTATACATATTACTTCTGTTTGGTGATGGTCAGTGCATATTATTTTTGTCATTGACTAGTATTGAATTATTTTTAATTTATTATTCTCCTATAATATTTATATATTATATATTGTATAATTTATATTTTTAATTATTTAATTTAACGTACCCTTGCTGTACCGGTATCGTGATTTTTCAAAAAACGATGAATCGCTGTACCCGTATCGTACTGTAATGTACCGAAGCACTGGTACCCATGCTTCATAGCTTCTTACCTTCTTTCTGCGAGGGAGAGGGAGAGTCTGTAAATTGTGCCTAACAAGCTTATTGGAGAAGGATAATTAGTTAAATACCTGACCAACAGAAGGTGACAGTGATCTCATTATACAACCTTTAAGTTTGGGTTACTTTCCATCCAGTTTGTGTAATAGGTGAAACCAGACTTGCTCCTATATCAAACTTGGTTATGATTATCATCCTATGCTACAGTGTTTAAATAAGCCTTATATTGTGGCCCCATTCTGAATAATGTGAATGTAAGACTGTTTTGGTCAAGAGGTTAATGTTGGAAGGACTAGATGTTTAAATATTTGTCTGCAGAATAAATATTAATATTTTCAGATTTGATGCAATGGTGTATTGGCCATGTTAGCCTCCATGAAGATGAGTAGTCTGGCTTTTGTTGACAGAGAAGAGAGAATTGATCTCACTTTGTCTTTCCAGGTCCAGTTGGAAACCTCCATTTGACAAGGGAAATAAAAGAGGTGGCAAAAAACGAGCTCAGACTGACGATGATGAGTTGGATCCCATGGACCCCAGCTCTTATTCAGATGCTCCTCGTGGTGGCTGGTATGTTGTATAATGCTGATAGTTGCAGAGTTGGTGTACACAACAAAGATCTGGATATTAATATCATCTTGCTTCGTTTTAGGGTTGTGGGCCTGAAAGGAGTGCAGCCACGAGCAGCTGATACAACAGCTACAGTATGTAACTCCTCCTTTGATGTTCTTTTCTTCCTTTTTGATTGCTTAAGCTCTATTTTCCATATAATATAAAATATTAACTGATATATATATGGAAAAGACATGTTTCTGAAATTATCTAGGTTATGTAGCTCTGTTTTTGTTGTTTTTGTATGCTATCTAGAACTTCCGGTCAATGTACCAATCTTGACTACTGTATTCAAATTTACTTTGCAGATAGATTCTGCTACTTGTAGCACTGTCTGATCTGTCCTGCTTTTTTCATGAATATATCTGACTGAATGTGGACTCTCTTCTTTGTGTTTCCTCATTCTCAGTCTTTTTTCCTTTTTGGTTGGTATTTCTTTCTTATCTTTTTTTTTACCTGAACTGGGAAGCTCTGGTCTTGCATCACATGTGTTGGGTTGTTTTTGTTTGCATTTAAACCCGATTGTGGACACAGTGATGGCTTCTTGATACTGTCTTTGGCTTCTTCTACTGAGTTGAGTGTCACGGTGGGGCGTGTGACACATTGATGTGCTATGGTAACCAGTCAACATACTGCAATGTTATGCTACAAATGCAATTAGTTATTACTTCTTTTTTCATTTTTCTTTCAGGTTTACGTGGAAGGAGACTCGATACCTGTTTATTAGTTTTGATGGCCTTGGAGCAATTTGAAAAGCTTTTTTTTTTTTTTTTTTTTTTCAATTTTTTGCTTTTGATTTGAAAAAGATTTACCATAGTATAAAAACGTTTATTTCTTGAACATAGAGGCCTATGGTTCAGGTCACAAATGATAAAATATTTTGTGCTGACCTCAACTAGTTTGGGATTGAAGGTTTAGTTGAGTTGTTGATTTGAAAAGTCTGATTGAGACTAAACAAACTATTCAGTAAGCTCATTTTTCTGATAATGTTTTTAAATGGATGGAAAGGAATCCAGTTGAAGTTTAAGGAGTCCTTCTCCTGTTTAGATTGCTAGCCTAGGATGGATAGATAATATCTCAGCTAGCATTCTTGGATGTTCAAGTACTTTTGCTGGAAATTTGCAGATGATTGATTCTGTGCTTATACACATATTGATCAATAGGTTAATTATGCCAAGAGACTTAACGATGATTGTGAACAAATTTGAGTTATAAATGTATTGGTAACACACAAACATACAGTTAGAAAGTTATGAATCCATAATCTCATCTCAATACTTTTCATTAACGAGGAGGAAGTGGCATTACTTCCAAATGTTATTGACTTATCAAAGCTGAGTTCTTCGCATAAAGTTTTTATATTAAAAAAGAAAATGTTAAAGGAAAAGATGGTTGGGTGCATTCAGGCCCATGTATCAAGGGTGGTGTATGTGCAATGCTTCTGTTTGATGCAAAAGTACTATAGCTGTACTAAAAGCATGCTGCACATCTGCAATCTTAATGTCAGAAATTGTGTTTAAGGTTTTTGCTACTTCTTTACTAACTGCAAATTGAAATGTCTAAAGATACATGTCTCTGATATATATATATACTTCTACAATTTGATGTTTGCTTTCTGCTTGCCTTGTGACATAATTCTCATTATTGTCAATTGCAGGGTCCTCTTTTTCAACAGCGACCCTATCCGTCACCTGGTGCTGTTTTACGAAAGAATGCCGAAGTTGCTTCACAGAAGAAGAGATCAAACTCTCATTTTGCACCCATATCCAAGAAAGGGGACGGAAGTGATGGGCTTGGTGATGCTGACTAAGACTTTTGTGTGACGTGTCAATATAGTGGACTCCATCTTTTGCCCTGCTGTTTGAGTTGACCAAACGTGTCTTATATATGTTTCTTGCATGCATTTGATTAAGCAGGGGATGCTTTATGTGCAAATACCAAATGTTATGTGTATGTCTTAATTTCTTTTGTAGCTTGTACTGCAAGGATGAGGTGAGTAGGCATCGCATCAGTGTTGAAGCTAAATGATTGTAGTAAAGGTATCATGCTACATAAGCTCTGAGAATTTGATGTACCAGAAGCATCCTGGCAGTATTGAGTCAGTAATCAGTTGAAACAAAGCGAGATAATCCTGTAATCAGCGTGGCATCAGAGATAGGAAAGACAGACAGATCATTTTTCCAGACAAAAATTGAAGCATAGGAAAGAAAGGAAACTATTAACTGTGCACCAGTCAACATGTTTTGATTGGGCATAAGATTTTGCATTTCAGAGACATGACAATAGTGTCAATATTAGTCTTTATAGTATTCCGGAGTACACAATGAAGATGGTAATATTCTTAGGCATGCTTCTAATCCCTCCAATATGATACCTTTATTTCCGTACCCGTCCACCAATCTTTTCATTGTTTTCATTTTCCATTTAAATTTTAATTGCTATTTCTTCAGGTATATGTTATTTTGGAATTTAGAGCTAGATAGAGGAAATATCAGTATATAGCCAACAGTGCTATTGCCGGATTTAGTGCACAAGCATCATTTAATAGAGGAAAAGTTGGTACTGTTTGGAATCTATTTCTTGAATGATTGTTGTGCACCAAACAATTTTGCGATGACACATGTAATTAAAAAAGGGGAAATGGGGTTGATGGATTTGCTGTTGGCTGTGTTGTAATAATGGTTTGAAGGTGAGGTTTATGACTCAACCATTACACATAAGTGTTGTCAGCTAAGATGGGGGGTCATCTGGATATGCATTATTCTTAATTGTTTTTCAGCTAACAAAAATGAAAATGGAATTATTAACCAATAAAATTGAAGTCAAATATCAATAATAGCATTTTGATCGTCCTCCAGTAATATGAAGAACCACTCAGAAAACAGCATAGTGTGACACCCAGAAAGAGAAATACCACGTGTAATGCTGGGTTACTTGGTCCACTTTAGACTCCCCATCTGTTAAATTTTCTGTCGTTTTCTTTGTGTTTTTGTTTTTGCTTTTGTAAATTCGTTTCATTGTTTCTTCCAAATAAAAAATAAAAAATAACACGTGTGCTGGAATAAGAATGAATCGGCTTCAATAAAAACTAATAATAATAAAAATGAAAACCCCAATTTTTTCACCATTTGCCAAAGCATAGGGTTTTCCTTAGTTCCTGTCTCTCCCTCTCATTTCGTGAAAGCCTCTGCATCCGTTCCCGTTTGATCTCTCCACGGTATGAAACAGTATCAACATCCTTTGTTGTCGTTAATTCAATTTAAAATTTTAGTAATTTTTAATCGTGGATTCCTTCGTTCTCTTCTGTAGAATTGTTTTTTCGTTGAATGTGTTTTGTTTTCAGTTTATCGATTTTTTTACCTGTAAAGTTGGAAGCTTTAGGTTATTATTTTCCATTTCATTCCCTGTTTGATTGCTGAGAAATTGTGGGTAATGGTAATTTGAAGTTTTTGCATCAGGGTGTATACCATCCCGTATTTAGTTCACAATATTGGACTTGAGATAAAAAGTTTCCGACCGGTTCAGATTTGGTGAATGTATTGAAGATTTTTTTTATATTTTTTATTTTGAAGAAAATATTACTGCTAGTTCCTCGTAGATTACTGTTATTTGGGTGTCATGGTGTCCCTTCCATTTGTACATGTTTTGTTTGGTTTTCGTCATTTACTCATCTATGTTTCTGACTTCTGTAAATCCTATTTGAATATGGCATGATATGTTTAAACTGGATGGCGGTTGTTTCCTTGTCTGTACTCTGTACTATAAAAACTGGTTAATCTTTCTTCTTGTAACAATTCAGAAAAATGAGTATGCAACTTCTATGTAGCAAGATAATTATCCCTTCTCTCGGAAAAAAACCTTTTACTCCCTGTGAATGCCAGCATTGATATTACATGTTATTGTTTAAATAGTTGTTGTCGGCGGGATATGTTTAAAGCTAAAAGGTTTTTTATAGGACTACATATGTTATGTGATGCTTTAAGGTAAGAATATTGGGATGTCAAGAGGCAACATGTCCAGAAAATGAGTACAATGAAGATGAGAATGTTAAGGTGGATATGTGGTAATCTTAGGAAAAGTAGGATAAGAAACGAGATATTAGGTCAATGTTAGGGGTTGCTCCCATTGTAGAGAAGATAAGGTAGAATCATTTAAGATGGTTCATACACGTGCATTGTAGAGATGCAAATGCTCTGGTTTGGAAATGCAAGAAGATTCATGTAGGTGTATAAAAAAAAGACTGGAGGAAAACCAAAAATAAAGTGGGTAGATTAGAAGTGGATAGGAGATATACTACTGATAAAAGGACTATGAATAGGACTGGATATAGGAAAAGAAATCACGTTGAGGAAACTAACTAGTTTTTGCTAGGATACATGTAGCCAAAGCCAGTGATTTAGGATTAAGGCTGCTTGTATTATTTAAGTAGTAGTGATGTTTTACAATATTTTTTTAAAAATCTTACCTGATCAATTTATGTTACAAACTGTTGGCCCTCATGCTTAGATGGTGGTCAAAGGTTGAGGAGCACAGGGAACGAGCTGGTTTTGTCTTTGTAGGGTTCCGGGTGGGAGGATGTCGAGTAGCAGAAACACCCATTGGTGTTATAGGTGCAGGAGGCCAGTTCGACTGCGAGGACGTGATGCAGTTTGCCCCAGCTGTAGTGGAGGATTTGTTCTAGAACTTGATGACATGGTGGGCTTCAGCCCAGTAGATTTCTTTGGACCGGACAGTGATGATGATCATGACAGGAGGTTTGGACTTGTGGAAGCCATGTCAGCTTTTATGAGGCATCGGATGACAGAAAGAAGCCATAGTCTTGATATCAGGGCAAGAACAGATTCGGTTCCTGAACATGATCCAGGGTTCGGCCCTTTATTGATTTTTGGTGGCCAGATTCCATTTAGATTGTCCGGAAATGGCGGGTTTGAAGCTGTTTTTAATGGGACTCCGGGTATTGGTCTGACACGGGGTAATACGGGTGATTATTTTATAGGTCCAGGACTAGAAGAACTCTTTGAACAGCTTTCTGCTAATGACAGGCAAGGTCCTCCGCCAGCATCCAGATTCTCTATAGATGCAATGCCCACTATTAAGATCACACAGAGGCATCTTCGTTCAGATTCACATTGTCCTGTATGCAAAGACAAATTTGAGCTGGGGTCTGAAGCAAGGCAAATGCCATGTAACCATTTATATCACTCAGATTGTATCATTCCATGGTTAGTGCAGCACAACTCTTGCCCTGTTTGCCGCCAGGAGCTGCCACCACAAGGATTGAGCGGTGGCGGTGGCTCAAATAGTCGCAGTAGAAGTAGCAGTTATAGTAGCAATGCCAATGGAAGGGAAAATAATAGGGAAAATCAAGGAAGGCGGAATCCATTTTCATATTTGTGGCCTTTCCGCTCATTTAATTCAAGCAGCAACCATAATGGAGGAGCGGGAAGCAGCTCACCACCTATGCATGGAAACAGCCAGCAAATGGGATATTCTGGATGGCCTTTCAATTAAGATTTTCTGTTTGTGAAATGTTTTTATTTTTCTTTTCACTGGAAAAAAAAAAAAAAAAAACCACCTAGACAAATTGGTTGGGGTGGAATCAATTTGTTTGTTTTGGTTCTGTTTGAAGGTGAACGAAGGACTTATTGTATTTAATCTGCTTTTTAATGTAAATTGCTTGCTGATCTCTCCCCCCCTTCACCTTATTTCTCCTATTGGGTTTTTCCTTATTCACCCAATCCAAGGATGGACATTGAGAAATATTGTGCTTCTGTGGTTGTTATGACTTACGAAATCTCGTGGTTTTCAGTATGTTGATTGCCCAGAGTATTTTATTTTATATATTGAAGTATTTCTACAATTCTTGAATGTGTCTATCTTTTTTGTGCAACTTGGATCCTCATTTATGGAGAAGATACATGTAATATCTCACTTTTTGATATCATGAACTATTGCCACAGCCTCCTAAGAAGATCCTTGTAGTAAATTAGTCCGCAACAAATCGCATGTAGAGATATTGCTAACAAGGGTTCGTAGAAAACTAGTACACAAGGCACTTCATTGTTGGTTGTCATTTTATGTGAAGTAATAATTATCAAAAAAGCGTTGATGAATAAACTCGTTCACTTGATATTATAAAAATAAATAAATAATTGTAGATTTGAGTTGTAGTGTTTATCAGAATTTTAATTAAACAGTGTTGCTTCTTTTTTTTGCATACTCCTCTTGTTTGCAACATGAATAAGTGATCATTGCGGACTAAGTTCTGCAATATGAACTGAATTAAGTTGTGGGCTTTGTTATCTTTCTTTCTTACATTTGTTGTACAGCTAGTGAAATTTTTTTTTTTTCAACGGTCACAAACGGTCAATTTTTTATTTTTCTTAATTCTATAAACATCTTAATTTATTTTCTAATTTTTTAATTTTCACACCATTCTCAAATTTCATTACTATTCTTCAATTTCTATTAATTTTTTAAGCCTTCGATTTTATTCTACAAAATTGATAATAATCGTATATTAATATAAAAATCGTAACGAGTGAAAGTTTTTGTCAATTACTATATCAAGGACAGGAAAAAATAGAGACGAACTTTGGTATTCAAAATTGATGGTTGGACAAGTAACGATGGAATTCATTGAATTTACCTATTAAAGATTTGAGTTACTACAAAATAATTAAAACCTGTATCAGAAATTGAAAAAGTAAACCAGCATCAAATAAGATCAATAAGTGATCAAAGCAATACGTGAAACTAAATTTATTTTTCTTTCAAATTTGTGTATAACAAATTAAATTGACTGTATTTAATTTCTTTGAGACCACAAAAACCGTTTAGATTCTTAGTTCAATCTTTTAGTTGTTAAAACATGATTAAAAATGATAAATATTTCAAAAATAATTTTCCATCCTCATAAAAATCATAACTAAAAGAATCTTACCCAGCTTTATAGGGCAAGCCTAGCATTTCAAGATCAACATTTTGGGTAAATTGTCTTGGAGAGTTATATGCAGTAATCCTATTCATCAACTGAAATTAAATACATTCACCATTATATATTCGAACAAAATGATAAACTTGCTATTTACAACATAATACCATCAGCAGTAAAGTAGACTTCAAGTTAAATAGTACCCCCGGCTAACTAGTCCCAAGTGAAGCCGGACTTAGTTGTGTGAATCCACCTTCCGCTGCACCCACCACCCCCATTTCCCGACCATCCTTTCCCAGTTTCTGACTGCCCTAAACTTTTCTTGGGAGAACTACCCCCACCCAGAGTTCTGATTGTGAGTGTCATTATCATTTGCATCCGCTCCAGCCCAGCTTCCGTCAGCACCACTGCTACCTTGTCCCCACCCACGATTGTTGCTGCTGCTGGATCCACCACGCCCATTGCTGCCACTATTGCCACCCCAACCACTGCCTCCACCGCCACTTCCTTCAGTTCCCCAATCTCCAGGAAAAGCTTCCTTGCCAGGGGAGTTTAAAACTTTGGCTCCTGGAAAATTGCTCAAACCACCATCCCCATCCTTGGAAACTGATCCCCATCTTGGTGCATCATAACCGGAATCCTGCCTCTCATTACCGATACTATTTCCTCTGCTGCTGTTATTGGAGCCTCGCCCACGTCCACGCCCACCATATGGCCGAGGCAGTCCACTTGGGTGTCCATCTCGACTACTATTGTTTCTATAATCATTTCGTCCTGAAAGCATCACAAGGTGCTAGTAAAGTAATTGATAAATAAAAAATAAATCAAATATGCCTAGTGGAGGGTAGCCAGGGAGAATGAAAACAGACAACGAAAGGAGGGGAGGGGAACAAAAGACCACGGCCACCACTATTAGGAACATATGTAAAGAAAGCTTTGATACTATTGCATGAAAAAAATGACTATTTGTCCCCTCCACGGTTTTTTTTTTTTTTACCAGCAGTAAGGATTTTATATCAACAACCACATAAAGTTCCAGTAGTTTTTTGAATTTGTCCTTCAATTAAGTAGCCAATAATAATTGTGCATTCAAGTAACTGCAACAGAAGAAAATAAGTTCCTCTAATTAAAATCAGAAATCCAAGTAGACCAAAACATACCTGTCCTTGACACAGGTGTAGAAGATCGATCCCTATCATAAGAGTGACTTCTCCAGCCTCCCTCATTGGTTGAACCACCCCAACCACTACCTACAGATGTCCCCGAAGAGCCCCCAGTAGCAGGACTGCGCATTGGCACCATAGCAGCCACAGATCTTATTGAGGGGGATGAATCGTGCTGAGGATCATCAATGTGCTTCTGGAAAAATGCGACCAGCCGATCAATATCCTCAAACATCCTTTTTCGAAACTTGAATCCCTTTGGATAAAGGCTAACATAATCGTGATGTGGGTTTGTACTTCTCACAAAAGTTAAGATAAATGTGCCTGGATGTTCATGGGAGATGCCAAAGCAATAAACTATTCGCCTGGGCTCCTCTGCTTTCTCCAACCTCAAGAGTTCATCAACTTCTGCTTTTGTACCCCTCCTAAACTTGCGGTAGTTCAACATTGCCTTCAAGTTAGTCACTAAAGGATCAACATAGCGGTCCATTACCTATGATATACAATGGACAAAGCACACAAGTTAGTTGCAAGACCAAAATCAGAAAACAACCATCTTCCAGAAGAGAAATAGAGAGTGAAGGATGGGGGTACACTAACCTCATCCAAATCCTCAAAATTGTCGTCTCCAATTTTTAGCCTCTTCCCGATACGGAGTAAGCTTGTGATGTCCTTGTGGTCCTTTCCACCTTCAATTATTTCTTTGTGGGCATAAACCCCCTCATAGACTTTTAGAGTCAAAGTAAGATATGAAGGACCACGTGAACTAGGGCGGATAATACTTTCTCCAGGGTCTTTGTCAGACAAAAACTGTAAAATAAAAAAGGTGGAGATTTAGGAAGCAACTCAGCAAAACAATTATTAAGATATTGCCAAAACATAAATCTGATCAAATTATCTTTTTCAGTTTAGTACAATTGATGGGAGTAAACTACAGGGGAGGGGAATGGGATGGAGGTGATAATACCCTCCTGCAAGTCAATGGGCCAAAGATGGACCCTTGGACCATGCTCTCAGCCTTGCTCGGTCTTTTCCAAATCATGGTTGCTCAAAAAATGCTAAGCATAATTTGGTTCCAAGCATGGAGTAGCTAGAAGTCATGCAGATCTGAAAATTTATCTAATTGATTTAAATCTTTAAATCTCAAACCCCAAACTTGAACCAGAGAAAACTACAGATTCTACCTAATAACTACAAATAGCTACATCAAAACAAAAATAAGGGAAAGAAGAACAATGAAAAAAGAGACAATGACAATCACTATCTGCAGCCTTATCACTTTTCAAACATGCTCAATCCAAAATGTACGTACACAGACCTGGAAGAGAAATAAGGTGCTAGTACAAATAAAAGTCAGAGGCATGGGCCATTTATATTTTATACTCTTTAAAGTGATCATAGTGAAACCACTTTTCAAACATGCTTGATACTGTTGGTTTGAGGATATAAACAAAATGATCAACTCAATCCTGCCTATATGACAAGAAGTGATGCATGAATATGACAATTTTATATCACCTATCTCAAGGCAGAGATGTGTATGTGCAGCATGTCAAAAAATTGACTCTGCTATTTCCGAAATTTCCACAACTCTTATGACCAGTAACAAGACTGATCAATAAAGGTCACCAAAAGAACAAGATAAACTACTGAAACGGACCTCCATTGCTTCATCGGCAGTTATGTTTTGGAAGCGAGGATGAACTATCATCCTTGGCTTGAAGTGCCTTTTAGCAAGCTCCTTTTCTTTACGGGCCTTGTTGTGATCGCTTTGTAGGCTACTCGGATCTTCATGGTAATAGGTATCAAGATTACTGATATTCTGGAACCTCTTACTTCTCATTTCACTCTCCCTACAAACAAGGAAGACTTGATACCTATTTTTTTGAATTGATTTGATTTTGCACGTGAGAATATCACCTTCATGCAGCCTGTCAGATAATTCAGTTATGTCCCTCCAATCATCTGTGTAATCTTCCTTCATAAGCATCCCAGTCAATCCAGATTCAAGCACACAAATTGCTTTTTGAGGTTGCACCCTGCGAACCGTGGCTTGTAGTATTCTTCCTTCAGCAAGTGTTTCTTCAGTTTCACCGGAAATCATATAGAATTCCTCGTCCTGACTTGGTTCTTCGTATTGTTTACGCCAATCCTGAAAACCCTGAATTAGCTCCCTTCTTATGTCATGAAAAGTTTCCCTTTTGTTCTCGCGTTTCTTGGACTTGGCATAATCATCAATATCAAAATGTTTTAAATAAGTTGGTCGATCTCTTGCATGCTCTATTGCCATCTCAAGTGCATCATCATCATCATTTGCATCACCTGGGCCATCCGCATCATACACAACTTTGGCCAACTCTTGAGCAAGGCCATAAGATTCCGGATGAATTCTAGTATCATCCAACAAATCAATAAATTGGCTGCTGCTAGCAGCCAACCCACTCCTCCGCACTCGCAAGAACCCAACAGCATTGACGAAAACCTTTTTACCCAGTCCATGTGTAGTCACAAAATCTTTCCGGGTATAAATAGCCCCATCTCTTACCAGGGATCTCTGTAAAGATGCAGCCTTTCTGGGACCAAGCCCAGAAATAAACTGTAGAGGGGCAAATAACCACTCATGACTTATGGCCAAATTAATGTCTAGACCTACCTGATTAGTAACATCCACCATAACCTGTTCAACCATCCAATACTTCTCATCAGGGGTGAGAAAGCTCTCCAAAGAGCTTATTTTCCAAGATAAGATCTCCCTTACAGGTCCACATAAAGTTGCCACCATTGCCAACGGATTCTGCAGATATCGACCAAGAGCAACAGCTCGCTTTACAATACCTGTCAACAAACAAAGGAAAATCAAACTAAGCATCGAAATTCTTCCAAGAAACTGAAAAAGAGAATGTCGTAAACAGGATTACCAGATTGCCCCGGAAGTTGGTCGGATGAAATCCGAGAAGTTTCATAAAGACGGGCTAGAGATTCATCCCCATATACAACGCTTAAACCATCCATTTCATGCCCAACATCTCTAGGATTTTCTTCTACCATCTTATAAATGATCTGATAAAGACAGCAAACAATACAAGGCCTCAATGTGCATCAAACAAGAAATTATGAATGAAAAGATATATTCTAACAGAAACTGGAAGAGAAATAATATTGCAAACATGGAACATTATTGAGGCAATTCATCATCTGTATGGTAACTATCAAATAATCAGAAAGTATTTATGAAATAGGAGGTAAACACTAACCAGAATGGAGTTCTGCAAATGACACTACTATTCTTTCCAACAGATCTCATGGCACTACTACCAGAAGAAGGAGAAGAGGAAGCTAAAGGCAAAATAGCATCTAACATTCAAGCTAAAATCTTGGACAAATAACATAATGATGGAATATGTTTACTTCTTCATCACCAAATATAAGAATGTCATCTTTGAAGAGTGAAACATATCAAAAAGACCTATTTCTTACGAAAAAGAAAATCCAGTAATAAGGGAATGTTGCTAAAACACAGTAAAAACTTATGGAACTCAATAGGATACAAAACTCCATAAATTGTAGGACCGTTGTGAGTTGTCACATAGAAAATGTGACAATTTGGGTAGTTAATGACATGATAACCTGGACTACTCGTGTCAAATACTTATCTGAAGAGTTACACAAAAATTCACCATTAATATTAGATAGTCAGGCCTGTATCCAAAAACTTAAGATTTACCACGTTTGTCAATTAAACAGCATTATGTTACACCAGATCAACAGGTAAGCATGTTTTAGTGATAACGGAACAATGATATTTTTGGCACCTCATACAGGATGACCTTATGAAAATAGATGCAAAATGCACTTCCTTGGCTAAGATAGTAGAAATAAACAATAAGGTAGATATCCTTAAACATTAAAACATCATAAAGATCAAGCAACAGAATAGTACATAGAATGATATAGGGACTAAATCAAACTGTAAGACTGAGATCATCATAGCAACTAATATTCTCACCTCATATATATCTTCCTTCAAACGGGTGCAAGACAAATTCGCTGCTCCTAAAACAACAACATGAGGTTGATGGTCTGTCATGAACTTCAAAACTCGTTCTTCATCATTTTTCTTACGTTGCTGGTCATTAACATTCTGAGACCGTAGAGTAAGGGCCCCAGTGTGAAGGACATCTATCACCTCTCCTGATGAATCTAACATCACAAAAGTTGTCGGCTTTCCAGGGCTACAACAGCAGGCCATCACCCTGGGTGCAGCTTCATCATCAGGGCTAAGATCATTATCCTTCCGATGATATGGTCCAACAGAAATTTTATTCCACAACACCTTCCCATATTCCATACGTAACCAGTTCTTTGCTCTATTCATTAACAAGGATCTTGCCTCTTTTTCCATTGAAGGTATGAGAAAACCAAACAGTGCATCTTGCAGTATCAATTTCCTCTGCTCATTCCATAGTTGAGCAGATCTACTAACACCATAACTAAGATAATATAAATTAAAATCATTTACCAAACGATCTAAATCCTTTTCTGGCATCTTAATAGTAACTTGAATAAGTTTCTCCTCTTCAGCTTTCTGTATAAGAAGCCACTGTGCATCATCAAATTTACTCAAGGGCTTCTCACGCAACCACTTCACCCCAGAAAACTGATGGAAAGAATCTATTGCCACATTTCCATCTGCAGTTGGACAAGTTGATATGACAGCATGTTCCATGAAGTTGCTACGAACATGTTTCCTGACAGAAGGCTCACAACTTATGTCCACGGCAGCCTGGAAAGAAAGAAATTTCGTAATCAAATAACGAAAATCTTTCTTCTTAAGTACAATATAAATATATATATATATATATATATATAAATATCTCTATGTATACCATGTGCCTAGCCCCTTTGAGAACAGCTTGAGGTGTCTCAAACAGTTTACAAGTAAAGTTCGAAGCCATCTCCTCAGGCGTTTCTTTAGGATCCTCCAACTCATCCTACAAACAGAAGAAAATACCTCAAGTATGAAATCAAGACAGTAACAAATGTTTGTCAATAAAAAGCTTACCATCGGAACTAGTGACAGCTGCAAACCAAATTGCTCAGAACTATATCCAAACTTGTTTGCAACTTCCCACAGACCAGCTTTACTGCAATCACTATACAGTGATTTCCTTTTAGGTCTCTTGTATTGTCCTTCATCAACACCGGCTTCACCTGGGGGGAAATGCAAGTTGAACTTTGAGTCTACATCATCGACCTCTCTCTCTGATTCTGCTGCCTTGAGCGACCTCATAACTGATTCAAACAATTGCCGATTCAAAGTAAGTCTTGTTTCATCATAAATGCGGCGAGACTCTTCTTCAAATCGCTTATTGTAGTATGAGTTTAGAGCAGTCTTTCGCTTCTGAAGAAGCAGCCACTTTCTGTCCAAATCCTGAATTGCCCAAAGAACCTAGAAAGATGCATGGAGCGGTCATTTGCCAAATTTTACATTTTATTGATAATGCCCAAGTTTAATTCAAACTTCAAAGCAAAGAGTATCCAAGGTACAGGCCCTGAACGACATATTACCTTGTGCCACTTTATAGTAGGTGTTTTCTCATTCTTATCCCAGATATCATCATTGGTTTCAAGTAGCTCCATATCTTTGAATAGGCTTGGGCACTCCTCCTTCCGATACATGGCAATAAAAGGAATCTGAAACCAAATGCATACATGTCGATGTATGCAGATATTAGTAACTTAAAAATCAGGTCAAATGAAAGAAACAATGATGCAGATTGGAGATACTAACATCTAATTTTTGCACATGATGTAACTCCAAAAATCTTAAAATGTCAACCCTGCCAATTGGTAAACTTCCTTCATCTCTCTCTTGCTGATTCCTAGTAGACTCTGGAGTCCGCGCAGCTTCCAGAATCCCTGTGTCTTCCATATTCCTCTTGCAAATCCAAGGTACCATCCCATTTACAAGTTGATTACGTATCCAGTGACTCTCTTCTTCTAAACTACTTTCATCCATTGGAGAACCAGTGCTTTCCTCAGATACCTATAGAAAAGAACAATAAATACAAATTCATTTCACATGGGCAACTGAATACAAAAGAGAGGATAGTTCCAACGACGTGTCAAATAACCTGCATTCTCTCTGGAATGTCAATCTCTCTAATCTGGTTGTCCTTCTCTGTCATAAACTTCTCAGAGAGAATAATTGGTTCAAATTCATCCTCAAGTCTGGTTTCTTTATAGTCACTTATATTTAGACCTTCCTTACGACGGAGAAGGAGCTCATCAACATCACCAAATAATTCTTGAGCTTCCTGCAAAGCAGATGAGGAAATTCCTTGTGCCTGCTTATTCTTCTTTTTCTTCAGCTTCCTCCGTCTACAGAGGATTGTGAATAATTTTCAGTCACTAGATCAACTAACAGGAAATGTTGACGTTCAAAAGAACTGCAATCACTAAGAATACCTCAGAGGAGCTCCATTCTCATCAACTTCTTCATCCACAATAAAGTCTGCCATTTCATCATCATCAGCAAGGTTTGCATCGTCATCCTCTTCGGCTTGTTCCTCCTCTTCAGCAATGTCATCGAGTGGAGCTCCTGCAACATTATGCATGAATAGTTAGTCAACAAAAAACAAATCTCATAACCTAACACTCCACGAAATACCTTCATCATCACCAAACAAAGTGCGTTTAAGCTTCTCCTCTGCAGTGCGCCCACCTTTACCACTTCCAAGGAACTCCTCGTCATCAGATAATCCAGAAGGCTCCTCCTCAGCATCCCTCTTATTAGCCTTTTTCAGCCTCTTAAACTGCTTGCTATCCTGATAGAAGTTTCAAGGAAAGACCTCATCAAATAATGTAATCATGAGTAAAGCACTATATCAACTGAATTGAATAACAAGTAGAAAAATAAATCCACGTGGAAATAGTTTCGCAACCTTCCGTCGATGAATATTGATATTATTGTCTTCCAAAAGCTCATAGTCATCATCATCAAGGAGATACTCCTCTCTGAAAATGAACATGGATCTATAAGAAACAAAAATTGAACCTCTAATTTTTGTTTAAAAAAATATTACAATTAAGGGACAATGACTGATGTTGGGCTTAATAACACCTATTCCCCCCTAAACCCCCTAAACAAAGGTGAGGCGCAGAGAAAGGGCTTTACACCCAATAAGCATATGTGTAAAACTTTCAAGAAAAAGGGGGAAATGTCATATGACAAGCTTAAAATTTCTGAGTAATAAAGAATCAGAAGCACATATGCGTGAGTAAGTTAGATCCAATAAATAAAATTATCTCATTTAATAAGATCCTATGGTCACATTTGTATCTCTTCCATGTTATAATTTCCACCCTTTCCACTAAATGCATTCTGGGAAAAGATAAAGCACTTAGAGATAGAGAATTCACTTTTTCTTCCTCTTCTTCTTCTTCTGCCTCTCCTCGTCGCTTTCTGCCCGCTCTTCTTCATCTTGCTCCTCATCTTCTATGTCGTCAACTATAAACCCATCCTTCTCATATTCATCTTGCCCTTCTTCTACAATTATAGTGTTGGTCATATAACACGTGCAATAAAGATGATATAAGAATAAATTTAGGAAAAAGAAAACACCCAAGAAGAATCACATGAAGAGTACACATTTCAACAGAAACTACAGTTGTCTACCTTTGCTTACATCACTATATTATGACCCTCTTTGTATTACTGGCAAGTTTGAAGAATGTCATAATCTTCAGTTTTACACCCCCATGAAACATTCAGGCTCAAAGAAAAATCTCAGCAATCCCCTTGTAATGTATCACAATATTGACCATCATTGTATCTATTTCTGATTTCCTCATGCGCCAAAAAACAAGTAAAGAGGGTGGAAAGATAAAGAGACCAACATTGCCTTAACATCAAACCAAAAAAAAAAGAAAAAAAAGAAAACCATGCCCGTTTTGCAGAAGCAGCTATTATTATAAATAAATAAAAGACAAGAAAATAGGTGAAGAGAGCCCTTAATTAGAGAATTGAAACCCCAATGTACAACAAATTCACAGACTCTTCTAGAAATTAGCAAAATCGAAGCAATAATCGAACACTACAACCCAAAAATAGTTTGACAGAGAATCAAAGCTCGTACCATCATCTTCATCCTCATCTTCGTCCCCATCACGGTCCAATGCGCCTCCATCAGCGGGCTCTCTCTCATCCTCTTCAAGTTCGACCTCTTCTGCACACATTGAGGAACAGCGAAAATAAATGTCAGAGTCCCCAAAAGAATTTGAGAGGATTTCAATGGAAGAATCCGGAGAAAAATTTAAGGTCTTTGAGAGATCACCTTCTTCATCTGAGACGACGACTTTGCCCATGATTTTGCGAATAAATTAGGGCTACAAACCCACGGAAAAAATAAAGCTCAGATAACAGCGTAAACAGGTAGCAACGGAAGAGAGCGACACAGTACTTTTGCCAGAATCGGAGCTAGACGAAAGCGTCCGGGGAGGAACGAAAATTTATATCGTTAAGTGAGAGAACAGAGTCGGTTTGTCTGTGTAAATGGGGGCTTTGAAGTGAGAAATTCGAAAGTGAAACTGACCACTGTCCCGGTCATTGCCGGATCTGGATCCAACCCTTTAAGTCATATGTTTTCCATTCTTTTTTAATTGGCGGCGGTATAATTTTGACCTTCTCACTTCGTAGATTTGGGATGTGGTTTGATTAATAACCCAAAAATAGTTTGCAATGGTTGTAATAAAATAATAAACATAAACACAATCCTTAATTAATTAAAAGGGTGGTTTTATTACCACATCTCATAATTGTAAAAGACATTTATTATACTTAATTCCCCTCATCTAATATTTTGTGAATTATAGGAAAACAAAAATTTGTTTTGTAAAATCAATTAGGTAATAAAAATTTGAAACCCAAACAAACTAATACACTCTTCCCAACTTATATTTCCTCCTTGACTGAAACTCATTACCTGGTCTATCACATTTCATTTAGCAGATTCTGGCTCATGTTTATATTTTGGTGACAATGTTTCATGCAATTCAACTTTAGTTAGATTGATTAATTAAAAATTTATGAGAAGCAGGAAATTGAATAAGATAAAGAAAACTGAAATAGAGGTATGTGAATATAATATACAGTGGTCATATCCTAGAGCCGATGTTGTGATTTTAGGATAAAGAATATTGAAATTAATTGTTTGAAATGATGTGTTTATGAAAAATACTGTCTAGGATGGAGCTTGTGAAGCTTCTATGAAAAAGGATGAGGATAAGAGGTGTAAGGTGAGAGAGAAGGAATGCCTTATCGGTCAATAAATACATATTTTTATAATTATGTATTATATTATTATATTATTTAGGAGAAGAATTATTGGGATAATTTAGTCCATTTTTTTTTTTATAATTACAAAACTGTGATCCTAAACTTTTAGGCTATGACAACGAGGCCACTCTAATAATAGTTATACGTGAACCACATTGCCACTCTAATAATAGTTACTACGTGAACTGGGTTTTAACAAGTATGAAGTGGGCTTCGTAAGAGGTTGAGTGTGATTTCAGTCCAAAATTTGTGAACATAAAAAAATTTACCCTTATATTTATTATTATTATTATTTGTTTTTTCAATTGGAAACTGTAAAACTACTTGCTTTTTGATGTGGGAAGTGACGTGCTGCATGTAGAATGACAATGCTACTTCTTTTAGCTTTATGAGGAATTTTTAGTTAGGTTGGATTGGAAATTTCTCTTTGTATTGAAAAGTGGAAAAGTCTATATGTGGACTTCAATGAATGAGTATTTATTGAACTCCCATATTAAAAAATAAAAGTAGAATTTAGATGTATACATGAGCGCGTGATAGGTGCACACATGTTGCCATGTGCAAATTAAAGCTGCTATAAAAAAAATGACAAGTGTCAAGCTTCTGCGCCCTTACACACAGATGGATATATCTACTCAATGGATGTTGCTGAACTTTAAATAAATGTTTATTTATGGATACGGGATCAACTGCAGTGGACGTCGAGTTCCGATCAATCCATGTAAATTCAAATATGTAATGTTAATAAAAGTACATAATATTTTTATCAAAATAGAATACATATATCATGATTTGTTTATATATGTGAGATAATTGATTTTATTTTAATTGAGTTTGTAGGGTTTATTTTTGTTCAGGGTGGGGAAACAAATTTAAATTGAATTTGCTTATTGAAATGGATTCAAACTGCTTTAATGAAGTGAATCAGAGTTTTAAGGTACAATTTAAATATTCATTACTTTAATTTATTTGATATAAAAACAATTACAATGAAAAGTTTTCACAATATTAGAGTTGACACAATGTTATGATAGATATATTGTGACACAAATATTTTCAATAAGTTACAGTAAGCCCAATAGTTTTAAATAGATGTATGATATATTGGATGCAGCATGAAATGAGGCAGTTAATCCAGCAGGTGTTAGATCCCAAAATGATGGATCTAGGGTATGAGATGGAGGTAAGAATGCTATAGTGTTTAACTGTATGATAGGCTGATAACGTGATGGTAATGGCAAGACAGTGATGTTGGTTTGAGCCGAGACTGTCTGAGCTGAACTATTTCTTGGAAAAATGAGACAATATTAGAGGACAAGGATTTTCTTCGAAAGCTCTCCGATGGTAAAGTCAAAACTTATTCAATAATATATGAAATAAGTAGACAAAAGATTCTCATCTCTACCTGCTGATCTTGGATCTCTATATATAGCTATAGAACAGGCAATTATGCTTTTCTATTATTATGATCTGAAACAGACATCATATCATTTAGTATCATTATTATAATCCAAACGGTCACAATGACTATTGTATTATTTAAATCATATTTAAGTCATACCATTTATATCATTAGTTTGTTATATATGTGTGACATAATATGTCACGTGGCCCTTTGCCATTGGGGAGATTCTTTCCTATGTTAACACTTGTCCCCCAAAAAATTAGTGTGTGTGTTCACGGACTTAACTAAGTCTGAAGTATAAACATATATATATATATATATATATATATATTATTTTAATTAGTTATTATTATATATATTTTTATTTGTATTTTTTTAATTAAAAAAATTATATTATAATAATTATATTTATTTATTTATTTATTATGGAGACCACCATGGGCGTCTCATCCCTTTGGCAGTGGACGAGATGACATTGGTGTGTCCCCTACTTTTGTACTTTTTTTTTTTTGGTGGTGGAACCCACCCAAAGGGTCAATACACCCTTGGGCGAGATGGCCCTCTTTGGGCGTACTCCTCCAACTTTTCTCTTTTTTTTTTTTTTTTTTTTTTGAGATCATAAAGTAGAGATCAATTTATGTCTGAGCTCAAGGTGTGCATGTGGCCAAATTATACCGAGCTCGTGTTGGACCCAAGGCCACGACACGCCTGAGCTCATAATGGCCAAAGTCATTGCATATTTGAGCTCCACGTGCCTGAACTCATAGTGGGCTCAAGGCCATAGCATGCCAAGCTCATAGTGAGCTTGAGGCCTTGGCGTGCCTAGTTCACAATGCCCGAGCTGGTAGTGGGCCCGAGGTACTGATCTCGTGGTGCTAGCCCAACATTGCTGAGTTGGTCATCCTTAATGTGTTTTTTAATTCCTTACTTGCATCAAGATGAGCTCTTGGCTCAGGGATAAGCTCTTAGCTCATTTTTATTCAATTTGAGCTCTTAGCTCATTTTTATTTTGAGCTTTTGGCTCTGAGCTCTTAACTCATTTTTATTTAGTTTAAGCTCTTGACTTTGAGCTTTTAGCTCATTTTTATTTTAAGCTTTTGGCTTTGAGCTCTTAGCTTTGAGCTCTTAGCTTAACTTTTGGGAGCTCTTGGCTCATGATGAAGCTCTTGGCTTTATAATGAGCTCTTAGCTCCAGGATGAGCTCTTGGCTTTATGATGAGCTTTTAGTTCCGGGATGAAGCTCTTGGCTCATTTGGAGAGTAGCTCCTCGTCCGCTATTAATGATGAGCACTTAGCTCATTTAGATGGTAGCTCTTGGCTCGCCCTCTTTTCCTGATGAGCACTTAGCTTATTTGGAGGATAGCTTTTAGCTCGCCCTTTATTTTAGGTGAGCTCTTAGCTCACTTTTTATTTTAGATGAGCTCTTAGCTTATTTGGATAGTAGCTTTTAGCTTTCCCTTTATTGCTAATAAGTATTTAGCTCATTTGGAGGGTAGCTCTTAGCTCACCTTTTAATGTTGATAAGCACTTAGCTTATTTGGAAGATGGCTCTTAGCTCACCCTATTTTCTTGATAAGAACTTAACTTATTTGGAAGGTAGCTCTTAGCTCACCCTATTTTTTCCTTTATTTAAGGAATGATATGGGCCGAACTGGATTTATTTATTATGAAATTTCAAAGTTTACATAGAGATGCTTTATCGATAATACTTTCTTAGATGTTATGTATTCCAACTGTTTGGTAGTGTTTTTCCTTCCTTATTCATCAACTTGTATGTTCCAGGACGACCTTGGATAGTCATTTTTTCCTTCATGTCGACAAATAAAGTCAGATGAAAGAGCCTGTCGTTTGTTTAAGTTATGTGTTGTCATTAGTGCTCATTCTGCTTCCTCCACTGTTAATGAATTCTTCAACACGCCTTATGAGTTCTTCTAGGTATACTGGTGTGTGTTTATTTAGGTCATACTTGAATTGAGATTTTCTCAAATTTGCTTTTATTATAGTAATAATAACTTTTGGGTTCGCATCCCTAACCTTAATGATTCCATTATTAAAGCGAGCCATGAATTCTTTTAATGATTCGTTATTTCCTTGTTTGATCCCCAACAAGTTCGTTGCATCTTTTTTCTGTTTGCAGTTTGTCATGAAGTGTCTTTGAAAAGCCAGAATGAGTTCATCAAAACTTTTTATAGAATTTTGGGGGAGATGAGAGAACCATAGTCTAGCTTTTTTCCTAAGCGCTGCTGTAAATGCCTGGCATATCATTTGTTCTGGAATGCCATGAAGCAACATTAATGACTCAAAACCAGTGACGAAATCATCAGAGTCAAACAACCCATTATACTACTCTGATGTGGGGATCTTCAATCCTTTTAGTATTCGGAAGGAGATTATGTCTTTTGTGAAGGGGTGGTAAGCTGGTCCTCCTGTATTAATCTGGATATGTTCTTCTGGCCTGGTTTGAATTTGATTCTCCTTGTTTGGATTTTCACATGGAAGGATAATTGGGAAAGTATCTCTAGCCTGAGTTTCATTCTCATCATTGTCTGCTTGATCTTCTCCTATTCTGGGTCGTTTTGGATTATTTGGGGGAGCTGCATTTATTTTGTCAGATAAAGCTTGGATTGCTATCATCAGTGTTTGGAATTGTTGTTGGGTAATGGGTATATCATTGGTGGTGGGTATATGTGGGATTTGTGGTGGTTCTACGATTCTGAGCTCAGTTGGTGTGTTATCCTCAGGTTGATGTTCGGCCATAACGTATTTGAATTTTGAGGAGGAACGAAATATATCTACGTTTCCACAGACAATGCTAATGTTAGATCTTAAAATGATGGATCTAGGGTTTGAGATAAAGGTAAGGATGCTATATTGTTTAACTGTATGATAGGCTAATGGTGTGATGGTGATAACAAGATGGTGATGTTAGTTTGAGCCAGGATTGTTTGAGTTGAACTGTTTCATGTAAAAACGAGACAATATCAAAGGACAAGAATTTTTCCCGAAAACCCTCCGATGGTAAAGTCAAAGCTCACTTGCCAATATATGAAATAAGTAGATAAAAGGTTCTCCTCTCAACCTGCTAATCTTGGATCTCTATATATAGTTTTAGAACAGGCAGTTATGTTTTACTATTATTATGATCTGAAATGGTTACCATATCATTTAATATCATTATTATAATCTGAACGGTCACAACAACCATCATATTATTTAAATCATATTTAAGTCAGATCATTTATATCATTGGTTTGTTATATATGTGTGACATAACATGCCACGTGGCCCTTTGCCACTGGGGAGATTCTTTCCTATGTTAATAATAGGTTTTGGCAGGTTTTTAAAAATTAAATGTGAGAAACTTCATTATGAATTAATTTGGTACCTAGTTGAACAATTTGATCTAAAAACCAACACCTTGAATTTATTGAATGGAAGATTAATTAGAATACTGGAAAATGTGTCGAAGATAGGGAAGGTGTTTTAAGTTGCAAGCTGATGGCAGACACACTTACTATTTGTGGAATATAACACATCGAATTTGGAAGTACTGTGCTTTTGGAAGTTCTTAAGAGATCAATTTGTAATCCTAATGTTGGACCTGATAAGTTCAAATTAAAAATTGGATTATAACCATTAAATACTCTTCTTTGCCGACGAAGTAGCGCATTGAACTGATTGATCGCAAAGATTGGTCATATGTTTATTGTGAACTTATTGATGGAATAAAAAAGTTAAAAGAAGGAAAATTTTGATCCATTCATGGTTCTTTGTTTTTCTTACTAGTAAAATTAATTAAAAGGAAAATCTTCTTATATTTAGTTAATTCCTTATGCCTGAAATCAATACAAAGAATTGAGCTTCACTACACTACAAGAAAATAATTTATAGGCTACGGCCAGTACCCTTAGCAGATAAAAATATACGCTACCGCCAAGTTTATATGATATGATTAACACCGTAGTGTATAAAAGGAAAAAATTTCTCGCTTTTTTCCATCATCTGCTACGGCCCAAATATTATCTACTACGGTTGGACCGTAGCAAATAAGTTAGTTCATTTAATTTTTTTATATTATTATTATTAAAATGATTTGTTGCCTTTTTGCTATGGTGAGGTCGTAGCACATAAGTTGATTCAATTTTATTTTTTTTATACTTAAAAAAAAATTATTTCTTTTCTACTACGGTCTTGACTGTAGTTCTTATCTTGTGACCGTAGCATATATATTTATTTTGTTCTAAAAAGGATTTGGAGAACAATTCACAAAATTCCAAAAGATAAAGACAGAGCGAAAGCTGGAGCTTCAATGTTTCAAACCTAGTATGTGAGTGTTGATTTCTATGTAATTCGTGGACTTCACAAAGGTCCGAGCTCAATCAATGTCTATGCCCTTTATTTTTCCTCAAAAGCTTTAGTCTTTGCTTTTAATTATTCTTCAATTTGTTCCAATTTGTATTGGAACTTTATTTTGTCCAACTCACCGATCTCCTTCCCTCAACTTCAAATTTTAGACTTTGGAAATACCCAGCCCAAATATGATTTCTCTCCATCTCTGATTTATCATAAACCCTAGACAACCTACACCCCAACTCCTTGGAAAGGTGCTTGTGAAAGGTTAGAGCTTTGTTTTTGTTTTCATTTATGATTTGTCTCTCTATCTTTGTCTTTTTGTTTCTTTCAAACTTGCTGACTTGGGTTTATTTTTGTACTCTCTGCTTGTAAATTGTAAAATCAGATTTTTCCCATCATCTATTAGCAAGGAAGTCTTTGAGATCTCCATTGGGTCGACACAAGGCTTTGATTCGAAATTGGTGAGCTGTTTTCCAAAAAGTTTCAATTTTTTGGAAATTTGTCTTGCAGTCTTCTTTATTTGTTTTATTATTATGAATTTTTTTTTTTTGGTTTGTCAAAAAAAATATTGTTTGGTTTGTAATTTTGTAGTTGCTATCACAAAAGTGTTTTGGTTTTGGTCGGGTGTTTGATTTTCTCACAACATTTTTCCCTTTATGGGGCCTTAATTAGTTAGTAGCATATGTTCCTTTTTATTGATATCTGGGTGGCTGAAAAGTGGTCTTGTTCATCTATTTGACTATCTCAGTCAACTCTAGTCTTAGAACTTTCATTTAAAAATTCTGAATTGCTTTGTTTCTTTCTCTTTTTCTCTCTCCCTAGCTTTTGCTATTCACTTACCTGATACTATATGCTTCTTTGGGGTAAACTTGTTAATGACATTGCCAGCATTATTTTGAGGCTTAATATATATAGAGGATATTTTCACTTGCTATATGCATCCAAAACATGACATTAACATAGTACACCATATTGAACCTTCTTTTCTATGTGTTAAAAAGCTAGTGGAGAAACGTCAAGGCCTTGTATATAGGGTATATTCAGCTTTCACGTTCCAAAAGTGCAAGGTAAGCCATTATAATCTTAATTTGATGTTTTTGTTTTTTCCTATAAAATGATTGTTATTAAGTTAGTATTTGTTTGGAAAAGAGACTTTAGGGAATAGCTATTTTCTTAACAAATAAATTATATAATGTTTGATTTATTTATCAAAATCTGAAATTAATTTTTCTAAATAAAAAACAGTTGTATCTTTGAAATTGTCAAATAAAATAGCTAAAATATTTTGTTTTCCAAGTTTGTCAAATAAATGACTATAATCAATTTCTTATCATCAAATTGTCATGTATATTTCATTTTTTTCATTCTTTTATGAATGTTTTAACATAATATAATTCAAAATTTGTCCTTACCAACATTATATTATACCATGAGGTGGCTACCATAGTGTTCATTGTTTATGTTTGCATGATAATATTGTAACAAGCAATTTGCTGCTATAACCTTTTTTGGCAGATTACATGATATTCTTTTAGTAACATTAGCATGCGCTTAGGCTTACACATGTATAGAACAATATTATTATTTTAGCTACCACTGTACTTTTATTGCCTTTATCTCTTATCCTTATTGGTCAATAGATAGTAAACTTTTGACTTTATTAGATAGATTTTGTTATTATTATGGCTATAGTTAGAAATATGTAGAAACTACCGTTGTAAAAACTTTTGACATTTTGGTATTTTTGAGAATCCCTTTATTTTCATCTAATTTTTGCTATTTTTGGTATGTTCATTATATTAGCTTGAATATTTTTCAAATCTATTTGTATGAGTTCACTTTGACAATCTATAAATCTTATATTCTGTTATAACATGTAACATGGACTTGGAGAATTTATAGAATTAGTTTCTTTTTTGAAACAAATTGACTTATATTTTTCTTTTGAAAAGTAAACTGGATGATTACTATTTCTGGAAATTAATTATATGATGATCTATGCTTGTCTGTGTAAATATAAACATGAATTATATTATGCTTATAGCTATTTCTAGTGATTTTTAGGTTCTGAATGTAGAAGTAATCTTCAAGGGTCTATCTGCTCTTCATAGTTATATACATCAAATCCATAATCTAAGTAGCTTCATACTTAGGTTAGATGTTATTTGTTATATTAGTTTTTGATTTGTACATTATGCTAGTCTATGAGATGATAATCTCACCTACTGAATTGTTTCACATGAGAAGAAAAGTGAAATTCTATTAAATAATCAAATATCAAAATTCAATAGTCAAAACTATATATATATTTTTTGTGATCTTAATCTGAATTTTTTTCTTATCTTCATTTAAATTTAATAATCGTCTACCTAGATGCTTAAATATTATTTTCAAGATTAAGAGTCACAAGACTTTCTGTTTCTCTTCTTTATTGTTTGTTAAGTTTAAATCTTAGAGTTTGAAGGGTTCATCCCTTAGAGGGTGTTATTTGATAAACTCTGTAAAACAAGGCAAAAAAGGTTAAGTAACTTCAATGTAATAGAATCTTATGAAAAGAAGTATGTGTTTTATAGTTCTTGGAAATTGGCTTTTGTGAAAGCAAAAGAACTTGAGAAATGAGTTTGTTCTTATAATATAGAAAACCAATTTGAAGATTCATTTGTACTAAAGTACTAGGTGACTAGCTAGATCAACTCCTCCATTAATTAGGCAATGCAGTGTTTTTTTTTTAAAAAAAAAAAAAACATGAAGATTCATTTGGATGGTGTCATTGTTACTGTTGTTCACATTTCTTACTTGAATAACTTGTATTGAAACTATATATGTCTTTGATGAATTAGATTCTTCATTCATATATTTTCTTTCTTATGTTCACTTGAGATCAACTTATAGCACAAATTTTCAGATAGTTAGATGGATCGTCTGCATGCTATTCGTGGGTCTTTAACCACTGAATTTTTATATGGAGTTGAAACTTTTCTTGACTTTGTATTTCGACACCCTTCATGTATGTATTTAGGACAAATAAGGTGTCCTTGTAAACTTTGTAATAATACAAAGTTTTTAGGAAGAGATGTTGTTGCCCTGCACTTGTATAAAAAGGGTTTTACCAAGAACTATAAGAAATGGACCTTGCATGGTGATAGTTCCATTAATCATATGCATGTTAATGAAGTAGTAGAAGGTTTTGGAGAAACTAATAGAATGGGAGACATGGTAATGGATGTTGCTTGGCCATCTTTCAATTAGGAAACAGAAGATCCAAATCTTGATGCTGCGAAGTTGTTAGATATGCTGACAGCGGCCAATGAACCCTTGTGGGAGGGTTGCAAGGTTCATACCAAGCTTTTTGCCGTCACACAATTATTGAATTGTAAATTCAATTTTAACATTTCTGAAAGCTATTATGATCAGTTGATGTCAATAATTAAATCCATGTTACCGGATGGGGATAAGTTACCATCAAATTTTTATGAGGCCAAGAAGACGGTGAAAAAAGTAGGTCTCGGATATAAGAAGATAGATGCATGTCCAAATAATTGTATTTTGTACTACAATGAAGGCAAAGATAGGACATAATGCAATATTTGTGGTTGTCCCCGATTTAAACCCAAAAAAAATAAAATCACAATCACCCAAATATACCGGAGAAGGTATTGCGTTACTTACCAATTATACCAAGACTTTAAAGACTTTAGTTGATAGAAAGCACTGCTAGACAAATGAGATAGCACAAGGTCGGTATTCGTGAGAATGAAAACATGATTGTCCATCCATTCGACGTTGAGGCATGGAAACATTTTGATAGCAGTTTTCTAGAATGGGCAAATGAAATCCGGAATGTTCGATTAGGTCTTTTGTCTGATGGTTTCACTTCGTTTAGTAATTCAGCATCTTCTTACTCTTGCTGGCCAGTTTTTATTACCCTATACAACTTGCCACTGAGGTTATGCATGAAGGAGCAATACTTGTTCTTATCCTTGGTCATTCCTGGCCCACAACATCCTGGTAAGAATATAGACATCTACTTAAGGCCAATAATAGATGACTAGAAGAAATTGTGGATAAGAGGTGTTATAACTTATGATGCTTCATTAAGGCAAAATTTTAATATGAAGGTTGCGTTGTTATGGATGTTTAGTGATTTTCCCGCATATGCTATGCTTTCTAAGTGGAGCACCCATGGAAAATTGGCTTGTCCTTATTACATGGAGCATACAAAATCATTTCAACTTAAACATGGTCGAAAGGCGTGTTGGTTTGATTGTCACCGTCAATTCTTGCCACCTGATCATGTATTTCGAAGTTAGAAAAATGCCTTCCGAAAAAACAAGGAAGAATGGGACTCACCACCACCACACTCAAACCTTTTGAGCATATTAAGTTTGGTAAAGAGTATGAAGAACCTCCTGGGATTGGGAAGACGCATAATTGGAAAAAAATGAGTATATTTTGGGAATTGCCTTATTGGTCCACAAATCTTATTAGCCATAATTTGGATGTTATGCATATTGAAAAAAATATTTTTGATAATGTAATTAACACCGTTATGGACTTTAAGGACAAAACCAAAGATAGCATGAAAGCACGTGCTAATATGGCCTTAATTTGTAAGCATCAAGATTTAGAAATAATGGATGATGCAAATGGAAAACAAAAAGTAAATAAAGTAGCATATACCTTAGATAAGAAGCATAAGAAGTTGGTCTGTAGGTGGGTTAAAGATTTAAAATTTCCCGATGGATATGCATCAAGTTTGTCTCGATGTGTGAAGGTCAATGAATACAAGTTCTATGGTATAAAAAGTCATGATTGTTATGTATTTATGAAGAGATTGTTACCTATTGCATTTCCGGATTTTGTAAAAGAATGCATATGGGATGCTCTGACAGAACTTAGTAACTTTTTCAAGGATATATGCTCAACTGAATTACGTGTTGGGAACATGGAGCAGCTTGAGAAAAACATTGTTGTCACTTTATGTAAACTTGAAAAGTGTTTTATTCCCGCATTCTTTGATTCTATGGAACATTTGCCCATCCATTTAGCTTATGAAGCTAAAGTTGGTGGTCACGTGCAATATCAATGGATGTATCCCTTTAAGAGGTAATGTATACTTTGCATATTACATATATCATGCACAAATGTTTCATATATAATGCAAGTCTTTGTATGTTTAATATTAGGTGTATCCATAGTCTAAATAAAAAGGCTCGCAATAGGGCAAGGATGGAAGGTTTGATCGTCGAGGCCTACATTTTAGAGGAGATCTCAAATTTCTGTTCACTATATTTTTTAAGCAATGTTCAGACAAAATTGAGACAAGTTGGTCGCAATGACGATGGAGGGGATAAAGAGGATGACGGTCTTTTAATTTTTCATTATCTGGGTCGTACAATTGGTGGTGCTACTAGTAGAGAATTGGATGACGAAGAGTTTAATGCAACAATTATATACGTTCTCATGAATTGTGATGAGATTGGCCTATTTGTGGAGTAAGCCCTTGATGAGCTACTATCTACACAATCAATGAAGTGATATTATATAATTATAATGCATTAAAGTACTCTTTCATATTTGTTATAGCCAATATAATGCAAAGTTGATACAAGAGAAACCCAATCTCAATAAGCAACAAATTGAGAAGTTTCGTGAAAAGAATTTTGCTTGTTGGTTTCGTGATCTTGTAAGTATTAATTTTTTAAAAACATTTTGTTGTTTCCATATTGTTCATGATAAAATATAAAACTTATATCTCTTTATTTTATTTTGATAGGTTGTGAATGATTCAAGCATTGATAAACATATATGTGATATAGGTAGTCTTCCGAGAAGACGTGTAAAAACGTATAAATGATACAATGTAAATGGGTTCAAATTTCACACACAAGAGTATAAAGCATATAAGAAAACAATGAATAGCGATATATACGTGAAAGATGAATGTTACAGTGAAAGTGAACTTGATTGGCATGGTATGTTGGTCGAAGTTATAAAGCTAGAATACCATAGGAATAACAATGTTGTCTTATTCAATTGTAATTGGTATGATATAGAGAAAGGAGTTAGAGTAGACCCAAAGCACGGAATTGTAGAAATTAATCATCAATATCGATATAAGAAATACGAGCCATTTCTGTTGGCAAAGCAAACAACATAGGTATACTATATTTCATATCCTTCTCCAAAGAAAGAAAGACAGTTATTGTGGGTTGTATGTAAAACAAAAGCCAGGGGCAATGTGCATGTTCCATTTACAGAAGAAGCAGATGACGCAATTATGCCTATTGTTACAAAATGCTTACAAGAGGATCAAACAGGTTTCATAGCATCCATTCTTCTTAATGATGAACTAGATCTTCCAGATGTTCTTGTTCGTAACAATACAATGGAAGAGGAAGAGACTGATGTCAATCAAAGAAAGAGAAAGAGAAAGAGAAAGAGTCGTGGTAATTGAAGTATAGGAGGATGAGGACGAGGATGAGGATGAGGATGAGGACAAGGATGAGGACAAGGATGAGGAGGAGGACGAGGAAAGACTATGGGGAGAGGAAGATGATATAGAAGAGGATATTGAAGAAGAAAGCAAGGATAAAGATGAATGAGTTTATATATTACATTATTTTATGTTTATTTGATATGACTTAATTTTATGTATGAATGTCATACTTTTTTATTTCTAACCTGATTATATTGTTAACTAGTATTATTAAAGATTTCAAATTGACAAATATAGCATTGTTGTTATAATTGAAGATTATTTATTGTTACTATGTATGAGTTTTATTATTTGAAATATATTAGCTAGAATGGCTCAAGGAACAATAGGACATGATAGCTTGGATGGTGTCAACACACCGTTGAATTGAGGTATTGGCATTAGTGAAGGTACACAGTTGACGGGAGATCCTATTATCGGCGATGTATTATGGGTATAATTTATTTTTTATGTCCATTATTTATTATTATTATTTTTGCTTATATACTAATTGTTTTGTATAATATATAGGCGAGAATGTTGATGATAACAATGATGAGGTTGTTGTGACACGTAATGGGAGAAACAGTAATAAGCCTCAACCTCCTACTGATATTGTTGAGGATCGTCCTTTTATTTCTGTTTGTGGTCAGTATGTTTTTCATTATGTTTTTTGGTTAATAGTTCACTTTAAAAATTAAATGGTTGTTGTTATATTGTAACTATTGTTTTTGTTTTTGCAGTGGATTTCTTAGTCATCTAAAAGTAGCCTCCACTATAACATATTTGGTGAAGACATATTTGCCGGGTCCAGTCATGAAGTTCAATGACTTCACTCAGGATCAAAAGACAGAAGTTTGGTTTGTATTTATATTTATACTTTATAAACTATATATGTCTAACTCACAAGAAATTTGATAATATTAATTTTTTTATTTTACTTTGTTTTAGACAAGATATAGATTTCAGTCACTGGCAAAAACAGAGGAAACCATTCCTATATTTTGGAGTATTTGTAAGGAATGCTTCAGACAGTCTTTGCACAAGCTAAGGAAAGAAGCGAAAAGAAAAATGGTGATAACCGTATCAATTAGAAGACTTACAGAAAAAACAATTGTGTTCAACAAGACATTTGGAGTCAAATGTGTGATATATTTAACACTTCTGAATGGAAGAGTGTGTCTGATATGCATCAAAAAATAGATTGGCAAATGATGAGGTTGTTCACCATTTTGGTGGATCTAGACCAGCACCTGTGCATGCAAAATATATGGTATGAATATGTTAAAAGTTTTCTCTTAGCCAAATTAAATCTCAACATCTAATTTTTTTGTTTTTTAAATAGACAGATGTCACAATTTGGTAGGCCAGTGAGTGATGTGAAGGTCTTTAATAAGCTTCATATGAAAGATGGTCAGTATGTGGATGCTAGGTCTCAAAAATAAGTTGTAAGTGTAATAAACATTTGTTATTTGTATGTTTGCAATTGTTACTAGAATTAGTTTTGTAAAGGTTAATCACATATGTGATACTTTGATCTTTTTTTTTTTTTTTTTTTTTTTATGACTAGATAAAGTTGACCCTTTTTTTATACTCTTTTACTATTTTGTTTTAAGGTGGAAGTCTGTTGAATTGTGACAATGTAGTTAGGATTTTAAGAAGTTATGCGACTATCTCTGCTAGTTCCATGTTAAAAGAGATTGATGAAAAATTTTCTTTCTTTCCTTTTATGTGGGATGCTTGATACATAGTGATATTGCTGCAAGATTAACATAAAAGTAATGTCATTTATAGCATTTCTACTTTGCTCTCATTTTGTCAATTTATTTTTGATTTAGTTCTTGCAGTTCAATGACCATCTTTCTTAAAAGCTATTCTCATTGATGGAGATGAGCATATTTAATGGTTGCAATTAGTTCTTCCAACCACATGATAGTGGGTTTTGATTAGCTTTGATGCATATCTGATGCTAATAGGTGGACTCTGTTGAATTTCTCTTGTTAGACTCATTGAGCTTTCTTGCATTTATAACAATACATATGTCAAATTTCTTGTTAGTTGTCATAAGTCAAATTTCTGTTATTTCTTATTGTTTATTTATATTTCTTATGTTGTAGGAAACTTTTGTGAAAATATATATAGAGAAACATGGTACAAATCCCGAAACTCAACTAAGCATTTAGGATGATGAACTATGGATGCAAGTAAGTAGGGAAGAAAAGAAGCCAAGTCATTGACAAATTTACGGGAAAGGAAGATACATAAAGTTATATTTATCTAGTGGACAACCATCGAGCAGTCAACATCCACAACCTTCAGTTCCTTCTTTTGTCTCTCCTTCACAGTTTTTACCTTCGGCACAATGGACTAAGGAAGATCGCCGTGTTATGCAACAGTTTGCTGCCTATTTCGCTACAAATGCATTTCAAATAGCTCAATCTAATGTGAGTATATCAAACGAAGCTTAAATTTATTTAGTCATCTAATTTTATTTTTCTTGAGAGTTTTGATAATAACTTCAAGTAGAGTTAAAAACTTATTATTTATCTCCTCCAACCTTTCTCTATTGTCTAATGAGAACATCCCATTTTATCTTAGAAAAATTAGGACAAAGTATGTTATTAATGGTATACTTAGTTTCAACCATTTTTCTTGAATCATTCTTATTTTTTTGGATATATGAGTTTGCAATTCTTTGTTAAGTACTATATCATGTTAGATAGTTTTGTAAATTATAATCTTACCTTATAAGTTAAATGCTTATATTGATTTTATAGGATTTTCCCACTTCATGGTCAGCAAATGTTAATTCGCAATCCGAGGAACAGGATGATGATGCTCATCTCGATGATACTTGATGTGTAGGCATGCTAAGGGTATTTTCTTAGAGATAATGTTCTCTTTTGGATATATATTTGTGAATGTTTAGCTAAGATTATCTATATATTTTAGATGCTTTGCTAAGATTATCTAAGCATTTTTTATATTTTGAATTTATAAGATTGAATATATGTAGACATATTGATATATTTTGAATACATATTTTGGATGTTGATGATGTGTAGGCTTAGACAAATTGGTGAATGAACAACATGTTTGAATGTAAAAAGAAATGGCCAGGTTTTGAAAAAAAAAATATATATATATATATGGAAAATATATCAAACTATTTGCTACGGCTAAACCTCATCTACTATGGCTAGCCGTAGCAGAAAAGTTGGTGCCAAATCAGTAAATGCTACGGTCAAATACTACGGTTAGCTATAGTAGAAAAGTTGGCGCCAAACCATTAAATATAAATATTATGGTTAATCACTTTTCTGCTACAAGTCGTAGCCAATAATTTGGCGCCAAAAACTGCCAAATCTATTTTCTACGACCAACCGTAGCAGATGATCAACAATTTTTAAATGTGCTTATTATTAGCTACGGTCATAGGGCATAGCAAAAAATGTATTGGCCGTAGCAGATAATATTATATGCTATGGTTAAATATACCAGTCGACAAAAACGTTATCAGCCATGCCATTATTGTTTACGAGCTTTACTGCTACGGCAGCCATAGCGGATGGCATCTGCTATGGTTTATTGGTTATTTGCTATAGTTATTAGCCGTAGCAGAAAAGTGATTTCCTTGTAGTGCTAACCACTCTTTTAGTTTAAGCACCTTCCTTTTAGGGTAATGGAAATTGCATTTGTTATATTCTCTAGTCAATCGAATCCGTTGAATTGTTGTTCATATTGAAATTTTAGTTATAATTTATATTAAATATTTAAAAAATGAAAATTACTATTTTTGATAACAATTAAAATGTTATATTGTTTTATTTAGATAATGTGGTTTTCGCGGGATATATACTATTGCAATGAATTACACACAAAAATATGTTTGGGGTCAACATGAATTGAATGCATTTTTGAATCTGTATTATTGGTGGAGTTGAAAGCCACAAGGTTCGATAATTTTTATTGAGATGATTAATTTTTAGTTAACTTAGTGAATGTAGTAATTAGTAAAATGAAAATTTGTTATGCATGTTGCAATTTATGAGCCATGTAATTTGTTAATGACTGAAAAAGACATATCAAATTATTGAAGTAAATGCCCATATTTAGAATATTTTTGAAATTGTTAGTGTTGTATTATATCTTAGTAAGCAATATTATTTTGTAATTAAATATCCTAAATATGGGCATTTACTCATTGAAAATGCTGAAACTACTATTAGTTCAATCGAGAATATCAGTTCATAAATGATGGTTGAAATGTTGCAAAGTATTTTAGAGAAATTAAGAGACAATTTAACCTTACATAAAATTTGCAAATATTACCAAAAAGTTTTTCGGGTGATGGGATACTTATCTTCTATGAATCATCAGAATAGCAGGGAGAATTTGTTTTGAAAAATGCTTGTCTAGTTATAGGGCAAAACAAAAAATATGTTGACCATAATGGAACCATTGCGGCATATGGAAGTTCATTAAAGCAAGATAAAGTGCACGTGTATATTGGCCGAAATACAAAAATAAAAATGTACAACCAAATTTTTACAATCCATTTAAATGGGCAATCTTTTATTGAAAAAAAAAAAAAAAAAAAAACAATATTTGTGAAAGAGGCGTTAAAAGAAGACTTTCCAGTATTTGCATGTTTGATTATGAGACATGTTTGCGTAATTTAGTAATTTTGTTATGTATTGAAATTCTTTGTTTCTTTGTTTTTTGATTAAGATATTATGTTTTAAAGTTAATAAATGTACGATAAGTTACTGATTATTATTATTATTTTTTTTAAACTTAGATTTAAAGAATATATATATATATATATATTATATAATTATTGGTTTGTATGTTGTAAAAAGGGTATGTATAAGTGGAATCTTGGATGTAGGTTTCAGGGAAAAAAAATTGACTATGCAGAAGTATTAGGCTTTAATAAAATACACTTCAACAGTGCTTCTTTTATGGGCCGGATTTCCAATTAGAGGACTTAAACTGTGTTTTTTTGGACCTAAAAAGAAATTAAGAATCTGAATACATTCATGTCATTCGCTGAATTGTAGTCCTATTACATAAAGTGTAGTCATGTCATATTGAACATGATCAACTTCATTTACAAAAATGAAAATTATAATATTATATACTACTATGGTTTCTTAGAGAAGTTTCGGCATTTGTTATTCACATTGGTTTTGCAACAAGCCAAAGCAATATTAAGTTAACAAGTTCAAAAGATTAAAAAAAAAAAAACACCAAAAAGTGCATTAACTTAAAGGGCCACGTCAGAGACAATGCTACTACACGAGTAATCAACTCTTTTTCAAACGATTTGTTCATTCCTGATATGAGTTACGTAGAACACATAATCTTCAGATGCTATCAGCTCAAACAGGCACTCATCACCAGCTTCTACACCATTGTCCCAAGGAAATCAGCTCCATGCATCCCCATGTGAAACTACTACTTGATCATTGAAAATAGTAAGATGGTGTAACCATCCAAATTTTGTTTCAATTATGTAGATATGTGGGGCTAAGTGGACATATGATCTTGGATACAAGCAGCTAGAATTTTCTGCACTGTAAATTAGCAATAAATTGGATTTGATTTAATGTCACAATATATTAGATGTTTTTCTTATAGCAGCAATATGATATTGTGATTTATACAACTTATATTTGGGCGATGTAGTGGTGGCACTGGTGTTGTGAATGAAGCAAAATGAGATTCATTGCCAAACTCATTCTTCACTTTATTAATATTGTCAATAGGTCCTTCCAAGTTACCGACTTCATCATCGCTTATTACAAGAATACTGAAAATGTTAAAAATTTATAAATCGAATAAAAGACAAAAGAAGATGTCAACTAAAATTGAGTTTTGATAATACCAAATTGTACAAATTTAATTATTATTACACATGCCTTAGTAAAGATATAATTGTTTAATTCGAATTGTAATTACGATCATAATTATCCTATTAATATTATAATGGAAGTCATAAATTCTCATTATAATTATAATTGTCTAATTAACGCTATGAAATGTAGCACAATTGTATTGACCATGATCTTCTATATAAATGGGCTAAAACTGTAAAAGCAAATTAGGTTGCTCTCTCTCACACATTATCCCTTTACAATTTTTCAGCTTATTTACATGATTATACTAACTTGATCGTTGAAATTTTTCCAGATCCATATGAGCTCTCTCTCTACATCTTGTATGTCAAATTGCCACGTAAAGGATAACTCATTGGTCAAATTCATACTTAGCATTAGCATCGTCTATATATGTAAATCTATATAATTTGGATTTTTTAATCCCTACATAGCTCTCCAACCATAGCAGATCCACATACAAGCCAACGAAGATCGAAACAACACAACTGTCATGCATGTTCTTTAATCAGATATTTTTCACCCCATTCTGGGCCTCAACTAGTCGTTTCAAGACCGTTGCAGCTCCAGACTTCGTCTTCCTGTCAAGCTCACCTAAATTCATCCGCCAATGGAGCTCAACTGCGCAACCACGCGTGGTCAAGAACCCCTGCCATCTCTTCCATATGCAGTGAAAACGAAGCCTGGTTTCCAACAAATTCTGGCATCCAACTATAGGAAACATCCCACCACAGCACTGTGTTCACCGTCAAAATAAAACAAAATAGAAAAGGTACAATTTACATGGAGTAGCCTAATATATCTTTACCCTTTTAACCTTGATTGTTTTAACATATCACACTTTGACGTAACCATTGGATTTCTCCAAGTCCCAGCCTAATCTCGTTCTTTTATGTTTGTCTAATCATACTCTCATGCCTCAATTATACACTACTTCAAAAATACAATTAAAGTCACATTATAGAACTAATACATATTAGCAAATACGAAATTATGGCATGAGAATTTTAACATAATCACGAGTCTCGTACTTGGCTGGTACAATTTACATGATAGTTCAACTAGATTGCTTGGTAAATTTGTCCATAACAATTGTTAATTTATGACATGCATAAAATTTCATGTTTTATAAATTTCTATGTGAATCATACACAAACTCAACACACACACATATATAGCCTTACAATTGACTCTCATCAATGATTATTATCTCCATCGAATATTATTTACATCTTTAAGGTGATTGGTGTTTAGAGGATTGTTTGCTAATTGATATTTAGCAGTTGATATACATTTAAATTGTACAAATTTATATGAATTTTTGGCCTTGACTCAGGCCAATAGAAATAATTTTTTATAGTACTCATTCATTATTCTCAAACTCGAGTCAATTGATGACCGAACCCTATGCTTATTATTTGGTGCTTAATAAATTTTTTCGAGTGATTTAACATACATCTTAACATAAAAAAAAGAAGAAAAAGAAGAAGAATATGGAGGTCAAAAAATGACTGCAAAAGAAAATTATTTGTCCCTTGCATCACAAGTTACATACAGTTTGTACAAGTCACCAAACTCAAACGATCAATACATCGTGAAAGGTAAAACAATTTATACAAATTATATTAAAAAAATAATTCATTATTCTTTTCAGCAAGATTGCATCAAAGATTAAACATTATGCGGATTTAGTAAATCTTTGGTTGAGCTTGGCTTTTCAACTATAATTATGAAAAACTATTGCAGGAAAATTTTCTTACATGAATCAAAAGAGCTCATCGCTTTTCAAAAACAGAGCAGGCTATCACCTACTATGATAACGCCAGTAAGCAGCTCCACAAGTTGATACACAAATGACAATCATTGGGAAGTGCTACATCAAATATGTCTCCACTTGCGACTATAAAGTTCTGGGTATAATAACCCAATTCCGAGGGGATGATAGGCTAGGAAGCCCGGTTAGGATGTCAATAGTCACACTTAGGGTGGCTAGTATAGGTTAGAAAGCCAACGCTCAGACAAATAAATTTGGTATGATGCCAATAGTAAAACTAGTTAGGACACCAATAATAAAATTGGTTAGGACACTAATAATAAAATTGGTTAGGAAGTCAATGCAACATCAAGAATCTCGTGTCTTCACCTAGAACACTCTAAACGAGCATGTCAACAACAATTTTGGATTCTCACTCGGAATACACAGAACAAGGTATGCTATTTTGAGACAATTTCAAATAGAAAAATATGACTATTATTTTAGACCATGGACAATGGCTATAAAAGAATTTAGCATGTTGTGTATAAATATGTTATTAAGGTTGGAATTTGAATCAAATAGTTTGGTATAATACACTATTCGAATTTGGATTGGAAGCCCTGTACTTGAATTCGAATAGTAATTTGAACAAAAACTGAAATTCAAGTTCAAATTCGAATACAATTTCAAATAGTCGCAGTAGAAGGAGCAGTTATAGTAGCATGCCAGTGGATGGAAAAATAATAGGGAGAATCAAGGAAGGCGGAATCCATTTTCATATTTGTGGCCTTTCCGCTCATTTAATTGTAGCAGCAACCATAATGGAGCAGCTGGAAGCAGCTCACCACCTATGCATGGAAACAGCCAGCAAATGGGGTATTTCGGATGGCCTTTCAATAAAGATTTTCTGTTTGTAAAATGTTTTTATTTTTCTTTTCACTGTGAAAAAAAAAAAAAAAAACCACCTACACAAATTGGTAGGGGTGGAATCAATTTGTTTGTTTTAGTACTGTTTGTTTTGAAGGTGAACGAAGGACTTATTCTATGTAATCTGTTTCCTTTTAATGTAAATGACTTGCTTGCTCATCTCCCCTCTTCACCTTCTTTCTCCTATTGGGTTTTTCCTTATTTACCCGATCCAAGGATGGACATTGAAAAATAGTGTGCTTCTTTGATTGTTATGAAGTTTCAGTATGTTGTTAACTACCAGAGTATTTTATTTTATATATTGAAGTATTTCTACAATTCTTGAATGTGTCTATCTTTTTTGTGCAACTTGGATCCTTAATTTATGGAGAAGATACATGTAATTTGATCTTTGTGATAATTCTGAAAATAGTTTTCATACCATATGCTAATTATGTACAAGTCACGTACTGAATTGTAATATCTCACTCTAAGCTATCATGAACTATTGCCACAGCCTCCCAAGTAGAATCGACTGCAAAAAGATTGGAGCCTGTATCAGAAATGGGACAAACAGATCGTCCTAAGATGGAATCAGTGGAGGGAGGACCAAGTAAAGTTAAACTTTTTAAATTTCTTTTGAATTTGTGTTTAAAAAATTAAATTAACTATCCAAATTCTTAAGGGAGAAGAAAATTAGATGAATGACTTCAACTTGAAAATTTAATTGAGACCACAAAAATCGTTTAGGTTCTTAGTTCAATCTTTCGGTTGTTAAAACATGAATGAAAATGACAAATACTTCAAAAATAATTTTTCCATCCCATAAAAAAATCATAAGTAAAAGAATCTTCCCAGTTTTATAGGGAAACCTAGCTTTTCAAGATCAACATTTTAGGTAAATTGTCTTCGAGAGTTATAAGCAGTAATCCTATTCACCGACAAAAAGTAAATACATTCACCATTATATATTCGAACAAAATGATAAACTTGCTATGTACAACATAATACCATCAGCAGAAAAGTAGACTCCCAAGCTAAATAGTACCCCCGGCTAACTAGTCCCAAGTGAAGCCGGACTTAGTTTGTGACAATTAACCATTCGCTGCCCCCACCACCCCCATTTCCCGACCAACCTTTCCCAGCTTCTGACTGCCCTAAACTTTTCTTGGGGGAACTACCCCCACCCAGAGTTCTGATTGTGAGTGTCATTATCATTTGCATCCGCTCCAGCCCAGCTTCTGTCAGCACCACCGCTACCTTGTCCCCACCCCCGATTGTTGCTGCTGCTGGATCCACCACGCCCATTGCTTCCACTATTGCCACCCCAACCACTGCCTCCACCGCCACTTCCTTCAGTTCCCCAACCACCAGGAAAAGCTTCCTTGCCAGGGGAGTTTAAAACTTTGGCTCCTGGAAAATTGCTCAAACCACCATCCCCGTCCTTGGAAACCGATCCCCATCTTGGTGCATCATAACCAGAATCCTGCCTCTCATTACCAATGCTGCTCTTACTGGAGCCCCGCCCACGCCCACGCCCGTGCCCGCCATATGGCCGAGGCAGCCCACTTGGGTGTCCATCTTGACTACTATTGTTTCTATAATCATTTCGTCCTGAAAGCATCACAAGGTGCTAGTAAAGTAATTGATAAATAAAAAATAAATCAAATATGCCTAGTGGAGGGTAGCCAGGGAGAATGAAAACAGACAACGAAAGGAGAGGAGGGGAACAAAGGACCACGGCCACCACTATTAGGAACAGATGTAAAGGAAGCTTTGACACTATTGCATGAAAAAAATGACAATTTGTCCCCTCCACGGTTTTTTTTATTTTTTATACCAGCAGTAAGGATTTTGTATCAACAACCAAACAAAGTTCCAATAGTTTATTGAATTTGTCATTCAATAAGTAGTCAATAATAATTGCTCATCCAAGTAACTGCAACATAAGAAAATAAGTTCCTCTAATTAAAATCAGAAATCCAAGTAAACCAAAACATACCTGTCCTTGACACAGGTGTAGAAGATCGATCCCTATCATAAGAGTGACTTCTCCAGCCTCCCTCATTGGTTGAACCACCCCAACCACTAGCTACAGATGTCCCTGAAGAGCCCCCAGTTGCAGGACTACGCATTGGCACCATAGCAGCCACAGATCTTATTGAGGGGGATGAATCCTGCTGAGGATCATCAATGTGCTTCTGGAAAAATGCGACCAGTCGATCAATGTCCACAAACATCCTTTTTCGAAACTTGAACCCCTTTGGGTAAAGGCTAACATACTCGTGATGTGGGTTTGTACTTCTCACAAAAGTTAAGATAAATGTGCCTGGATGTTCATGGGAGATGCCGAAGCAATAAACTATTCGCCTGGGCTCCTCTGCTTTCTCCAACCTCAAGAGTTCATCAACTTCTGCTTTTGTACCCCTCCTAAACTTGCGGTAGTTCAACATTGCCTTCAAGTTAGTCACTAAAGGATCAACATAGCGGTCCATTACCTATGATATACAATGGACAAAGCACACAAGTTAGTTGCAAGACCAAAATCAGAAAACAACCATCTTCCAGAAGAGAAATATAGTGAAGGATGGAGGTACCCTAACCTCATCCAAATCCTCAAAAGTGTCGTCTCCAATTTTTAGCGTCTTCCCAATACGGAGTAAGCTTGTGATGTCCTTGTGGTCCTTTCCACCTTCAACTATTTCTTTGTGGGCATAAACCCCCTCATAGACTTTTAGAGTCAAAGTAAGATATGAAGGACCACGTGAACTAGGGCGGATAATACTTTCTCCAGGGTCTTTGTCGGACAAAAACTGTCAAATAAAAAAGGTGGAGATTTAGCAAGCAAATCCGCAAGACAATTATTAAGATATTGCCAAAACATAAATCTGATCAAATTATCTTTTTCTGTTTAGTACAACTGATGGGAGTAAACTAGAGGGAGGGGAATGGGATGGAGGTGATAATTCCATCCTGTAAGTCAATGGGCCAAAGATTCTACCCCAAAACTTGAACTAGAGAAAACTACAGATTCTACCTAATAACTACAAATATCTACATCAAAACAAAAAAAAAAAAGGAAAAGAAGAAAAATGAATAAGAAAACAACAATCACTATCAACAGCCTTATCACTTTTCAAACATGCTCAACCCAAAATGTACATACTCAGACCTGGAAGAGAAATGAGGTGCCAGTACAAATAAAAGTTAGGGGCATGGGTCATTTATATTTTATACTCTTTAAAGTGATCATAGTGAAACCACTTTTCAAACATGCTTGATACTGTTGGTTTGAGGATAAAAACAAAATGACCAACTCAATCCTGCCTATATGACTGGAAGTGATGCATGAATATGACAATTTTATATCACGTATCTCAAGTCAGAGATGTGTATGTGCAGCATGTCAAAAAATGGACTCTGATATTTCCAAAATTTCCACTACTCTTATGACCAGTAACAAGACTGATCAATAAAGGTCACCAAAAGAACAAGATAAACTACTGAAACGGACCTCCATTGCTTCATCGGCAGTTATGTTTTGGAAGCGAGGATGAACTATCATCCTTGGCTTGAAGTGCCTTTTTGCAAGCTCCTTTTCTTTACGGGCCTTGTCGTGTTCACTTTGTAGGCTACTCGGATCTTCATGGAAATAGGTGTCAAGATTACTGACATTCTGGAACCTATTACTTCTCATTTCACTCTCCCTACAAACAAGGAACACTTGATACCTATTTCTTTGAATTGATTTGATTTTGCACGTGAGAATATCACCTTCATGCAGCCTGTCAGATAATTCGGTTATGTCCCTCCAATGATCTGTGTAATCTTCCTTCATAAGCATACCAGTCAATCCAGATTCAAGTACACAAATTGCTTTTTGAGGTTGCACCCTGCGAACCGTGGCTTGCAGTATTCTTCCTTCCGCAAGTGTTTCTTTAGTTTCACCGGAAATCATATAGAATTCCTCGTCCTGACTTGGTTCTTCGTATTGTTTACGCCAATCCTGAAAACCCTGAATTAGCTCCCTTCTTATGTCATGAAAAGTTTCCCTTTTGTTCTCGCGTTTCTTGGACTTGGCATAATCATCAATATCAAAATGTTTTAAATAAGTTGGTCGATCTCTCGCATGCTCTATTGCCATCTCAAGTGCATCATCATCATCATTTGCATCACCTGGGCCATCGGCATCATACACAACTTTGGCCAACTCTTGAGCAAGGCCATAAGACTCTGGATGAATTCTAGTATCATCCAACAAATCAATAAATTGGCTGCTGCTAGCAGCCAACCCACTCCTCCGCACTCGCAAGAACCCAACAGCATTGACGAAAACCTTTTTACCCAGTCCATGTGTAGTCACAAAATCTTTCCGGGTATAAATAGCCCCATCTCTTACCAGGGATCTCTGTAAAGATGCAGCCTTTCTGGGACCAAGCCCAGATATAAACTGTAGAGGGGCAAATAACCACTCATGACTTATGGCCAAATTAATGTCTAGACCTACCTGATTAGTAACATCCACCATAACCTGTTCAACCATCCAATACTTCTCATCAGGGGTGAGAAAGCTCTCCAAAGAGCTTATTTTCCAAGATAAGATCTCCCTTACAGGTCCACATAAAGTTGCCACCATTGCCAACGGATTCTGCAGATATCGACCAAGAGCAACAGCTCGCTTTACAATACCTGTCAACAAACAAAGGAAAATCAAACTAAGCATCGAAATTCTTCCAAGACACTGAAAAAGAGAATGTCGTAAACAGGATTACCAGATTGCCCCGGAAGTTGGTCGGATGAAATCCGAGAAGTTTCATAAAGACGGGCTAGAGATTCATCCCCATATACAACGCTTAAACCATCCATTTCATGCCCAACATCTCTAGGATTTTCTTCTACCATCTTATAAATGATCTGATAAAGACAGCAAACAATACAAGGCCTCAACGTGCATCAAACAAGAAATTATGAATGAAAAGATATATTCTAACAGAAACTGGAAGAGAAATAATATCGCAAAGATGGAACATTATTTAGGCAATTCATCATCTGTACGGTAAGTATCAAATAATCAGAAAGTATTTATGAAATAGGAGGTAAACACTAACCAGAATGGAGTTCTGCAAATGACACTACTATCCTTTCCAAAAGATCTCATGGTACTGCTACCAGAAGAAGGAGAAGAGGAAGCTAAAGGCAAAATAGCATCCAACATTCAAGCTAAAATCTTGGCCGAATAACATAACAATGGAATATGTTTACTTCTTCATCACCAAATCTAAGAATGTCATCTTTGAAGGGTGAAATATATCAAAAAGACCTATTTCTTATGCAAAAGAAAATCCAGTAATAAGGGAATGTTGCTAAAACACAGTAAAAACTTATGGAACTCAATAGGATACAAAACTCCATAAATTGCAGGACTCTCGTGAGTTGTCATGTAGAAAATGTGACAATTTGGGTAGTTAATGATATGATAATCCTGGACTACTCATGTCAAATACTTATCTGAAGAGTTACACAAAAATTCACCATTAATATTAGATAGTCAGTCCTGTATCCAAAAACTTAAGATTTACCACGTTTGTCAATTAACAGCATTATGTTACACCAGATCAACAGGTAAGCATGTGTTAGTGATAACGGAACAATGATATTTTTGGCACCTCATACAGGATGACCTTATGAAAATAGACGCAAAATGCACTTCCTTGGCTAAGATAGTAGAAATAAACAATAAGGTAGATATCCTTAAACATTAACACATCATAAAGATCAAGCAACAGAATAGTACAAAGAATGATATAGGGACTAAATCCAACTATAAGACTGAGATCGCCATATCAATTAGTATTCTCACCTCATATATATCTTCCTTCAAACGGGTGCAAGACAAATTCGCTGCTCCTAAAACAACAACATGAGGTTGATGGTCTGTCATGAACTTCAAAACTCGTTCTTCGTCATTTTTCTTACGTTGCTGGTCATTAACATTCTGAGACCGTAGAGTAAGGGCCCCAGTGTGAAGGACATCTATCACCTCTCCTGATGAATCTAACATCACAAAAGTTGTCGGCTTTACAGGGCTACAACAGCAGGCCATCACCCTGGGTGCAGCTTCATCATCAGAGCTAAGATCATTATCCTTCCGATGATATGGTCCAACAGAAACTTTATTCCACAACACCTTCCCATATTCCATACGTAACCAGTTCTTTGCTCTATTCATTAACAAGGATCTTGCCTCTTTTTCCATTGAAGGTATGAGAAAACCAAACAGTGCATCTTGCAGTATCAATTTCCTCTGCTCATTCCATAGTTGAGCAGATCTACTAACACCATAACTAAGATAATATAAATTAAAATCATTTACCAAACGATCTAAATCCTTTTCTGGCATCTTAAGAGTAACTTGAATAAGTTTCTCCTCTTCAGCTTTCTGTATAAGAAGCCACTGTGCATCATCAAATTTACTCAAGGGCTTCTCACGCAACCACTTCACCCCAGAAAACTGATGGAAAGAATCTATTGCCACATTTCCATCTGCAGTTGGACAAGTTGATATGACAGCATGTTCCATGAAGTTGCTACGAACATGTTTCCTGACAGAAGGCTCACAACTTATGTCCACGGCAGCCTGGAAAGAAAGCAATTTAGTGATCAAATAATGAAAATCTTTCTTCTCAACTACAATATATATATATATATATATCTATATTTATACACATATCTCAATGGATACCATGTGCCTAGCCCCTTTGAGAACAGCTTGAGGTGTCTCAAACAGTTTACAAGTAAAGTTCGAAGCCATCTCCTCAGGCGTTTCTTTAGGATCCTCCAACTCATCCTACAAACAGAAGAAAATACCTCAAGTCTGAAATCAAGACAGTAACAAATGCTTGTCAATAAAAAGCTTACCATTGGAACTAGTGACAGCTGCAAACCAAATTGCTCAGAGCTGTATCCAAACTTGTTTGCAACTTCCCACAGACCAGCTTTACTGCAATCACTATACAGTGATTTCCTTTTAGGTCTCTTGTATTGTCCTTCATCAACACCGGCTTCACCTGGGGGGAAATGCAAGTTGAACTTTGAGTCTACATCATCGACCTCTCTCTCTGATTCTGCTGCCTTGAGCGACCTCATAACTGATTCAAACAATTGCCGATTCAAAGTAAGTCTTGTTTCATCATAAATGCGGCGAGACTCTTCTTCAAATCGCTTATTGTAGTATGAGTTTAGAGCAGTCTTTCGCTTCTGAAGAAGCAGCCACTTTCTGTCCAAATCCTGAATTGCCCAAAGAACCTAGAAAGATGCATGGAGCGGTCATTTGCCAAATTTTACATTTTATTGATAATGCCCAAGTTTAATTCAAACGTCAAAGCAAAGAGTATCCAAGGTACAGGCCCTGAACGACACATTACCTTGTGCCACTTTATAGTAGGTGTTTTCTCATTCTTATCCCAGATATCATCATTGGTTTCAAGTAGCTCCATATCTTTGAATAGGCTTGGGCACTCCTCCTTCCGATACATGGCAATAAAAGGAATCTGAAACCAAATGCATACATGTCGATGTATGCAGATATTAGTAACTTAAAAATCAGGTCAAATGAAAGAAACAATGATGCAGATTGGAGATACTAACATCTAATTTTTGCACATGATGTAACTCCAAAAATCTTAAAATATCAACCCTGCCAATTGGTAAACTTCCTTCATCTCTCTCTTGCTGATTCCTAGCAGACTCTGGAGTCCGCGCAGCTTCCAGAATCCCTGTGTCTTCCATATTCCTCTTGCAAATCCAAGGTACCATCCCATTTACAAGTTGATTACGTATCCAGTGACTCTCTTCTTCTAAACTACTTTCATCCATTGGAGAACCAGTGCTTTCCTCAGATACCTATAGAAAAGAACAATAAATACAAATTCATTTCACATGGGCAACTGAATACAAAAGAGAGGATAGTTCCAACGACGGGTCAAATAACCTGCATTCTCTCTGGAATGTCAATCTCTCTAATCTGGTTGTCCTTCTCTGTCATAAACTTCTCAGAGAGAACAATTGGTTCAAATTCATCCTCAAGCCTGGTTTCTTTATAGTCACTTATATTTAGACCTTCCTTACGACGGAGAAGGAGCTCATCAACATCACCAAATAATTCTTGAGCTTCCTGCAAAGCAGATGAGGAAATTCCTTGTGCCTGCTTATTCTTCTTTTTCTTCAGCTTCCTCTGTCTACAGAGGATTGTGAATAATTTTCAGTCACTAGATCAACTAACAGGAACTGTTGATGTTCAAAAGAACTGCAATCACCAAGAATACCTCAGAGGAGCTCCATTCTCATCAACTTCTTCATCCACAATAAAGTCTGCCATTTCATCATCATCAGCAAGGTTTGCATCGTCATCCTCTTCGGCTTGTTCCTCCTCTTCAGCAATGTCATCGAGTGGAGCTCCTTCAATATTAGACATAAATAGTTAGTCAACAAGAAACAAATCTCATAACCTAACACTCCACCAAATACCTTCATCATCACCAAACAAAGTGCGTTTAAGCTTCTCCTCTGCAGTTCGCCCACCTTTACCACTTCCAAGGAACTCCTCGTCATCAGAAAATCCAGAAGGCTCCTCCTCAGCATCCCTCTTATTAGCTTTTTTCAGCCTCTTAAACTGCTTGCTATCCTGATAGAAGTTTCAAGGAAAGACCTCATCATTAAATAATGTAATCATGAGTAAAGCACTATATCAACTGAATTGAAAATTAAGTAGAAATATAAATCCACATGGAAATAGTTCAGAACCTTCCGTCGATGAATATTGATATTATTGTCTTCCAAAAGCTCATAGTCATCATCATCAAGGAGATACTCCTCTCTGAAAATGAACATGAATCTATAAGAAACGAAAATTGAACCACTATTTTTTGTTTAAAAAAAATATTACAATTAAGGGACAATTACAGATGTTGCGTTTAATAACACCTCCTCCCCCCTAAACCCCTTAAACAAAGGTGAGGTGCAGAGAAAGAGCTTTAGACCCAATAAGCGTATGTGTAAAACTTGCAAACAAAAGGGGGAAATGTCATATGACAAGCTTAAAATTGTTGAGAGTAATAAAGAATCAGAAGCACATATGCGTGAGTCAGTTAGATTCAATAAATAAAATTATCCCATTTAAAAAGATCCTAAGGTCACATTTGTATCTCTTCCATGTTATAATTTCCACACTTTCCACTAAATGCATTCTGGGAAAAGATAAAGCACTTAGAGATAGACGTATTTACTCGTTATATCATCTACAATCACCTAAATCATAGACTTTATTGAGATAGGCCTCTTTGATTGCTATATTCTTGCGATAGCGAAGGCGTGGTTCATTAATTTCTAATTAGACAGTATAATTTGAAAAAATAATTCGCAATAGCAGAGGGTAGTAGCCTAGGGATATGACAACACTTTCTTTAAATATCCCAAGAGTTCACAGGTAAGGTTTTTGACCAGTGGTTCAGAAAGAGCTCTCAAAGATCTTTTTACCTTTTGGAAGATACAAAAGCGAAACAATCAACCTATTGATATTGGAAGAACTTCCATATTAATAGGAAGGAAGCTTAATTAGAATGAATCAGAATTTTTCTTCTATGATTGATCAGTATAAACATCAACAACTTTGAATTGGATTAGTTTCTCCTCAACAAATAAGTGCTTAGGCCAATAAAATTGTACCTAACAGAGAGATAGTTAGGAAGGTAACAAAGCCCTGTACTTTCCATTACAAAACCAATAAACCTGAAAAAGATGGATTATTTTGTGAAAGAATTTTTGGTCCTATAAAAAGTGGTATTTGTACTTGTGAAAATTATCAAGTAATCGGAGATAAAAAAAATACCTAAAATTTTGTGAACAATGTGGCGTAGAACATTGAGTACACCATTTCATAGGAAACCTCAAAGTGGCTCTATTTCATTATATTCCATCCATATACTAATTCCATTCTTTGTAGGTTCTTTGATCAGGGCTTAACAGAAGAACTTTATAAGTTTCCAAAAATTGTAGATATTGAATTTTAATTATTTGTGGAAACATATCAATTGGTAGAACCCTTAATAAAAGAAAAAGAGAATCCCTAGACACAGGGGTTACGAGCTAATCTTTTTTACTAGAGGGAAAGCTGGAGAAAAGCATAGGGCAAGATTTTATAAGTAATAGTCAAAAAATTGGAATTCATTTATCAATAGATTTTTTTCTTCCATTTGAACTCATTTCAATAATTCTTTTAGCTGCTTTGATAGGTGCAATTCTTGTGGCTCGCCAATAAGAAATCTATATAACTAAGAACAAAAAATCCAAATTAAACTTTTGTTGTATCTTATCACATTTATTTCTTTTTAATTATATGTGAAAGATAGTTTATGTCTAAAAGGCATTTGTTTTTATTCAATCTATTACAAAAATATTATTTTGTTTCGCACTTGTTATATTTTCTAGTCAATCAAATCCGTTGAATTGTTGTTCATATTGAAATGAATCGAAATTGATAAGGAGTTGGTCAATGATGGCAACCATGTACTTGTTTTGAGAGCCTATTTATTTTTTTCGGTATCTATGGGTTGATTACAAGCCAAAATATGGTTCGAGCCCTTATGTGTCTTGAACTTATACTGAATGCAGTTAATATTAATTTTGTAACATTTTTTGATACAAGCAGTATTCAAGCTGTTATTTTTTGCAACTCTTGCTGCGGCTTATATAGGCGAATCCATGGAGGGTCATCATTGACTAGTTTTATAGTCTTTTTTTATAGCTTAGCCTGCGTCCAATGTAGCAGTAAAAGCAAGACGTGTAGGCCGAACGACCATCAAGTTCACACTGAAATAGGATCCACTTAAGTTATTTTCTTTTGGAAATCTTCATAGCCACTTCATAAGAAGGGCTGGTTTGGTTGAAGTCCACCTCCTTCGTTAAGGTGATTGAACAAAGAATCTTTAAATTTGAATTTTTAAATGAAAACGTAAGAACTCACTTTTTCTTCCTCTTCTTCTTCTTCTGCCTCTCCTCGTCGCTTTCTGCCCTCTCTTCTTCATCTTGCTCCTCATCTTCTATGTCATCAACTATAAACCCATCCTTCTCGTATTCATCTTGCCCTTCTTTACAAATATAGTGTTGGTCATATAACACGTGCAATAAAGACGAAATAAGAATAAAGTTAAGAACAAGAAAACACCAAAGAAGAATGACATGAAGAGTACACATTTCAACAGAAACTACAGTTGACCCTATTCTGTTCTCAGTTTAAAACTGCAGTTGTCTACCTTTGCTTACATTACTAATATTATGACCCTCTTTGTATTGCTGGCAAGTTTGAAGAATAGTCATAATCTTCAATTTTACACCCCCATGAAACATTAAGGCTCAAAAACAAATCTCAGCAATCCCAATATAATGTATCACAATATTAACCATCATTGTATCTATTTCTGATTTCCTCATGCTCCAAAAAACAAGTGAAGAGGGTGGAAAGATAGAGAGCCTAACATTGCCTTATCATCGAACCAAAAAAAAAAAAAAAAATTTGCCCGTTTTGAAGAATCAGCTATTATTATTATTATTATTATAAAAGGCCAAGAAAATAGGTGAAGAGAGCCCTTAATTCGAGAATTGAAACCCTACTGCACAAACACATTCACAGACACTTCTACAAATTAGAAAAATCGAAGCAATAATCGAACACTATAACCCAAAATAAGTTAGACAGAGAATCAATGCTCGTACCATCATCTTCATCCTCATAGTCGTCCCCATCACGGTCCAATGCGCCTCCATCAGCGGTCTCTCTCTCATCCTCTTCGAGTTCGACCTCTTCTGCACATGCACACATTGAAGAACAGCGAAAATAAATGTGACAGTCCCCAAAAGAATTTGAGAGGATTTCAATGGAAGAACCCGGAGAAATTTTTCTCTTATAAGGTCTTTGAGAGCTCACCTTCTTCATCTGAGACGACGCCTTTGCCCATGATTTTGCGAATAAATTAGGGCTACAAACCCACGGAAAAAATAAAGCTCAGATAACAGCGTAAACAGGTAGTTACGGAAGAGAGCGACACAGTGCTTCTGCCAGAGTCGGAGCTAGACGAAAGCGTCCGGTGAGGATCGAAAATTTATATCGTTGAGTGAGAGGACAGAGTCGGTTTGTCTGTGTAAATGGGGGCTTTGAAGTGAGAAATACGAAAGTGAAACTGACTGGACTTACTACCAGAATACACTGGCTTTTTTAAAAAAATTACTCATTTGCATCGAAAGAAAATTTAAATAGTTAAATGCCTCCATTTTTCAATTTGTCTTCAAGATACAATTTTATAATGAGTTTTTATTTTGAAGACATAGATTCTCAACCACACATACCATATGAGAATACATTATTGGCACTTAAATTCGTGGGTTCAACCCACAAAATCTAATTTGAGATTTAACCCACCCAAATTCAAACCCTAAATCCCTATTTTCTTCCCTTCATCAGCATATGTGTGCATTTGAGAAATTGAACACTTCTCTTCAAAGGCTTGTGATGGTGTCAATCAGCTTCAAAGGCCTTCGCTTGCTTCATCTGTAGAGCTAATTCCAAAAGTTACTGCTTTCACTTGGTGATTTTAACTACTCTGACTCTTTTTGTTCTGTAAAAATGCTTGTCCTTCTCATAGTATGATTGTAGTTCAACCAAAAAAACTCTCATATACCATAGGAAATCCAGGCTCGGCACAAAGGAGTGAGTGCCAATTTAGAGTCCGCACTCATATTGTAAAATAGCCTATTGTGAGTCATAGCCTAGTGATTTTCCTTTTGCTATTATGCTCTCTTTGTCTGTTGATGATTGGCGAGATCTATGGTCATTTTATAGCAAATTACCATTAGATCTACATGTGTTATTTCTTTGAACCAATTAGAACATCTGTGAACATCATTGAGGAACATCTATGTGACAGTCTCTGATTTAGAGTTCGCACTCACTTTCTTGTGATTGATTTACAATTACCTTTCACAATAGAAAGGATTCGTTGCTACTTTTTTTTTTTTTTCTAATCATCTTTGGATGCTGATGTGATTTGTTGAAAAACTTATGGGCTAGCCTAAAATTTTCTTTTTTTGATAGATTTTTGGTTTCTGGTTTTTTGAAATTTTAACAAAGGTACAATAATTGTTCAAATTCTTGCATTAGGATTAAGTGAATCATATCATTTCAAGTGAGGTTATCTTTCATAGGTATTTTTGGGCATTTGGACCATCCATCGAGGAATTCAAGCATTGTAGGCCAATAATTCAAATTGATGGTACTTTTCTATATGGAAAGTATAAAGGAAAGTTATTGATAGCATATGAGGTGGATGATGCCAATCATGTGATGCCACTTGCATTTGTAGTTGTCAAGGAGGAGAGCAAAGATAGTTGGTCATGGTTCCCTCTATGCTTACGTGTACATGTTACTTAGCGAGATGGTATTTGCTTAATATCTGATCGTCATTCAAGAATAATAGTTGTTGTGAAAGATCCTAGTGTTGGTTGGAAAGAACCGCATGCTTATCATTTTTATTGCTTGAGGCATGTTGCTAATAATTTTTATACTACCAAGAAAAATAGAGCTGTAAAAAACTTGGTGATGAAAGCTGGGTACCAAGTACAACCTCGTAAGTTTGCAAAGTGTATGGAAAAGTTGAGCAAGTTAGGGCCAGACTTGGTGACTTGGTTTGCCAATGTCTCTGCTGAGAAATGGACATTGGCATATGATGGTGGTAGGAGTTTTGACTTTATGACCACTAATTTAGGTGAGTGTTTCAATAATGTATTAAAAGGTGCTCGACAAGTTCTTATCACTGCCATGATGCGATTGACTTACTACCGTTACGTCAGTTATTTTGTCAAAATTCGTAGTGAGACAACAACGGACTTGACTACAGGACATATGTATATGGAAAAGGTGCGTGAAAGGCTTCAAAAGTGGAAAGATTGAGCTAGTGGGCATACCGTTACATGGTTTAATCCAGTAGTTGGAAAGTGTGAAATTATTTCACATAATATTAGGGTTGGACACATGAAAAAGGCGACAACCGATATAAAGTGAGTTTAGGTGATCTTTATTGCTCGTGTCTCAAGTTCTAATACTATAATATTCCTTGCTTCCATGCCATAGCATCTTATAATAGTTCTCACATTGACTACCACCAACATGTGGGCTATTGGTACAGCTTGACACATCAAGAACTAGTGTACAATCCACAATTTGAGATTATAATGCATGATGATGAATGGCCTAAATATAACTTTCCACACGTGCGCCCTGATGTCACTAAATTGCGACAAAAAGGTAAGCCACGTTCATTGCGGTTGCGGAAGGAAATGGACTGGGTGGAAAATTCGAGGAAAACACCGATGTGGAATATGTCGACAAGAGGGTCACAATAGAAAGAAATGTCCTAATGTTACACAAGGACAATCTTCTAATGCTTAGTGTCATATTTATTTATTTTTTCATTTTTATGTTGTATTGACTTCTCCATTGTAATTGTAATTGAATGCCAAATGTCTTATCTTATAGTTTATATTAGAACTAGTTGCAATAGTAATTGAATGTCAAACGTCTAATCGTTTATATATAGTATTGAATTTTTCATATTTTATTCAAACTATAAATCTTCAAAGTTTTTTATTATGATTTTTTTATTTTTTTTGTGCTGATGCATGTTATGCTAAAAACAGATAGTATATATGTGATGGATATATTGCCAACTGACTGTTCAGTATTGCACTTATACGATACTCATTATTCTGTTCACTCATGGGATTCAAAGGTATATTATCTTTGTACTAGTAAATAAAAGAAAATTTTATATTATGAGACTACAGAAGTATAATTTGATTGAACACATTCTTTATGTAGGATTCCACTGCTTTGAAATGTTGAAGGAGAGAGGTAGTATTACATAATGTAAATTCTATAGATACAAGGATCATTCCATATGTATTTGCTACAAGTTTTTATGGAGTCCTGCGATTAAGGTTTATACAATTAGATTGGCATCTCATTACTGCATTAGTGGAAAGATGGAGACAAGAGACACATGCTTTCCATTTTCCTTATGGCAATTGCATGGTGACATTGCAAGATGTGTCTATATTGTTTAGTTTACTATTTGATAGGGATACAATGTCTGGCAGTAGTTTGATTGAAGATCTACCATCTACATGTTCGAATTTACTGGGCCATGTTCCACCTTCTATAGCCCTAGATGGATCTTGCATAAGTTAAACTTGGCTTACTGTTATATTTGTGGAGCTGCCTAAGAATGCTGATGAAATTATAGTGTAACAATATGCATGTACTTATATCATGCAACTTATTGGTAGATTTCTATTTGCTGATAAGTCTCAATCACATGTCCATCTGATGTTTTTGAGTTTGCTTGAGGACTTTGATAGGACCGACAAATATAGGTGGGGTAGCGCATGTCTAGCGTGGTTATATAGAGAGTTGTGCCGTGCCTCTCACTCATTGTCGCGTGATATTGCTGGAGCCTTGATTCTACTTCAGATTTAGGTATGGGATAGGTTCTCATACATTGCACCTACTAGATTATATAAGATTTATGATGACTGGGTCCTTATTGATGGAGTAAAAGGCCCACATTTCCCACGAGGTCCATTGGGCATGAGGTGGAGAGATGCTTTTAAAGTTACAGACATTGGAACACATGTTGTTTCTTGGTACAGATATCAGCTAGATCAGATGAAACCATATCAGGTTACTAATCATTAAAAATTCTTGTCCATTATATATATTTATTCCTATGATATGTTTTTTAATATTTGTTTATATGTGGTAGCAGTTTATATGGGCTCTATACAATACTAACTTGATGGTGAATCTCTCTAGTTATTATCTTGCTAGACAAGGTATAAGGACCGCTATTGTATCATTGATATGCTTCCACATAGTGGAATGGCATAGACCAGATAGAGTTTTACGTCAATTTGACATGTAACAAGACATTCCACCTGATGCTGAGACTAACATTCTGTTGCATAAGATTGATCTTAGGAGTTATTCTAATTTAAATTGGGCAGTGAGACATGCCTTATTCATCAACATATGGGGCATGCGAGCGAATCATGTTATTTTTGGAAGTTCATTTGATGGACAAATAGATCCATTCTTATCATATATGGAATGGTATAGGGGAATCAGTAGAAGATTTTTGACTATGGATGGTGCTATGCTTGGAACTTTGGTAAGCCATATAGTATTTTAATTTTTTTTTAGCTTACTCGATTTATGATACCAACTAAACAATTTATCTGCACTAGCAGTTATTCATGCCATATGTACTTCATCATTACAGTTTGTTAGCCAATATGAAGATTATGTACCGTATAATAATCAATCAGTAGCTTAGGTACCATCAAGTAATACCTTTGACATACATGTTAATGCTATGGTCACACCAACAACACATGTCAACTTAGATTATGGAGTAGGATGATCATCTTCCAGCAGCCCTGGACGTCATATTTTAGGCCTTACAGGTAAAGGCAGAGGAAGTACGCCTTCCGTTATAGATTCAGCAAAGCCTACCACTCATGTGCAAGTCACACCCACCACCGTTATGCCAGAACCATATGCCTCACCTCTATCTGCATCTATGCTTCCTTCATGTAGAGATGAGACAGTTATTAAGAGTGTCACATAACTCAGTACTAGAACGCATGATACTACATATCCATATGTGACTATTACACATATTGATACCGAGTCACTCCTCCATGTGGATAACATTGACACCCACGATGATGTTGATGGTAAGGACCATTATGATGGTTGTGGTTTATTAATCCAAGAGGGTGTATCATAGGTAACACAGGTTCGGCGAGGTCGGAAATGGAATAATCTTCCACCTAGAAAGAATCCGACAAGAAAGAGAAAGGCTCCCAAGTGTGATACTCATGATTAAGAGTGTCATGGTCTACGTAATTTATGCATAATTATTTTTGAAATTGAATCTATGGACTATTATGTCAGGATTTATATTAAGATTATGCGTTTATTTTGGACTATTTGTGATATTAAGACTTTTCCATTAATATTGGTGTGTTGAAATTAGGTTGTTATTTACTTATCGTGATAGAAAGCAAATGATACAAAAATAGGAAAAACTTTGTCCAATTTTCTTTTATAATTTTTTTGGATTATTTGTGATATTAAGGTTCATGTCGATAATTTTGTTGTATTGAAAAGGGGATGTTGTTTCTTAGTATTTAGTTGTCATGGTAGGAATAAAATGATATAAAAATAGGAGAAACTCTGTCCAATTTTCTTTAAAAATAAGATTGATAAGTGCCTATGCAAGAATTTTTAACAGCGTTTTAGTTTGACAAGTTGACTATACAAGCACATTTCAAAACTTTGTCAAAATTTCCAATTCATATGATGACTACACACAAATCAAGCATTTCAAACTATTATGTAAGGGTAAAAAATGAGTAAAGAATTACCATTGTCTACTCCTTCTAGCATTTTTATATATTTCTATTTTATAGTTATTGTCTAGCTTTACATTGTGGCTATAATTCGAATTTTCAAATTATTTTTTTTTAACAAGAAAACAAATAACTTGAATGATATTCATTGAAGAATGGTTCTAAAATTCAATTGAATCTAAGATACGGATAATTAGCATTAAAGCTCAACTTAAATATGTATTTTGAAAACACAAACTTTAATTTGTGTTTACAGGACACAAACTCGAATTCATGTTTTAAAAACACAAGCTCAAGTTCGCGTCTTAGAAACACACACTTGAGTTCGTGGGTTTAACCCACAAACTCAAGCGCCATCAATGCAACCTCATCTGGCATTTTAGGTTGATGTGGCGCTTTGAATTTGTGTCTTCAAAACACAAACTCATTATGAAATTGTGTTTTGAAGACACAAATTTAAAAACAGGGATATTTAACTCTTTAAGTTTTTTTTTTCGGTGTATTTGAGTAATTTTTAAAGAAAACCAGTGTATTCTGGTAGAAAAGCCGAAACTGACCATTGTCCGAGCTATTCCCGGATCTAGGTCCAACCTATTTGAGTGATATGTTTTCCATTCTTTTTAAATTGGCGGCGATATAATTGTAACCTTTTGTAATGGTTGTAATAAAATAAATAAATTAGTACCAAAAAATAAACATAAACACAATCTTCAATTACATAAATAAAATGTAAAGATAGTTAATACGAGGTTGAATGTGATTTCATTTAAAATTTGTAAACATAAAAAATCAACCAGTATACTTACTAGGGGCATGCTACAGTGCGCGTTAATTTTTTGGCGCATTCTATACAAAATAGCCATGCACTATAATGAAGTGGTTAAAATAAAGTGATTAAAGACTAAGGCTACTAAAACTTGAGACATCACCTGACATTCACGATCATAATAAATGCAGGATATTGATAGGTGAATTACAAAAAGTGTTAAGTAGACTACAAATTGACTAAAAAACAAAAAATTAAACACTTTCTTCTTGGTTTTTTCGTCTACCTATAAAGATGGGGTAGTGCAATGTGCACTACCCTATATACAGTGGTGGGCAAATGCTAGACAATCATTTGGAGGTGTGGACTGGAGTACAATTTTCTTATTATTATTTTTTTTAATTTTTCTTTTCTTTACTAAAAAAATTAAAAGTTAAAGTATTGTTTAAGAAGTTGAATTTTAAATTTTTTTAACGGGTTGAAATACTTTTTTTGTATTATTTAAGATATTTTATTAAAAAAATTAATGACTCATATAATAGACTTTGTCTATGTAATTTTTCTCTTTTCTTAATTAAGAAATAATTTTTTTAACGAGTGCTCTAAGGTTATTATTAAGATTCTATAATATATTAAAAAAGTATTAGTTTTTAACCATTTCAATAATCAAGTTTTATTTTTTTGTTTACATGTGTATGAATTAACGAAATAGCCACATTTAATATAAAGATTATCTAACCAATATACTAAGCATGCCTTTTGGTTATACGAGAGCCTCCTTCACTATACATTCTATAGTAGGGATTCTCTCACAAACCCAACTACTCATTCAATTTCATCTCTCTTTCTTTCTTTCTTTTTCTTTTTTCTTTTTCTTTTTTGGAAATTTCTCTTATCCTTCCCCTTCGGCTGTCAGATAACAAATGTCTACCAAACAAGCAGAATATCTGTATTTACCAATTAAATGCTTTGCTAGCTCTCCCATTCATTCTTCTAGGTCCCATCCACCCTATTATTTTCTTCCCTAAATTTATGCTCTTTGTACTGTTGCAGAGAGGAGTTGCCATGTTTCCTTTGACTGGTTATAAGATCAGCCAACCACATCTCAACTCTGCCCAAACTTTTTTGCTTTGCATTTTTGTAATTTCATAGTAACTGCAGCTGCAGACTTTCTTTCTTCTACAAAATGACAGAATTTCAATTTTCGCCAAATTGTACGCTTTGGTACATCTCTAGTCGAGACTTGCCATATAGATCAACATATCTCCATTCCAACCTCAGAATTACTATGACTTTTTGTAAGTTACTTAATAATGTCATGGAGCTCTTTCTATCTATGGTTGATTTTATAGTTCATTATGTTCTTTTAGCAACTCTAATTTTCTAGAAAATTAGTTAGATAAGAGAAACAAAAGAAATAGGAATTGTTCAATATTATGATTACTTGTTGTTCTAGAAAGAAAAGAAATGAGAATTGTTCAATATTATGATTGCTTACTGTTCTAGAATCATGCTCATGGAAATTTGAGGAGAGGAGCAGTAGCGTGCTCATGGAATTTTTTTTGTAACAGTCTCATTATTCAATACTTTTTTTTTTTTTTTTTCTGACTTTCTATATTATGTTTAGAAAAAAAGAAGAAAAAAGAAGAAGAAGATCACTACTGAAGGATGCTGAAGTTATCTCCAGTTGAGACTAGGTATATGGTTCAACATACCACCATTCCAAGCTCAGAATTACTGTGATATCTTGGTAAGTTACTTAATCATGAAGCTTTTTCTATCTTTGGTTGATTTTGTAATTCACTGTTTTCTTATGATAACTCTACTTTTCTAGAAAATTAGTTTGATAAGATAAAGAAAAGAAATGGGTATTGTATCATGTTCATGGAAATTTGAGGAGAGGTATGGTGCCATGCTCGTGAAAAAAATTTCATTGTTTAATTTTTATTTTTTTTTAATTCTGACTGTCTATATTATGTTCGAAAAAAAAAAGAAAAAAAAAAAAGATTACTGCTAAAGGATGTTGAAGTTATCTCCAGTTGAGACTTGGTATATGGTTCAACATACCTCCATGGCAAGCTCATAATTACTATGATATTTTGGTAAGTTACTTAATCATGGAACTCTTTCTATCTTTGGTTAATTTTGTAATTCATCTTTTTGTTTTGGTAACTCTATTTTCCTAGAAATTAGTCTGATAAGAGAAAGAAAAGAAATGGGTATTGTTTAATATTATGATTACTTGCTGTTCTACAATTATGCTAATGGAAATTTGAGGAGAGTAATAGTAGCGTGCTCATGGAATTATTGATTTTAACAGTCTTATTGTTCAATAATTTTTTTTTCTGACTTTTGATATTATGTTCAGCAAAAAGAATAAAGGATACTGAAGTTAGTAACCTGAAGAATGGTTGTAAAGTTAAACTACTTTTATTGATGCTGCTATTACAATTCAGCTTCTAATTGTAAGGTTCCTTTCCTTGCCCTTCACTATTATCCATGAGAATAGTTGTATGTTATGGAATAATAAATTAAGCATTTTACATTGATTTTGATGGTAATAGTGGTGATGTTGGTGGTGGCAGTTCTATTCTTTTTATATGGAGTTGCTAGCAAGGTATAGGATACCGCATTTCCAGCTTGCTAGGCAAGGCCTTTCAAACAAATTGAATTGTTGGTACGTGTCTAAAGAAATGTTAGATTTCTATTATAAGTTTTACACAGCTTTTCATAGAATCCAAGGGAAGAGAAAAAAATAAGTTAATGCCTTTGCCAAGCTTGTAAGATGAATTTGATGTGTATAGTTTCAAATTTTTATTTTTTTCCTTTTTTTGGGATGTACTATGCATTATCATGTTGATAGCCATATAAAAGCATAAATAAACTTCAAAGGGAATTGAAGGTTTGCCCTTCACTTATTATCCATGAGAACAGTTGTATGTTATGGAATAATAAATTAAACATTTTACATTGGTTTTGATGGTAATAGTGGTGATGTTGGTGGTGGCAGTTCTATTCTTTATATGTGGAGTTGCTAGCAAGGTATAGGACACTGCATTTTTGGCATGCTAGGTAAGGCCTTTCTAATAAATTGATTGCTAGTACGTATCTGAAGAACTGTTAGATTTCTATTATAAGTTTTATGTAGCCTTTCACAGAAACCAGGGGAAAAGAAAAAAATAAGTTAATGCCTTTGCTAAGCTTGTGAAATGAATTTGATGTGTGTAGTTTCAAATTTTTATTTTTTTTTACTTTTTTTGGGATGTACTATAGCATTGCCATGTTGATAGCCATATAGAAGTATAAATGTGTAACTTCAAAGGGAATTGAAGGTGTGTGCAAGAAATATGTTTGATCTTAAAGGGTTTCATGGGTTTATGTGGAGATTTGTTGATAATAAGTTCTTTAAAACTTTTCAGCTGATGTTGAGCTTGCCAATACTTTATACTTATTCACTCTGTCTCTTACTCAATTACATAATTATTCCTTTTTTTGTCATCTTCTTATTCTCAGTTTTTCTCAATGTCTATATGTAGCTTGCTTGTTTTTTTTTTTTTTTTTTTTCCAGCTCTTTTATGTCTATTTGGTTGTTGTGGTGGTGGTGTTAGATAATGGTTCAACTCTTTTATATATTTTTTAATGTTTGTGTTAGTTGGCATATCACTTTTGGGTCTATATTCCCATGCCTTTCAAAATCCTACTTTTTGCTTCTTTCTTTACGTTTTCATTGTTGTTATTGCTCTTGGGTATTATAATAGATTATTCTGTAGCTTGCATCTCTTTTTTCTTTTCTTTTTTTGAATTTTGAATTTTGTTTTTACTTATGCTATACCCTTTCAAAATCCTACTTTATGTTTTTATTCACTTACTATCCATGAGAATAGCTGTATGATATGGAATGATAAATTAAGCATTTTACATTGGTTTTAATGGTAATAATGGTGATGTTGGTAGTGGCAGTTCTATTCTTTATATGTGGAGTTACTAACAAGGTATAGGATAAAGCATTTCCAGCATGCTAGGCAAGGCCTTTTGAACAAATTGAATTGCTAGTATGTATTTGAAGAAATGTTAGATTTCTATTATAAGTTTTACGTTGCCTTTCACATAATCCAAGGAAAGAGAAAAAAAGAAGTTAATGCCTTTGCCAAGCTTGTGAGATGAATTTGATGTGTGTAGTTTCAAATTTTTTATTTTTATTTTTCCTTTTTTTAGGATGTACTATAACATTGCCATGTTGATAGCCATATAGAAGCATAAATGTGTAACTTCAAAGGGAATTGTAGGTGTGTGCAAGAAATAGGTTTGATCTCAAAAGGTTTCATGGGTTTAGGTGGAGATTTGTTGACAATAAGTTCTTTAAGGCTTTTCAGCTGATGTTGAGCTTGCCAATACTTTATAATTATTCGCTCTATCTCTTACTCAATTACTTTATAATTATTATTATTTTTTGTCATTGTTTCTCTACTTATTATACTCAATTTTTCTCTATGTCTATATATAGCTTGCTTGATTTTTTTTCAGCTCTTTGATGTCCATTTGGTTGTTATGGTGGTGGAGTTGGATAATGGTTCAACTCTTTTATATATTTTTTAATGTTTATGGTAGTTTGCATATCACTTTTGGGTCTATATTCCCATTACCTTTCAAAATCCTACTTTCTGTTTCTTTCTTTGGGGTTTCATTGTTGTTATTGCCCTTAGATGTTATGATAGATTATTATGCAGCTTGCATTTTTTTTTTAATTTTATATTTTAATTTTTATTAATGCTATACCCTTTCAAAACCTACTTTATGTTTTTATTCACTTATTATCCATGAGAATAGTTGTATGATATGGACTAATAAATTAAGCATTTTACATTAGTTTTGATGGTAATTGTGGTGATGTTAGTGGTGGTAGTTCTATTCTTTCTATGTGGAGTTGCTGGCAAGGTATAGGACACCGCATTTCCAGCATGCTAGGCAAGGCCTTTCAAAAAAATTAAATTGCTGGTACGTATCTAAATAAATGTTAGATTTCTATTATAAGTTTTACGTAGCCTTTCACAAAATTCAGGAGAAGAGAAAAAAAAGAAGTTAATGCCTTTTTTTGGAATGTATTATAGCATTGCCACGTTGATAGCCATATAGAAGCATAAATATGTAACTTCAAAGGAATTAAAGGTGTGTGCAAGAAATAGGTTTGATCTCAAAGGGTTTTATGAGTTTAGGTGTAAATTTGTCGACAATAAATTCTTTAAAGTTTTTGAAGCTAATGTTGAGCTTGCCAATACTTTATAATTATTTGCGTTGTCTCTTAATCAATTACTTTATAATTATTCCCTTTTTTGTCATTTTTTCTTTGCTTCTTATACTTAGTTTTTTTCTATGTCTATATATAGCTGCTTGATTTATTTTATTTTTTTTCCCTACTCTTTGATGTCTATTTTGGTTATTGTGGTGGTGGTGTTGGATAATAGTTCAAATCTTTTATATATTTTATAATGTTAGTGTTAGTTAGCATATCACTTTCAGGTTTATATTCCCATTGCCCTCTCAAAATTCTACTTTTTGCTTCTTTTTTTAAGTTTTTATTATTGTTATTGCCCTTGGATGTTATGATAGATTATTATGCAACTTGAATTTTTTTTTTCAATTTTGTATTTTGTTTTTGTTTATGCTATACCTTTGAGATTCTGCTTCTGTCTTTTATTGTTTTCTATCATTGCTTCTGGGTCTCATCGTAAATATTGGATTTCAAAAGTTATTATCACGAGGAAGGTGTGATGTTAATACAATGACTATTTATACATTCATTCAGTTTTTTTATGAAGTTTTTCAATTAATTCTTGCATATGTTGACTCTTTTTTTTTTCCTCGGGTGTCTTTAATATTTTCAACTAAATCTTTTAGAGAATCATGCTCGTGATAGTTGTTAAAAAAAATTTACACCTTACAACATATTTGGTATAGGAATTAACTTTCAAAAAACTGTCCAAAACCATTATTTCCAACAATAGTACAAAGACATTTATATTTCTGTTCATCTTTTGTTAGATGTTTATTTTAACTCATGAGCCTTAAGATGTTGTACAGATTTGTCACATTAGTAAGATAATGAGATTTTATGTTTTTTGATGCAAGTTTGTGTAGAGATGCATGACTGTAAACAAAGAGAAAGTCTTTTAGTCATTATTGTGTTATTTTGGCCTCTGCTACATATTCTAAAATTGCAAGAAATTTTTTTTCTTCCAAATCTTTTTTTTTTTTTTCACTTACCTCAATAATTTTGATGTGTGAACAACACAATCTTTTGAATTCTTTGTTATTATTATTAGTTTTTGTTTATTATTGATTAACATCATTGGTTGTATCATTCTTGATGTTGCTCTATCACAAAGTTTGTTTACACCATACATTAGCTTCTTGGTCCACTCATGTAGGATAGCAGTAGTACCTAAATTTGGTCATGTTTTTTACCTTTTTTGTTATAGTGATTCATGTTACTAGCATGAAGTTTTTGAACTAATTCTTCAATATGTTCAATTTTTTTTTCTTAGGTGTGTTTTAAAAATTTCTTTCTTTCCGACTTTCTATATTCTATTATAAAAAAATAACTACTCAAGGATGATGGAGTTAGTAAGCTGACGCATGGTTGTAAAGTTGAACAAATTTTATTTATTCTATTCTTATAATTTAGCTTCTAATTGTGAGGTACTTACTCTCCCTTCACCTATGAATTATTGATTTTTACTGATTTTTTCTTCTACAACTTTATAGTTTAAGCTAAAGTTGGTGCTGCCATATGGAGAGCATTAAAACCATGGATAAGTTATAAAATCGTGATTGTAAAGGTCAACCAATTCATTGACGGTGTTGTTACAAATCAACTTCTAATTGGTTAGATTTTTTAAGATGGCTTTCAAATATGATTTCATTACTTTTCTACTCATTGCATCTTTTTTACTTCAATAATTTTACGTAATTCATGATAAAGGTTTTATGCAAAGTTGCTACTAGTAGTAGCTTTGGGAATGCTTTAGAACTATTACATATACTAGAACATAAATATTTATCATAACATTATTTGAAGTGAAAAAACAAAGAACTTTTTACTCTGTGTTAATACTCATTGAACAGTGGCTAAATATAGGAAGAAAAATAACCTACATCCTTAATTTTAGGTCTCAAGGTAGCATAACATAAGGGATTAATTACAATAAGAATCCTAGTTAATAAAAGCTAATAATAGCTGTATATGATTTGAAATAAAACAACCTAAAATACAGTTATATAATCAGAAATAAATACAAAGAATCAATTAGTGTAACTCATTAAATCTAATTGAGGGATTTACTTCCTGAAATCCTTCACTCATTCTCAAGTTGGGAGTAAATGTTGATCATTCATAGTTTGGAATTTAAGTTGTCAAAATTTACTCTATGTAAAGCTTTTGTGAGAATATCAACTGTTTAGTGACTTGAAGGAATATAAACCATTTGGATGACACCTCCTTCAATTTTTTCTTTGATGAAACGTCTATCAATCTCCATATGTTTGGTCCTATCATGATGGACAGGATTTTTAGCAATACTGATAGACGCTTCATTGTCACAGAAGACTTTTATGAACCTTTATATGTAATCTTTAATTCTTCTAGAAGTCTTTTAAGCCATATCCTTTCACAAATACTCAATACAATTGTCCTGAACTCAGCCTCTGCATTGCTTTTAGCCACCACGAATTGCTTTTTACTTCTCCAAGTTACCTCAAACATATGTGCAATAAGTAGAAGTGGACCTCCGATATGTAATAGATCCAGCCCAATCTGCATCAGAGTAGATATCAATGTTTTTGTTGTACCTCTTTTTGAAGAAAAAGACCCTTGCTTGGAATCATTTTTAAGTACCTCAAAATTTTGTAAACAGCATTAAGATGTTCTTCTGTGGAATTATTCATGAATTGACTTACCATACTGACAGAAAATCCAATATCATGTCTAGTGTGTGATATATAGATAAGTCTCCCTACAAAATGTTAATATTTCCCTTTATCAACTGGAGTACTCGCTTCTTTCATGCCTAGTTTATAAGCTGAGTCCATGGAGGTGTCAGCAAGTTTGCAGCCAAGCATGCCAGTCTCCTTATGTAAGTCAAGGGTATATTTCTGTTGTGAAATAAAAAACCCCTTATTTAAGCGAGCTACTTCCATGCCAAGGAAGTATTTTAACTTTCCAAGATCTTTAATCTCAAACTCTTTGGCTAGGATAGTCTTCAACCTATCCATTTCCTCATAATCATCTCTTGTGAGAATGATATCATCAACATAAACAATAAGGATAGTAAGCTTTCCATCTGAAGAATAATTAGTAAAGAGAGTATAGTCTGATTGACCTTGAGTGTACCCATATTTCTTTACAACTCTTGTGAACTGGTCAAACTAAGCTCTAGGGGATTGCTTGAGACCACATAGAGATTTCTTCAGCTTGCATACTTTATGTGCATTTTCTTTATTCTCAAAACCAGGAGTAATTTCCATGTAGACTTTTTCTTCTAAGTCACCATTTAGAAAGACATTCTTGACATCTAATTGATGAAGAGGGCAATCAAGGTTAGAAACCAAAGACAGAAGAACTCGGATAGTATTCAACTTAACCATAAGAACAAAAATTTCTTGATAATCAATCCCATAGGTTTGAGTGAAGCCTTTTGCAACTAACCTTGCCTTGTAACTTTTAATACTCCTATCTGAATTATACTTCACATTAAATATCTATTTACAACATATTGGTCGTTTTCCTTCAGGGAGACTTGAAACATCCTATGTACCATTTTTATTAAGGCACTGATTTCTTCATTGATGACAATTCTCTATTTTGGATTTTTCATAACTCCTTGTACACTGGTTGGAATTTCAATTTGGAATAATTTTGAAACAAACACTTGATAACTTAGAAAAAGTTTGTCATATGAAACAAAGTGAGATATAGGATATTGGGTGCAAGACCTCACTCCTTTTCTTTGAGCAATGGGAATATCAAGATCATTATAAGATATAGAAATGGAATTGAATGAGTTTTCAATATTACCTGATTCTATAGAAATAGTACTTGGGTTAGGATCTTGGCAAGACTGGTCAGGAAGAATTGGGTGCTCTACCTCTTTATCTCTTGGCTTCCTGGAAAAAACAAGATTTTTCCATCTCTCTGTATTCTGAGCATGAAAATTGGGAGGAGATTTCTCATTCTGAGAAGTAGACTCAATGTTGTTTTCAGGATTGATGTAAGAGATTAAAGGAGAAGTATCAGTAAGCTCATTATAGAGATGCCAAAACTGATATTCATCTTTGCTAATGGTAGAATTCTCCCACTGAATAAAAGTTTTGGGGTAGAAAAATTAATTTTCAAATAAGGTAACATCCATAGTGTTGTAGAATTTTTTCTTTTTTGGAGAATAGTATTTATGCCCTTTTTTAGATAGAGAATAGCCAATAAAAACATATTTGACAGTCTTTGGATCTAGTTTACCCCTAAGATGTGATGGAGTATGTACAAAAAAAGAACAACCAAAAACTTTAAAGGGTAAATTGGATATAAAATAAGTAAGGGGATAAGAATGAGTGAGAACCTGAATAGGAGTGTTGAAGTTTAGCCCTTTTAATGTCATTCTGTTAATGTGATAGGCTGCTGTAAGGATAACATCTTCCCAGAACTCTTTGGGAATATTTAAGGTGAATAGGAGAGCTCGAGCTACTTCTAGAAAATGACAATTTTTTCTCTTAGTTGTTCCATTTTGTTGAGGAGTATCAATGCAAGAACTTCGATGAACAATTCCATTTTCAAGAAGATAGTTGCTCAAGGTAGATATAAAGTAGTCTTTGACATTATCAGTTCTTAAAACTTGAATTTTGGCTTGAAATTGATTTTGAATCACATGATGAAACCTTTTAAAAATAGGGACAGATTCAGATTTATCTTTCATTAGAAATAACCATGTTACCCTAGTATGATCATCCACAAAAAAAATAAACCACCTAGTACCAGACATATTGTGAATAGGAGAAGGACCCAAAATATCACTATGAATTATAGAAAAAGGATGAGATGGTTGATATGAGTGCACGGAAAAAAATAATGTCTACTATGTTTTGCCAATTGACAGATTTCACATTTGAAAAAGCTCAGATTTTTTTTCCTAAAAAGAGATGAGAATAATTTTGCAAGGTATATAAAACAGGGGTGACCCAATCTAAAGTGCTATAACATAATTAGATTATTATCATGACTAGAGACAAATATTAAATTACTATTAGATTGACTCATTAAAACAAAATTGGAAATACACTAAGTTGTCTGAGTTTGGTTCACAAGGTTGCCATCCTTTAAGAGATAGAGGTCCGCACACTCCTTAGCTTTCCCAATCATCTTCCTTGAAACCTGATCCTTTAAAATACAATAAGTAGAAAAAAAAATTAGCAACTCATTTCAGGTCTTTGGTGAGTTTTCTAATAGATAATAAGTTGCAAGATAAATTGGGAACCAAGAGGACAGAATCAAGAGTTATATAAGGTGAGATAAAAATAGAGCCAATTCTAGATACAGTGGACAAAGAGCCATCAGCAATACAAACTTTATAATGTTTAGAGCATATTGAATAAGTAGAACATAAAGGGATATCACCAGTCAAATGATCAGAAGCTCCCGAATCAATTACCCAAGGGTTGCTTTTCTCAGCCTTGCTGTCAAGAGCACTTGGAAATATACCTTTTTGGGCTATAGTTACTGACCTGATAACTGGTGGATTGACTTGAGTTTGATTGAACATGTTCTGAAGAAGTTCCAATTGCTCCTTACTAGAGATAGCATTTTTAGATATTTTAATCGAGGAGGAATTTGAGGACATGTTGATTTTGGAAGTCATTGCACTACTATGCAAAGATACGAGGAAAGAAGGTGACTGGTTTGATTGAAGGTCGGAGAAGAAGGCTGATGACCTACGCGAAAGGAACTAGCACTAAAGATATCGAAGCAAAAGTTCAGAGTTTTGGCTCTGACACCATGAAAAAACAAAGAACTTTTTACTCTATGTTAATTCTCATTAAACAGTGGTTGAATATACATAGAAGAAGAGTAACCTACATCCTTAATTTTAGGCCCTACTTAGGTAGCATAAAATAAATGATTAATTACATTCAGAATCCTAGCTAATAAAAGCTAATAATAGTTGTACATGATTTGAAATAAAACTACCTAAAATACAGCTATATAATCAGAAATAAATACAAAGAATTAATTAGTGTTAAATCATTAAATCTAATTAAGGAATTTACTTCCTGAAATCCTTCATTAAATAATTGAAGTTTAGCTATTAATAATTTCGAATTAGCCAGGGTTTTAAAGTCACTTCTCATAAATGATTTCATTCTCTTTCATTATGGTTGTTCAAAAATTTAACACATTATAACATAATTTGGTATAGTTAGTAGCTTTTCCAAAACTGTCCAAAACTATTATTTCCTGCAATAGTAGAAAGACATTAATATTTCTGTTGTTCGTGTTTTTGTGAGAAGTTTCTTTTAGCTCATTAGCCTTAAATGCAATATAGAATGGTCATATTAACAAGATAATGAGTTTTTTTTTTTTTTTTTTTGGGTACAAGTTTATGTAGAGATGCATAACTGTAAATAAGATGGAAGTTTTTAGTCCTCATTATGCTATCTTGGCCTTTGTTGTAGGTTTTAATATTACAGGAAAAAATGGTTCTTCCAAATCATTTTTTTCCTTATCTTATTGACTATGATATATTGAACATAATCTTTTTGCATTATTTTTTTGTTTATTGGTGATTTTCATCATTAGTTGTCAAATTTAGCTTATCATTCTTGATGTTGCTCTATCAAAAAATTTATATTCACTATACAGTAGGTAATACCTGAACTTCCCGATATTTTACACCTTTTTTCTTTTGGTGGTTGTTTTTTACCTTTCTTATTAGATCTCCATTATTGTTTTTCGTTTTAGGCTCTCTACCCTCTTTCTATGGGTCCTTGAAAGTCAAAAAAACATAATATCCATTGTACTAGTGAGGTTTTTACACTAATTGGTTATGATGTTTGCACCATGGATGTTGCTAGAAATGTTTCGCTCTAAAGTTCTAATAGTAATCAAGAAATATGTGCTCCCTATAATACACCAGTTGTTAGAAACAAAAAAACAAAAACTCTCGAGACTTCAGTTGATGGTGAATTTATTATTACTAGGATGAGCAGTACAAGCGCTACAAGAAAACGCAAGAGGATACTACCTATGTGTTTGAGTGATTATATGGACACTAACTATTCCACCTTTGAAAATGATGTTGCCAACACTAATGTTGTTAAGAATCTGAGAATTGATAGTTGTGGTAGGCATAAAGCATCAATTGATATTTATTTTCATACGTATGAAACATGTGATCAAGTTAATGGGAAACAAAATCATCTATTAACTGGAGTTCCATCCAAATGCATATCTGATAATAAAGGTAAACATTAAATTTCTTTCTTCTATATATATGACATTGTTGAACATAATTTTTTGCAATTTGTAGGTTCGACTATATGCGTTTTTCTTTTTCTAATTGTTGGTCATGTTGTGAAGGTTATGCATTTCATTTGACAACTTATATTCTTTTTCTAGGATCATCTTCATATGCTATACTTTATAGAAAAAGAAAACGTGGTCAGTATTCTAAGAAGCATTCTTCGCCTCTTCCAACTATGATGCTTAAAAACATCCCTTTCAAATGTTGGACGTTAGCAGATGCTTTTTCATATACTTTTTGTTATGCAAAGTAGTTTCACAATGAGCCACCATCTTTTTGCTGCTCAAATGGGGAAGTTTCATTAGCTTCTTCACCAATTTCTCCTATCTTATACCACTTTTATTTATCTGATGCTACAGATGCAGTTGAGTTTCATAAATTTGTGAGGACTTATAATAACACTTTTGCATTCACATCAATTGGAGTTAAGTGTGACAAAGACCTATGTAGTAGAAATAAGGGGATCTACACTTTTAAAGTGCTAGGCCAAGTTCATTATTTTATCAAAGAATTAATTCTTGCCAAAAATTTGTCCTCAAATTTGTAGCTTTACCTTTACGACACAGAGCACGAGCTTGAAAATAGTTTATTTAACTCCTCTAAGCTGAGGCCTTCCATCATCTCCGCATTAATGGATCTCATGTCTACTAATCCATATAGTCGTTTCTTTCAAAGCTTTCGAGATGTGGACAATCTTGAAAACTATGAAATCATTCGTAGGAGTCATGTTCAAATGGACCAGAGGGTTTCTAATTTGCCTACCATCTCTCAAATTGCTGCTATTTGCACTGAGAATGATCCACTTATTGAACATTATGACAGAGACATTAGAATTTATACTCACTCAGATAAAAGTCTTTGATTGGGCTGTTATGATCCTCTTCAATACCCACTACTTTTTCTTTTTGGAGAACCTGGTTGGCATCGTGGCATTGATAGAATTCAAAAGAAGACTGTTGCTTATTCATATGATAGTCAGAATTTAGTTAATCCTTCTTTGTTCTCTTTTGTTAATAATCTTTTTGATAAGGAGATAGAAGGCAAGTTTTATGTTTTGTATTTATGATTTCTTGCAATTGTGAGATTCTGATTTGTTAACCTATATTTACTCATTTAATTTTTTTCTTCTTTTCAATTCTGCATTATGGGATGAAAATCACAAAAGTTTCATGCAGGGAATACTACTGTTATAAGCTCCAAATAAGGCCATTTAAGCCATCCATTCTTTTACACGCTGGTAGGTAACTGCAGCAATATGTTATAGATATGTATGTTAAGTTGGAAAGCATGAAGCTTGATTTCTTTAGTTGTAACCACGATTTAATCAGATCAAAATTGTACCAAGGGATAGTTGATAGTGTTACATCTGGATAGCGGCTTGGTAAACATGTTGGAAAGAGAATTATGCTGCCATCTTCTTCCATTGGCAGGCCAAAAGATATGCTTCGTAGATACATCGATGCAATGGCTTTGGTCCAAAAATTTGGAAAACCAAACATATTCCTGACTTTGACCTGCAACCTTTCCTTGCCAAAAGTTAAGCAACAACTACAACCTTCTGAAGAAGCACATAATCTTCCAGATCTCATTGCACATGTTCAAGGCCAAGCTAAGAACATTTAAAAATGATATTTTGAAAAAAAAATGTCTTTGGTCAGGTTGCTGTTTACATCTATGTTATTGAAATTCAAAAAAGAGGTTTTCTACATATGCACTTTATATTAATCATGAAGAATGAATTCAAGATTATTAGTCCAGATACATATGATAATTTTGTCTCTGCTGAGATATCTCATGAATCTAACAATCCTTATTTGAGCAAGGCTGTATTAAAGCATATGATTCATGGTTCATGTGGATCGCTTAATCCAACCAGTCCTTGCATGATCAAATCATCAGGATGTAAAAGCAATTACCCAAAGCAATTTTGCTTGGCTAACATACATGGTCTTGATTCGTATCCTATTTATAGGAGCAAGGATACAGGTGAAATGGTGAAAGTTTGTGGTCATATGATTGACAATAACTAGGTGGTTCCATACAATACATAATTACTGGCCAAGTATGACTGCCATATCAATGTTGAAATTTACTTTACAGTTAAAGTTGTAAAATATTTGTACAAGTACATTTATAAAGGACACGACAAAATTGCTTTTCAATTAAACATTGTCCAATTAATAGATACCATAAATGAGATTGAACAATACTATATAAATCGATGGGTTTCTTCACAGGAAGCAATGTGGAGAATTTATGGATTTAAAATGAATGAAACAAGTCCTTCTGTCTTGAGTTTACAATTGCACCTTCCATATCGACACACTTTATCATATGGACCTTATGATGATCCAACTCATTTTCTAACAAGCGACTATTTTAAGAAAATAATGTTGATTGAATTTTTTGAGTTTAACGTTGCCCAATGTTGTTATTTATATAATGAATTTCTAGAACACTTTATTTGGAATAAACAAGGTAAATTTCAGAGTCCAAGGAAGCAAGGAAAGGTGATTGGTAGAATAGTGAATACAAGTCCTACAGAAGGTGAGTGATATTATCTACTTGTGCTACTAAATCATATTAGAGGTCCTATCTCTTTTGAGGATTTGAAAACAATTAATAGGATTCTTGCATCATCTTTCCAAGATGCAGCTGCTATGCATAGTTTGTTGTAAGTTGACAACAATATAGACGATTGCTTAGAAAAAGCTTCACAATATCAAATACCATTCTTTGCGCCAGCTATTTGCTATTTTGTTAATGCATTGTTTCCCCAATAATGCCAGGGCTCTATGGGAAAAATATCGAGATTCTATGAGTGAAGACTTTCTTAGATCATCAACTGTTTTTACTAACATTGTTTATAGAGAAGCTTTAAGAAGTTTAAATATTATTCTTGAATCAATGGGGAAAAATGTCAATTCTTTTGGTTGTGACTATTACTAATGAAAACTTTGGCTGTAGAGAAATTCAAAATGAACTTAGCCTATCTGTCATGGAAGAAGATTTATTATCTATTGAAAAATTAAATACAACACAAAGAACGACCTTTGACAATATTACCAATAGAGTTTTCAATTTGCAGCCTAGGTTGTATCTTGTTAATGGTCCTGGAGGAACTGGAAAAACTTTTCTATATCATGCATTATTAGCTGCCAATAGATCTAAAGGTTTAATTACTCTTGCAACAGCTACATTTGGTGTTACAGCTTCTATTCTCCCTAGTGGTCGAACTATCCATTCTCGCTTCAAAATACCAATTAATATTAAAGAGTGTAGGACATGCAATGTTGGAAAGTAAAGTGGGATAGCTCAATTAATGCGAGCAACAAAACTTAATGTATGGAATGAAGCATCAATGTCTCATAAAGCCATCGTTGAAGCTGTTGATAGTATGTTGCAGGATGTTTGTGGCACAAACCAACTATTTGGAGGAAAAGTTATTGTTTTTGGAGGAGATTTTCCTCAGGTACTTCCTACGGTGCCTAAAGCAACCAAGGAAGAATGCATCAAAGCTAGCTTGGTTTCTTCAAAGTTATGGTCTTTATTTGAAAAAAATTAGATTATCTGAAAACATGCATGCCTTTGAAGATCTATCTTTTAGCCATTACTTGTTGCGCATTGGGAATGGAACATAACTTGAACTTGGAAATAATTAAGTTAAGATACATACAACCATGATTGTTCCTTATGTTAATGATGCTACATCTATTAATGATATGATAGATTCTATTTTTTCAAATATTCAACTCTATGGTTGTTCCTTTGAAGCTGTCATTAATAGAACTATCTTGACTCCAAAAAATGATTATGTCGACAAGATAAATAATGCCATAATTGATAGGTTTCCAGGATCTTTAACAGTTTACTATACCTTTGATGAGAAGTTAGATCCATCTCAACAGGCACAATATGAGGATTTTTTGCATAGTTTGACCTTCAATAGTATACCTTATTATGAATTGATTTTGAAACAAAATAGTCCTGTTATTTTTCTTCGTAACATTGATCCAACTAAAGGTCTTTGCAATGGAACACATTTGATATGCAAATCTTTTCAATTGATGCTAAGGTAGCTACTGGTCATCACATTAGGGAACGTGTTTTTATTTTAAGAGTCCCTTTCTTACCTCCAGAAAATGATTAAGTTCCATTTCCATTTAAGCAAACAGAATTCCCAATTCGGTTGTGTTTTTCCATGACCATTAATAAAGCTCAAGGTCAAACATTAAATCATGTTGGCATTTATCTTCCAGTACCAGTATTTTCACATGGTCAGCTTTATGTTGTCCCTTCAGGAGCTAGGAATGGATCTTTTGTTAAGGTCTTAATTGTTCCTTTCACTAAACAGGCGCACTTAGATCAAATAACTACTAATATGGTTTACAAAGAAATTCTTCAGTTGGCATCACTTTTATAATGTTTTGCAATGACTACCATTGAATTTTGAGAATCTTAATCTGTGATTCTCACAATGCAAGTCAATTGTTTACTGCTTATTATTATTTTGTAATTTATCTTGCTTCTAGTTAGCATTGTTTGATTCACTATCATTATTTTCTTATTCTAATCTATAAACTGGTGTCATTTATAGATATTGTTTTTGCCACTAACAAATGTGACCAATGTTAGACCGTACAACTTATGCTGGTATCAATTTTTTGCAAATTCATGATCGATATGTTAAAAAAGTGCCTCATTTGAATTCTCCTTTTTCTTGAGGAACCCTATTCTGTATACATGATAAAGTAGTGGAGGTAAGTTCATTGAGATGATGCATGTGCATTCTAATACTAATTTTATTAAGATTTTTGATGCAATTTCATATAATCTTCATCGATTGCACATATATAACTGAGTTATAATTTTAGTTTTTTGAATTACTATATTTCATAAATGGGAGATTTAGAAAAAGAAACTAATTAGTTAATCATATTCTCACAAATTTTTTTATGTTATAACTAAAAAAATACATGGTAAAAAAAAAAATTATATATATATATATATATACACTAAGTATGACCAAGCTGTAGTAAGATAACCACAAATCAAAAACACTAAGAGTTCAATCAATGACAACCAAAAATAGCAAATGCGAACCTCAAATGAGAAATAACAGTGCCAAATGAACCAATGACACTTGTCAATAACAAGAGCACCAATAGATGCACTAAATACCAGCACAAGGGACAATTAGGACCATTGGTAGGAATGTTATTCAACCATCGAGAAGTAGCAGTATAAGAAGATGGACATGCAAAATGCTATAGATGTCATTTTGTGTTGTTCAGTAACCATGAAAGACATTTACCTACATGAATGACAAATTGATGCTATTACTTTTTTCCTTGCTAATTGATTCAGTTTACAACTTGATTTTGTCATGGAAGAATTTTAGTTGGTTGATAAAATTTATATAATTTTGTTTCCACAAAAGTTGTTTGAAAATTGCTTACTTTATGAACCTTATCTTCTACACTTTATGATAAAAATATAGCTTACGTGCTATTCTTACTTTGCATTTTAAACTTAATCATTCTATTTATCAATTTATCTTCTATTTTGAAAATTCAAAAAGTTTATGCTTAGAAAACTTCATGTCTGACATTCGTGTGTAGTTTCCTCTTTAATGTCTACTTCAAGATATTGTAGATGAAAAGAGAATTACTAAAAATAGCAGTGGGAAATATGATAACTCCTTCCCACTTTTTACTCATTATTTCAACCTAATTTTGGTCGTAGTTATGACCAAATATCATATTTGTTGGTTTTCCTACTGCTCTAATTTTAACTTTTGATAAGAAAGTTGAATTGTTGTGTACAATTGGTTATTAATGTCACATCATTCCTCATGTCTTAGTTTTTCAACTTACAACTACATCATAAGAGAACCTAATATTAGCAACTGAGCATCAAAGTGATCAAAGATATATAATTTGGTCAAGCATAACCTAATCAAGGTATGTAATTATCCATTTACTCAACTTTTGAGTTGTGCTACTTATTGTATATATTTATAGGGTAGGTTCAGGCATTTTAAGATTCCCATTTTATGTATTACACTCAATTTTTTTTTAATTAGGATTCTAGAAAGGCAGGCATTTCTATTGCGGATTGGAACTCACATTTGTAATTGACTTGTTGCAGGAGAATTATCACAATGTGATGATTCTCCATGAAGTAGTATTCTATCTTTTATTATCTTCAGCTTCTAGATTTCCCTTTTGCTAATTTGCAAAATAGAAATTACTAATTTGAGGTTATTGCTGCATCTTCCATTTTTCCTACCGCTCATTACTTGCCTTCTCCAAGTACGTATCATCATGTACATATATAAGGTATATAGGTTTGAGTTAGTTAATATGTAACGTTAAAAAAGAAACTAAATTTGGATGGTGTTTTCATTTTTGGTACTGACTTTTGTTTTATAGTGTCTTTAGTAGTTTTTAGGTTATTAAGATAATATTGGGAAAGAAAAATTAATGTTACATAGTTGTGTGAGTGTTCTTTGGTGTCAATTGCTTTTAAAAACATGATAGAGATGGAATAATTAGATTCACTTGTATTGGTGTTTTAAAAGTCTTTGATTTTCTCATCTTTTGTTAAATGCAAGGTTCTAAGGATGAACAAAAGCATGCAATTGCCTTAGTTCAACCAGTGATGGTAGCATTTGATATAATGAATGGCTTTTTCATTCTATAAGGAAAGAGTTTACATAGTTAATATTTACAAAATCACTCCTTTGATAAGTTATTCTAATCTGGGGGAGTAATTATTCATGTAACATGAGATAAATGTGAGCTAAATAAGAAGCATATTAAAAGGTGGAAAAAAAAAAGAAGAAGAAAAAAAGGTTGTTCATCTTTTATTAATTCCAGAAAATTAGTAATAGATAAATAATTATAGAGTGAAGTAAATAATGTTGTATTTTATGAGATAATAATAAAAGTGGAAAGCAAGCTCCCTATAGGCTTTTATTTGCAATATACGTGAAAAGCAAGCTACCTAGAGGCTTTTATATTAAACTAATACATGTGGTTATGTATATTGTTGCAAGGTGTTGCAGTATGACAACACCATTTAAGGCTTAAGCAATCCACATTTAGTCTTACTAAGCTACTACTGCCATATGGTGACAGCAAGTCCTGCTGCAAGGTATCAACCCTTTGGGGATTAGGCAAGCCATGTTTCAGTAGTGAACAATTAAATCTATTTTCAAGTAAGACAATCAATAGTGTTACCTTTTTGTCTTCCATGTTTCATAAGAAATAAAAAAGATAAAGCATTTTGGTTTCGCTGCTCCAATGGAGTTGCTATATATAAATCTTAGCATTTTCTGTTGAATGGAGAATAAGCCGCAAACTCATATCTTATTATTCATATAAATACCCTATTTATTTGATGATTTTCACTTTATAGTTTTATTTACTTTGCAGAGTAAAAATGCTTAAACTATTATTGAGAATATCAATTCAGAAATGACGAATGAAATGTTGCTAAGTATTTTAGGCAATTTAAGAAACAATTTTACCTTACAGACAATTTACAAATATTTCCAAAAAGTTATTCGGGTGATGGAATACTCTGCAAGGATAACTTATTTTAAAAAATACTTGTCTAGTTAGAGAGAAAAGGAAAATAGACGTTGACCAGAATGTAACCATTGCGGCATATTAAATTTCACTAAAGCAAGATAAAGTGCACGTGTATGTTAGGGTGAAATACAAAAATATAATTGTACGGCCAAATTTTTATAGTACATTCAAATTGACAACCATTTATTGATGGAAAATCACAACATTTGTGAAAGATGCGTCTTAACACTAAAAAATATATAAGGTGTGAGTTGAGTTCATTTGGGCTGGTCAGTTGAGTTTTAATAGGCTAATGGGCCTAATTCAAATAATGTTAAATAGGTTAAGACTTATTTAGTAGGTCACCTAGTAAAATCAAGCTCTATCTAATATCGTTATTCGGAGATAAAAAATAATAATGACTCAAATTTATATCCCATTAAGGTAGATATTTTCGGTTAAAAGTGTTAAATGAGAAGATATAGCTATTGGGAATGACTCAAGTGAGAGGACAAGGATAAGATTGATTTAAATTGGTTCTGAATTAGTATCTCAATGGGCTTGGGCATTTATTGGGCTTGTGGACTCATTGATTGGGTCAGTCAGCTAAGTAAAGTTATTGGGTCAGTCGAGTTGGACCAAGTCAAAGATAATTTGGTGCAACTAGACTGCATTCAACGTCAAACCCTATTTCTAAGGGATAATGGAGATATAGAGTACCAGAAAATCATTATTTTGACTAGTTGAGGAAAAAATCAGTTGCTAAAAATCCAGGCAGGTCAGCTAACAAAGACTGTAACCCACTTTGGTTGTTAGCGATGTTCCTAAATTGGTGAATACTTAGTTCAGAAGTTAAGGGAGAACATCGCAGATAAGCTTATTGGGTTAACGACTAGTTTTCTTGTATAAGCAGGACTAGAGTTATCAACTGTAAAAAACACAACATACAATAATCCAACATCAAACTCAAAGTTATCAATTTAATTTCTATTTTACATTGAGCCTTTATTGCTTTATTTACAGTATTTCTTTACATACTTTATCGCATTTATTTATCTCTTTCATTTACAAATTCATGCCTAATAATTATATTTCAATCAAACAAAATCACTAGCAGCTTTTCTTAGTATCATAGGAACTCATTGTCTAAGAAACAGAATCCATTTCTTAGCCAAATTGCTTAAACGTGGAAATCAAGAGTTGCAATATTAGTCGATTCACCTCGGCTGATCTTCGTTATTAGTCACGATTTTAATTGGCGCATGTAACTGCATTCTTGGACGAGTATATTTGATATAGACACTTCACAATCAGGAGCTAAGAAGAACGGTGGCCGGAGACAAGACAAGCCACAGGTTTCACAACCTAAAAAAATGCCTACTTCGACAGCACCATCTCCTCAACTGAGGACTATTGCCCCAATTGTACAAGGAGATGGAATTTCTACCTAGCCTATAGTGATGATCTCTTCTTTTATCCGTCAACAGATCGATTTAGGGCTCAACTATTTAATGTAGCAGATGTCAAAATAGTTAGCCTAGATTGTGAAGCCGATGGTCCACAATGAGGTGCATAACATCGGCTTCACAATGTCCAAGAGCAAGTTCAAAGGACATCCCAACAGCTAAAAAAGTATTTTGCAACCTCTTTAACTAGTATTGCTTTCACGTGGTATTCTTCTTTGTTTCATAATTTTGTGCATAACTGGTAAGATATAAAGAGGCTCTTCCATAATTGTTTTTGCAAGCCACATACAGACATAACAGTAGCCAACCTAATGAACTTAAAGCAACATATGTGTCACACCCTTCATGGAGGCATAACTGGCCGGAAGAATGGTAATTAAACCTCTGTAACCCTGACTCAAATAAAGAAACGATCATGACTCTTGACCAACCAATGAATAAGATCAAGCATTTAAAAATGCAAAAGTTAACATTAAAAGTTTGATAACTTAAACAAATCACCACTTAATGAAAATTTTGGCATAGGTTCCCTACAATATGGAACATGCCGCTATAAACTTTTGTTCTTATACAACAACAACACAAATACAATAAGAAGCTCCGCTACATTCATATCATCAATAAGACAAATACTGGAATATTACATTATACTAAATTTGACAACTACAGTTTTATTGTGACTGCAAACTTTCATCCTTGACTCCAAGTATGAGATTTAGAGGAATACCTTGTCATCAAATCCTCAGCAATACCTCGTATTAATGATTAACTTTCTTTGAGGTCCTGTTACTAAAAAAATATATCCAGAAAAGAGGGGTGAGTCCTACAGACTCTTTGAGTAGAAAATCGTACTCAAAGGGTACTAGTATCACGCCACACAAATGTATAACATATATAGTAACATTGTTTATATCGTAACTCACGTTACACGTATACATTGCAATCATCACAAAGTCACAATTTACATGATCTACACTATCACAAATTAATCAAAGAAATAATATCAAACAAAGCAACCAAATGGCCAACGAGTGACCCAGCCCTGCACAATATTATCACCTCCTACCGGGCATTTATGGGCCTGCACAACAGATTAATCTCCGTACATAATCCATCCTACGGGGGTTGAGCACTCAATAAAAAAAAAAAACCTTTATTAGAATAAGAATTTCTCAAAATTTTGAAATTATAATATCATAAGCGCACCTGGATTTTTAATTTTGGAGATAAAAATCATTTTTCATAAAATTTCACTTTGTTAGCCCTTATCAATCACAACCAATGTCAAACAAAGCAACCAATATCAAATAAACATAATTTAAATAAATTACTGAAATACTCTACTTGCTTATTTCCATATATCATGTATATTCAAATAAACATATAATTACACATACTAATCTAGCCCTTAAAGGCAACAATTAACCACTCACCAGTAAAACTCGTCACTCACACTTGCGTCCACATGTCTCATCAGGTCCACATTAGAATCCGAAACTGAAATTCATATTTCCAAATAATATTTAGTTAATAAACGTTATTGTTATAATTTTTTAATTACTAAGCTTATATCTCAACTTGTATAGGTTTTTTTATGAAAGTTTTTCAATTAATATGAATTATACTTTATGTGATAAGGTTAATAATGAAGAGACATTTTAAATGTCTTAACAATGCATAGGGTAGATGAAACCATTAAAAAAAAAATACTTAGTAAGTTAGAGATGTTAAAACTGTCTAACTTGGAATTTGGACCGGTGTGTACTTTAATGGTCATATCTTTCCCTAGGAAATTCCGAATCCAGTTTTGTAAAATTTATAAAATACTAGACACATGTAGCTTTATAATGGTATATCATTTGAAATTTTTAGATTTGTATATCAATACATTTTATTCTTTGAAGTTGCATAAAATTCTACAAAACACAGGATTTTGACAGTTTTAACCTAACCTTAGTTAATTGAACATAACTTTCTCTAGGAGAAATGAAATCCAATTCTGTTTATCAGGTTTATTAATAGACAAGTATATATATCTTTCTTATTTAGAAAAATTTTCTCAAATTAGTCTTGAACTCACTCAATTTCTTATATGAACAGAAAACATGGCACTAAAAATTCTGCGTGACCTAGCCGGAGTCTAACAGCTCTAACTCACAACATACTTGGAAACAAGCTACTAAATTTTACAGAAAATATTTCAAGACCATAAGGTATATTTTATCTTTCGAACTCTTAAATTAATTCTGCCCCAAAGATACTCGAAATACTAAATTTCTGTTACTCACAAAATCTGTCCTCTGCACCCTTTGAAAACCACTTAACTCTCATTTTTAACTTTTATAATATTCATTTGATTTAGTTTAATTTAATTACAATTATCAAGAACCTATACTACCAAATTTCAATACTAGTGTACTACCAAGCTACATGTCATTCAATTTCCAATTTCTAAAATAATTCTCTAATTAAATAACATTGACTATTAATGATCATTCCATAGAAATGCTTTAAACGTTAAGAACTTATATAATTTCATTTTTATTTTTTTTTTGTCATGACAATGAACAGTATCAAAAAGAATACTATTAAGAATTTTGTATTCTATGATATGAAATCTGGTTTCTTGTATTAATAGTATTGTTACTCAGACTTATATAATAGACTTGTCCATTAACGATTTCAATGATAGGATTTAGAAGCGAGGGCCCCCTGTTCTATATAATCAAATTAGTTTAGGTTTGATACAATTATAATAATAGATAAATTCTCCAATTTACATCATGAATATTGTTCCTGTAAATCATTGTGGTCTACATCATTACTAGTTGGACACTCTCATCTCTAGAAAGTTTCAATCAAGTTGGATCGTGCAGGATAACTTACTATGTATGAATAACTTAGTATGTATGTGTGTTAGACTGCGTATACTGGTTTACAGCCATGATTGTTCAATTGCATAACTAAGTTTCTGAGTGTGTATGTTAAAAACAAATTGGTAATTTTTAACTTATGTACATCTTGTACTTCAGCTTAGTATTTCTTAAATTTCATAAATGCTCCCGCTTGCTTGAGTTATATTTTAGTGAAGAATTAAATTCTTATTTGCATTATAGGATTAAAAATGCCTAGAATTACAAGTATCCTAAGACAAACCAGCAATCAAGAATGAGTTAACCTAAAATCAAGCTGCAAACTTCACTCTTTTACGTTCCTAAAGCCACCAAATTAAAAAGGACAAGACAATCTCATAACTTGATTGAACTTACTACAAGAAACATATGGTTCATAGTCAAAAAAAGGAGGTAATCTCTCATGGAACAGGAGTAGACTTTGCTTGCTATCATGGACAGTAGCACTTACACGACAAAGAAAAGAAAAAAAAAACCAAGAAGACTGTGAAAGAAAATCATTACAAACTGCCATTAATCTCCTCTAATCCAAGTAAATTTCAGCTTTCCAATATAACTTCTAAAGTCCACAAGAGTAAAAGGGAGGAAACCACTCACCAAAAGCTTAAATTTAGATGCCCAAATGGCAAACCACGACAAAGTTAAAAAGAGCAAGGAAGGAATAACAGAGCTTGGCAGATTGAAAGATGGAGAAGAAAGAATAAATCGGTTTTCAACTTCCAAATGAATCACCAACAGCCCAAGAGGTTCAAGAGGAATAACAAAGGAGAAGGAAGAATAGACCAAATGTAACACAGGAAGCCTCACATGGCAAGGATAAAATTTAATTAAGCAAGGCTGCCTCACATGGCAAGGATAAAATTTAATTAAGCAAGGCTGAGTTTTTTTGTTGCAAGGCAGAAGTTCAACACGGCAGAGCTAAGAGGAAGAGACTAGAACCATCAAAGAAAGTAAAAGAAGAGAAATAGAAAAGTAAGTCGATTAAAGGAGAGGACAAAAATTGAAGATAAAAGAAAAAATGTCACACCCCTCACAGAGGTATGACTGACTGGAGGATTGGGGAACCAAACCTCCGTGACCCTAACTTTAAAACAAAGTAACACACATGACTCTTAGCCCATCTAAAGAATAAAAGTAACTTTTATAAATCAAAAGTTCATTTAAATTTTTTTTTTTTTTTTTGAAACAGTTAACAATTTACTGAAAAATTTTAGCAAAGGTCCCCAGCAATATGGAACATGCCTCAGAACACAAACACTTATGCTTATGATCCCACACAACAATAATACCAAGATAACAAGGAGTTTCATTCTGTCCACATCCTAATCAAGGCCAATAACGAGACTCTTACATCATACCAAAATTAGACACCTCTTAATTATAATGTGACTGTAAACATTCATCCTTAACTGCAAGTCTGAGATCCTGGAAACACCGTGCCGCATTCATTCGACAAGTCACAAGCTCGACGATGCTATGTACCGAACTCCTGTCATGAAAAAAAAATATCCACGAGAAAAGGATGAGTCCTAGGGACTCCATGAGTGCAAATCGTACCCAAAGGGTACCAACATCACACAACACAAGTGTGTAACACATAGATTGTAACATCATGTAATATTGCTCATATAACATTTCACATATACGTTGTACGTTTCACAAATTCACAATTTATCTGACACAGATGATCACAATTTAAATCAGAACAAGAATATCACGCAAAACAATCAAAGGGCCAACGAGTGACCCAGCCCTGCACAATATTATCACCCCCTACCAGGCATTTACGAGCCTGTACAACTAATTGATCTCCATACACAATCTATCCCACCGGGGCTAGGCACTCAATTTAAAAAAATATTTATCAGAATCTAAATTTTCTTATGATTTTAAATCGGAACATCCTAGGTGCACCTGGATTTTTACTTTCAGAGTTAAAACTCACTTTTCATAAAAATCTCACTTTATTGGCCCTTATCAACCACAGCCAATGTCCACAAAGCAATCAATATCAAATCAACATAATTTAAATAAATTACTAAAGTTTTACTTGCCTAATTTCCATATATCACGCATATTCAAATAAACATATAATTACACATACAAATCTAACCCCTAAAGGCAGCAATTAATCACTCACCTGTTACCAATTCCATTCGTCACTCACACTTGCATCCACGCGTCTTATCAGGTCCACATTAAAATTCGGAGCTGAAATTCATATTTCCAAATAATATTTAGTTCACAAACGTGATTGTTATAATCTTTTAATTACTAAGCTTCTATCTTAACTTGTATAGGTTTCTTGATGGAAGTTTTTCTATTAAGCTATTACCTGTCAAGTAATATGAATTATACTTTATGTGATAAGATTAATAATGAAGAGACATTTTAAATGTTTTGATAATGCATACAGTAAAAGAAACCATTAGAAAAGATTGAAAACACTTAATAAGTTAGAGATGTTGAAACTAAGTGTTCACTATAATGGTCATATCTTCCTCTAGAAAATTTCAAATCCAGTTTCGTAAAATTTATAAAATACTAGACACATGTAGCTTTATAATGGAATATCATTTGTAATTTTTGGATTTGTATATCAATACATTTTATTCTTTGAAATTGCATCAAATTCTACAAAATGCAGGATTTTGACAGTTTTGACCTTATCTTAGTTAATTGAACATAACTTTATGTAGGAAAAATAAAATCTGATTCTGTTTGTTGAGTTTATTAATAGACAAGTATATATATCTTTATTATTTAGAAACTTTTCCTAAAATCTGTCTTGAACCCACTCAATTTCTTACATGAACCAAAAACGGGGCATTAAAAATCCTGCATGACCTAGCTAAAGTCTAACAACTCTAACTCACAACATACTTTGAACCAAGCTACGAAATGTTGCAAACAACATTTCCAGACCATAAGCTACATTTTATCTTTTGAACTCTTAATTTAATTCTATCCCAAAGATATTCCAAATACTGAATTTCTGTTACTCACGAAATCTGCTCCCTACACCCTCTTCAAAACTACTTAAGTCTTTTATATACTAGGATTCTCAACTTTCATTACCTAAGTTGAATGACAAGTTAACACTTAAAATTTTATGTAAAATAAGAGGTATAATAGAATTAATATATATATAGTAAAACAAGGAAATTAAATAACAACAATTTGCTTCCTTCTCACTCACCTCAAGTCCAAGTTTAAAAAAACAGGGCAGCTGGTGGCTTTCAAGGCAAGGACTTAGCTTGGAGAATAAAAAGGAAACTGTTGGTTGTCATATCTTGAAGGAGGACTACAAGCAACACCAACAAGGACTACTACTTCACATGTTTAGAAGGAAACAAAAAGAAATAATCACAAGAAAACTTCTGCCAACGCTTTGCTTACTTTATTTTCGTTTCCCACACACACAAACAACAGCACCCAAAGAAGGATGAACTAACCACTGAAAACTAAGGCATAAACATGGGTTGAACCCCTTAGCTATTGCCCTTAAGACAAAGCACAGTGGTAGCTGCCAAGGGTGTTACTTGGTCACCAAATATAACTAGGCAAAGCAAGGGGGCAGCAAGGAAATAAAGGAGGAAGGATAAACTGAAATTTGCAAAATAGAGGCAAAAACTCTTAACTGAAACATGCAAAATAGAACTGCCTAAACGCTGGAATTATGGTGCTGTTGCAACAAGGAGGGACTGTCACGCAGTTCAGAGGAGAATTTTGGATGGTAAAGTTAGATCCAATTCATGTACAAATCAAGGAGGAAGAGAATGACTCATGTTGGGAGTGGCAGAAGGAATAAGAAATTTTTGGAACTAAACAAAAACAAGGGAGGACTTTATTTCTCCCTCAAAGTGACTAAAATACAACACAAAGGAAAGTAAAATAAATGGTGAAGTTGGTTGGCAAAGGCTAGAAAAAGAGAACAAAAGAAATAATAAACTAATTCCAAAGATAAAAAAATAAGTCTATGGCCAATATGCTAAATTTGTGACACACATTAATTATTGACATACAGACTTATATTCATTATATATATATATATATAAATGCAAACAATATTTTATTTTTGTTCACTTATGGAAAATGATTATTTAATCCATCACGACGATTTACATAGCATATCCTGAAACGTACGTTAAGTGGTTAGGTTCTAGGATATTCAATTACTTATTTAATTTATTTGTGTTTGTCATTTTATAACTAAAATTTTACACATCATTTCTAAAACTTGATTATTACGTTACCGAGTTGTAAGGGTCATAACAACATACGAATATTCGATAACGTACATTAAATTATTGGATTATAATAAAAACGAAGATAGAGACTCAGAAGAATATGATAGAATTTGGAAAGTAAAGTCAAAGCCCACATGTTTAAGTTATGGCTAAAATTTAATCTTAATTATAAATTGTATATATATATATATTAATGTTCATTAAATTTTAAATTTCAATTTCCAAGTCATACGATGCTGGGTTATAACAATATAGATGAACCAGTAGCTGAGTATATGGAGAGATTCAGAAAGCTGAGAAGCAAATACAATGTTTAATTACCAAAAGCAAAGTATGTCATAATGGCAGTGAAAAACATGCATCAGTAGCTGAAAGAGAAACTAGTTGCTCAAGAATGTACTAATTTGACTCAGTTGGTATCTAAAGCTATTAGAGTCAAATAGTTCATTTTAGAAAAAGAATAGCGGAGAACTAACAAAAGTGGAAGAGGTCCACACTTAGTGCTAGTGGTGGATTTAGCCGATCTTGATTCAGAGAAGACAGTCGATAGTGAAGATGAGCCATCAACTGATGTGTTAGTGGTTGAGATCTTAGTAAGAAAACCTTATTCTTGCCTTGCTTTCAGACTAAACAAGGGAAAGGAGATCCCCAAAGTGGAAAATAAAGAAGATTACTTACTTGACATCTCCAAAATCGATCAGATCTTTGACTACCTGTTGAAGGACAAGCAAATCAAGTTGACTAATGGACATAAGATCCCATTGACTGCTGAGATCAAGGACAAACATTACTATAAATGGCATAATTCATATAGTCATGTTACTATGCATTGTTTGATTTTTAGGAATGTTATCCAAAAAGCCTTGAAAGATGGAAGGTTCAAATTAGCTGTAAGGGAACACATGAAATGTCAGTCGATACTAATCCATTTCCAGCCATATCTGCCAATATGATTGCTGTATCAGGTCTACTACCCAAATATTAATAATATCCAAAAGATTTAGCTTGGAAACAGCCTATACAGAAGCAGTGGAGAGTCAAAGGAGAGACAAAAATTGAAACATCGGCTACTGCTAGGGGCAACTAGCTGTACAGCCAAAGCAGCAAAAGTCAGTAGTCAAAAGACAAAATGTGTTTAAAAGACTTCCCTTCCCAGCAAACCTAGAATGAGGCAGAAATAGCATCTTCGACAAGTTAAAATTCCCAAAGTTTGATAACGAGCCGATCCTAGCAAGAAAATGAAAAGTAGTTGAGTTTAACATTGGAAATAAAATATCCATTCTAAGAATATCTACTCAGAATTATGAGCAAATAAAGTCTCAGAAGATGATCAAGCCAAAGGTATCTGTAGAAAAAGGTCAATGGTTCTTAAACAAGTATATTACAAAGGAGCCACCTTAACCGACCTTAACAGAAGACCTTATTTGTACTCAAAAGCAAAGGAGACAAAGGCAAAAATCTAACCAAAAGCTAAAAATGTTAGTAGAAGCCAAAACAGTGGTAAGGAAAGAGGTGGAGTCTCCCAAGAAAACTGATGCAGCCACAAATAAAACAATCGAGGCAAATTCAGTAGAAGTTGATAATCTAGTCACAACAGCTAAAATAGATTCAGCAGAAGTGGGTAATTTAGTTGAAATTGTTGAGGTAGACTTTAGAAAAGGTGATAATCGTGAGATGACATTCGTGGTCAATTCTGTTGAAGTTGGTGACCTAAAGGAAGAAGGTACCAAAGAGCCCTTAGTAGATATTGACATTGTCAACATTCTGTTAAGTGAATTCTTAGTTGAAGATAGAGCATTGGTGAAACTAAAATGAAATATTTTTGTTGAAGAAACTGAATGGGCTACTTTATTGGATAAGAAGAAGATTAGGCCAGCCATGATACAGTTTGAGAAACCTTCAGAAGCTATGACTAACCATCCTAAGTTTTTGTACATAAAAGTTCATATCAATGGTAAGCCCGTTAGTCGAGTCTTCATAGATTATAGAGCAGTTTTAAACATTATGCTTATTAGTGCAATGTTGAAACTAGGTAAGTCAAAAGCCAATCTTAAATCTACCAATATGAAGATGATCAATTTTACAGGAGAGACAACCATTGTAGTTAGGGTACTGGTAGCTGAGATCACTGTTGGAAACAAAATCACAAATTTAGTATTCTTTGTGTGGATGCTGTAGTATAAAAGTTACAAAAACAATAAACACTTTTGAAATGCTTAAATCGAATTAGAATTTCTCTTTTCTTAAGATTATATTTGCATCTTACTTATACCGGGTTATAACAAATAAGTCTCCCAAGGTAAAACAAATTCTTTTATATCTAAGATTATTATTAGATATAAACAGAAACTATAACTTGAAAAGAGAAAGAAAAAGAAAAAGAAGAGATATATGAAAATAGGTTAACCATATTACTTTTATAGGCCTTCCATGAAAGAACATTTCAATTCATATGAAGTTAATATCCAAAAGGAAATGCCTTTTTATTTAATTAAAAATTCATTACTTTTTTATTAAGTCACATAGTCATAAAAGTTCATATAAGATTTTTAATGAAAAAAATTCTTGTTCATAAAAAAAACTTTTTTATGAAACTAAGTGTCTTTTCACTTAAGCAAAGAATAATGACTTTTTGATTAAGTCACAATAACCAAACTTTATCTCTATTCAATACTTTAATAATTATTCATATAAAATTTATTTTATGAAAGGAAATAACCTTTCATTTGAACAAAAGTAATAACTTTTGATTAAGTTAAATTACTTTAAAAACTTATGAAAATTCCTAACAGATGCTAAACTCACTTTCTCGGTTTTGTTAGGCAAAGATTGGATTCATTCCAATCAGTGCATTCATTCCATGTTGCACCAGGTGTTAATGTTTTAGGAAAGTGACAAGATTGAAGTGGTATCAGCCAATTAGAATCCATTCACAGCTGATATTAAGGTAGCAAAGGCTATTTTCCACTTTTCACAAGTGGAGATAATTAAATTGCCAAGCAATTATGAAGAAGGGTCTTTGGAATCTTGCAATTTCACTGCTCAGGGTTTCCAGATAAAGATCTAGTTAACAAATGAGGCCAAATCACAGCTTCTCTTACAAGGTTTTAATGAATCAAAATATTAAAATAGTCAAGAACGTCCTACAACAGCTTGATGTGCTATTAGTCGAAACTAGGAATGAGGACAAACCCCTAGCACGCTTAAAGGGCATGAGAAAGAGCATGATAAGCTAACAAACCAAATGCAAAAAGAGGAAAATTGCAGGCTCCATTTATAAAAGAGAATCCCAGTTTTGAAACTCAAGATCTTTTGATTGATGTCAACTTGGGTACTAAAGAAGAACCAAGAACAACAAGGATCAGTGGCCTATTAGTTGAATCCGATAGACATTGGCTAACCTAGCTCATCAAGCGGTACAAAAATTATTTTTCCTGGGAATACCATGAAATGCTAAGGTTATCTAGGCAATTGATTGAGCATTGGTTACCAATAAAAGAAGGCTTCAAGCCTCACAAACAGCCAGCTAGAACGTTCAATCCTGGATTAATGTCAAAGATCAAAAAGGAGATTGAGAGGCTTTTAAAAGCTGAATTCATACATACTACTAGGTATGTGGAATGGCTATCTAACAAAGTCCCTTTTTTATAAAGAAAAGTGGCCAAGTCAGGATCTGTACAGATTTCAGAAACTTGAATTTGGCTACCCCCAAGAATGATCTGTTATGCCAGTAGTCGATATGCTGGTGGATACAGCCTCCAATCACGGGATTCTCACCTTCATAAATAGAAATTCAGGATACAACCAGATATTTGTAACCAAAGAAGACATTCACAAGACTGTATTTCGTTGTCCTAGTGCATTAGGAATTTTTAAATGACTTTTCATGCCATTTGGCCTAAAAAAAGCAGGTGCAAAGTACCAACGAGAGATGAACGCTATTTTCATGACCAAATTGGTCATAGCATAGAGATCTATATAAATAACGTGGTGGTAAAGTCAGAAGGGATTGACCATTATCTAGCCAATCTGGATCAAGCCTGAAAAAGAATAAGATTTCACAACTTGAAAATGAATCCAGCTAAATGTGCTTTTAGAGTCTCGGCTGGTAATTTTCTCAAATTTCTTGTACGTCGACAAGGAATTGAGATTAACAAGAACAAAGCTAAAGTAATATTGGAAGTAAGACCACCACAAAACAAGAAAGAATTGCATGGCTTAATTGACAAAATCAACTTTATGAGAAGATTCATTGCCAATTCGGCTGGCAAAATGAAACTTTTTCATCTTTGCTAAAGATAAGAGGAGCTGAGGAGTTTATCTGAGAAAAAGATCAGCAATTGGCATTTAAGCAAATCAAGTAGAGCTTAGCCAATCCACTAGTCTTAATGCCTGCAATACCAGGTAGACTTTTGAAGCTTTATATCTCAGCTGCTAAGGAATCCATCGGTTGCCTACTTGTATAGGATGCTGAGGATAAAACTGAAAGAGCTATTTATTGCTTGAGTGGACTTTTAAATGATGCATAATGTAGATATACTCCAATTGAAAAGTTATGTCTTTCCTTATACCATGCTTACATCAAGTTGGAGTATTATCTCTTGCCTAAAAAGGAGTTAGTCATATGTAAAATTGACATAGTGAAGTATTTACTTAATAGGCTTGTTTTGCAAGGAAGATTAATGAAATGAGCCATTAAGTTAAATGTTTTTGCTTTGAAATGTGTCCCATTGAGAGTTGTTAAGAGACAGGCCTTGGCTGATTTCTTAGCTCAACATCCATGTGTGGAGGTACATGATCCATTAGTTGAGATACACAATTATATTCATTTAAAGCCTTGGATCTTGTCATTTGATGAGTCTAGAACTCAAAAAGGAGTAGGTACTTGAGTTGTTATCATAGGCATGGTTATTATTGGCCAACCATTACATTTGATTGCTATAATTATGCTAAAGGGTAAAAGGCATGTCAACTATATGGTCCAATTCAAAGAATGCCAGCTGAGAAACTTCATCCTATCATCAAGTTATGGCTATTCAAAGGTTGGGTTATGGATTTAATTGCTAAGATTTATCCCCTTTCATCGAAGAAGCATTCCTTTATTATTGTAACAACAAATTATTTCACTAAAGGGGTACAAGCTCAGTCGATGGTGAATGTAACATAAGATGATGTAATTAGCTTCATTAAAAACTAAATTATTCATCAATTTGGTATTCCTCAAACGGTAACAACTGATTAAGGTATAGTTTTCATTGGGGATAAGGTGGTGGCTTTTGCACAAGAGTTTTGTATTAAAATAGTTCATTCAATACCATACTATGCTCAAGCTAATAGGCAAGCATGGGCTACTAACCGAAACTTAATCGACATGATCAAGAGATCCTTAGAAGTCAAGCCTAGAAAATGGAATGAAGAATTATCATAAGTTCTTTGGGCTTACAAAAATGCTAAGTGCATGGCAACTGGTCTTACTCTATATTGGCTAATGTATGGTCAAGGTGTTGTGTTATCTTTGGAGATTACAGTTATATCTTTAAAGGTGGCAAAGCAAAATAATTTGGAGCCTCATGAGTATTTATAAGATTTATTTATGGAGTTGGATCCAACTGATGAAGATTAGTTAATGACACTTAATAATATTCGGCTTAACATAGCTAAGGTGGCCACGAACTATGATAAGCATGTCAAGGCAAAGAAGTTTGTAGAAGTTGACCTTGTTTGGAAAACCATTTTACCAATTGGAACTAAAGATCCTAAGTTTGATAAATGGTAGCCAAATTGGGAAAGACCCTTTATTATTGGCTAAGTTATTCTAGGTGATGCTTATCAGCTACTTAACATGCAAGGAGAAGAACTAAATAGGAGTATCAATGGAAAATACTTTAAGTTTCAATACCCTTCCATCTGGGAATGAATGTTTTAATGAGTCTTAAAAGTAGCTACAAGCCAGCTACTTAGCTTAAAAAACAAAAAGTCGCCTAATACAACTAGAAAAACAAGTTTTCATTTTGGTGGTGTAGGGATCATTGCCAAAGAGACAATATCTTCAACAGTTGAAGAATCAGTAGCAGTAGGTGAAGCAGTATCAACTTTGCTTTGAGGTACAATAGCAAGCTCAGAATTACCAATAGTTTGTTCTTTCTTCACCTCAGCTAATATTTCTTTCAGTTGAGCCCAAGATTTCTCGGCTTCAGCTAAACCAGCTTCCCCAGCACTTAGATCACTTTCCAAAAGAGCCTTATTTTGTACCAAATAAGTAATCTCAGAATCTAAGGATGTGCTCCAATTGTACAAATTGATTTTGACATTGGTGCTATTTTTAAGCTTAGCCGGGATGGATTTTAGCTAAGGTTGGAGAGAAGCTCTTTCAGTTTGAATTTGAGTTAGTTCCTTGTTCAGAACTTTCAATTTCCTGGTAATTCTTGCTTCCTCAAAAAGATTCTCCTGCCGATCTTTCTGTACAACTTCAAACTGGGTCTGAAAGGTGCTCTTCCTAGCTTCAAGGACAGCTAGCTGTGCCATCTAAGAGGCATTGATCTCTTTACGCTCTTTATTGACTTTGTATAGAAAATTCACATTATTGAAGAGCAAAGCCATTTGGTTAAAGACTACTTTTATAGTAGGGGATACTAAAGAAGCATCAGCCAACATAGCCATCTTAGACATCAGTAACTTAAGAGTCTCGGCTATTTTAGGATCAGAGGGGAAGCCTTTCAAAATTTGATATTTAACAAATCCCAAATACATGGAGATAGGGGAAGAGTCCCTTATGGTAGGGCTAGCAAATAGGGTTGGAGACTTAAAGTACTACTCCAGGATTTCATCAGAAATTACAAGCAACGTAACCGAGGAAGAGGCAGTGGGAGGTGTTGCTTTTGGAGTACCAGGAACCTTGGTGAACTCAGATGCTTGAGTCTTGAGTTTCTTTTCTGCAAAAACCAAGAAGAATGATCAGTTGGCCAAACACATTAAGCAATAAAAATAAGATTGGTTGAAAAGTACCTTAACCGAAAGTTCTGTCTCAACTAGCGATCTTTTGGATTTTGTTGTAGGAGCAGGAACTGGTGGGGTATGAGAAGGCTGTCGAGTAAGCCTTCTGACATTCCCAGCTTTAATACCTCCAGGAGTTCCCTGGAAGTTCTCTACATCAATAGCCTCAAACGGCTAATTTTTTAAGAAAAGAAAAGTCCACAGAATCAAAAAAAAAAAAAAAAGAAAGGAAAATTGAAGTAAATATAATATGGTTTACCTTTGGAATAGCCATGAGTTTTACGTTTCTTTGGAGGATTTTTAGCAGCCAATGTTATTGTCTTTTTCTTAGGCTCAAATGAGTCATCTGATTGCCATCAATCAGTCTTGTTAAGTAAGTGGTGGCAGAAGTCGAAAGGAAAAGAGATTGAGCAAGCGGCCACCAATTCATAAACTCAGTTGATTCCTAGGTGAGGTCTCAAAGAGGAAGTATTCAAACAGGTTCAGCTTTATAGAATTGTTTTTAGCTAATTGTTGCAGCTGGGACAAAGATAGATTTAGCCGAGTCTTATGTTTGGACATTATAGTAATGGGTAATGGAATATCCTGAGTTAATCCAAACTATCAAGAAAATCATTGAGGATTGTATGGTTCCAAAGAAGACTTATTGTGCTGAGTAGTGGACTTTACCTTATGAATAAAGTCTCTGGCAGTAAGTATGTTATACCAGCCGAGCACCATGTCAAAAGAATAAGGGGAACCATCAAGATAAAGGGTATCAGTTGCCAGCCAAGCAGGACCATATTTTTTCTCACGGTAAAGGAGTAGATAAGGAAGACTTCTAGCAAGTGAACTAAAAATTCTATTTGCCACATTAAACACAGAAAGCCTAGTCGAGGAGATTAATTACAGTAAGTGCCTATAGGTAATTGGGTTTTTAGGTGATGGAATATTAGCCAAGAGGGAGGTGTGGAATTTTGAAAAATAATGGTAAATTTATAATTGCAGAAATTACAAGGGCCTAGATAATGTTCTTAAATCTTGGTTATTCTTTAGCCGATCCACAGCTAAAAAAAGACTTTTATATAACAAAGCAAGAAATATAGGGGATAAAGCCAAAGCTTTACCCAAGGTAATAATTACTAAGAAATACAAAAATTCATAAATAATAGTAACAGAGCTAGTACAGATGAAGTATTTATATAGCCAATACAATAAAAAGGCATTATGCTCAGCATTAGTAACAAGGCCTTTATTTTTGGCATTGACAGAAAGGAAAACCGAGTATGATGAAGTATTTTTGTTAAAAATAATACCAAGATTGTCATCTAAAAATTCTTCAAACAAGCTAGAGAGTTCTTCACTGTCGACTAGCAGCTCAATGATAGACACGACATCAAGAAGCACAAGGCTCACCATTGCAAAAGGGAAGATGAACCTATTGCTGGTAATGGACTAGAATCCAAAAAGAAGGTTGGTGTTGAGGGCAATATCCTGATATAAGAGAAAGATGATATCGAAAAATTTTCACTTTTTCTAGTCTTCGCCACCGATAGTCGAGACATGAGAAAACCAGTTCGTATATGCCATGGTTTTGTAAGGCCAGACTCAAAATTCAGAAGAACATTTATACACCGAATACTAGTCTGAGGTGATGGGCAGTTAAAAACCCTTATGAGAGATAAATCTTTGGAGAATCAAAGAGCTTTGGGCAGAATCAAAAGTTGCTAACCCTATTATGAAGGAATTGGGTCGAGGGGTATAAGGAACTAGAGTTTTTTGAATCACCATTTCACGTGGTAATGATGATGAAGAATGGTTAATCGATGAACTTGAATCAACTGAAGTATTAAGGGAAAAATAGAACTTATTCTGAGAATCTGAAGCTGAAGAAGATATGGAAATAGAAAACAGGAAACAGAGGATGCAAAGAAACTTGGAGAATTCAGAAGAGGATTGAGAATGCATAGTAGAAAAGGAAATTTTCGGCCAGCCAATTATAAGAGAGTCAACATTAATCACGAAATTCAAATTCAAAATACCTGCATCAGTCCTTGGAAGACAAAAAGTATGTTGGAAGGATTTATTGGCCGCCTATCCATTAAGACAGCTGAGAATTCAATTTTGAAAAGGAGATCAGGTGCATCGATTTTGGTATTTCATGCATTCATACCTAAATGATGCAGGGGCAAAGTGTTAATACCAAAAAATATGCAAGGTGTGAGCCGAATTCATTTAGGCTGGTCAGCTGAGCTTCAATTAGCTAATAGGATGGGTCAGCTAACTAAATTTAGGACTAACTTAGATAATGTTAATTGGGTTAAGACTTATTTAGTAAACTGCCTGGTTAGTGAAATCAAGCCCTATCTAGTGTCGTTATTCAGAGATAAGAAAGGATAATGGCTTGGATTTGAATTCTTAAAATCAGGATTTTCAGTTAAAAGTGTTAAATGAGAAGATATAGCTACTGGGAATGATTCAAACGAAAGGATAAGGATAACACCTATTCAAATTGGTTTAGAATTGGTATCTCAATGGGTTTAGACATTTATTGGGTTTGTGGACTCGTTAGTCAACTAAGTAGATTTATTGGGTTTGCCAAATTGGACCAAGTTAAGGGTAGTTTGGTGCATTTAAACCGCATTCAACGTCAAACCCTATTTCTAAGGAATAGTGGAGATATGGAGTACAAAAAAAATCATTATTTGGACTAGCTGAGGCATAAATCAGTTGCTAAAAAATCAGGCAGGTTAGCTAATAAGGGCTCTAACCCTCTTTTGTTAGTAGCTATATTCCTAAATTGGTGAATTAGAAAGTTAAGGGAGAACATGACAGATATGCTTAGTGGGTTAACAGCTAGTTTTCTTGTATAAATAGGACTATAGTTATCAATTGTTAAAAACACAACACACAACAATCCAACATTAAACTCAAAGTTATCAATTCAATTCCTATTTTACATTCAGCCTTTGTTGCTTTATTTACAATATTTCTTTACATACTTTATTTACAGCATTTCGTTCATGCTTTATCGCATTTATTTATTGCTTTATTTTACAAATTCATGCCCAATAATTACATTTTAATCTTAGTAAATCACTAGGAGCTTTCTTTATTATCCTAGGAACCCATTGTCTAAGAAACATAGTCCCTTTCTTAGTCAAATCGTTTGAACATAGAAAGCAAAATTGCAAAGTTAGCCGATTCATCTTAGCTGATCTTCCTAGAAAAATATTTCGCAAACAACGGTTTAAAAAAAGACTTTCCAAAGTTGACAATTTTGCAAAGAATGAAAGAAACAAACATGAGTGTTTAAAAGTATAATTTATGTTTTTTAGATCAGCAAAACCATAAAATAATAAAGTGTTTGGATTTTAATTTTGCAGGGCAATAATTTTGCATAATTTGGTAGTTTTGCTATGTATTGACGTTATGTGTTTCTTAGTTTTCTAATTGTAATGTTAATTAGAAGATATTTAATTTATGTCGTGAAATTTGTAGAAAATGTATTTTTCAAGTTAATAAATGTACGATTAGTTACTGATGAATATTTTCTTTAAAAAAAAGTTAGATTTAAAGAATACAACACCATAAAATTGTTGGTTTGTATGTTGTAAAAGGATATGTATAAGTGGAATCTTGGATATAGGTTTTGGGGGAAAAAATTTGACCTCGCAGAAGTATTTGGCTTCAATAAAATACAATTCAATAGTGGCTCCTTTATAGGACATATTACCAATTGGAGGACTTAAATTTTGTTTTTTGGACCTACAAAGGAATTAAGGATCTGAATACACATTCATGTCATTCATTGAATTGTATTCCCATTACACAAAGCGTAGTCATGTCATATTGAACATGATTAGCTTAATTTACAAAGACGAAAATTATAATATTATATTACAATGGTTTCTTGGAGAAATTTCAGCATTTTTTTTTTCACATTGGTTTTACAACAAACCAAAGCACCATTAAGTTAACAAGTTCAAAAGAAAAAAAAATGATTAAAAAAATAATAAAATAAAATAAAAAACACCAAAAAGTGCAGTAACTTAGAGTGCTACGTCAAGGACAATGCTACTACACATGAATAATGACCTTTTTCAAACGATTTGTCCACTCCTGATAAGAGTTACGTAGAACACAAAATCTTCAGATGCTATCAGCTCAAACAAGCTCTCATCACCAGCTTCTACACCATTGTCCCTAGGAAATCTGCTCCATGCACCCCCTTGTGAAACTACTACTTGATCATTGAAAATAGTAAGATGGTCTAACCATCCAAAATTTGTTTCGTCTTTGTAAACTTACTATGTGGGGCTAAGTGGACATGTGTTCTTGTATATATGCAGCTAGAATTTTCTGCATTGTAAATTAACAATAAAATGAATTTGATTTAATGTCACAATATATTATATGTTTTTCTTATAGCAGTAACATGATATTGTGATTTATACAACATTTATTTAGGCAATGTAGTGGTGGCACTGGTGTTGTGAATTAAGCAAAATGAGATTCATTGCCAAACTCATTGTTCACTTAATTGATAATGTCATCGCTTATTGCAAGAATTCTGAAAATGTTTAAAATTTATTCATCAAATAAATAGACAAAAGAAGATGTCAAGTAAAATTGAGTTTCGATAATACCAAATTGTACAAATTCAATTATTATTACACATGGTCTGATAAAAATATAACTGTCTAATTCAAATTGTACCTGCTATCATAATTATCCTATTAATATTATAATAGAAGTTGTAATGTCTCATTACAACTGTAATTATCTAATTAATACTATGAAATGTCGCACAATCCTATTGACCACGATATTTTATATAAATGGGCTAAAATAGATAAATTAGGTTGTTCTCTTATACTTTCTTTATAGATTTTTAACTTATTTACTTTGATTATATTAACTTGATCGTCAAAAATTTTTCAGGTCTAGATAATCTCCCTCTCCACATCTTGCATGTTAGATTGCCACGCAAAACACAACCCAACTAGTCAAATTCACACTTAACATTAGCGTCATCTTTGAGAACATTTAGATTTTTTGATCCCTACACAGTTCTCAGCCCAAAACAGACCCACACATAAGCCAACGAACAACATCTTTGTCGTTCATAACACGCATGTTCTTTAATCATATATTTTTCACCCCATTATAGGCCTCAAACAGCCATTTCAAGACCATTGCAGCTCCAAACTTCGTCTTCCTATCAACCTAAATTCATCCGCCAACGGAGCTCAAATGCGCAGCTACGAGTGGTTGAAAGCCCCTGCCATCTCTTCCATGTGCAGTGGAAACGTAGCCTGGTTCCCAACTAATTCTGGCATCCAACCGTCAAACATAGCCCAACGCAACATTGTTTTCGCAGTCCCGATGCCACAACTCGAACAATGAACCCATCAAAGACCTCACAATCTCCCACGATCAGCTGGAGGCTTCAGGACCTCTTTGCTCATAAAAACTCATTTGAAATTCATTTTGGTCCAAGATCCAAGTTTCAGCTCGGATTGACCCTTGACTTAGTCACAACACATGTGCACTCTTTTGAGTTGGGCCAGGTATGCTAAAATGAATTAAACAAAATAGAAAATATACAATTTACATGGAGTAAGTCACACTTTGACGTAACCATTGGACTTCTCCAAGTCCCAGGCTTTGCAAGAAGAAATTTCTACTCGTAAAATATTGATATTATGTGTTTATTGTATTAGATGGACTTTCAGCGCTCAATTATATTATTTGAGCATTATTCTCGTTCTTGTATGTTTGTCTAAACATACTCACATGCCTCGATTATATAATATTAAAAAAAAAAATTAAATTCATATTATAGGACTAATAAATATTACCGAATATGAAATTATGATATGAGAATTTTAACATAATCACGTGTCTGGTACCTAGCTGGTACAATTTAAGTGATAATTCAACTAAAATGCTTGGTAAATTTGTCCAAGACAATTGTTATTTTATGACATGCACAAAATTTCATGTTTTTATAAATTTCTATGTGAATCACAGACACACGTATATAAATATACAACCTTACAACTGGCCCTCATAAATGATTATTAACTCCATCGCAAATTATTTACATTTTTATGGTGATTGTTGTTTAGTGGATTGTTTGTTGATTGATATTTAGTAGTGGGTATACGTTTCAATTGTATAAATTTTTATATGAATTTTTGGCCTTGACTCAGACCAATAGAAATAATTTTTATAATACTCATTTATTATTCTCAAACTTGAATCAACTGACGACTGAGCCTTTTGCTTATTATTTGGTACTTGATAAATGTTTTGGAGTGATTTAGCATACATCTTAGCACAAAAAAAGAAGCATATAGAGGTCAAAAAATGACTGCAAAAGAAAAATATTCCTCCATCGCATTTCAAGTTACATACAGTTTAGGATCAAGTCATGAAACTCAAATGATCAATACATCATGAACAGTAAAGCAATTTGCATATGTTATGTTAAAGAATTTGTCATTATTCTTTTCAACAAGATTGCATCAAAGATTTAACATTATGTGGATTAATAAATCTTTTTATTTAGCTCGGCTTTTCAGCCATAATATGAAAAGCTGTTGTAGAAAAATCTTCTTGTGTGAAGTAGATGAGCTCATCAATTTTCATAAACATAAGCCTTATCACCCACTATGATAATGCCAATAAACAGCTCCACGAGCTAATACACAAATGACAATCATTGGTAGTGCAACATCAAATATGTCTGCACTTGAGACTATAAAATTTTGGGTATAATAACCTGATCCCCGAGGATATGACTAGGAAGCCCAGTTAGGATGCCAATAGTCACACTTAAGGTGGCTAGTATAGGTTAGAAAGTCGGTGCCCAGATAAATAAATTTGGTATGATGCTAATAATAAAACTTGTTAGGACACCAATAATAAAAATAATTAGGACACCATTGACAAAAATTTTCTAGGGAGCCAACGCAACATCAACAATCTTGGATCTTCACCTATAATGCTCTAAAGGAGCATGTCAGCAACAATTTTAGGTTCTCACCCGAAATACACACAGCAAGGTATGCTATTATGAGACAATTTCAAATAGAAAAATATGACTATTGTTTCAGAACATAGACAGTGGCTATATAAGAAGTTAGGATGATGTGTATAATTATGTAATTAGGGTTGAAATTCGAATTGAATATTTTTGAATAGTAATTCGAACATAAACTAAAATCTGAGTTCAAATTTGAATCCAATTTTGAATATTCGGATTCAAATAAAAATTCGAACTCGAACTCAAATTCGAATAAAATTTCAAAATATTCAAAGTTTTAAGATATTTTGCTAAAAACAAATATAAATAAAAATAGTTTTTATTTAAATTTTTTAATAAATATATTATTTCGTACCAAATTATTTGTTGAATATCAAATTGAATAATATATTATTTAAATTCGAATAATTTGAATAATTCAATTTGACTTTCACCAAGTGTGATAAAAATGCTTGTTAGAAAATTTTATAACATAACTTCCTAACTCAAAGCTTTAGATGAGTGTGGTGTGTTATTAATGTAGTCATTGTTGTCAATCTAATATAGCATCTACTATTCCTTCGAGTCCGTAGTCACATAGCGCCACTTACGGAATATAATACTTGTTACTACTTACTACACTTTCCCTTTCACTTTCCTTTTTCAAATTTCAAAATAACTAAAAATAATAATAAATATCAAACAACCACCAGTCCACCGTCTTTCTTACATGACTAAGAAGAAAAAGATAATAGTTGTCATTTGCAGCAGAAGTTACTTCACTTCCTTCCTCAAACCCTAAATTATTAAATTTTCCATCAAATTTATTAATTAATATTAAAAAAAAAAAAAAAAAACCTCAAACTGAGATTCTCTCTTTTCTGTCACCAAATTTTCCTCTTCTCCAATACTTTTCTCACACTACAAGGCTGAATGGGTATACCCAACTCAGCCCCAGTTCAACAATACAGCCATGGACCCTAACAAACTTCATCTCCATTGCTTCCAATGGGGAAGGACGAAGATCAAGAACAGTCTCTGTTTTTCAGTGTGGTCTCCCAGAACTCGGAGCAGACTGTAGAAGCTAACTGTGGTTGTAGGTGTGCTAGGATTCGGAAGTTAATTGGTCTTAAATGCATTTTCTTTTTGCTATTGTCTGCTGCTGTCTTCCTCTCTGCAATTTTTTGGCTGCCTCCATTTCTTCACTACTCAAATGAGACGGATCTGGATCCCGATTCAAAGTATAAAGGTGGGTTCTGGTTACTTCCCCTTTTTCTTTATTGGGCATTTTTCATTTTTGGGTTTGTGGGTACCGGCATTGTGCCACAACTTAGATCTATATTCCACATGAATTTTTAAATTTGTTCGATTTAGAACTTGCTATAATTAGTGGCATATTGTAGCTTAAATTTCGTGCCCCTTCGTTTGGTTACTGAGAAAATACCGGAAAAATTATGGAGTATAGTCTTTAAATTTAAATTTTATTCTATTACTTAGTTTTCATTTTGAGTTCAAGATGCAGAAAGCTCGTAGATATCTGGCGGCGAGTAAATGTTACTGCTATAGATAATTTGATCCATTGAAGTAATTAAAATGTTTTGTAGTCATACTTTAATATTTATTTTCTCTTCCTGAATTTATTTCCTGATTGGTAAAAGAGTGATAGAGAATGTCAGAGAAAAATTTGTTTGTCGGATTGTATTTGTACGTCACGAAGTACCTTTTCTTTTCATATCTGTCTTAAGTAAAGTTTGTTGATTTAAAATATTATTGACTCGCAATCTAAGAATATTTTGATGCCAGATATGGATATTTTGGACCTTGGATGGGATGAAGCATTCCTTACTTCACACCATTTAGGCAATATCACATTATCACTGTCCAATTTGAGTAAATGGCATCCACCTTTGTGGTTGTAAGGAAAATATATTATCCTTTGTCTTCAACTGGTACTTTCTGTATGAATCCTAAGGTCTATCCAAGCATTGGTATAATCTGTGGTGTCAAAATAATAGTTCATGCTGATATCCTGTAGTCTGGATACCCTTTGAAGTTCCTCTAAGTCTGTCTTACAACAAATTGGAAAGAATATCATTTCTTATATCCTAATTTGTAAATAACAGAATTAGAACTGGATTGCAAAGATGATCCTTATTTTATTCATTCTGTTTTCATTTTCTTTTTCACTACTTTAGTTAATTTACAGAGGAATGTGGACCATGGAGATAAAGTAAAATATTTTTTGCCTATTAGATATTTTACCATTGAGGAAAACTCATCCAGGAATGAACAGAGCCACAAGCAGTAGTATCTTTCTTCCACGAGATACCATATAACAATCACCAACTATTATTGTTCCTGTGCCAAACTTACAATCTTTTCATTCTCTAACCTTATCACTCAACAATGTTGACTGTTAGACCTTTTCAACTGACATAGTCACTATATAAGATTAGATCTCTAAGAAATGATAACAAAGGAACTGATTTGATGGGATGCTTATGAGTTTATATATGGTTTAACTCTTCCGGGGAAGAGAAAGGTGCCAAATTTTGATTAAGGGTGGCATGAAGATAAAACTTGCAAGTGAGAAAAGGAGAACTTGCTCGCAATTTGCAGAGCCAGGTGCAAGCTTTGGGCACATGGGACCTGGTTGACGTGTTCGCAATGGGCTTGAGTTGGTAATGAGAAAGACAAGGGTACATTATGTAATCATTCTTTCATTCCTGTCTAGCCTCGTGCTTCTATCTGGTTAGATATGCTAAAAGATCATTAAGTTCATTTGGTATGACAGATAAATTGTTAGCACTAATTTTTTTAGTAGCTTACATTCCTGCAGTATACTCAGTGTAAGATAGCTGTAATTGTCCTATCAAATTTCATTGCTTCCATCCTTTCTTTTTTGTTTTAACTAATGATTTTTGTATGATAATATCCACCATGCAAAATGGACCAGTATTAGGAAAACTCCATGGGATTTATATATATATATATAATACCTAGTTCAGATCTTCATATGTGGGAAATCATAGTTGTTTCTCCTTCCTATTGTGTATTCGATCTATGCTAACCATTTTAGGATCTTAGCTGACTCAATTTATTGGCTTTATGGAAAGTTGATTGTGTTTTGTGCCTTTTGTTGTAGTGAATATTAGGAAATATGCAATTGATCTTGAACTCTTAATCGTCTATGTTTCATAAAATTTAGTCACATCTTCCTTTTCCATGTTTAGAACTGAGTCATATAATATTACATTACAATTTTATAGGACGGCCGCGAGACTGGTTATGTTGTATGGCAGTTAGAAGCAACACCCGCACAAGATGAGCATTGTTGAAATGAGAATATTGGGATGGATGAATGGACATATAAGAAAAGATAGAATTCAAAAGGAGAACATAAGTAGGAAGTTTGAGATTGCACGAGAAAATGAGAAAGAACCACTTATGATGGTTTAGACATATCCAATGTATGCTAGTGGAAGATGTAGTTAGAAAAGGTGACTTGGTGTAGGTAGAGGGAGTTTGGACATGATTGCTCTGGCCTCTTTGGGTGTCACAAAAATTAACGCCTTGTATCATATAGCCAACTCTCACTAGTTTGGGATTTAAAACTTAGTTAAATTGAGTAAGCTTGAAGGTTCACTAAGGCGATACTCCAAAAATTTTGACTTGTTGAATGTCAAGATCTGCATACAACTCCCAACATATAGTAAAATTAAAAAGAGTTTTTATTTGGAAATATGCTAGTGCATGATTTTTTTTGAGGCGGCTCATCCTTAATAATGGATGTACACGTTGGTCTAGTGAAACTGCTAGTTTGTGTTTTGTCTTTGCCCGGATGTACTACTAAGAACGTTGCATATCTTTTTTCTGGAAATCATTCATGGATCAAAATAACTTGGTTGAAATTTTTTTTGATCTATAGAGATAAGATAGGGAATAGGGATATTGATTTTCATGTCATTATGGGAAAAGAAAAGGCTAAGGACCTAATATAAGAATGTTACACTATTTGAAAGGTACTCTGCATCTACCATGATCTATTATGATGAATCGATGATCACTGATATTTAGCTATGTCTTCTGATAACAACATAACTTGAAACATGCATTTGTGGAATGGAGGAGCTAGGGGAGCTATGGCCCCTTATTGTTATTAGTGTCTTGATATCCTGTATTGGCTCCCTGATTTATAAAGTTGATTCCATTACATCTCAGTGACACTACTGCATTACGTCACAATTTATTTTTGGTGAAACTATTTACTTCGATTTTTATATATAATTTATTCTTGAATGAAGTTAACAAATTTCCATATTTGACCCTTAACAAAATTTCCACTTTTATGATCTTGTGTAACATTGTAACAAATTTCATTGTTTCTTTTGAAGGTTAAGGGAGGGAAGGTTTAGGAATTAGGATTAAGCGTCTAAGTATAATTTTATTTTAAGTCTATGCTAAGCCAGAGGATAGAATTTAGCTAACTTTTGATGTTGATGTGAGAATTTTAAAGGCGAGAAAATTATCAACAAGTGAATGCAGGTTTGAGGAGTGCCTTTATGGGCCAGTGTCTGTCATTTTCAATCTGGTGTTTTTCGCAATGCACAATTTTCAATGAATCTGTAGATTGTTATGTTTTGACTAACTTCAGAACATTGGAGTGGGGTTGTGTACTGCAAAAAATATGTATGGCTGTATGACTTGTTACTCAGTACGTATTAATTACCGGTGCAATAGTCGAATTTCAAATTTAAGCACTGATTATTATGTTTCAATTTTGTTACAACGAAGATTGTTCCTTACTATTTCTAGAGATCTAGTGTAAAGTGTAAACATTACTGTTTATGCATGCTATGGTCATGATTGTGAATTACTGAAATTAATTTGACAAGGTTTGCATTTCCAGATCATGACATAGTAGCAAGTTTCATTGTTAGAAAGCCAGTTTCTTTGCTGGAAGACAATATCTTGCAGCTTGCAGATGACATTTTTGAAGAGATAGGTGCTCGTTACACCAAGGTATCAACTCTCTTATTTATTTCTTTATTTGCACTTCTTGATATCTTATATTGACTTTTGCCATTTGTTGAACTAGGTGGTCATCTTATCTCTAGAACCCGTACCTAGAGTGAACATGACAAAAGTTGTGTTTGGGTTTGATCCTGATGGAATATATTCAGAAATGTCATCAGCTGCTGAAAGTTTGATCAGAGAATCTTTTAAATATCTGGTTGTAAACCAATTATCTCTGCACCTCAATGAATCCTTGTTTGGAGATCCCTTCTTCTTTGAGGTTCTAAAATTCAAGGGAGGAATTACCATAATTCCACCACAGAGTGTGTTTCTTCTTCAAAAAGTGCAAGTCCTGTTCAACTTTACTCTGAACAATTCTATTTATGAGATACAAGTAAGATTTAATGAACTAGCGAATCAGCTAAAGTCAGGGTTACATCTCGCGCCCTACGAGGTTTAGTGTTCTCTTTCTCCTCTACCTATCCTTTTTATTTGTTACCCCTTCTCAATTTCATATGTTTTTATCTTTTTATGTGCTTGAGATCAACTGTCAACTGTGATAATTTTTTTTTCTTGTGAGAAACAATGGAACCTAGCCTACTCCTAAGGGGATCTATACACCGGGGAGGGCGACCTTACCTAAGCTTACCTTTGCCGCTACTTGAACCTGAGACCATGTCTTTCTCCTTTGGGATCTGTTTTGGTTGTATATTTTAGCAAAAAAATTCTTAGCATATGAGAATTGTATTCCAGATATCTGTGTTGTGGACAAGTAGGTCAGCTATGGTCTTGTAGTGTTCGTGAAGAAAGGTGGGATTCCATGAGAACTCAAAAAGCAGCTAATGCAATATGTCTCTCTAATCTTATGTCAGTCAAAGAGCCCTTTGAGAAAATGCTGAATCAGAGGGCCATAGAGAAGTCAAAAAGCTCATTTTATTTATTTATTTATTGTTGGAGATGGAGTCAATAGTGATCCTTGAAATTTCTGACATTAAGCTTCAACCAAATAGAGGTAAAAATTGCAAACATAGAACACATCCAAACATTTATTCCATGTTAGATGAGCAATTCCTGTAAGTTATGAAGACTGACTTACTGCTCATGTTAGATGAGTAACAATTTATTCTGAACATTCTGTGCAATGGCCAAGTAAAAGAACATGGGCATGGGATTCACTACCAAGGAAGCACAACATACACAGATGTCTGGAGATATTGTTGTGTGGCATCCAGACCTCTATCTCTGTTGGCATTGGTTCTGTTAAAAGCTGCAGGGTGTTTATCTTGAAATGATTGTAGGAGTTGTTTGTACCAGTTATCCTGTCTTGCTGATTATGATTAGTTTTCTTTACTGGAATGCAGAATCTGTACGTAAGTTTATCAAACTCTAAAGGTTCAACAGTGGATGCTCCCACTATCACTCAGTCATCTGTTCTACTGGCAATTGGGAATACTCCATCTATGCAAAGGTTAAAACAACTTGCGCAAACCATCACAGGATCTCAATCAAGGAACCTTGGGCTGAATAACACTGTATTTGGGAGGGTCAAGCAGGTCCGTCTTTCGTCCATTTTGCAGCATTCACTTCATGGAGGTGATGGTGGCCCTGTATTGTCACCTTCTCCTACTCCCCTGCCTCATCCTCACCACCACAACCACCACCACCACCACCACCATCATCACTATCACCATCACCATCACCACGATCACCACAGGCATCATCACGGCACCAATGCCCATCTAGCTCCTGCGGTTTCACCGGCACCTATGCCTCTAATTGAGGGGGGTGCAGATCCACCAGAGGATGGCTCTCCTGCTGTGGAGAAAAGTGCACCTGCACCTGGGAGAAGTTATCAAGCCCAGCCACCTAATTGTCAATATGGTCGCAGAAACAGGACTAATGGGAAGGCTAAACTGTGGCCTCGGTTAGCCCCTGCAGTTGCACCCAATAATGGTCCACACAATTCTGCTGCCTCACCACACCGGCATGTGGACCCACCAGGGCATGCTTCTCATTCAATTCCTGCATCTAGTCCTTTTCCAAATGTAGTTTTTGCTCTTGTTGAGCCCCCTTCAAAGAGTGAAACAGTTACAGGGCATTCTGACGGCCGTTTTCTTGGACCATCACCATCTTCTTGTGAGTATATTTACTGTTTCAATTTGTTGCTAACATATTTAAATTAGGTATGATGCATTTTATTTCATACAATTGTGCACATATCTTGTATTGTGATATTGTTTGCTCCATCTCTGTTGCAGTACTTTCCTTCTAATCTCTGATTTTTCTGCAAGGTTCCTTGTAAATTAAGCTATTGAATTGGTTGACCTGATGACATTCATCTCTTATGTGAAATTGGGAAATTTTTTTCAAATTCCCTTATTTCATCTTCTATCTTTTTTCTTTTTGTTCTGCTACGAACATTTGGATTCAATTTAGTTTCATTTTTTCTTGGATCTGCTTTTACATTTTTTGCTTCACTTGCTAATAAGCTATTGTGGATTTTGGGCTACATGAAACTTGTATTTATTTATATTTTGTTGTTACAGTGAGCTACATATATTTTCTGGATTCACTTCCTCTTGGCTTTTGTCCCTTTATCCAATTTTTGCAATTTCTTTCACGACCCAAGTTTAATGCCACGAGTCCTCACACAAAAGTGCTAGCTGAAGATGACATTTTGGTTCCTTGGATTCACAACCCTAGCCTTCACATTATACTTCTACTATGTATGAGACTTCGGTTGTTAAAATTCCTCTCTTCGATTTAATGCAATGTCTTCTGTTCAGTTCTAGCCTTCTATTGCCTGCTAATATGGAAGTGTCTACTTTATATACATCACAGGTTTGCCTTCTGATTAAGCTTCTACTACAGTAGATAATTCACCATTGGTGGTTGTCAAATATTGGACCCAGGCACTGATGTAATGCTTTTGCAGCTTCTGCAGGTCACTTTCCAACTGTAACATGGGCATTTCCCCTGTTCCTTGGTCTTGTATTACATTTATAATGAAAGATCGAGTTGTATCACTTGGCCAAACAAACTAGTGTTCTGTAAATGTGAGCTACACGAAGGGCGTGCTTCACGCCGGAGTGGATATATGTTGTGGCAAGGCAATGATGTATATAGTTCATAAAAATAGATCCGGCCTGTAGATTAGTTTTCAGGTCAAAGTCCCCCAAGCGGCAGGCCTTGATTATGTGCACTATTCCTGTTTTGTGTTTTGTCTCCTGCAGAGATGTAAGAAGGAAAAGGGAAAAAAAAAAAAAAAAGAAGACATATTAAACTACCTTTTTGCTTCTCATCCCTTCTGTATCAACTGTAAGATGGAAGAAACCCATCTTCCAGTTCCAGTAATTGTAATGGAATATCAAATATGGTTCCTGCTTGGAATTTTATATGTTTTTAAAATAATTTGACTTAATTAAAAGTTATTATTTTTGTTCAAATGAAAAATTGTCTTTCCATAAAATAATTTTTATATGAATAGTTATTAAAATATTAAAAGGAGAGAAAATTTGATTATTGTGACTTAATCAAAAAGTTATTATTTTTTGTTTCAGTGAAAAGATATTTGATTTAATAAAAAAAAAATTATGAACAAGAATGTCTTTTTATTAAAAATCCAGTAAGAATTTTTATGGTTATGTGTTTTAATAAAAAAGTCATTATTTTTGAATGTTTAACTACATTTTTCATATCTTTTCTTTTTTTTCTCTTTCTTTTTCTTTTCAAGTTATAATTTTTGTTTATATCTAATAACAATCTTAAATATAAAAAAAAAAAACTTGTTTTATTTTGGGAAGTTTATTTGTTGTAATCCGTTGCAAGTGGGGTGTAAATATAGTTTTAAAGAAAAGAAATTTTAACTTGACTCGGGCATTTCAAAAGTGTTTATTGTTTCTACAACTTTTGTACTACAATTTTAAGACTATATTTTGTATAACAATAAAAGATACAAGTCCAAAAATGCTTGCTGTAATTGATGTTGTCAAATTAGACAATTTGATGATTCTTGCTTCAAATGTTAAAGGAGCAAGGTGTCTTTTTTCTTAACAACCTTAAGATTGCTTATGTGTTGAATGAAAAAAAACTTTTTCCAACTATTACAAAGGAAGATAATTTAGATGAATGTGCAACTGAGTATGAAGAACGAATAATTTTAAAATGAAATCAAGACGACTTCATGTGTAAGGGATACATACTTACTGGTTTGTCCAATTTACTTTTTGACATTTCTGATTTCAAATTTGCTGGAAAAACTGCTAAGGAATTGTGAAAAGATTTGGATCATAAGTATCAAGTTGAAGATGCTGGCAATAAGAAATTCGTGGTTAGTAAACTTTTTGATTTTAAAATAACCAATGGAAAATCTACTTTATCTCAAGTTCAGAGTTACAAATTCTCATGAATTCTATAGTTTCCAAGAGTCATTCTCTTGATGAATCATTCCAATTCTTTACTATAATTTGAAAATTACTTTTGACTTGGAAATATTGTCGTAAATAGTTAAAACAAAAGAAAGATATTATGACTATGCAAAATCTAATCAATATATTCAAGTTGAAGAGAATTCTTGAAAATTGGATAAATTTGAATTAGATGAAAAGTCTCAAAAGGCTTTAGTCATAGAAAGTACATATACTTCACATGGCAAAAAAAGAAAATATTCCGGTCAAGGAAATAATTCAGATAAAAAGAAGAAAAAAAGATTGCGTGTTAAGAAGTATGGAAAACTTGAACACTTCAAGAAACAATGCCGAGTTTATCTGAATCAAAAAAAGAACCAAACCAACATGGTAGTCAATGATGAATTCATTGTTATGGTTTTTGAAATTAACTTGGTTGGACAAGATGGAGAATGGTGACTGGATTCTGGTGCTGCCAAATATATTGCTAATAACAAGAATTTATTAAAGAATTATGAGCCATTATAGGATGAACAAAACTTTTTTATTAGAAATGCTTCTATTGCAAAAGTCGTAGGAAAAGGAACTGTTATCTTGAATCTATTATTTGGTAAAAAGTTGATTCTGAATGAAATTTTGCATGCTCCCTATATTAGAAAAAATCTGATTTTTGTAAGCCTACTTAATAAATATGGTTCTAAGATTCTATTCAAATCAGATTGTGTAATTTTGTCTAAGGGTGGGAATTATGTTGGAAAAGGATATGTAACCAATAGGATGTACAAGATTACTACTAATAATAAAGTTACATATTTTGCTTACTTTGCTTCTTATTTTTCATCTCGTTCTTCTACTTCTACTAATTCTTCTTTTTATTTATGGCATGCCTATTTGGGACATGTAAACTATAATAGTATTAGAAGTACGAATAAATTAAGAGTAATTTTTGTTAAGTTATCCAATGACATGGAAAAATGTGAAACTTGAATAAAGTCTAAGATAGGTAGCAAGTCTTTTAGAAAGGTAGAAAGAAGTACACAACTTTTAGATCTAATATATTCTGACATATGTGAATTAGAAAGTATTCTAACTAGAGGTGGTAAAAGGTATTTCATAACATTTATAGATGACTGTTCTAGGTATGCTTATGTATATTTGTTAAAGGTAAAGGATAAGGGTTTTGATAAATTTAAAGTTTACAAAGCCGAGATAGAAAATCAATTAGAAAGAAATATTAAAATTCTATGATCTGATAAGGGTGGTGAATATTTTTCTTTCATTGATTTTTTGTGAAGAGAATGGAATAATCTATCAAGTCATTGTACCTTATAGTCCTCAACAAAATAATGTTGCATATTGGAAAAAATAGGACCTTAATAATATGATAAATACTTTGTTACTAATTTCAAGATTACCTAAGAATTTGTGGGGGAAACACTCATGACTTCTTGTTACATACTTAACCGTATATCCCACAAGAAAACTAATGTTTCTTCTTATGAATTATGGAAGAAGAGAAAACATTCTCTTGGCCATTTAAAAGTTAGGTGATGTAAAGCATTAGTAAGGTTAACCAATCCTAAAAGACTTAAATTGGGAGGAAAAAGTGATTGAGTGTAATTTTTTTGGTTATGCTCACAATAATAAAGCATACAAATTTCTTACTATTGAAGTAACTGATTCCTTAAATTAAAATATAATTATAGAATCTAGAAATGCAGAATTCTTTGAGAATTCATTTTCTTAAAAACGGAAAAGAAATTACACAAATCAAGAGGATCAAGATGGCTATACAAATTTAGAAATGCAAGGATATGATTTTCAACCAAATCCAGAAATTGAAGGAGAAATTGAACCTAGAAGAAATAAATGAGAAAGAAAAGAAAAAAACCTATGGTCCAAATTTCTACCAATACATGGTAGAAGAAAATATTCATAGTTCCACACATAACATAAAGAATGATCCTTTAATATACAAAGAAACTATGACTTAAGAGATTCTACATCATACAAGAAGCTATAAATGATGAAATACAGTCAATTATGACTAATCAAACTTGATTTTTGGCTGATTTACCACCAAGTTTTAAACTAATAGGCTGCAAATTGATTATTAAGTGAAAGCTTAAAACGGATGGCTTTACAGATAAATATAAAATCAAATTAGTAGCAAAAGGAATGAATAGATTATTTCGATACATATGCTCTAATTGCTAGAATTAGTACAATAAGACTATTAATATGCTAAAATTAGTACAATAAGACTATTAATATCATTAACTTCTATTTATAAACTAGTTATACACCAAATGGATGTTAAAACTGTTTTCTTAAATGGTATATTAGAGAAGGAGGTTTACACGGATCAACCCAAAGGGTTTGTTTTTAAAGATCAAGAAAAAAGTTTGATAACTTGTTAAATCTTTATATGGCCTAAAACAAACTCTTAAACAATGGCATAAAAAGTTTAACAAAGTCATACTTTCACATGGTTTTAGAATAAACGAATTGGACAAATGGCAAAAGTGTTATAATTTGTTTATATGTAAATGATATGCTAATTTTGGTACTGATTTAAGCATGGTATTAAAAATTAAGAAATTTTTACCAATAAATTTTCATATGAAGGATACGAGGGAAGTAAATGTAATTTTAGGAATTAAAATTACAAGGTCTAGTGATAAAATTTCCTTATGTCAATCTCATTACATTGAGAAAGTGTTGAAGAAATTTAATCATTAGAATTGTAAATCAATTAGTATTTCATATGATCATTTCGTAAAATTAATACAGAATGAAGAAATGTGTATTTTATAATTATAGTACTCAAGTGTCATAGAATGCTTAATATATCTAACACATTATACTAGACCATATATAGCTTATGCGGTAGGTGTTTTGAGTAGGTTTTACTCATGAACCTAGAAAAGATCATTGGAATGTCGTTTATAGGGTATTAAAATACCTTAAAGGCACCATGAATTATGCATTAAATTATGGTAATTTTCCTCTAGTATTAGAAGGTTACACCGATGCAAGTTGGATAACAGACTCCATTGAATTAAGATCTACAAGTAGTTAGATTTTTACCATGGGTGAAGGAGATATTTCTTGGGAATCCAAGAAACAAACCTTGATTTCACATTCTACTATGGAGTCAAAATTTATTGCATTAGCAACCACAATAAAGGAAGCATAATGGCTTAGAAAATTATTATTGGAAATTCTAATATGGCTTAAACCAATGTCTGCTATATCAATATTTTATGATATGAAGTAGCACTATCACGAGCTTATAGCAAAGTATACAATGGAAAGTCTAGGCATATCCATTTAAGACATAACTATGTAAAAGAACAACTCAATAAAGGAGTTATAACTATTGGTTATGTAAGGTCAAAGGTTAATTTGGCAGATCCCTTTACTAAAAGCTTGGGTAGGGATATGATATGGAAGACATCCAAGGAGATAGGATTAAAGCTTTTAAAATGAGAGGTTACTTATGTGGGAAACCAACTAGACCGTTAGGAAAAGTTTTAATCTTCTAGTTTCAAATAGAAATGAACACGTAATTAAACCAGTTTATGTACTTTACAAGTATAAAGATAAAAGATAAAAGAACCTATGTATATGTGGGAAGTGTGGCCTCTTTTGCGGGATCAAAAAGCTTATCTCAAAGACAAATGTGAAGTCTTAAGATGTAGCACATGCGGGAAGTAGAAATTATAATTGGAAAGTTGTATAGATGAGTAATATATATGATGTCATCTAAAGATTACAAAGTTCAAGTCTTAAGATATTTTGGATTCTGACATTTTATAATTACTAGAAAATGTTCAAGTCTACGAACACCTTATATAACCAACCAATGGTGTAAAGAGAAAGAGACACTTAAAAGTAGTTTTAATACTTTAAAAATTGGGGAAATTGTTAGGAATTTTCATTAGTTTTTAAAGTAATTTGACTTAATCAAAAGTCATTACTTTTGTTCAAATGAAAAGTTATTTCCTTTCATAAAATAACTTCTATATGAATAGTTATTAAAGTACTGAAAAGAGAGAAAGTTTGGTTATTGTGACTTGATAATTTTATTTTTTTTACTTTTTGCTTAAGTGAAAAGATACTTGGTTTCATAAAAATAATTTATTTATGAACAAGAATGTATTTTCATTAAAAATCCAATAAAAACTTTTATAGTTATGTGACTTAATCAAAAAGTCATTACTTTTGATTAAATGAAAAGACATTTCTTTTTGCATATTAACTTTCATATAAATAAAAATGTCTTTTCATAGAAAGTTTATAAAAATAACATGTTTAACCACATTTTTCATATCTCTTCTTATTCTCTTTCTTTCTCTTTTCAAGTTATAATTTTTATTTATATCTAATAGCAACTTTCAATATAAAAGAGTTTGTTTTATTTTGGAAAGCTTATTTATTGTAACTCGTTGCAAGTATGGTGCAAATATAGTTTTAAGGAAAGTGAAATTCTAACTCAACTCAGGCATTTCAAAAGTGTTTATTGTTTCTGCAACTTTTATATTACAGTTCCTTGTCTCAGAATAAGTGTCTTTTATATTGTTTATCTTTTCATCTTTCGCTCTTGAAAACAAACGCTAGGGAAAGTCATCAATGAGAATAATTTTATTTCATTGTTGTTTGGCAACCTACACAACAATTAAATTTTGGGTGTGCAAGTTTGTAACACTTGTTTACAAGTGTACTTTCCAAAGGAGTGAGGGGATGAACCCTACTTTTACTGACTTAGAGTCTGCAAAGGATTCTAATATTACAAGAGATACTTCTTTAGAAACTAGTAAAAAAAAAGTTATAATTTTGATTAAAAAAATTTAAGGAATGAGAATAATATGATTTATTGAGCAATGGCTGGTTGGAGTATGCAAAGGATTCTAGTAGTACAAGAGATACTGCTTTAGAAACTAGTTAAAAAAAAGTTATAATTTTGGTTAAAAAAATTCAAGGAATAAGAATAATATGATTTATTGAGAAATGGCTATTTATCTGGCCAAATGATGAGGTTTTTTTTTTTTTTTTTTTTTTTTTAATTATTTAAAGTCCCTCTTCTTTGGTAAATGACAAGTTACCAATGTATTAGTTCCAATCCAAATCCATTCAAGTATGTATCTCAAATTGTTTCCAAACTTATTTAGGCACGTGTAACTTTATTGTTAATTAATTTTTACTTTAAATTTTCAAAATTTATAAAACTTTTTTTAATTTGTGATAATATAATATTATTAATAAAATTGTTAATTTTTATTAGTTATATATATATATATATATATATATATATATTTATTATTATTATTATTTTTATTTTTTATTTTTTTTTGTATTGTATGAACTCTATGTATTCTATTTTATTTGAATTATTGTAGAAAATGATATCTTAAAGTGTTTATTTATTTTAAATTTCAATAATGGGTTTAAAATATCAAATTATAATATAAAATTTAATAAGAAATATTTTTTTCTCCTTTATTGGTGTTTTTAAATTTTTTAAGAAAATGATTTATGTGGAAAATTGTAAATAATTAGTTACTTAAATAATTAAATTAGTAAATTTTTTATTTTAATTAAGACTATGCTTATATTTTTATGAGTTAATACAAAATAATTAGTTTGTCAAGGTGGTTATTGGCAGGTGAGGCTTGTGTCAAATTATTGGAAGTGTCAAAATAATAAAAAATAAATACTAAAAATAGAGAAAAAAATTAAAATATAGGCATTGCTACATGCTAAGAAATTTGGGTAGCAATACCAAATATTTTAAAAATATATATATTTTCTTAATTTTATCTTTATTTTTAATTAATTGGATGCATTCAATAATTGGACAGAACCCTAATAGGACCTGCAAAATTATTTAAAATTGATTATTTTTTTTAAAAAAAAAAAAGAGGAAAAAAGGAAGAAGGAAAGGACTAGTTTATTGAGTATTGTGTAACATTTAACTAAGCATATTCTCATAATTGTTATGAATAAAGGGACGAGAGAATGACAATATAAGTAACTGCTTTAAAAGTTAATAGATACTTTCATAATTAAAAGATTTATAGTATAGTAAATTATATAATTATTAGCACATGTAATAGGTTCTAGATTCTCTAAAGTTTACTTCATCTTTTTAAGGTAAAATTGTACGTTAATCTAATAATCTTATCCATTAAAAACAAAATAACGATTCAGATTTTAACTTCTCATTTCTAAATATCATCTTTTCAAACATAACACTAAACAATTAAAAATACTTTAAATAAATTAATTCATTTTCACATTTTCTTTTGTTACACTTTTGTCATTTTTTTTTTGGTTACCTTTGAATCTTTTTCAAAGATAAAATGTGCCTACAACTCTGACTTTATTTGAATAATTCATTTTATAAGATTTATAACTTTTTAAAGTATCATACCTAAAAAATTATTATGGTTAATAAAGTTTTTTTCCCCTTTTTGAAATTGATTAATAACCTTAATTACTCAATGGCAAAAATATTAGAATTTTGTCCTAAGTGATACATGACTTCACACATAATGTATTATTATATTTTTTATTTAGTTAAATCTTTATAGAGACCAAATACTTTTAAGTTTTAATTTTCATTAGCAAAATAACTTTAAAATAAGTAAATTACTCTAATCTCTGTTTGATTTTACTAATATTACACAGATATTTATTCTATTTATAAAATATACACTTATCTCCCCTTAAGTTTGAAATTAAAATAAATTTTTTAAAAATAAATTATATATCATTCTTAAAATATTAATACAACTAAAAAAAATAAATAATAATAAAAGAAACAACAATATTTTCTAGATTTGGCAAGAAAAGCTTCATATTCTTTAAAAACTTTTGCTACTTTGCAAGCATTGTTTTTCATTATTTTTTAATTTTTTTAGTTTTATCATTAATTTTAGGAATGATTATTAGTTAATTTTGGATTTATATCTTATTTAAGTTTAGTAATTTTATATCTTCATTAAAATATTTTATGATGCTAAAATCATATGATCTCTTAATACTAAGATAATGAGAGTATTTTAGAGATTTTTTTTTTTTTTGTTAATTTTGTAGAATTTGGGTTAAGTTGTATATAGTTTCTAAGTTTTGTGAAGGTTTGTGTAGATAACATAAATAGCTGAGAGTTTTGTGTAATATCAATATAATTCATAGGATTGAGGTAATTTACTCTTTAAAATTAAACTTATATGACAAAGAAGTGAAATTAATATATATATAGAGGTGAAGGCATGATTTGATCGCAAACTCTTCGGTTGACACAAAAAAATTGTTGACAACTTAAATTTACAAAGTTCTGTATATTTATGATTCGGTCAAGTGTGATGCAAATCAAATATAACTTATGCTAAAACTTAAAGGGGATGCAAGAAATGAGTCATTGACCGTATAAAGTCATTTGACATAATATGACGGTTAGTAATACTAAAGTGAGCATTAGGAGCGGTTAATTAGCATTAATGACATTATTAAGGATTGGTAGTTGTCACAGGCATTTAAGGAGCTTGTTTGAATTTTAAAATTTGACGTAGCTGTATTGGAAACCACCATCCCGAATTCAAGTTGATTATGTTTCGTCTCTTCCGTAGAGAAAAATATAAATATTGATAGTTCTAACATTTGTATAGGTATTTGAGCCAATCAATAACTTATCAAATTACATGTCTTTCTATTTTTCTCTCATAACTGTTCACAGAGCGGATTTCACAAATATTAAATCACTTTATTTTTTATATTTATAAATTTTTTACTATATAAGGCTTATCTTTTATCTATTTTATAAAAACTCTACAATTATCTTATTAGATTTACTTACTCACTAAGATAAATTTAATTAATAAATCTTAATCATGGTCTAATTAATTTTTCTTACCCATTAAAAATTAACTAAATAAAATTTACTAAATAAGAATTTGAATTAAAATCTCAGCAAAGAAAACTTAATAGTTTGCTTGCCACTACCTTTAGAACAAGAAGGAAGAGAAGACACCATGTATGAGTCATGGAGAAAGAGAAAAATTACAATTTTCTGGTGGAAAGAAGTAGAAAGTAAGAATGACGGTTTTACTTCAGATTTTTATACATCTGGGAGAAGCTTGAAAACTTGGTGGGTACATCGAATATCCATTAAAGAAAAGCCACATGGAAAGGTCGCGTCAAGGTCGTTTAGTCATTCAAGGAGAGTAATGATTCAAAGCAATTAATTAGCATTAATAGTAATTATTAAGGATTTCTGGTTGTCATGACATTTAAGAAGCATGTTTGAATGTTAAAATTTGAAGTAATTGCATTGGAATCTGCCGAGGATATAAATATTGACGACTTAATCATTTGTTCGGGTATTTGAACCAATCAGCAAATTATCAATTACATGTCTTTACATGTTCTGCCTTCACAATTCTTTTAGTTTACTCTGTTTTGTATTTTTGTTATGTTTGTAATTGTTACAATTTCTTTCTCTCGCATCTAAACACACATTATTAGTATTTTATATTAGAATTTGAACCCGTCTGATCATCGAATTTAAAACTTGGATTCTTGGCACAATGTTGAATAAAGTGCCAATAATAAAATTTTCATTATTTGAACCTAAGATCACTTAGTAAGTATTAAGTAATAATTTATATTAATTTTTTTTTATATAAATAAATTTATTATAAATATATATATAAATAAATAAAAAATTATTAAATAATATTAAACGAGTTAGTTCACGAGCCGAGCTTTGGAAAAATTGAGATAGGCTTTTTTTTACAAAACGAGCTTAAAATAAATCTCAATATCGACTCGTTTAAAAAATAAGCCGAACTTGATTCGATCTCTTAACAAGTTGTTCATGAGCTATTCACGAGCTAGCTTGACTCATTATCATCCCTAAATAGGAGATAATTCTCCTCTCTCTCTCAGGTATCAACCAAAAAAATTTATGTTTCAATAAAAAAATAATGTGTTTGTTTGTTTTGTTTTGGAAGTGTATTTTACTTTTTTGTATATATTTTTCTCTTGTTTTATTTTAGAAAACATAATATTTAACAATGAGTTGCTAAAACTAAATGATTCTTTTAATGGTTAAAATTAACGTAATTTATTAAACACATTGTATTTTAGAGGATCAGAATCTTATGATGTAATGCTTCATAGATCCGAATTCTCTTTAAAGAGTAAAATAGGCTAATTTTAGTCATTAATTGCTTTGTTTAATTGAAGTTTTTATTTACCATTATTAGAAGATATGGTATAATGTTTAGAAAGATTTTTTCTTAAGAATATAGTATTGAAATTTAAGTAATAAATTTAAAAGATTTGGATCTAAGTCACAACAGAATGAAGAAAATGAAAACTTAATTTTCTTTTTCTTGAAATCACGTCTGGTTGCGGGACATTAACTTTGTTCGTAAATTAATAAACAAGCATGAATTCCCAAAATCGAGAAGAGCACAAACTCGAAGGAGCTATCCTGGCCAGCTGTAGTAGTGTCTTCGTCCGTGAAAGCTGCATTCATTTTGTTTTGACTCCTCAAGCGAAATGACAGTCACTTGGACAAAATAATATCACACTTACTCATCAATCCTCAAAACAAATCTTTTTTTTATTTTCTTTCTCCCTCCCACCATTCAATCTTCACGTTCGTGACTTTTGCCCAAAAAATCTTAAAAAATTGATAACCTTTTCCCATTAGCCAAACAATCGCCAAATCTCACTTTCCCTTGTTTCTTCTCTACACTTTTGCTTAAGAAGGAAAGCTATTATTCTATTGAGAAAACTTTGAAGCATATAGCTTTTGATTCAAGAAAAGGTGAATTAAATTAGGCTCTTTCATCTGGGTCCTTCAATTTTCTCGGTAAAGAGTGGAATTTTTTATGCATTCGTTAAATTCTTTAGTATTTCTTTTCTGGGTTATCTTAATTCTGTTGTTCTAAATATAAGATGCTAAGAAAATTGTATAATGTCTCTAGAATGGGCTTCTGATTTCAAATCATTGACCCACCTTTTGTTTTCTAGGAAAATCATACGAACAATTATCTGTCTCTTATGTGATAAAAGGAATTTCAAGTACTCAAGTATTTGGAATTTCAAGTACTGACGACTGCCCTTACTATTTCCAGGCCTCGAATAATTTCACCTGGTCGAATCCAGTTGGAAAGATATGGCGACTTTAGGATTGCTTTCCGGGACCAAGTCTGTGAAATCAGTGAAAGTGAGCTTTCGATTACCGTATTATACTCAATGGGGTCAAAGCTTGATCGTATGCGGCTCTGTCCCAGTGCTTGGTTCATGGAATGTGAAGAAGGGTCTCTTACTGACGCCGGTACATCAAGGTGGTGAGCTCATATGGCGCGGAAGTATTGCTGTGCCAAGTGGGTTTGACTGCGAGTACAGTTATTATGTGGTAGACGATGAGAAAAATGTTCTGAGATGGGAGATGGGGAGGAGGCGTAAATTGTTGCTCCCTGAAGGTATTCTGAATGGACAGGAGGTTGAGCTCCGTGATCTTTGGCAGGTGCTGCCTTCTCTTTCTTTCTCATTCTCTTGTCCCTTTACGTGCTCTATGAATTCTATGATGTTCTATTCTTTCCTTCAGGAAAGAAAACTGATTCCTGGAAAAATTTTATTAACATCCTAGTCATTCCTGGAAAAGTTTAGATTTTTGGTTGCTGGGGAATCAGTAGTGCATTGCGGTAGTCTTGAGAAGTTCATTTTATTAGAAGTTTGGATTTTCTATAGATCCTTGCTTTTAGTATTGTCTGTAACTAGTTTATGTGTATGATTACGTGTGCGTTTCTTCTTCTTTTTGCTGGAACCAGTATTGTGCTGTATTGGTGACAAGGGAAAAAGTTGTGAAAAGTAACAAAAAGTAGATCACAAATCTAATGACATATCAGAGCAAAATTTAAGATCTGAATTTGCATGTCTTTTCTTCATTTTTCTTGTTATTAACCTGTAGTTATTGGTAATACCCTCAAGTCCCAACAATGTGTTGATGAATTTCAAATTGCTTATTTTTAATTTTCTTCCTACTCAAAATTTTGTAGTTTATTATTCTTCAAAACATGTTCGTTTTAACTATTTGGTTGTATGCCAACTTGCATCTTAGAATGTGATGGTTTAAAAGGGGAAAACAATTGCTTTGGCACCAAAAGGGATATAAATGAAATAATACTTTTTTTTACATGGTTCTCCCTCTAGGGTAGTTTAATCATTTTGTATCTCATTAGCGATCTAGCACATATCAACCACTAAAAAGTGGATGAGCAGGGTTGATGATCAGACTGTTGGGTCCAGGTCTCATCTAGAATCGAATTTTGATGCCACAAAGAAATTTTAAATTCAAATAAATTCAAAAGAACAAAAATGAAATAGAAGAGTAAGAATACCTACTATGTCTGGTTTATTCTTCTACTCAGTACATGTGCTGAATATGCTTCTAAAAGATGAAATTCTAACAGATGAAACTTCAAGTCATGAGCACATAATTAAAACAAATGTTATAAATGCAGTTCCATAGTGTCTGTTAACAAGAAGTTATGGCCTGAAGCAAGACATGTTCACGACCGATTGATGTCAAATGCTCGATTTGTAGCCATTAAGAATGTCATACCATCTGGAAAGCTTTTTCACAAGTTGTGGTTTGTGAACTGTAATATTTATAGTCTATACAGTCATACAGCGTTATCAGATACATTGTGAGTTATGTTATACGAGAGGGCTAAAGTTGGTTAAGTTGCTTAAGGCTGCAGTCCCATTTCTTATACTTGAGAAAACTTTGCAGTTTTGTGTCAAAGTTCCTGTGGGTTCCAAACTTTACAATCTGGAATATTTTATGAATATAAACCCCCTCTTATTTCTTGTTGTTTTACTTGGAGCCTCAATCTTTTTAAAATTCTTAACTTCATGTAAAGTTCTGTTATCCAGACTGGTTCAGATGCTCTCCCTTTCAGAAGTGCTTTCAAAAATGTCATTTTTCGACAAAGCTTTGATTGGAAGATAGAGGCACCAGTAGGAATCAAAAACATTAAGGTGGACCAGGAAGGTGACTTTTTTGAAGATTGCAGTTTAAACCTTTTGACTTGTTTTGTTATGATACAAATTCTCTGTACAGAGTGTTATTGGCTGAGTCATGCATTATTGATTAACTGAAAGTATGAAACCTCTGATAATCAGCAGATACAATCTTTGTCCAATTCAAAATTTGCTGCCCTAATATAGAAGAAGACATATCAGTAAGACCTCTTTTCCCTGAATACATTAATATTTATTTGCATTTTGATTGACACTACTGATTAGTCTTGCTACCTGGTAGGAATAACACCTTGCTTGGACTTATGCAGGTTTATGTAGTTGGTAACCATGCAAAGTTGGGGCAGTGGAAGGCTCAGAATGGCCTTAAACTTAGCTATGGTGGCGATTCAATCTGGCAAGCTGATTGTGTGGTGCAGAAAGGAGATTTCCCAATCAAATATCCATATTGGACTCGCTATCTTTAATTATTTCATGAAAAAATGATTCCCATAAAACTGTTTTACTTTTTCACTTTCTCATGCATGCTCTTTCCTTCTTCCTTAACCATAAGTCCACGTATAGGTATTGCAAATATGGCAGGGAAGGAAGCATTACTTTAGAAAATGCTCCAAACCGAGAACTCACCATTGATTCTTCAAATAATCAGTCAAGATACATTTTTCTTTCAGATGGCATGCTGCGGGTAACATACAATGTGCATTTTACTGATTGTGTTGCTTAAGAATTCTTACTTGTAGCTCAAATCAGTTTTTTTTTTTTTTTTTTGTTTGATAGGAAATGCCTTGGCGTGGTGCTGGGGTTGCAATGCCTATGTTTTCTGTTAGGACAGAATCTGATCTAGGAGTTGGAGAGTTTCTTGATCTGAAGTTACTAGTTGACTTGGCTGTGGAATCTGGGTTCCATTTAGTTCAACTTCTACCAATCAATGACACATCTGTACATGGGATGTGGTGGGATTCATACCCTTACAGGTACTATAGCACCTTTAGTATTAGAGTACACAAACGCATGAATACATTGTATACCTTTCAATGCGTGTCTGCATGTGTGGCCTTGTAATTATTAACCAAAGATTAGAAAAGGGCGTGTGTATTCTCACTCTGAGAATGGCTGCTTACGTGCAGCCTATCTCTTGGGAGACCCACCCGTGGGTCCCACCATATATGAGACATGATGGTGGGAAAGCAGCCATTCTCAACATGAGAATAGCATTTCTTATAAAATTGACATGTCTAAGATTTTCTTGAAGTTGTGAACCTTGTTACTTAGTGCTACCATATCTGTGCAATCTTAAGTTCCATATTTTTCTTTCTGATTTTAAGTTGTGATTAGACTATCTACAGGAAGAAATTAGACGATTTTTCTTGCTTTTAAGAGCCACTGCTATCACGGCTAAAAAAAAAATAAATAAGGGAAACACACTTCTTTTGTCTTACACTGCTCATGCATGTAAAACCTTATACGTTTCCTGTTACTCATGTTTTCTTCAGGAACTAAAATTATTAGTAAGTATTTATTTGCAACGGCAATCTCACATATGCATATCTCCTTCCACTGTTTTTTGATATGCAGTTCACTGTCTGTCTTTGCATTGCATCCACTATACCTGAGAGTACAAGCAGTTTCAGAAAGCACGCCGCAGGATGTCAAGGTTTTGCTTGGGATTCTTACATATTTTAACATTGTTGGTAACATGTTGCAGAACTTTTGGTGATAATTAAAATGATTGATTTTACTTTTAACAGCAAGAGATTGAGAAAGAAAAACATCTATTGGATGGAAAGGTAACAATATTTCCCTGCCACTGGTTTATATTTATCTGATATTATTAAAAGAAAGTGTTTATGGATTATAGATTTGTACCATAAGTTGATGTGATAGGAAAAACTCTACAGGACTTGGCTTTAATAGATGATGTCATTATTAATGTTGTTTTCTAGATATAATATATGTCATGGTAGTAGATATGTGTACAAATGGGATAGATAATACAAGAAGCTAACACTGTGGTTAAGGTGTCATAATTGGTGGTGACTAGAGTCATATTGTTTAATCTGACCAGGCAGTAACCTTAGAGCGGTCATTCAGGGGATATATCTGTTACAATTAAGGGAAGGAACCATGTAGCTATTTCTTCTTTCACTGTATACTTACAATCTTGGTCTCAAACCGCTTAAACAGTAAAAATTCATATTTGCTGCATAGGAACTTGTAATATCTGTTTCCACTCCCTGCTGTCCTTCTTACTATCATTTTCGGAAGAACAAATTATGATAAAGAGATAGAATATTGTAATTGTGTACTTTGATAGGAAAATTATATGGAATATCGTGATTGTGTACTTTGATAGGAAATTTATGTGGTTCTGAAAAAAAATAGAAATATATCTTTTCACGGTGCCAATTGTACTCACACCAGTCTCCAGTTAAAACTGCATTATATATATAATTTTCAAAAGCTAATTCAGAAGAGCAAAGTAAAATTACATTAGGTTTTAAATCGAAATCCAGACACCAACTACCAATCAATATCTGTAAGGTATTGGGGGAAAACCTTCTATAGAGAAAAACAAGAAGATATCATACTGGTTTAAGAAAAGTCTGATAATTATGAAGCTGCAGCTCATGTTCCTAACTTGAATCGAACTAACAACCATCATTAGATTGAACTTCAAACTTCATTAGCATGGATGGTTGTATTTTTTGTCATATTTTATAGATAATATGTTAAATCTTATAGAAAAGATTTTGAAATGATAATAGAGATGCTTATTCTCCTGCTAAATAACATTTCCCTAAACTGAAGTTTTTTTGTCTGGATGTACAGGATGTTGATTATGAAGCAACCATGGCTACTAAGCTCTCTATTGCCAAGAAGATTTTTAACTTAGAGAAGGATTTGATACTCAATTCCACTTCTTTCCAGGAATTCTTTTCTGAGAATGAGGTCTTGCACCCTACTTCTTGCTTCTGTGATTATTATGATAGTGAAAGACTTCATATTTGATTTTTCTTTCCATTCCATTTCATTTCTTGTCGAGTTTGCCTTCGGGCTTCAACAATAATTTCTATTTAACCTTTTAGTTAATTGCTACACTGACAATGTTCTGTTTAAAAGGATTGGCTAAAACCTTACGCTGCCTTCTGTTTCTTGCGGGACTTTTTTGAAACATCAGATCACAGTCAATGGGGCCGCTTTTCACATTATTCAAAAGAGAAGGTACAACGCTTTAATTTTCTTTGGCATGTTGAGAGTCTGGGTTATTCCTCTAGAAAATCTTGGGTTCCTTTAGTCCTTATTATTTTATGTGCAAGAGGTCCTTTCTCTTAAATCCTGACATGATTCCTCTCTTTATGCAGCTAGAGAAACTTGTCGCCAAGGACAGCGTACATTATGACACAATTTGCTTTCATTATTATATCCAGTATCATTTACATTTACAAGTAAGTAAAGTTATTCTTCAAGTCATACTTCTACATTAATCTTGGTCAAATTGTTAACAAAAAGGTTTGTTTGGTCCCATCATAAAGTTGTCAGAAGCTGCGGCTTATGCAAGAAAGAAAGGGGTTGTACTGAAGGGAGATCTTCCTATTGGCGTTGACAGAAACAGTGTTGATACCTGGGTCTATCCAAATTTGTTCCGAATGAACACATCTACTGGTGCACCTCCAGATTATTTTGATAAAAATGGGCAGAATTGGGGCTTTCCAACTTATAATTGGGAGGAGATGTCGACAGACAACTATGCGTGGTGGCGTGCTCGTTTGACTCAGGTCTTTTACTTTACAATTAAGATTTTTCACTGAAGAGGGAAATTCTTTTTGTTGACATTTGTATATGCTAAAGGTTTTCTCATTTCGGTAACAGATGTCAAAGTATTTCACAGCTTACAGGATTGATCACATATTGGGGTTCTTTAGAATCTGGGAGCTTCCAGATCATGCTATGACAGGTCTTGTTGGAAAGTTTCGACCATCTATTGCTCTAAGTCAGGTATCCTTATGCTTTCAATATGAAAAGTCAAAAGAGTAGTCTGCAAGACATGAGAGGTTGGACCTTGTACCTGGTAGTAAAAATTTCTTTTAATGGTTTTTTAACTCATTTGCAAATTAAACCGTCTATTGTAGGATGAACTTGAAAGAGAGGGAATATGGGATTTCAATCGCTTGAGCCGCCCATATATAAGACAGCAACTTTTAGAGGTTTGGTGATTTACCTTGTTAACTGTAATCTGGCCATGAACTTTATTGCATGTACTTCCTCTCTTAAATTTCTATTCTTGTTTCAGGATGTATTTGGAGCTTCTTGGACGTTTGTTTCAACAAATTTTTTGACTGAATATCAGAAGCAACACTATGAGGTGATAAACCTTGTTAACTTGATTTTCTTATGACTCATAATTGATCCCTTGTGGAAAATCTAGCAACCCTGAATATGAATTAACCTTAATTGAAATGGCTGGTTTTGGCATGCTGGATTTAGCCTCATGTTCTTGCATATCACTTTTATTTGTATCAGTTTTGGCATCATTCTGATCCTATTCAGTAATTCTACATTCCTATTTATCTAGCTATAGGCAGTAATGTACCATTCTATATATTTTACATCTACAACCATATTGTCCCGTGTAATATCTAAATGTCTGTCATTCTTGGACACTCAATAATCCTTTTTGATTATCCCTTAAATCATCTTATTCTCATTATAGTTTAGTGCCATTCCCTAAAGCTTTAGCTGATAGGAAACGGGCAACAATGTGTTTATTCATCAATAATCTTTACTCTCCTCTTCACGTGCTAGGCCCTACTAGCACATGCAACCTGAAAGAGAGGGAAAGGGATAAAAATAGTTTTTTCCAAGTTTCAATTCCATTATTTTCTTGGCAGTGGGGAGTGGGGTGTTGGGGGGTTGGTGTTCAATTCTGTTCCTATAGTTTCAATTTGGCATCACTGTTGTGTTTGTCTTTTTTGTTGGCCATCAATGTTGTATATGACTCCTATGTGGCTCAGAGCAGCCACTAATTGTTTGTCACGTGCAAAATAATTCATGGAATCCTCCAAATTGGCTTCACATGTTAAACATGTTTTTGGTTTTTGGTTTTTGAACTAAACAATATCACGTTTTAACATGTGATGCCATTTTGAGCATTTTAATGAAATGTTTAGGACAAGTCAGAAACCTAATCGTTGCTTTCGGCAACTTAGGAGCCATATCTGATTATCAACAGTTACCAGTCAGGTATGATAGAAATCTATGAAGCCACCTCACTTTTAATTGTGTCAATATTTACTAATCAGTCATTTTATACAATTGGCAATGTTGAAATTTTACTGGCTGTTAAATGAGTTGTTTTGAACCCTTTGTTCTGGCAAAAAGTAGATATTGCGTATACCTTTTGGAATTCAACAGAAAATAGCACTCTTTTAATGGTGCTACAAGGTTATTCAATGAAATGGTTTTTAAAATGTGCATTAAATCATGTTTTTACAAAGCCACACAAAGTGATTTATGCTGAATAAGTGATTTGCCTGATAACTGTTCGCACAGGTCCCAGTTGAATCAACTAGAAATTCCTGCATTCAGATTTATGTCATCATTCTAATGGGTGAAAGAAGGATTTCTCTGTTAGCATATGAAAGCAGTTTTGATTGAGAAACTTTCACTTTAAAGATGTTGTCTTCAATAGAAAAAAGTTATGATTACAGTTGCTTGGTTAATTCTCTTTTTGCAGTATTAATTATTAGTTGCACTAAACTTCAAACATGTTACTAGTTTTATTTATAACTTTTCTCCTTTATTTGGTAAAAGAATAATTAATACTATCTATGTGACACTTGTCACTATTGATTGTTAATATATTGAGATTAATGAGTATCTGGGGAATTTTTTTATATCATTGCATCATGTCCAAATGTGAAACACAATGTTCTCATCTTATGTTGGTTAAATTTAAATCCTGCTTTCTGATTCATTTTCCTGTGTCATTATTAGTAGTCTATCAAATATAAGGGAAACCTTTCTCAGAGATATTGTTATTTTCCCTTGATCCATAGTTCAAGGAGGACTGCAACACCGAGAAAAAAATTGCTGCCAAGCTGAAGTCGTTAGCAGAAAGGTCTTTGTTGTTGGAGGGTGAAGACAAGATACGGCGTAATCTCTTTGATCTTATACAGGTAGCATATGTTTCAAGATATATTTTCATATCTTTGTAATTATTTATTTTATGTACTGAAAACCGTCATAATTATGTAATTGTATATGTATTCTAATACTGCTCACGAGTCTTAAGATTTATGATATTATCAATTCTTATCGCAGAATATAGTTCTTATCCGTGATCCAGAGGATCCAAGAAAATTCTATCCTCGTTTCAACATTGAAGATACTACAAGTTTTAAAGATTTGGATGATAATAGGTACTTCAAATTATCTCAAGAAATGAACTATTGTGCATATATACTCATAATATTGCTTCTATGCTAAATTGAAGCACGCTTTGATCACTTTAGAACAGTTCTATTCCTGGTACAAATAAGAAAACTTTCCACATTTTCCATTTTCGAGTAGCTTGAAACTTTTCCTTATGAGATCTTGTATTTGTCATCATGATAACAGCAAAAATATTCTCAAAAGATTATATTATGATTACTATTTCCATCGGCAAGAGAATCTTTGGCGGCAAAATGCTTTGAAGACCCTGCCTGCCCTTCTGGATTCATCAGATATGCTAGCCTGTGGAGAAGATCTGGGCCTTATTCCTTCTTGTGTTCATCCTGTATGTCCATATAACCTTTCCTGGTCCCTTTCCAGCAAGGGCTTCTCTCTCTCTCTCATTTTTCTCTGATTTATCTTTGAAACATAATTGTGTTCTTTTTTGGTTAATGTAGGTAATGCAAGAACTGGGATTAATTGGGTTGCGCATTCAGCGTATGCCCAGCGAACCTGGTCAGGAATTTGGTATTCCTTCTCAATACAACTATATGACAGTAAGATTTATTGTCATGCTGCTTTTCAATATTATGCTCATTATATTGTGTCCTCCATCTTGGTCACAGAGTAACACTGATAAAAAATTTATTTTGCAAAACTGTTTGAAAAACAGACTTGGTTGTGTGAAGAAATTTCAAAAAAATTAATTGATTAGTCAAACCTTATATGAAATATAATCTTACTGTTGTAAATAACACAGTAAAGGAAAAATAAAAAATAAAAGGTCAGTATAACACCAACTGAAATATGCTTACAATACTGCACCACCGTGTTAGCAGTTAGCAACTTAGCATAACCATCTTGGATTATTGTTAATGCATGAATCTGGGGTTCTGGATACAGCTTTTCTAATTTGATCTTCATGTTGGACTTTCATGGATCCTCGTCTTTAATGTTGTACCTATTTTTTTAATGTATCTTTTGTCTTTCAGAAGAATGTTATTTAATTGGGCAAGTCCATTACTGTGTCAGGTATGTGCTCCATCATGCCATGATTGCTCAACCCTGCGTGCTTGGTGGGAAGAAGATGAAGAAAGAAGGCATCGATATTTCAAGAGCGTGGTGGGATCTGACATGCTGCCACCTGATCGTTGTGTCCCAGAGATTGCAAATTATGTTATAAGGCAACATGTTGAAGCCCCATCAATGTGGGCAATTTTTCCCCTTCAGGTATTTAATAGACTCTCTCATCACAATTCTGAATGCTCGCAAAGTGCACTTGTTTGGTACAAAGCTACTAGACTCGTGCGTTGATGGTGGTAATTCCTTTGCATATAAATTGTGTTTTATGTTGTGACTAGGACTTGTTAGCATTGAAAGAAGAATACACAACACGCCCTGCAGCAGAAGAGACAATCAATGACCCAACCAATCCAAAGCACTATTGGAGATACCGTATGTTCAATTTCCTTTCATTTTTTAAGGAGAAAACTAAATTGATCTGGCAAGAATTTTCATTCCTTGGATTTGAGCTATGCTTTGTTTTTTCACTGTGATTATTGAAATTGCATCTTATGATCATGATTGAATTTTGTGACTTACAATGGTCAGGTTCACATGTGACCCTGGAAACTTTGATAAAGGATAATGAACTGAAAGCCATCATCAAAGACCTTGTAGCTGGAAGTGGAAGATCATATCCTTTGGGAGAATCCGATATCAGAGTGAACAATGTATCAGCAGCTGCAACAACTGAGAAGGTTGCTAATGGTGGAGAAAAGATCTATCTCACAACAGAGTCAGGTGGAATGCCACAGAAGGAGGTTTTGGTCGTTCACTGATGTTGTCTTTCTTAGTTTATTATATAACACGTCGACCGAGCCTTGAAAGCATCAAGGACAACCTTTCCAAAATATTTTTTTCTTTTTTTGAATAAATTTTAAATTGATGATCATCTCTTGTTGTAATTAATGTAATAATGATACTTCCTTATACTTTACTTTGTAAAATTTTATTATTTTTATAAAATTCCTTGTTTTCTTTATAAGGTTCCTAGCACAATAAAGAATAAAGAAATTACCATTATTTTCTTGTTTCAATCACTACTTTTCATTTGGAAATAAGGAATTATTTTTAAAGAAAATAAGATGGTGTAAAATTTCCAAGAGGCTAGTTATGATTAGTAGTGAGGTTAAACTAACCTAACAAATGTGTGTTTATTATTTATTACCCAATTTTAGAAACAATTTCAATTTCTACAACTTCAAATGGTTATGTCAGTTCCAACTAAAAACCAAAAAACATATGGTCCATTAGACCAGATCTCAACTGATTTCTGTGGTAACAAACGGCTAAACTGTCAATGTGTACTTGCAATTTTAGTTGGAAACCGTTACAAAATAGAGATAAAAACTAAAAGTGGTATAATATCATTAAGCTTGTATTACACAAACTGGATTTTTATTTTTAAAACTTAATTCAAATTTATCAATGAGATTTAGTTTAATTAGTTAAGATGGAGTTATTTGAACAAAAAGGCTCCATGTTTAAATCTCATTGATAGGATGTGTGATGAACTAATAAAAATAAAATCGACAATTAGTCTTCATTAAAGTAATAATACGACTAACAAAATAGACTAAACTATACTTTTCTCTCTTGAAATTTATTAAAATTATAATAATATCTTAAATTTAGGAAAATCAACACTCTCTGTTCCAGGATGGATGAAAAAACGACAATAAATATAATTTAAAGAAAATACTAATAATAACAAATAAATTATGCGATTAAAAACAATTCCAAATAGGTCTTATTGTTTAAAATTGATTTTTTTTTCCACTTTCACCCGTTGTAAATTTTATTTATTTATTTATTTATTTTTTGATGAGGTTTTAGAGAAAAATAGAATTTGTTAGCACTCCTTAAAAACCAAGAAGTCATGCTATAATTTTAAGTGACAAATAAATTAAATGATTAAAATTTTAACTTGACTCCAAATAAGTCTTATTGTTTAAGGATAAGGACGGAGAAATGGAGTTGGAGGCAGGGGAAAATCTTGGAGTTATTCCTGGGGAGGGGAACAGTTTTGTCTTGCAAACAAACCCTCTTTAGGACAGAATGGTGAACATGAGAATTATTATAGTAGGCAATCGAGCCAATTGGATGGCATTGGTGCTGAAGATTCGGATTTGGAGGAAATAACGGAGGATGAGGAAGGGGATGATCAACTCTGCCCTGTAGTTTATGTGTCATCTCCGAAGAAGCGGAGATTACGTAGACCTAATCATCAAACCTATGGGAAGATTAATAGGGAATCGATTCTTGTTGAATAGACTGGTCAGATTATGGAAAATCAAGGGTGACCTTCAACTGATTGATATGGGTAATGGCTACTATCTGGCTAAGTTTAGCCTGCGTAGTGACTATGAGTATGTTATTAATGAAGGTCCATGGTTGGTGCTAGAACACTATCTCACTGTTTAGTAGTAGAGGCATGATTTTAACAATATGGAGAAACTACCAAGTCAGTTAGCTGTGTGGATTAGATGGGTATGCCTATTGAATATGTTGATGAAGATTTTTTGTGGGAGGTCGGAGATAAGCTAGGAAACTCAATCAAAGTGGATGATACCACTTTAGAGGCATCTCGTGGAAATTTCGCATGCCTCTGTGTTGAGGTTGATCTTAACAAACCCTTAATTCCAAAGATCAAGATGGGTAAGAGGATTCATGGAATAGTGTATTAAGGCCTAAACTTGATATGTTTTTCCTGTGGATGTTATGGCCATAGATGAAAACTTGCCTGCACAACCCGAAAAGGAAGGAAGTGGTGGAGAAGGAGGTGTCGGAGTAGACTGGACGATCGGCGAATAACCCCTTACTAATGAGTGAAAACTTTGGGCCATGGATGGTTGTTACGCGACAGTCTCGGAAATGGAAACCAACAGGAAAGGACAGGTTGGATAGGCATGAAAATGGGGATTAAGTTATATTCAGATGGTGCTTCTAAGGGAGGTGTTTTGGCTGGTGCAGGTGTTGTGCTTAGGGATTCTTCGGGAATTTGGCTCTATTGTGGCCGAGCTATGAGGGATTTATACTGGTTTGTGTATGGTTTAGGATTTAGGCCATCGAAGGATAATAGTGGATGTAGATTCTCTGTCAGCTATCCATATGTTGAATGACGAGGTGCAGGACGCTCATCCTCATGCCAATTTACTTTGGAGCATTAGGAGTCTTCAAGGAAGGGATTGGACGATCAAGTTCAACCATACTTAGGAAGGGAACTTTGTTGCAGCCTGGTTAGCGAACCATGCATTGAGCCTTCAGTTAGGAGTCTCTTTGTTTTTAGATCCACTAGATGGAATGGTTGCTTGGTTGTGTAGGGATCAATGAAGGGTCTGCTTCCCTCGTTTGATTCCAGGTTAGTATTTTTCTTTGCTTTTTTGGGCTCGGCCCTGTTGATTACCAAAAAAAAAAAAACTTAAAATTTTGAAAACTAATAAATTTATAATATAATTATTAATTAAAGAATAAAAACTTCAAAAAATTAATAAGATGCTTTCATATATTTATTTTTAAAATTTAAAAAATTATTTTCATATTAAATTTATATAAATCAAGGGTCTATTATTTTATTAAGTGCTTGAACTTATCTTTTAAATTCATATAGATTTATATCTTTATCTATTTTTTTCTACAAGCATTTGAATTTATTTTTTAAATTCATATAAATTTATATTTATAGATCTTGAATATCATAAATAAATTTTAAAAAAGTCCAATTTTATTTTTATTTAATAGTCCAACTTTGTTTTACTTATACATATGTAAAATATTTTTCTTTCTTTAATTAAAATAATATGTTAAAATTAAAACAATTAAGGTTAACATTGTTTTAATTTTAACATAATTTTTGATATTTAGAAGAAAAAAAATATAAAAAATTGAAGTAAAAGTAAATATTTAGGGTTCGTTTAAATATAAAAAAAAAATTAAAAATGATACTTTGTAATATTTTAAAGATAAAATCAGAGTTTAGAGTATTTTTTTCTAAAATTATTTTTAACGTTGTTAACTTTTTCTCCATCATAGGAAAGAAGTGTCAATTTTCTCAAAATTTAGATTTTAGTACCATTTTAGTAAATCTTAACAGAAAAAAAGTATAATTTGCTCCCAAAAAAAAAAAAAAAACTTACTAACTTTGACAAAGAAAAACTTCATGTCTTATTACCAACTATGAATGTTTTTAAACATTGAGTTCAATTACTTTCTATGCTTTAGTTTTATCATCTTTTTTAACAATAACTAATTTTCGTGACACTTGCGCAATGGTTGTGTTTATAATGTTTACATATATATTCATTAATAATTGATGTATTTATCAAGAAATTATAGTTAATAATAATAAATAAATAAACTTTCATGTTATTGACATTAAACAAATAGATAAATATATAAAAAAAAAATTAATTGATAATATAAACATATAATTTTTTTATAAAAAAAAATGTTAAAATGGAAGAAAAATTAACACAGCAATATTATAATAAAAAAAACTATACTCTTAATATATTTTTTTATTCATAGAATTTTCTTACACTTTTAATTTATAAAATTGGGAGAATTAACAAAGTTATAATTATTTGTAATTTATTAATAAAAAATCCAGAAATTCAATCTTAATTACTATTGACATATATATTTATTGATAAATTATAAATTTATTAATATTGAAAAGAATTAGGAAAAAAAATAGTTATAAAAAAATTACAATTCTATCAATCAAAAAATAAAATAAAATAAATAATTTATTTGATGCAAAATAACAACTAAAAGTATTTATGTAAGAGTAATGCTACATACACACACATATCTCACAAAACTTTCTCACACAAGTACCACATCATATTCTTATATTTGTAACAAATCACTCTAAATCCCTTCTTACCATATTAGTCTACTAATTTTTTTTATCTAATTAAAATTTTTATTACTATATATAATTATTTACATATATTTTTGTATTTTCCTCTCTTTCTCACTTATATCTCCTATTATTTTTCCTACATTTCTTCTCCTCTAGGGTTCTTTCAATCTTTTTTCTATTATTTTTCCAAATCAAGGCAATCTAAGTAAATGATTAAAATTTTGTTAATTTTTATCTTAATTTTTCTATAACTTTTGTATTGTTTATTTGGCTGAAGAAAAAAAAAAATAGAAAAGAAAAATTATTATTTATTGTGTTTTTCATTCTATATTTATGCGTTTGCTTTTTCAAAATTTTAATATCAAAAGAATAATTTGTTATTTTTGTTTACTTATTTTTTTAAAATGGTGATTTTTATGTATTTATTTGTATAGGAAACCATTAGAAGTACTGTAGGAGTAGAAAAAAAAAAGGATGAGAAATAGCTATGGTGGTAGCCAAAATATTAAAATTTAGATAATTTTTATCTTATTATTTTATTTTTTTTTTGGTAACTTTTGTATTGTTTATTTGGTTGAAGAAATAGAAAAGAAATTTTTTTTTTCTACCTTCATTTTATCAATATTTCAATTTGTTTCTTTAGTTAAAAAAAAAAAAAAAAAAAGAGATAATAAGTTATTTTCATCTTATGAATTTTATTTTTCTCAAAATTTTAATATCAAAAGATTTAAAAAAAAAAATCACTCATTTTTTTTTCTTTCTAAATGGTGATTTTTATGTATTTATGTGTATTGGAAACCATTAGAGATATGTAGAAGTAGAAAATAAAGATGATGAGAAAGTGGTAGACAAAATATTAAAAGTAAAAAGATAAAGATAAAATAAAAGTAATTTATAAAATAAAAAAATTCTCAATCTTTAGTTTTAATGAAGTGTACCCTATAATCTGTACCAAAAAAAAAAAAGAATTGTACCCTATAATTAATTAATTTAAGAGATGTGCAAGAAATTAGTGAGCTAATATGATAAGAAACGATTCATAGTGTTTGGTTACAAGAATAAGAATATGACGTGATACTTGTGCAAGAAAGTTGTGTGAGATAAGTGTGTGTATGTAGTAAAATTCTCGTAAACTTAATTTAGGAGAATTATTAATCTAAAAAAAAAAAAAGCAATCAAAAGATTGACTCAGAACCTATTTGATTTTCTATTCAAACATCAAACCAACGATTTTCTCCTTTTTTTATTTAAAAATAAATAAATTTAAGAATATAATGACAAGAGACTAATAAGGATTGGGTACATTGATAAACAAGTTAAACTATTAAAGTGAGAACAAAAATTATCTTTGATATACCCTTACAAATTATTTTTAATTAAAATGAGATAATAATTGTACTTTTTTTTTTTGTTTGCTTTGTTTTTGTTTTAATATAACCAAATGAAGACATTTTTTATTTGACTAATTGAAGTATTTTTTATCCTTTCTTTTCAGTATTTCATTAAATAATACTCATTGATATATATATTTTTCTTTTTGGGTAGTTTACATGCCAAACCAAAAACAGCATCTTAAATTATGATTTCTAATCATAATTTTTAAAATTATCCAAAAAAATAAAAATAAATTAACATCTTAAATAACATAGTCATATTTGAAATCAAAAGATAAACCAAGCATTAATAAAAAAATAAATAAAAAAAGATAAACCAAGCTACTCCACAATAGGCGGTGGACAATAGGTTCTGTTATTGTTACTAGTCCCCCATTATACTATTTGTTTTTGTTTGTTAATAACATGTCCGAAAATAGCAGACTCGGCCACCAGATCCGCGGCAAAAAATAGTAATTGGGACTCACTTTGAACAGCGCAACAAACATTGAGACATACGAGGAGAAGGTTGAGGGAGTTATTGCGTACAAACGGGGATATAAAAGTTGGGAGTGGGAGTGGGACTAGGGGATTGAAAATCAGAAATATTCCGGTGACGGACTGATTCTCTCGCGCTCCCGTTGCCTTTTCGTCTCCCTGAATGCCTTCACAGTGTTCAGGGTTCGTCCCCAATACCATTCTTTCTTCTTTTTGCTCATTTATATATATATATATATATATAGATGCTCTGTTTGTGTTTGGTTGCTGAGAAAATGTGGGATAAATTAAAAAGAAGAGAAAAATCTTTAACCCTTTTGAGAATTTTGGAGACCCAAAAAATGGAATTCGTTTCAGTTTTTTCTTTTTCTTTCCTTAATTTCTCTGCAATCAAAGGGGATGCTTTGTCATTCAGAACCCATACTACAGCTCGAACTTTTGGAAACCCATTTCAGATTAAATGACAATGTTTATTATTATTTTTTTCATTTTTGTTGCTTTAATTCTTGGCATTTCATGTTCTGAGCAGGGTATAATTATACATTTATTTCTTCCATTGTTTTCATGTTTTACATTATCACATAGTGGGGTGAAGCCCATATATTTGACAAATAATATTTGCTTGTGACAAGATGATGACTTTCGTGTTTCAGAATTTTTTGGCGATTCATGTGCAGAGGAGCGAGGGATTTACAGGTTTTTAATGTTTTCTGTATTTTTTTTTATTGTTGTAATTTTTGTTTCATAACACCCACGATTTTGAAGGTTTTTTTTTTTTTTTTCTTCACTTGTGGGAAAACAATACGCAGAATATGATGGATTACAGAAAATGTGCAAATGCTAGCCATTTAAATTCGTATGATATCCAAAAGTTAAATTTAAAATCAATGAGTCCAACATTTGAATTCTAAGACTTTTATGCAAATATCGGGTGATAAAATTTTATTCTATGTTACACTGATTTTTTCAGATTGTTATGTGATATGTACAGAGAGAAAATTATGATTATTTTCTTTGTTAGTTCTGTTTCGACTATATACCTTGTAAGTGTGTTCTGTCTGATTAGACACATGAAAGATAAAGTTAAGTTATTAGTTTGGTTATTTGCAGAGATATCAAAGTCCTTAACGGGAAGAATATTAATCTGTGATTAGATTTCTGTGCAGACCAAAGCAGTGCAATAAATGAAATACAATCATGATGGGACTTCAAAACCAAAAACTTCACAAGTCACAACAACTGAACTTTGCAAACTTACACAACTATACTGGAGTATCTTTTAATCTTATTATTATTTTTAAATTAAATGAATGTTAGTTATTTTCCTTGGAATCAGTTGACGTTGTCTTCTGAAATTTCCTTGCCATAGAAAAGAAAGCCTTGTTGTTTAAAGATGTCGACAAGCTCCTATTTCTTGTAGTAGTTTAATAAGCATATGAAAGCATTGTTCAAAATTAGTAAGTACAGTATATATTTCTCGTACTGCAGTTATATAAGCATATCAAAGCATGGTTCAAAATTGATCTTATCATCTTTGAGGCCTATCAGTATGACTCTTCCTTACTCGGGCTTTCGGGCATCGCAAAGACTGTTTGAAAGACGGAAGTTAAAATAGTTGTAGGAACAAATTTCTTGATTCAGATTTTGCACCTTACTTCATACGCACGCTCTTTTCTAATTGTTAGGATCATTAAATTAGTGAAGACTATCTGACTACCTGATGTATGGAATGTCATAGACCTTCCAACCATATTTCTGCTGCAAAGTTGGTAGTATAATTCCTTTCGGATAATGCATTCTGGTACTATACCAGTAGTACTTAATTATTTAATTCAAGTTTGCGTTGTAATTTACTGCATATCAAGAAGAATGTTGAATATTGTTCTGCTCTATATGCACTTGAATATCCATGCATTTTCAGGAAAGGTCTAGCTTTTCCCAATAGTAGTAAATGCAGCCTACCTTTTCCTATTTGCTAGCTATCTTTATGTCATTGCCAACTATGCGAGTTATATGCATCACCAAGGATTTGAAGTTGTGTTTGTTTGTAACATGCAGATATGTGATGGCTAATCTCCTTGGGAAATTTATTCCTCAGGGGACCGTTTGAGAAGAATTCCCTTGAAATGCTCTGCTGCCATTCTCACCTGCATGACATTCTTCGAAATGGCTGTAGCCATTGATCAGCATCATGGTTTTAAGCTATTTATCAGATCCCAAAGATGTAAACTCCAATCCTACACTCACCTTGATAACAACATTCTGGAACTGAGACAAACTCATTTTGCCCACTCCTTAAAACAAGCATTTGAAGTTGCTAATATTCACCGCAGCTTCTCCACCCCATGCCTATACCTAACCCCTTCGGTGGAGGAAGAGTTTTATTCTCATCCAAGAATTGAGATTGTTGGTGGCCATGGGGCTCCTACAATACGCGCTCTTGTTGTTGAGGTTGCCATAGCTATGGCCTCTGGCGTTGATCCACTGCCAGTGTCAAGTGGGCTAGGTGGTGCCTATTTATTCCGTAGCCAAAATGGTAATAATATTGCCGTGGCAAAGCCTGCAGATGAAGAACCATTAGCCTTTAATAACCCAAAAGGGTTTGGGGGTCAGATGCTGGGCCAGCCTGGCTTGAAAGGCTCGGTTAGAATAGGTGAAACTGGCATTCGTGAATTGGCTGCTTATCTCCTTGACCATGGTGGGTTTGCTGGTGTGCCTCCTACAGCCTTAGTCAAACTACGCCATTCTGCATTCCATGTTAGTGATGAAGCCACAGTTCCTTCTATACCCTGTAAAATTTCCTCACTCCAGCGCTTTGTTGATCATGACTTCGATGCAGGAGAATTGGGTCCTTCTGTCTTCTCAGTTGCTTCAGTTCACAGGGTTGGGATTTTTGATGTAAGACTCCTAAATCTTGACAGGCATGCAGGAAATATACTTGTCAAGAAACATGACCACGGTTCTTGTAGTACTGGAGTTGCTGAGCTTGTTCCCATAGACCATGGACTTTGCCTACCAGAGTGGTTGGATGATCCTTATTTTGAATGGATGCATTGGCCTCAAGCCTTGGTTCCCTTTTCTGATTCTGAACTTGAGTACATATCCAAACTAGACCCATTTAACGATGCAGAGCTTATAAGAACTGAGCTTCCTTCATTAAGGGAGTCCTCTATCCGGGTTCTTGTTGTCTGTACCATTTTCTTGAAGATAGCTGCTGCTGCCGGCCTTTGTCTTGCTGATATAGGTGAAATGATGACTCGAGGGTTCTGTGGAGGAGAAGAAGCACTGAGTGGATTGGAAAATATGTGCTCACAGGCTATGGCTAATATCAAGTTGCGTCTCCTTTGATAATGACAAAAGCACAGAAGAAACTGAAGAAGAGTTGGAAATATTTCAATTTGACAGTGAAACTGAAGATGATTTCTGTAAGGTTTTTGATCTTCCTCAACTCTTGCAGAGCCATCATGGGGCACCCCAGCCAAGGAAAATATTAAGGCTTTCATCTGCAGGATCAATTAATAGATTAGCTGAACCAGTAATTGTCTCCATTGTATGAGGAAAATGATAATGACAATAAAGATGTTGATACAGATAACATCAAAGACAACGGTGGCAGCAAACAAGTGGAAGGTGTTATTGTTAAGAGCGTAAGTTTCTCAGTGCAAAGCCGAAATTGTGAAACTGGGGGAATTTCATTCGGGGACTTGAACGGAGGTGAATGGGAATTGTTTCTTGAGATGTTTGAGAAGCTTTTGCCTGAGGTGCTTGAGGACAAAAAAGGCACTGACATTGAAGAAAAGGTTTGGGACTTCCTGCAAATTCTGAGGTATGTTGTCGAGGAAATGTATCAAAATCAGGGATGAATCACTGCTTCTTGTATTTAGTGTTGAGTAACTGTACATTTTTACCTTATGAACCTAGTGTAGGTTGTAGAATGTTGATATATACTATAATCCTGTAGGATGCCGGATGGAAAAGAGATTGGTGATGGGCCATCCTTTCCATTTTATCTTCACTTTTTTTTTTTTCCCTCTTTCAACTACATGAGTTGTACACTGATATAGACCTTCTTTCATATTCCAGTTGTTAATAATACTATTGGACAAATATTTTTTCCTTAAATAATTTCATTTCCCCCTATAAATTATATTGAAATTTTTTCTAGACTATGCAATATACGTTGGTCATTGGTTTGATAATGTTACCACCAGCAATCATATTTGTGTCTTCTTGAGAAAAAAACATGGACTGCTTGTAGTATATCATTTACTAATACATTGACTTGGTTAAAGCAGCTTGGTGAGTATTTGGTAAATCTGCAGTGTTGGCATTCGCACATTAGAACGGCAACTCTTTATCTTGTAGATGGTATCTTAAGCAATTTAAAATGGGATCAATCGAGATGGACATAAATGGCATTTTACACATAATTTTTTTTTAAATTATATAAAATGTAATTTTTAAAGTAAATTATCAGAGGAAAAAAAATATAACTTCACCATTTTTTTAATACTATTATTATCCAGAGGCCTAAATCGACTTACTGTCCCTGCAGAAAACAATAGTAGTAAAGGCAATAGATGTAATTACCCACCATGTTTATAGCTAGTTATGCTTATTATTAGCATTTATCATAATTAGTAAATGGAGTAAGAGTTAAATAAACCAGACGCGGGCAAAACTGTAAAAGTAGAAAATATAAAGTATAAACAAGTGAGTGGCAGTGGGTAGTGACAGACGACAGTCCAGAATTCATAGCTGAACAGTGAAAGATGGGAGCTAAGTGTGTAAAGCACTAACAAAAAAGCCACCCCCAAATTTAAAATCTAAAAAACAATTCATCTTCCTTTATGGACAACTAACTAATCTTCTTTATTAGGCTTTTCATTTGATTTCATACATGAATGAAGCAAAGAAGCTTGTTGTTGGAGCCTATTCATCATCATACATTAATAATAATTCCTATCAATTATGATTTCATAAAAATAAATAAAAAATTAAATTTTTTTTTTTTTTACTCTACCTCTTCAATCTCATCAACAATCCTCAGTACACCCACAATCTCTCTTTCTCGTTCTCTTTCTTTTCTGCTTTCACTTTCTTCTTTGCTTTCAAGAATCTTCAATGGAATCTGACAAGGTCGATCCTTCGCCTGATTGAAAGATCCGAATTTGGGAGTGAATTCGGAACAAAACCCACTCAATTGGGTGTCGAAAGTGAAAGAAAAGCTCTGATTTGAAGGCACGAACTCTTCGATGTTGTCTAAAGCTTTAGGGCAGTTCTTTCGCCTTTTAGATTGACGGGATACGTCAGGGTCGATGACTTCCTTTTTCTCGATGTTCCCGCTGGAAGCTACAGTTGGAAGTGGCGGATCTTCGTCGGAATCAGGAACTCCGGCAGATTCAGGCAGAGACAGAGAGTGTGGTACTGGTAGGGTTTGGTTCCTCTCTGCCATTTTGTTGGGCGCAGTGGACAGAGAGAGTAAGCAGATTGGAAAGCTCCTGCCTTTCCGCTGGGCGGCGATTTAATGTGCTCGTTTGCGAAATTACGTAAAACTCCTTTCTATGTCTTTATAAAGTGTTCAGATATTCAACTTTTATGCGTGCGTGTGTATGATCAAAATAGAAAAATAACCCATTAAACTGTCCCTCAATTATTTTGCATAGAATTAGACATTTTTGCATGATTTAGAAAAATAATAGTACTTACTCTGAAAATAATAATTTATTATAAATAAACATCATTCTATGGTTTCTAATTATATTAAATTAAATGGTGTTTGATTATGACAAGACTTTACATAGTTCAGATTATAAACATATAATTGTGAGTTCTTGGTATTAGCAGTGAGAAGAAGAATTGTGCTTTCATACAGAGTAGACTCATTGGGGACAATACTTTAATAGCTTTTGAGATTCATTATTTTATGGAAAACAAAAGAAAAGGCAAAACTGGTCTTAAACTCGATAGGGTGGAATGGGATTTCTTGAAATCTACTATGCTCCGAACGAGTTTTGAAGCAAATTGGGTAGATCTTATGAATGTATCACCACAGTTTCGTAGGCTTTGTTTATTAGTGGTGAATGAAGCTTAAATTTTTTACCAAGTACCAGTTTGAGGCAAGGAGACCCCTTGTCACAATATCTATTTTTATTTGTGGCTGAAATTTTTTCAAGTCTCCTTAGACTAGCAGAGTTAAATGGACAAATTCATAATATAAAAGTGATACCCCGTGTACCTGTAATTACTGACATCATCCAGCTTTAAGAATGTTCCTCTGGTCAAAATAACACTCATTTACAGACGGGTACAGCTGGGGTAGGCTAATTATTTATGGACGGGTTCGGGTATACATCTAAGCCCACAGCCACTTTGCCCTAGGCCCATTACCCCAACCTCAGAAACTCAGAATCCCTCTTCCAGTCTTCGTTGATAATATAACAGGATGCAGGAATAGGATGCTTAAGAGTTAATATATATATATATATCATATTGGGTTTGTTTATGTGATGATAGATTGGTAGGGAAAGAAAATGATATTGGGCCCGGCGGTGTTTGTTTTATTTATAACAACAGTTTTGGAAAAAAAAATAAATTTATTGGGCCAAGTTTGTATGTTTAAAAAACTCAAATAAAGTCCAAATATATTAAAGCTTGCAAAAAAGGGAAAAAAAAAAAACTAACTTAAATTTGTTGTGGGCATCAAATTCGTGAGGTCCAGTCTAACCTAAAAGAAAAAAAACCGAAACAGACTGACCCAAGATCCAGCAATCTTGGTTGGTGTCAGATGTCAAGCCCCGTTGGCTTCGGACTGGTAGCAAGAATACTAACCCTACCTTGTCGGGTCAGCTTTGAAAATTATAAAAACCGATCCTACTCGACCTGATGCACAAGCCTACTTAGAGACTCCAACCAATCCAGATTCCCTTTGTCTTCAAAATTTTCAAGGCAAAATACTTGGTGTCATTTCTTGAATTCCCATAACATCCGTCGTGAACGAAACATTGTAGCACCCTAACTAGCAAAATGTTCCTCATCACAATATTCTGAACGTTGTACTCTCTGATTTGATTTAATGAAATCATCTTTACCTCAAAAAAAATTGGAAACATAAGATAATAAGATATTGGGACTTTCATCAATTTATTTTTATTTGAATTTTAACTTTTTAAAAGTATTAAGAATAAAATTGTTATCTAAAATGGAGTCTACTACTAACTCATTTGACTTGAAATTCTGTAAAGTGAAACAAGTTAGTGAGATCCATTTCAGATTATAATTTTACTCTTAATATTTCTTATATATTTACAAGATAGACAAATCAACAAAAGAGTCACTAATATCTCTATTCTCACCCAACCAATTTAAAAAAAATAAAAAAAATAAAAAAAATTCTCTTAATTATCTCTTGAAAATCCTGATTAGAAGAAAATTTCTCGAATACTAATAAAAAAACGGAGCAATCCTCGTGTTCCAAAACAATAACTAAGCTATTATATAAAAATAATTTCGCAATTTTTCTTTTTGGGTAGAAAACCAAAACACAAATAAACAAACATCAACACAAAAACGGGAAGGCAGCCCAAGCTATATCACCGAATCAAAGCATTTGGAGCCCAGGAGGGGTTTAGAAAGGAGGCTCAGTAAGATAATGTAATGTACCCTCACACCACTCTCTTCCAAGCAAGTAATTAATGCATCCGATAGGAGAACAATGCCTATTATTGGCATCATTGTCAACACCCTTAACAATTAAGTCAACCATAGATTAATTAGAATCCAACTACAGCACAAGATGATGAAATCTTCTACCCCACGCCAACATGCTTAACCCCTCAAAAATAGCTCAAAGTTCAGCTGTAAGAACAAACCATATACCCGCCTTCTAGAAACCATACAGCCACTAATATTTGCAGACATACATGACTATAAACAACGTGCTCCACGGACATTCATCATCATCCATGATTACTAAGGGAATAAAATTAAATAAAGTTGTCACAAATCATTACTACATTATTTACATAAAAATCCGTTTAAACTCTATTTTACATACCATCATTTCCTATCAATATATACCAAAACTTTAGGTTCCAGCCTTTTTGGTTAATGACAACGCCACCTCACTCAGACATCAATACCAGCCTCTAGCTCTCAACAAGTCATACAAAGTTACAAACACCACACCACAGTTATATCCTTAAACCATAACTCTCATTCAACTATGTAAAATAGGCCTTCTAAGGACAGTCTATCTCAATTGTGAGTGTATTGTTCACACACTTGCACCAGAGCATGGTGCATATCATACAAATTAGGAATTGAATAGTCGCGACTGTACTTGGCAATTCTTCCGTTGTAAATCTTTGCTACCATAACTGCTCTACCATCAACAATGCGTTCACTCACTAATGCATATACAACCAAGCTAACTAGAAATAACAAAATACATATTGTGTACTACCAATTACTCAATCTAATGTTCAAGAAGCTAATCCGTATCACAGTTAGTCCGCACTTTTAATTTGACATACAATTAGTCCAACAAGCTCATTCTCAAACACCAATCAAAAAACAAGGATAACTAGTTCTAAGAATATGACGTATAAGTGCATCCAAATTAAAGTGGAAGTCAATAATGAGCATAATATAGAGAAAGAAACTTACACAAGCATCGAAGCTATAAACTCTGCAACATTTTAACATTAAGATAATCTAAAAATCTCAAATCCATATGAATAATTCAGAGATAAACCCCTTACATGCCTTCTGTTTCAAACACCCACGACAAGCCAACCATCCCAAACAGAAATTAAATCAAGCCCTTGCATACAAATTCCTAGCAATCTCAAAAGAAACAAATGCGTCAATGCAAGCATACTGTACCTGCTGAGAATTAAGCCACGGATTGTCCCACCTACTCATGGTTACCCTCTTCGGCTTCTCAATCTCCTTCCCAAGAACCTGCATTGCCAAAGCTTTGAGCCCTGCGTTCCTTAGCTCCCGCAGTCCTAATTTATCAGCAGCCAAAACACGAACATCGACGACTGTAGCCACGCTCAAGCCATAGTCCTCCAATAGCTTCTCCACGTCCGGTTCAATCCCAACGCCCACGAATGTGTAATTGGTATTACCCAGAAAGTCAATAAGAGATTGGGGGATTTTGGGGGCGTGAATGAGTTGGAATATGAGGCAACGATGGCTCACACAAAGCTGCAAGGTTGCGACGGGATTCTGGATGTGGCGATTAAAGCTGGGGCGCCATTCGACGTCAAGGCCAACGATCAGGCGGTTGCTTCCGCTGCGATCTATTTCAGAGAGCCAGGAGTCGACTATGGAGGGGGAATTGGTGAGCAATGTGTGGATTGTGTCAGAGTAGAAGATCACGTCGTAAACGTTGTGGGTGTCATCGGGAAGGCCGTAATCAACTATGCTGATGGTCATGGTGGAGAGGGAAGGAGAGATGGGAGATTTGGAAATTGAAATTGAAATTGAAAAGAAAAAGAGGTTTTCTTTCTTTCTTTCTCTCAAAGTAGAAAACTTGAGACCTCGTCGGCAAGAGACGATCAAAAAGAAAAGGAACGTCATATAAATTGGATCTGCTGGACTTTGGATAGGTTTTCGGACTTTGGGTTAAGATTTATACACTAGTCAAATTGCCAAGGTTGATGTTTGAAACCAAAAGATTTGTAGAATTTAACTTATTTGAAATGAATAACTTTGTTGATGGTTGATATATATGTTAGTAGATTCAGTCTCAGGCCATCTAATTGCTAAAATGCATCATAAATGGGGTGTTTCTAATTATGTCTAACTAGCATCCTCGCACGCGCTCTCGCGCATACTCAATACTTTTTTTATATTATGAAGTTTTCTTTTACCATCTATTGAATATTGTTGTCAATTTCGATTTTCAAAAAATTATTCATTCGACTTATATTTTTATTTATTTCTCAACTATAATTAGTGTATTCTTGCTATGGGTGTAGAATCTAAGATCCCAACCTCAACCCATATATCATGATAAATTCTAATAATGATAAATTCTAATTTTTCTTCTTGTTAACAAGTTAAGAAGCCCAAACATAACAGATGAACAATCTAAAAATAGGTCAAAGCGGCATAAGAAATTACCTTTATAGAATGAATTTATAAATTTATCACCGTTCTAACTGATTCCCCATGAAAACCATTCTTCTGGGTTCATGACCATCTTCATTCAGACCATTGAAATACATAAGGACTTGCATCTTGTGTTGATGTTTGTGAACATCTTCATTAGACCATTGAAATACATAACAACCTTGCATCTTGTGTTGATTTGATGAAACATAATGGAAAGCAAGAGATGGATAGAGAAGAGTAAATAGTTATAGGAAGAAAGAAAGAACCGTATTTGAGTTTGAGGTAACTGCTTGTAGTTGAGCAGTTTCATTTGGCTTTGAATGACTTAAAAGTCCCTCAAATGTCTAGAAATCAGTTTTATATATAATAGGGTAAATTATGATATTTTGATTAAAAATAAGGAGAGGACACCATAAAGGTGTTCTCCCTTTTAGTATAGTATAGATGTATGGTATGTGGAGAAATGTATAGTTGTTTGTAAAACTAACTCTTTGAATTCATTCAAAAAATTATAAATACATGTCAACAATTATTAATTTATTTTATCGGTTACAAATTCATTTTAGCGATTATAAATTTATTTCAGCAGTTATGAATTCATTTTTGCGGTTATGAATTTAATTCAGGGGTTATGAATTCATTTGTCACACCCCTCTCAGAAGCATGACTAGCCTGATGAATGGATAACCAAACCTCCGCAACCTTGACTTTAAAAAAAAAAAAAAACACCTATGACCTTTGACCCATCAATAGATAAAACTTAAATTTATAAATCAAAAGTTAACAGTAAAAGTTTGTTTATTAAAACAAGTAACAATTTATTAAAATTTTTGATAAAAGTTCTTTATAATATGTAACATGCTTTAAGATACAAACTTATAAACTCATGTTCTTACACAACAACAACACAAAGATAACAAGAACCTCTGCTCTGATTCTCATCATGATAACAATTAATTGGACTATTACCCTACATAAGACCAGGAACCCTACAAGCACTAACGTGACTGCAAACTTTCATCCTTTGACTTCAAGATTGAAATTCTAAAAAATTACCTTGCCGCCAAACACTCACCAAAGTCCGTTATCGGTAACCACTATCCTCAGAGAGCTTGTTACTAAAAAAAAAAACCATATAAGAGGGATGAGCCTATGGACTCCGTGAGTGAAAAATTGTACCCAAATGGTACTAGCATCACCCAACACACTTATAGAATATATTATATATTAATATCAACATGTTATATATTTCAAAACTACTAAGATTACACATACAAATACAGAAACATAAAACTTAGTTAACATATTTCAATTAATACACTGTATAATTTACTTAAAACAATCAAGGACAATTAAGCATACAAAGCAAGCAAAGAACCAATGGAGTAACTCAGCCCTGCACAACAGTATCTCTCCCCCACTAGGCATTTATGTGCCCGCACAACAGGTTAATTCTCCGTACACAATCCATCCCTCCGGGATTGAGCACTCATTTCTTTTAAAACAATTATCAGAATCAGAGTATCTCATATCAGAATACCAAATCAAAATATCCTAGGTGCACCTGGATTTCAATTTCGAAAATAAAAATCACTTTCTTAGAAAGATCTTACTTTATTGGCCCTTATCAACCACAACCAACATCAAACAAGCATAATTCAAATAAATCACTGAAATACTACTACTTACTTATTTTTCACAGTATCACATCTATTTAAATACACATATACGCATACTAATCTAGCCCCTAGAGGTAACAGTTAACCACTCACCAGTTTATAAATCTTGTTCGTCACTTATTCTTGCTCTAACGTGTATTATTAGGCCCACAGTAGGGTCTTGAGCTGAAATTCATATTTTCAAATAATACTTAATTCATAAACGCTTATAATTATAATCTTTTAATTATTAAGCTTATATATCAACTTCTATATAGGTTTCTTGAAACTAAGTTCCATTTAAGTAGTTTAATCAATTCTTTGTAAGACACTTGATTTCATATCTTGTATATATATTTATATATACCTATCAAGAAATTAATATTAACTCATACTTTCAACATGTTTTATTTTTTAGCATTAAATCCAAGTTGAGTTACTCTTGTAAATTTATTCAAAAGCCTGAATTCTGCTGTTAAATTTTAAAATTTATCATTCCTTAACCAATTAATCACCTTAACATTTTCATTTCTTTCAGTGCTCGTTTTGTCAACATTTTGCTTCTTGACAGCCTAACAGTCTTTGTCGTAAAGCATAATAAGGCATAGAACTGGATAATAAGATGTTCTATGTTTCACAACTAATAAAGTATAATAAGTGTCTACTAGTGGAATGGGGACAATGATAGACTAATAGTAGCAGGCTAACGGGATCAACCATACAAGCATGTAGGTTAGAGTATGATGATTCCTATACAAGGCTCACACTTATTTCGGCCTAACATTCCGTCAAACATCTGAAAATGTAATAAACAATTTTGAAATGGCAATTTTACTTGAAATCAACATAGCTGTAAGTTAAAAATGAGACATACTTCATATTAAAAAATATGACTTTCTCTGAATAGGGGGAATGAAATGGAACAAAATAAAAAAAATGAGATATTCCTTTATTTGGATATTTTATAAGGATGGCCCCTTTCCATTTCAGTTTTTTTTTTTCATTCATAAGTGGGCAGAAAATGTGAGGAATGAAAAAAAATAATAATAAAAATTATATGAACTTCCAATTTTAATCCAGACAGAAAATAAAAATAAATAAAAGGAGTATATAATATGAAAGTGCAATGAAAGCATAAAACATATTACTTTCCTTTATTTTATAGTACTACAAAAACAAATGAACGAAGGAAAGATGCTAGACGTTCCACATGCTATAGATTCCACTCTATTCCATTTCTTAATATCTAAAATTTTCTATTTCTTTCTCTTATGTTCCACACATCTAAAGAAGCTGCTATAGAAACAATTATATGTTACATACCCCTTATGAAGTTATATGGACATCGGAAAAAAATATGCTCCGTTTGATATCAAGAAAAAAATAAATTCTGGTTTACTTTTACTACCATCTTTAGCTCACTGTTCGAACAAGTACACAATATGTCCTAGATACAAGTGCCCTGCTAGTTTCTGTATATCATCTTCTTATCTTAACTTCCAATGACAGACTTAAATTAGACTAATGTGCAGTGCTCCAAGACTTGTGCACTAATCAATGGTATCATAGTAAAAAATAAAAAAACAAATACAAAACACTAACTTCATTCCTCATTTTGGCCCGTCTAAGAACTAGAATCAATTGTGGAACCCAAGTAACCATTTTGCACACTAAACTACTAAAAGGAAAAGCTTGAAGGACACTTAGCTTTGCTGAAAGTATGAGCAGAATGAAATACCCTTTTCATCCCAAAATCAATCACCAAAACTAATTTTCTCAAGCATATAAAAAGATAACACCAACCCTGCCTTCCACAACACAACACACACAAATAGAAGAAAAGAATCTCATACGGCAAAAGAGAACGACAATCAAATAAGCAAGGGTAGAGGAGAAGGAACGGAACAGCAACAACAAGCTGTTGCTAGGCGTCCTTACTTGAGCAGATTTTTCAGCTCCTAATACCTTTACCAAAAAGGCTGCTATTATCTACAAGAAGAAAGGAAGAGGACAGCTTACCAACACTTGAACTTGTCTATCCACACTTGAAAACCTCACGGTCAAGGCAAGGAAAAGTAGGGGGATCCATGAAGAGTAGAGCACGGGCACAAATAGGAGAAAAGGAAGGAGCTAGGTCGGTTCACATAAGGGGAAAAGAAAAGACAAAATAAATAAAATAATATATATTTATGGTCCAAATTTGCTTTCAAATTTGTGGTGGGCAAATATTCTAAGATATATATAAGTATATACATATATTATATAAGTTTCCTAATGTAATTTCTTTAAGTTTTACACGCCAATAAAGTTTACACCAACAAATTTCAATTTCCTATTTAACCAAATTGTAATTTAATTATACATATTTATATAATTTATTTACTTTAAATACTCTCATTATTTATATTTTATTATTTTTATTTAAGATATTAGGTTATAACATCTACCACTTTAATTTTCTTGGTCATCATTTGATTTATTTTACAACAACAAATTGTACACAATATTTTAAATGTACCCTCATGTAATTAGGTTACAACATCACTTCAATGGTTATGAAATGAATTTATTTCAGGAATTATGAATTCATATGTACTTAAATAGAGATAATGTTTTGAGATCGTTATTATTCTTAAAATGATTACATAATTAAATCTGTAATTGAAGATTTTTTGAATAAAAATATGTGAAGTCTTTTTAAATTATTAGATACAATCTTCTTATTTTCTCTTTAAAAAAAATTAAAAAATTAACCTTCACACATAAATTTTCAGAGATTTTTTCTATGAATTGCTATTACAAGAAAATTATTGTTCTAAGGCTTGACATATATCCTAGAGAATGTATTACCTGTAATCTTTAGTAAACTTGTTCGGTAGAGGCAATAGAAACCTTAAGGACAGGGACAACCCGTGTCATTCCTTGTCCAATTTATGAATTCATTATACTTTTGTAACTGCCAAAATAACAATCTTAAGATTTCTATCGTCGTGATGGATTTAGAGTCATTCAAAATTCATGAATCAAGATTTTGTCAAGTTGAGTCATTTTGATGGGAATAACTTCAACCGCTGGCAAGACAAGATGAAATTCTTGTTAACGGTGCTGAAAATTGCATATGTGTTGGATCCTAATCTCCAAGAAATTCTAGAGGATCCAAAATCTATTGAAGGCCAACAACCAGATGTTGCTGTGATTGAATCACTGAAGGAGCAGAGGAGGAAAAGGGTTGAAGATGAGGAGCTTGCTGGTGGACACATCCTCAACACACTTTCAGATCATTTGTATAATTTCTACATAAATGTCTAATTGCCTAGGGAGCTATGGGAAACTCTAGAGTTTAAGTACAAAGCTGAGGAGGAAGGTACAAACAAATATTTAATTTCTAAATACTTAGATTTTAAAAATGATTAATAATAAGTCTATTTTAGAGCAAGTGCATGAGCTCTAGGTTATTGTCAACAAGTTAAGGATCCTTAAAATTATCTTGCTTGAAACCTTTCAAGTTGGAGTGATAATTGCAAAATTACCTTCAACTTGAAAGGATTTTTCCAAAAAGTTAATGCATAAATTTGAGGACTTATTCCTTGGATCAAATTCAGAAACATCTACGTATGGAGGAGGAGGCCCGAAAACGTGATGTTAAGAATTTGACTCAAAGTCAGTCTAGTGTTAACTATATGGAGACAAGATCATCAAAAGGGAAATGACCTGGTGTTAAAAAGAATAATGAAAAGTTCAAAAATCTAGACAGAAATCTAAGCCTAATCCTAATATAAGAAAAGGCAAGTGCCATGTTTATAAACATGACACCATGCCAGAGAATGTCAACATCGCAAGAGTGGTGCTAACATGGTTGAGGAGAACCTTGTTGCCATGGCCTTGGATTTTAATCTAGATGTGACTATGATTTTTAGATTCATATGGCAAGTGAGCCTTCAGGTTGGTGGTTGGACTTCGGAGCTACTGTCCATACTTGCAACAACCGTGTTATGTTCAAAATATTTGAAGGGGTTGTTGGGCAGGAAGTTCAAATGGGAAATAGTTCATATGCTAGTGTTGGAGGTAAAGGAACTATGGAGATCAATTTTACTTCCAGGAAAAAACTGACCTTGCTAAATGTTTTATTTGTGCCAGAAATTAGGAAAAAAGCTTAATTTCTGTAGATATTTTGAATATGAAAAGTTTTAAAATTTCAGTTGCATTTGGCAAAGTCATTATTACCAAGAATGTTGTCTTTGTTGGAAAAAAGATATGCTTATAATGAAATGTACAAGATGTCAATCAATAATATTAATTCTGTTTTTGCTTATATGTACTTGTTCAATTTTTTTATGGCATAGTTGATTAGGACATGTTAATGCAAAGAATTTAAAAAATATGCATGCAATAGGATTAATAGATATTGATAATTATGAACTTGACAAATGTGAAGTATGTGTTAAATCAAAAATTAGGGAGAAAACTATTTCCAAGTGTGCAAAGAGAATCACTATTGTTAGATTTATTACATACTGATATTTGTGAATTGAATAAAATGTTAACAAGGGGTGGAAAATGATATTTTATTACATTCATAGATGATGCTAGTAGATTCTATTATGTGTATTTGTTAAGAACAAAAGATGAAGCCCTTAGCTCATTTAAAAAATACTAAATCAGAAGTAGAAAATCAACTTGAGAAGAAAATTATAATTCTACGTTTTGATTGATGCAAGAAATATTGTTTAAATGAATTTGATGTACTTTGTGAAGAAAATGGCGTCATACATCAAACAAGTGGTGTATATACACCACAACAAAATGGTGTAGCTGAAAGAAAAAATTGTACATTTTATGATATGATTAATTGTATGTTAAAACCATGCCAATTTGTCAAATAATTTGTGGGGTGATTCATTTTTAACTGCTTATCATATTTTAAATAGGATTCCTAGGACAGTTGTGCAAACTAGTCCTTATGAAATATGGAAATGCAGAAAGCCTAACATAAATTATTTTAAAGTGTGGAAGTATGCTGCTTATTTTGGAGTTCTTGATCCTAAGAGGACTAAGTTAGGGGCTAGAGCTATTAGAAGTATATTTGTTGGATATGCTGCTAATAGTAAAGCCTATAGGCTTCTTGATTTGGAATCTACTGTAATAACTAAGTCAAGAGATGTAAAAATTTTTTGAAAATAAATTTTTGAAAGATGCTGAAAATGTTTCTACACCTATACTTGATGAGCCTAAAGGTCGTATATGGTCCATTGTTGAGGTTAGGGAACCTAGTGTTCTAGAACAACCAATCAAACCTAGGAAGAGTACTAGAGCTAGAAAAGAGAAAAATTTGGATAATGACTTTATTTCTTCACACTCCTTATTATTTTTTGTGGAAGGGGACCAAAATAATGAGATGGTAAATGAGATATCCTATAAATATAGTATTGAGACTGATACTAAATCATTTAAAGAAGATGGCCTTCCAAAGACGATGCTTTTTGGAAAGTAGCTTGTAAATGATGAAATGGATTCAATTTTAGGAAATAATACTTAGGTATTGACAGATTTACATAGTGGTTCTAAACCTATATGGTGCAAATAGATATTTAGAAGAAAATATAATATTAATTGTACTATTTCTTCTTTTAAAGCAAGATTAGTAGCTAAAGGGTTTAGACAAGTAGAGGGTATTGACTATTTTGACACTTATGCACCGGTTGCACGAGTTACTTCCATTAGAATTCTTTTTGCCTTGTCTTCTCTTTACGATCTTTTTGTTCATCAAATGGATGTTAAGATAGCCTTTTTGAATGACAATTTGAATGAGGAAGTATATATAGAACAACCTGAAGGATTTGTTGCTACAAGAAATAAGGCTAAAGTGTGCAAGCTAGTTAAATCTCTTTATGGTCTAAAACAAGCACCAAAATAGTGGCATGAGAGATTTGACATTGCTATTTTAACTTTGGGTTTAAATATAACAGTGTGGACAAGGTGCTTATACTCTAAAACCATTAAGGACTATATGGTGATAGTCAGTTTGTACGTTAATGATATGTTGATCATTAGTACAAACATGGTTAGGAGTAAATGAGACTAAAAAGTATCTATCATCTGTCTTTGAGATGAAAGACTTAGGTGAAGTAGATATTATTTTAGGCATTAAAGTAAAAAGGCATAGTGGGGGTTTTGTGTTGAATCAATCCCATTTTGTTGAAAAGGTATTAAATAAGTTTAATTATCTTGAAATTAAGGAGGTGAACACTCCTTTTGATAATGAAGTTAAACTTAAAGAAAATTTTGGTAGCTATTGCACAAGGTAAAGTACGCAAGTGCTATTGGTAGCCTCATGTACGCTATGCACTGCACTATACCAAATATTTCTTTTACAATTTCTAAACATAGCAGATACATCTAGTAGCTTCGAATATTGATCATTGGAAAGCTATTAGTAAGGTACTTGGTTACCTTAAGAGAATTAGTAGCTTGAGATTATTTTATGATAAATTTCCTAGTGTCTTAGAGGGATACTCTAATGTAGAATTGGATTAATAGTAGTGGGAGATAATAAATCTACAAATGAGGTGGACTTTCATTCTTGCCAATAGGGCTGTTTCTTGGGCAAGCAAGAAACAAACGTATATTTCCTATTCTATTATGGAGTCTAAGTTTATAGCTTTAGGCTCAAGCAGGACTAAGAGGCTGATTGAATAAGAAATATATTATTAAACATAGATCTTTAGTCAAATCCAATGCCTCCCATTTCACTATATTGTGATAGCGAAGCTATGCTTACAAAAGCATACAGTGGTACCTTATAATGGTAAGTCTAGACATATTGGTCTTAAACATGAATTTGTGAGGCAATTGATACATGATGGTATTTGTACAATTGTCTATGTCAAATCATAAAAACTTGGTAGATTAGCTTAGTAAGCCTCTGACAAGATACTTAATAAGTTTGCCTACATAAGATATAGTGACTTAAACCACTTTGAGCCAAGGGTGATGGTAACCCGACTTATATCTAGGTTACTCCTAGTTTATAAGTTCAATGGGAAAAACAAGTCACAGTTGCTGGCTGTGTAACTATCTTTTAGTCTCATATGTAATTGATGATAGTAACGTCTGTTGCATGACTGAGGTTGAGATATACTCTTAACAAAGTGCTGAACTCTTAGTAACAGAAGTGCATGAGAAACTCTTTGCCTATATGAACTAGAAGTGGAGCCGCTTCTTATAGAGAGTTGTGATTTACTCTCTTAGAGGTTCATGAAACAGGATATTGGTCATGACCATAAAAGCGTAAAGCAATGAGATTGCTCATCGTGGAAGGAGGATTGAGTGTGTCTGATGACTCTGGTCATGTCATATAGGAGTAGAGGTTCAATCTACAAACGCCATCAATTTCAATATGACTTTGAGTTATTTACACTAAAGAAATGTTCAATGTTCATCACACCTTCCTTTATGCATATAATTCTCAGAGTTAATTAACAAAAAGTTGTTTGGTTAAAAATAGTTTTCCAAACAAGCAAGGGATTGTTAAAATGCACCTTAATTGGGGTGTTTCTAATTATGCCTAATATGAGATATATGGAGAGGTGCATAGTTGTTTGTAAAACTAACTATTTGAATTCATTCAAAAAATTATGTTTCAACAGTTATAAATTTATTTCAACTATTATGAATTCATTTTAGCAATTAAGAATCCATTTCAGTGGTTCTAAATTTATTTCAACAGTTATGAATTTAATTATGAATTCATTTGCAGTTATGAATTTTATTAAGGGGTTATGAATTCATCTTTGCGGTTAGGAATTAATCTTAATAGTTATGAATTCATTTCAAGGAGTTATGAATTCATATGCAATTAAATAGAGAATAATATTTTGAGACATCTATTACTCTTAAAATGATTACATAATTAAATCTGTAACTTGAAGATTTTTTGAATAAAAACATGTAATGTCTTTACATTTTAAATTATTAGATACAATCTTCTTATCTTCTCTTAATAAAAAAAAGAAGAAGCAATTAACATTCACACAGAAGTTTGCGAAGATTTTTTCTGTGATTTGCTATCATAGAAAAATTGTTTTTCTAATGCTTGACATATATCCTGGAGGTGTATTACTTATAACCTTTAGTAAACCTTTACGGTAAGGATAATAGAAACCTTAAGAACAAGGACAACCTGTGTCATTTCTTGTCCAATTTTCTGAATTCATCACACTTTTGTAACTGTCATTAGATGAGTACTTAGGCCATAACCAAATTTTTTATAGTCGAAGAAAATGTGAGTAAAGCCACTTTCTTGTCCTAGTCCATTGGGACTTTGGGTAGCCTTTTGGTTGAAAGAATGCAGGGGATACATACCAACGAGTCATGAATGTTATTTTTCATTATTTAATTAGGGGCACATATGGGGTATATATCAACGATATTGTGATTAAATCAACCATTCAGAGTCATATCATGAATTTTAAAAAACCCTTTTATAAGAATGATGCTTCATAACTTAAAAATTAAACTAGTTAAAATGTGCCTTAGATTTATTGTACTTTGTAAGACAGGGAAGACACATAATTATTAGTATTTTAAATTAAGACTTGAATCAGTAGCTTGTACTAAGTTATTTATAATCATTTGAATATTTCTTTTGAAATGATTTTCTAACATGCCGCTTTAAAAATCCAAATTTCACAAACATTAACATTATAAAGCATGTAAAATCCATTGCCAAATTGTTTGTTTTCAACAAAAAGATTCGTAGAATTAAACTTTAATTTAATATTTATTGTGTTTAAAATGTTTAAGTGAGAATACATTGTCCTTTTCCATCTCATGATCTTTCCCCAATTTTTCATATCTGATCTTCCTTCAAATATTTTGTTCAATAGTAGTATTCTCCCTATATGGCAATAGTCCCTTAGATTTTCACTATTTTTGTTTGTTTGTTTGTTTGTTTATTTATTCAATAATTAAGACCTACTTTTGGGTAGATCTTGAAGTTTGTAGTTAGTCATTATATTTAGACTAGTTTGGTACGCATGAATGATTTTTACAGAATTAGAATGGGAAAGGAAATATGAATGGAATTCAAGGTGGAATACAATAATCATTCCATTCTATTATTTGGTAGTGTCGGTAAGGAATAATCATTCTATTCCATTTATTTATTTTCTATGCAATTTTTAGATATAAAATAAAATAAAAATTATGTTAAAATGATAAAAATATCTCTAAGTAGATGAAGTAATAAAAATGTAACATAATTTATGAAATATATATTTCTTAATTTTTAATAATTTTTTTTATTAATTAATTATTATTACTTATATTTATTTTATTGTTAACTATATTTATTTTATTATTTTTATTTCTTATTTCTATTATTTATTATAGTTTAAAATCACTTAACTAATTTATTTATTTAACATTAATTATTTATTTATTATGATATGAAGGGTATTTTTTTCATTTGACTAAAATGAATTGATTTATTATTAATTTTTATATACAATTTTTTTTATTTTATTTTATATGATTTTATATTATTTAATGTGATTTGAAATATATTTTTTCCATTTGTCTAAATTAACTAATAAATATATTTTATTTATTTATGTATAATATTATTATTCTATTTATATTCAATTTTTTATTTTATGTAATATAATAATTTTTTTTTATTTAACTGAACTAAATCGATTCAATCAAAATATGAATGAACAATTTCACTCTTTAGGTAAGTTTAAGAATTCCTACTTCTATAGAATAAAATTACTAGAATAGATTGTTTATTATGAAATTAAAATCGTACCAAACAAAATAAAGCTAATTCTATGAAATCATGCATAGAATAGAATGACCATTGTTACTTACCAAACTAGCCCTTAGGGTATGAACTTTTCCTTTATGATGTAAGTATCGTTAATTTAACTTTTCTATCAATAAAGGCACTACAAGAAAAATACTTATCCGGGACGGGTCAAACCCATCTCGGACAGTGAAAAACCCAGTCCCAAATGTATTCGCGGCGGAGTCTCATCCTAGATAACCCCATCTTGTTCACAGCCGTCACTAATAACCCTTATCCACGACGGTTTGCAAACCGTAGAGGATAATATTATCCGTGACGGGTATATTATTATCCGGGACGGGTATGGACCATTACAGATAATATTGGTGCCTTTTTCTGCCAACTTATCTAGGACAGGTCTTTAGATTATCTGTTATGGGTCAGCCCATCCCAGATACTCCACCATTTTTATTAAGGAAAAACAAAAAAAAAATTGTATCTCCTACAGATCAACTGTAGCAAATACAAAATATTTAAAAGTAAAAATAAAAATATCACCACCATATTTATAGATAAAACTTGTTACAACTTAGGAAAAAAAAAACTACATTACTAAATCAAAAGCATAACAATTCAATTAATAGTAACATACATAAGTGAAAATCGAAACGCATGTACATGAAAAAGAAACTATTGTACTGAAAGTGACATCAAAACAGAAGCATAAATATCAATTCTTTGTTGCTTACTTGGCTTACAACTTAGTACTGCTCATGAACTTGAGGTGCAAGTAAATAATAACAAAAGGCATTACAATCAAAATTGAGGAAATGAATCACCAAGAGAGTCACTTTTTACAAGTAATGCTCATCATTTTCTTTTTTCTCCACCACTTCCTTCCTGCATCAAGTGATAAAAAATAAGATAGAAATTCAATATAGAAAAGAGAATCGCCCAAAAACATTGACAAAAAAACACAACACTTAAAAGAGAGAAAATAAAAGCCATGACCCTATTTAGCTCTTGCATGTATAACTTGTTTTGGTTTCACCAGCTGTAATTCTAAGTTTCTAAATGGACTCTGAAAATATTGATAGAACACCAAACAAAAATAGCAAGTCAATAAAATGCAATGGAGTTCAAGTGGAATAACCCAAAATGCAATGGAGTTCTACCACCAGGTTCCATGGATTGGCCACTGACCCTGACTTAAAAAATTACATCTTCAAGCAAGGGAAGCTTTTTGAGTTGTGGTACATTGACACAATTCCAAAGAGTTTTTTTTCTTTTGATGGTGAATTAATCTAGGCTAAGTGCAGCTGGCACTGTCCACAAGTATGTTAGGGCATAAATCAAACAAAGATCATATCTTGAGTATCACTACTTCCACAAATTAGACACGAGAGATTATTTAATTAAGAATCTTTCTAAACAATAGATTATTTAATTAAGAATCATTTTAAAAAATAGATAGGAGAGTAGCTTATCTATCAAAGAGCTAAAACAATGCTCTACAATTAAAAGTTCTTTATTACATTTCATACAATCACTTTTTCAATATAATTTTCACTACTTTAGATTCCTTGACTGAAACTTCAGAAAAAAAAAAAGCAAGACATGGTAAAGCCAAACTAAATACACTATCACCAATATACATCCAATTAATATATTTTAATTCCAAAAAATAAAAATGGAGAGAGGAAGATCAATCAACATACTTGCAACGACCCATATACCATAACAAGATTAATCAACTACAAGCTTCTACAAGCTTCTCTTTCCTGCTCATCCATTACACACCTGAGTTGCAATAAAAAGAAATACAAAAGTCATCTCTACACTGGGTTTTCATATCTAAATGGGAAAAGGTTATCATACTAAAGGAAAAATAGTTATGATTGTGATAAAGTGCCTATGAACTATCATTCACAAACTTGTGAGAGGCCTAAAGAGATCAGATGAGCATGAGCAGTGACAAGACATTGAATAACATATACAGCTACCTTGAAGATCAGATAGCAAGAGGTGAGCCAGAATGTATAGAAAGGTCCTATAACTTCATCAATTTGGGAAACTGAAAAATGGACTACCATCAGTACAGCCAAGCTATGTTAAGTCCAAACTGTGACACAATTTATTCCCACAGACAATGGAGAATTGCATCTTCATATCAAACGAAATATAGCAACAGAGATAAAACATAAGGGGAAAACTGTTTTTAGTATGAGTAGCCCCACAGTTTCCATAAAAGGATGCATCGAGGGAGAAAAATAAGGCCATAAAACAATAGTTAAACAAAAATAGTAGGTCTTTAAAACATTTAACAAAAGCACAACTTGCTGACAGAGGGAGGGAAACAGGAAAGCAAACAACCGCAAAAGATTGATTTTCATTAATCAAAATGACATTTAAAAAAACTAGCATTCATCATACTATCATAGAAACTGACATTGAAGCTTTGATATGACTATAATGTATAAATGTTTGGATGTAGGAGGAAAAAAAAAAAAGAAAAAAAAAAAAGATAAATTGAAAAGTGTTATATAATTATTACTTCAATAAGCTAAAAATATATAACTCAACAAACTTAAAGACAAAACTGGCTATAACTCAACAAAACGACAGCTCAGCTGAAATCCAGCATTAATCAACAAGCCCAGTCACAAAAAAAGTACGACACATCAATTTCATAAAAAAAACAGTCATATTCAGGAAGCTAGTCAAAGTATCAATCATAAATTTTAAACCCATTGTCAAATGAGATTAATTTGTGCCCAAATTTCCAAATATTTTTCATGACCCTAAGTCATAAAATCGAAAAGAAAACGAATGGTAAGGAGAATTTACCTCAAATTCGAAGCAATTAAGTCATGAAAATTCCAAGCATGCCCTACATGTTCAACACCCACTCGATGGTTCAAAATCAAGCCTCGGCCTCTGACCTCTTGTCCTATTTATGGTACTTCGCCGGTAAGAAAGGAGATGCAAGAAGAATAATAAGTGAGATAAAAGGAAGCAACATTGGTTTGAGAGAGAGGTAAATGGATTTCATAGATGAAAGGAGACTGCTGCTAGTGAAGCAGAGAAGAGAGAAAGTTACGTCTGGTAGAGGGAGGATGAAGGAAAATTCAAAATTGAGGTCAATTTAGTTTTTATTTGTTGTTACGGGGCGTAGCCCATGACTTGGGGCCGTAAAAAGTAAGCTTAACTGCTACGGGCCTATGTGCTACGGCCTAAATCCAGTAGCGGATGTACACTTACCAATACATCATGTTGTGATTATTCGTTACGGTTAATATCCGTTAGGGGATAGTACATGCCCGTAGAGGATAATATTTTTCGGGCCAGGATTATCTGAGACAAGTTTTGCCTGTTCCGGATAAGTCGTAGTGAGTGTTGTTTCTTATAAAAAAAGATTTAATATTATTTTATGACAAAACTGATATGAATTTATAAGAAATTCAATTTAATTTAATTTAATTGGAGTCAATAATAATGAAGTGTCAGGAAGTCTAGATAAAATGAAAGTGAGAAGAGACCTTGAGTTGAGAAATAAATATATTTTGAAAAAAGGTGACCACTTACCAAATTATGGATCCAAGTTGATTTTATTTACTAGTTGTCAAATCATCAATACAATAACCTTCGTCAAATACAAAATTTATTTATTAAACAAGTCAAATGGAAAGGTATAGCTCCGGAGCTTTTAATTATAGAAAAAGATCTAGAAAATATATAATTTTAATACTGTGTACGCATCTTTTAAAGAATCTGAGGCAGTTAGGATTTTACTTCTTTCAATATATTAATGCCAAAATGGAATGAAGAAGAGAAATAAATCCACATTTAACACAATTTAACAAGAAAAATATATGATAAATTACACAATTTTCATAATTCTAATTATATCTTTGAACAAAAAATAAAATGAAATAAAATAGACTTGATTGTTCAAGTGCAATGACGAGAAATTACATAGCTAATTAATAACTTTAATCTTCATTTTGGAACCGATACTTCTTAAAATAAGAGATTGCCTTCAAGTAATTTCACTCAAATTCTTTGGAAGAGAAATTAGACTCCCCGTGTAAGTAATAACTTGTAGCGATTCACGCAACGTTCTAGATATTGGAAGTTTAACCGTTCTTCCAGCTCCGATTCCAATTGTAGTAGGACAATATATGACCAACTGTCCAAGATCATCTTCTGAAAGCAATTCATTAGGGTTGTTCAAAAATCCCAACACTCTCTCAATACCCTGAAGAGGTCCAACTCTGAAGAGCTTATGCCATGAGTCCTTGACTCCAAATTCATGTAGCACCCAAATGTCAAAGAATTTCTTATGGAATGAATGAACATTAGAAATAAAAATCATTGCTACATAGTCATTCAGTACAGAAAAACATGTGCTAATATCATACATATAACCTTTCCTCAAGAAAACATTAACATCATCAGGCATAAGCGTTTGATGAATTGTCTCAGTTGTCATGTCAAATGAAACAATTGCCTCACAACAATCATGCCCCCACCAACAAAATGTCTTGCTACTCGTGATCTTATTGCCATAATTTGGACAAGTAGTCCCGCAATAACGTAAACCATTAAGACTACACATAATCAGTGCAGGCACTTGGTTTTCATCAATCTTTCTCCATGAGTCACTGCCCAGATTGTACACCTCAATCACCATGTTTCCTTCATAATCATCATTATAATCATCATGGTAACTGAATTTTAACATTCTGACAACCTTGTAGTCATTGGTTACCACATCAAAGCCAAACCCATAAACTGAAAACTTGATCTTTGGCTCAAAATTAAAAAAGGGACTAGGAGTAGACAAATTACAGGAGGACTCAGGAATACGAACAAGCTTGGTTACCTTGATTATTGCAGGATTCCATATAACAATATATGTCTTCCCAACAAGACATATAAGTCCATTACAAGAACCAACAATTTGGATATTTCTATCATCGAAAATCTCTGGATGAGGTAACTTTCTAGGGGATATTGTTGGTAATATATCTGGTAAATCAAGCAACTGGTTATTCACTATTAGTCTTACTCTTGTATGATGAGAACAAAGAGAAGACGTTATCCCTTGTAGATTCAGGACAGTATATGGCAAGGATATGTTTATGTTCATAATTGTTCTTATTGTTATGGAGATGTTGGGTAATAAAAACAGAATTTGTGATGAGAGTGTACCAAGATTTGCAGACAGACTTGAATCGTAGTAGTGACTCCACAGGCAGCCATGAAAGAATTTCAACTTACCACATCTTCTGATAGATGATGAGCCATATTATACTGCAACTAGGGTTTTTTCTGTTTTCTAAATCACATGATCTTTGTATAAGAAGTCGTTAATTTCTCAACCAACTTTTTAGTTTAACTTATGCATATGTAACATAGTTGGACTCAAACTCAATGAATGCGAACAGACATAATTGGACTCCTACGAAGTTGACCATGTTTTGGAGGAGAAAAAATTATCGGTCCGCTGAGGTGGCTGTGTAAATAGTGGTGTGTGGAGCGAACTGCTTGCTGACTGTTCAACATGTGGAACTAATATTTTAAATATATAAAAAAATATTTTTACACACATCTATACTATTATTATATACTATTATAAAAAAGTAACATTCAGTCTCACGCTATTAATATATGTTTATTTAAGAAATAAATTCAATAACTAAATAACATCCCATCACTTAATAATTATTATTTATTTTAATAGTGACCTTATTGTGACAGTCGAAAGCTTAGGACCACATTGTAACAGTCGAAAAGTTTAGGGCCATAGTCTCGTAATTACAAAAGACACTTATTAGACTAAATTGTTCTCATCCAATATTTTTTGAGTTATGAGAAAAATTTTGATTTGTAAAGCCAATTATATAGTAAAAATTCAATAAAATAAAAATTAGAAACCCAAACAAACTAATACACTCTTCCCAACTCATTGCCTTCCTCCCTCACTGAAACTTATTGGCTGATCTGTCACATCTCATTCAAAACTTAATCTTTCTATGCAATTCTCAATTACCAAGCAGAAATAAATAAAATCTCAATTGAAACGAAAGTTTGAATTTGAGCCAGCTTTAAAGTATTTGGTATGAAGATGTGAGTAAGACCACTTTTAGGTGCCTAGTCCATTGTGACTTTCGAATGGGTAGCCTTTTGGAATGAAGAATTAATGTTGGGCTACTTACTAACAAGTCATGAATGCTATTTTTTATGATTTAATTGGGGTGCCGTATGAGGTATATATCAACAATATTGTGATTAAATCAGCCATTCAGAGTCATACCACGGATTTAAGAAAAGTTTTTTTATGAGAATGAGGCTTTATAACTTAAAATTGAATTCATTAAAATGAGTTTTAACTTTACTATACTTCATAAAAAAGAGAAGGCACATAATTATTAGTATTTTGCATTAAGACTTGAACCGGTATATTGTACTGAACTATTTACAATCGTTTAATTCTTTTTTTTAAAAATTGTTTCTTGGTATGCCATTGTAAAAATTCAAATTTTCATAAACATCAGTAAAAAAAAATTGAACCCATCGCCAATGGTTTGTTTTGAACAAAAAGATTTGTAGAATTAAAATTTAATTTAATTATTGTGTTTAAAATGTTTAAGTGAGAATACATCGTCCCTTTCCATCTCATCTTTCCCCAATTTTTCATGTGTGATTTTCCTTCAAATATTTTCGTTTAAGGGAAGTATTCTCCCTATGTAGCAACAGTCCCTTAGGTTTTCACTATTTTTGTCTATTTTTTCAATAAGACCCACTTTTGGGTAGATCTTGAAGTAGTCAAATTATTAAAATTTATTTTGTATTACTAGATTTCGGGTATAAATTGATAGAAGTGTCGTTAATTTAGCTTTTCTATCAATAAAATGTTCTTTCTTATAAATTTTTATAATATTACTTTTTATATATTTCTTTTTGTCAAATTCGATCTGTATAAAAAAATCAATTCAATTAAATCAATAATTATTTTTAAATAAACTTATCCTTAAGTTTGTTTCATTTTTACGAGTGATTATCTAAATAAACTGATTTCAATATTTTTGAGAAAGTGATGACCTCTAAAGCATCAGGGAACTCTTAGATAAAATGGAAGTGAGAAAGTGATGACCTCTTCAATATATTTGAAGCTAATAATTTTAGTTATCCAGAGTTCCCAAATTAAGGATTGAAATAAATTTCAATTACTTATTGTGATCAAATCAGTTACCATAACCTTCGTCTAATACAAAATTAATTTATTAAACAAGTCAAGTAGAAAGTTATAGCTCCGGAGCTTTAAAATATAGAAAAAGATCTAGAAAATATATAGATTCAATCCTAAATTTTTTTAAAGAATCTGAGGCAGCTATGATTTTACTTCTTTCAACAAATTAATGCCAAAATGAAATGAATAAGAGAAATAAATCCACATTTAACACAATTTGACAAGAAAAATGTATAATAAATGACGCAATTTTTGTAAATTTAATTAGGTTTAGATAGACATTAGCCGATCTTTAAAATAAAATGGACTTTAATTGTAATGATCGTTAAACAAAAAAATAAAATAAAACAGACTTTAATTGTAAGTGCAACGAGGGAAAACTACACAGCTAATTAATAATTTTAATCTCGATTTTGGAGCCAATACTTTTTGAAAATTAGAGATTGCCTTCTACTTTCATTCAAATCCTTTGGAAGAGAAACTAAGCTCTCCATGTAAGTAATAACTTGCAGCGATCTGAGCAACGCTCCACATTGTAATGTTATGCATGCTGGAAGTTTAACTGTTCCTCCAGCTCCGTTTGTAGTAGGACGATACATGACCAACTGTCCAAGACCATCTTCTAAAAGCAATTCATTAGAGTTGTTCCAAAATCCTAACACTCTCTCAATACCCTGAAGAGGTCCAACTCTGAAGAGCTTTTGCCATGAGTCCTTGGCTCCAAATTCATGTAGCACCCAAATGTCAAAGTATTTCTTATTGAATGAATGAAGATTAGGAAAAAGAATCATTGCTACATAATCATTCAGTATAGAAAAACAAGTGCCCATCTCATTCATAGAATATATTTCTTTCCTCAAGAAAACATTAACATCATCAGGCATAAATGTTTGATGAATTGTCTCAGTGGTCATGTCAAATGAAACAATTGCTTCACAACAATCATGCCCCCACCAACAAAATGTCTTGCTAATCGTGATCTTATTGCCATAATTTGGACAAGTTGTACCGCAATCATATAAACCATTATAACTACACATAATCGATGCAGGTACTTGGTTTTCATCAATCTTTCTCCATGAGTCACTGCCCAGATTGTACACCTCAATCACCATGTTTCCTTCATAATCATCATTATAATCATCATGGTAACTGAATTTTAACATTCTGACAACCTTGTAATCATTGGTTACCACATCAAAGCCAAACCCATAAACTGAAAACCTGACCTTTGGCTTTTCATAATAATAATGGGGACTAGGAGCAGACTCGGGAATAAGAACAAGCTTGGATACCTCCCTGATTGCAGGATTCCATACAACAATATATGTCTCCCCTAGAAGACATACAAGTCCATTACAAGAACCAACAATTTGGATATTCCTATCGAAAATCTCTGGGTGAGGTAAGTTTCTATTGGATATTGTTGATAATATATCTGGTAAATCAAGCAACTGGTTATTACTATTAGTCTTACTCTTGTATGATGAGAACAAAGAGAAGACGTTATCCCTTGTAGATTCAGGACAGTATTTGACAAGGAGATGTTTCTGATCAGAAATTTTCTTCTTGTTATGGAGATGTTGGGTGATAAAAGCAGAATTTGTGATGAGAGTGTACCAAGATTTGCAGACAGACTTGAATCGTAGTAGTGACTCCACAGGCAGCCAAGGAAGAATTTCAATTACCACATCTTCTGATAGATGGTGAGCCATGTTATACTGTGACTAGGGTTTTCTTCTGTTTTCTTTATCATTAGATCATTTGCATTAGAAGTTCACTTTTGCATACATATATAATATAGTAGAAATACCCACAAACTATGTTTTAAGTGATAAGACGTGTGCTTGTCGTCAGTAGTTGGGTGTATACAGAAGCTCACACCCAAAAAGCATTAGGATATTCATGAAAAAATAAAATTATATATATATATATATATGTATAGTAGGAGTGTTGGACTCAAACTGAATGAATGCAACCAGTTGCATACATAATTGGACTCCTACGAAGTTGATCATGTTTAGGAGTAGAAAAAGATATGGGATCTGTTGACGTGGCTGTGTAAATAGTGATGTGTGTGGAACAAACTTCTCGCTTACTTGGACAATTCTATTCAACACGTGACAATAATATTTTTTATAAAAAAAAAATTTTTACTAACTATGAAATGGTAACTGCATATGAATTTAAAATATAAATTCAAATGTTTTTATGAATTAGAAAAGTGATAAAAATAAATTATTCATGAAAGTAAAAGGGGATTGAATAAATATTGTATTACTCAAATCTGAATCTCAATTATTTGTAAAATCAATACCATGACAAAAGAATTATCACTAGTACCAACTTAAGAAAACAAAAGAAATCCATGGATAGGAAGAGCTATGAAAATAAAAGAACTTCATAATGCTCACAAATAGTTGAACCAATAGGAAATATGAAGGTCAAAAGCAGATATTTGCACAGAATCACCAAATCTTATATCCCAAAATTATTTGCAACTTTTTTTAATTTCTTTACGGGAACAACTATTGCAACTTTAATTTATTTTTTGCTACTTTTTTCCTTTTGGTGGCTCTTCTAATCCAAATGATAAGCATTTATAGCAAGCTCATGAGTCTAAACTACATCTAAAACATAAGTCCATTCTACCATACAAAGGAACCACTCAACCTCCGAAAATTTCATACTAGAACCACAATGTATTTCTGCAAGAAATATTAGTCATTTGTAGTATTAGCAATATTATTACCTATGTCATCACAAGTCATTAGCAGTGCTAGCTGATTACAATCCAATGTAATAGGAGGGAGCAGCCAACATACAGAATTTCATTATTTATGGAGAAAATGAGTACATCTTTACCTCTTGAACTGTGAAGCTACAGTTGAAAATTGGTCGGACATCTGACAACAACTAGGACAGGGACTGTAACTAGCAAGTGAAGATGAAGACGGTGAAAATGCATCAGCGGTTATGCTTCTTGCTGGTGACGTCAACACTACCTGGAAAATTAATGTTCAAACACATCAGTTTTCACTCACCAATTATACATTATAACTTTGATCTTTAAAGAGGAAGCTTCAGTTTTAGTTGAATGGTGACTTAAACCCAGACAACAGTATTTGAAAATCCTTCACTTAGGAAAAGGTGGACAGATTTTAAAAAAACTTTAAGAGGAAGCTTCAGTTTTAGTTGAATGGTGACTTAAACCCAGACAACAGTATTTGAAAATCCTTCACTCAGGAAAAGGTGGACAGATTTTAAAAAAACTTTCTCTTATAATGATGATGAAGATGACTAATAAATTAATCATCATCCCTGTTATCATCTTTTATAACGCTCTTGGAACGTCTTGTTCTAGATGTATAGACGAAAAGAAACATAGTATACATAATTAAGCTCTGAATCGGTTGCTTCATAACAGGCAAATATTGGCCTGTCATTTGGACCAGTCCTGTCAGTAAGTAAAGAGAAGACTGTTATACCAGAATTAGAGGGACGAATAGAGGATCGAGTTTCGCCAAGAGTCTGAATATCCAGTTGTCTTGATTCAAATGATTTCAGAGGCTGCAGAAGCATTCCTGAATCAGCACTAGGATGGATAGTCTGCATCTGGTGCTGCCTCTGCTGAACACACTGCGGCTGAATATTTGGCCCGGGATGTGAGTTAGAATCATTTGCTTTGGATTTTATTCAACACACTCCAAAACATTAATCTTCGTCTTCTGTATACACCCAATAGTTGCATTCTTACAAGTTTCCAACCTATCCTTGTGACAATGTACCATATCGCTGCGGGACATCTCTAAAATAGTTATCATAGTTGATATTACATGCAGTCTTCATACCCTCATACTTTTCAGCTTGCCCTGGCTGCCGTGCCTATTGGAGAAGACCATGGAGGCAAAAATATATGTAAAGCGAAACATTGAGAACAGCTAGCATGAAATATGTAATAACTGACCAGTTTTTTCTTTTTCTCTTTTTGGAGTTGGCAATAGCACAACATGGAAGGAAGCAATAAATGCAAAATATCTAAATACCTGTCGGAATAATGCAGTGGCCTTTTTATATACAACTTTTAGCCGGGGAAGGCACATCTCTTTAGCAGATTGAAGCTGAAAAGGAAATTTAATGTTACTACTCACTAGTAATAGTAAGACTTCATTCCTTAACAACTAACTATGTAAGATCCCGAGAAATTACAGTCATGCCTTCAGCAAGTGTAACACGAAGCATAAAACTTTCCCCTGAAAGATAACCACAACCAGGTAGACTAAATCTACCATCAATAAATGCAAACAGATAAATAAATCAAATTAAATAAACAAAAATTGTAAAGAGGAGCAATGCCATGCACACACATGCAGACAGACGCAAAGGGATGAAGAGATCACCATTTAATATTCCACATTCCACATTGTTTCCTGACTGCAAGATTACATTGGTGGAGTACAATGAATCATCACTTGAAACATGTACTTAAACAGGAATGACCCACTGACAGTCTAGCTAGTGAGAACCAAGAATGATGAAACCTCCCATTTCTTTTTTACATAGTGTGATCTCTGTTAGCTCAAAGTATTACGAAATGTTTTGACTGAGAATTTCTACCCTTCACTGGAAAGTGATCTCATTTCGTACGGAACACGACTTCTTAAACTCGAGTAGGAAAGAAATAAACCTGAAAAAGTAAAGTAGTCTACCCCTAGCAATTAAGAATATATATGATTAGAATTTAGAAGAATATCAACTTCTCCGTTTAACGTATGCCAGAGGAAATAATTGGAAAATCCCACTTTTCCTTCAAAGTTGAAAAATACTTGCATTATGAAGCACATTAATTCTGCTACATTAGTTTAGTTATGAATTTTTTCTTCAAAAAGTAATTGTGAATGCTAATGGAAATTGGAAACTACAGAAACATGCATACAATGAGCCTGAACAGAAATATTAACAACACTAGAGTGTGAAAAATGTCTATTTAACAATGTCTTAAAAGCTTAAAGTTCCGGCCAATCCCCATTTATAACATACCATATAAAAAACAGACATATCTGTGTAAAGATGAATGTGCCCATGATATACAAGAAATTACTAAATACAGCAAAAGTACCTTCTGGTAGGCATGATAATGCCAGTCATCCTCATTTGCGAGTTTATTTGAGGGCTTTGACTTCCTTGAAACTTAAAGAGACCAAAGCAAAGTAACAATGGAGATATTATTGTCAAATACTATCATAGAATAGGGCATCCCCCTGTGATCTCATTACTTAATGTTTGTTTCAAAAACTTAGAAGCACCTTCCATGACTAGTTTTGACATATCATATGCAATCCCAAGACAAAATCCATATTTTGATATTTTGGGTTCTTGTAATGGTTTAATTTGTATATGCATCTCATATAGGAACCCCATGAAGCAATTTGTGATATGGAATCCTGCAACCAGAAAATTTAAGTATCTCCCAAAATGTTGTAATCCTCACCGCTTTAATTTCTTTGTTGGATTTGGTTTCAATTGTGAAACTAGTGTTTACATCGTTTATATCGGTTTCATTTGTTGTCAACTAACTCACATCGATATAGTAGACAATCTTGTTTTTGTTGAAAAGAATAAACTTTATTTTCCTATGATAAATTGTTAGTGGAAGTTAGAAAAGTGTGAGTTATTTTGATGTAATGGGTTTTAAGAGGTAGTTAATTTCTTATAATGGGTGGCTATAAATTAGTGTGTGCTAGTGAAAGTTTTTTTTGTTGTTAATGTGCAATAAAATTGTAGTAGTGGGTTGGAGTCCTTAATGTCTAGGGTAATGGATGTTAAAGTCATATTAGTGCACATTTAGTTGTGTGACTTTAGAGTTACTATTATGAGTCTTATAAATACCCATTGTATGTTTTCAATTTAATATCAAGAAAGTAGAAATTATTTTTAAGTAATCCAATTTGGTCATCCTCTTTAATTTGTGTGTTGTGCTTACCATATTTCTAACAAAGTGATATCAGAGCCAATAGTTTAGCTGAGATGTTAGCTATGGGGAATAAGAAGCAGGTGTAGCTCACAATTGAAGTCGGATAATGTGAGGTTATCCATGGAGAGAGACTCATCGTTGGAGCTTGAAGAAAACACATGATGCGCAACCCATGATAAAGTATAATACTCATGAGTAAAATGAGTGACGGTGAATGAATGTGGTATGGAGGCTTCATGTGACAAGAAAAAAATGATGAGACTAATTTTTCTGAGGTTGAAGAGAATATTGTTGTGTGAAAAAAAAAATTGTTATGAACGAGAGCCTAGCTCAAATGTGGGAAAAAAATGTGTTCAAGAGATGGACATAATTGAAGAAATTGTTGAAAGTCCTTTTGTGAAATTGTTGTGGATCTGTGAAGGAAATCAACTGATGAAGTTAGCCAATGTTGCTAAACTAGGGCCTTGATATTGCCATTGCAAAGTTAGTTGATGATGAAGATCAAGAAACGAATTAGTAAGTTGCATAGCTATTCGAGGAAGAAAGAAAAAATTGCAAATTTGGTTACTGGAAATCAAGAGTCAATTAGTGAGCAATTTTGAAGATAATTTGGGAGATCAACATGTTATAGACACTCCACACAAAAATTAAAAAAAAATTTAAATAAATAAATTAAGGGAGAGTGTTGGAATTATAATTTGAAATTGATATTTTAATATTTCTAAGTCCTAGGATAATAAGTAAAATAATTAGTGATTTGAATTAGTGGTTAATTAAGTGTTAGTGGTAAGTTATGGGATTGTAATGAATTGTATTAGTGAGAGTTTTATTGCTAGTAATGAGTGTTTAATCATTATTAGTGGTGAGTTATTAGTTAGTAGAGAGTTAGAAGTTAGTGAGTTTCATTAATATAAATATATTATATTGAGAATTGTAATAGTTGAGTTTACTCCAAGTGGCATCACTACTTGTATTGGTTTAGTAATGAGTTGTTAAAGTTTTCATTACAATATTATCTTTCCTCTCTAAATGTCAATATTGGTTTAGTAATGAGTTGTTAAAGTTTTCATTACAATATTATATTTCCTCTCTAAATGTCTAAATGTGTGTTTGAGTATGTGAGTGCCCACTACATTTCCAACAGTTTTTTAGTAATGAATGGAATTCTGCACTGGATAGTGATACTAGATCAGACACCTGAAGTTCAATTTATACATACATTCCACTTGGGAAAGGAGTCATTTGGAACAATAGAACCGCCTTCTGATTCAGCTGATATCAGCTCAGACTGCAAGCATATGAAATTGTTTGTATTAAAAGAATCACTTGCTGCTGGTTTTTGGTCATACACGTTTGAGCGACAGAATAGTTGTAGATTTTTACATGTATGGGTGATGAAGGAGTATGATGTCGAGGATTCTTGGAGGAAAGAGTTAACCATTGGTCCATTTCTTAGTCCTCAAGTGGCAGTAAGATGTTTAGAAGATGGCTCATTTTCAGTGGATGTCAAGCAAGGAGGATGGGATACTAAGCATTTGTTAGATTTTAATAATTGTATGATCCCAATACCCAACAAATGATAACCATTCCAGTAGAGACAACTACTGGTTTTATGCAGCTGGTCAGCTCTTGCATTTCTTTTATCTGGCAGCAACGTTTACTTTGAGAGGGTAAAAAGAAAAAAGAAGTTCAAGGGGAATAATGTCTGATACCCTTTGCATAAAAAAGTACATAAAACTTGTATCCCACTGATAATTTGATAAAAAAGAAAGACAAGTAAAAAGGGAGAAGACCTATAAAGTATAATTGATTTTGATGACAGAGTGACAAAAAACATTCCTAAATCATATTGTTTGCATACATCATTGACAAACTTGCGCACAACTAAACTGAGTGTAAAGCCAAAAGTACAACTAAACAAAGACAAAGTAATTACCATTTTACAGTACTAGTGCATAATAACAAAACTAAAACTAACCAAACACGCACCAGTAATCAACAATAATCAACATCCCAACCAGCCACAGATTGCGTGGCATCAATTCTTCACTAGGCAGTAATAGGCTTGCAAATTAATCCCATCCTCCAAGCAAAAAATGCACCTAATGCAGCAACATTAACCTGTTTTTCGAGCAGCACGCCTTCCCAATCCAAAGAATACATCTCAGGGCTGGGCTCATATTCTTTGTTGAAAAAGACTTTTACAAACGTGCCTATTTCCCATCTTTTTGTCTCTTCCCTCTTGACATTCAAATATGGGGCTGCCAAACTGCTGAGTTCAATAGCATTTCTGATGTCAAGTCCATAATATGTTCTCAGAAGATATTTATGATACGTTGAGTCAATACCCACAAAATTTATCAAGGGAGAATCCAAAACTTGACGTAAAGAATCAGGAAGATTAAACAATACATGCCCTTGAATTATGATGCAAATATTTCCATAGCACAACTGAAGAGTTGAAGGTATTATTGGATTGTGCCTGGTTTTGGGTCTCTTCCAGCGGGTGCTAAATCCCAAAACCATGTTTCTTGAAGAATTGCCACTTTCATTGCCACTGCTACCATTTACCCGATCAAGAACGAACTCCGACCACCTCTGAATCTCTTCCCTGTGAGATGTTAGATAACAGCACAAACTATACTCGTAGAATCTTATATGGTAACATTTCCCAAGTAGTGTAGCTCTAGATTCACCCACTGGTGGAGGGGACCAAAATGGGTTTTGAAGTCGATTTCCCCACAATGATATATAATTCATTGTTAAATTATGAGTTTGTTGGTTTTTCTTTTTTCTTTTTTTTCTTTGACAAAGAGAGAAAGTCTTGTAAGCTAGAGGGTGGTTTCTTGAAGACAAAAGAATGAGGGAGGGGGGACAGAGCGTTCTGGAGGAGTGGTTATACTGGCTAATCGTTTGTGAGAGAGAAGGAGAATTGTGTGTGAATTACTATACTAGCCTCGCAAGGCCGTGGCTCATAGGCTGCTTTTTTCTTTTTTTTTTTCCTTTAAAGTAAACATGTGTGATCCATTTTTATATATATTTTTAAGATTAAAAATTACAGTAATTATTAAAAATAATTTTTTAAATTTAGTTATAATTTTTTTTTTAAAAGTGACTTGATGTATTTTTGATTTAGTTTATTTTTTTAATTATATTTTTAATTTTTAAAATGAAACGTTTAAACCATACAAATAAATTTAAAATAAAGTGGAATACCATTAGGAGTTTTTTTATTTTAGAATAGTATAGATTAACATAATAATATAATAATTTAGATATACATAAATTATATGACTATGCTTGATTGCTAAACAATAACAAGGTTATCCAGTTATTAATTTTGTCCCTCCATGGTAGAATTAAATTTTAAAAAATCTATGTAAATTTTTTAAATTATTGACACAAGGTAATCTATAATATATAGATAGGCTTGGTGAGGTTTCAACCTTTGATTTCTCATCTCTCAAATTAAATAAGTGATTAATAACTATTTTGATAATCTAAATATTTTTAAATTGACTAAAACTAAAATCTTGACATGTATTAAATTTCAAATCTATGTATCTATCTATATTTATACTATATATATAAGTGGCTTAATTATAGAATCTTACACTTATGAGTTTTAATTATTACATAGTTATATTTAGTTGTTTTAATTAATTTATAACAAAAAATTCAATAATTATATGCCAATAGTAGTTAAGATTGAATTTCAATTTGTTTTAATAAGTTTCTAATAAATATAAGGTTTTTTTAGTTCTTCTCAAATTCATAAATTAATTTTCTTAAATATTATGAATTTAAAAAAAATAAAATTAAGAGTTTAGTTTTCTTAATTATATTATTATTATTATTAACTTTTAATTCTTCTTTCCATCTTAACAATTTTTTTTAAAAAAATTATAAATTGAGAAATTTCCTGGAAATTCTTGCTCTCACTAGACCAATTATATCTATATGCATTAGGATTCAGGTTCACGGATCTCTCGGTTTGAGAAATCAAAATAAGAGGATCATACCATCTCTTCTAACTCTTTTTCAAATTTGATAAATGTTGGATCATGGTATATTTCATTATAGTTCTATGAATCAGAGTATCATTTCCTATTGATACCTTTGAGTTCCATATTTGAAGTTGTGATTGGATCGATTCATTAAAAAGAATTAATTCAATACATTTGTTATGTACCCATAGGTGCTATATGGATTTGAATTAGATTTCTGATTATAATAATCCTAGTGATTGAATTTATATGCTTACTTTGATAGCATATGCAAATAATTGTTCATCGAATGACTATTCATTTTAGTGTATTTTCATGTAAATAGATGCAAGAAAACTTTATGCAAAAATAGTGGTTCACTTAGAATATAGGTGTGCTAAGTAAATCAATGGATAATTTTGGTCCTATTGAAAATACCAATGTAAGTGAAGACCTGATTATAACTTATATGGATTATAACATTTATAGTTGGAGAGATAGTGACAATTCTAGTTATAATAATTTTGATTATTTAGTCGGCGTCAAGGACATTCAAAATTTCATATCTGATAATATTATTTTAGTTAGAGAAAGTAATAAGGACTGTTATTCCATATATTTTGATATTGACAACGATCATTCCTTTCTAAGTGAACCAGAAAGTTTTTCCATTTTTAATTTTTTTTAAATTATATATTTATATTGTGAATTAAAATTTTATTTGATTTTCTTTGTTGTTTAATGTCAATAACATGGAGTATTATTATTTTTTATTAAATATAACTTATTGATATGCATTTCAATTATTAATAATATATATGTATAAATCATAAATATGGTTTGCACACATCGTGTATGCCACGAAAGATAGTGTATAAAAAATTATTAGGTTTAATTATTTAAATAATTAATGTATAGGATAATTGTATTCAAAAATTTAAAAGCACTTAAAAACTTTTATATTGTAATCCTATCTTTTAAATCTAATACTGAAATTTAAAAAATAAATAAATGATTTAAGTTCTTATTTTTTACTACAATTCAGTCACTACAAAATATATAAGATTTACAACACGAAAGTATATAAAATAAATAAAGATAAAATCAGCAATATTGTTAAAATTATTATATTCCCACAAACTGAAAATTTGTTTTTTAGAAACTTTGAAGATGTTAAGTAGAAATTAATTTAAAATGAAACAAAAAATGACACTCACGGGTGTCGAATACGTTGAGTATTTTATAAAAATAGTTTATTTACTGTTTTCATTTTTGTGAATTATATTATTTTTTATTTTGATTCTTGAGAAATTATTTTTTCTATTCAAGTTCTTTAGAATTTAATTGTTTATACTTTGTTCCTCCCAGATTTAATTTGTTTAAAATAAAATAAAATTAGTAGTTGATATAGAACACAATATATTTAGTTGATATGGCTAACAATACATGAAAAAAAAAATTAAGAGCTATGAAATTATATTTTAAAAAAATAAAAAATTCAGGTGTAACATTTAAATTTAAGAAAAAAAATTGTGTAATGATAAGTCAATATTCATGTAATTTTTCATTTCATGCATTAATATTCATTTTTTCGTCATCTACTGAAAAACATGTTAGCTAAGTTAGTTAGATTTCATCTCAATCTAATTATTTTAACTTGATTAAGAACTCAATCAATGTGAAATAAATCATGGAGGGCCAAAATTGCAAAACTTGAATCTTGTAGGACCTGATTAGAAAAAATAATTATTTAAAGACCAAAATAGAAAATAATCTAATCTTCAGGGACCAAACTATGAATAAGCCAAAACTTTTCATATATATATATATATATATAACTGAAGGCTTAATTACTACGTTAATCCTCTTGGATTTTCACTATTTTTAAATTAGTTAGTGACGGATTTAGAAAATTTCGTCAATGGGGGCAAAATAATGTAAAATTTTTTACTTTGATGCTCTAGGCTTAATTTATTGAAAATATTGACAAAAATAAATTATGTTTTCTAATAGAATTTTTCATTGAAATTCAAATTATTTTCGTTTCTTGCTACACACCTTGCTACACTTAGCATCTAACAACAAGAAATTTCTAATAATATTATTTTACTTTTTTTCATTTTCTTTTACTGGTTTTTTTTTTTTTTGGGAGCAAAATTACTCAACACAATCATTACTTTTTTTATTAAAATAATTAGCTATTATTTTGATGGACTTGAGCTTAGCCAAGTTAAATTTAATTTTAGTCAATTACACTTTAACTATTTTATGTCTAATTCGATAATTCATAAGAATTATTACAAAATATGTGATACTTTATGAAGGCAAAGTACAATTTACCTTAATTTTTATCTTATATTGTTGACTTTTTGTTTTGTTTGTTCTTTTTTTTTTTTTTTTTTTTTTTTTTTTTTTTTTTTGTGGGTGAATGATCTATACACTAACCAATTATTGTTAATTGATGAAATTTGAAAAATATCAAAGGGTCTAAATGTTTTTTCTTACAAATATGTGGGGCAGAATAATTTCTCATATAAACTAGTGGGGGCATAAATATTATTTATATGAACTAGTGGGGTTAATTCTATAATTTAAATATACTTATTAGATATTTTTAAAATCAAGTGGGGTCAGCTAACCCCACTTGGTTATACTTACATCTGCTCCTAAATTTAGTCATTCAGAAATGTTTTCGATTAATTTCATCTTCTACAATTTAAAATTTTTCAATCAAGTTGCATTTGATTCTCATGTTATATATATAAAAAATTAATTTTACATAATTTAACCATAAAACTATACAAAAAAGTTTTACAATACAAAAAAACAATTTAAGCACGTGATTTTCTTTATATTAAGTGTGATTATTTTATTAATTCATAATATATAAATAGAAATAGAACTTGATAGAAAAATTTTAAATCCTAAAGGATTCAATTGACTGAGAAAATTTTTAGATGACCAAATTAAAAATTGATTCAATCCTGAAGGATCAAAACAATAAATAAGCCCTATACTTAATGAATCTTAACTAAATCCTTAGATCCCTAAGGTTGTGTTTGACAGACCAGATAAGAAAAATTGGATAAGATATTTCTATTTTATTCTGCCTAATCAATTGTTTGGTGTATGCCAATAGGACAAAAAAATTGAAATGAGATTTTAATCCTATTAAAACAAGATTATTCTATCATTAGATGGATGATGGTATTATGGTGACTTTAACTTGCGTTCTAGGAAGCTTGTATAGAAATTTTCGTGACTAGGTAACTAAATTTCATACTAAGACAAATGCACGCAATTCAAAACTTGTATACATATGGAAATAATGCAAGAATAAATTTTTATTATATAATTGACTAGATAGGAGGGTAATATATATATATATATATATATATAGTGTGGATAAATTTTTTTAAGGTGTACAATAAATGTACAATATTTATATTTATAGATACAACAAGATTAATGATGCACTATGTAATTTCATTTTCTTATGGTGTGGTGTCAGCTGGTTGGAGGCTCGGTGGAAGGTGCAGCCAAGATAATCAACGTTCCTTGTTTTGCTTGTCTTGGCTGGTTGCCTTGCAACAGTTTGTTGTAGCTGACAGTAGCTTGCTTTACCTTGTAGCCACCACCAAAATTCTAAAGCAGCCTTGCTTGTGTAAAAGGGGTTTGGTAGCAATAAGGAATTTTCCCAACCCGTGAGCTTGAATTCTCTTAACCTGTGAGCTCTTTGTTTCATTCAATTGTGTAGCAAAATAACATGGCTAGGAAGACTGGTAGATACACCTTCTTCATGGTTGGGTAAGGTATGGGCTGAGTATGGATTCTAAATATTATGTTAGTTTAATTTCTGTAAATTAGTAGAATTCTTGTGGACTATGGTTGTGGGTATAGGTTAAAGTAAAGTTGAATTAAGGATTATAATCTAAGAACACAAGAAGTAGAGGTTAAGGGAGTAATTAGAATATGAACAAGATGTAATATGATAGACTTATGTAAGTCTCATGGTGAATATATATATAGATGCTTGCTTATAAGCTAACACAAAACATGGATATAAGGTAGTTGATAAAATGTTTACAAGAAAATAATTGTATCTTAATGAATAAGAATTGGTTGGATTGATATTGGAAAGTGAAATTTGAGTTCTTGATTAATTCTAAATTACTAATACAATCTTGAATTTAATTGGATTAGGAGTAATGTTAATGAATTAGTGTTGAAGTGAGGAGTATGAATTGGAGCTTGAAAGTGTTAAAAAATGAGAGTTAAGTGGATTTTGAAGGGGGTACAGGGGCAAATTCATGGATGAAAGAAATTCTGGGCTTCGGGTGCTAGTGAAGCTGAATTAAAATAAGTGTTCAAAAGAGAAAGTGTAGCTTAGGATCTTGGGATGTTGTCTACAAAATTTTGTAGTTTAGTTCCAAATATGTTGTGAGTTATAACTGTTAGACTCCTGTTAGGTCAGACAAGATTCGTAGTGCCCTGTTTTTGGTTCATGTAAGAAATTGAGTAGGTTCACGACAGATTTTAGGAAAAGTTTCTAAATAATAAAGATATATATATAATTTTCTATTAATGAACCCATCAAACGGAATTGGATTTCATTTTTCCTAGAGAAAGTTATGTTTAGTTAATTAAGGTAAGGTTAAAGCTGTCAAAATCTTGAGTTTTATAGAATTTGATGCAACTTCAAAGAATAAACTATATTGATATACCAATCCAAAAATTACAAATGATATACTATTATAAAGCTACATGTGTCTAGTATTTTATAAATTTTATGAAACTGGATTTGGAAATTCCTAGAGAAAGATATGACCATTAAAATGGACATTGGTTCAAACTCTAAGTTTGGACAGTTTCAATATCTCTAATTCACTAAATGCTTTCTATCTTTTCTAATGATTTCTTTTACCCTATGCATTTTGCTCTTCATTATTAACCTTATCACATAAAGTATAATTCATATTACTTGACATGTAATAGTTTAATAAAAAACTTTCATAAAGAAACCTGTACAAGTTGAAATATAAACTTAGTAATTAAAAGATTATAACAATCACGTCTGTGAATTAAGTATTATTTGGGAATATGAATTTCAGTTCCAGATTCTAATGTGGACCTGATAAGACGCGTGAACGCAAGTGTGAATGACGATTGAAATCGGTTACGAATGAGCGGTTAATTGCTGCTTTTAGGGGTTAGATTAGTGTGTGTAATTATATGTTTATTTGAATATGCGTGATACATGAAAAATAAGCAAGTAGAGTACTTCGTGATTTATTTAAATTATGTTTGTTTGATATTGATTGATGTGTTTGACATTGGTTACTGTTGATAAGGGCCAACAAAGTGAAATTTTTATGAAAAGTGATTTTTATCTCCAAAATTAAAAATCCAGGTGCACCTGATAAATATTTTTTTTTATTGAGTGCTTAGCCCTGGTGGGATGGATTGTGTACGGAGATCAATTTGTTGTGCGGGCGTGTAAATGTCCAGTAGGGGGTGATAATGTTGTGCGGAGTTGGGTCACTCGTTGGCCCTTTGATTGCTTTGCGTGATATTGTTGCTCTGATTTAAATTATGATTCTATGTGTCATATAAATTGTGAATTTGTACAATTTATCGCGTATACATGTCATGTGAAATGTTATATGAACAATATTACATGATGTTACTATCTATGTGTTACACACTTGTACTATGTGATGCTAGTACCATTTGGGTACGATTTTCCACTCATGGAGTTTATAGGACTCACCCCTCTCTCATGGATATTTTTTTTAGTGACAGGGGATTGGTGTATGGCATTGTCTAGCTTAGAATATGCCGAAAGTGTGGCACGGTATTTTTAAGATCTCAGACTTGCAGTGAAGGATGAAAGTTTATAGTCACATTAGAACTGTGGGTGTCAAATTTTATATGATGTAATATTCTAGTATTTGTCTTGTTGAAGATGTGAATGGGGCTGAGCTCCTTATTGTCCTTGTGTTGTGTTGCGTAAGAAAAAGAGTCTACAGGATTGTATTTTAAGGCATGTTTCCTAATGCAAGGAACTTCTGCTGATTTGTTTCAATTAATAAACTTTGAATTTAAACTTTGTGTTTATAAATTCTAGGGTTTTTTTTTTTTTTTTCATTGGTTGGTCAAGCGTCATAGTTGATACTTTATTTTATTAAGGTTTGGTTATCATTCCTTTGGCCAGTCATGCCTCTAATAGAGGTGTGACAATAAGAAATTTTAACCCTATTAAAACAAGATTATTTAGGTCATTAATTGATAAAAATGAATATTGAGAAACCAAATGATAATTATAATTAGAATCTTTCATGTATTTAATTGAATAAAACTAAACATTGAAAAACAAAACTGATAATCTTCATCTATTTAAGTAATTTTACTGGTAACATAAACATTCAAAGACAATATTTATATTCTTATAAACTTTGAGGAATTAAAGAGTTTATTTATTTATTTATTTTATCAAAGATAGGAATTTCAATCAAAGGAAAACAATAGTTAGCTTTAACAGATATTTATGAGTCAACTCTGCAATGCAGGGGGATCCAAGCACAAAACTAGATCAATAAGGGCTTATCATGCCAATAAACGGGCAGCCTAATTACTAGTTCGTTAAACAAATTGAAATTGGCAATCTAAAGAGGTAGAGAGTTTAATAATGTCTTCAACAATCATGTTGTTGAGACTTCATCATAAGTAAATTGGCGTCTCCTTCAAGTACTAACTATTGCCACCCTTGTCTTAAGCATTCCTGTATTGCCTCTCTTAAGGCTAAAGACTCCAAAACTAAAGGAGAAGCGTTCTCAAGAATTTGGCCACCCTTTGCAAAAACTATATTTCTTGCATGATCACATGCCATAAAGCCAAAACAGCCCTGTTTTTCACTGTTATGCGTTCCTGCATCAAAGTTTACTTTCAGCATTCTAAATAAAGGGGGAACCCAGTTGGAATCGTGCCAAATTAACCTTGTCACAGAGCAGTTAAGAAATAGGTGGGTGTTTAAAATCCACATAGAGGGCAAGCGTTATCCATTAACCTACTCCGTTTACACAGTTACTCCAAACTGCTTAAACTACCATGCATCATTCACCATAATAATGTCTTGATCTTTTCAAATATATTTAGCTTCCATAAAGTGGACCAATTAAGCTAGGATGTGTGGGTAAGGGATGATGTTGATGAGGCTATTGAGTATTCAGATGAAATCGTGTAAACCCCTGTTGGGTTATGATGCTAAACCAATTTATTCACAGACCCAGTATGTGAAATCGGAATAGCAAGTACTAAGGTAGCATCCTCATCTTCCAACATTGAATGGACTAAGGCTTGATCCCATGAATGATTATTGGTGATGAGTAGATCAACCCATTAAATATCTGCAAAGGCTATGTTTTTTATATGCGCCTGGAATGGGTATTGAGATGGAACCCAATTGGCAGCTCTGATTTTCAAGTCTTTACTGTTTCCTATTTGCCAATGCAAGCCTTGTTTTAGGATTGTCCTACCTTCTAGTAAACTTCTCCACCCCCAAAATGGATTGGAACCTGTATTCGGTTCCATGAAAGAAGTATGAGGGAAGTAACGGCCCTTCATCAATTTGTAAAATAGCGACTTCCCTTCCTTTGCTAGTTTCCAAGCTTGTTTTGCAAGCATAGCTAAGTTGAATTTTTCCGAGTATTTAAAACCCAAACCTCCTTCCTTCTTTGTGTTGCACATAGTTTTCCAACTCATCCAATGGATTTTCCTTGTTGAGTTTGCTTGTCCCCACCAAAACTTTACAATAATCTTGTTGATCTCCTTGCATAATGAATTTGGAAGTTTGAAATATGCCATGGTATAAATTGGTATTGCAATAGCTATTGATTTTACCAATATTTCTTTCCCAGCTAGGGAAAGACATTTAGCTATTCACCTTTAAAACCTGGTAGCCACCTTTTCTCTAACTCCTTGAAAAGTAGCATGTTTGGACTTGGTGACAATTGATGGAAGTCCAAGATATTTATCTTGTCCTCCCATATTTGTAATATTCAACCTTGACGATATTGTCACACCCCTATCAGAGGTATGACTAGCCAGAGGAATGGATAACCAAACCTCTGTAACCCTGACTTCAAAACAAGAAATGAGTACAACTTTTGACTAAACTAAACAGTAAAAGGAAATTTTATTAAACATGAGCTAACGAAAAAAAAAATTGTTTATTGAAACTTATAACAATTTATTAGAAATTTTGGCAGATATTTTCCATAAAGTGGAACATGTCTATAAAATACAAACACAAATTCCTTTTGTTATACAATAACAACCACAGCAACAAAGATAATAAGGAGCTCTGTTCCAATTCTCATTACAATAACAAATAGCTAGACTATTACATTACATAAGACTAGAATCCCACAACTCTAGTGTGAGTGTAACGTTCACCCTTTGACTTAAAGATTGAGATTCCGAATATTTGTCTTGCCGCCCAACACTTGGCAAGTCGAGTATTGATAACTGTTGTCTAGTAAGATCCTGCTATTAGAAAAATCAACAAAGAGAGGGATGAGTCTTACAGACTCCGTGAGTAGAAAAGCATATACAAAGGTTACTAGCATCACTCAACACACATATAGGATATATAATCAACTAATATCAATATATCATATATTTCAAATAATTAATAAGATTGCACATATCCACTTACGGAATTCGAAAGCATCGTAAACATAGTTCAAGTAACACTCTGTATAATCTAATCATAAAAATCAAAGCACCCAAATCATACAAAGCAAACAAAGGGCCAATTGAGTAACTCAGCCTTGCATACCACCTCCCACCAAGCAGTTTTGCTCCTGCACACCAAATAGAATCAGAATCGGAATCATTGAAACCCTTCTTCGAATCCATCCATCGAGGCTGAGTACTCAATTCTTTAAAAAAAAATAAAAAATCTTCATATCAGAATATTAAATTAAAACATCCTAAGTGCACCTGGATTTCAATTTCAGAAGTAAAAATAATTTTAGAGAAAAAATTATTTTATTAGCCCTTATCAACCACAACCAATTTCACACATCAAGCATCATTTTAAATAACTCAACTCAAGCACTATACATACTTATGCTCTTTAATAACACATTTATTCAAGTATACGTAATAAATACACATATTAATCTAGCATCCCAAAAGGTAACATTTAACCACTCATATGTTTACAAATCTTGTTCGTCACTCCTTCTTATGCCCACATGTGTCATTAGGCCCACAGAAGGGTCTGAAACTGAAATTTATAGCTCTAAATAATACTTAGTTCATAAATGTTATTGTTATAATCTTTTAATTACGAAGCTTAGATATCAACCTACATTGGTTTCTTTATGAAATTTTCTATTAAGCCATTACATGATAAGTAGTATGAATTATACTGTATATGGTAAGGTTGATAATGAAGAGACATTTTAGATGTATTGACAATGCAAAAGGTAGAAGGAAACAATTAGAAGAGATAGAAAACACTAGTAAGTTAGAGATATTAAAACTGTCCAAACTTTAAGGTTTAAGCCAGTGTTCACTTTAACAATCATATCTTCCTCTAAAAAATTTCAAATCTAGTTTTGTAAAATTTATTAAATACTTGACACATGTAGTTTTATAATGGTATATCATTTGTAATTTTTAGATTTATGTATCAATATAGTTTGGGGGACAGTCATCGAGAAAGATATGGCTGTACTATGAATTAATGAAAATCTTGTCTTGGATCGATGCGAATGGAGGAAAAGGATTCATATAGCCGACCCCAACTAGTTTGGGATTTTAAGGCTTAGTTGAGTTGAGTATGTATCAATATAGTTTATTCTTTGAAGTTGCATCAAATTTTGAAAAATGCAAGATTTTGGAAGCTCTGACCTTACCTTAGCTGTTTGAACATAACTTTCTCTAGGGAAAAGGAAATCCAATTCTGTTTATTGGATTTATTAATAGACAATTATATCTTTATGGGTAGGTATCATATGTATTATTTGGATGTGTATATTAGTACAGTAAATTATTTAAAGTTTACTCATTTTAGGCATTTCACAACCTCCTTGGATATATGTTTATTTTCACTTGCATACTTAATCAAATTGAATAAATCAAGTTGAAACATTAACTTTAGAAAGTTATCTAGCTTTCTTATTTAAATTTTTTTTCTAAAATCAGTCTTAAACTCACTCGATTTTTCACATAAACAAAAATAGAGCACTTCCAAAATTCCTAGTTACCAACCTTTGATTCTGATGTTTATAGAATTCTCATACTTGGGAATTAAATTACGAAACTCTCCAGTCCAGTGATTTAAGATGTTAGGAACAACTTTCATTTAGAGATTCTAAGCTAATTCTATTTACAACCCCGACAAAGTTTCCGGATTAACTGAGATTTACTAAAAATCTTGCATGACCTAGCTGCAGTCCTACAACTCTACCAATAAATAGATTTGGAACTAGGTTATGAAATTTTGTAGACAACATCCCAAGACACTAAGCTACACTTCCGCTTTTGAACTCTTAATTTAATTCAACCTCAAAAGCATCCAAAACACAAGATTTCTTTAACTCACGAAATCCAACTCTGCACCCTATTAAAAACCACTTAACTCTTATTTTCCAACACTTTACCCATAATTAACCCTCATTTGTTCAAACCCATTACTCACTTTCATTAACTCCTTAATCCACAACATTAACCAACCATTATCTACTCTTGTTAATGAACCTTTATTTAATATCCAACAACAACAACCGCAAAGACTTAAATCTACCAAGTTTTACTCAAAAAGTTATAACTAGCTTCTTGTAGGAATTTTATCAAACATATTAAGGGCATGATTTCCTTTCACTCATATGTATGTATACATAGGCATATGCATACCCCACAAGAATCAACACAATTCTTATCAATCTCCATATTACTCCTTTCCAAACATCAAGTTGAATTTAATTTAGCTAAACAAAGTAACCAAAGGCTTAAGTCATAAAATTTCAATACCCATTTCACTCTAAACTTCCATGTTAATCACTATCAAGTTTCCTTGTATTTAAGTAACTAAATAAAACGTTAATACCTATTACATGTAGTTTCATTACCTAAAACTTTACATTCTCCAATTACACATAACTCATGACCAATTCATCCTTAATCATACTTTTAATATTTCTAAATCACTAATTCCTACATCTAACTCAATAAACCACAAAAAGTTCATCAATCTAGAATAGCTAAATAAGGAAACTTTAGGACAAAATGGCTGGAAATTACCCCTTGTGTACCCAACCAAGCTGCTAGCTTCCCTTTTCCTTTTCGGTTACTGATTCAAGTGAAGGAGTTGTCAAATTACAGCTGCTCCTTAGCTGGACTCACAGCACCACATCACAACAAGCTACTGACATAACTTAATCTCACTCATGGTTGGAAGAGAATGAGGAGGATTGCACACAACAAGTAAAACAAAAAGGAGCAAGGACTTAAACAAGCAAAGCAAATGGCTGAGAAGGATAGTATTGTGGCCAACAAAGGATTTCCAGAAATAGAGACATTGAAACACCTCTAAAGCTACTACAAGTTGAAGTTTTTGAGCTCTAAGAAAAATAATCTAATGGCAAGGGAAAGGAAAAACAACTTGCTTGCTTTGGAGGGGGATCAAATGGTTGCAAGAGGAAGGATTCTCACGAGCTACACATGAAGAACAAAACAGGGCAGAAAGTTGGGAGACTCGAGAAGCAAACACAGGAAAAAAAAAAAAAAAAAAAAGGCGATGGGAGGAAAGAAGGAGGAAGGTTCGGCCACCTAAAGAGAAAAAGTAAACTAAACTAAAAAGACCTCCAAATTCAAAGTCGCATGTTTATATATATATATATATACACATGTGTTATTTGTATTGTTTACTTGTTTAAATTGGCTTGTGGTGGAGATTAAATCTTGATATATTTATACCTATACATTAATTATTCACTGACGTGGATATACTTGGTCACCATGTTATTTACTTTACGAAAGCAAATACATATATATTTTTTTAAAACAAATACTAAGGTTATACTAAAATATCAAATTATAACATGTTTAAATTTAATGTTATTTAATTAATTTGTTTATTTTATAATGTAAATTTACCTATTACGTCAAACTCAATTTCACGTTATTAGGTTATGAGGGTTATAACAGATAGCGAGAGTCTTAGATCATTGGCCATATTTCAATTGAAGAATAAAGAAAATTTTGCAAGATTAATTTATTGACCACTGACAGCTTTATAGCATTGTAGAATCTCAATTATTTTATCATATTCCTGTGTTATGCCTTTGCAAAAAAAGATTAAGTCGTCAACAAATAGTAAGTGGGTAATAGCAAGGTGATGTGGATGAATTTTTAGTTTATGCAATGAATTAGATGTTTTAGCTTCTATAAATAAAAGTAGATAGTCCTTTAGCACAAATCAAAAAAAGATAGGGGAGAGGAAATCTCCTTGACTTAGCCTTTTGGTTGGTTTGAAAAAACCAAAAAATTCACCTGATATTGAAACTGAATAGGATACAGTAGAGACTAGTTCCATTATCAATTTAACCCACCATGGACAAAAACCTAATATGGAAAGCATGCCTTCAAGAAAATCCCATTCCACTCTATCATATGCTTTACTCATGTCAACCTTGATTGCCATGTTGCAATTAGATCATTTGCTTCTTGATTTGAGGGAGTGCATTAATTCATGGGAAACTAGAATATTATCTGAAATTGGGTGACCCTGGAGAAAAGCACTCTGATTATGACAGATTACGGAGTCCATTATTGGCTTAGTCTATTAACAACTACCTTTGATATTATTTTATAAAAAACAGAGCACATGCTAATAGGTTTGACCTGTGTCATGTCTTTTAGGGATGACAGGGATTAGAGAGATGACTGTGTGATTAAAATTTTGCAACATTCTACCAAAGTGAAAAAAATCCTTAATTGCTAAGCATATATCATTACCAACTCTATTCCAATAATGTTGAAAAAATTTACCTATCATACCATCATCACCTGGATAAGATTGATTGAATTTGTACGCCTCATTTGAATGGTTGTTGCAGGAAAGAAGTCTGTGTTCCTGTCCCATTACATAGCCAATTGACTCTAGACTTCCTCTTCTTTTTCCCATTGGTCCATTAACTCTTTTTCAAGTTCAATTATTTTGCTACGATCAAAGAGAGATAACCATTTTTAATGGTGGCAAGTTCTTCTTTCAATTAAAGTATACCACGTCTAGAATTAGTTATACCTGATTTACTCCAATTGACTAGTTCATGTCGAACTCTCTTCAGCTTATGAAAAACTTGGTAGAGTTTAGTGCTCGAAGTTTTAGTATCCTATTCTTTTAAAACAATGTTTCTAGCTTCCTCCAATTCGCACCACCTAGTGTCAAACGTAAACCACCTTTTATTTGTGCCCATAAGTTTTGAGTTAAGAATAATAGGTCCATGATCCAATCCTAATTCATCAAGATGAGTTATTATGGCTTGACTATATGATGATAGCCAAGTTAGTGAGCTAAGAAATAGGTTAAGCCGTTTCTATATGTTGTGTGCTCCTATCCATCTATTATTTCAAGTGTGTGGGTGGCCTTGGAATTTTAGATCTATTAGGCCTTCTAGGTTGATGAAGTCCAAAAAATCTTGTCTTTGACTGGGTCTCTGCTGATTACCCCCACACTTCTCTGCATCATCCAAAATAACATTAAAATCACTAAATATTAGGACTCTAGGGGATGCAGTTTGCATCCTTTGTAGTATACTTTCAAATTGGACTCTTCTTTCAGCATCATGACAACTTAGGTAAACACATAATATGTCCCAGTCCAGTCCAGTTAATTCATCCACAACTTTACTATGTATTAGGAATTGCTCTAAGTGAAGCATTTTTAGATTCAGTTCATCCTTCTATGCCAATGTCAATCCTTTTGAAAGGCCTACTGCATCAACCATATGATGTTTATGTAATCTACAGCATTGTAATATGTTGGCCATTTTATTCTCATTTGCTTTTGTTTCAGCTAAGCAGATAATGTCAGGAGAATGGGAACTCAAATTTCCCTTAAGATGATGAAACGTGAAGGGATTCCCCATACCTTGCACATTCCAATACAAGGGCTTCATTAATCACTGTTAGGCCAGTTAATACTCGCCTCCCCCTTTCCAAACTCATTGAGCTTGTGCAGTGTTTCTTCAGGTTATCCTCCATGGCAATATCATTGCTACGTTTCTTTGAGCAGCCAAGTGGTGTGATTGATGGAGGTTGATGTCCACCCCTACGCTTGCAGGCTAAGTGCTTAAGGGATTGTTTGGGAATAGGGTTTTCAAGGTTTGTTAGCCCTATCGTAAAAACACAACGGATGGGCTAATAGGTTCAATGAGGGGTTGTGGGATTGGGCTTTGTGACGTGACAGTTTTGTTTGGGTTGTCTAGTTTAATGGGCTGGGATCTGTATGGCGTAGAGATTGTTGAGGGGCAGATTCTCTATCTTTGCAGGAGTGAGGAATTAAAGTTTAGTACTTTAGTCTCCATATGATTAACAAGTTACACTTAAGCTGAAAAGGTAGGGATGACAATTCTTGTAGGTTTGTTGGGTTCATGTCGTGTTAATACACTTAATTGTCATGACTCATTAGGCCAGTCATAACATATACCATTACTAATAATGTCAAAATTCTTAACCTTAACATGAACTTGTTTAACAAACAAGTAACATATCTAAACACAATTAATAACCTGTCAAAGTAAAAAAAAAAAACTCTCAATTTCATAAAGCTTAAGTCATTTTTTGCTATTTTCATTGCAATTTTACAAATATAACCATCATAATTTGTATAAATAATATGATCAGAATATGTTTGAAAGTTAAATAATTAATTACCTATATTAGTATTTTAAGTTTCAACTTAACAATTTGAACAAATTAATATGTAAATGTTAAATTTATGAGGTTTCATCTTGTTATAATTGAATTCAAAATTCAATCCATGACATAACACAAATTTAGTATTTCAATTATGTCGACTTTTCTATATATAAGCTAATTTATAGTTAATTATAACCCTCTAATTTTGTACCGTTTTACAGTCAGACTCTCATGTCGTATACAAAATTGTCACTCACTCCCATCTAAAGTGGCTTAATTTTTATTTTATTTTTGATAAAATAATTACTTTCTGTTTGGCTCTTGATCAACTAGGGTTACGACCCAGTTAACAGTCATGTTAAAGGGATACTAGTATGTGTTCCTAATTAATGATGACTAAATTACTTTTGTCCTCCAAATATGATGATCATCAATTTCATCACTCAATGTTTAATTTTACTAACAATTTTAAAAGATTCAAAAATTATTAATTCTGTCTTAGGGTTTGTTTGGTATAATGATTGGAATCAAAATTGAGAATTGAAATTAGAATTGAGAATTAGACTATCTAATCTCAATTTTCTAGTTTGGCAAAGATTTTAGAATTGAAATTGAAATTCTCAACTCAATTTCAACAAGTTAAGAACAACTATAAAACACGATATTCAATTCTTATGAGTAGATCCTACAAATTACAATTTCAAATCATTTTCATCATAGTTAAATTATATGTATATATATTACATTATTGACATCTGCCTATCCATAGCGGCACATCATGTTATATTGCCGGTAACCTTCTCTACCTGCCATAGTTACCTACTGACAACCTCGTCCATCTGTTGTCGGCCTCTCGCCACCATTGACCTGTCAGATATGACGAGGACCACCAATATTGGGATTCACAAAAAGAATCAAATCATCATTGTGGAGACCAATCAGAGCTGATGACAAACATCATCGAGGCGGCCATAAACGATGATAATCATTGTTGGACCTATCAGTGACGACAATAACTATCAAGAATTGCTGGAGAATACGTCAACCACTACTAGGATACAAAGACAATAACAATCACTGTTGAGACTTGTCAAAGACGACGACAACAAGAACTGTCAAAACATGTTGTAGACGATATTAATCACCATCAAAATCCGCATGAGACGACAACAAAATTCTTGAAACACAACTTTGATTGTAATTTTTTAGGCATATTTATTGTTTTGACCCTTGGAGATTATATAGTTTTCTATTTTATAAATTATTTTTTCTAATCAAATCCTTTGAAATGCCATCATAATAGTTTAGGCAACAAATGATCAACTCAAATGATGTTAAGATCTGTTTGGTGATATACGAACTGAAAATTGCGAAAATCAATTTCTATTTTCTTAAAATAAGAATTGATTAAAATTACAATTTCTAAGCTTAGATTATATAAAAATTACAATTGAAAATGATAGTATGTAGTTAATAGAATTTGTTAGTGCCAGTAGCATGTGATGACATTTTTGTTGTTTCACACTATCTTGGACTATTGTGTTTATAATTTATAGTGGTCAGTGTCAGTGATGGCAACTTTCATTTTAAGTGATTTTAACGGTGATAACAGTTGTCTCAAATAATTCAGGCAATTTTGAATGATGATAAGAAATGACCCGAATAATGGATTTCATCATCATTTTCGATAGGTTTGGTAATCGTCGTTTTCAATGTTTGTTGTGTCCATTTCAAATAATTTTAATATCTTAATGGTCATCTTGAAGCAACACATAATTGATAGTGGATGATAGCAGCTGGATGAGGTCAGCTACGGTCTAGTAATGTTATACAAATTGAATTAGGATAAATTTGAGTTGGAGTTATAAGTTGACATATTGTATAAAGATTGCAGGATAATATAAAGCTGTTTAGTTGATTCTTATGTATCATTTGATAATAACATTATAGTATAGACTTATACTGTAAATCCCTTCTTATATTATGTATAAGAGTATAAAACTATGTAGTAAAGAGAAAAATAATAAGACAACAGTATAATAATCATATAAATATATAACCTAATACATTACATAATTTTATACAAAGCACTAAACTATATTCATAGAAATTGGATATGAGAATTATAACTTTGATTTTAAAACGCACGGCAAACTAAAAATTGGAGCTTAGTTGTCAAATTTATAATTTTAATTTCAAATATCTAAAGGGACTTAATTGAAATTGATGATTAAAAAGAGAGAAATTGAGGAAAGAATAGAAATATACACAAAGGAAGTGGGTTAGATGAGATTATATCAAACTGAGCCAACATGTGTGTTCACGTAACTATAAATATAGCATGAATTTAACAAATGAAGCATAAAGTATCCACATATACTACATACCTTCCCTGAGTCATAAAACTAACCTCTTTCTTCTGTGTTTGCCACTCGCCTTTCTCATTCTCTGCCTTCCAGAATTTCAAGAATTCAAGATGTCAGCCTTCTGGCAAACTGCCTATCATGTGGGTTTACCCCTCTTCACCGAGCCAGGTGATCTATCTTTTGATGAAGACAAACTCACTTATTGCCGCTCTGTTGGTAACTCGTACCTTGGCTCCTTTGAGCACTCTTTTACAATGTACGTCACATCCGATGCAGAAGAGATTGACAGATGGTCAGTAGAAATGTTGAACAGGGCAGTTGGATCTTCCTTTGAGAGGCCATTGATTATGGGGTTTGGCCTATCTTGGCGAGAGTGGGAGAATAATCCTTATTCTAGACCAGTGGATGCAACTATGCAATTCTTTTTTGGGAAAGTTTGTTTAATTATTGAACTTGATAAGGTAATGACACGCTTGCCTGGATCATTCTTTCAATTCATGTCTAGCTCCCAAATCCAATTTGCGGGCATTAAAGTTCACGGTCTTTCGGCTACATTATTTTTGGCAACACTATGGAATATACTTGAAAGTACTCCCAAAACCCACAGAATTATCCTACTTGGCAGCAAAGAAGATCACAGATGCAACTCAGGCTCACTTGTGGGACGTTCCTCAATTCACTCAAAGGTTCTTGAATAGGACTTACTGGGTAACCCGTTCATATCCCATAAATAAAGGGGGTGCTCTAACTAGGCAACAACGGGCTTTCCACGCATCCATGGAAGCATTTGTGTCGTATACCATTGCAACGATGTGTTATCTGATCAAGTAAATTATCTCGTATGGGGTTTCTCTTTTTCTTTTATTTACTTTACTGTGGATGGAATTTTAGACTTCATTTTAGAGATATTATTCAGTTTATCATTCTTTTTTGTGTTGTTATTGGGATGAGGACTGGGGTTTCCGATTTCATTTCAGAGTCTTTCCTTTTTGTGTTGTTATTGGGATGGGTTTTTTTATTTCATTTAAGAGATGTCATTGAATTTGTCTTTCCTTTTTGTTTTTAGAGGTTTATGTTAGGTACTTGGTTTCCTCACATGCTTGACAATTCAAACAATCACCAAAAATCAATATCCCAAACAGACATTAAATTTAATCACTGCATACAAATTCCTAGCAGTATTCACAAGCATCAATGGAAGATTACAATCAAGCCACAGATTTCCTACCTGCATTGCCAAAGCTCAGAATCCTGCATCAGCCGTCAAAACACGAGCAACAATCACTTTGGCCGCACTCAAACCATAGTCCTCCAGAAGCTACTAAACAACATGTTCAATTCCGACACCATCGAATCTGCAATCTGCAATCCGCACTCAAAGTGAATTAGAAATTGAGGTAGCGCATGAATGAGTTGGAAAATAAAGCATTACCCAAATTAAAAACAATTATGTACATCACAGAAGTTGCTATAGACCCTGTGACCTTGCCTTTTTGGTTAATGACCATTGCTGCACCTCATCACTCATGCCAATCGCTAGCACTCAACAAGGCATCCAAGACCACTCCGTTACTTCTCAATACTAAGCATAATAGCTCCATTTCCACGTTTCAAAGACCATACATATTCTAAATCCTTTTTACCACAAACGCAATCATCATGACCAACCAAATCAATATTACTCAATACTCAATAGTGCCCTGATCCACTAGTGCATATATAACTAAGTTAACTTAAAACAAACCACAACCGAATGTGTTACCACCAGCCACTCAGTCAGTGTGATCAAAAAAAGGATAACCCACATCAAAATTAAAGACCTCAGACTGAAATACAATGACAAGAACTCATGCTCAACTGTTATTCAATGAAACAAGATTAGTTGCCAGTAGAACATCAGAATATGAGAATATCCACTAGAATCATTCAATCAACCTTCCAAACTGACATGAAATTAAATACCTGAAAAAAAAGTACAAATCCATTCCAATCTCAAAAGAAAAAAATGGGTTGCAAGAATACCGTACCGGCTCAGAATTAAGGTATAGATTTCCCAGCTACCACATTGTTACCATCCTCAATCTCCTTTCCAACCTTGAGTACTCCAGCATTCGTCAGCTCCCTGCCCAAAGTACACTAACTTATCAGCCGCCAAACCACAAACTTCTGCGACTCAATCCATAGTCCTGCTGAAGAGCTTCTTCAGGTCCGATTCAATCCCAACACCCACGACGATTTTGCTGCAGTGGGTGTGCTCGATTTCATAGAGGCAGGAGTCGACCATGGAAGGAGCACTGGTGATCAACTATAATGATGGTCGTGGTGGATTTTTCCGAGCGAGAGAGAAGGAGGTATGAGAATTTTGAATCTTCCCCTGAAAGGGGAACACCGCGGAAGAAGACATGAGAATTGAGGAGGGGGGCAGTTAGACAGTTATACTGTATTTGTGGGCCGTGGGCTTAGCGACAAGAACCTAGAATGAGGAGTTGGGCCATCTTCCCAAGGCAAAAGGAATTTTATTAGGGTATTTTTTTTTTCTTATAAAAAAATAAAACTTAAGTAGTTTTTTGGTTGTTGAAATTTTAATATATTTAAATATAAGGCACGGTGATAATTTTAAATTGATTTATTTTGATATGTGCGTATAACATGTAGAATTTAAATTGAGTCAATAAAAATTATATTATTGAGTTTTGAAAAATATAATTTCTAACGTTATAGCTAAAAGTAAATGAGACACCTTGAACAAAGCCCTCCTTCTGATGACTCACCTACCATCACATCATCTCCCTTATGTTCCACAATCTTATTGTCCTTCCTGCATTACAAAACCAACTACTGCAACATCGTCTTCAACGTCGTCTATGTTGATGTTGTCGTCATCTTCAAGGATGGTACGTAATACCTCCTCAACACGTACCGTGCTAAGAAGATCCATGCGCCTCTTCTCCGTAACAAAATAGCAAGCTCACTGACCGATAATGCATTTCAGATGCATGTCGTTTGATCCTTCATATTTCTTAAAGCTATATGCTCATGATCACCAATTCAATTTTTTTCACATCATGAACACAAGTTCTCAGTGGTGCCTTTAATTATAGGTGGAAACCAAAGTCTAGAGAATGTTAGTTATTATTGTTCACATGGATGACAGTTTTCATATAAATTTGGATTTGTAACTTATTAATTAAATTATTATGATATCCTTTAGTTTTAAAGTTTTGATTATTAGTAGGAGAGTCAATCGTTATTCTATTTTTTAAGACTAATATGATCTAAAATAACACTTGAGCGATGATCCGATTAATTTAATCGGCCAAGCATGTCTAGGCCTCAAGACATACTTGCATCAGAATTCGTTATTTCATATAAAATAATTATTACCCTCTATTCACTTATATATGCTGAACAAGTCACACTTGCAAGATCAATTAATTCTTTCAAGAATCTAAATCTGTCTTTCATTATAAGCTTTTCACTTTCAAAATTAATTAATTCTTTCAGAATCCAAATCTGTCTTTCATTATAGCTTTTCTTTTTATGAATCATGGCATCGTATGCATAAATTAGGTAAAAGAAATTCCCGGGTCAATTGCAATTGCACCTTCTGTTGCTCTCTCTCTCTCTTTTTCTCTTCATCACTTCCTTCCATTTAAATTCCTTTCCACCTTCTTTTTCTCCCCAATTACTGCTACTGCCTGTGGCAAGAATAATATCTATAACCGGGTCTGCCATAGAAGCTTAGCTTGGATTTGTGATTGCCAAGATGAATGAATGGCCTGTTACGATAAACATAGATATGTGCTAGCATGATCTGTTAGCTTACATCAATTATAGAACCCGTCAGACGCAATACGTCCAATACTTCATCCTTAACTTTAGTAATGTCCTCATAGCTATATATGAATCTTATATAATGCTCCTTCCTTATCCTTAGCACTTGAGCTCATGGTCACCAATTCAATTTGTTCACATTCATGAAACCAACTTCCCAATGTGCGTTCTATAGGTGCAAACCAACGTCTAGAGAGCGCTACTTATTATTGTTCACATCGATGAACCCAATTTCTCATATTTTGGGTTTGTAACTTTCTTGTTAAATTATTATTATAACCTTTAAAGTTTTATTAAAAGAATCCATTTTAAAAAGTGATGATTCTTGGATGTTAGGATTCTGTATATATATCTAGTTTTTGTGACACAAGCAATGAGCATAAATTGCATTTATATATATACTAGTTTTTGTGTAACACACAACGCACGTGAATTGAATTTATGATTTATATATATATGTTCTTTAATATGCTCATCAACAATTGATGGAGGAACAATTAATAAAATAATATTATAATCATAAAACTATACTCTTAATATTTCTTTTCATTCATAGCATTTTAAAAGTAAATTAATTTATAATATTATAATTATTTGTAACTTATTAAATTAAAAAAATCAAAAGTCATAAAATAATTACAAATTATATTAATATTAAAATAGCAAAAAATTATGAAAGTAGTAAAATAAAATATAGAATATTTGAAGCAAAATAATAATTATAAAGTATTTATGTAATAGTAAAAATTTATAGGGAATTTAAGAAAATAAAATTTCTACCATTAAAAGTTAAAACAATATATACTCATGGAAACTATACTCTAAATATTTTTTTTAATTCATAATATATATATATATATATATATATAAATCATAAATTTGGGAAGAGCTTAAAGATATTATAATTATTAGGAACATATTAAATAAAAATTTTGAAAAAATTCAATATTAACTAAAATTGACATATAATTATTAAAAAAAATAATTTTTTTATGATATAAAAGTTAAACAACAATGTTATAATCATAAAAACTACACTCTTAATATTGCTTTTGAATTCATAGTAATTTTTAAAATTTTAATTCTTAAATTTGAGAAGAACTAAAAAAAAAAAAAAAATATTAGTAGGTACTTATTAAACAAAAAAAAATAAATCAGAATTTCAAATTTAATTTCTATTGACATATAATTATTGAAAAATTATAGATCTATTAATATTGAGAAGAATTAATAATAAAAAAAAAATCAATAGTCTTAAAATAATTACAATTCTATTGATATTAAATTAGAGAAAAAAAGGAAAAGAAAAAGGTAATCTATTTGAAACAAAATAACAACTAAACATATATGTAATGATACAAACTCGTAAGGGTATAAAATAAAATTAAAGTTTCTGCCTCTAAGGCTTGCTATTGACATATAGTTTTTGGAAAAGTTATAGATTTATTAGTATTGAGAAGAATTAGTAAAAAAGAAATCAATAGTTCTAAAATAATTACAATTCTATTGATATTAAAATAGAGGAAAAGAGGGAAAACTAAAAAAAAAAATAGTCTATTTGAAGTAAAATAACAACTAAACATAACTATGTAATAATACAAACTCATAAAAGTACAAAATGATAACTGTATATGAATTACTTTTACATATAAATAAAATTGAATTTGAAGATTAAATAAAATAAGTTTGAGTTGTTTTTCATGTGATATGAACTATGAAAAGGTAACTGTATATGAATTTAAAATATAAATTCAAAGATTTTTATAATAGACTAGTGATAAATGTAAGATTATTCATGAAAATAATATATATATTTTTAATTTTTTATAAGAAAAAATATGAATGAAGAGGATGAGAAAATCTTATTAATTTCTTAATAATAAAAACAGAATTAAGTATCATTAAGAACTATTAAGTTTTGTGGTAACTTGACAAGAATAATAAGTTAGAAGTTAAAAATAATATATAAAAAATTAAGTACTAATAACCCATTTGAAGAAAGAAAACCTGGAATGTAATATGATTTTTTGGTACTAAAATCATGATTATTTAATATTTTTTAACTCAATATTTTTTTTTTATCCATTCAAAGAGGAAAATGTCTTATTTTTAAAATTATAAATCTATATGTCATTTCAATAAAATTCGAGGAAAAAAAGGTTGAATTGCTAAATTAATAGATAACATCCTCCAAAAAAGGGATTGAATAAATATTGTATTACTCAAATCTGATTGCAATTATTTGTGAAATCAATCCAATTACAAAAGAATTATCAGTAGTACCAACTGAAGAAAAGAAAAGAAATCCATGGGTAGGAAGGACTGTGAAAATAAAAGAACTTTACAATGCTCACAAACAGTTAAACGAATAGGAAATATGAGGATCAAAAGAAGATATTTGCAAAGAATCACCAAATCTTACTTCCCAAAATGATTTGCAATTTTTTTTTTTTTTTCCTTTACTAACAACTATTGCAAGTTTAATTTCTTTTTTATTCTATTTTTGCCTTTTCTTTATAGCGTGCTAACTCTAAACTCCATCTATAAATCAAGTCCATTCTACCATATAAAGGAACCACACAACCTCCGAAAACTTCGTACTAGAAACACATATTTATCTGCAAGAAATATTAGTCATTTGCAGTATTAGCAACATTATTACCTAGTCATCACAGGTCATTTAGCAGTACTAGCTGATTACAATCCAATGAATAGGAAGGAGCAGCCAACATACAAAATTTCATTACTTATGGAAAAAAAGAGTACATCTACACCTCTTGAACTGTGAAGCTACAGTTGAAACTTAGTCGGATATCTGACAACAACTAGAACAGGGATTGTAACTGGCAAGTGAAGAGGAGGAAGATGGTGAAACTGCATCAGCGGTCATCCTCCTTGCCGGTGACACCGACCTACCTGGAAAATTAATGTTCAAACACATCAGTTTTCACTCACCAATTATACAGTATAACTTTCATCTCTAAAGAGGAAGCTTCAGTGTTAGTTGAATGGTGCAACAGTGTCAATCATATTTAACTGAAACCCAGACAACAGTATTTGAGAATCCTTCACTCAGGAAAAGGTGGACAGATTAAAAAAAAAAACTTTCTTTTATAATGATGAAGATGACTAATAAATTAATCATCATCTCTGTTATCACCATTTATAATGCTCTTGGAAAGTCTTGTTCTAGATGTATAGACGAAAAGAAACATAGTATACATACTGTGTCAATTAAGCGCTGAATCGGCTGCTTCATAACTGGCAACTGTTGGCGGCCATTTGGTCCAGTCCTGTCAGTAAGTAAAGAGGAGGCTGATATACCAGAATTACAGAGAGAGGATCGAGTTTCGCCATGAGTCTGAATATCCAGTTGCCTTGATTCAAAAGATTTCAGAGGTTGCTGAAGCATTTCTGAATCAGCACTAGGATGGATAGTCATGCATCTGGTGCTGCTTCTGCTGAATACACTGCAGCTGAATATTTTGCCCCGAGATGTGAGTTAGAGTCATTTGCTTTGGATTTTGTTCAACACACTCCAAAACATTCTTCTTCTTCTGTATACACCCAATAATTGCATTCTGACAAGTTTCCAACTTCTCCTTGTGACAATGTACCATATCACTGTGGGGCATCTCTAAAATATTTATCATAGTTGATAATACGATCTTCATACCCTCATATTTCTTAGCTTGCTCTGGCTGCCGTGCCTATTGGAGAACACCATACAGGCAAAAAGTATATGTGGAGAGAATCAATGAGAACAGCTAGCATGAAATATGTAATAACTGACCAGTATTTTTCCTTTTTTTTTTTTTTTTTTTTTTTGGGAGTTGGTAATAGCACAACATGGAAGGAAGCAATAAATGCAAAATATCTAAGTACCTGTTGGAATAATGCAGAGACCCTTTTATATACAAATTTTAGCTGGGGAAGGCACATCTCTTTAACAGATTGAAGCTGAAAAGAAAAGTTAATGTTAATAGTAATAGTACGACTTCATTCCTGAACAACTAATTATGTAAGATCACGGTAAATTACAGTCATGCTTTCAGCAAGTGTAGCATGAAGCATAAAACTTTCCCCTGAAAGATAACCTCAACCAGGTAGACTAAATCTACCATCAATAAATGCAAACAGATAAATAAATCAAATTAAATAAACAAAAATTGTAAAGAGGAGCAATGCCATCCACACACATGCAGACAGACGCAAGGGGATGAACAGACCATTTAATATTCCACATTCCATATTGTTTCCTGACTGCAAGATTATATTGGTGGAGTACAATGCATCATCACTTGAAACATGTATTTAACGGGAATGAACAACTGATAGTCTATTGACAACCAAGAATGACGAAACCTCCCATTTCTTTTTTAACATAGTGTGGTCTCTCTTAGCTCAAAGTATTATGAAATGTTTTGACTGGGAATTTCTACCCTTCACTGGAAAGTGATCTCATTTCATATGGAACACGACTTCTTAAATTCGAGCAGGAAAGAAATAAACCAAAAAAACTAAAGTAGCCTCCCCCTAGCAATGAAGAAAATATATGATTAGAATTTAGAAGAATTCACCTTCTCCATTTAACGTATGGCAGAGGAAATAATAGGAAAATCCCACTTTTCCTTCGAAGTTGAGAAATACTTGCATTATGATGCACATCAATTCTGCTACATTAGTATATCTGAATTTTTTCTTCAAAAAGTAATTGTGAAGCTAATGGAAATTGGAAACCACTGAGACATGCATACAATGAGCTTGAACAGAAATCTTAACAAGACTAGAGCGTGAAAAATGCCTATTTAACAATGCCTTATGAGCTTAAAGTTCCGGCCAATTCCCATTTATAACATATCATATAAAAAACAGACACATCTGTGCAAAGATGAATGTGCCTATGATATACAAGAATTACTAAATACAGCAAAAGTACCTTCTGGTAGACATCATAATACCAGTCAGCCTCATTTGCTAGTTTATCTGAGGGTGTTGACTTCCTTGAAACTTAAAAAGACCAAAGCAAATTCTTAACATTAGAATAATGAGAGGACCAAAAGACATTACATTTTTAAAAGTAAATAAAATTCCAAGAGTGAAATAACTGGGAAAATTTCATTTGAAATTATACATGAAAAAAAAAAAGGACAAGCAAATTGCCAATGAGTAATAAAATAGAAGTACCTAGTCCTCATTTTCTTTTTTTTCTTTCTTTTTTTCCAGTTTCTTTTCTGAAAAAGTTACAAACTTAAGATCTACAGATATCCAACTCCAATGCTTTATCTTTACCAATTAATCAAATCCCCAAGGGAAGAGAATTAGACACTTGGTTTCAAGCAAAAAACTTAAGGGGAGATGCAGGACCTCCTCTGCTCGTGTACAGGGGACTTATCACAGTAGGGCACCAAATTAAGACCACCATTAAATCGGTTGGCGATAAAAGCCCAATAGGGATATATTTTAAAACAAGCACAACCATATGTTGAGAAAACAATAAGTTGGTGGTTCAGTTTCTCACTCTTGGAAACCTAATCTACTGATTCTACTCAAGCGTGACTAAAAGTGAATCAAAGTAATCATGGTGTTTACTATTTCATATAAGCTTGGCCATGTAATAATCAACTGAATTACCTCATTTTATGTTTCACAAACATGTCCAACCACATGTTCTTCAATTTTTATTCCTTATCCGTCTCTTTTTTTATTTAATGTGTTTTTAGGTGGTGGAATATGTGATGCCTTACTTTTCTTACCAACATTGCCTCCTTTGCCTATCACAAAAAAGACTTCTGGTTCTTTATAGGAAGCATTCCAAACCAAAGCAGTGGTTAAAGATATAATATTAAATATTAAGAAAGGTAACATAATATTCGAAATCTAAATTCTTTTAGTCCATTAACATACCACGGGATTTTCGAAGCACTCCCCGACAATGAAGTAGTTTCTTTTGCTCAATTAAGTTCTGAGGCTGAACAAAAGTAGCTGATGTCTGAAGCTGCACATTTTTCTCTGGAAAACTACTTTCTTTCCGGAAACCAACTATCTGATGCAACTCAGTTGGCTGAATTGTTTGAAGGATTCCAAAAGGTGATGTTGTAGCACATTGTTGAAGGACATGAGTTGAATGAGGATGTCGCTGCAAGGTAGATATATTTGCCTTTGTTCCAGTAACCTTCCGCTGTTGCTGCATTCCAGAAACATTACTTAATCCTGGAGGCTGATGGTATAAAGTTGATCTTTTGTTCTGACAAAGAGAAAGTCGCTGCCAGTCTGGAACATTACTTTGCTGCCAATGTTTCTTATTCCTTTCATTTACCTTACCATTTAATTGTGGACCCAGTAATCCTCGGCGTGGTTGTGTCAGAACTGCTTGCTGGTCAGTTGGTTGTGATCTAATTGGTGGGATAAATGAAGGATTGATACTGACTTCCTTGCTGTTTAAAAGCTGGGGATGTTGATTCTGCAAGGTCATTTTATGCAATGGCTGACTGCCAGAGACAGACATCTCTCTAAGCGTAGAGGAAAAGAAACTTGGTTGTGATCCAAATGGGTGCCGAATTTGATATTGATGGCTAGTGATGGATGTCTGAGTGGACAAATGAAGGATTGATGGTAACTTCCCTCGGCCTTGTTGTTTGAAAGCTGATGTTGCAACTGGTGATGTTCGTTTTGCAAGTGAATCATGTGATGTGATGATCGACTGCCAAAGACAGACATCTCTCTCTGCGTAGTGGGAAAGAAACTTGGTTGCAGGCCTGGTCGAACTGCATTATGAACAAAATCTTGCATAAATCAAGATGCATTCCATGGTGTTTATATTTCCAAATTCCAATAGCATCCAGCATACAAGTAAGACCACTGGAAGAATGTTAATATTTCACAGGCTATGAATTCTTTGTTTTCCCCCTAATACTATGACCACTTTCAACCTCAGAATTTGAACACTTTCAACTGTTGTTATACCTAGTAAATTATGTGATGCCATTTCCAGAAAGGAGTAAAAATGATATGATTAGAAACTTTAATAACTAACAACATGAAGCAGATCAATCTATAGAGAGTGTCCAGATCCAATCAATGTTTATATGTCAAAGCCTGTTACATATGAGGATGTTAATGAAATGTGTAAACGTAGGAAAGAATAGTACTTAATAAGAAAAAAACCATTCTACATTTATGATTAGTATAGTAAGTCGGTTAAGAGATGTGACTATCAGTAAAAAATAGAAGTACAGAGCATACCAGGAACAAACAAAAGAACTCTAGTTACATTTAAACTTATATTTGTAAAAAGAAAGGAATAAGAATCCCATATAAAGATTTCCATATTATGAGAAAACTTGCAAAATTGTATTTATTACTTGATTTGGAGGAAGATTCCACAACACTATCATGAAGTGGCTTGTCCAGTGGCTTCATCTTCTTACATATTCCATTTATGTAATCATCCTGAAAGAGAGAAGCATACTTTCTTATCTTTCAATTAGGATTGAATCTGAAGTACAGGATTATGTATGGTATCAAATTATTACACAAAAAGAACAAAAGGGAAAACTCATTACCTTCAGCCATGCAAACAATTGCTCACATGCATAACTAGTGAGTTACAAAGTTACAATAAAATCATTTCATTTCTACGTACTACAACATTAACCAAAAATTTTGGGTAAGGTGGTAGAGAAAACATGGGAGCTTTAAGCTGATTGTTAGTGTAGCACCATAGGGATAAAAAATACAAAGTGCTTCAACAGATATACAACAGAAAACCCTAGAGAAAATTTAATTAGTGTATACTCTCTTCCAATTGTTCCTGTAAGTTCGAGTCCTTTATAGTTTCTAGATTCCAGGGAATCTCAAAGCCTTTAACAGCGGTTAATGTGTGCGATAGGAAATATCACTTTTCCTAGGTTGACAATCTGTACTAATGCCACAGCCACTTGTACCAAAGCAAAAATACAACAAAGTCAATTTCCACCCGGAAAGTTTTGAAGAATTTATTATGCTTGTATGCAAATATGGTAGAGAATACTCCACTTCCCTTCTACAAGTGGGGTATGCTAGTGTTATGTATCTTTTCTAGTTCTCAGACATTTTTATTGTTATGTTAGGCATCAATTGATGATACGTTTTTAGTTAAATTTCCTCAGTGGGATATCTTGACTACTAGGTTTATGATTCTATACACCACCATTCATCCACCACTACAGCCCCAGAATGAAGAGAAAAAAGTGCAGCCTACACTCCTATTCTCTGTACCATATTTTGGACGCAGCATGCATGGAAAGGCATATATAATCAATGTTGAATGTCAAACAGCTTCCATATACTAGACAATAAGCACAAAACATCTTTTACGCATCGGCATCCTCCCACGGTAATCTACTTTCACAAGTGGTAGAATTATAGGGTGTCTCTTTGGGATATATGCAGAGTGATAGGGGCACCTTTGTTCTAGTCCTTCTTCTTTTCGTTTGTACTGTTTCTGTTTTCCTTAGGAGAACTCCTTGCCCTCCATCTATGTACTTTCTTTATCTCTTAAGAAAATCTTTTCTTATCAAGAAAAAAGAATACTCTTCTGTAACACAGGCCTATGCACCCCTATTTACTTTCTGTTTACTCCTTGCCCTCCATCTATGTGCTTTCTTTATCTCTTAAGAAAATCTTTTCTTATCAAGAAGAAAGAATACTTTTCTATAACACTGTCCTACGCACCCCTATTTTTTTTTTATAGAATTTTGGAAGTTTAAAAAAAAAAAAAAAAAAAAAAAACTTTCCATTCCCTACTCTTTCCATCCATTTGGAGACATTTGGATTTCCTTTAACAGTTTTATGTTTTCTATCCTGATAAAGACTGCCAATCTCAAGTCTACAGGAATGAGGAAGACAGGAGTAAGTTGATAGCTTGTATGAAACTTGATCAAATGTTATGATAATGAATCTTTCATGGCAGAAAGAGGTTGATAGTAATTGATCAAAACTGGATTGAGGTCAAATGACTTGAATTGCTCCAACCAATAAATATTAATTTTGCTCTTATTCTTTTTTCCCTTTTTGGTAGGTATATTTTAACTGTACCATAAGCCAAAGTCAAATGCTATTCTAGAGTTAGAAGAGGAATCACGCTGAAGAAAAAACCAGATAGTCTATAATCAGGAAGCTCAAGCATCATAATACCAACAGAAGACCGAGGTGATAACATGACGATGACAATGAAAATGCTAACTCATTATTAAATGATAACTAAAGATTAAAAACAAATTGCTGATTGCAAAGTGAACATCAAGTAATGATTTTCAAGTCACCAATTTGCAAAAGAAAAGTATAACTAATTATAAAGCATGAAAAGATAAATAGAAAGTTAAGACATTTACCAAGCTTCTTGCATTACGGAACATCTTTTCCTCAAATTTATTGGAAATATAAGTAATTCTATTTAAAGTGTCTGGATCAGAAGGAGAGAACTGATTCTTCAACTTTGTTAATCTGTAGAAAAATAAAAAATAAAAGAATCAGTTGTGTCAATCTAGAAAGCTGTTAACAATTTTAAAAAAATTGAGAAAATATATATACTTGAATGTTGACACGAATCAGTTGTGTCAATCTAGAAAGCTGTTAACAATTTTAAAAAATTGAGAAAATATATATACTTGAATGTTGACACGAAATACTTTAAAAGCAGCACATAAATTTGGTCAAATGAAAAGATATGTACATGAAGAAACAAATCTAATAAATAAACTAAGAACCATAAGCAGTAATAACAGCAGAACTATTGAGCAATTGAATCTCAAAGTAATAATGTAGAACAAAAAACAGGGAATTCCACGCAAAAAGTCAGGAAGGAAAATGACCAATCTAAATCATTCTTCATACAAATAATGCTAACAAACACAGGAAAAAAAATAAACAAATTATTTGCAATAATAGAATTACATCTTATCAGCGACTTTAATCCTAAGATCAGGAGAGAATTTAGCTTTCCAAGCATTTGCTATAGCCATCAATTCCGTCTCAAAAGCTTTAAACGCATCTTGATCCATCATGCAAACTCCACAGCTGAAAATCCACCAAAAGGGAAAAAAACATCAAATTGATCAAAACTTTTCAATTTATTTATTTTTTTGGTAAAACAAACAAAATTACAAATAAGAAAACAAATACCAGAATGAGAGGAAATGATTGCCAATGGACCTTTCAAACAGAGAACAGAGACTCAAACAAAATTCAGAGCGATTTCTTTCCCAACGTTGAAGATATCTGAGAGTCTTAAACAATTATTGTTTTTGGTGAAGATGGAGGGAAAATTTCTGAGAGAGGTACTTGATAATTTGATAGGTTTGGTTCGTTAGTAACAAGTAAGAAGTGCAGGGTACTGAAAATCTGATAAACATGAAACGAAAAAGAAGATGGATTTTGAGAATTGGGAAGAAGACAGGATTGGTTACATAGTGATATGAGGCCTTTTAAGGCTTCAGTCACCAACTACATGTACGTTGTTCAAATTCGCTGAAAGAGTTTTAAATGCCGCTCGTTTTCCATATGTTAATTTCTTTTAAATATATTACCTTTTCTGCTACTTCCTTTTAAGGTTTTTATTTTTAATTTTTTAATTTTTGTGGGTCAATTTGTGAATCTCTTGTATTTCATGCTTTTAATCTTATATACAAAGGAGGAAAATACTTACACCCTCATTTTGAAAAGAAAATTAATTGTCAGTGAAAATGTTTGTACTTTGACAAAAATTGAATAAAAAACTTATAAATTAAGAAATTAGCTTAATTATGCGAGAGAAAATAGGTTTGAAAAATTATAATATTTAAATTTTAGTTAATAAACAGTGCTCGAGAGTTTTGAACTTAAATATAATTAATCGAGTTTAATAAAAATTGAATTTGATTTGTTTATTAAATTATTTATAAAATAAATTTTAGTTCATTTATAGCTAACTTTGAGAGCTAATTAGACTCGTTGCCACTCACCTATTAATGCCGCTTGTTTCCTTAAGTCAATTAATTTGTTCAAATGTATTACCTTTTTTGCCACTTCCATAGCTTGTTTTTTTCTTCTTGTTTTTGTTTTATGAGAAAAAACACATTCTCGATTTTTCTTCATTTTAAATTCTACTTTTGTTTCTTAATTAGATGTAACCTTCAATTCTAACTATTTTTGGATCTCTTTCATTTCATGCTTTTTATCTTATACAAGAATGAAAATACTAATACCCTCTTTCGAAATTCTTTTTATTATCTTTATTTTTTGGCCTGAAATCCTTTTTCTTGTCCATGCACAGTGAATATGTATGTACAAATAAATGTAGACTTTTATGTGCATGTACAAACAAAATAATAATAATTAATTATTATTATAAAGTGGAATCAAGAGGAGAGAAAATAGGGTTGAAATAATAGCGAGATCTAAGGGAAGAATATTTTATGAAATGATTAAAAAATATATTTTTATTGTATAATTAATTTTCCTTTTTTTCCCATACTTTCTAGAAGTATAACAAAACAAATTTAGAAACAGTTTCATTGCTATATGTAGTAGCTGTCTTCCTCATCCTAAGTAGCCATTTCTATCCAATTGTGCCAACTAAGAACTAACCCCAAGCATTGTGCAATGTATTTACTTAGAATTCCAATATCTCAAAATACAAAATGGAAATAAAATCTGTTTCATCATATATTAGAATATTATATACTTAGTTTATATATTGATGTATTTTTATAGAAATATAATAATTTCTGACTAAAATCTTTAAAAAAATCATGATCTATCCCCTCCGTCAAACTATAACCTTGGGTAAGTATATTAGATTTTAAGACCTAATTTCTAGGAAACTTAATTAATTAAACTTAAATGTATGATCAATTTAGCATAAAAGAAATCAAAACATACATTTAACTAAAATTATGGATCATAAGTTTTCCATGCTGCTTGCTGATAATATCGTGTTGGTAGATGAAACCAGTAAAGGTTTAAATTCTCAACTAGAATTATGGAGTAACTCATTAGATTTTAAAGGTCTTAGGTTGAGTCGGATGAAAACCGAGTATATGGAGTGTGACTATAGTGACACTAGAGGAAGGCTTGGCTGAAATAACTTTGGATGGTCAGGCAATCCTTACAAAAGATATGTTTAAGTGCTTAGGTTCATTTATACAAGAAGATGACGTAATTGAGCATGATGTAAACTATAAGATCAAGGCAGGGTGGATGAAGTAGTGAAATGCTTTGAGAGTTTTATGTGATCCTAAAATTCTGAATAGGTTGAAAGAAAAATTCTATAGGATGGCAGTGAGACCAAATATGGTGTATGGTTCCGAACGTTGGGCAATTAAGAGATAACATTCACATAAGATGGGAGTGGATCGAAATGAAAATGTTGAGATGGAAGAGTGGACATACAAGAAAGGATAGGATACAAAATGAGGATATCCATAAAAAGGTGGAGGTAGCACCTATCATAAAGAAAATGAGAGAGAATCGCTTACATTAGTTTGGACATATCCAACATCGGCCAATGGAAGCAGTGATTAGGAAAGGTGACTTGGTGCAGGTGGTAGGTGTTAAACGTGATAGAGGGAGACAGAAACTCTCAACAGAGCAATCATTAAGAACGATATGACTATTCTAGGCATTACTAAAAATAATGCATTTGGTCGATACGAATAGAGGAAAAAGATTCATATAGCCCATCTGAATGGAAACTATAATATATAGCATGTTATTCCTTTACTTCATGTTTGTAGTTTAAATCAAAAATAAAATGAATATTAATGTTATAACCCTTCATAATCCAATAACGTAAAATTGAGTTTTAGACATAATGTATAAATTTACGTTATAAAATAAACAAATTAATTAAATAACAGTATTGTTGTAGTAAAGTAAATAACATTGTGACCAAGTAAATTTAGGTGAGTGAATAATTAAGGTATACGTATAAATATATTAAGATTTAATCTTCACCGCAAGCAAATTAAAGAAATAAACAATACAATTCCACATGTGCATATATAATTAGAAACTAAGTAAATATGTATATACATATCAAAGAATTAATATCCACCACACAATTAAAGTAGAACTTTGACTTGAATTTTATATTTGTTTTATTTTACTTTCCTTTCAATTGATTGCACCGACTTATCCTTCCCTTCAACTTGGCTGAAGCTTCCTCTGTTATTTTAGCCCTTCACCTCCTTGTTTATTGTTCTACACTATTCTACTTCTCATTCTTCTTGTAGCAGTCGAGAGTGAGAGATTTTCCTCCTTGACCGTGCGAGGCTTCCTCTTCTTTGGTGGTGCCTGTTTGCTCTTTAACTCAGTGTGTGTGTGTGCGTGTTCCTTCATTTCCAGCCGTGCACTTGAATCCTTAGGTGAGTTACTACCATGAGGGTGTGTAAGGGTGAAGCCAAGATAAACTAGGTAGTAGCAGCAGTAAGAGTTTTTGTTGCTACAGTTTTTCATCTTCCCTTTGCCTATTGATTCCTTTATTCTTTTAATTTTTGTCTTGGTTGTAGAAGTAGCTAGGCAGGGGAGTTGGTTGTGAGGTGGCAGCAATCTTGTTGCCCTGCTCTTGTTCTACCGTGCACACCTTTGCAAGGCTTGGTTACTGCCCTGTTTGGAAGGAGGCAGCAGCTCCTCCTTCAAGCCATGAAGGTCCTGTGCAGCTCTCTTTCAACACCAAGTTGGCATAACAATTTGTATGGAGGGTGGCAACAACTAGGATATTTGGTTAAAGGGTGAGACTAATTCTTGTTGTTAAGAATTTCCTTAGTCTAATTACTTTAATTGGGTAGTATTCTTGTTGGTTGTAGTTATGGGTAATGGAAACTTTGAAATTTGAATATGTTGAGTGTATTGGGGTATATATATAGGAACCCATACCTTTCAAGTAAACTAAAATTTGCATATTAGGTGTTTGACAAAATGCTTAGGAGAAATCAAATGTTAGTTTATGCATAAAGGTTAATGTATATATGTTTCTTAGTAAAATAAATAGTTAGGATGTTAATATATGGTTTGAAAATAATGAAAATAATTGAATGAAGAATGGTTAAAGGTATGGACTAAGAGTTGGAATTTGAAATATAATGACTTTAGAAGGTTTAGTCTAAGCTTTTGATGGAAAATAAAATAACTAGTTCATTCAAGAACAAAAAATGGTTAGTTAATATGGTGAGCTGAGGATTTGATGAAAGTGAGTAATGGGTATGAATAAACGAGGGTTAGTTGTGGGTAAAGTATTGCAAAGTGAGAGTTAAGAGGTTTTTGAAGGGATGCAGGGACATATTTCTTGGGATTAAAAAATCTTGTATTTCGGGTGTCTTCAAGACTGAATTAAATTAAGAGTTCTAAATAGAAAATTTATCTTAGACTCTTGAGATTATTTCAGAAAAATTTTGTAACCTGATTCCAAGTATACTTATTGTTAGATTAGACTGCGGCTAGGTCCATGCAGAATTTTTAGTGAGCTTCAGTCAATCCGAGAGACTTTGTCAAAGGTTGTGGTTGGAATTAGCTTAGGAACTTTCAATAAAAGTTGTTCCTAACATGTTAAAGGATAAATATTGAGTGGTTCAAGTCTTATTTTCTTGTTATGTGTATTTTGGAGGCATTGGAAATCATGGTTGTGATTTTCGGGTCTTGACTGTACCTGTTTTGAATTAATTGATATTAGAGGGTCTTAAAAGATTAATTAGGAGTAGAGTTCTAAATATGAAATGTTCCTAATATCTTTAAAAACTATACTAGAAAGTTTCATAATTGAATTCCTAAAAATGAGAATTCTATAAGCATCAGAATCAGAGATTGGCAACTTGCAAGAGCTCTGTTTTTGTTCATGTGAGGAATTGAGTGGCTAATTTTAAGAAAAGTTTCTAAATAAGAAAGATAACTAACTTCCTAAAGATAATGTTTAAACTTAATTTTGTTAATTTTGGTTAAGTATATAAGTGGAAATCAATATATCTCTAAGATAGAGTAAAAATGCTTATAAAAAAAAAAAAGTAAACTTTTAATAAATATTTAAAACTTAATAACTTTAGATTTTCGTAACTAAAATTTTATAAGTTATAAAATTGATAAACTAAATAATATTTGGAAAATGTAATTACAGCTTGGAAAAGTATTGTTGACTCAACGGCACATGTGAACGCAAGAATAAGTGCCAAATGAGATTGGTTAAAGGTGAGTTGTTAATTGATATCATTTGGTTGCTGGTTAGTGTGTTTGATTGTTTTGATTGAATTATACAAAGTTTTATTTGAATTATTCTTTTTAAGCTTATGTTTCTATAATCGTGTAAGTGTAACTTTAATGATTTTTGACATTTATGATATCAATTGACTATATATTATACACTTGTGTTGAGCGATGTCAGTACCTTTTAGATACGTTTTTTCTCTCACGAAGTCTATATGACTCACCCCTCTCTTATGATTTTTGTTTTAGTAATAGAAGTTCAGTATATGGCGTTACCAAGTTCGTGACCTATCGATAGAGTACGATAAGGTATTTTCCAGGATCTCAGACTTAAAATTAAGGATAAAAGTTTGCAAACACACTAGAACTGTAGAGTGTTTAATTTTGTATGATGTAATAGTCTAGTTAATTGTCTTGTTTATAATGTGGATAGAGCGAAGCTCTTTGTTATCTTTGTGTTGTTGTTGTGTAAAAATAGGAGCATATGTGTTTGTATTTTAAGTCATGTTCCATATTGCAGGTAACCTTTGCCGAAATTTTCAGTAAATTGTTATTTATTTCAGTAATCAAACTTTTACAATTAACTTCTATTTTATAAAATTTTTCTTTATGTCTTGATTTAGTCAAGAGTCACATATATTTAGTTGTGGCAAAGTCAGGGTTATGGAGATTTGGTTATCCAATTCTCCGTCCAGGCATGCCTCAGTGTGGGGTGTGAAAATTAAGATAATAATGATTTTTTTATTAAAATCTCCTTTCCTCTCTTTTTCCAGTGTCATTCTCTCTCTCATGTAACAATGGATGTGATTCCTTAAGTTAATGTGTTTGGTTTCTTTAGATTCTTTCTTACATTATCAATTACTCATACACATACATATATATTAATTAAGCTTAATTTTTAGATCATATATGTAAGACACATATTGAAAGCTTTCATTCTATGCTTTTGATAATATTATATATATATATGACCTAACTTTTATGACATACGTGTTGCGCGTGAATCATTTTCATGATATATACATATATGCTCATCAACAAGTGATGTACATATATATCAAGAAATTATATTTATTTAAAAATAGTACTCCATGTTAATGATATTAAACAAATAGATTAATTTAATAAAAAATTAATTCATAAACATATATATATATATATATATATATATTAAAATTCTAAATATGGAAGAAAAATTAACATAACAATATTATAATTATAAAAATGTACCCTTAATATTTTTTTAATTTATAGTATTTAAAAAAAATATTATAATATTATAATTATTCGTAACTTATTAAATAAATAAAAAATTAGTATTAATTAACATTGATATATAATTATTGATAAATTATAGATTTATTAATATTGAAAAGAATTAAGACAAAAAAAATAAATCAATTGTTATATAACAATTACAATCCTATGTCACACCCCACACGGAGGCATGACGGGCCGGAAGAATAGGCAACAAAACCTCTGTAATCTTGACTTCAACACAAATAAACAAATACGACTCTTAACTAAAACAAAGAATAGAAGTAAATGTTATAAAACCGAAGTTAACTGTAAATGTTTGTTTACTAAAACAAATAACAATTTACTAAAAATTTTGGCAGGGGCTCCCTACAATATGGAACATGCCCTAAAATACAAACAAGTACACCTTGTTATATGTACAACAAAATCACATAACCATAATATACATGGGGGAGCTTTGCTTTAGCCATATCATAAATACCAAATAATTACACAACACAAAATTAGACACCCCACAATTCTAGTGTGACTGTAAATTTTCATCATTGACTTCAAGTATGAAATTCTCAATATACCTTGCAGCCAAACACTCGACAAAGCCCATTATCTATAATTGTTGTCCCTTGAAATCTTGTTACAAAAAAAATATCAACAAAAGAAGGGTTAGTCCTAGGGACTCAGTGAGTGAAATAATTTACTCAAATGGTACTAGCATCACTTAACACATATATATAATCAATTCATATCAACATATCATAAATTTCAAAACCACTAAGGTTACACCTACACAATTACATAAAACATAAAACTTAACAAATACAGTTCAAGTAGTACTCCTTATAATTTAATCAAAATAATCAAAGCACATAAATTATACAAAGGGTCAACCAAGTAACTCAGCCCCGCACAATAAATATATCCCTCCACCAGGCATTTACACGCCCGCATAACAGGTTATTCTCTGTATATAATTCATCCCACATGGGCTGAGCATTCAATTCTTTTAAAACACTTATTAGAATTATAATAACTCATATAAGAATATCCTAGGTGTATATAGATTTCAGTTTCAAAAGTAAAAATCATCTCGGAGAAAATTTTTACTTCGTTGGCTCCTATCAACCATAAACAATTTCAAATATCAAAATAATTCAAATAACTCAATGAAACATTATAAATGCTTATTTTTTCATATAGCACATTAATTCAAATACACATAATAATCTAGCAACCAAATGGTAGCAGTTAACCACTCAGCGGTTTACAAATCTTGTTCGTCACTTCCTCTTGCACTTATGTGTGTCATCAAGGCCACAATAGGGTCTGGAACTTAAATTTGTATTTCCACATAATACTTAATTTATAAACTTTATAATTATAATCTTTTAATTACTAAGCTTATATAGGTTTCTTGAAACTAAGTCCATTTAGATAGTTTAATCAATTCATTGTAAGACACTTGATTTCATATCTTGTATGTATATTTTATATATATACCTATCAAGAAATTAATATTAACTCATACTTTCAACATTTCTCATTTTCTAGCATTAAGTCCAAGTTGAGTTACTCTTTTTGAATTTATTCAAGAGCCTGAATCATGCCATTTCAATATTAATACAATTAAATTCTAAAATTTGTCTTTCTTTAACCACTTAACCACATTTTCTTATTCTTGCTTTTAGACTATTTATTCAAGTTCACATAAACTTTAGTAAGTTAGCTATCTTTATTATTTAAAAACTTTTTCTAAAATTAGCCTTAAACTCACTCGTTCCCCATATGAACAAAAACAGGACACTCGTACAATTCCTAGTTGCCAACTTTAGATTTCGATACTTATAGAATCTCATACTTGGGAAATAAATTATGAAAATTTCCAGTCTATCTTATCAAGGTGTTAATAACATTTCATCTTTAGCACTCTACTCCTAATTCATCCGTTAATATCCCCTAACATCAGTTTTTCCAGAACAGGTACAGTCAAGACCCGAAAATTGTAACCATGACTTCCAACACCTCCAAAATACATATAACATGGAATTAAGATATGAAAAAAAATCCATAATTGTCCCTTAATATGTTAGGAATAATTATTATTCATAGGTCCTAAGCTAATTCTAACCACAACCCCTGACGAAGTCTCCCGAACTGACCAAAGCTCGCCTAAAATCTTGCACAGACCTAGCTGCAATCCAACAGCTCTAACAATAAATATAATTAGAACCATGTTACAAAATTTTTCAAACATCATCTCAAGATCCTAAGAAACATTTTCTCTTCAGAACTCTTAATTTAATTCAGCCCCAAAAATACTCAAAATATTGATTTTCTTTAACTTATCGAATCTGCCCTGCATCCCTTCAAAAATCATTTAACTCTCACTTTCGAAACTTCACCCTACAACTAAATATCCTTTGCTCACACTCACTACCAACTTTCATCAAATCCTCAACTCACCACACTAGCCATCTATTCTTTGATCTTGTTTATGAACTTTTTATTCAATTTCCAACAACAACTAACTACCAAGAATTAAATCTACCAAGTTTTATTCAAAAAGTTATTATCTAGGTTTTTCATAAACATTTTATCAAATACCTTGGGTGCATAAATTACTTTCCTTAATGTGTATGTATATCAATATATATTCCTATCCCAATTTAATCAACATACTTCATCAATTCGACATTACCAATAATTCTCACATTAGTTTCAAAGTTAACTTAATCATTTAGAAGCTACTACTCACTTAGATCATATTGATTCACCAATAACTCATATCAACCCTCAATGTTCAACATTAACCTAACACTTTTCTAGTTTCTTATTCAAGATTCTTAATTCAATTTCAAATAACCTTTCAACCACAATATTAACCTACAAGAATACTATCAATTTGAAGCAACACTCTAAAAAGAAAACAAGAGTTGCTGCACCATCTCCTAACCGTCCACCATTCAGCCAAGTAAGGAAGAAACCCAACCAAAGCAAGACCAAACTATAAACAAGGAATATGCTACAATCAAGATAGGGAAAGAGATTACTCATGGCTTGGCTGATATGAGTGCTTGAATGGTGCTGGAGTTGGACTTGGCAAAGCTGTAAGGAAGGGGAAACATAGGATGTCCCAGCCAAAATAAGGAAAGGCTGCAACTGCACTTGGATAGCCGCCATACACCTCCTTCCAAACTTAACCATTGTTGGACTAACAATAAAGCACAGGTAAGAGAGAAAGCAACCAATTGTTGTTTAAAAAAGAGTCTAATGGCAGCTAATGCTAAGAAAGGAGCTAAACTAAGAAGAATCAAGCACAAACATGGAGGAAAATATGGTGCTCTCTCAGCTAGAATTGGAGGAGCACAAGAACTTTCTAGAGCAAACAAGTAAATAAGGGACTTACGGCCAACAAAAGGGGAAGATAACCGGTTGCAAAGAAAGGTTTACAACTCTGCTCAACTGGATTCTAGAAAAATTGAGAAAGAAAAGAGAAGTAAGGCCAGTCGAGAGCAAGAAGGAAAAAAATTTAACAAGAGGTCTACGTCGGTTCAAGAGGGGTAAAGAAGAATAAAAGTTTAAGTCAAAGTCTTATATTTACACTTGTGTAGATTTATTTCATTTTTTTTTATACATGTATATATACTCATTACAATTATTATTTTCTAATTTACTATTGGCATACACTAGCTTTAATTACTAATGAAATTTACATAAGGTAAAATCTACTTTCAAGTCAAACAATAATGTAATAGAAATTAATTCTCTAATTACCTATGTGTATATATATATATATATGAGTGTTCATTTATTTTAATTTTACTTGGTGTAAAGTTTTATTCACTTAGTCATGACAAATTATGTACAAACATTCTAACATGTACATTAAAATATCGGGTTATTACATCCTATTAATATTAAAATGGAGTAAAATTAGAAAGAAGTAAAAATATATAAAAATAAATAGTCTATTTAAAGTAAAATAAAAAGTATTTATGTAATAGTAAAAACTCATAAGGTATTTAAGAAAATAAAACTTATTCTACTAAACTATTTTTATATTCATGAACAAATAAACAAATTTAACCCAAGAAAAAAATTCATAAATTTAAGAACTAAAAAAATATTATAATTATTAAGAGCTTGTTAAAAAAAAATTGAGAAATTCAATTTTAATTACTACTGATATATCATTGTTAAAAAAATATATAGATTTATTAATATTGAAAAGAATTAGTAAATAAGAAATCAATAGTTCTAAAATAATTACAATCCTATTAATGTTAAAATGGAGAAAATTTTGAAAAAATAAAATTAAAATATTATTAGCTTATTTGAAAGAAAATAACAATTAAAGTTAACTATGTAATAATAAAACCACAAGGATATTTAAGAAAATAAAAAAATTTCTGCTATTAGGCCTCATATTTAGACAAGTAGATTTGAGAAGAAAGAACGACTTGGACTCAAAAAGGCAGAATAGGAGTGGAATTCTAAATTTTCTTAGTGATCCTAAAAATTAAAGGACTCAATTTAGTTATAGTGTAATTCCTGAAGAATTGGACTGTGAATTGTAAATTTAATTTTAAAATAACACCCAGACTCGAAAATTGAAATTGGACACTCAAATCCAATTCTTAGGATCAAATCCATTACATCTGCATTCCATTCCCATTCTCTTTCTCATTCTAATTCCACAAAAATCATTCATGCGTATTAAATTAGCCCTTAAGGTCATCAACAGTAGTCTATCTATTGCTATTGGGGATGGCAATTGGGATGAGTCCATGTCAGGCCGACCAGGCCTAACCCTAATATGTTTGTATTTGGGTCTTAAATAGCTCTTGATTTGGATTTGGTTATTGTAATATTTTACCCTATAGGTCTAGGCAAATCAATAAACATTTTACTTGTAGCCGGCCAACAATGATAGTAATTGACACCTAAAACTCACTCTATATTTTATAAGTTATCAATCAATAAATTTATTTTGTTTATCTCACAAACTTATGTTACTTTGTACATGTAAATGCCTTTTTATATTAACTATTCCACTTTACTGCGAAAGTAATATTTCCAACACAGTAAAAAAAATAATTTAAAAATCTATTTTACATAATAAAATAGTAAAATAAGGGTTCAAAATAGTAAACAGAAACATAGAAAGGCAAAATAATATATATATATATATATATATATAAATTGAGAGCGAGCATTGAGCTAGACATAGGGTTTTTTTTTTTTTTTATTTAATTGGAGTATGACTGATGACTGAGTGAGAAATTGAGAAGCTGAAAGCTTCAAAGGATTTTTTATCAAATCAGGAACTGCTAGGTATGTATATGCAAATATCAATTTTGCATATTAATTGGAAGGCGATGGTTAATGTTGTTATTAGCTTCTATACTTTGGAGTTGACTTCCAAGACTCATTCATTGACTCTCTTTAAGCATTGGCCTTTCTTTGATTTCACCATCTGAGATGGAACGCAGCCTCATGGACCAACTCCATGGAAGATCATTTTTCGTGCTCCAGAATTAGCAAATCGGTTTGTAAAGATTTTATAATGACAATGATGGTATCATGGTTTGTAGTTTTGTTATTGTTCTATTTTCAAAGTACTTCTGTAAATGCATATGGTGGATAAATTTTTATCGTAAGTTATTGATTTAAGGTGGAGATAAGGAGCTCAACAAGTTCGTCATGAGTGTACTGCTGGCCATCAGCCAGGAAGGCCTGGAAGAAGGTGTTCCTATAGACGTAGTCATTGCTACTAACAAATACACACAAGGTGATAATTGATTTTTACATTTAACCATTAAATGTTATCTACTAATATTTTACTTTGCAGGTTCAAAATACAGCTGTCTAATTGAAGGGGAGAAAAAAAAACTTAAAAGGATATAAGAGTAATTTTATTTTTTAATTTTATGGAAAGGGTGCAAAATGATTTATATAGTATACTCCTGTACCATAGAGAAGGTGTAGCCTAGGCTGCGAATTTGTGATTCTTGAAAGCCAAATTGTTGTATAATAAAAACTTTGTTACTCACCCATGGTTTGCAGCTCCTGAATGATAATCAATGGGTTTGAATAAATTGATTTGTGTGAGAAAACTATGCCTCCATAAAACCAAGAACGTGGGAGAGTGAATTTTTTTTATTAAGATAAGAGAAGAGATGGAAACCAAGAACATGCTTTCATAAAAATTTATTTTAAACTGAGTTTTCTATTTTATTTTAAAGTTAATTTAAATCAATAAAAATTACTATCTAATTAATACATAATTTGAAATCAGTTAAAAAATTATTGTGTAAATCTTATAAAAATATTGGCACATAATATAGGATTGTATAGTATAAGATTATGCAATGTATTAAGCTGTATAATTATTCTGTTTTGATAATATTGTCTTATCATTTCCCTTCCCGTCTTTATGGGTTTATACTATCAAGCATAGTATAAAAAATGATTAACAATATAAATTTATATTCATATTGTTGCTAAACGTTATATAAGAGATAATTAGATAGTCTTATATTCATGCAGTCTTATTCTTATACAATGTGCAAAACAAAGATCTTCTTCCTTTTAGTATAGTATAGAATGTGAGAAGAGTATGGTTACTTATTAGAAGGGTAGTGTTTTTTTTTTTTTTTTCAATTTAGTTAAAGTTAATAATTTAATTGGACATCTATAATAAGATAGGAGACCATAAAGGTCTTCTCCCTTTTCTAGTATAGTATAGATATTACACAATAATTAATGTTGACTATAGTTCATTACAAATATAGTTGCATATGCTTAACTGACGAAATCAAATAGTAGTAGGGTATGTTACTATTAAAAGGCTCCATTAAACATATACCAAAATATCACTAAACATTTTTTTTAATCTTGTTAGTTCTATGTTAATTGAATTAAGAAATTAGGTGTAATTTGAAAACAATATTGAAACTGAAATGAATTTTTTGTAAGTTACAAACAAGGGAGCTGAATTGAATTATAAAATTCATTTTAATTGAAATAAATTGCAAAAAAAAAATTTATTTGATTCCAACTACATTGATACTAGGGGTGTACATGGATTGGTTAAACCGAAATAACTGAACTGAACCATCCAAATTTTTTTGTTGATTTTGGTTATATTTACATGCTGGTTAAAAATATATTTTTTTTTTGGGAGTTTCTCAATTTCAGTTATTACAATAAATTATAATAAATTCTTAGATGTATATTTTTTATTGTTAATTTTTTGGGCCTAAAATTGTGATTTTTTATTTATTTTGGGCTACAAATAGCAAATTGGGCTTGACTGTCATAACAATTGAGCTTTATATATAATCCGTAAATTCTAGTTATAAAAATAAACAAATTAAATAAGTAACAGTATAATTAAACATGTTATAACTCGATATTAAAATATGAGATTATAACAATTTGGTGCAACTCTTGATGTAAAAATAAATGCAAGTATTTGAAGTAAATACATATTATACCTATATATATATATATATATATATATATATAGATACATAAATTACATATATGTACAATGAAATTAAAACTTGGAACTTAACTTTATTTTGTGTAAATTTTTTTAAAAGTGAAACACATGTACAAACAAAGTAAACTAGTAACATTTAAAATGTGCATATATTTACATGTATCAAGATTAATTATACACCACAAATATAAGCGCTTGACTTTGACTTTGATACACTTTACTTTTCTTTTTCTTTTTCCTCTTTATCACTTCATTTTCCCCTCTCATTTTGACCAATTTTTTTGCTTCCTTACTCTGGTTTTTTCTAGCTCCGTCTTCCTCCCTTGTTTCGGCTTCTATGATATATCTTGAAGTCAAGAAATTCAGCAGCTAATTTTCTTGAAATCCCTTCACCTTTGCCATGTTATAGCCTTGATTTTCCCCTGTACTTTCTTTCCTCCTCTTATTGGTTGTATGGTTGTCATGGAAAGGTTGGAAACCAGCCAACTTTTCCCCTGTTTTGGCAGCAACTAAGCTGCCATCTCCTTTTATTCTTGTTCGTTCAGCAAGGTGGTGTGGAAGTGAGTTTGCTTGGTCTTTGGACAGCATGGCAGCAAGGTGGGAAGCTTGCTATGGTAGCACTTTCCCCTGCATCTTACCCTAGCTATGGGGTACTTATAGCTTGGTGTGGCAACCAAGTCTTGTGGCTGGCTTCCTTGCAATACTGACCAAACCAGCCATCCCTTCAGCCGTGGAAGCCTTTGTTTGGTGTGGTAGATGTCTTTGGAAGGTGGCAGCAGCTTGGGTGCATGGTAAGAAGGGTGAGTTAATTCTAAATTTTCAATATTCTCTTAGTTTAATTACCTTGAGTTGATAGAATTCTTGTTGTTTAATGTTATGTTTGAAGGATTAAGTGAAATTAAACTAAAGACTTTAAGCAAAGAGCAAGAAAGGGGGGGGGGGGGGGGAGGGTTTAAAAGTTTTGATATTGGAAGAGGAAATGTTGGAATTTAATTATATTAGTGATGAAAGTATATAGCTCAAGTTATTGATTTACTTTAGATAATTAGTTTAACTTAAACTCAATATTAGAATAGGAATAAGATGAGAATTGATGGATTTATGTTAAATTTTTTGTGTATATATATATATATATATATATAAATATACACACACCTTAATAGAAATATCTTATGCCTTTTAGATGTTTGTAAAAATATCAAGAAAGGAAGCAAGGTTCGGATTTTATAGGTTAGAGAAACCTGGTATTTCGGGTGTTTTTGGGACTGATTAGGAGTCCTAAAGAGAAATTGTAGCTTATGATCTTAGGATCATATCTTGAAAATTTTGTAAACTAGTTCTAAGTATATTTATAAGTATAGTTGTTGGAATGCACCTAGGTCTATGCCGGATTTTAGATGAGCTTCAATTTGTTTAGAGGACTTCATTAGGGGTTGTGATTTGAATTAGCTTGGGACCTCTGAATAAGAATTATTTCTAACATATTAAAAGAAAAATTTAGGAGCTTTTAAGGTTTTAATTCCATGTTATATGTATTTTGGAGGTGTTAGAATTCATTGTTGGGATTTTCAGGTCTTGATTGTACCTATTTTGATATAATTGATGTTAGGGGGTCTTAAAGGATGATTTAAGAGTGGAATGAATGAAGATGAATTGTTCCTAACATCTTGATAAACTATACTGGAAAGTTTCATAATTTAATTCTCAAGTATGAGAATTCTATAAGCATTAGAATCTGGTTCTAGCAACCAGAAATTTATAAGTACCCTATTTGTGTTCATGTGAGGATTAGAGTAGGTTCAAGACTAATTTTTTAAAAATTTCTAAATAAGAAAGGCAGATAAATTCTTAAAGATAATGTTTGAACTTGGTTTTGTTTGAAATTAGTTAAGTATGTAAGTTGAAATTAAACATATATCCAAGTTGGTTGTAGAAAATACTTTAGAGGAATTAGCTTTAAATTAAGCATGAAACTTAGTATCTATAGAATTTGCAATTAAAAAGTTTATAACCTATAAAAAAAATTCAAACTAAGCAACATTGGAAAAGTTTAAATCACCGCTCCGGATCTTGTGGTTGAGCTAATGACACTCGTGAACGCAAAAGGGAGTGACAGGTGAAATTGGTAAACGATGAGCGGATAAATGCTACCTTTTGGTTGCTAGATTAATATGTGTATTTGTTATGTATATTTTAATAGATATATGTTTTATAGTTATTTGAAGTATGTTAGATGTGTGAAATTATTTGTGGTTGATAAGGGCCCAATGAAAATGTTTTTCTTTCCGAAATGATTTTTACTTCTAAAATAGAATCCAGATGCATCTATGATGTTTCGATTTGAATATTTGATATTGATTAAAAATATTCGAGTAACTCAGCCCTGGTGGGTGGATTTAGGAGGAGGTATGAAGAATTCAAGTAATTTCGTATTTCAAGTGATTCTGTATATGAATGATTCCATATATAACTATGTTTAGTGTGCAGGCACAAAACTCCCCGGTGGGAGATATTGGTTTGTGGGGTTGAGTTACTCTATTGACCGTTTGTGTGCTTTTAGTGTTTTGATTTGATTGTATAGTGTATTATTTAAACTGTGTTTGTTAAGTTTTATGTTTTCCAAATTTGTGTACTTGTAACCCTAAGTTTTTTTAAATTCATAAAATGTTGATATTGATTGACTATGTATTATCTACATGTGTAGAGGGATGCTAGTACTCTTTGAGTACGTTTTTCTACTCAATGAGTCTGTGGGACTCACCACTCTTCTGTTGATGTTTTTTAGTAACAGGATATCAAATGACATCAACTACCAATACTGGGCTTGCCTAGTGTTTAGTGGCAAGTTATATTCGAAATCACTTGCTTGAAGTCAAAAGATGAAAGTTTGCAGTCACGAATAGGGTTCTGAGTTATCGTATTTTGTCTAATGTGGTAGTCAAATTATTATTGTTTTGCTATTGTTTGTGATATTGCTGGAGAGGAGCTCCCTTGTGTATATTGATGTTTTGTAAATTGGTTAAATATAACCAGAGATTAAATGTATGTATTTTGGGCTTGTTTCATTCTACAGGGAATGCTTCAGTAAATAAACTTGTGTAGTTAACTTGAGTTTTCTAAAATCTCCTTTTATTATTTGATTTGGTTAAGAGTCATATCTGATTCTTTGTTTTGAAGTCAAGGTTATGGAGGTTTGGTTATCCATTCCTCTAGCCAGTCATGCCTCCGTGTGAGATATGACACTGACAGCCCAACTCAGGCCCAATCAACGAAAACTGACTCAAACAAACCAATCTAATTAGTTGCGTTGGTGTCGGAAATTCCATCTATAAAAACCAAATATGATAACCGAATATTCAGGTTGGTTATTTTTTTTCTCTAAAACCGAACTAGACACACCCTAATTGTTACAACATTGTTTTGCTACAAAGTGTGATAAGTAAGATGAAAGAGCGAAGCTTATTGTTGATTGTGTCACGTGCTATGATACGATTCTCGACATGTATCAAATGATACGAGCTGCAATATGAGTTGGGAAAATGATTGCAACATGGGAGACATTATGGGCCCGTTATACAGATCACTATATCAATGCTTACATGGCGCTGCATAGATGATTACTAGGATGCAAGTTTATGGAGAACTTATTGAAGGCTTGTGACAGCAATAGGTAAAGTTTAAGGAAGCATGTGGAAAGCCTAGGCAAACATATGGGTGTTAGAGGAATGTTCTAAACTGTTAACCTAGCCTTTTTATTTTTTAGGTAGATTCGTTGTACAATATTGTATTGGAACAATTAATATAAATCGGAGGATTCTACCATAGGATTGAAATGTGGTGTAATATAAAAGGGAAGGGAGACCAAGTATATCCTCCAAAAGTTACTACCTTGAGGAGAACTTCACATCCTAAGTGGTTATCCAACAATTTATCATTCATCTCAACCAAAGGGTTAGGGTATATCTTGAAAATCTTTAACTGAACAAACTTTTGAAAATGAAAATGCGACTCGTTCATCATTTTCTTCATTAAAATTTCTGTATGTACTATCGTAGATAGAGACAAACACCATGCAGGTAACCCAGAATTTTAGTTGGCTGTAGAAATATTATATTGCGAAGTGTAAGACATTGTAGCTGTTGAACCCCTAAGGCACTGTAGCCACTAAACTCTTGAAGTATTTTAATCAAATACCCCATTGCCAGAGTGAATTGTGATTCCAAGTCAATTTTATATTCTTTTCTATTAAATCAGCCAATAATTAGAAAAGATCTTAAATATCTAGTAGGTGTTTGTCTACCCTACTACCACCTAAAATACTGTCAAAAATAAGTGTTTTGACATCCTTCGTATCTTTTTCCTTTCATTTTCAAGTTTCTTCAAAATCATTTTCAATTTCATATCTTCCATTTTGTTCTTACGAAAACAATTCCACTTCGACGATATACTTCTCTTCTCCACTAAGACAATTTTCTTCACTATATACAATGGCAAAATTAGAGAGGTTCAGGAGGGAGCTATTGTATCTATCTCCACTATGCATAACACAAGCAACTCTTAAAATTCCATTAATAACAACTCTAAGGATGAAAAACATCAAAATTCATATACCATATGCTGAACCACTTTGACCAAATAGTCTTTCCCTTTAACTAATTGTCTAATGTAATGAAACAAGGCATTACTTGATAAGAAGACTTTGTATCCAAGCTTTATATCTGAACATAATGCAATGAATCATCGTTCATTGACTGTGAAACCATAATGTAATATTTCTTTATTCTCTTCCACAACTTGAAACTCCACTTGGAAGAAGAACTAATACAACAGTATTATTGTTATAACCTGACATCATAAAATTGAGTTATAAATATAATGTGTAAATTTTAGCTATAAAATAATAAATATTTAAGTAAATTAAATAAATAATAATATAATTAAATATCTTATAATCATATATCCTCATATACATTTTAAGAATTTTTGTATATTCTGATATCTTAATGTACGAAACTTTTAGTAAATCCCTTAACATATATATATATATATATATATATACTACCTAAAACTATAATAAAATTGTAGCCACAAATTTATAAAGCTTGACTTTTGGACTTTACTTTTCTAATTTTGTCCTATTTGTTTTTAGTCTTTATATTCCTTTCATTTTTATTTTCTTTTTATGGTTGTCGTTTGTCTTTGCTTTCTACTTTCTTCCATTGACCTTCAATTCCTATCTTAGAAATTTCTAGAGCCATCAAGACAAATTCGGATTTTAGATGAAAAAAAAAAAAAAAAAAGAGCTAAAACAAAACAAACATGTGGGAAATCATTTGGCATGAATGGAAGGAAGTAGAAAGCAGAAGTCATCTTTGTGATCTTCTCATACAAAAGCGCCAAATCATTGCTCTTTGCATCACTTTCTTCGTGTCTTAGCCTCTGTGGTTCTTCCTACTTCCTACTACTTACAGAGCCCACAAATCTTTCCTCTTTACCTCTGTTTAAGAATTTAAATAACTTCCAAACAGGTACTGCCTACTCATGGTCGTACGGTCGGTAATTCATGTTATTCTTTATTCTTTTTGCAGTTTACTGATGATTGATCCATCAAATTTATCTATTTCAGTAGAAGTTTTCATACTAAATTAAAGAGTACCATTATAGAGTGGTTTATCCCAATTCCCTACCTAATTTTATCTTTTATACATAAAGGTGCTCTAATTTCCTATATGTGCTCTTGGTTTAAATATTTTATAAAATTGTTATTTTCAAAAATCTCATCTTGCTAAATTCTTTTGTTGCTTTTATTTATAAAAGGCTTTGATGCGTTGGTATTGCTTTAGTTGTTCACATGTATTTTAAATATTTTTTTGGTATTATTGGTCTGTAACTCTATCTCTCTTCTTTCCATTGTCTTCTTCTTTTGAGATAGATTTAGCTCTCTGGCATTCGTAGGGCTAGAGGTGTGACATTAACATCTAAATTAGGATAAAATTTTGTTCAATAATTTGGTTACTTGGGAGAGTTTCTTTTCGTCCTCAAGTGTTTGTGTTAATGACTATGTGGGGACTATATAAAATTAAAACCACTTATTCGAACATGTCTTTTTTGCTTCAAATTTGAGGGCCCTATTAATTATATATCTCCATTCCAGTTTGTGTCACTTTTCTCATTTGAATTTGTTCCAGCCAAAATGTCACTAATACAAAAGTCAAGAGTCAAGACACTAAATACTTAATCTTCCCACGTTACCCTCCTATTCAAGTGCCATTATCACCTTTTTGGGTTTTTCTTATTTTAACTCTTTCTTTTACAAGGCAAACAGCCTACATATACTTAGATGGCTGACCTAAAAGTCAATACATAAAGTAAATGTGACAAATTAAGCAAGACAAAGGAATATGCCATTATGAGTAACAGGTTTCTATGAAGCATTATTTTTTTACTATAAATAGGTCATATTAAATTGCATCTTAGATGCTAGTGATGTTAGTAAAAATGAGAATAAAACATGTCCAAGTTGTTTGTAAAAATCTTTAGAAGGAATAATAAACTTTAAGTAAATATTTGAAACTTAGTAATTCTAGATTTTTGTAATTAAAAGGCTTAAAACCTGTGAAATTGTCAAACTAATTAATACTTGAAAATTTTAATTGCAGCTCTAGAAAGTGTTATTGAATCAACAATGTACATGAACGCAAGAAGTAATTAAAAAGATCGGTAAACAATGAGTGGTTAATTGATGCCCTTTGGTTGCTAGATTAGTTTATTTGATTGTTTGATATATTTGTGTGTGTATATATATATATATATATATATATATATATGTTATATAGAAGTGAATAAAAATTGTATTAATATGATTGAATTATGTTGATTGTGTTTAATGTTTGGAAATTGTTTGTGGTTGATAAGGGCCAATAAAGTAAAATTTTCTGAAAAATGATTTTTACTTCTGAAACTGAGATCCAAGTGTACTTAGGATATTATGATTTTCTGATAAATATTTTTTAAATTTTGAATGCTCAACTTCAGTTGGATGGATTATGTATAAAGATTAATCCGGTGGGGGGTGATACTATTGTACTGGGCCGAGTTACTAGTTGGCCTTTGCTTGCTTTGTATGCTATGATCACTCTGATTGATTTGTTATCCTATAACTTACATGAGTTGTGAATTTATGATTATTATAATTGTGTATGTGTATTTTGAATTATGACATGAACGTGTTACATGATATTAATTGACTATATATGTTATATATTTGTGTTGAGTGATGCTAGTACCTTTTGGGTACAATTTTCTACTCACGAAATCCATAGGACTCACACCTCTCTTGTGGATTTTTTTATTTTTTTTTTGTAACAGAAGTTCAGTGTATGGTGTCATCAAACTCGTGACCTGCCGACAAAGTACGGACAAGGTATTTTCTAGGATCTCAGACTTGAAGTCAATGATGAAAGTTTGCAATCACACTAGATATGTGGAGTGTCTAATTTTGTATAATGTAATAGTCTAGTTATTTGTCTTGTTTATAATGTGGATAAAGCATAGCTCCTTATTGTCTTTGTGTCGTTGTTATATGAAAACAAGTGTACTTGTTTGTATTTGAGGCATGTTCCATATTGCAGGAACCTCTGCCAAAATTTTCAGTAAATTGTTATTTATTTCAGTGTTTAAAGTTAACTTATGTTTTATAAAATTTACTTTCATTCTTTGGTTTAGTCAAGAGTTGTGTTTGTTTCTTTGTTTTGACGTCAGAGTTACGAAGTTTGGTTATCAAATCCTCATGTTAGTTATGCTTTCCTGATGAGTGTGACAATTATAATATAAAAAAATATACTCTTAATATTTCTTTTCATTCATAGCATTTAAAAAAAGATTAGTTTATAATATTATAATTACTTGTAACTTATTAAATTAAAAAATTGATAAATTCAATCTTAATTATTATTAATATATAGCTATTGACAAATTATAAATTTATTAATATTGAAAAGAATTAGGATTAAAATAAATAGTCATAAAATAATTACAATCATATTAATATTAAAATGGAGAAGAATTATGGAAAATTTTAAAAAATAAATAGACTATTTGAAGCAAAATAACAACTAAAAAGTATTTATGTAACAGTAAAAACTCATAGGGTATTTAAGAAAATAAACTTTATTTCACCAAAAGTTAAAATAATAATATATAATCATGGAAAGTATACTAAATGTTTTTTAATTCATAGTATTTCAAAAAATTATTTCTTAAATTTGAAAAGAACTAAAAAATATTATAATTATTAGTAACTTGTTAAACAAAAAAACAAAATTGAGAAATTCAATATTAACTACTATTGACATATAATATTTTTTATGAATTAAAAGTTAAAACAACAACATTATAATCATAAAAATTATACTGTTAATATTTATTTTAATTCATAAATTTGAAGAACTTGGAAAATTTAGATCATTAGATACTTATTAAAAAAAATCAAAAATTCAATCTTAATTACTATTGACATATAATTATTGAAAAAATATAAATTTATTAATATTGAGAAGAATTAGTAAAAAATAAATAAATCAATAGTCCTAAAATAATTACAATCCTAATAATATTGAAATGGAGAAGAATTAGGAAAAAAAGTATTAGTCTATTTAAAGCAAAATAACAACTAAAGATAACTATGAATAATAAAAACTCATAAGGATATTCAAGGAAATCAAAAATTTCTGCCATGAAGCCACTTTATATATACTAGCTTTCGTGTCACATGCATTGCACATGAGTCGTGTTTATGATATATAAATATATATTCATCAACAATTGATATATATATTAATAGAATTATAATTAATAAAAATTAATACTTAATGTTAATGATAAAAAAAATAGATGAATCAAATAAAAATAAAATTTAATTCATAATATAAACATATAACTTTTTTTTAAAAATTCGCAGGACTAAATATGAAGAGAGTTTATATTCAACCACCCGAACTTTCAACAAAGAATTCAAAAGAATTTTGATCACACGACATTAAGACAAGTATTGTATTGCCAAAAACAAAATTTAAAAAGAGTATATAAACATGAAGCTTTAGAAGCAGCTATAAAGAAAGCATGTAGGAAGTTATCCTTATGATTGGAATAAACTAACCAATTATGGTTTGATAAATAGTTCAAGGTTCAAATTCTCAAATTCAATTTCAAGCTTGCCAGTGTATTATGCAAATATAGGTTATAATGTTGTTATTATATACAACATAATTAGACAATTCTAAAACTACTAACTATTAGGAAGTTTTGAAAAAAAGAAAACAATTCATACTAGAACAAAACTCTAACCATTTAATTAGAAATATATCTACAGTTTAAAATTAATCATATTATAATAATCAATTAGGAGAATAGTTTTATTGAGATAAACATCAAGAGGGTGTGTTAATATTGAAAATTTAATTAGTACAAAGGGTGAAAAAAGAAATCAAAAGATTCTTCATTTAAGGCTTTATATATATATATATATATAAACGGATCTATTGGTGGGATTTTGGTATTTTGGCTTGGGTTCTAGCATATCCATAAAGATATGGGGCCTTAGACGAAATCAACTTTTTTTCATCCATGAAAAATCAATATTTATATTTTAATTTCCTTTTTATATGTTAAAATAGTCAAATACCCATTGAATCTTAGTTAGATCCATATAAACTGGTTTATCAGGTCGGTTTATTTGACCTATGTTTTTATATGAATAAATTAATGAATAAATTTAGATTTTTTTTCCTATTTTCAATCAGATGATCTATCATCTTCTCTTTTGTGTGTAAAAATTTGTATTTGTCTATATTAATATAATATATAGGCATTTACAAGATAAAAAATTTAATAAATATTAAAATAGTTACCTAGAGAGAAAATTGAATTTATAAAGAAACTTGTCTATAAGAAATGAAATTGAGGGAGTTAACTAAGAAAAAAATTAATTAAGAGAGTTGACTAAAAAAATAATTATGTAATTTTAAATATTGATTTTTTAAATTTCGTATTTTATAGTTAGTTTCTATTTATAATTTTTTGTATTAAAAATATTGTAACTATATATATATATATATATCTTAAATTCATTATTATTATGAATTTTATGAGAAAAATAGTACTATATGAATTACTTAAAATTATGTTAAATTATTCAATAGGTTGAATAAGTCATTAATTGAGTAAACATAGTTATTATTATTTTATTTTATTTTGAAAGCGTCTGTGGGTCAGACTCATATATTCAAGTCTGGATGTGAGTATACTCATAAAGAGATTGGTCTAAAATAGATCATATTTTTCAGTTTAAAATAGGTTTTGATAAATGAAAAGTTGGATCTGGGTTTGGCTAGACCCAGCCCATTTTTCTAGTTTCTATTGACTTTTTTTCTTGTAGTGAAAAAAACTATTGTAATGAGTTAAAATTGAATATAAAAAATAAATATTTTATTTTTCATTAGACTGGAGATTTAGTTGTCAAATAATAGGTAGTGAAATGGATATAGAGAGTCAAAGTTGAGATAACGTTTGAGAAATAAAGGAGGAGAAGCAAATAACTGAAAATAATGAAACTCATATGGGCTAGGTATGGTGATTGGGTATCTTCAATTTAGGACATAAGTCTCCTACATTTGCAACTGAGTAAGATAAGGTGTAATTTCGCTTTCAGATCAGAAGCCTAGAAGGCTAACCTGCGATAAGATCAGAAAATCAGCTTCCTTGAATTATACGAGTCAGCAAGTGATCTAGAAACGACTCACCATATCTCAAATTTTTTCTAGCACGAGAATTATTTTGTTTATTTTGTTAATGTTATTTTTTTTAAGTAGATTCTACTCGCGATCTTGATAAGATTGGCAATTCCAATGAGATTAATAACACCTCCAGAAATCGGATCTACAATAACCACATGTTTACTCATAAATAAATATATTGAACAATTTATTTCTAGTTTATCACGATCCATACATAAGAAAAATAGCATTACCCCATTGTTTTTGCAATTAGTTCAAAATGAAAATTTAAAATTCAACATATATGCAACATTTTCAATACTTTGAAACTAAAACAATCGCAATAATAAAAAAAACACTTACCTAAAACATAGGTAAATCAAGCATTACCAATTTAAAGCAAAAGGATCAAAGAGAATGTTGAAGTTGAGATTCAACTGGAAATTAATAGCTAGAGATAGAGGAACAGAAAGTAAAGAAGTTGAGACAAAATTAAAATGTTTGAGAAAGAAAGAAGGAGAAACAAAAGATTGAAAAAAAAATCAAACTAAAAGAGGCTTGATATGGTGACCAAGTCTCTTCAATTTAGGACAAGAATATCCTACAATTGAGACTGAGTAAGATATGACGTTTTTTGGTGTTAAGATCAAAAGCTTTCGATAAGATAAAAAAAAAAACATATTCTAATTTCATAATTATATGAGATACTACGCGATTTATCCGAAACTCACCATATTTTTAATTTTTCTCACGGAAAGATTGTTGTGCCAATTTTGACTCATTTAACAATAGATTCTGATTTGACTAGCAATCTTGATAACATTGGCAGTTCCAATGAGATTGGCAGCACTTCAAGAAATCGGATCCACATTGTTTCCCATAAATACATAACTAATTTATGAAAAAATTTATTTTAAGATTATCAAATCCATACATAAGAAAAACAACATTAACTCAATGTGTTTGCAATCAATTCAAATGAAAACATAAAGACAACAGATTTGCAAACATTTTAAATACTTGAAACGAAAATAATTGCAATAGTAAAAGACACTTACCTAAAACATTAATAAATCAAGCATTATCAATTTAAAGCGAAAGGGTCAAATCAATTCCATCATATGTAGGAAGTTGTTGGTTCCTCGAATGGTCAGCATTCCCAGGCCGAAGGTGCCCAACAATACCAAAGCTCGATCTCTCAGCTGCAGTGACTGGTGGTGAAGAAAAACTTGAAGTTCCAAATATGTCATAACCACCACCAACACCACCACCACCACCACAAAATCCAACATTTCGATCATTACGATTCATCAACTCCATTATGTCACGATCTCGCCTTTGAATTAATCCACCACCAGCAGTTCCAGTTGCACTCCCTCCCCAATAACAATTATTGTTCAACATGTTAAATTGGTTGATACCCAGAGATGGGTTAGCCAGAGACAAGCCTCCATGGCTGGGGTTAGCCCAAGTCAAGCCTACATGGTTAGGGTTACCCGAATTGAAGACTTCAGGGCCTGAGTTAGCCAAAGTCAAGCCTCCATGGCCATGGCCACCAAAGCCTAGAACTCCTTCGGCATGAGGCCAGAGTGGAAGACTGGTAGTAGGAATTCGTTGCATCATATTGGATGACCTATGATGAAGAAAAGGAAGACCAGATGCAGCTCCTACATTGAATGAATATGGATTCATATGCTCACCTAAGCGTGCACAAGAACCCGCCATTCGAAGTGCTTCTTTCTTCATCTTCAGAATGATTCGTTCGTTACGATGAGCATTTTGATGTCCACCTAAGGCTTGAGAAGTAGGGAAGCCCTTGTTACAAAATTTGCAAGAGAATTCTCGCCTCGCCACCATAGCAGGATCCTGATCTCCATGGTCAGCATGATAATCGTGACCATGCTCATCATGTATTTCTCCTTCACTTGAGATGTTGGAAAGCTCAAAGGCTAGTCCTTGATCTGATTGATGATGATGTTTAGGCTGAGGATTCAAAGAGGGTAATTCGTCCTCAAGCTTTCTTTTGAACATTTTGTCTTCAACACCGCCATCAGAAATTCTATCAGACATTGTTGGGTTTCTCTGAATCGGAGTAAGAGCTTTGGGTATGTAACTTTATAGCTTAATTTGTGAGACTTGACGAGGAGTAATTGTTGGTATTTATAAAGAGGAAATTAAACTTTGCATCTTCTACTTATGGAAAGGTATTCACCCTTAAAGGTACTGCATTATCTAAGATACTTAAAAGGTGACAAAAACAAAGGTTGAATGTGGTCTTGGATATGTTTAAAGAGAATTCAGAATGATAATAAATATAGTAGATTAATTTCTACATTTTGTTGAATAGCATAGATTGAGTTTCTTATCAAGATGATACTGCTAATGACAAAGAATTCAACATGTAGTTTTATACATTTTGTTAAATTCAAATGTAGCATTTGACCCACATATATACAGATCAATTCGAGTAAGATTAGTTATGAAAAATAAATGATAATTATCAATTAGTTCTAGCATAATTAACAATTAAATTTCTCAAAAATTTCTAGTTATTTTCTAATTAAACTACATATATAGTGTAATTTTTTAGTTACATGAATGACAAATCCTATAATTATAATTAAGGCATCCCATATTAATATGATTTTCATTCACTTGAGTGATTTCACTTCAACTTAGTTTTTTTTTTTTTTTTATCCTTCTTTTCGAATAAAAAAATGAACTTTGACAACTTATGTTAGAGAATCAACATTAGTAAGATGATTAATTGGTGATATTTTCAGTACATCTCAACTTGTTAGGTATAAAATATTTCGAGTAAAAGAAAGAGTTTTTCATATTATATATATATATATATATACCTTTAGTTATTACTAATAGATAACATTACCTCCTATTAGCTTATCAATTGTTCATCTGGAAAAACAAAAAACCTTGTTTTTCTAACGAGTACTATTATTGTATTTGTTAAGGTGGCATATATGGAAAAAGAAATTCATTTATTGCAATGATTAACAATAATTTTAATGGTATATGTAATTAATAAACTACTATTTCAAAAATATCTTGATTAAGTTTTTCAGACAAGTGCAATTTGTTAAGGTAATAGATACAAATAGAAAAATTTTGCATTTAATTAATAAATTAGTTGGTTATAATTTCAGTGACAGGCAATTAATAATTTATAGTTTTTTTTTAAAATTTTAGATGCAATTGTTGTGTTTATTGCATCCTTAACAGGTGCTTTTAATGTATTCATTACACAATATTTAATTTTCAATGAATATATTGAAGTTTTAATTTTTGTACACCATTAATAAGTGGTACTCTATATACACTAAAATTTATGTCATTTTGTCTTAAAATTTGTAAATGACTTCAAAACATTAATTTATGTTTTTTTTAACCTTTGAAAATGTTCAAAAATAATAATTGGATAAAGAGAGAGAGAGAGAGAGCACTTAAAATGAGGTTGATGGCAATGTTTTAAAAATTGAACCGATAATCGACTCAAAAAATTTATCAGATTGGGTCATTGGTTCAACTGAGATCGAACTGGATGACAACGGAAATATATTTAATTATATAAATCTTATACATATTATATAAATTTTTTTATTAATTATAAATACTATATACACAAGAAAACAAAGAATAATAATTCAATATTCATTAAATAATATACAAATCACATTACAAATAGTCAAATATAGTTATTAATAGTTAATATATAAGACAGGTGATTGATTTATTGTGCATCACAACATCTAAGTTTTAACTTATACATCAAAATAAAAAATAATAAAGGCAACATCAATATAAAATATAATTGTTTCACTAATCTTTAATATAAAATATAAATTTCTCATTCTTAAGACAAATAATAGTTTTCTTTATAGAAAAAAATGGCCCGGTTCAGTTGACCTAACACTGGTTCTTCTAGTTTTTGCGATTTTTATGGTTTTAACCAATCCAACCACTAAAACGATTTTTGGTCCAATCCGGTCTAATTTATCTCCCATACGAAGGTCCAATCTGTCTTATTTTCAAATCATTGGTTCAAGACTTTAAAATGGATAAAATAAATAATCCAAAATTAAAAAATATATTTAAATTTGTTGATTTCATTGATTACATCTTATCAAATTCCCTCAAAGCATTTATTAGAATATTATAATTCAATTCTCAATGAATGCATTCAATTATTCTACCTTAACAAGTGGTGCATTACAAATAGTCAAATATAGTTAATAATAATTAATACAATAATTGATTGATTTATTATACATCACAATATTCAAGTTTTAACTTATGTATCAAAACAATAAATGCAATATCAATATAAAATACAATTGTTTCACTAATCCTTAATATAAAATATAAATTTTTTATCATTCTTACAAATAAATTTTTTTAATTAAAAAATGGTTCAATTCAATCGACCTAACATCAGTTCTTTCAATTTTTATGGTTTTGACTGGTACAATCACTAAAATGAGTCTTTGGCATAATTCGGTCCAAGTTGTCACCCAAGTGATAGTCCAACCAGTCAGCCCAGTCTGATTTTTAAAATATTGGTCCAAGATTTTAAAATGGGTAAAATTAATAATCTAAAATAGAAAATTAGCATTAATTAGAATTTTTTAATTTATTTCTTAATGAATGCATTCAATTATTCTACCTTAATAATTGGTGCATTGCAGACGCCCAACTTTCTGCCATCAAGTGTTAGAATTTTTATTTTTATTTTGTTCCAAAATATTAATTCTATATGTTTTAAATCTTTTATTAAGTTTGAAAATGTTCAATATTTGTTTTAGATTAATAAAAAGCTTAAACTGAGGTTTTACGCCTGAAAATGAGAAAATAAATAAAAAATTAGAAAATTGTGAATTTGTTAATGTCAATTACTGTATATATTACATTTTAATAAATATTCTTAAAGCATATATTAAAATATTAATATAATTTTACGGATTATATTTAATTACTGCACCTTAATAATTGGTGCACTGTATATACAAGACTTTCAGTTATCCTATTTTAGAAATTCCAAGTATTAATTTTATATGTTTTCAAATTATTTTCCAAATTTGTTTTTGGATTAAAAAAATGCTTAAAATGGGAAAAATAACTTCAAATCATAAAAATATGAATTTGCTGATGTTATAAGGCACTACCGTGTGCAGTGGGCCTGGGTTTCAGCTAAGTTGTTTTCTCACTAATGGGCTTCGACTTAGGCCCTAATTCAATCCCGTTAATCATATTCAGTACAAAAAGATATTATCCGTTTTAATTTATTAAAATAAATATAATATCAATATTATCTGTGATGCTTTAATGAGGTTCAATATTGTGTAATTTTATGTGTAATGGAACAATTTTAGTATTACAAGTAATGTTTTAAAAATATATATTAATAATTAATAAACTGATTTATGTTGTTTTTGTACCAAAATTCCTAACTTACTCATGTCTTATGTGGTAATTTGATATTTAAAATGACATGTACAATTTTTATACCAAATATATATGGAATATATATTTGACTTATCTCTTTTCACAAACTAAATGTATATTTAACTTGTCAATCTAACTTATGATCAATCTGATTTTACAATCCGTATACCATAAATTTACAAAAGCCCGTTATTTTTGTTAAAACCAAAATAAATTTTGATAATTTTTTGTTTCTTAAAGTTTAATTTTAACTTTAGTGGTTCAATTTTGCTGATCAATATTAAAATAATTTTTTTTGGTATTATATGGATTTCTTCAAATCAAAAATTCTAATAATAATTTATATATGGAGTCTATAAACGTATATTTGAAACATTTTGACGAAAAGTCAGTTATTTATATATATTAAAGTCATTACGGTTATGAAACTAAAGTCAAAAGAAATGATGCCACATTTTGAGTATGAGTTTTTTTATAGTGCATAATATTTCTTTTTTAGTAAAAATTAAATTGAAATAATTATATACAATGAGTTAACTATTATTCGAGAACATCAACTTAAGGTCATTCTTAAAGTAGACACTCACATTTTTTTTTATATATTGTTTGAGACACTCATCTTTCTTTTTAAGTATAGTCACCAAAAAATATTGACATGTTAATTTATTTTTTTACACATTATAATATTTTTGCTCTTCTTTTATATATATATATTTTTTTTTCAGTATTTTTCTAATTGTTTATCAAAATTTTTAAAATTCATTGTTAATGAACATCAAATTGCATCCTTTTCTTTGTTTCCTTTTTTTTTTTTTTTTTTTTTAACCTTAACTTGATTATTTTAGAAAATAATTTAAAATACATATTGGTTAATATCAATGATAGGATTTTTTTTTATTTTTTTTTTCCTGATGTTACTCATCATAAAATAAAATTTTATGAATCTATACAAAAAATTTTAATTTTCCACAAGATTCGTAAATTTTGTCTTACAATAAGTAACAATAAAAAATATATATTAATTTATACTTTTTAATATTCATCTTATACATTTAATTAGTGCAATAATCAGATAAATGCTGGAAAAATGAAATTAAAAAAAAAAAAAACTAGATTAAGAAAAAAATAATAATGATTTGTTAAAAAAAAAAAATTTATCATGTCACAATTTTTCAATGACTATACTCATTGATTTTTTGATTGAGTGCCTCAATCGCCATAAAAAATAATAATAATAACTAAGTGCCTCAAACAATATTTTTAAAAAAAGACAAGTGTCTAATTTAAAAATGATATCTAAGTTGAGGTTTTCAAACAATGCTTAACTCTTATATAATAAAAAATAAATAAAGTATTTAGAGAAACCCAAAATTTCAAGACATTTTTGTTTTAGTAAAAAATTTCTAAATACATTAACTCCAAGAGAGAAAAAAAACATATGAAAAAAAAGATGATTTATTTATTTATGTTTTTAATTGTCTATTATTATTTTTGAAAAGAGAAGTTTTAGAAATAATGTGCAACAATCTAAAGTCAGAACTTGAGTGGTCCAGTCCAAGAAATCCAATAGTCAATTTTCCTGAAAAACTTATATGGGGTTTATTGCCAAACTCTCCATAAACAAACAAAAGGCAAAGAAATAAAATAGCAACAACAGAAAGCAAAAGTCCTAGCCTATGCCAAGACTAACCGAGTGTGGGAGTGCACTTTGCACTTTAAAGAATAAGAATCGGCTAATTAAGAAGATGACTTCAATTCATGGAAGGTATACTAAGTATATTTCAGTCATCAAATAAAAATACATGCAGATGCAATTTGATCCTAGTAGCTGAATGTTATATTCTTTCCATTATGAAAGATTAAGAAAAACATTCTTTTTAATTTAGTGATCATATATGTCGAACTAACTTACGTGCACCTAGATTAATTACTGTTCAGTCAAAGGCAAGTTACTTAAGCTGGAACTAGAAAATTCATAAAAATTTTGCTCTATACGGCCTCTCAAAGGTATTCAAACTCATTAATAAAAAAAAAATACTCACATTATAATGAATAAGAAACGAATAAGGATATAAAATTAAATGTGTTTATGTATATTTCATATAATTTTATTAAAAATTGATATATATAAATTTATACTATATATAAAAGAGCAATGAAGAATTTTTGGTTTTCTATTTCACCCTTTAATTTATTACATTTCCAACATTATCACACCCTCTTGATGTCTATCTCAATAGAGTTATTCTCCGCATTGATTATTATAATATAATTAATCTTAAGCTTTAGATATATATCTAAATAAATGGTTAGAGTTTTATTCTAATATGAATTGTTCAACTACTCCATAATTTTAGAATTTGAATGAAATTGAATTTTTAAAACATAATAAATTTAATTGACACTATAAATATATTTCTAATTAAATGGTTAGAGTTTTGTTCTAATATGAATTGTTTTCTAATAGTTTTAGAAGTGTCTAATTATGTTATATATAATAACATCGACAAAATCTATATTTGCATAAGACATTGGTAAGCTTGAAATTGAATTTAAGAATTTGAACCTTGGAATTATTCATCCAACCATAATTGGTTAGTTTTTTCAAACCATAACCATAACTTTCTATATGCTTTTCAGCACCTCTCTTAATGTCATGTGATCAAAAAAAATTTGAATTCTTTGCTGAAAGTTTGGGTGGCTGAACATAAACTCTCTTCACATTTAGTCCTTATTCTTTAATACATTTTTAAACTTTTAATTCATAAAAAAAAAATTATATTTTTTCAATAATTATATGTCTATATTAATTAATATTGAATTTCTCAAAAAAATTTGTTTAATAATCCTAATAATTATAATTTTTTTTTTTAGTTTTTCTCTAATTTATTAAATAATATTTGAAATTCAATGAGTTAAAAAAAAATATTTGGAGTATAGTTTCCATGCTTATATATTGTTGTTTTAATTTTTAGTGTAAGAAATTTTATTTTCTTAAATACCCTATGAGTTTTTACTGTTACTTAATAACTATTATTTTGGTTTAAATATTCTATTTATTTTCTTAATTTTATAATTCTTCTTCATTTTAATATTAATATGATTGTAATTATTTTATGACTATTGATTTTTTTATTCTAATTCTTGTCAATATTATGTAATTTGTCAATAACTATGTATAAATAGTAATTAAGATTGAATTTCTCATTTTTTTTAGGATTTAATAAGTTAAAGATAATCATAAAATTATAAAAAAAAATTAAATGCTATGAATAAAAGAAATATTTAGTGTATAGTATATATGAATAAAATATTATTGTTTTAATTTTTATTCCATCTTTAGAATTTTTTAAAAAGAATTATATGTTTATATTGTGAATTAATTTTTTTTAGTAGATTTATCTAATTGTTTATTGTCATAAACATGGAGTATTATTTTTTATTAAAAATTATATTTAATTGTTGATGAACATATATTTATAAATCATAAACGATTCACATACAATGCGTGAGTTACGAAAGCTACTATATATATATATATATATATAATATATTAAAAGCCATAATACCCTTATATGTCCTGTTATGGGTCAAATTGGAACAAAGTTAGTTTAGGCTTTTTAATATTTTATGTTGTATATATAAGTAGTATTATACATATCCAAAAGTTAGTTTAGGCTTTTTAATATTTTATGTTGTATATATGAGTAGTATTATACGTATGTGGAGGATCATTCTGGAAAAGCTAATAAAATTGGCTAGCACTTGATGGGCTAGATTTTCTATCTCTCGTTTCTCTATCTCTTTCTCCCTCCCTCTTCTTTGTATAATTCCCTTGAAGCCATTGATTTTGGGAATTGAGCTTAACAATGGTATCAGAGCATCCTTCCTGGCCAACAGATGCAGAATCACTGGAAGTAGAAATTAATATTTTTGAACGCAGATTCGCCTCTTTGGATTCAAGATAAGACATAATTGATGCAAGAATTTCTGGGTTTGATGCGAAGTTAGTGAAATTGAGTGCAACGTTGCAAGAACTAAAAGTGAGCAGTGTTAATCTCTAACAAAACATGGAGATGAAGTTACAGGTCATGTTTGAGAAGATGTTGAAAGCCTTGGACTCTGCTCCTGCAAATTTAACAATTATGGAGAAAATCCTTCTAAATCCACCTAATTTAACACCCTTGCATCAACCCCAAACATATGTGACAAGATCAACTGATTATATGGAAATTGGGAAGCACTCACCTATAAGCAACAAGGACTATCAACTTATGAAAAGGGTATCTTAATTGATTTCAGTTCTGTAATTCCTTCTGGGAAAGGGCCAAACTTGCAAGAACCAATTGATGACCCAAAAGATGATCACCATCAAACCAAGAAATGGAAATGGGTTGAAGTTGAAATCTTGGTAGGATAACAAGTCAAGAAACAGAAAGATCTTTATCATTATACAGTAGCTTCAAACATGAATAACACTGTAACATGGATGAAGATGGTGCAGCTTGGAGTTCTTTTTGAACAAGAACTACTACAAATCAATTGTAAAATTGAATGGCAGAAAGAACATATGGGAAGCACTGAATGGTATATAACAAAAGGTCCTCCCACACTAGTTTCCTGGCTATAATGCTTTGGATGGTTGTTATGAGACATGAAGATCAAAGGATGTCCTCAAGTAGCAAAGATGAAGATTCAGAATTTCTATTCAATGGAGGAAATTCAAGAGATCATCTTCAAAGGAACTACATCAACAACAAAACATCAAAACTAAAAATCCAAACCTTGATGAATCATTCTTGTTACAATATCAAACAATCTTGTTGGCTATTCCACTACATGGAACCTCCTCCAACAAGTTCTCTGATGGTGTCCCTGCTAGTTCAAAGAGTTATTAATGCAATCCTTGAAGACAATGATCATTTGAAGCAGGAAGAATTGTTATGGATCAAATTGGAATAGGGTTAGTTTAGGCATTTTAATATTTTATGTTGTATATATAAGTAGTTTTGTAAGTATGTAGAGGATCATTCTGGAAAAGCAAATGAAATTGGCTAGCACTTGATAAGCTAGATTTTATGTCTCTCTCTTCTCTATCTCTTTCTCCTTCCCTCTTCTCTGTATAATTCCCTTGAAGCCATTGATTTTGAGAATTTAGCTTAACATCACTACAAGAAAACTTCTCATTACCGACCGACTAAGTTGGTCGGTAAAGATCTAAAAGTCGGTTGGAAAATCCTTACGGACCAACTTTTAGTCAGTAAAGGGTGGTAGGTAAATTTCAGGTTGTTATTACCGACTAATTTGATAGTCAGTCTGTAAATTCCGACCACAGTTGGTCGGTATTTTTTGTTGGTGAAGATTTTTAGACAATTAAAAGAAGTTAGTCGATATTTTTTTGTCGGTAAAGATTTTTAGACAATTAAAAAAGGTTTGTCGGTATTTCCTGACCAACCTTATTGTTGGTCGGTGATTACCTACTAACCTTAGGGTTGGTCGGTGATTGCCAACCAACAATAAGGTTGGTCGGTATTACGTTTTACCGAAACATTATTTGTTTTTACCGGTCGGTAAAAATCCTGGTTTCTTTCATTTTCATTATAATTTTCCTAAAAACCTGCTTTACATTGAACAATTTCTAAATGAATATTGAAAATTAAATATACTGATGTATCAATATAAAATTATCATATACTTATAAATAGGATAATTGATGAAACCAATGTAACATGATTAAACAAAATATCATATAGTATTTATCTATTAATATATCAAAAAATAAAAAGTACCAGCTAACAATCATCATTAAAATCTTCATAGTGGTCTTGATTATTCACAATGTCATCTCGTCCTAAATCAACTTCACCACCATGTCTACTACTAGAGGAAGCCCTCACATTGCCCTGTTGAAGTAAAATACCTACTTAATATATATAATAGGGATGATAAGTATAAAATTAAGTTAGTGTAAACAAAAAAAAAAGCATAAGCATAATTATTATAACAGTAAAAATCTTCACAACAAGCTATACAATAAATGGCAAGAGTGCATCCTCTAGTAATTTATCAAGTTCTGTTAAATGACAAGAATTGCATGTATCATAACGTTGTCAAATATTGAAACCATCTAGTTACATTAGAAAGGAAAGTTTCAATAGCATTTATATATATATATATATATATATATATGTATATGAAAAAGTTAGGAAATTTATTTTAGTAAATTATATAAGTTAGTTAAGCAAGGTTCTTTGTTACTAAGGTTTTGGAAGTTCATTTTAGAGCCCATCCCACCAACTAAATATTCCCCAGTATAAAAGCAAAATAAAGAAAAAAAAAAAAAAAAAAAAAACGACGACGAAGAACTGCAAGCTATCTAGGTAACTTTCCTCTCGCCATACAATACAGCAAGCTATATGTCTGTATGTAGGGGTGGCAATGAGCCAAGCTACTCGTTAAGGGCTTGGATCAAGCTCGACTCATTTTTTAAAAGATCCGATCTTAAGCTTTATTTTAGGCTCGTTTAGTAAAACGAGCCGAGCTCAATCTTTACAAAGCTCAGCTCGTGAGATAGCTTGTTTAATATTATTTAATAAAATTTTTAATTATTTATATATATACATTTATAATAAATCTATTTATATACAAAAAAACTATCATAAATTGTTGCTTGGTTTAGTAGTAATTTGCACAAATATTCACTAAGTGGTCTTGAGTTCAACTCTCCATGACTACAAAACTTTTTTAGAATTTTCAAAAAATCTTCACTAGCTGAGCCGAGCTTGAATATTTGATCACGAGCCTGAAACGAGCCTAAGCTCGCGAGCTTGAAATGAGACGGGTCGAACCGAGCTTTGCCAAAGCTCGGCTCGTTGACAGCCCTATCTGCATGAAAAGTATCTAAAACCTATATGCCTCAACAAATAGTGATCCATATGACAGAAAGAAAAGATAAAGCCATCAGACTCAAAATTATGAAGCCGAACCAAACTTAGCTTTCGGTTTCTTATTTTTAAATGCTTATAAGCCCAATGGTTACAAACTCTTTGCAGAGAATCACTCTAAAGTGGCCCAGCATTCCTAGGTTAAGTAAACCTCAATATTGATGTTTTTTTTCTAGTAAAGTAAGGGGCAGAGCCCAAAAAAGCATTGATGTTCATTAAAGAGGAATTAGTGAACTCTAATTAACCTTTAGCATAAAAAATACAGTAAGCAGAACCAAGGCCAATTATAGTAGCCTTATCTGAATTCAAGATTGACAAATCAATGCATCAACCGCTCCATAAATCTAAATCTCCTTAATCTTTAACCCTAACTTTACACTCTTTTTGACATATGAAAGTTCATTTTATGCATTAGTCACTTAATGGAAATTGTTTCTAACTTTCTATAAAACGTTCTCAATAATCATCTCCATCAACTTTTCAACATTAGTTGCTGCCTAAAAACTAACTTGTTAGAATCTATAAGCCAAATTTCCACATTATATAATGACAAATAAACCATTCTCTACATATATACCAATACAAATACCTAATTCTATCACATAATGATGAAGTTATATCTACATCTCTCTCATGGAAACACATGGACAGTTTCAATATGGTAGGAAAAAAAAGAAAAAGAAAAAAAGATACAAAGCATGTGAGGATGCATCATTTTACAAAAATTGAAAGAAAAATAAAACTTACTGAAGATGACGGCATAAGAGTTCTCATATCTACACCTAGCTTTGCTACCAACAAGTTCACAAGATTTTTCATTTCATCTACTTTTTGAGTTAACTCGCTCTTTGTTGTGCTTAACTCATTCTTTAGGAAATCAATCTCATGAACCATCTTATTTTCACGCCACGAAGTGGCTGCAGAGGAAGTTGATTTACCAGAAGTATTGGCTCGATCTCCAAATAAAACTTTCGCTGATCCATCCTTCCCACATCCGTATATTTTTCCTCCTTTTTTCACTCCCCCAACTGCTTTTAACCAAAGTTTTTCATCAAACTCAGGACGACCAGCAGGATCTTCCCCGTATTTTTCAATCATTAGGCACGTGTAGGTTTCCTACAATTCCAAATAGAAAAATTTGTTAAACATATATACACACACATATATATAGATATATAAATTAGACATTGAAACTTAGTCAATAAAAAACAAACTGAAGTAACTTTTGACTTCTCATTCACAAATTCTCCAGTTTTAGTTTTCTTGTGCATGCGGTAGTAAACTTGCAGTGTGCTCAGTTCTGATCCAAATTCATTTCTCTACAAAATCATTCAAATTCTAAAATGTTAACATTGTATACCAGCTTTTATAATAATAATATTTTGGAAAAAAAATTACCATTTTTTCTTTATGTTGTAGTATTGAGATAGATCCTCCAGCCTATCTAAACAATAAGTCATCTCCTCCAGATGACCAGTTTTATGACCATATTACAAAAAGTTTTTGCCACTCATTAGAGGCCCAAATTTGAAGTAGTCCTCTCCAATTTTCTACTTTCATCCAAATAAGCTTCCATCCCTAACATTTTAGGAAGTCATTAGTTTTACATTTTTTTAAAGATGTGGTATGTGCTTCACTCAACAAGTCTTTTAGTTGTCGTGCAGCTATAATATTGAACTCGAATTTAGAGGCTACCTCCTCCTCCTCCGTTTTAAACCTATAGTGGGCCTATAATTTAACAAAAATATTTAATGATTACTACATATTGAGAAAAATAGATATAACCATTATTCAATTACTTTATTATATATAAACATTTACAAGAAATTGTCAAAAACATAATTCTCCCGCCCCCTCTAGAAATTTAGACCAACTTGGATACGGTCCTGGCATATGAGCACAAATGATAGTTGAGATGGTTCTAATAGTTCTACCATCATCAAATTCACTATAAACATGAACAAATTTATAATATGTTAGGATATTAATACTAGCTATAATAATAAGAAATATATTTAATATTATGTTTAAGTAAAACATATGTACTCATCACTGATAGCTTTAATCAACTGACGATCACTAGAGTCTACAAGAGGTGGTTCTAGGTGCGCAGTCCCTCTCAGTGTTCTTTGATCAATGGATGAAACTCCAGTTCTAGTTATACCTACATGTGTATAAAAAATTAATAAATCAATATCTCCATCGATATTATGAACTTACAAAAATTTATAACATAAGTTCTTTTTACCAAGTGGCATCTCTGACGAGTCTGAAGCAGGAGGTACAACTACATGCCGTGATTGGGGTGTGTGACTATCCGATTAATTAGAAGTAATATGTGTACCAGGTGATGCTCTAAAGCCAGACCCATGAATACTATGAACCATGATCTATATCTTATATAATAAGAATATACATTTAAAAAAATAAGAATACATTTAAAAACAGAAAGTACATAAGATTAGTTTGTAAATATAAAAATATATTGAATAAAAAATTTTACAATATAAGAACAAATCGTATACAAGATATGCTAATCATCTTCCATATCATTGTTACTTTCATATTCAAAACCAACTTCTTCATTATCAACATCTAATTCAATATTATCATCTTCGTCGTCATCTTCCCATTCATCATCTTCTGCATATTCTTCTTCATCTAGTTGATCATCATCTAAAGATCTAGGCACAGCTATATCATTCAAATTCACTTCTTCCATTGGACCGTCACCTAGAAGAACTCCAGGTATATCTAAATCAGCGCCAACACTGACTGGAGTCGGTACATGCTATTCAACCTCCTGAAATATATCGCCATCAACTTCTTGCACATTGTTAGTAGGATTTTCAAGTGATCTAAAATTGTAATTGATCCTAGTCTTCATGTTGCAAACAGTCCACCAAACATTTCTTAATCTATGTGGAGAACGGACATAATACACTTGATGCGCATGAAAAGCTAAAATAAATGGTTCATTTGAGGCAAGTCTAGATCTATGTTTAATATCTACAAGACCGTGTAAAGAATCTATTTTCACCCCTTTATCAGAATCATACCAATCACACTGAAAAAGTACTATGCTATTATTAGTTCTAAAATATTACAGCTATATTATATTAGTTGTCATGCTGTAAAAATCAAGTTCATTAACACCATAACAACTTCCTTTAACACGAACTCCATTATTCATTGATTTTTTGCCATCACCATAAGAAAGCGTGTGAAACTTAAACCCGTTAACAAAAAACCCATTATAACACCTCACAACTTTGATTGGTCCATAGGCAATCTCTTCAATACGTGGATTAGAGATCTTACATTCATCAGCCTATAACATAAGGTAAACTAATTTATGAGGAAATGCACACAATAAATATCACACACGTACGTACACACACATATAGTTATGATCAACTAACCTGTTGTTGAAACCAATTTGAAAATTTAACCTCAACTAACTTTTGAATTTGGTCATTGGGAAGATTTAGTTGCTCCATCGATATTATTTGACGAAATTGACTAATTTTTATAACAAAAAAGTAAGTCATTTTGTCTACTTAGTAAATGTTAGTGTTGTATATCTAAAGTTAAATAGGATTTGTGAAACTTACGTTACATATGGTTCAATTTCTATTGTATTCAATAGAAATAATATCTTTGATGCTTCAAACTAATTGTCACTAAAAGATTTGTTCTTATGAAATCTAAATGCACAACCTGATTGGCAGAAAACAAAGAGTCGTTCACTGGAATCCACATATAAGCCATCATCTTAACGAGGAACTCTATTTAACTTCATTTGAACACTTGGCTCAAAATCCATTGCACAAAAATTCGAAATCTCTTGCAATACATAGGCCTCACATATAGAACCTTCAACACAAGCCTTGTTTGGAGCCTTTTTCTTTAAATTCAACATCATCCTATAAACAAAATATTTAATAACTAAACCTTTGAGTACAAATGAAATCAAATTAAGGTTAAAAAAAAATACCTTTCAAACGGATACATACAATGATATTGCACCGGTCCACCCACTTTAGCTTCGTAAGGTAAATGAACAGTCAAATGCTTCATTGAATCAAAAAACCTGGAATTAATATCTTCTCCAACTTACACAAAGTAATAACAATATTTTTCTCAAGCATCTCCATATGCTCCACACGCAATTCATTTGCACATAAATCTCTGAAAAAGTTACTAAGCTCTGTAAATGCTTCCCATGCACCTTTCGGTAAGTAATCGTGAAATACGATTGGAATTAGTCTTTGCATGAACACATGACAATCATGGATTTTAATCCCATACAACTTACAATCATCCATGTTCACACAACAAGCTCGATTTGCAGCGTACCTATCTGGGAGCCTCAAGTCTTTTATCTATTCACACACTTCCTTCAACTGAGTCTTTGACAAGCTGTAAGAAGCTTTCGGCATGATAAGTTTTCCATTACATTCTTTCAATTCCAATTCAGGACGCTTACAAAATAATTTCAAATCCATCCTAGCATTCGGATTGTCGTTTATTTTGCCTTTCACATTCATCACTGTACTAAAGATATTATCAAAGACGTTTTTCTCAATGTACATTTCATCAAGATTGTGTCGAATAAGATTAGTTAACCAATAAAGCAATTCCCAGAATATACTTATTTTTGCCCAATGATGTTTTTTTCCAAATCCGAAAATTGTTTGTTTGCCAAATGCTTTGCCAAAAGTGATTTGATTATGTTTAGAAAGACGATCCCACACTTCTTCCCCAGATAATCGTGGTGGTGGCAAACATTTCTCTATTATTCCCTTTTTGAATTTATCTCTTTGACGTTGAAATGGATGATCAACAGGCAAGAACTCACGATGATAATCAAACCAACATGGTTTACTACCATGAGGTAGACGAAAGGATTTGGTATGGTCCATACAATACAAACATGTTAAGTTTTCATGTGTACTCCACCCTGATAACATTCCATATGCGGGAAAGTTGCTAATGGCCCACATAAGTGCGGCCTTCATAATAAAATTATGACCCCTATAAACATCATAAGTATTGACCCCTGTTTCCCGTAACTCTTTCAAATCATCAATAAGAGGTCTCAAGTAGATGTCTAGATTTTGATTAGCAGATTTTGGTCCAAAAATGACAAGTGTCAAGAATAAATACTGCTCCTTCATACACATCAGGAGGCAAGTTATATGGAGTAACAAAAACAGGCCAAATAAAGTGACCATTTAATGAATATCCAAACGGACAAAACCCATATGTGGAAAGACCCAACCTAACATTTCTTAGATCTTATGCGAATGATAGATAGTTATCATCGAAGTATTTCCATGCTTCACCATCACTTGGATGAATCATTAAACCAATGGCACATCTTTGATCATGCCATGTCATATGTTAAGCTGTGGTTTTTGACATATATAATCTTTGTAGCCTCTTTGCAAGTGGAAAGTGACGCAATATTTTGTATGGTACATCTTTCTTACTTGTTCGGATTTTAGGTTAATATCTCGGATGCCCACATACACGACATTCTTGTAACTTTTTGTCTACTTCCCAAGAGTAAAGCATACAATCATTAGGACATGCATGTATCTTCTCATATCCAAGTCCCAATTTCTGGACTAATTTTTTTTTATATGTAAAAATTTGCATGCAACTTCTCGCCTTTAGGCAACATACCCTTAACAACTGAAACAATCCTATCATAGCAATTCTCACTCATATTAAACTCTGATTTACAGTTCAATAGTTGTGTTACTACTGATAACCAAGTATGCCAACTACAACCTTCCCACAACTCCTCGTCAGCATTTTGCAACAACTTAAAAAACCTTTTTGCATCAGAATTTGGCTTCTCGAGAAGTTGACTCTCCTCATCCCAATTAAAATCTGTACTAGCAGCTTCCATAATCATGTCAACATACCGATTGCTTGAATCTCCAATATCAACTCTTCTGTCATTTGAAGTTTCCCCTAACCACTCCTCACCCTCCCCATATAAGGTCCACCACTTATAGTTTGTTAGGAAACCCTTCTTAAACAAGTGAACATTTACTTCATCACGAGATATCCATTTTTTGTTCTTACAAACAAGAAAAGGGCATCGAATTGTATTATTATCATCTACAATTCTCGGAAGACTATATGCAAAATCAAGAAACTTATTTACATTATACATAAACTCATCTGTAACCCTATAGTTCTCAACCCTCCGTTGCATCCAACTACGGTCACCCTTAGACCAAGTATGATCTTCGTCCATTTTTCTGCTCATCAAAATTTTGTAAATATAATGATTTCATGTACCTAATTAAAATTCCACATGGTTTTATTGCCAAACATGGTTTTTGTACTTATTATAAAATTAGGAAAGAACCATCATTAGAACACTTCCATTCTTTACACAATAGCTCCGGTTAAGATTTTTCTAATTACACCACAACTCTTGCATGTGAAAAAACTAATCTGTTTAAATTACAAAAAAATAAAAAGTATGTAATTAGCAATTTTACAACATTAACATAACGAAAGGAAATTTGAGCCCGTTAAAATACCTTAATAACTGAAGTAAGACAAGGTTAAATATGACTTCTTTGTATAACTTGCTTTCTTAAGGACATGTGATAGAACTTGCTGTATCAAATGAAACCAAAAAGCTTAGATAAGACCACATTTTTTAGAGCCACACATAGTAGTAGAAGAATTATTCAACAGCCCTTTAGAATTTGACTCGTAGGCACAATAATTCAAGTCAAAGCCATTGCTAGGATTGCTTGGTTTCAAGTTACAACCACATCAACCTTAGTATGTTTTAATGTTGCTATCCCTTCATAGAGGAATGAACTTTAGTTCTAAAATTTGCTCTTCTCTAAGTGTTAGTGGGCTTTTCTTATACTACAGTTTCCAATGCATCAGTAACATGATTAACATTTAAATACATGCCTGCAACAGTTTGGCTTCAACAGATGCACCGCCTCTCTTTATCTCCTCTGCTAGTTTCTCTACACATGTCCATACATTGAATAGTACCTATTGCAGAACTTCAATTTTGACAATAAATATGTCATAAACTTTCATATAAAAAGATTGAAAACAATAAGAGTTTGATAGAATTGCATAGCAACAACAAATTGTAACTAGGATATACATAAAAAATGATGCATGTACTTTTTATACAATCATAAGAGGGACAACACTTTTGAGAAATAAAAAAAAAAGACAAGATATTTATCAGATCATCATTATCATTTGTGACTTGTGAGTCACTGAAGAAGAGAGGCTATCTGATGTATAATTAATCTCTGATTAGTCAGTCTTTGAACAGCTAATTATACTATGTATGTTTACTTTTAAAAAAAATTGAATTTCACTAAACGTGTAGATTTTCCATTCTAATATTTAGAAAAACTAGATATTTCATAGGTCCACGGTTCCACGCTTAATAGTTTTTAGATTTTCTTGAAGAATTATGTAAAGTGACTGCATAGATTTGTAAGTGAATCCCGAAGTATTTGCAAAGTAATAAAGAGCTCGTGTCCTGTTCTGGGATTGTAATAAAAAAAGGCAACATAAAATACTGATATTCATGGCCACTCTTTAGAACATGGGACACAAAATAAAAGGCCTTGACCATCAACAACTTCCAAACTAGAAGACAAGGTCTAGGGCCTAATCATTAGAGCTTGGCTGACACTAGGAAGTTCACTAATTATAAGACCTTGCAGGGTAAATTAAATTAATCACAATAAGATTAAGAACTCAGCATGAATCTTTAGACAATAACCAAATATCACTATAAAAATAACATAGAGATAATATGAATGGACATTCCCAAGAACCGAAACCAACATTGTCTTCTAGTTTGTAAATTGAGCCATACATACGATAGAGTGCTACTGGTTGTAACTTTGATAATTGAATTTGTATTGTTTGTTTCAAGCTTTCATTGGGATCCTACGAATTTGTTTCACATATCTTAATACTGCTGTCATTTGTTTCACATCTCTTATGCTTTTGGTTTTAGGTATAACTTAACGAATAATTCACATCTGTGACTATAAATCATTTTCCTATAGTACATTATGAGCATTTTTCAAATATAGCATCCCATATGAAAACATTATAGTAAAACAAGGAAGCTTAGAGAACTAAAAAAATTCAGGTATGCAAAACGAAAAATTGCAAGAATACCTGCCAAGCAAGATCAAATTTTAGAGTTAGGAGAACAGCTGGTTAGAAAACAAAGGCAAAACTTCCCATCAAATTCAATTCAAATTAAAGCAACCTTCATCATTCTATTCAAATTAAAGCAACCCTCATCACAAAAAATGAATTTTCTTTGAAAAAATTATGATAACAATAATTTTAGTGCCGGAATAGATTGAACTGTAGAGAAATGATACCGTGGTACCTTGTCGTCACAGCAAAAATGGGTGGCCGGAAGTTCTTAAATTGGCACCATACACCAACTCACTAAACTATTAATCTCTAAGATCATAGAAATATTAATCTCTAAACTCAAGTGGATAAATGAGATAACAGGAAGTAAAATTGAATATCAAGCAAACGGCTAAATCCATTAAAGCATATAAATAAAGAGAGTCTAAAAAAGATTTGACCAATAAGGTCAATAAATCACCAAGATCGGACATATTATTGTTCCCTAATTACAGTGACCGGTCTGTTTAAGAGACAAAAAGGCCCAAATTCAGATGGAAGAAGAACTAACCTTAGAGAGAGTGATTGATGATAACATCCAAAAATGGAACCGTGTCAATAATCGCCCATGTGTATTCTGTGGATCAAGAAGAATGGCATTTCATCAGAGCATAAAAGATGAAGAGATAAGAAAGTTGGAGAGTGAGAGAGAAAAGGATAGTGATTGATAAATCTATGGCACTTGCCTTGGCCAGTCTAGAACTGGAATCTTCATTTAACTTGAAAGGATTATAGAGCAAAGCAGGCTAGGGATTTCGAATTGCAGAGAATTGGGGGAAAAGAGGATGAAAGGCTCGAGTAGATATTAGACATCACCAACGAACCACAAGTTTTGTCGGTAAAAAATATAAATAAAACGCTCGTTAAGTTGGTGGTAAATCTAAGTACATGTTGGTCGGTAAACATCCCGTTAGAAAAAATAAATAAATTCCTGAGAAAATACCGGACCAATTGAGCGACCAACAATCAGTCGGTAATATATTAGATTTTATTTTGGTTGGTCAGTCGTTAAGTTGGTTGGTAATCTATAATTTACCGACCAACATTGGTTGGTCGGTATTGGTTTCTTAGTCGTTAGTTGGTCGATAATCTATAATTTACCAACCAAAAAAAAAAACTTATTTTAAGGATAATTAAAATATAAATTTACAAAATTAGCCACTCTTCCACCATCTAACACCAATTTCTCGTTATCTCTATGAAACAAAAAAAAATTAAAAATATCATAATTAAGAATAAATTAATTAAAATACATACTAATTTGTTTGTTTATATTATTAATTATTAAAAAATTATATTTTATTTAAAATGAAAGAGTACCTGAACATGCACATAGGCACGTGTGATGAGACTAATATTATATATATATACACAAGTAAAGAAACTGAGTAAGAATCTAAAATTTTGACTTGGGTTAAGGATAGAGTATGAATAGGTAAACAAGTTTAATCAAAGCCGCCCATGATAAATATATATGTGACTTATTTATTATTTTGATTCCTAAAGATGTATTACTTTTTTATTTTGATTCTTGAAGAACTCAATTGCTTTTATTTTATTCCTCCATGATTTATTTATTTTTTAAATCTAATTTTTAATTAACCCAAAACTATTAATTTATATGATTATGAATGCATTTTTATGATTTATAGGAAAATTAATTTAATAATTTATAACTTATGAAATACATGGCATGTAATGATAGGGGTGAAATACGTTTCGGATTATTCGAATTCAGATTCAAGTTCGAATTAAAAAATTCAAATGCTATTCGAATCCTTGTATAAAATTTGAAATTTGAATTCGAATCTAGATAATGTATTATTTGGTTTGATATTCAAAAAAAAATTCGAGACTCGAAATAGAATTATTCGAAATAATGCTATTTTTTATTAAAAAAACTTTTTTTATACCAAAATACCATAAATTTTTATTCGAATTTGAGCTCAAATTCAAAATTTTATTCAAACTCAAATTTCAGTTTATGTTTCGAATTACTATTTGAATTTGAATCTGAATTCGAATAGTTATTCGAATTCAAATTCCAGCCCTAGTCAATGACATTATTTCAAAATCGGATACAGTGTGTGACTGAACACGCTTTACTGGAGGTTGATACAACCTCAATTCTACCAAGTACCTAAGAAATTTAAACAGCCAGTAAATAGAATTTAGGAACTGTTTTTGGGATTTTCAATCACTAAAATTAAACAAATACATAGAGTAATCCATAGGAAGTCATAGAAGAGAAAGAAAGAGAGTTACAGGAGCAGAGAAGGAGAGTAGAAGTAGAAGAGTTTAGGTTGAGTGAAATAGGGAATTACAGGGGAAAAGAGAAGAGCTACTGCAAGGAGGGAGAAGTCTGTAAACATAAATTTTTGCCTGCCTTGAAAACAAACCCAATTGCCCTTACATAATACACTAACAATAATAGCTTGCCAATTGTCCATAAGTCATTGCCTAATACCTCTTGGTCCAGGTCCATGTTCGTATCCGCGGCTCAATACATATTATCAGTTATTCAACTGACAGAAGTGTCAAAAAATAAATGAATGACACAAAATGAAAAATGTAACTTAGGACACTTATCACCATAGTCAACTATTCAGGTATCTTTTCAACAGCAGGAAAACGTATTTCTCCTAGTAAATTCTCTCTGCTGTTGATACAGGACGTAGGAAAACAACAATAGCTGTAATGTTATCTTTGCTGCCACGTTCGGCTGCTTCAGTTGCCAATCTCTTGGAGCACATTCCTGGCTCTTTGACAGTGTCCCTAATTATCTTTACGACCTCCATGTTGCTCATGACATCCCAGAGTCCATCACTAGCCATTACCTGATTAACAATTATATATTAGTTTCACAGGGAAGTGCAGAGCATTTTTTCCAAACCATGTCCATTAAATATATCTGAGAATATTAAGACACAAGAATCTTTTATGCATATATAACACGAGTAGATAAATGTTGACATTTACTTACATATGTGCAAATTGCCGAACAGTAATGACATTGATATGATGGGTAATGACTGTATGACAAAACAGCAAATACTCCAGACTAAGCAGCTCAAGACCACACGATGAAAGGTAACAATTATAATGCCAAAATCTTAAGTTGTCTCAGTTGTTATGTAGTTTTCAATAAGTGTACAAGCATTATTAGAATATTTCTCCATCAATAAATTAGAATAGTACGATTATGAAGTCAATGCTCACAAGATTCATATATTCTATACCAGCAACATTTGTTAAAGTAAATCCATCAGTGGTAAGGGTTCCAAGCACTGGAATCACACTTAAATGCTTATGGAGATCCTTGACAAGACAAGACCAAGACATCTAGTTGTTTAATTCATGTTTTTCTACTTTCAAAACTAAATGCTTTTAGCATAATTTTGATGCTAATTCACCAGAAAATCAGTCTAATAAAATTGTAAATCCCAGCAAAATAAGATGAAAAATAGAGATAGCCACCCCTAGTAAAAATTGTGCTTACCAAAAATTCATCCTCTTCAGATAAGATGGTTTCAGTTATCTCAGGTTCTGCAGTTACAGCAGGCTTCAGATCATCATCACCAATGGAGCGAGTGACCTGTGAACAGAACATAAATTCACTCACCAGAAACAAGATCTCAACGTATTTCCACTACTTGCCCACCTTATATTTGTAAGATAACCATCAGTAAGAGTAGAAAAGGAAAGAATCTATTTAACAGGACTGGAATGTGATGATAACAGATTCTCTGAGTATTATGTATATCAGGCTCTCTCCACCTTCTCATCCCTTTAATCTCTTAGTGAATAATGCATGCAAACACAAACCTATCTTTTGAAAATGAAGTCCATGATATTCTGGTTTCAGTACCATTTGGAAATTGTTCAAGTATACATATAGGAAATCATTTAGACTTTCCAGGAATGCCAAATATAGTAAATGTTTCTTTCAGAAAATAGTTTCTTCTCCAAATAATGTATCTACATGGAATACCAAATATGATAACAGTTGTCTGTCTGCACTCAGTCGTGATACCACTTAGATAACAATAGCACAAGACTACCGGTCAGCATGTTGAAGAAACTATGTTTTCCCTTTGTAGTTCTTATCTAAATGATCAAAACTAGGGGCTAGGTTGCAGTCATGTGAAATAGAAGACAGCATATTAGGTCAAAGGATTCTCTACCCTACCACAAAAGAGAAATTAAGGGCTGAAATAATAGAAGAAATCTAATATCTCTGGTAAAAATGACTTTTTGTTTTCTTTCTTCTTTTCCGTTAAGAAAATCCATCAGTGGTGGCGTAGTATTTCATAACCACTCAAATTCATACAGCAAAACGAAACATGGTTTTCAGTAATTTCCAATCAAGGGTACTTCACAAGATGCTGAAAAGTTTTACAAATAATAATAATTATAATTCCAACTTCGCAAGCATAATTATTTAGAAGAAAAAAAGCACATCTAAAATGCAGAATATATATTACAAGAAAATCAAAGCTTAATTAATGAACCTGAAGTGCAGCATGACCAACCCTCCATGTATCAACTTGCCATTGCACTTGCCCTCCAGGCAAAAACTACGCGTTCTCTCTCTTCAGGACAGCTTGCTACATGATCCTAAAATGCCAACAACTGTTTAGTTCGAAACAAAATGGAAATAATAGCATTTTATATTAATATAAACCAACAAAAAGTAAATAGAGTAGCATCTACCTTAGTTAGAACAAAGGGATGACCGGCCCGGCATAAGATTGTTCGGCAGTCACCGGCATTAGCAACCAAAAGCTTGTTTCCAACTATAAGAGCAGCAACCGCAGTGCATCCAGGATGCAAATCTTTCTGGATACCTCTCTTGGATTTACGATAAGAATCTATCTCTTTTCTAAAAGAAACATCTGTTCTAAGGAAAGCTTCCACTAACAGGTTAGCAGGGCTGCAGTCACATACAAGAGTAATTATATTACAGAAGAAATTAAGTAAGAGGCTGCAAGACAAAACAAATACCTAGAATAAAACAAACCTTCCCATGGAACCCAAATTTTGCAAGAATCCTGGCACAGCTCGAGCAGAAAATTCAGCAGCTGCTGCACCTGCATGTATAAAAAGCTTGTAATTTATTTATAGTCTTATAGAGAATGATCTTAACTATAAGGTTGCACCCGGGAACAACGAAAGGTAGAATGAGTTGTCTACTAACTCAAAGTATTCATGAAGTAATATTAAAGGAATTATTTTCTCAGAGAAGGAAGCTGTATCTTCTTAGACAGAATCCATTTTATATGAGTAGATTGAATGACATTTCTAAATAGCCTTTTTTCTTTCCCTTGCTTTGCCACAATAACCGACCATTTGTAAGCATAGTATTGTCTATCCATACCATTTGTTCACTCATAACTAAGAAAAGCAACAAGAAGATTATTATTGTAGTTGTTGATCCCCCTTCATATAAGGCAATTAAGAAGACACTTGCTATGCTATGTATCTTATTCTTAAAGACTCTCCTATAAACACTCGCAAAGATAACGATCCAAAAAGAAAAGAAAATTGTAAGTTTTTGCAACTTTCATATGATTCTTCTTCAAGCCTTCCAAAAATAGGAGGTGCCTGATTTCTCTTGGGAATGCATCTAATCCTGGAAAATAAGTTTCACAATAACAAAGATAAGCACACTCCTTGCTAGTGATATCAGAATCAATTCTTCCTTATATTTGATTCCAAATGCAATATACGTACTGAAATTAAATCACCATTAAGCACCTCTATGACCATCAAAGACTACCAAAAGCATGGATATCCTTCTCATTGCACATATGGGGCAAAATGAAATATGTATCCTCCATGGTCTCCCTTCTGCCACATGTAGAAAAGGATCCCCACGAAAGTGTTGGATGGTAAGTGAAAGGTTCGTCATAAGACTTGAGCCAGGTTCTCAAACCAGAATCAGCAGCACAAGAAGCATTCCTGGAGAAAAGTTCTCCCTGAGTGGACCAGTTAATGCTCTCTTGATAAGTCGTAAGGTTATTGCTCTCATCTGTAACCTGATGACTATGAGAGTTAGGGAGTTTTTTGAGGCCCATATCTCCTACCTCCATTGTCTTTGTGTGTTCCATAATTGATTCAAGCTCCACAACTATATCATCAAAAGAAGGTCTATTTTGAGGACTTGCATCCCAACACCTCTGTATGAGTGACAATAATCTTGATGGTATGCCCAACTCCTGACCAGCAAGAACTGGTCTTAATCCATCCGAAGCCACAGCTGATGTCAGTTGCTGCTCAGTATAGTTCATCTCCAACACCGTATGGGCCTGCCGGAAGTACGAGCATTGCATGCATCAATCACACCACTTTCACAGCAACAAATTTGAATGGTTAAAGTGTTAAATAACCAGATACAGTTAGAACCCTAGTCAATGTAAAGCATGTAAAAGTAGTTGTATAAAAAGCAGTCTGAACTGCGCAGCAAACTTAGTTTCAACAAAATTTTTATTTTTTCTAAAAGAAATCAGCTAAGGTACAATAAAGGCAGAGGCTTGCATTAAAAAAAATCCAAAAACAGAGATTCCTTAATTATGATTTAGCAAGATCAAGGGAAACAATTTGTATCGAATGCAATACAATTACCATATAAGCACCTTAACAAGTTCCCTTAGAGAACTAACTAGAAAAACAAAATAAAACCAAATATTTATTCTAAAACAAGCTCAATCCCCTCCAAACTTGTTCTAGCTTTATATTCTAAACAAAGATGAGAACTTTTGAATGCACGCCTTCTCTTCTACTTTTCGTGACTAGTTTGACATCTCATAACATAGAATGATATAATCAAGGCCAGTGGCAAAATCCAGAGTAATTGGATTAAGGCACACCATTAGAATATATATCTTTCTCATAATAAGTCCAATATGTGTCACTTGTCAACAAATTTTTTGGCAATATAAATAGAATTAAATATGAATCTCAAGGCTCAGAATGTCCCTTCCTTAAAGTCATTATGAAGTTCATAGCAAAAGTCACCACACATGATCCTTTATCCTAACAATGACCAGAAAAGTTTTCCCATCTATGAGATTATCATACTTAAAATTTTGGTCTTGCTTGGAGTCCTTCTCTTGTAGATTAAAAAAATAATAATAAGAGAAGGGGTTTTGAACCCATAACCTACCATTAGAGCCATTTGAGTAACTTACCACAAAATTTACAACTTACGTTACTTTTTGTATATAAATGTATTTATTATAAATTTATAAATAAATGACAAAATAATATTATACAAGCATGCTCGCTAGCTTAAGAGAGGAGTTTTGAAAAGATTGAGCTCTCTCAAAATAAAGCTCAATATTGAATTGTTTTATAATCATTAAAGGTTATTTTAGTAGTTCAAATTGATAACACATTTCATGAGATGCACTAATTTTAATAATGCATGGTGGTTTTCTTGTCCACTTGAAAAATTGGACATTGCTAACACCCACCTATAATGGTGTATGTTAGGATTCCCCGTATATATATATATATATATATAAGAAATTATACTTCTGCATCTATGACCAACCAAAAGAAACTGTTTATATAGGAGGCTGACCTGGGCTTCTGTACGAAGATCAGTATATGGGACGATGCCAGTAATGAGTTCACTGCAGTAGGATGGAATACAAGAACTTAGTTCCTAGAACAAAATAGTATTAAAAAAATGTCAACTGCTTCTATGAAAAAAATATGACCACATACTTATATAACAATTTAGTAAATTAAATTTAAGTGGAAAACTACGAATACCATCCAAGTTCCACCAATTAAGAAAATAAGGTTATGCACCCAATAGATTACTTCCAGAATATGACACTTAAACCAAACTATTTGGTGATGTTTTTATGAGTTATAATGAAATTTTTCCCTCAATTGAATTTGATGATTTAATTAGCCAACAAAATTGTACAAAAGATAACACTACAATTTGACATCAAACACCAAAGTATATATGTCACTAGCTTGAGCTCCTACTGCCATTAATCCCAATGATTAGAATAACCATATAAGAATATTTTCCAGAAAAAGAAAATATAATGAAGCCATTACTGACTTGTCAATGACCACTAAAGAAAATATATCATTGGACAAGTTTTTAGACATAGAATGCAGTTTCAAACTTCCAAACCAGGCCACTTAGTCTCAAAAGCCAAAGTGGTTAACACTGTTTGGTGAGCGGCTGAAGATATTAATAAATTGAGAACATGAAATATCACCACCAGATCTTCTCTTGCAATTAAAAAAAATAGAAAAAGAAGAGTTTGTGTCAACTACATGGCCCTGGTCATGGAACAAACTAACCTGGTGCATTTTATTTTTGAAGATCTCAGTTATGAATTCAAGAGAAGCATAAGAACATCATTATTTGTTTAATATTTGTGTGCACACTTTTCAGATATCTCACTAACATAATATTCTATCACAGAGACAGGTGTTTACTTTAAATTAGCCAACCATCTAGTTTGCAAAGATATTCAGCTTTGAATTTAGACAAATTTCAAAGAATTCCAGTATAATACAACAAAAGACCAGAAGTTTTCACAAAACATGCCTAGCATGCATCCTCTAACACCTCATAAATGATATATTTCAGGAATATTTGTTTACCAAATACAAACTTGTAAATAAAAAACAATCTACAAAAATCTCAGTGACTACTAAGTGAATTATACCTTATAACAAAAAGCATGCAAGTTCCTGCATTATGATATTCGTTTCCAAAATATGATGCATATTTCAACGCAGGAAATCATATTAATTGAGATTCTTACTTGATTGACACCCCAAAACTGTATACATCTGATTTTTCAGTATGTATCTCCTTCTTTAATATTTCAGGTGCCATGTAAATGAGTGTTCCAACCATATTTTTTTTGTGGAAACCACCGGTAGGCTTGCCATAAGACTTCCAATTTTTGAGTGAAACTCCCTTAAGATCATTCTTGTATACTGCCAAACCAAAATCGGCTAGGTGTGGACACAGATTCTCATCAAGCTGCACCACAGACAAATAGTGTAACTCTGGTGATGCTTAAGCACCAAGAAAGGTCATATTCCATTACTAACTTTTGCAAATATTAAAAAACCAAATGAAGATAAGACGAGAAGATATGGAAGACAATTACAAGAATATTTGCTGGTTTGACATCTCTATGTATAATCCCGAGGTTATGCAGGTATAGCAAAGCCTTTGCTGACAAAAAGGAAGTGACAGGAAAAGGAAGGAAAAAAAAAAAAAGAAACAAATGTCAATTTCTCCATATTTAAAGTTCTGCAAATCTATTTGTATGAATAATTTAAACTTTGACATAGTAAAATCTTTTAACAAAATTTCAATGTAACATAATTTTGAGTTGATATAACAAATTACAAATTTTCTTCCCTTCCATTTTTGACTCCTATTATCCCCAAATAAGGGGGGGAAAATTTATAATCTCCCTTCTATTTTCTTTCCCTCCACTTTCTTACCTCCCTTAGTTTGATCAGAAAACAAAGGCTAAGTCTAAAAGTTTTGAAAAAAACCAAATATTATAGAGTAATTGAATATGTGAACACAGAAATATATAAAGTAATTAACATAATAAAATTAAAATGAAGCTGAAGCTGAAGTCATATTTATACCTAACTGGCTTGATATCATAAGCACATGATTGATACTTGGAGTCCATTCTTCCACGTGTAACTTTTCTGCAAGATTGGGAGATTCAGTAAAACTCGAAGAAATACAAGTAATTGGGTGGCTTTGCATGAGCTGCAACCAGTGTTGCTATTCCCGAATGATCCAGCTTACTGCATTATTAAGTAAAAGGGAAAATTAAAAATTGTAAATAAAAAAGTGCTAACCATTACGAACGTTAAAACTATTTACAAGAGATCAAAGTTAACTGCATGTGCTCAAAAACATGCATAGTCATGTATCTATATATATAGAGAGAGAGACCACAATAATTGCAACTCCTTATGAAACTTATCAATGTCTTCTGATGTAGACAACATGGGTTTCTTCACGGCAACCTTATTACCATCCAGAGTTCCTTCATAAACAACACTCTCTGCCCCTATATGTATAATCATCATTGCAAGACAAGTTAAAAGCTTTTCACTAAAAATAAGGATTTATATATATACTTAAATTAACAGCTCACAAAACTAGGAAAATGCAAGACTTGAATCTACTTTTTGGTCTAAAGAAAATGCAAAATCTACGGCTACCATGTGGGAAGGGTTTTCTACTGCTATAGAAAGAAATGATGGCCTCCATTTATTTACTTATAAGATGGAAAACAGAAAAAGTGAAATTTTAGAAGTAAGAAAGCATAAAAAGAGGTTGAATTGCAGAAATTTAAGAGGTATTACCTCTGGCAATTGGGGAGAGGAGACGATAAGAAGAAGGTGGGAGATGCAGAGGAATCGAATTGCTCGTACAGCAACCTCTAATGCAGGTATTTGGCTCCATAATCTCCATCCCCATGTCTATCTCTGTGCGTGTCTTTTTGATGGAGAAGGAGGAGGAGGAGAAGAAGAGGAATAAGAAGAAGAAGCAGAAATAGATGAGATACGATGACAGGCAGGCAGTAGGAAATTTCGTTTGGCTGTCCTTTGTGGACTGTGTTCGGCGGCTTCTGTAACGTCTCGGAATTTTATTTTTGTTGTTAATGTTAAAATATATATATATTTTTTTTTTTTTGGTGGTTATATATACAGTGCTACCAACCAACCATGGTAGTTGGGGGTAGCTGCAGTCAATTTAATTTTAGTTAAATTAAATTTATTATTTTAACCAATATAATTTGACATAAAATCTGTGGGGAGGTTTATTTATTTTTATTTTAAATTATTTGGTTATAAAATATAATTTATAATTAAATTATTAATTATTTTCTTAATTATAACATAAATAAGGTTTTTTTTTTAATTTCTCACGAGTATCTCCATATCCAAAAAGTCTAATCACGTTTGAGATTCGTAGAAGTCCATCTTCACAAATATTTTCTTGAGGACTCGAATCCCTAATTTACAAAAACCCCTTGATCGTTGAACTCAATCAAAATAAATATTAGAAAGGACACTGAAATATTAGTTTGATATAATTTATGGTTTCACAATACTTTTAACAGATTTATAAAAACAAATATAATATAATGTATTTCTTTTTCTAAACAATAAATTTACTCTTTATATATACATGTAATTTCCTTCAAAATAATATTTTTTTAGTTAATGATTTTTTTCCTTTTAATTGCTGAAAATAAAATTTTCGGGAAGCTTGATATATGTTTAGTTAGTAGTAACCAGATAACAACTAAGTAAAATAACTTACTTTAATTATTAATCTCGAATTTTAAGTGTTTACTGTTATTAATTTAATCTATCTAGTCATCATATAATTTTAAACTGCAAAACATAACATTTTTAAATATTTTAAGCTTAAAAATATGATGAAAGAGAAAAAAAAAATGGAAAGGATAATATTGATGATGATAAATACACCATGTTTTTACACACTTATTTTTTTTACTAGCTTTTATGACACACACGTTGCATATAGATCATGTTTATAATATATTCATATATATTCATCAACAATTAATGTACATAGTCAAAAAATTATAATTAACAGAAAATAATACTCCATGTTAACAACATTAAATAAAAAGATAAATCCAACAAAAAAATTTAGTTCATAATATCATAAAAATTATATTCTTAATTTTTTTTTTAATTCATAGCATTTTTTTAAAATTTTAATTTGTAATATTATAATTATTTATAACTTATTAAATAAAAAAATTGAGTAGTTCAATCTTAATTTTTTGGATATATAGTAATTGGCAATTATAGATTTATTAATATTAAAAAAGAATTAGAACATAAGATCAATAGTCATAAAACAATTACAATTCTCTATGTTAATATCAAACTGAAGAAGAATCAGAAAAGAAGTAAAAATAAAATAAAATAAATAGTTCATTTGAAGCAAAATAATAATTAAAAAGTGTTTATGTAATAATAAAAACTAATAAGGATATTTAAAAAAATAACATTTCTTCTACTAGACCACTTTTATATTCATACAAATAGATAAACTTAACAAAAACAATAAATAAATTCAAAATATATATATAATTTTTAAGATGGAAGAAAAACAGTAAGTATAATCATGGAAAACTATGCTCTTAATATTTTTTTAAATTTATAGTATTTGAAAAAATAAAAAATCAATTCATAAATTTTATAAGACCTAAAAAATATTATAGTTACTAGAAACTTATTAAACAGAAAAAAATGTGATATTCAATCTTTACTACTATTGACATATAATTATGAAAAAAATATAAAAAATTATGAATTAAAAGTTAAAACAACAATATTATAAATATTATTTTAATTTATAGTATTTGAAAAAATAAAAAATCAATTCATAAATTTTATAAGACCTAAAAAATATTATAATTATTAGAAACTTATTCAACAAAAAAAATGTGATATTCAATCTTTACTACTATTGACATATAATTATGAAAAAATATATAAAAAAATTATAAATTAAAAGTTAAAACAAAAATATTATAATTATTAAAACTAATACTCTTGATATTTTTTTAATTCATAGTAATTTTTAAAATTTGAATACATAAAAGAACAAAAAAAAAATTATGATTATTAGGAATTTACTAAATAAAAACAATTGAGAAATTCAATCTTAATCACTATTGACATATAATTATTGAAAAAATTATAAATTTATTAAGATAGAAAATAATTAGTAAAAAAGAAATCATAATTCTAAAACAATTACAATCCTACTAAACTCAACTAAACCTTAAATCTCAAATTAGTTGGGTCAGTTATATGAATCATTTTCCTTTATTCGCATCGATCCAATACATCATTTTCGATAATGCCTAGAGCATTCATATCCTTCTCAATAATTGTCTTCATGTAAGTTTCGGTCTCCCTCTATCCACATCAAACACCTTTCACCTACACCAACTTACATTTTCTAACTACAGGGTCCATTGGCTGACGTTAGATATGTCCAAACCAATGTAAACGATTCTCCTCTATTTTCTCTTCGATAGGTGCTACCTCCACCTTGCTATGGATCTCTTCATTTCATATTATATCCTTTCTTGTATGTTCAATCATCCATCTCAACATTCGTATTTCGGCTACTCTTATCTTATGTGAGCGTTGATTCTTAACTGCCTAACATTCAGAACCATACAACATAGTTGGTTTCACTGTCATAATATAGAATTTTTCTTTCAACCTATTTGGGATTTTAGGATCATATAAAACTCTCGAAGCACTCCGCTACTTCACCTCCTGCCTTGATCCTATGGTTCACATCATGCTCAATTGAGTAATATTTTTGTATAAATGAACCTAAATACTTAAACACATCTTTTGTAGGGATTGACTGACCATCTAAAGTTATTTCAGTCGAGCCTCCTCTAGTGTCACTGAAATCACACTCTATATACTCATTTTTCGTCCTACTCAACCTAAGACCTTTAGATTCTAGCTAGTTCTTCCATAATTCTAGTTTAGAATTTAAACATATTTTAGTTTCAGTTTACCAACACAATATCATCAGCAAATAGCATGCACCATGAAGTCCCTATCTTGAATAGCTAAAGTAAGTTCATCCATGACTAAAGCAAAAAGATAAGGGCTTAAGGATAAACCTTAATGGACACTTATCGTGATCGAAAACTCCTCAGTCATACTATCTATAGGTCTGCATCCTAGTCATTACTCCCTCATACATATCCTTAATAACTTCTACATATTTAGTTAATACTTTGTTCCTCTCAAGAACCCACCACAAAACTTATCTTGGCACCCTTATCATACACTTTTTCTATATCAATAAAGGCCAAGTGAAGATCCTTTTTCTTTTCTCGATATATCTTCATTAATTTCCTAAGTAAGAAAATAACCTTCATTATAAATCTTCAAGTATAAAATCAAATTGATTTTCATAAACTAGAGTCTTCATTTATAAGTCTACGTTCAATCACTTCTTTCCCAAAGCTTTCGAGTGTGACTTATAAGTTTTATTCCGCAATAATTCGTACAACTTTGAATATCTCATTTATTCTTATAAATAACGATCAACGTACTCTTCCTCCATTAATCGAGCAGTTTCTTGGTCACTAAAATCTTGTTAAAAAAGATTTATGAGCCAAGTTATGCCAATATCTCCCAGGCATCTCCAAACTTCAATAGGAATATTATCTGGTCCTATTTCCTTACAATTTTTCATCTTATAAATAACTTCTTTAACCTCTTGTGCTCTAATTTGAAGAACAAATCTACTGGTCCATATCATCGAAAGCATCATCTAGTTCCTGATAGTAACACTAGACTCTCCATTAAATAAGATATCGAAGTAAGTTCGTCATCTCTCATTATTCTCATTTTCCTTAACTAAAACCTTGTCCCTCTCATTCTTAATGCATTTATTGCAATTTAAATCTCTAGTTCGTCTTTCTTTTTGTTTTGCAAGCCTATAAATATTATTCTCTCTATCTTTTATCCCTAACTTTTGGTAAAGTCCTTCACAAGCCTAACTTTCTTAACCAGCTTTTTTAGTATCTTTTCTAGCTTATCTAAAACAATTCGCAATTATTCTCATTTCAACACTCAATGTAAACTTTTATAACACTCTTTTTTTTTGTTTTAATAGCTTGTTGGACTTTTTCCTTCTACAACCATGTCTCCTTAGTTTGTGGTCCACATCTTCTACTTTCTCATAACTCCTCTGTAGCCGTATTTCTAATGCGACTTGCTATCTCATCCCAAATCGTATTAGGCTCGCCCTACATAATCCATGAGTCACCATGTAACATTTTTTCTTTTAAAAAAGCAATCTTACCTCCATTCAAATTCCAACATCTAATCCTACTACTCCCACTACTTCTATGTTTTTTCTTCCAATGCTTAACACCAACAGCCACAACCAAAAGTTTGTGCTAAAACACTAAACACTCATCGAGCATAACTTTATAATCCTTACATAACACCTTATCAACATTCCTAGTCAGAATAAAATCTATTTGGCTCTTATTAGGACTCTCGTTTTTTAAAGAATGTGTTGGCTACAATCAAATTGTATGCAACCGTAAAATCCAAAATACATTATCTAACCTCATTACTATCTCCATAACCATAATCCTTATGAACTCTCTCGGAAACCCTTGTTAGTACTTCCTACATGGCCGTTCAAGTCTCCTATAATAAAAAGTTTCTCTCCTAACCGTACTTCTTAAACTATCTCATCTAAGTCTTCCCAAAATGCCTTCTTTGTAGCCTCTTCTAGTCCTATTTATGGGGCATAAGCACTAATGATATTGAAGGCCTCCTTAGTCTATCATCAATTTCAATTTCACTAAAATTATTTTATCACCTTCCTCTTGACTTCTACAACCTTGTCTTTGAAATTTTCATCAACAATAATCGCAACTCCATTCTTATTCCTACTATTTCCTATGCACCACATCTTGAATCATATTCTCTTTATCTCTCTTTCCTTTTCGCCTACCTTCTTAGTTTCTTGGAAGTAAGCAATATTGATCATTATTCTACTCATGGTATCTACTAGCTTTCTCAATTTATCGGTAAGAGTCCCTATGTTCCAAGTAGCTATGCGAATCTTATCTTGGACTAGCTTATTTACCCTGCACCGTCCTTCGATGCAAGAACCCTTGCTCATTTTGCACCACAATCGGTTGCCAGTTTAAGCACTACTAAGAATGTGACTTTCCAACCTTTGCTCATTTCTTACCACACCCAGGGTCTGATGTCATGCATCGCTAAGAGGGTTATGCCCTAACAAATATTCGATATGATTCATCTCATAGGATTTGACTAGTTTTACTCGTGGCTGTCAACCTATCGCAACCCTCTTCCTGTACCCGGGCTTGGGACTGGAAGAGTAAACTTAGGCGGAGTTAATTACAATCCTATTGATATTAAAATGGAGAAGAATTAGCAAAAATAAAAAAAATAAAAAATAATAGTTTATTTGTAGCAAAATAAAAACTAAAGGTAATTATGTAATAATAAAATTTCATAAGGGTATTTAAAAAAAAATCAAAATATCTTCTATTAAGCCATTTTATATATAGTATAAATAAACATTCTTGGTGAAAATTAAACAATAAATATTGGTAGAAATTATTTTTGGCCCCTTAAAATTTTATTGGAAATTAATATATTATCCTTAATAAATTTAGTTTTTTTTTTCCTCAAGAAAGTTAGTATTACCTTAAATTATTAAGGAAAATTCATCAAAATAAAAGAATATTAAATACTAATTACTATCAAAATAAAAAGAATTATAAGAATTAATCTTTTGATGAAGAGCAAAACATATTTTTAATGTATTCCTGAAAAGTAAGGGCAAGAATATAAGTATTTATGTCAATTGTTTATTTTCTAACATATTATGACATTGGGTTGCGTTCATCGCCAGGCATCCAAGAGCTTATTTGGTTTGGGGGTGAGGTAGATTATTTAATTAAAATTAAACTTTTTTTTTTTCAGTTTTGAATTTTAATCAAAATTAAACTTTTTATATAATTTTAATTCTAATTAAATTACTTTTTATTTTATTGTAAATAATATATGTTTTAAAAAAAATAGTACTTCAATTAAAATGACTTTTAGCATTAAAAATTATAAAATAAGATAAATTTTTTATCTTTCATACAAATAAAACTAAAAATTTAATCACGACAAGTTATAATAAGTTCATCTTTAATATTATCATGATCTAGTTTCTTTTTAATGAAATTATGCTTAGTCATAATAGTAATACGATATTTATTTGTTATCTGAAAGAATATGTGGACATATTTGACAAAATAGAAAATTATTTCTTTCTAATTCCAAATACTGCTTATGCAATGATTGATAATTGAAAATTTCGTTCTTTTGGAACCTGTGCGATGTCTATATTACAAAGATGATAGTATATGTCACATTTGTAGGGTGATGAAGACTGAGTTTGATAATGTTTCTTAAATAGATGCTTTGGTTTTTAAAAATTCAATCATTAGATGTTTGGTTAATTTTTTCTTTTGGAGCTTTTTGTAATTTTTAAAAAATCATAAATATTTTCAGAAGTTTTAAAAACTAGCTTTGATTTTTCAAAATAAAAAATACAAAATTATCTTGGTAATTTTATAAAATTATTAAATATATCTTTAATTAATTTATAAACTATTAAATTTTTCTTTTTAAATTTCTCTTTAATTAATAATATTTATTTTTTTATTTTATAGTTCATAATAATTTATGACTTATTTTATCAAATACATTGTTAATTATTTTTATTACCTTCTCTTTAATTAATAATATCTATTTTTATTATTTTACAATTCACAACAATTCTAATTTATTTTACCAAATATTTTGGTCATTAATTTACTACTTACAATAAATTTTTATAAAAATTTATTAAACAACTTTTTGACAAAAACAGCTTTTTAAAAGCTTTGAAGCCACGTCTTAAATAATATATACCTTCTTTTTTTTTTTTGTCTGAAAAATAATATATACCTTCATGGGTGTGGAAGATTGGATGAACAACTAAATAATATCCACTCTGTTGTTCCTTGTGGGCTTTGTGAACGGGGGATTTGCAGAGAAGGAATGTTCATAAGGGCGCTGGGAATAGCGTTGTAAATGAAAGCCTCGCTCGTTTTGCCATTGAAGACCACAACACAACAAGAAAGAGGTACTATTTCTTTTGATTTCCGCTTCTTACTTGTCTTTATTTCCTGATTTGCTTAAATGATTGATTAAGTGGGTTTCATTTAATTGAATAAAACGAATTTCCTCTTATGGGTTCGTAGCTTTTTTGTGTACGATTTGTTCTATTTCCTAGATATTCATCCAATTTCTATCTTGTGTATTTTTCATTATATTTGTGAGCTACTTTTTTTTTCTTTTGTCGTTTATATCATTTGTATTCTTATCGTGTTAATGTAAAAATGACTTTATTTCATAGTCATGAAAGGTGATTTAGTTTGACACTGAAATTTCTTGATCAGATAATAAATGTTAAAACTTTTTCATATATGGTCTATGTGATACTGATATACTACAAATGATTCATATAAATACTAGTACCTGCTTTTATATATCTTGATTAAGAAATCTCATGTAATGACTGTATCATTTGCTATTTGGCTTCCTACAGAGGTAGAAGGATTGGAACCTAAAGCCCTTACCTTGCTTCTGAGTTTCTTGGTCTCTCTGGCATACCTAATAGGGATAACTTAAATCCAATTAAGTTAGTTTCTGTCAACAATCCAATTAAGCTAGTTTCTGTCAACAGTTTTCTAGTCCCCTTACAACCAGAAAATAAATCTTGAAGTCAGAATCAACTAGGTTATAAAGAGAATGTAAAGAAGAAATATATATTGGAGGGACCCAACAGGTATACTATGTACGTGTGTTGCTGTCAAATACACATTACAGGATAACTCTTATCATTTACTTGAAGAAAATGGCGTGTCAAATGATAGCCTGGTGATAAACTTCAATTTACAACATGGGACTTAATTAATATATGGGAAAACAGCCTGCAATTTGTCTTCTGACTAATATTTTCTTTTAGGGCCCTATGGTTGTGTTAAGTATAAAAGTAATTGACCAAGCAGTTCACTGGATTCATTGGTCATGAAATTTATCTACATTACAATGGGTTTATCATTTTTATTGGAAAATAATGAGAAAACAGGAGTTCAGTGAATGTTAAAAATATCATGGTCTCCTTCTTAGATCAAGGATAGTAACGGTACAGGTACCTGTGTTAAGACTGCTCCATCATCCCCATCAAAATATATCTTGGTTTTATTGGGCATCAAGAACTTCCTTCTTAGTTTGGCCAATCACCATGCTTATTTTTGAAGTTATTTCCATTATATTATCTCAATGCTTGTCTTTGGAGCTGTTACTTTTTTGTCTCTCTTAGTTGATTTCAGTTAATTAGTCTCTAAAAACTTGCTACAAGCTAAAATTGTGATCTCTCATGAACATGTGAAGTAAGGAAAATAAGAATCAGTTGAAACTACTCCTCTATTAGAGAAGATATGACATTTCACCTTATAAACTAGTGAGTGGAAGAGGGAGAACCTTCCACCATGTGCACACAGCGCAGTGTATGCTGCAAGCCTAATACACAAAGCAGAATTATTGCTTCCCTTTTTTAAGCATAGATGGTGAAAATAACTAATCAACTTGCTTGTCAATTTTTTCTCTTCAACAAAGTTGATTAATTTTAATTTGTGATACCTGCATGCTTCCCCATCATAACCTCTTTCAGTATTTGAATTTTAAAGTTTTAACCAATTTATATGGAAGTCTGATTTTATTTTATTTTATTATCTGTTTTTGATGCAGAATACCCCTTCTTCAGTTTGCAAGGGTGTTGAAGGCTAAAGACAGGTGGTTGCTGGTAAGATGTATCATCTTACATTTGAAGCAATTGATAAGCCATGGATGAAGCAGTTACAGGAATTCAAGCATGCACGAGTCATGACATCCCTACCTTTACCACTTGTGATCTTGGTGCTAAACAAGGTAATGCATTTTAATATGTTTATAAGTTCCAACTTCCAATATATCAAGGAAAGTGCATATCTTTCCCAACTGGACGGGTCAGATATTTCAGGTAGCACTGTATAAATTACAAAGGTTTGTTGTGATGCGCTGCATCAATCGTCTGTCTTGTAACAACTATGCATGTTATAAACAGGATTGTAGGACGGAAATTTTATTTGATCCAGATGGAACAAGTTCAATCCTGACTGTTTATATCCTTATATAGTGCTTTGGAAAAATGTGCTTGGCATTAAAAGCCTGTTTCTGTGTAAATTTATAGATGATGCCTAGTGAGTACTGATTGTTTCAGATACATATGTCATCTATAGATTACCTTATTGTGTTTTATATGTAAGTATATGAATTGATTTTGACTCAATTTTATATGTAGAATACTTTCATGTCTTTTTTGGTGTCTTGGCAATCTAATATAATACTGGATGGTGATGCAGCAATATATTATGACATGCTTGAGACCTTCTGCACCCTCTGTGTATCATATATGATTTGTAATTTTGTTCCGTCTCCCTTATGTACTGGTGCTTTGTACTAGCATAAAAATCGAAATGAATTTGTGTGAAAAGCACTAATGAAATAAGCTTGAAAGACTGGAATACAACTAAACTAACAAGGACCAATAACCTACTTAGTATGTTGACATTTACTTGTTCAAGTATGAAGCTTGATGCATTTGGATAACCAAACTAAAAGATATTGCATTTCTTTGAATAAAAAGATTAGTAGATGATTACATTGTTACTAACAGAGTTAAAATTGTAATTTAACATACCAAATTAGATTTTCTGCATAAACTCGAGTTTTTTTTTTTTCTTTTGTCCAGAAAATATCAATTGCAAAGTTGAAAATATAGTTGAGTTCAACATTCGGTTCAAGTTTGACTTGAAAACCTTATAAAAGAACATTTTAGTGGTTAATTCAGGTTGACCCCCTTCATCTTATTTCATGATTTGAAGATTTGGTTGTGACTTGTAAAACACTACTTATAAACCTAGACCTAATTTCCTCTTGTCTACAATTCCACAATTTGATTGTACAAAATCTGAGGGGGCAAAAACATAAGTAACTTGAAGATGAATCCAATATAAACCTTACAAACATTGTGTTTCCAATGACAGTTATACAGACATTGAAACTGTATTGCAATATTGTAAACTATCAAGAAATAGTAATATCGGAAATTTCGAACCATCTAGTTACTCCGTACACATATCAATATCGAGAAAATTAGATATCAGCAGGCACACGTTTATACAATTCTGAGGGTAGCCTAGGAGTGGCCAGGGCTTGTAGAGGAGTCCGCATATAAGTGACCAATCCTGGGTTCTCTGACATGTCAATCTCCTGAGGCTTGATACCTTGAGGGGGGCTCCAGGTGAAATGGTGCAACAAGTGTCCCAACATGGATGCCACCAAATTGATACCAAGTTGTGCACCGGGGCAAACCCGTCTACCCGCCCCGAAAGGAAGTAGCCTGAAATCATGTCCTTTCATATCCACATCTTCCTCAAGGAACCTCTCGGGTCTAAACTCTTGCGGGTTCTTCCATACAGCCGGATCACGGGCTACCGCCCAAACGTTTACATGCACATTGGATCCCTTAGGGATGTCGTAGCCACCAATTTTCACATTGGCGTTGGCCCGGTGAGGGAGCATCAGTGGGGTTGGAGGGTGCAATCGTAGAGCCTCCTTGGTTACACATTGTAGGTAAGGCAGGCTTGAGAAATCGGATTCGGTCATGACCCGTTCAAACCCAAGGACCCGGTCTAGTTCTTCTTGAGCCTTTTGTTGTACTCTTGGGTTTTTTATTAGCTCAGCCATGGCCCACTCAACTGAAATTGCAGTTGTATCCATCCCTGCGGTGATCATGTCCTGCATAGCCAAGAAAAATGGAACAATTATTTGGGGGATGACTAGAAATGATATGGACCAACAATTCAAAGGAAGAAGGAAATTACTTATAACATACCCAAAGGAGACCAATGATGGTGTCTTCACTAAGGTCATATTGGTCTTGCAATGTAAGCAAAGCATCAACAAAATGTTGCTTGGCACCACCAAGCTTACGAGCCTGAGTGTGCTCTTCCATAATTGCTCTGGTAAGTTTGTCCCTGCGAGCATTATGCTTAGCAAAAGCCTCTTCCTCTAGTGGGAACATCCACCGTAACCAAGGGATGTGCTCCGCCATGGCTAGCGATGCGCCGAGCTTTAATCCGTTGGAAACAATAGCCTTGAATTCTACTCCTTGCTCGTCCATCACACCCTCAGAGTTCACAAATCTTTTCCCAAATGCTAGTCTTGTAATGTTGTTGAATGCCACTGCTCCTAAGTACTTCTTCACCAGCAAACTTTTTCCCAAATTATCTTGGAAAAAGAAGAGTTCATTAGTCAAATTATGTTATTGGTACAAACAACATGGTGTGACAAGTTATATAAATCAATATAAGTCGGGTGACTATTAGTGCATTAAGTATTTTATTTTGTTCACGATTAGAATAAATATACATAAAATTGTGAGTTTTTCCGATCGGTTGAATAGTAAAAAAAGTCAATCAATCTCATTGTACCAACAGAAATTAAAAAACCGAAAATACTAATTGTTTATGACAATTAAAGCAATTATACTGATCACAGGTGCCGGAAAATTAGGTAGACTGGAAATATTTGGTTGATGTCTGATAATAATTAAGGGTGTCCTATGCCCTATCCCCTATGTAGATGTGGATGAAAAGAACATCTCAGATTATTAAAATAGGTCCACACTAGTTTTTTTTGAAGAAATAATAGTGAAAGGAAAGTCTATTTAATTAATATGATATGTTGCATTCATAAATGTACTGTCCATATCTACCAAAAAAAAAAAAAAAACCCAAGTGTTCTTCTACTCACATAAAAGTCAACCAATTTTAGCCCCATACACATCCTGAAGAAATTTATGAATATTGACCTACCAGAGGGGGAAAGAAAACTTATCTATTAGTATTAATTATTAAAAAAAAAAAGGCTTAATTCAACAGTATCCACACCATTATATATAATAACCAAAACTTGTTTGCTAATTCAAAGCCAAAATAATAGAATAAATTAGCCAACTACTATAAAATTATATATATATATCTTATATTTTATTGGGTAGTCTTCATCTCATCACCTAGCTATTTTATTAAAATGTGGAAGGATTCGTGTTACCAATTCATTAATTAGGTTAATTTATTTCATTTTCTTAAATTAAGAAATGAAGCAATCGAGTTCAGTTATTTTTGGTGTGTAGTTTATAAATATGACAAATTTTCTCAAATTTTGAATACACAAAAATAAAAAAATAATTTATAAATTCATCGAGCTTACTCTTCATTCAAAAACACAAACAAAAAAGAAAAACCCTTAATTATTAATTGGCACAAATTCTCTTATTGGTATTTATTTTTTTTAACCTTAAATTTGGTAAGTAATCATAATCTATAAAATAGTGGAAAAACTTAAGTAAAGTCATAATTAGGCAACATAACCTGATAAATTAATGACTTTGATCTCATCCTTGCTAATAATTTAGATTGTCGGTGGGTTCTAATTTGAAAGAATAAAAGTACAATGAAATAAAAAAGATTATCTGATCCAGATTTTAACAAATAAATAAATAGATTTTCAAAATGTGGGTGAATCGGATATTTAACAATTATACATGTGCTCCACTGCTCACTAAATAAGAATTGAGTCGAATAGAATATAACTTTTTTTTTTGAAGTGACACGATTATTAAGCTATGAAAAAGAAATCCGTATTATTTAACTTTTAGTGGTGTCTAATAATCTTATATTATAAAATTACTTTATTATCCTTCCGTGGACCTTTATTAGTTTGCTTCTTCCTTTTCCTTTTTCTCTTTTCATTTAAGGAGTCATATTGTTGACTTTGCAATGAGAAATTCAATTAAGTATATAGGTTGGAATCCCACTTCTATTTTGAATATTAATGAAATATATATATATATATTAAATGAATCAATAATTTTTTATTTTATTATATATCCAATTAAATGTTGACGTGATTTACGTATTTTTTGATTCGTTTACAATATTTAAACCCTTAAGGTTATTTTTTAAAATTTATACCAATGTTTTACACAATTAATCAGGTGATAAAACTCTAATATTAGTCATCATACCTTAAAAGCATAAAAAGAAAGAAAATAAGATGAAAGTAATCTCCTCAAAATGTAAGTAATAAATATAAAAGATTGAATATTATTAATTTGTAATAAAATCAACCAAAAAAAGAAAAAAGTGGGCATACCAGGATTGGTGCAGTCCTTGAAAAGAGATTGAACCATGGCTGTAACTTCATCTTCTCTAATAGGTCTCAATGACTCCAGGCGTTTGGGAGAGAAAAGCTCAACCGTACAAACCTTCCTGACTTTGACATAGTGAGGCCCATAATCGGCCCAAATGAGATCTTTGCCATCTCTGCTAAACTTAGCTGCTGAACGACTTCTATGTCTATCAGCTAATTGCTGGTCATGTTCTTTCAAAACTTCTTTAGCCAACTCCGTGTTCGAAACGATCACGTTTAATGTCGATCCAAACCAAACTGATATAATTGGACCGTAAGCTTGAGCCCACTCCGCAAAACAACGGAACCGAACCGGTTTTATATCGTAAAGGTTTCCGACAACCGGCCATGGACGTGGACCGGGTGGGAGCTTGAATCTTAGCCGTTGAAAAATATTATAGCCAAAGATGAAGATGATAATGGAGATGGGTATTAGAGAAAAAGAGAAAAGAGCCATTGAACAAAAATTGTTTTTGTGTTTGTGTTTGTGTTTGTGTCTGAGAGAGGTTGATATATATGAGAACAGAAAGATAGAAAGGGGGTTGGTGAAACTTTGGTTTTGTTATCACACGTAGCAGTGGCATCTAGATCTAAGTTGGAGTGAGTGAAGGATAAAAGTAGGTAATTTTGTTACGTTAGCAAAGAAGAGTGTGACACCCCAATTAGTGTTGTGAGCCAAGTGATGGGTGACCCAACATTGGAAATATTTAATTTGTGGGTTTTGTTTTCATGTAAATCATTTACTGGCTTTAATTGTAGTTGAAGAAAAGAATAAAGAATAAAGAATAAAGAATGACCAATAAAAAAAGATAGTGGGTGTTATATTTTTTTAATATTGGGTTTGTCTATTTTTTAAAGTTAAATTATGTGATTTTTTAGAATTACATTAATTTTCAATTTGGTATTCTGAGAATTTTTTCAGTTAATTTTATATTTTAATATTCAATTTTTTTTTATCTAGTTCTATTATTTCATTTACATGTTATGAATTAATGAAATAACTATACTCGAAAAAAAATATATAATAACATTAATAAGTTATTTTATACCTTGTAAAAAAAATAGTCATTTTATCATTAAATTATATAGAATTAATTTATTTATACATGATATAAGAATGAGAGAATATAACTTAATTAAATTTTTTTGAATCCTAGAAAATAAAATTGACCAAAAAAATTATTGAAATATTAAATTAAAAGTTGAGATAATCCTGAAAAATTAAATTAAATTTATAAAAATTCTAATCTGTCAATGATTGATTCCTCAGGTGAATGTTAGAGTTCACCCAATAATTTCTTTTATGTCCTCCAAAATGTTCTCTCCCAATATGCCATAATTAAAAAGAAAAAAAAATATTTATATTATGAGATATTATTTTTTTGGTTTCTACATTGTTATGAGACTAATTTTTTAGATTTTGACAGAACTAGAATACCCTCCTAATAATTGCTTGATCAAGGTTGTGTTTTATAGTTAGAGTGTAACTCGCTTATCACTATACTCAACTTTATTAATGCATAATGAGACACTTTGTTTAAAGGAATAAATTAAAAATATATTCTCTTAATAACTAATAAATGATAACAAAACAATAATATTTATTCACATTAAAGTAGTTGTGCAAAATAAGTTTTGAAAAGTAATAACCTTTTTTTTGTGATTAGCAATATTGGTATGGTAAAATAGTTATGAGCTATGATTACATTTTATTTAATGGAAAGAAAAAAAAAAAAAAAAAAAAAAAAGCTCCCAAAGGGACTAAAACACCCCTTTTGAACTCACCAAACACCAAATGATAATTAAAAGTCTGTAGATGAGATTGGAGCAATTAAAATGCAGCATAGAGATGGTGACGCGTGGAAGTGCATATATATTTTGAGTGGTTTGTATTTCACAGGGTGGTGTTATGTAGTTGGTGAGGTGGGGATTTCAGACTTTGCAAGTAGTACTATTTGTCTGTTCGGATTGTCAAATCAACCATGTTCCATACATAGATCAAAAAGGTTGGTGAAGCCGTAGTAGACCTTTCAATTTTGTATTTTCTAGTCTACGAATCATGACTTTTCTATTTTGTAATATAAAGGACAAAATTGAATAGAGTTCGAGTTAAAAATATTTTAAAATTCAGAGTTATTATAATTTGCAGTAATATTTTGTATTTATATGTAAATATAAAAAAATCAATATTTAATTTGTGTGTTAATTAGCAATCATTCAACAAAAATAAATAATGTGTTATGTTTTGATTCAAAAAATTTAAACTAAAGTGAGTAGAATATTTGCTCAACTTCTATTAACTCAATAAAATTTTGTTGAAATAGGTCCAACGATAATGACAAAACCAGGCCTACCAAACATGGTTGCTGGTACAATTGTAAAATATTTAATTTCACATTTTTCTTCTCTTTCTTTTTGGTCTTTTTTCCAAGACGTGTTTTTTATTTTATTTTGGTTAGTGAATGAAGTAGGTGATTGTGGTTCAAAGTTGGAGCTGTTGGGACCCACTAGTAGTTGGTATTGGTATTCGTATTGTTGGTTGGTGAGATGATGATATCTCGGGCTTTATAGAAAGTGAAACATGACGATCAAGGAGATAAGAATAAGATTATAAAGATATGCATTTCTGAATTCTGATGTACCTAACCCTCATTTTGATCATTTTTTTTTTATTTTAAATTATTTAAATTCATAAAATCAAAAAAATAAAATATATATTTATTAATTTCGTATCAGATAGAGATTGATATTAATTCCGTATCAAATCAAGATTGACTTGAACATTTAGTTTACACATACTTAAGACTATCTCAATCGAAAAGTGGGCAATTCAATCGAAAATTTATCCACCAACCCTTTTCAGTAACAAGGGTCAATAGTACTATGAAAAGTATAAATGCTATCCCCATGGAAACCAAAATAGAATTGGTTTACGGAATCCTCACTCAAGTCTCAACTGGCAGCTTTGGAAATGATACGTGCAAGACAATACAGCAAAGTCAACACAGCCCAACAAAACCATGATAAAAGGTTTAAAAGACAGGAAAACAAATCCAAACCAGGGAAACACTGAGACAGCTTTCTTGGTTTAAAATCAACTCTATTTGAAATGTCATTACAATAAAAACTCAGTACATTGTAAATAAATCAAGAACTATGAAAGTACAGCCATGGCATCAGAGGCTCTTAAGGCAATGTAGTCAGAACCATCTTTCCCCTTGAAGTCATTTCCTGCATATTTGGAGTACAAAACTGTGTTCCCTGAAACAATCGACAATTCTTTCCTGTTGCCTCCCTCATCAAGAGAGCCAGGCCCAACTGCTACCACCTGTTACATAACCACAGAAACATAGATTATAGACTAATCTCACTCTCGAACAACCGACAATTTAGAAAATAAATTGTAGTTCCTATCTATTTGTAGGATAAACGCTCGATGTGTTTGATATGACTCTGAGGAGTCACTAATAAAATTAAGTCTGGAGGGATAGATGTTTAAGGAACATAGGAAAAGGAGACCCTATGTTATGTACCCTGAGGTCCAGGTGTGCCTAAATAAACCGAAAAAACAAAAAAGTATAGACTTATGTAGTAACATTGTTCCTGTCTGTTTTAAATTGAGGAAATATAACATTGTAAATGATTATATATCAGGTCATTCCTGAACAAGTTACTTTAACTACCAAAAAAAAACTTATGGCTAATAGTATTTAACACCTTTGAAATTATAAAACCCAGAAATATAAATCACAAGAATAATTACCATTCCAATGGATGGTTTCTCCTTAGATGCCCCCGTAAGCAGCAAACCTCCTGCAGTCTTCTCCTCAGCCTCTGCAACCTACAAGCAATTGCAATGCATAATTCTATGATCACCATTACTTTCACATGCAACCAAAAGAAAAGAGACATGGCATGATATTTAACACCCAGAGAGGGAGGAAAAAACATAGAAAAGGGATCAAACTTACACCCTACGGATAAGAGCATTCGTTTACATTTGAAAACATGAATAAATAGAACTTAGAAAAGGGACAAAATATTCAAAATCTGAATTCACCCTATAATAATAGCATTTACAAACATGATCATCATTCAAATTTATTCTAACAGAAATAGCAAACTCTGAATAGGAAGCATACCTTGATTAACACTCTATCATTTAAGGGTTTGAGATCCTTGATATCATCTGTCTCAAGAATACCAACTATGTCATCATCCTTCAGTATAAGATGCTTTGAACCATTAAACTCAACCTCTATCCCTGCATACTTTGAATACACAACTTGTGTCCCATTCTACACAAAGGAGAAGTAGTATACTAATTAAAATTTACACAAAGTTAACAAAGAAAATTAGGAAGAGCTATAAAATAATCACCTTCACGCTAACATCCACTTTGGTCTCCCCCAGTGTCTTCCCCTCTCCAACAGCTACAACTTCACCTCCTTGAGGCTTTGTTTGAGCAGTTGTTGGAAGTAAGATCCCACCATCCGTCTTCTCCTCTACAGTCTTGATTTTAACCAGCACTCTATCACCCAAAGGCTTAATGGAAGTGTACTACATGAGTGAAATCAAAAGATCATATACTAGTTAGCTACAAGTAGCATCAAACTAGAAATCTATCTTTTTTCTTGGGGGGTAAGAATGGGAGATAACATGAGTCAAAGCAGTTGATGGGGTTATAAAGGCTTCAAACCAGAAAAACCACACGAAGTCCAAGGAAATATTGTGCTAGTTTAATATGAAACACAAGGATAAAACTTGAACACCAACTCATGTGTGAAACAGCAAGGTTTTGGAAATTTATAGCAAACTATGCATGCTTATAAGACAGAAAAAACAAAATAGCATGACTCTTTAGGTGAGACACAAGCTCAGGACAGAATCCCACAAGAAATTGCAGGTGAACAAGTGCTAATGCCAAATAGTAATAACTAGTATTTTTCTTTGAAACTCTTCTTCTTCTTCTTCTTATTATTATTATTATTTTTATTTTTTTACAGATATTAGTAGGAAAACTGACCCCAACCAGTTTGGGATTAAAGACTTAGTCGAGTAAATATTATTTGAATAATGATAATGAATACTGAAAATGTCCAAACAAACGAAATTATCCCAAATACATATTTTTTTTAGGCCCATCCCACACTAGGATGTCCAACCATCACTAATAATCACCAAAAAGAAAAACATGTCCCTAGGCCACAACCCACTAATCCAGTCTTTTCAAATGTAAAACAACACTACCAAGAGCAATAACAACATTATAATCACTATTACCGAGTCAAATATACCTTGGGGGCCACAACAGTGGCAGCATTGACAACCAAACCCTGAAACAATCTCTGGGTGAGACCTCCTACTCTCAATTGCCCAACAGAAGAAAACTTCACAGCATAAGGTCGAATCCCCTGAAATAATGGCAAGTTCCTAGTCGAAATTGATGATGATGTAAGCTGCGCTGTTGCCATTCTTGTGTCTAGTCTAAAATCAGTCAACAAATTAAAAAAATTTAATTTCAACTTAAATACCCAGTTCGTTTACTAACAAAATACATGCAAAAAAAAACACAATTGGAAGCAAATTTCCCATATTTTGTGTTTGAGAATCTTGTGGGAGTTCATTTCCTTAAAAGCTTAAAGGATTTCAGCATTTTTCATATATAACTTAGCTGTGTTAAGCCTGTTCAATAATCGAAGCCCAAAAAACTAAAATTTAACAGTAGGCTCATAACAAGCAAGGCTTTCAACAAATGCAAAACAAAGATAGTATAAGCAGGGTTACCAAAATTCGCTAATCCCCTGAGAATTTCGAACTGAGAAAAAGTCAACGTCCCAGTATATAGCGCCGCTTCTGTGCTATATGCAGAGAGTAGGAAGTAGGAGTAGCAGCACTCGAAGTGTCAAAAACCTAGATATGGTTGCTAATTTCTGGAAGATTGCTTCTAGAAATTTTAAATTCAGGGGGAATATGGTACTTACAATTTTGACGAAGTAGGAACGTGAACTAATGTGTTATGTTAGACTAATAAAAAACTGTCATACTACAAAAATAATAACTTTTAACAAAAAATTCTTAGTTTACATTTTAGAAAAAATATTTGAAAAGAAATGTGAATGTTATTAGAATTAAGATTCAATAGTTATTGTGAGTTCAAATTCAAAATTTTATTCGAAACCGAGCAAATTTTAATTGTTCATATTTAATATTCAATTCAAGTACATGAATTCAAACTCAAATTTATATAGTATAACATCTAAAATTATTGTGGTATGACAAATTTTTTCATTTCATCTTTCTTTTCCTTTTGTAAATAAATCATCATTTCATATGCCCATTTTCATGATGGATCTGTATTGAGGTTCTCGCCCGTAGTTTTTTTATCGGGATTATTTGCACCCTTTCTTGGTGGTTTTAGTGTATTTAGTTTGATTTATCTTCTAATGAAAATTTATGATATGATTTGTTATATATGAAACAACAACTTTCACTTTGCTACAATACTTATACTAGATGTCTAGCTAGAATGTTGTATCCTCAATCACATATGACGAAAATGGAGTCACAAGAACATGAATTTTGTATAGCAGTAAGAAAGTTAAAATTAATTTCTAAAATAGCTCTAAGGGTTTATAATGTTTTTAATTATGATACAATGGTTTCTTTTTTTATTTGATAATTATAATACAATGGTTTCTTTTGTCATTTGAGCTATCACCCTTACAATCTGTTGAAATTGAATGGCCCGTTGTATAGCTCATTGCTTCATGACTTCACCGGCCCTCCAATTTCAACTTCTGTGCTCTGCATACATATGGGTGGAAATACTATAAATCATATTGAAGAACAATTACACATGACAAGTTCTCTGAGATAGTGATAATGAAACAGTTCCTCAGCACATATTTACATTGCCCAATATGGATGGAAATACTATAAATCATGAAGTACAGATGTATGCAAATGTCACCTTAAAGTTTCTGTCCTGAAACTCTGAAAGTAACAATTTATTTCAAGGTCCTAAACCAATTAAAATCACAATGTGATTATTACTTCTAATGAATATAGATTAAATCTTTCCAATCCAAAAAGAAAAAAGAAAGAACACGCGAAAGAAGAAATTGGAGAGGTCTTCAACAGATTCCTTGAAGCAATTACATTACAATGTGATCATTGCTTGTAAAGGTTCATCTCTCCAATCTAAAAGAGAAAATAAAGAAAGAGAGAACACTGGAAAGAAGAAACTGGATATATCTTTAACAAATTCCTTGCTAACCCATCTTTGAAAGCATCGTGCTAAATATCTCAGCTTGGCTTCTACTGTATTCCCTTTGCTTAACTTTTAGTTCCTTGTACTCGAGTTTCATGTCTCTGATAATCCAGACCAAAAGAACAGTTATGACTAGTGAAAATCTAGTTTTCTCAATATCAAACAAAATTTGTTACCTTATTAAAATGCACTGCAGCGGTAAGAGCATGAGTTAGAAAGTAAGAAAGTTAAAGAGGCAGTGATTGCATTGAACTTACCTGTTATTTGGATCAATTGTTAGAGCTCTCTTGATATCATCCTCAGCTTTCTCCAGTTCAGATGTTTTTAGATATGCTTGGCATCGTCTGTAAAGAGCCTTGACATTCAATGGTTCCCGTTCCAAGACCTGTCAGGAAATTAAAGAAATGTAGGTAATTAGGCATACAACAGAATTTTAACTTGAAGTATTTTGTTAACTGATCATGATGCAAACAAGCTCCCTAATGTCTGTTGCAGTCTTGCAGTTCATAAAAGGGTTCATGGTAACATTCAAATACCACGTGCTGGAAAAGAAAGCCTCCGTAATCATTTCTCCAATAAAATTTGGAAAACTTCATGCATCCACGGTCACCAATGCTTTTCAGTTTAGCAAATATTTATTTATTTTGGATATCTCAGTTCAACAATGCTGTATTCTTTGTAGATTTGTTCATAGCTAAGACTCAGACACTCAAAATGGCATGGTTAAAGCAGAAAATGCCCATATCAAGGGAAACAGTGATGCATGGGATCAACCTAAGTATGGGAGACCTCTAAGGAACCAATTTACTTCTGGAACTAAAGCACATGACATAATGTAGCAGAAATGTCAGATGATTTCAAGATAAAGAGCTACGTGTTCGATAATTTGGATTTTAGAGATTGGTACCTTAAATTTTGACAATCATCCCTTCTTGACTTCTGTATTACTTTTCATAAAGAAATAGGGTCGAGCAAAGCAAGTTTGTCAGGATATCTAAAATATTCAAGGACAATTGGAATATGCATGACGTGCAGGAAACAAGCATTATGAATATATGGGGCATAGCTGGCTGGATCAATATGATGAGAAACATCTACATCAGGAGTTTTGATGCTCCAATTGAGTAGTCTCTTACAGACAACTAGAGATGAGTTCCTACTATTAAATCCATCTATTTCCAAATGCAACATGCTTGAAGGCATAGGAAACCAGATGCATTATTTTTGTGACTTGTGCATTTATGCCAGGAAGGAGGACTGAGAGCAGAGGAAACCTTTGTACATAGTCTGGAAGCTTCAGCATACTCCCCCAATTTGAGTTTACAAGCTGCATTATTCAGAGTACAAGATAACCATAAGGCAGTAGCTTGATGCTTCGCCTCATCACTAAATGAGTGATTAAACTCAATAAACTTTGCAGCCTGCAATAGTATTGAGAAGGTTCTTTCAGTTTGCATTATTTGCAAATATAAACCAGTTTATGCAAGACTTACTAATAGTGTATTATTTGCATATAATATATTATCTCTCAAAATTAATTTCACTGTGAAATCTTTCATGGGTGACTTTCCTTCTCATATTTCTTAGACGCACGCCAAAATTTCCCAGCCTTGAATAACAGGTTACCATCATGCTTCTTCCTTTCAGAAGCTTCTATTTTCTCTTCAGTGTCCATTTTCCAAAATGGCTTTTCCTGTACATAACAAGTTGTCTCAGAACAAGATAGCAAAAGATGCTAGTCTGCTGGTTTCTCTTTATATGCATTTTTCAGAATCACATAACAATCAGGTTGCAAAATTGAAAAGAAATGGTGTTCTACCAGGTAATGGAATCACTCAAAAATAAAAAAGCACAGCCAACAAATAGGTTGATAATAATGAATTGAATATAATCTACTCAGTTACTTATCCAAAGCCGATAAGATTAAATGAACAAGAATATAAGGTAGAGGAAAAAGCTGAAAGAAACAAGATGCTGCATTGCCAAGCATGATTATTAGTTCAGGAATTACAGAAGTAACCCTTTTTGTTTGCAGTATAGCATTTAGGTATTAGCTTTTTAGTGCTGAAATGACATAAGCTACAGAAGAAGGACGAACCTTAATAAAATCAACCAACTCGATTTCATGATAAAGAACTTTATCGTTAGAGTTAACTCTCATATTATCATGGTAACACAAGTAGTCGCCATTTACAGTCACCAGGGCTTGTTCTCCTTTTTTCATCGTCATGATTGCCCTTTCTAAGGCCTCATCTACTTGTTCTGAAAAGGTGTAAGGGAAACTAGACTAAAAATACATTATACTACAAAATAAATGAACAACAAAAAGCATGACATGAGAATACCTTCCTGGATTGTGAACTCAAAAGGTTGCTCGTCTGATCCTTTTCTCTGAATAATTGTTCCATCTTCAAGTCTACTCAAGTATATTACTGAGAAAAGTGAAGCATGAGAGAACTCAAATTACTGATCTTTAACTTCTTCAGAAAATTAAAGGTAGAAGTGACACTAGTGATATTGGCGCAGTTATGTATATCAAATGATTACCTTTCACTTCAGAACCTTCATTAGGACGGTCAAACCCCTCACCGACTTTTTTAATTTTTTTTAGGACTTTCTTATCTCCTGTGACATCAGTGACATTTTTCCATGATACCAGCTCAAGGTCAATGGTTAAATTAGAATCCACATGAAGGCAACCATCAATTTCAGGTCTGAAACCATCTGAAACGGAATTTTAATTACTACATGGTTTCAGCAGACTGCAAAACTCAAAGGAATGAAATTGGAGCCTCCAATTAAGGTAATACTTTAATATTTTGTTTGAAAGAGAAAAGTATAGCATTGTTAACTTACACGAGAACTTTACAGCTAGCTCTGCTTTCTCACCCTTTCTCATCGTTTTCACTGCTTTGCTCATTGCAGGACATAGATAACCTGATCCATTAAAACAACACAAATACACATGCACGAGTGCACATATATAAAGACACATGTGTAAGTAACACACTGACAGCCAGAACTTATAAACCCCTCTTCAAGTATATTCTGAGCAAGCACAATACAGTAAGAATAATAAAGCAAGTTCAACATACCATCACCTATATTAAACTCCACACCTTCCTCAGATCCAGAGACAACCATTCCACTCTCTAGCCTTGCCTCATACTTCACTGGAAAAAAAATAACAGAACAAATTTACAAGATTAACCACACATATCCAACAAAATAAAGCAAAAGTCAATTCAACTTGTGAACTTTCCAGTAGAATTTGTCAAAAAAATGGCAACTTATACACAAAAACATTTTTATTTTCTAGTTTAAAATCCATATCTTTTCAAACTTCGAATATAAAATAAGATAATACAGTTCCACATAAACAATCTACTGGTCATCTCATAGCGAAATCTTGATCCAACTTAATACAAAACATCCAAATATCTATCTCCATTTCTAATCCTTCATAAGATTTCTTTGCATTCCTCCTATATCACTGCTAAGACATGTTCAAAAAAATTTATATTTGTTTGGAGTTGCCAAGTTGTTAATCTTTTAACTTTTGGTACTACCAACTGATCAATTGATACACAACTAAATACTTCACTTTCTTAGCAACAGATAATAAATAATAATATTACTATTACCTAACACCTCATCGGCTTCTCTGGGAGTAGCCCATCCATCTCCCTCCTTTATTATCTTCTTCATTATTCCTCCATCCCCAGTCAAGTCCCTGATGGCAGTCCAAGACAGCATCTCAATCTCAAAAATGAGATTTGAGTTGGGAGGAACTAATGGTGGAGAACCTACTTCACCATATGCCAATTCCGATGGTATTTTGAAGATTGCTGTCTCTCCCTTTTTCATAGAGGCAACTCCTTCATCCCAACCTTTGATAACTTCACCTGAAACCAAGCAAGTATAAAAAAAAAAATTGACTGCTCTCATTAACTTCAAATTAACATCCCCAGAATTTGAGGTTTCCATTTCTAAGGCTACATTCTTGAAATTGTTGAGAACAAAAAGAAAATATTTTTCTTTTTAACCCCAAAGTTTAATTTATTGGACACACACAATTTGAGTTTTGCTAAACCCCTTAATCATAATATTTAACTGGAGCAATTGAATACTTACATTGGCCTAATTTGAACCTAAATGGAGTTTCTTTATCATGACTGGATTCAAGAGATGCCCCATTCTCAACGTGTCCGCTGAAGTGAACTGAAAACAGATAAATTCCATTAGAATTCAATAGGTATTTGTTTGGTTGCTGAGAAAGTTGAAGATAAAAAACAAAAAGAGAGAGAGAGCAAAATAGCAAGAATTTAATTACCATGAGGCTCTTCCTATTATGGGTCTTTAGATATGTTAACTTACCTTCCACTTCGTCCCCAGGAAATGGAGTTTGCCAAGAAATTCCTCTTTTGAGAATCTTTTTCGTTAGTCCTTGTTTTCCAATTTCTATCTCTGAAAATTCTGACTCTTCATTTTTCACTATTTCAGTTTCCAAAGAGGAATTCAAGGAAGACAACGCCATCCAAATCCAAATCCAAATCCAAACTCACCCACTCAAACACCACACAGCAAGAGAGAGAAAATGGGAGAGGAGAGTTTCAACTAAAATGATAGATAAGCCGTTGTTGGTTTCCCTCCTTTTGAAGCTTACAGTTAAAATATCTTTCTTTTTTTTTCTTTTTTTTTTTTTTCTGTTTTATCATCAATATTACATTTTTTTTTTTTTTTGAAGAAGAAAATTTTGTTGAGAATATTTTTTCTAATAAGGCAACACATGATTCAATTTTTTTTCATTGAATACTTAATATTTTTGTTCATAACCTCAACTTTAACTCATTTTTATTTAAGGGACTAAATTTTTTTTTTTTATTAATTCATGAGGCACTTTAATAGTAAAAAAAAATTGATGACTCGTATAATGAATTTATCTATGTTTTTTCGGATTCGGATTGTCTAAAATACAAAATGTACTTTTAGAGGATAAAGTTCATTAATCTTAACTTTTGTCTAAAAAAACTAACAGTTTAGCTATATTTCAACACCTACCCTTAAATACTCTATTTTCAAAAATAAAATTTGACATTAATATATAATTAATTAATTAATTCTTTTTCACATGTATCATTTTGATTTTTTTATTTTGCTTGGTTATGGAGAAAAAAAAAGTAATTTTTTGAACATATTAATTTTTATATATGATATTTTTATTTTTTTTAAATGAGAAAATACTATATTAAAAGGAATCAAGTTTTTGACATATTTAAAAGAAAAAAAAATTCAAAACATGTAAATGTAAGGAATCAGAATAAATTATAGGCAATGAAATTTTATTTTTTTGATTACTTTAATCCAAAACCACCATATGATATTATGTAGATCTTAATTCTGGTTAATGTACCTCTGAGTTTCATTTCTTCTTGTTGATTTACTAAGATTATAGCAACAACATAAGCATCCTATCTGTAAATGTATCATCACAGACTAATCCAACTAAAAATCATCATGTTGTGAAAGAGTTACCAAGAGATTTCTTGTGTGTTAGTACAAGTTATTGAACTGTAACCATATAACTGTAATTTTTCCTAAAATCCTTCTAAAGGATTTAGGTAGAGTTTGTATTGTATGTACAAAAATTTTCTTAATGTCCTTTAAGTCTTCTATAAAGACTAGCCATTTCCTTTTGTATTAGACAATCTACTACATTAGAGATTATGTTAATATTAGAATTTAATCATAATTAAACCTAATGCCTAACAAATTATAACAATTAAATGATTGCCCCAGACTCTCCTAAATTGAATATCGTCTTATTGTGTGTGACCCTTTAGGTTCAAACTATCGATAACAGTATGTATATAACTTTTGCATATTTATTATTGGACCCAGCCTAATTAAATTAGAACTCATTTTAATTATGTGAATTAAACATCTTTTTAGTTCATCACTTAGTTAAAATTAAATAATTAATTATCAAGAATTCCTTACAAGTCAATATTAGTGTCCAACAACACATGGTGACTACCATAATAGTATGAATATAAAGGTGAACTTTTTGAGCCCTTTCCATTTATAATTACCGTACAATTCAATCATTCTATTATGCAATATCCTGATTAAATCTATTTATGTATGAAAATAATAGTCAAACTCTATATTTAATTATATGTTTCTAGAACTTTAGATTATAACTTTTTTCAGGAAATTAGAAACTCATTTTCTAATTTTCACCCTAATATGACTATAAAATTTGAGTTATATCTTATATAGATCACATATGACATTCTCTCACTGTTAAAAATAATATATTCTTTATTGCGCATTCACATACTTTTCAGATGCAAGTGATTATACCTACTTCATATTTCTTAGGCAACTCATTATTAGAATCAGAATTGCATCAAAGTATATTGACGTATATATAAGATAACTATGATACATTAGGTCAAAGGACTATTTGCACTACTATAACATGAGAACAATCTAGATATATTGACGTAAAGAGAAACTCCTCTCAATCGAGTGATTTCAATGAACTCATTTTCTAATAAATACCTTACATATATGTCTTAGTGTCTCATATATAAGTGATTATGAGATCTATTACTTCAACTTTTTAAGCCAACTATATATGTACTAATATATTCGAATGCACTAATACTCTCTTGGCTTATTTAGTGATCCAATGATTAAAAACTTGTAAGAATTAAACTTACATCTCATTAGCATGATAGCATCATAATTCTTATTTTCATTACTTTAATTCTTTAGGCTCACGATGATCAATTAATAAATCTTATATATGATAATATTTGTCACTTATTTAATTAAATAAATATTATTATCTATTAATAATAATAAAAATAAAATTGCATATAATAGTAATATCTCACAACATTAATTGTCGTTGGTTTTAGGGAATACAATTAACAGTAAACTCCAAAACCAAACCAATAAACTTGTTAAAAGAATAGCAAAAAGAAAATTGAATTAATTAATATTATTGTCAAGTTTATTTTGGAAAAAGAGCATATAGGGATATGGTGTTGAAAACTAATCATTAGTATTTTTTTAAAGGGTAGAATTAGTGCATTTTACATTCTAAATTGTAAAGTGCGGGATCCTAATATAATTGTGAATTAGTCAATTTCTAATATCTCTAAGTTTTGTATCCAATTCCACTTAATGAATCCTTTACAAGTAAAATATTCTTAACAAAATAGAACTATAAACACTAATTTTAAGTTTTAAAAAAAATATTAAAAACTAGAGGACCTGATTGAGAAACTCATCAATTATGAAACTAAAAATTAAATACTTTTCTTTTTTTCCTTTCAATTAGTCCAATGAGAAAGGCCGTTCCACAGATTTAGTGATGAGGCCCAGCTTGTATTGTACCCAATCCCAGCCCAAAATGCTACTTTAGCTTTGTCCTTCCCAAATCCATTATCAACTCGGGGGCTATGTCAAACTGCAGTTTTCTAGAGGCCCATGCATTACCTTCTTAGATCTAGACTGCTAAGAATTTTCCTTTTTATTTTTTTTATTTTGCTAATAACTAGACTCTTAAGAATTATTTGATACTCTTAACAAATAAATAATTCAGTGTGCTGAATTAGGAATAAATTAAAATTAAAAAAGTGACATATCGATCTACAGAGAGACACATTTTTTCTCTAATCTCTATGTATAATAGAAGGAAAAAAAAAGAAAAAACTCATTCTTTATATTTCAAATTTCAAAAAAATCATAAATAAGTTTACATCATTAATAAACTCTAATTTAATTTTTTCTTTAAAATAAATCTTTTTACCCATAACAATACATATAGTACCAAATTTACCCTTTAATTGATATGCCAACAAAGTTTTAATTTCTCTCTAAAATTAAAACTCACCTTTTGAAAGTAAAAACAATATCCAATCAAATTTAAGATATAAAATATTTTTATAAAATAAAATTTTACTTTCAAAAATGAGTTGAACTCTTATACTTGTATTTTAAAATAATTATAATTTTTAAAACTAAAATTTAATGGGCTTATCAATTAAAGGGAAAAATTAGTACCATATGAGTTGTTATAGGTAAAAAGACTTATGTTGAAAAGAAAAAAAATATTTATATTATGTATAAATACATAAGTGGTTTGATGATATAATCTTTTCGTTTCGAAAATACCCTTTATAAAAATTTAGTTTCTATTTTTCATCCATTTTTATTCAACTTCTAACTTTTTAATTAATTTTACATAAATAATTTTTTAAAAGTGATAAGATTGTTTCCCTAATTTTTCTCTATCTTAATAATAATAGAATTGTAATTGTTTTCTCTATTTAGATTAATAATTTTTTTTAAATAATAATGCATTTTAAGTACTATAATTAAATTCTTTATATTTGACAAGTTATCTATAATTTAACACAATATTTAAACACTCAATCTCACTTTGTTTTATCATAAGAATGTAATTGATTTTTTTTTTCTATTTATATTAGTTAATTTTTAATAATAATAAACTCTGACAAAAATTAAATTCTTTATATATAGGTTATCTATAATTTAATACCATATTAAACTCTCCATCTTACTTTGTTTTATCACATTGAAGTCTTTCAACATCCCGCATGTGTTGTTGTTGATTCCTATGAGATATGATTATGCTTTGCTTAACATCTTGATTATTTCTTCAATACTTCACCAAAAAAGTAACCTGATCTCTGATTAATTTTTAATTGTAATATTAATTTTTTTTTTCTCCATAGTACTTTTTTCTACATTTTGAAAGTATTTTCATTCTATTTGAGTTATATTACTTTGATAAGCATTTTAGGGAAAAAAAATATATAGGCATGCTATTAATTGTTCTTATTTATGTTTATAAAATAAGGAAGTCTTGTAATATTTTTTAATTTAATATTTCAGAAATTATTGTTTTTTTAATTAGTTGACTTTAAGGAAAAATATGAGATTATTAAATTTGAAGTGATGTTTTGGGATCGTTTTAAGAAAAAAACATACTATTTATAATTCTTGATAGCAATGTAATGTTTAATGTATTTGTGATAGTAAATTTAATGAAATAAGTATATATAGTGCTAGTGATTATTTGACAAAATGAATTTGAGTTGTTTCTGTGAAATAAAATTTTCTTATTGGATTCTAAGTATGAAAAGGAATATGAAATATAGATGGAGGTTAGAAGATGAAAGAAGAAGAGAGACTTTCTTATTTTTATTTATTTTTTGCTTTGGTGGGTTGATACTGAATATAACATGATTTTTCAAAGTGAATCTCAACCAAGATCTCGGCTTTGACATTCGTGATCAAAACTTTTTAACATCTGGAAATGTTCTTGTATTGCTACTCTTAAAGATGAATGAATGTGGTGTATTTAATTTTTAAGAATATTTATTTTTTAAGTATGGATTATTTTAGTTATTTAATTATTTATCTAATTATATTTTAATAGTAATAATAATTAAATTGAATCAACTACATAGTTTAAATGTTTTTTGATCAATTCTTTAGAATTGTATTTAAGTACTCCTCTACAAGTTTATAATTAAAATGGACTCAGTGAAAAGAAATAATTAATTACATAATCTCATGTATGATAAATACATTCACTCTGATTTTTTTTTTTAGATTAAAAATAATTTGTAATTGTGTACTTGAATTTTTGTAAAATAATATTGTGACTATTTGTTTTTCTTTCTTAATTTTCATCACTAACAAACCTTTTGAAGATCATCTAGATATGACTCTTTTCTTTAAGAACAATATATATATATATATATATATAAATATGCTCATAGTGAAAAGAAAATTAATTTTAAAAAGTATTTTATATGATCAAATTAGAAAATTACATTGTATACAAAGTTAAGTTTCTTATTACCTTTTAAAAAATTACATAATTTAATGGTCATATAAATATGACTAATCACATACAACGCACTTGATATACAAATTCTAGTAATAATTTAAAAATAATTTTTATTGATCATGTAAAATTATTACCACATGACTCTTTTAGAATAAACATAAAGTAGAGTTTTTTTTCTTACTTTTCCCTATATAGAATTAGACCTAAATGAAGATATGTGTGAGAGAAAGCACTCCCAAAGTATATTTAATTTCAATTTTCTTTCTCTTTTTTCTCACGTGGGATGTGGTGTACACAACGGAGGATTTGAATGTTAAACATTTTTCTAATTATTTATTAAATTATTGTAATATTGTTAATTGTTGAAATTGAGAATTATATTATAATATTATAAGCGGTCGATGTAAGTAATATCTTGATAAATAATATATATATATAGAAAGATGTACTCTCTAGGTATAACTTTCAAATATTTATTACGTATGGACCAATATGAATCTAAGCAACATGACATACAATTAATATCTAATAATGTGTATGAATTGAAAGCTACAAAAAATGATGACAACATACCCATTACAAAATAATTATTGAACAAAGAGAATAAAAGAAAAATAAAATAAAATTACCCAAGTGGGAAATGATGATTTCATTTGAGCATCTTGTTTAGTGTCCCTCTGCAGTACCACAATTAAGGAAGAGAGAGAGAGAGAGTAATTAAAGTTGTTATATATGTGGAGAATCGTTTTTGAATAATCAATTTTCAGTGCTTGTGATGTCAATATATATATATATATATATATATGCAGCTTGGAATTAAAGTGGAATCGATGCTGTATTAGTCATGATCCATTAATCCATGATAAATGGAACCAAGAAAATGATTGTCCACGATTACATTTTATAGCCACAACATTTCTTTCTTCATATATATCTCCAAATGTGTGATTGTGTTGGAGTTGATATACATAGTAAGCACTTGACTACCAACCAAAAGCATTTTTAAGTGAGAAAAATTTACGTAGAATGATTATGTACACCATATTATTTTTAAAATGAGACAATAAATTTATGTCGTGTGATTAAGTAAATCCACCTCAATACAATATATCTTGCAATATTGATCATGATAATGCATAACATGATATGTATGTGTACGTATGTGGCACATTACGATTGTACATATACACGGCATTAGAAATTTTTTTTATATAAGTTTGCAGTGTTGTTATATATATACTAACTTTCGTGGCACATGTATTGCATATGAATCATATTTATAATATATACATATCTTAAAAAATTGGAAAAAAAAATTCATTTTTTTTGTAAGATTTGCAACTTCTGGATAGGAATACATTTTGTTTTAAATTGCTCTTCAGTAAGCTCTAAAATATCTATAAATAATTAACAAATATATAAATATATATAGTGTAATGACTTATCCAAAAAAAGACAATATGTAAATCTTAATAAAGTATAAACATACCATATACTTCTTTATGAGACTCCATAGTAATGAAATGACATTTGTCAAATAAATTCTTAATCTTTTTTTATTTTAAAAAAGACATTAATCATACCAAAGATAATGGAGTATTAATTAATTACTCTTAATTAGACTCATGGTTCTTGGTACATAGAGCTGATTGGTACATAGAGCTGATGAATGGCAATATGTTACCAAATATGGAAGAATGTAAATAGTATAAGAGTTTCTTCTATTGATCCATATGATAAGAAGATAAGATAATAATAATAAATAAAAATAGAAACAAAATCAATAACAGTACTATATATATAAAATTAACTATGCTTTCTCTTTTAGAGACTCATGCTATTATATATAACATAATTAGACAATTTTAAAATTATTAGAAATTTCTGAAAAATAAAAAATAATTCATATTAGAACAAAACTCTAATCATTTAATTTGAAATATATTAAGTTTTAAAAGGTCAATTTCACTCAAACTTTAAACATCAAGAGGGTACGACAATATTGAAAAATTAATAAGTATAAAAGGTAAGATAAAATATCAAAAATTTATTCTTTTAAGGCTCTTTTATATAGAGCATAGATTTATATCGTCAATTTACATGAAACTAAGATTTGCTTAAAAGATTTATGTTGATATTGGTTCCAAACAATATACTGTATAAATTGAATTAATTAGCAGTACTCAATATTTTATTTTTCTATTGGAAGTTTGATGTAATATTTGGAAAATAAGAGAAGGTTCAACTTAATCATTAAGTTGCCTGAGTATAGTGATCCAAGTATTTACCTGACAATAAATTATTTAAGAAAAAAAATGGTTTAAAAATTAGATTAAATTAGGTCGGATATGTGTCTTACAAGTAAAATGTTTTCTTGGATCGACGCGAATGGAGGAAAAAAATTCATATAACCGATCCCAACTAGTTTGGGATTTTAAGGCTTAGTTGAGTTGAGTTGAGATGTGTCTTACAAGTATATTAAGATTAACGTGAATCAATAGTCATGTTAAGTTAAACTTAAAAAAAAAAATATTAGTATATAAATGTACCAATTAATTTTTAAGAAAGAATGTTCAAGGAAAAACACTTAGCACAATATTATTGGCAAACAACATTATAAATATCTTCAAGTAAGAGGGATATCTCAGAAACTGTCAATACACTTTCAACTACAAGTCATTTTCTCTCTACAATTATTAACTTAGGCCGGAAGTTCACTCCAGAATCCTGCTCCTATCTATTTGTGCAGGTATTCATTTCGACCACTGAGAGACGATTCAGCTTGGATAAATGCTGCACTAACAAATATATATGTCATCTGAGCAATGACTGTTCAGCACTACGAAAATATTCTCATATTTTAACTGTTAAGAGCATGACCCTTATCTTCTATCATACTTTTAACCACCCCAAAAAAAAAAAAAAAGATTATGACTATAATTAATAGACCTAGATATACTGATTTTTTTTAATCAGTTCAGTATGTAACTAGTTAAGTCAATTTATAAATGGCAAAGCCAACTACGTGATATTCATATTAAAATAAGTGCATGCACTTGTTGAGTAGTCGCCAATCAATATTTTCTTATGAATTAATATTGAAAACATTATGTTCTCTTACTGTTTTTTTTTTTTTACATGATTATTTGATTTGACACGATTTTAATCTAATATAATTTACTAATTATTTGTATCAGTGTTTAAGACCCGAATTGACTCTACCGATTGAAATATCACCCGGATTTTATTACATACTAAATTAGACCTAAAACCTGAAATAGCAGTGCAACAACCAAACCTGGATTGACTCTGTAATATTTAACTAAATGAAATAATGATCTAAAATTTGATTATTTTTTCAAATCATCTTATAAGCCGAATTTTAAAACATATATCCTAAAAAATCTTATCCAATTGAAATGGATATGATCCTGCTCGATCAACCAATAGATAAATGTGTGAATCATATATAGTTAGGGGAGAATTAGGTGGTGAACCCACATGCATACCTTATAAATTTGGTCACTTACAATAAATTGATGCCAATAGTGATGGAACTTAATTGGAAGTTGAAAATGAGTGAGGAATTGGAATAATTTTATAATTGTACAAGACTTATGACGGTGTTAATTGGCTTCTAAAGTGCAAACATGCATCTCAGTGGTAAAGTTCCAAACCCTTGCATCACTTTGTATCTTTTTAATTGGATAGGATTCTAGCTTTCAAATATTATTCCCACCTGAGAAATATATTCGTTAGGTGAGTTAGAGAAAAGGAATAGTATTTGATATGCTTTTAGATTGAAAAGAATCCTAATCTTTAAAAGAGTAAATAAATCTATTATAAAGAATTATATTATACTATAATTAAATAGAGGAGAATTATTTCTGAAATTAATTGAGTAGAATCTACTAATATATTGTCCAACTTCTTCTTCTTCAAAAAAAAAAAAAAAAAAAACACAAAAAACATTTGAAGGCTAGATCATTGGTTTAACTGAATTAATATAATTTGTGATACTCTGTAAATAGAGGGCATGCTATCTTTGTAGGTTTTGACGCGGATTGTAAATTAATGCAATTTCACTAGAAAATTAGAGAAGAGCCCGAGCAACATCTTTTTCATTTGTTGTATATATCGGTATAATTAGTAATTCGAAATGAGAAGATGGGGGAGAAAATTTTATTATTTGCTAAAGAGAGAGACAACTTATAAGATTATAAAATTTCAAATTAATTAATTAATTAAATTGAGTCTCACACTTAAAGTGATTTTATTCTAAAATTGTATTTTTCTTTTAAATTTCAAGTTTTGTTGTGAGACTAATTCCTTAGACTTTGTTACGGCTACGATAACCCTCTCAACAATTATCTTGTCCAATGTTCGAGCTTGTGTTCTTATCTCAGGAGTGCAACTCGCTTACCACAGATAAATGTAGTAATCGACATTTTATAGTAGCATGCTCCTTGTGTTCCATTCCTATTTCCTACATCTGATTAAAATTTAAAATTTGAGTCAATCATTTAAACCTCAGTGGTATCCGCATCAGATGTCAGCAATTTTCCCACCTATTTGGCAACATTCACAGCTGTGACTCAACAAGTACATAGAGAATGTAAGAGTAATTTTGCAATCTTTCCATTTTCCGTCCATAATTTTTTTGCAAAATGGCCTGTTACACTCGTGAAGAGTGAAGATTACATGCCCCACACTTTTCTCTCACCAAAAAGAAGAAAGAAATTTTAAAAGTGACATAGTGAGGATGAAACTACAAAAAAAGAAGAAAAGTCATTCTCAGTTTATCTCTCCTCTCTTGAACTTAACCTCCTTACAACCTCTGTTATTTTTCCCTTGTCTACTCTAAATTCAACTGGGTTTAAGCTTTTGGTGCTTCCATAGAAATCATGGGAGGCTGTGGAATTGGACCACTAATGGCTACCACAGGCAATGACTCCTCGCTTGCTTCAGTATTCTTTTGCAATTCCATGTGATTTGCTTCTATGTCTTCCATCACTGTTACCATCTTGCCATTTCCTCCAGTACCCTTAATTGGCTCTGGGATTTCCTCTTTGTATTCCTTGTACTTACCCCAGAGAACAGCGTAGAGCCCGAATACAATTAAAATTGCACCAAGAATTCTGAAATTTCCAAAAGAAGTAGTAGATATTAGTATGATAATGATGCTCCATGAAAGCTACTAGTGCAAACAATGCTAATGAGAGACAAACAAAAATTATTTATTTGCACAATAATGGAAATTGGGGTCATTTGGATAAAGGAATAGCTTTGAGACTTTTTGGTCTTTGTGAAATTGAAGGAAAAAGTAGGCAAGTTTGTTGAGAAACTATAATGGTGGAATAAATTCCGTTTGATCAAATTGTGAAAGAAATTTACCCTCCAAGGTAGATCTTTTCGGCGAGGATGAAAGAACCCATGACAGCCACAATGATCATCATCAAAGGGCTGAAAGCAGTGCAGAAAACAGGCCCTCTTTTCTTCATGACTCTTCCTTGAACATAGTAGGCTAGGCTTGATGACACTATACCCTGCTCATGAAAGTTATGTATGTTATTCAAAAAGTTACTAACAAGCAATTTTGAGATCAAGAAAGAGAGAAAAAGGCTTACAGCATAAGCTGCAGCAAGAAGATTAATGTCCCAACCAATAGTCCAAGCAGAAGGTTTGTGTTCCATGACAAAGGTCACTGCAATTGACTGCAGTGTACCCATGAAACATACAAGCGCCGTGAGCGAAAGCTGAGCTGAGTACCTCCTCATTGTCACTGCCTGTCATTTAAAAAGAACAAAGATTATGAATAAGAACATGTTAACCATTTTAGTATTGAATTTTCAAGAAAAATGGTTTTGCTTGATTACCTGAATGATGAAGAAAGAAGCCCAAGCAAGGGTAGCAAATATGAGAAGAATAGAACCCTTAACCCAATCTTTGTCTCTGGATCCATTGGTGTCAGAAGGGGTGTTTCTAAGGTGATGGATGTGATTAGCCCACAAGAAATCAATTACTTGTCCTTTGTACAATGTCATAAGCATGGCTCCAGCCACTGTTACTACAGTTCCAATCACCTTTGCTTGGCATCGAATTTTTCTTATGTTCACCTTTTCCATCCTAATACAGTAAATCCCCACCATTTATGTCAGCTTCATGAAACAACAAAGAAACAGAGCAAGCAGACATGAAAAACTAAGAATGTGATTAACTAAATATGCTTGTACCTGCAAAGAACTGCCATTACAAATGTCATTGCAGGGAGCATGTTGCTCATGGCACATGAGAAGGTTGGCGATGTAAATTTCAACCCGGCGTAGTAAAAGTTTTGATCAATCACTGGACTGAAAAATAGAACAATGACAATGAAACAGAGGAAGTGAGTATGATACAGTCATGGAGAACTTAATGGATTCAGGAGTTAGAAAAATACTCACCCAAGGAGACCCAGTACAAAAATTTGTAATGAAAATTGGAAATGTAATCTTAGGCCTGACTTTCCTGCCAATATGAAAACAGAAATTGATAAGAATATGAATTTTGGAATCAATGGTTTTCTCCAACTGATTTTCTCAAGGAAGACTCATTATGTGTACCTCTCAAGAACAAGAGCAAAGGGAGCAATAGCTGCTGTAGCAAAGGCATGCCTGTAAACCACAAGCACATAATGGCTCATCCCTCTGTTGAGGGAAACCTTTGTGATGATGTTCATGCCAGCATAGCCAAATTGGAGACAGATCATTGCTATGTAAGGCTTACACCTCTGAATGAAACTTCCAACACATCCATTTCCCTCCATTTTTGACTTATTGGTAATGAAGTAGAACAAATGAGAAGGAATTAAAGTGGAAAATGAAAATCAAAGGGAAGGGGTTGTTCAAGAGTGAGAGTAAAGGAAGAACACTTAAAATTGCTTGTGTCTCCTAATTGAAAAATAGACCAGGTCATATATTTATAAGCCACCAGAGCCAGAGGTACTTGCTGTGTTGGAATAATAACTCTTCAATTCTATCCAAAATAGTTTTAGGGTACCTTTGGAACCTAAAAAAGTATGATATTCATTTTGAAAGGAATTCTAAAAAATAAAATAAATGAAATGATGTAAAATTTACATTTTATTCAATTATAAATTCTACACCAAATAAACTAAATTTTATTTTGCGAAATTTATATGAGATAAATTATTATTTAGCCCCATCTCAAATGATATTTTTATTCCTAATCATATATATATTTTTTACTTAGATAAATCGATAAAAAACCAGTATCACTTAATATCACATGTTTACCCAAACAATTTCAAGTTTTTTCCTCTCAAGTTATTTATTGTTCATTGAAAAATAATTAATCCCTCGTCTTTATATTTTTAGTTGATCAATGCTCATTTTAATTAAAAAAATTAAAAATAGTATGGAAAAGTTACTTAAAGTAAAATGAACTTTCATTTGTTTCAAATAAGAGAATTATACTAAATTCTATAAGTAGTATTTTTTTTTTAATGTAAAAGAATTTATTTTAAATGAATTGAATTCTTAAAATGAAAATGAATTCTATTCTTTAAGAGTGAGGTTAGGATTTAACAATATCAAATTCAATTATTGTCAAGTGACGCTTACTCGTGTTACAAGTTCAATGCTCATTCTTCAATTAAAAAAATTAATCTCATAAAAAATTTAATTATCTACTCTAATAGGAAAAAGCATTATAAATAAAACAAGATATTCGTGAACATAAATCATTCATAATTATTGTATTATTCTGTTTTTAATTTAACAATCATGTATATTTAGGTCAGATTATGTATACATCAATTAATTATTTTATCAATTTGGTTAAAACGATCTCCCCAATAGATTAAAATTTTAAAAATCTTTGAAAATAGGATTTTTTATTTTTTATTTTTACCCTGGCCAACCTCTTGAGTTGCTTAATAAACTAAATATAATGGTTACACGTGGCAGTAATAAGAATGGCTTTATACAGTGTGGGTTCCACTTGTTTTATTGATGCTTGCTGATGCCAATGAGGGGCTCACGTCCACAGTTGATTTTGTAGAGATGTTGTCTGTCATGTGTGGGTCCCATTTCCTCTGTAACTTTACCACGTGGCATTCTGAGACATAATCATCCACCAGAACAGTACCAATATAAACCGGACTAGGACATGGCTTTAATTCAATGCCACTCGTTACCTTCATTTGCTTAATTTTGGAGACACAGCGTGCTTCTTATTTTCTCATCGTCATAAATCTTATAACAAATATAGTGAGAACACAAAAAAAAAAAAAAAAAAAAGAAAAAAGAAAAAAGAAGGAAAGACAAGTCGACGCAGATAATATCTTCTTAAATCGTCTTTGATAAATTTTATTTTTTAAAACACCAAATGTTATTTTGGTTTGTTTTATTGATGACGAGTTTAATAGTATTAGTTACGATTCCATGAACATTTTCTAATTAGATTTTTGATTTAATGTCTTTGCAGGTCACCAAGCACTATAATATAAAGAATGTAGTTTACACTGCTTTCTTCTTAGGAAAAATGAGAAAAAGAAAAAGAGAGGATCATTGCGTATATATTCAGGAATCTCTCTCATTTGCCAACCATATTCCTCTTCTTTTTATATTTTATTTTTTATAGAAAGGCCAAAGATCTATTAGTGTTTCTTTTACATATTTGCAATTAAATAGAGTAAATTTTTTATTTTAGGTAAATAACTATATAATAAGCTTTGTTAACAATGAACTTTATTAAATGCGATTGTAGATGTACTTATTTTTAGTTGATTTTGTTAATAAATTACTACTAAATATGATGCATATCGATAAAATAATTGGTTTTAGACATCATAATGAAAATGGAACCAAAAAGGAATCAATGAGATTATAAATTATCTTGATAAGACTACTCATATTTTCACTATCAATTTATTGATGTTGATAGGAAGGAATTTCAACAAATAATATTCTATAAATTTTGTGTTTTGGCTTTTAATTAGATGCATGCAATATATATATAATGTATAATATAATGCGTTTTGGTATAAACACATGATCACACATGCATGCAGAAGTTTTGATGCTTGATAATTACAAAATACTACTTATATTCCTAAACTTTGCATCTATGAATCTTGAATATGTTTTGCCCACCTCCATCTCCACTGCTTTCTTTAATTCTTCTTTTGATTTCATGACGCAATTGATGAATTATGCAGTTTTTCTTAAAATATTGATAATGATTCTAACATGCTCTTAATGAGAAGCTAATTAGTCAACTGAATCGACTCGAAGTAAAATTAATTCTACATGCTTAAACTAATTTGCTATATATATATATCTATATATCATATATGTTCATGACTGCTTATAGTTTCAAGAGCAGGTAAGATATACTTCCGGTAAATACATTGCTTAATTTTCTTTCTTATCAACTGAAATGATTTCTATTTGGGAAAATTATACATCATCTTTGAAAATTAAGTGCTATATATATGCCAAAAGCAGTCAAGCACACACATGCACATATCTATTTGTGCCGGAAATGCATGCGTTGATTTGAGTGGTCACTACTACAACTTGCCTCTATAAAATCTGTAAACAAAAAATTCACAACTCCCGACCACCATGTCTTTCCAAAGGCAATGTATTTATGCAGGACTCACTATAATTAGTAGTAAACCACCATATGACGTAATGTCGTTTACATGCATACACATATATCTACTTCTTTTTTATTTTATTTTTTCATATTTTATTCTTCAAATAGCACAAGCTAGGAGTTCATATCTCAAATTTAAAAATTATTTGGCCAAGCATGAATGTCTTATGCCAAAACCAGAATGTGGTTATGAAAGAGGGATCATTATGTGCGTGGAGTTCTTCGACGTAATTTGATGTTTGCTAATTTTGAAGTCAACATTTAATATTAATGATGGTTATTAAACAATATCGGTTGTTAATTCAAGGAGTTTGATTACGTTTGAAATTTTAATAACTGCCTTGAAAATTGTTGAGATTATAAATAGTACTGGCGTGGCATATTTGTAGTAGTCTTTGAACCAATCAACAAATCATTGTTGTTTTACTTATTTTTAGTTTTCTTTACTTTACTTTGCATTGTCAATTATTATTAATTTTTTTTTTAAGGAATTGTTAGCTTGTTCTCACATCTACACCCACTGCTAATACTTCATACTAGGGTTCGAACAGATAGCTTGAGGGTTATTTGCAATCATCTATTTATTCAAACTTGAAACTCAAGTTCCTGATACGTCGTTGTTTAAGTTGTCATCAACAATAGGCAAAATCCCATCATTGTAATCTATATCTATACTATACTAAAAGCTTAAACAATCTTCTGACATTTTCGATCCTAACTTTTAGTTAATCTTTTAATGCTCCTTTACAACGAAATTCATTTTAAAAGGAAAATTATATTTATAAAAGAAAAAAGCATATGTATTGCTTGCACGTTTTCAAAACCTTTTTCATTTCTTTTTTGTAAATGACTAAACTTCTAATTATCGGGAGATCCATGACACTTTAGAATTAGACAATTATACTCAAACATTACAAAGTACGTACCTGATAAAAAAGAGAGAAAAAAAAAAACGATGTTAAAGATTCTTGAATGATTGAAGTTTTTGGATTATATCCATTTAAATCTTAATGATAAAGAATGATTGATCCCTATATTGAAATATTTCACATAAATGAGAATACTCATTATTTACTTTCTGATATAAAAGAAAAACAAAAACTTCATTTTTCGGAGACACGAGTAACAATATTTCATCTATAAATATCTTTGCTGCAAAAGATTATAATCTCTTATGATCTCACTTCTTGTCCTACTAATTAGAGAGTATCACCTAAAATTTGAGTTAGTGTGAATCACACGAAACTCCAATTTTAATTTTAAAAAAAAAGTAAAATATCGATGCAAATATAGCTGGACACCATTAGTTTTAGAGGTGAACATATTGGAGACGTGATGCTGGGCAAGTGTCCCTATATTTTTCTAGAGGAAAACCACATCTCTTTTGCGTCACAATTCATATTAGCTGCCAAAGAAGATAATAAAAGAAGAAGGAAAGTGAAACATATCAAAAATCAGACACCACAACTTCCCAAAAGAAACAAGGCTTTCTTTTTAAACCACGCCAACAAAAGAGGTTATGTAAATCTTCTTTTCATCCCACATAATTCTAAGATATATATAGCACATGATCAATATTTATGGAAGGATGAAAGAAAAAAATTTATCGGAATCTATTGAAACTCGACAATTAAACTAAATATTTGATTTTTAAATCACATTTTTGAATTTTGTTATTTAATTTACTTGAATTGATCCGGTTTGTTGAGTGAATTTTATTTTTCTGACATGATCGATACCTCCCTTAGATTAATATTTTAAAAATAAAAACTATGTTTCAATTTATGTTTATTTTCAATGAACAAGTTTACTTATACATCATATTTTATGGATTTCTGTCACGATATTTGTTAAAAGTAATTATTAAATCACTCTGAAGTAAAACCTTTATGAAAATTCTAAATCCAATGGACCCTCCTAAAATATAATCTAGAGAATACAAACTTCCCTCTCACAGAACCACCCGAATTTATCACCCGATTGGCATATTTATCCAACTCTTTTGTGAAACTGAAAATCAAAATATACATAATAATATTTAGAAATAAATTCAAACCCTAGTGATATTTTAATTTTTTGACTGAATTTTAAATATATAATAATCATAGTGTTAACATGGGCTGCTTACCCTAGTAGAATCCTCAAGTGGCTCAAAATGGACACAAAATGAGGATCTAATCACCTAACAATCATCACGTACTACATTGTCGCCTAATGCGTCGACCTATAATATAGGTCAGGTCTCTCCGACAAATGGGGCAACAAATTGCAGCGACCAACTAGGAACTGTCTGACCAATATTTTGGTCGTATGGAAATTATCGTTTATGTGAAAATTCATATACATCGTGGGAGAAAAAGTAGTAGTAGGGAGACAAGATGAATTGGGTAACCTTTTCTGTCGCTGCAAATGCAATTTGAAATGAAATAGCAAGTGGACAAGAGGCTGCATGTGTTTGATTTGGTAAATTTTGGAATTTTATTAATAGGAATTGCAATTTGATTTGTCTAATAGGATTGTCTCAAATATCTATTTGAATCGGATATGATCGAATCACAATCTGATTCATTGATATGCTTATTTTTTAGACTGTTATATTTAAGAACCAATAATAAATAGACTATATACAATCTTCTTATATGTTTTCCTTAATATTTGTTTTGATATTTTCTACTAAAAATCGTATAATGTGCATTTAACAAATTGTTTGTGTGTGCACATATATAATTTCATTACAAGAAACCATGTCAATAACGATATACCATCAACGAGGAACATATGATCGACTGTTCATTGCCAAATTCGTTGTTAAAATTGATGCGAACTAGGTAGGAATTTTGGCTCGATACCAAATTAACTCCTAATTAATAGTAGCTAGGGTATGTATAGGTGTGGGATTTCAATAGTTTTATGTTGTTAAAGAGACTATTGTTTTTCCCTAATTCCTTTCATACACTTGTTTTGCTTTCTTATTTGTCGTCTTCTCAAGCGAAGTTGGATTAGGTTGGAAATTTTACGCACGACTTGATGTGCTCATGCTATCAAACAAAGCACTAACTCACTAGCTAAGCCTAGCTAGGCTACAAATATAGATAGGACAACTTGTAGTAAGAAACCCTTTTCATCCCACATGAAATTAATTATGATCTCTATTCTCTTAATTGGATTTAAACAACAACCTAATCAAATCAAGATTTAATTTCTACTAAACATATGCAGAAGTTGTTGTCGTTAAAGCCACACACACTTGTGCACTCAAACTCTTGCACTTTAATATTCAATCAACCTTTTGGGATATTGCATTTTGATCGTTGATTTCATTAAGAATATGCACAGGAGACACCGTCCTTTCCCTTTTTTATCATCAACTTTTATGACAACCTTTACAAAGAATTGAAAAAACAACGAAAGGAGTTGCACTAAAACTAATTAATCACGCACCAAGTTTGTTTCTTTCACAAACAACCACATTCTTTTCCTCACTAGTCACCATACACTTTCTTTTGTTTCTTGTAGGAATATCCAATGCCTTATTATTTGGGATAAAATATTGAATCAATCAAACAAACTTGATGCATTTAATTCATAAATCATAGAGGTGTCAATACTTTGGAGCTAGCAATACTCTTCTTTGATTGAGGAGTATTACTTTTTTTTTCTTTTTCAACTTGAAAAATAATTCATTTTTTATGATAAAGATGTTCTATTATTAGTTGTGATATTTAAGTCATTTTCTACCAAAAGTTTTGGTCAAAGATATTAATCGTAGAGTGCATTCGCTTTTCTTTGAAAGCTAAGTTAATTTTTTTGGAGGAAAGGAAAACCTAATAATTTGTGTAGATCAGCCAATGGAGTTTTGATGATCGTCTAAAGAAAGGAGAAATGGATCAAAACCAAGACATGATGTTTTTTATGAACTCATATCTATAGGCCTGCATGGTTTACCATAATGTTAATGACAACTAACTCTTTTCTTTTTTCCTTTATTGTGCTCTCTGCACGAATGGGTTTTCCTTTCCAGAAAGCCAAAAGTTTGGTGTTTTAGTTGGACCAAAATAGTGATAGAATCTCACAAGTAAAAGGCACAGTCGAACTTAGACTTGCTATTGTACTCTATGCATCATACCTACAAGTTTTTTTATCATCTAGCAATTAAGTATGTTCGAGCTAGTTTACACTCACATAACTGATAATATTACGTATATTTTTTAATATGATTTATTATGTTCAAATAGTTTTAGTTTTTTTTCAACTGCTTATTCCTAATTGGATTTTATTACATAAACTTATTCCTTTCTCTTCTCTGTGTAGTTTCCCTAAAATCAAGCATAATTTTTTTTTTAGTTGAATAAAGTTATTGTGAATTGCAGTTTGCATTGTTACTATGTTAAAAAATTCATTTAGGGAATGAAGAATGTAAGAAAATTTATATTTTTCAAGTTTTCTATGAATGAAATTCTCTAAGAAATAACTGGTAGTATTTATCTTAGGTTTTGTTTTCTTTACTTAGATATTATTTTGTTTAATTTTAAACATGAATTTGTATTTGTTGAATTTTAATTAGGACTATGTCATTCATATTTTCTAGAGAAATTGATATGGATTATAAAATTCATCTAAATTAAAAATATTGCATTGATATTATTTACGAATATAATTTTTTTAATAAAATTAATTCCAGAAATGACTTATTGTTTTTCATAGTCATTTCTCTAATTAATTATATATAGAAATTTATATTCATAAATAATATCAATTGAGAAATGATCTACCAAGTGGACGATATGAAAAGGTCACAATTTTCTTTTATTAATTTGTCACTTATAATTTATTTTTATATTTGTTTGTATTGAGTATAAAATTTAACTCATCACATACTCGTAGAAGCTCAGCTTTCAATTCCTGTTAAGAAGACTTCGTTGAAAAAAAAAAAAAACATTAAATAAAGTTGTTGTTTATTTTAAGAAACCGAACAGAGAAGAGAAAGAAAGAAAAATTGTTAATGAAAAGTATAAGTAATAGAGTCTAATTAGAAATAAGTATGTGTGAAAAAATAGGAACTGCAATTGGATATAAGGTTGAAGGGGAGAAAAAAATAAGAGGTAACTAGCATTCATTAAAGTTAAGATCTACCCTTTTATCTCCATCTACTTAAAAAATAATGATTTCTTTAATTATTTCTTATTTATTAATAAATAATTTATGCACATCTTGATCATAATGAATGTATAAAATATATACTTTATTATGCTATAAAATAAATCGACAGAAGACGACAATTGCATTCATCTTTGCCCACAAAAATGGCAAGATCACAGCTCAAAAAGTAATAAAGTAGTGGTGGAATCCACATAAATATCACCTTAACCACTTTATCAATATTAAAATTAAGAGAGATCATTATTTACCACTCAATGGTGTGTTAGTCATCTTAGCAAAAAAAAAAGAAAAAAAAATATTGGTGTTAGTCATTTCCAAGACACAACTTAATTGATCAACAGTTATGATCCGTACTATCTTATTTAATTATTTTCAGAAAATGACTTGTACTTTGTCAATGTGTCACATAATATTTCAAAGATTAATTAACTGATTATGTTCCACTTTTTACCTAAACCTTAATTTTTAACTTGAAGACAAATACAAGTGCTTGCCAGCATCAGCATTTCACATAAATAAAAATTGAAACCACAATTTTAGCAGCACATCCCAAATCAAATTCACAATCTTGAAATGAAAAAGTCAACAAGTAAATAAGTTTTGGATCAGTTCTATATATATTTAATATGAAACTCGACACGCGTCAAACATTCATAAAACATAGATTTACAACACAGATGAGTCACAAAGATTAGTAAAGTGAATTTTCCTCCTTTTTATTTTCACTACTTAGTAGTATTTCTCAAGCTGTCCATTAAAAATCGTTATAATGTTTACGTTTTCTTGAATATCATATGATCAACCTTTGAGCAGATCAGACCGGAAGGTATGGAGTATATAGAGATCCGCCTATGAGAGTCGACAGGCCCACTTAATATGTAACAACTCATATGGAAATCAGGGATTGAGTTTTATGAAGCCCATGCCTGGTGGACCTGGTCATAACTATTTAGCTTAGTCATGGAATTGGCTTTCTTGCCTTGTTTCAAGGAAAAGAAAGAGAGAGCATCATCAGTAAACAGTTTCACTATTGATTTCTTACTGCCTGTAAGTCCCGAAGTGTCCGAACTTGGGTTGAGGTTTGAGGTCCCGGTTCAATTCCGAGCTAAAAAGTAAAGGTGGAACTGGCATAGTCAAGAAGTCAAAGGTCGAGTAGATTCTCTCATAATCCTCTAATATTTAAGTCCGAGCTCTTTGAAGGATAAAATATTAATGAGATAATAAATATAGGGGAATGATACTGTTAAAATTTTATGTGAACTGTCATTTTTATATGGTTTTGATTTTAATAAAACGGGTTAAGGTTTTGTTCAGTATATACATACTTGTTTGAGCTTAGTTGGTTTATATAATCAATTAGTTAGACTCCAAGTACATTTATTTGTAAATGATGTGAATTAGAGAAATTAATGAGAAGACTTTTAGAATTTAATTATAAATAGGCACATTTTCCTCTCATCTCTCATTCAGTATAACTTTGTCCTCATTGAGAGTCATCAAAAATACTGAAAATAAAATCTAAATTTCAATGGAATAATATTTTCAGCCAAAAAAAAAAAAAAAAACATGAATGATATGGTACCAACTCATTGTCCAATCACGTCTTAACTAATATGATAAAAAAAATTCAAACATTACACTAAAAAGCAAGCATTATTTTGAACACCACCACTTCTGCAGCTCTGATTCATGCCAGCATGAATGGTCCCAATTAACATATCTTGACAACCTGAAGCATGCACATTTTCTAGATTAGGGCACTGAAGTAACAACCTATCTGAAAAAGAACATGGATATAAAGGTAGTGAAGTAATAGATGAATTAGGGAATAAGTGATTCATGAGATTAGAGACTGACAGTACTCAAAGTGACGTTAGGACAAACAGCAAGGAGACTTGACAATGTCTCAGGGAACACATTGCAGATCATTCCGATGCCACCTGTCACTGATGCTAGATCTGTATTGGAAGCACACTGTTAAAACATAAACATTGCAAATTTGCAATATGAACCTAAGTGAAAGAGAGGACATTACTTTGAACTATCCATCTGTTAACAATTTTTTTTAGTTTCAAATTAAGCTCTGCTTTCATTACTTAGCCTACAGATGGAGGGTTGAGTCCAAGTTAAACTGGAGCTTAGAAAAAACATCTCTAGTACATGCATTCTTGTTAATGTTTAAGGCAGATCAACACCATTTTGTCTCAAATGTCATTTCAATAATTCATCATTTTAACTTCAAGCCAAACTTTTTTTCCCAGGTTCTGGACGCACTATTCACCTTGAAGAAATAGCATATCCCGGAGCTAAAAGGACCTATAAGCTCATTTCTTCTTAAATGACAAATAAATTACTGGGAGAAAAAGAAAAACAGTACCCATTGATCCGATTGATTGTAATATGAGATGTAGGGATCTCCTTGTTTGAAACAATAAAAATTGTGAAATTTAATTTATTTTAAATAAATTTTGATTAAAATCTTGTATTTAGTATCTATCTTTCATAAGAATTCAATTAATTCTAAATCAAGCTCTTATAACATTTTTTTCTATTTTAAATTCTCATCAAAATTGATATGATTTATTAAGAATTCAATTTAATTATATTAAAAATACATATATATCTTTTATTTTTACTTCTCCTTATATTCACATCTGGAAAAATCACAAACCCTCATTCTTTTTCTTATCCCATTTCACATCTCATCTTTTCTCTTCTTTCTTTCCCCTCCCCTTCCCCTCATTTCTCTCTTCCATTCTTATAATGTATTAGACATGTACCAATGATTTAAGTTACTTTTATAAAAAATATTATTAAAATAAAATAAATTTTATTAGTTATAATAATATTCAAAATACTATAATTCAATTTAATTTATTTAAATTTTGAATAATTTATTTTAAATATTAAAAATAATTTAAAATAAATTAAATTAAAATAAAATAATTTGATAGGTATATTCCACTTACCCTAAACTCCAGCCCACATACAGTTCACCGGCAAACCACACGTATCTAACCTGCCTCTCTGGTTCCGGAAGTGGATCTTCAAATTAGTCACTATCCGGTTCCGGTGGTTGAAACCCACCGCCGCAGTTATCAACGTCGTCAAAAGACAACGCCCAAAGGAGATTGGAAAAAAGGCTGTCGTGAAGGTGGCTGACGGACTACCGAAAGAGATGACGACGAGAAAATGGCAACCGATGCAGAAAAATATGAATCGGCAGGGGTTGTAAAGGTAATTAAGATCTAACATCTCAAATTGTAAAGGCAATTAAGATCTATTAAGTACTCAAAACCTGAGGTCTAACATTACAAATTAAAAGGAAAGTTTGACAGGAAAAAGTACATCTTCCTTAGCTAGTTATTGTCTTCATTTTCAAAGTTCAACCATGATTCGTACAACTGCTCTTCAGAATTCTGAGGCTTCATGGCATTGCGATTTGGAGGAATAGAAGATTCAGTTTCATTCAACTTCACTGTTTCCAAATAATCCCAAAGTGGTAAAGTCTCTGAATATTGATTCACAGCCAAATCTTGGTAACTTTGGAAGCTGGGGAAATCTAAGGCACCCATTTCATAGTTAGGAGGCAAAGCCTCTGAATTTTGATGCATAGCCCAACCTGGATGGCTTTCCAAGACTTGTGAATTTTGAGGAGCTGATATGTCAAAATTCCCAGAAGCAGCAATTTCATTACCTGTTTGCTTATTAAAACCATACGCCTCATCATAGGCTAACATGCCCAAACCACATCTAGCAGTTGCAACTTCATTACTTGCATAATTATGAAAACCAGATGCCCCATTAGCTGATAAGTTCAAACCAGAAGCAGCAATTCCATTTTCTGCATTTTGATGGGTTGAGTAACAAAAATTCAATGGATTGAGATCATAATGTTGGTTTTGCTGTCTCTGCATAATATGCATAGGATCACCAAGGGGATAGCTTGTATAAAGCTGATCAGAAATATGAGGCCAAGTCTCTTGATTTGAAGGCACAGGCAACACTTGACTTTCCAATGCTTCCAGACTGTCAGGCATGTATAAAGCACCAAACTCAGGGTTTTGAGGTAAAGATGGAGCTGATAAACCAGCTGGACTAGACTCATAGGTAGCCGCAGAAACTCTATTACCTGCAAATGAATTGATAGTTATAAGAAAGTAATAAGAAGATGACATGAATTAACATCACAAAATTTCTTGTCGTATAAATTGATAGTTATAATGCATTGGATAACCAAAAGTCATAGGATTCACCAAATTTAAATATAGGCACAGAAGGGATATACATATAAATATATATATGAGGACCTGTATAGGGCTGAGAATGTAGGTTTGGTTGTGGCTGCATCCCTGAGTTTTGCACCTCTTCATTTGGAGTTATGGCTACTTCTGTTTGAGCAGGTGGATTTTGCCTTGGCTTCTCATTGCTATAAACCTTGCATAGGACATACTCATCCAACTACAAGATTCAAGTCAAAATTAGTAAGTTAATCACTTCTAGTTCTATGTAAGATGTCATATTAAATTAGTAAGTTAATTCAATATGAATGAATTTAGGAACTAATAAATATAATTAGCTATAATACTGTACCCTCATTTTTTCAGTAGCTGCAACATTACTTCTTGCACTTCTATTATTTAGCTCGAGTGTGTATTCCTGCATGAGCCAGTTGGTCTTTATCCCTTTTTTATGACTGCCTTGATAGAAAACCAAGGGCTTTTTCTTCCCAATTACACGATCTTGGAATTTAATTAATTTATCTGTTCCGGTAGCCTTCCAATATCCACTACCCGTCACACGATCCGGACGTGACCCATTCGGATATTTTCGATTCCTTGGAGTGAAAAAATACATATCCTTCTCCCCTTCAGTGTGGTACCTATCTGCTCATTAAAACCCAACAAAAAAAATAAAAAATAAATAAATAGAAATTCAGGAACTAATGATTTATACGCACAAGATGTAGAAAATTGAAATAGAATCAGATCACGAGACTTGTTGAAGTTCTATGAAAGGGCCAAATATTAACTATTTTCTCTACTACAGATAACTGACACATTGATTATTTTTTTTCAACAAATATCCAAATTTGATAAAAATAAAAAATAAACAGATCAACTAGTGACTTTTAAAAATAAAAAATATAGAGAAATTATGATTACTTGTATATCTATTTTATGTATTATAAGTAGAGGTCTAGCTTCATACCTAAAAAGAGTTTTGATTGCAATTTTTGGACGACATTCGAGTTTGTCCAGGAACTAGATCGTGAGTTTGCATCGCTTTGGAAATAGAATGATTACATGTTAAAATTGAAAGCACACCATCATATTTATTTTTTCATTGATATTTGTAAATTATATGATCAATATCTATCCTCTCTCTCTTCTCTATATATAAATATATATGGTAACTATTTAAACAAAGTAATCAAGAAGATAACATTAATTAATATCATGAAAGTGATGTTTATCTCTCTCTATATATATGGTAACTATTTAAAGAAAGTAAGCAAGAAGATAACCTCAATTAATATCATGAAAGTGATGTTTAAGTTACGTACCACTAAGCTCTTGAGGAGAAAACCTGTTGATATCAACATCAAGAATAGGGTGAGGACCTCGTATAAATCGCTTATTGACTTTCAACACCAAGTAATTAATAATTAACTCATCGTCGGTCGGCTTGAACCGAAAACCCGGTGGCATCAAATAACCTTCGTCATCCATAGCCATTGATCGATAGCTACGCTGAAAGAGGAAAAAGAAGACAAAGGAACGAGAAAATAGATAGAAAGGGTTTTAGTATTATATATTATACCCAATTCTTTATTCAATTATAAAATTTTATAAAACTAATTAACTGCCTAATAGGATTTGGTTAGGAAGTATCCTCTACGGATGTGTCCAATGTCAGATGAAGTTTCTTGTTAACCAATTTTTTTTTTAATTATATATAATATATAATAATCAAAATTAGCCTATTAACAATAATTAAATACTGTTTATAAACTAAATTAAGTTCTTGCTTTGTAAGTGGTTTCTTCAAAGATCTATACATGGAGTCCATGTTTCATACAAACACGTGCTCTCACTACTCCTGTTATAAGTACCCTATTATTCCTATAGCTATATGGATTTTTTTTAATGGGATAATTTAATAAATAAACTAATTATATTAAGCATGATAATATTTATTTAACAGTGTTTCATAACTTTTATTAAATTGTAGGATTAAAAAAAAAATTAATTAGAATGTTTCCTATTTTTAAGCAACTTAATTAGGACTTGTATGAATTAATAATGCAGGAAGCCTTGACCCCACTTAAAATCTTATCAAAGAGTATTACGATCCGTACAGGTGTAGAACAAAAAATATACTACAATCCTCCTACATTTTGTACTCTCACTCAAAATTAATAAATAAACTAAGGATTCTTTGGACTTATATCTTGTATTTAATTTAGAATTCTTAATTAATGTCTCTCCATCCATACATTATTATTATTATTTTATTAGACTTTTTAATTTTTTCAGTTTCTGTTTTTCTCAAACTCTTTAAATTTATTATTTGTCATGTCTACTTATTCTTACTAAATAGTAAGTTTTCTCCATATAGAACTCTTTTACATAATGTATCTTATAATTTTTAATTTTATTAAATTTTTTTTTTTTTTGAATTGACTGTTAACAACATTATATATAACTATTGCTAAATATAATTTTTTAAAGAAAAACCAATAAATTCGAGATTATATTTAAACGATGTACACTAAAGATCGTTAGTATTGGCTTTCTTGCCGATGCCTGGTGGACCTGGACATAACTATTTAGCTTAGTGATGGAATTGGCTTTCTTGCCTTGTTTCAAGGAAAAGAAAGAGCATCATCAGTAAACAATTTCACTCTTGATTTCTTACTGCCTGTTAAGTATAATGGAAGTTTCCGAGCTTAGGTTGAGGTTTGAGGTCTCGATCCAGAGGTGGACCTGCACAGTCAAGAGGTTAAAGGTGGGAGCCTTTCCGATGGGTCCTATGATATCTAAGTCAGAGTCCTTAGAGAGATAAAGTATTTATGTGGATTATCATTAAAATAGGAATTTATAAATATAAATATATTATTTAGAAATTATAATTTTTTTAAAAAATAAAAATTTATACATTAAATAAAGCTGAAATTATAATTAACAATAATAATAAATATTAAAAAATTTATCATAACAAAGAAAAACCCTAAAAACTTGAAGATTCCAACCTTCCGTTCACTCCAAACTTATGATTTTGAAAACCCTAGATTCTGATTTTTGCTTTGTGTGAGGTTAGAGAAAGAGGGCTAATATTTGGAAAAATTCGGGAAATTATGGCTGTTAATGTATGGAAAATTTGAATTGTAAATTTGTAATGAAACGGGGCTGTATTGGGCTTGGGTTTCGGCCCAATGGGCTTTTTTAGCCACATAGGATGTCACGCAAGCTTGCGTTTGTCAACATAAGATACGTCAACGTTAAGCTAGACAGCAGATGGCAAAGACGAAAAGATGACCGTCCCTTAAAATTAAATTAAAGGGACTAAAAGAACAATTAATTCTATTTTTTTTTAAGTTTTAGAAAATAATAAGTTTTCTTTAATTTTTATATACTATTTTTTTAATATTATTGTATGCCACTGGCTATTCCCTTTTTGTCTATTAAATTATGATTTATTTTAAAAAATCACATGTCCTGTTTTTATTCGTCAATTAACCATGTCTAGTTGTGGTATTATTTTTCTCAAGTCTAATTATTTTTATGAGAGATCTTAAAGATTTTTTTATTTTGCACATTGAAATTTAACTCCCCTTCTTTGGGAGTTTTGTTATAGTTGATCCGATCTATTCCACTCTTATTGGAAGTTTCTGTACTAGAATATCACGTGGGCAACAACTTTCGTATCATTACAACACTTTTGACTGAAATCTCCATTGATAACAATGATAAGTCATTGATTTATGACAACTTTCATACTATGATAAGGAGTTAAGCTAAAATATGTATTTTAGATAGGAGGAAAAAGGTTAAAATTATGTTATTACACTAGATTTGATCATCATTTATCTATCTTATGCTTATATTGTAAGTGCGGTTAAGTTTTCTTATTGATGATCATTAATATTTCACACACCCCCCCCCCCCTCCCCCCAAAAAAAAGGCTGCATGATATGAATATTGATGCAAAAAAAAATTCTCATCATTCATCAAATACATAACATCAATCAAATAAACATTACAAAATAAGATAAATATAAATTGAATGGTTAATCATCAACACGATAATTATAAATCATACTTCCTAGAAATTAAATAGTTATTTCAGCCCAAAGTGATAATATAAATTGTTCTTGATATTAAGATTTGGAACTCCCAATATTAAATAAATTAATTAAATCACAATATGATGTTCCAAAACTATTAATCAGTACATTATCATAAGCAATCGTTCTTACCGTCGTAAAATAAGAGCACCTGGCTTTACGCATATTATATGAATATTTATAATTCTATTAGAATATTAGAATATTTTTTAATATTTCTATATAAAGAACACAACAAGTATAAATATTCGCTTTAACTTTTATTCTAATAGATTGAATGTATTTAATCAAAAATCAGAGGAAAATGCAATGATTTTCATGATTCAAATGTTAAAAATTGGTGAGGTTTACTAACCATTCATGATGTCTTTATTGTTAAGTCTGTTTAATTAGTATCCAAAATAAAAATAAAATAGTATTTTTATGAAATTAAGTTTTCTTGATCATACAACCGTGATACATGAATAAATTCACCAAATCAATCAAATAAAGCAATTGAGCTAAAATAAGAATCAGAAGGCATTTATCAATAACCCATTACTTACAACATTTGTTTGTATCGTCATCTGGTGCGAGATTCAAACTCATCTCCATCAATGTCCAACTCAGGATTTGTTAGTCGAAAAGACTTGATTCTAGCAAGAAAAAGTAAAAAAAAACAAATATATATATAAAATATAAAACCTAAAAGAAAATCTTATTATATTACTTTTTAGAAAGTGATTACGATCATATATGAGAATGTAGATTTTTCTCCAACATGACTATTAAGTAAAAGTCTAGATTTACCCCTCCGACAACACTCAACTTTATAGAGGGTGTGTTTCTTGAGTATTGCCAACTCTTTAATAATTTAAAATGCTACAGTTAATTGCTTAAATACTGACATCGTACATAGAATTTTCATGTCACATTTATGCACTTCAAAGAATTAGTAAAGTAAAATTAGATTTGAAAATTCGGTGTTTTGGTATTTTCCTAATAAATAATAAATTTACTAGGCAAAAAGAGTTAAATTATTATTAAAAAGTTATAAGAAAATATAGCCCATATGTTGGTTTGGCTTTTAAAACAATTTTGGGTTTAAATTTTTCTACAAATATTTTGGTAATAGAAATTTTATTTGTTAAGATTTACAGAAAAATATTTTTGTCTTTTATAGCGGCTAAAATTTGAAGTTAGAAAAAAAAAAAAAATCAATTAGAAAACAAGGAATGCTCAAATAAATTTTAATAATTATTTAATTTATTTAAACAAATAACTATAATATTTGACAAAATGGTCTTTTTAATGATTTTAATACTCACTATCTTTTAAAAAAATAAAAAATTAAACAATTTTTATATCTCACAGCGCTTTTACGTTCACTCATCCAAACATTTTTCTAACCTTTTACACAATATTTTTTCAAACAGTTTTACTTAAAAAGTATTTTATACACATATTAACTAAACAAACCCTATAAAACTCATTAAAGAAAAATGTTCAATTACTATCACACCTTAATTATTAAAAATGAGGACATTATTATTAATATTTAAATAATTAAAAAAATATATAAAAAAGATAAATTGATAAAATAAATATTATAAGGATATTAACGTGGATATAACTATATATATATACACTATATTACATATAAAAGAGCCTTAAAGGCATAAATTTTCTATTTTCTTTTATTCTGTTATGAATTTGTATTATTATATAGTTGTGTTTAGTTGTTATTTTGTTTCAAATAGACGACTACTTTTATTTTTTATTTTACTTTTTTCATCAATAGAATTGTAATTATTTTAGGACTATTGATTTCTTTTTTACTAATTTTTCTCAATATTAATAAATCTATAATTTTTCAATAATTATATATCAATAGCAATTAAAATTGAATTTATGACTTTGTTAATTTAATAAGTACTTAATAATCTTAATTTTTGTAGTTCTTCTCAAATTTAAGAGTTAAAATTTTAAAAATTACTATGAATTAAAAGAAATATTAAGATTATAGTTTTCATGATTATAATATTGTTGTTTAACTTATATATCATAAAAAAAAATTACTTTTTTTCAATAATTATATGTCAATAATAGTTAAGATTGAATTTTTTAAATGTTTTATTTAATAATTTCCTAATAGTTAAAATATCTTTTAGTTCTTATCAAATTTATGAAATAATTTTTATAAAATACTGTAAATTAAAAAAATATTTAGAGTATAGTTTCCATGATTATTTATTGTTAATTTTAATTTTAATAGAAAATAATAATTTTCTTAAATACCTTGTAAGTTTTTACTATTACATAAATACTTTTTAATTATTATTTTGTTTCAAATATTCTATTTTTTTATTGTACTACTTTCATAATTTTTAATATTAATATATTTGTAATTTTTTTAATCCTAATTCTTTTCAATATTAATAAATCTTTAATTTATGAATAAAATTAATATTAAATTTCTCAATATTTTAATTTAATAAGTTATAAATAATTATAAGATTATGAATTAATTTTCTTTTAAAATGCTTTGAATGAAAAGAAATTTTAAGAATATAATTTTTATAATTATAATATTATTGTATTAGTTCTTCTTTTATATTTAGATTTTTTTAAAAACATAATTATATGCTAAAATTATTTTTAAAAATAATTTTATATGTTGATAAATATATATATATATACATATCATAAATATGACTCACACATATTACTATGCCACAAAAACTAATTATTATAAAATTGAAGTATCCCTACGATGTCTCCTATTTTTATTATATGCTTTTAAAATATAGAATATCATGAATGTGAAAAACTGTACCTCTCCTTTTCTAATGCAAATAACCAATGAGTGCTTGGTGTAGTTTTATGGATCGTGGTATACGCTTGCAGCCGGCCCAAAGTCCAAAGACTTTTCATTTTTTAATTCAATAATTAATTATTTAAAAATACAAGTGAGTAATTATTTTTGGACACTATTGTAAGCGATCGTTCATGAAAAGGAAAGTAAAGCTTTTTTTTGTTCTTTTGTTTTCTCACTGCTGCATCGTTCCATTTCAACCTTCTTCTTTCTTGACAAAATTTCATTCAATCAGTTTACTTGTTTAGTTATAAACACTATCCATCTTCTTAATTAGTTTGCATTTTTATTTTTTTTAAATTATTTACAAAGATTTATATATAATTTTTATGTTTATCTTATGACAAAAAATTCTTGAATGATACCATATCATTACATAATATTGTGATCACATCAATAAGAGGTGATAATATCATTTAATAGGCTTTACCTGACTTAAAAATAAAAATCAATGAGGCTTATTATTTTTTAACCATGGTTAATTCAATAACTTACTATTTAAGAAACTCTAACAAGTTCTCTAAAATTTTGAAAACCTCCTTAAATCTTTCCAAACAATAAACTTGAAAATTGAGTTGAACGTGTGGTTGAACAATCTCTCTCTAGGTCTAAAAATTATAGCCTTAGAAATTCAAAGCTTCAACAAAAATAAAATCATAGTATGAATTTTATTATTTTTTTTCCCCGTACTAACGTAGTTTTCAAATTCCCCTTTCTTCATATTCTTCTTTCCAATCTCCCGTAGTCATGCCTTTTCTCTCTTTCAAAATTTTCTACCATCCCTCCTAGTATTAAATACCCCTCTGTCCCTAAGCTTACTCATTTCCAACAATCCAGTAATTACAATAAAAATAACTAATCATTTTAGTTTTTAATAAACTTCAATGACGATTGTCGTCAACTCCGGCAAGTTGCAATGAAATGAATATTTTACATGGAGCCGACAATAAATTCTATTAATAACTAATTATTTAGATTCTTTGAAACAATACGATGAATTTCATAGATCAAACCTATCTAATTTTTACAATACAACAGTTGGTTGTTTACGGACTAGCAGTACCTACCTTTTTTATTTATTTATTTTTTTTGATATCAACAATGTAGTTCATCCATCGTTCTAACAAATCCCAACAATGGTTATCGTCATTTCAAGTAGGTCTTACAATACAGTTGTCGTCATTTTAATTTGTCTCAATAGTAGTTGATGGTGGTCGTCGTCATATTTGGAGATTCTGACAGTGGTCAGTATCATACTTGATGAGTCAACGGTTACAATTGTTGTTAGTGGCGGTGGTGGCAACCTACAACATTTAGACGAATTTTTGGGTGGGCAAGGGCTAATTGTGGGTGGCGGAGGTTGTAAGTGGTAGTGGCCGATATTACAGCATAATGTGTGATCATAAGTAAATGACTATCAAGAATAACATATACATAAAAATTATAAATTTTAGGCTCTACCCGTAAGAATTAGAAATTATGTTTTATAGTTATTTCTCAATTTTTAGTAATTGAGTTGAAACTTCTAATTTCAAGTTCTAAAATAGCGTGTCAAATAAAAAAAATATTAAAATTGAACAATTAAATTTTTAATTTCAATTTTAATTTATACATCCAAATGGACCCTTACTTTATTGAAACCCCACCAACATATTTTTATGATTTTGACGTTTAATTTACAAAAGGTTTTCCCATATATGTTATATATATTTATCTTTACTAATATATAGTTTTTATATTATTATACATACTATTATAAAAAATGAATTACTATATATGGTGTCTTAATTTATATTTAAGTAAAAAAAATTGAGTTAAGGTAGCAGTAGCATTATCCTTCAAAAAAAATAATTATTGTACTATTTTTAATTTTATGTTGATCCCTTAAAATACTAAAGGTTTTGAATTAGGTCCCCCTAAATTAAATTCTCTCACTAAAGAACTTGAATTAGGCCCCCTTAAATTAAATTTCTTTAATAATGTCCTCCAAAAATTTAAAATGGTTAAAATTTTATTTAATTTTTAATTACTGTTTGGCCTAGGCATGAAATATGCCTAACATTTCAATTTTTTTTTTTTTTTTTTAACATGAACAACCTAGTAATCTAATCTCACATTCTTAATTTAATTTAACCCATATTTTTCAAATAATAGTATGTTACTCCTAAATGAATAATAAAATAATATTATGATGCCTAAATATTTGAGTGTATGTACGCGACTAGTATATAATTTTGAGTTTTGCTTCCCCAGTTTTAGAAACTCACCCACATTGAAACTTGAATATTCTTAGATTTTACCAAATGCCATCGATCATGTGAACCGAGAAATGGAATAGTGTTGAATATGGATACAGTTGTTTGGTTTTTTCAATCTTTGCATGACAATGAAAGCCACTTACAGTACAAGACAAACGAACGGAAACAAGGCACTACTCTTTGTCTCTCTCCATGTGTCCTTCAACTCTTCCACGCTCGTAAACGTTACGTTTAGGTTCCATTTTGAAAATGTATTTCGAGAACCGCACACAAACAAAATTACGACATGTTTTGTAATTACATATTGATCGTCAACAATATCATCATCGTAAAGTTCCAAATTTCAACGTAGCCGGTAGGGTTATTAATCTCTAATTTATCCCAATTTGCTATCTTCTTTTGTCAATCTTTTTAACTATTAATACTTTTAGGACTACAACAAATAGTTGAATTGGCCGGATAAAATATTTTGTTTAATTTTTTTTATTAGGCCTATCAAATATCTAAATTTTAAAATTTATTTTATCAAATATTATAAAATTATTCGTTAAATGATGATAAATATACATGATAAAAAGTGATATTTGAAAAATTAATAATTTATATATTAAACGTTAAAATTATAATTAATTACAATATATTTATAATACATTAAAAAAATTCATGTTTAAAAATTACTTATTCTTAAAGAAATTAATATTTATTGGTGATAATTTAATATTATATAAACAAATTATGCATAGCCACCTGTTTATATATCACTCTGGATGTAAGTCTTGCTTTTCACATCTCACTCTCTCCTTCTCATCGTGTAGAGATAGCTATGGAGGTGTTTTCTATTCAAGTTTTCTTCCTTTTTTTCCTTCTGTCTCTCTATATCTACCTTCAATTCCTCAATGCCCCCAAGAAAACCAAAAATTATGGCTTCAAAACATACCCATTACTTGGAGCTTTACCAGAATTTTTAATGAACCGACACCAATTCTTAGAGTGGACCACCAAAGTCCTCGCCAACTGTCCAACCAACACCGCCGTCTTCCACCGTCCTGGCGGTGTCCACGGCGTCATCACAGCCAACCCATTAAACGTAGAACACATGCTCAAGTCCAACTTCGAAAACTACCCAAAAGGCATCCGATTCATTTCGCTTCTGGAAGATTTCCTCGGAAATGGAATCTTCAATTCAGACAACGAACTCTGGAAAATCCAAAGAAAAACAGCAAGCTATGAATTCAACACGAAATCTCTCCGAAACTTTGTCATGGAAAATGTCACCGTCGAAATTCGGACCAGACTACTTCCGATTTTATCCAAAGCATCCGAAACAAAAAGGTTCCTTGATTTACAGGATATTTTGGAGAGATTCGCCTTTGACAACGTTTGTAAGCTCGCTTTTAATGTCGACCCAGGTTGTCTCGGCGGCGACGGAACCGCAGGAGCTGGCTTCATGCGTGCCTTTGAAGACGCCGCCACACTCAGCTCCGGGAGGTTCATGTATGCCTTTCCGTTGTTGTGGAAGGTGAAGAAGTTTCTTCAGGTGGGAACAGAACAAAGGCTAAGAGAATCAATCGTAACCGTTCATGAATTCGCTGATAAGATCATACGGTCCAGATTAGAAGGAAAAGATTCGGATGACCAGGATTTGTTATCTCGATTTATCGGGAACGAACATAACTCGCCGGAGTTTCTCCGAGATATTATAATAAGCTTCATTCTCGCGGGGAGAGATACGACGTCGTCTGCATTAACTTGGTTCTTTTGGATCCTATCCTCCAGACCGGACGTTAAGGAAAAGATATTGAGTGAGATTGAAACTATTCGGGTACAAAATGGGAAACGAATCGGGGATCCGTTTAGTTTGGAAGAGCTCCGGGATATGCAGTATTTGCATGCAGCAATTTCGGAAACAATGCGATTATACCCTCCAGTACCGATTGATACGAAAGCATGTCTGAACGACGACGTTTTACCGGATGGTACAGTTATAAAGAAGGATTGGTTTATTTCGTACCATACGTATGCGATGGGGAGGATGGAGAATATTTGGGGGAAGGACTGCTGTGAATATAAGCCGGAAAGGTGGATTGAGAACGGTATGTACCGGTCAGAGAATCCGTTTCGGTTCCCGGTATTTCATGCTGGACCGAGAATGTGTCTCGGTAAAGATATGGCGTATATTCAAATGAAGTCGATAGCAGCTGCGGTGATTGAGAAATTTGAGATGGAGGTAGTAAATAAGGACACGTGTCCAGCGCATGTGTTGTCTTTGACTTTAAGGATGAAAGGAGGTTTACCGGTAGGGGTGAAGGAAAAAGGTACAGGTTTGGTATTTTAATTTGAGGTTTTTCAAGTAAATCAATTTGTGTAAAATGTTAAGTTTTTTTTTTTATTGTGAATGATTATCAGTTTGTAATGTATGCACCTAATGAAAACAAAAAAATATCCTTACAAAATATTGTAGTCTTGTGAGATTCTTTTCGAAATGACTATCAATTAGTCTCTTCTTTTTCTTTGTTTTTTAGAAACGTTTAACAGAATCAATGAAACACCATTCATCCTGTTCTTAATGATCATTTTATCAAATTGTGAATTATGTATCAATCTCCAGAATTTTTGCCATACTTTGATCAGAGTCTAAAACCTACAAAGGGGCAACGTGAATAATGAATCCCATGAAAAACTATTAAGAGGCATAAACGAGTTAGTATTACACTAATTACATTAACAAACATGCTGCCCGACTTCAGCTACCGGGCTTTGCATCATCGGAGTGAACAGCAAAGGAATCTGCATTTTGCAATGTACCAAAATGGATTGCTAACCTTCCTATAAATTATAATCAATAAAAATAGTACTGTAAATGCAGTTTCCACTTTCCAGCAAACATCCAGTTGTAATGACCACCCACTACAGCATATACTCTGAGCTCTTTCAGTACAAGTACAAACAGGTGCCCCGGAGATTTTATGGTATAACGAATACTTGAAAGGATCATATGTAACCTGTGACACCCCAATGCTCCCTATTTTTGGTTTCAAATTCTGTTGCTGAATATTCAGAGGAAGTGCCTGTAGTAGTACATTCAATAAAGGTCCAAATTAATGTTTACAAACCTGGATACTGATCATTGCTTTCTCTTCTTTTTCAGTTTTGGCAAGGAACCGAAAGATGTCCTAGAGATCTACTTGTGAGAAGACATATCACCACTTGCACAGGACGGCACCCCATTGCTAATAGAGGAATCGTGAGTCTTCACCCTCCGGTAAAAGAGAACATATGCTGCAGCTGTGTTAACCTCTTCTTCGCCTATAGGAGATATGTGACTATCATCAAAGTTGTACCACCTGTTTTCATCTAAAAGCTGCATTTTGACAATTCTGTTGATCAGGAATGTGAATGCAAAAGTAAAATTCTCAATCTGAACGTAACATTTGAAGTATGGAAAACAACTCAGACCATCTATTAACTTGCTGATGTGAACCTGGACTCCTCTCCACTCCCCAAAGGGGAAAAAAATTCTTTTTTTTTTAAGGAAAAAAAAAAAAAAAAAAAAAGGGTTATAAAGTTCTCAGTTCACCTTGATATGTGCAGTGTAGTGGCCACTACCCATGCTGCCATAGTGGTTAGTAAGAGCATACAATTCATAAAGCTGACGTTGGGAATTGTTTTTGTTGGCTACGTAATTTGTTAAGTCGAAGTCATGAACAGGAAAATTAACAAAGGTTTCTAGCTTATGCTTCATTGATCTGCTGTATGAAAACCTCTTCAGATGGATGACCAAAACTTCTGGAAGCCTCCATAGATCAAGCTTTTTGCTTGCTTGGCGCCGCTCTTTGCATTGTGGGCAGTACCTACATCGGATTCAGATAAACATAAAACTGATTAAGTATTTGATAATTATTATTTCCCTTTTAACACAAGTGAATTGAACAGTATTGTAAATATAGATTCAGCAAATAGATAGATCTTTTTGCTTTGGTTCAAACAAGGCAAATCAGTATAAACTACAACAGAAAAAGCATATCAATTCAAACACTAAATGCAAAGTAGCATACCGTATCTCCTTCATTCTAACATTGTTTACTAAAATACCATCAAATTTCATGATTTTCATGTAAAATAGGATGAAGTGAAAAATGTGAATGCACATAACATGGTCAACAGAAACCTGCCTATAGCTTATCATAAGAAATGGGCTTAGTGTTCGAAAGGAAAGGTTTGGAGGTCTGTAAAAAACATGTCTAGTATTCTAATTTGTTTTGATTTGAAAAGGATGAGGTTGGAAATGTAAAAGAGCGGCAAAAATTTAGTTTCATATAACTGATAACAGTAAGTTTTCTGAAAAGGGGTTAAGGCTTTGTATGCGTCAATACTCAATAAAGGAGAAAGATTGGAGTTATGAATGGAAGAGGGAAGAAGGAATTATTATGTTGTAGTAGCCAAGATTGGAGCTTCATAGCACCTGTTGCTTCACATGAAAGCTCACAAAAAATTCAAAAAATAATTGTTCAAATTGAAACTGACTAAATCCTAGAAACCTTCATATTTTTTTAATACCACATAAATATCTATTTCCTTAGTATTTGGCCCATGGGCCCACCCATAAAACTTGAAATGCCAAATTTGAAATGTACAGCATGGTCAATAGCTGTGAATTCCTTATCTGCACCAGCATATTACTGGCTATTCAGTAGGTCTAACAGAAAGGAATTAGCATTTAATCATTTGCAAGTGAGAAAATGTAAGTGTGTGAATCTACAGTGCTTGCATTTCAATAACATAACTTCATAAAAACGAGAAGCCAATTACACAAAACAGTTTGATGTGGAATACCAAGACTACATGGAAATTAATATCCTATTGTGATTACAAGTTGGGGCTTCAATAATGCCATTAGAAATTGTTGAATTATTAAAATTAACAGTAATTTGGGATTTAAGGTTAATAACTAGAATTTAGCATTCACTATCAAATTAGAGTAACCTATTTGAAGACCTAGCATGTTCAAGAAAACTCAGTCTAAAGTTATTTATTATGAGGAATTTTGGCTTCTCTACGGTTTTATGCTTCACGAGGTTTTTGAGAGTTTTCTTTATTATATAAATTCAGTTGGCACGGAGAGCCCTTTTTCCACTAGTTGTCACTGCTCTATTTGCACTTATATCTTTCTATTTGCCTCTCTTCTGACCAGGAAGATTCCTTGTCCTCCTGCTTGTATCATTTACCTTCTTCCTTAATAAATATGTATTTAACCATCCAACCCCAACACCCAGCAACAAAAAAACACCTTCATTGAGTATTTTACCTAATGTGATAACCTTTCCCTTCCCCTTTCTCCTCCCTATTTCCTCATTTGGTACTGTAACACAGTCTCATCCTCTTATAGGAGTTGTTCAAAAGTCTATTAGATGAACAATTAGATTCTTTTTTTTTTTTTTTTTTTTGACAATTCAATCAGAACAAGGTCAACCAACCAAGTATAGGATACGGAGAACTACGAATCCATAGCCTATTTGAACCTCACTAAGTATTCAACAAGAAGGGACTGAGAGACAGTAACAGAGAAAGGTCAAGATGGCCAAGCAGAAAAGATAAACTAACCACATATCTTCAGGCACTAGAGGTTCTTCACGTAGAAAAGCTTCCAAGCAGGTGTACAATGAGAGAGGTTCAGCACGAGCTTTCTTTGTCACAGGCCCATATTTTAACACTTCTGGCAAGTTCTCAAGATGGCGAGTATCATACTTTTCAAGAAGCCTCTGTGACCAATCAACATATACTAGAACTGACAGTGATGATGATGATAGTTTAACTACTTTGTCTTCTCCCACTGACAGATCAATACAAGCATTGCTTTCATCTACCAACTGAAGAGGTAGCTTTGGTATTGTTAATGGTTTGGAATGATTGACATCTTTATTTAGTGAATTTGAAACCTTGGAGCCACTACATGCTTCAACAGAACTAATATCACGGCACTCATCTGGTGTTGATTTTGATAAGATAGTTTCAGTAGCATTAGCGTGTTCCATATTACCACTGGTTCTCAGCAAAGGGGAAAGCATTTTGTAAACCATTATCTGTATATCACCTCTTGTAATAGTATTATCACATGAGATTGACGAGACAAGAGGTGTTCCATATGGTTTCCATCCTGATATGATCTGCACATCCCCAGTTACCCTAGGAGACATAAAGTAAATGAAAAAGTGAATTACAAATCACAGAATAAAAGCAGCATAACAAAAAAACTCCTGTTATTATATTTCAAAGCAGGAATGAAAAATAATATTTAACCCACCAACTCTATTACCATCAATCTTCTAATTGGTCTACGATGTCAACTGACGAAAAGCTGATGTATACAGAATTTAAGCTTTTGTAACTGTTTTTGCAGGATCCCCATAATAGTTTTTTTAATAAAAAGTAAATATATAAATCCCCATAATAGTAAAAGGTAATCACTGATAACACCAATAATGGTAAAAGGAGTCACTGATAACAGTTTCTTTGCAGGGGAAAAAAGAAAGAAAGAAGAAATATGCTCCATATCCATTTGAAGAGAAATGAATAGTCAAACCAGGTTAAATTCTTTGGGGGATCCAACTAAATATATAGTACGAGGTGTCGACTGAAACACTTACTGTTCTCTTCGGCGGTGTATTAGCTGGAGATATTTTCCATTTTTCTCCGTCTTTGGAATTTTGTACGCAGCAAGGTGGTCATCATCTTTGATGGTGGACAATAATATCAAAGGATCTTCTAGATACCTTTGGATCAAATGGTTTCGAATCTGTCAATAGCATAACATATTAGAATCAATCCCCCAAAAAAACACAATATTAAAGACAATTGCTGATAATATTTATGCACCTCTACAAGCAATAGCTTCTCACTATGCTTCAGAGAACAAGCACTGCTAAGTGCCTGGATCAAATCTCTGGAACGCCCCTGCTTTGGCACAGTTACAGTACAAGCAGATGGAAGGGCACTTCCATCACAAGTGAAAACCATTATTGTCATATTGCGAGTGGTGCTGGACTGGAGTGGCAAGGAAAGATACATGAAGGGATCAAATGTAACAGAAACTTTATTGCACATTGGACAAACTAAAGTTGACTTGTATTGACCCTGTCACATAGAAAATCCAAGCATATATAAGCAGGTGAGTTTTAGCACCAAAACAAAATAAAAGAAAAACGTACGACAAGAAAAAACAAATTCAAAATTTCTAATTACTGTACTAGAGTGAAATAGAACTGATCATTGTCAGTGTAAGTGATTAAGGGAGAAGCAATTCAATATAATATGAAGTTGAATATCCATATAAAGTGATATTTCACAACGTAATGATAGTATGATACAACTTTTCAAAACTCAGAATCTCTCTTCCTCTCAGTATATACTACAGTTAATCATGAATAATCTTCCTACATTCAGATATTATACAAAGAATGAAAAGTACATACAGCAAGATGAATAAGTAAATAAGAATTACTCCTTTAATTGAGAGAGAGCATTTGAGTGCTGCATTTTGATGAATCTGTTTCCATGTTATTATATCCTAACTGCACCCACTTGTGACATCATATCCTGAAATGTTTAACTTGGTTCTCACTTCTTCTCAGAGTAGCTCTCTAAATCTAGGATTCTATACTTTTCTATTTGTAGTCTTTTGAGCATCAGCTCAATCTTTAGGATAATTTACCTAGTACGATTTCCAGTTCTATGCAACTAGGGAAGATTCAGTTGTCGCAAAATCAAAGATCAACATAAAGGTACAAGTTTTAGCACAGGATGGTATATACAGTCATTCCAGTCTATTATGTAAGTTAAAACTCTTTTATGGCAGATTAGGTGAAACCATTAGCTATGCCTATAGTACATCGTGGCAATAAAATATATTATACTCACTTGACAAACGTCAACAATTATAGAATCATTACGAGCAATATGATTTGCCCAATACTCATCAGCAACTTCCTCGTCAGGTCGGCCATCAGCATCTCTGGACTTTATGTAGGGTTTGTGCTTTACACGATTTAGATCTTCATGAAGACCATCTAGGAGGAATGCTAAAAGCTCCTGAAGAATAAAAGACCATTAGAATGCTACAAATCACACCACGAAAATCAGATGACATATGGGAGAGGGGGATCAATAAACTTTCTGACAATAAGCAAACCTGGGAATCATGCTGATTATGCCCGCTAAATTGAGGTGCAAAGCGAGCAAGTTTTGCTTTAAATGGCCTCGGAGCAATAGGTGTACGGCCAGGTGCCCATAACTTCCGAAGTAACTCACCAAATGCTAGAGCCAGCTCACCCTAAATAGTCACCATTTAAATTTATCGAAATTATGACCTTGCTATAAATATTATATAAACCATAAACTGAACACATGAAACTTTTCCATAAATGAGTCTCAATCATCAATCATTCACTCCGTTCCCAGCTCATGCAAAGGTTATATGCTTGATTAAAATCACTCTCAATCACGGACTAGACATGATTAACAATTAAGACAACTTAATGATACCAAGATGTTGCAAAGGACAAAGGATACAACCAATTAATCCAAAGATAGCCCACTATGCACAACAAAGACAATCATGCGCAATTATCTAAATTCTGTATGATAACCATGGAATAGAAGGAAAAAGGGATCTTGGTATGAGTTAGAAAATGAAAAATCATGTTCTGTATAGAAAAAGATATGGCTGCAGAAGGGGCAGATTGGCAGAAAAACATCAGGTGAACTTATGACATGTAGGAAAAAAGATGCACTCTTGTTAAAGCCCAAGTGCTAAAATTCCCAAGGATTGTGGAAGACAGCCATTAAAATTTGAATGCTTTTATTTGCAAAACATGAATATGTGAAATAAACCTTCTCAAAAATACCATCTAGAAGTTAATACTCTGTAAACTTTCTTAAGGAATAGTGTGAACCAAGTAGAACATGTGTTATTCTTCATTTGGCATGCTGAATGTTTTCACAAATAGGTTAAGAGTTTAATTAAATTCTCAGGTGTGGATAAACAGAAGAAGGTCTCAAACTAGCACAAGACTACAAAAAACCACCACAAATGCTACATATATACTTGCAAAGAATATACAAATTTGGATTGTAACTAACAGAAAAAACAGAAAAGAAAAGAAAAGGCATAGGATAGCATATTAGCACTACTCCAGTGACAAAGCATGTATGAATTGACACAAAAAAAATAATGTGTTGCTTGTGTTATAGAAATGCATAGGATAAAGCGGACACCAATGGAGAAGCAGACTGCAATTTAAAAAATTATATAGAACAGATTCAACAATACTGGAAGAGTCTTTTACACTGAGTGCCAAATTCTTCTTTAAAATAAAGTGTCAGAGAGAAATACAAGACATTGGATCTATTGTTGCAATATGATACTTACAACCATGCCCAAAGGGTTCTGCCAGTTTATCTCTTGATGATAGTCCTCCCGGAAGTACCTAGCAAACTCCGGTGTATGAACAAGACACTGTATTGCACTATTCATAAAACAAGTATTTCCAAGGTTCAGCAACCCAGTGAGACCACCAGTAGAACCTCTGGTACTGACACCACTGGCTCCATAAGTGTTATCCACATCTCTGACTGGAGAAGTTAGGTTTTGATAAACAGACAGATCCATGCTGTAGCTTTTAGATGCATCCTTACTTGCAGACAAGCCTCCTGCAATTGATAAGCTTGACTTTGAAGGCTCCACAAGGACAGATGTTGATTCCCTCTGTCCAGATCCATTGTCCAGAACAGAACTCATGCTATTCATATCACTAAGGACCTCCACAAGAATCTGTTTTTATCCATTCAGGGGAAAAAACGTAAGTGTTAAATATGCAGCAAAGTAAATGAACAATCAGCTATACATCAAAACAAGTAAAGACACACATCCTGATCCATTTGTATGTTGGCATCATCAAGTGTTCTATCCATGTCGTTCATCAAAGCATGCTTCCGGCGGCCATAGTAATCCCAAATGCACACCTATAATAGAAGTAAACTATTGAATACTGTAATAAAAAGTAAAAGAAAATAATTATAATCGTGAAGAGAAAGCTTTAATGGTTTTCTTATGCAATGAATTTTAAAGGAAACTAAGGGAGCTAAGAAGGCTTACTTGGTCTAAGTTAAGATAAAAAATTTCACAAGCTTTCTTGTGAAGCTCTCCAATGGTTTCCTACCAAAAATATCTCAATCTTTAGATAACTGGAACAGGTAAATTAAGTATAGGCTAGCTCACAGAGAAAAGACAGAAAGAGAGGCAAATCAAATTCTCTTATCAAGAACATCTCACAAAATACCTTCTTGCTTATTCTTATAGTGGCTCGATCACCTTTTGGCATCACAAGTAGTTGAAGCCGTAGAGGATACACCTCCACTGCTAAATCTGTCTGAGAAAGGCCTGAACTGATAACGTTCCGTGCCAATGTTGGACCACCACCATACCTAACATAAATAAAAATAATACTAGTAACATTGATTTTTCAAATACTTACTTCTGATAATATAGTCATGCTTAAGAGTAATTCTCATTATTCTATAAGGTTCACTACAAGAAAAAGAAAGATGCCAAAAACATAGGAATGAACCTTAGGGTGGTTATGAAATATGTAATGGGAAGAAGAAAAATGATCAAGCAGCTTTTATAAGTTCTGCACAATGTCAACAGGAATCCCCAAGTTGAGCCCTTACTAGTCACATAAAATTCCAAATATCCTTTGGAAAATCTATTTTACAGTTTCGTAGATGTAAAAACATTTCTGCTTGTCTCTTTCGCTATCAATCTGTGAACAAAAAGTTTGCTACATAGTGCAATTTATGTCATTTTGCAGCAAAGTGTTTTTGCTTTTCAGAGAGGCAGCTGGGACATTGACATTCAGACTCAAACTTTAACATAGTGGGAAATGGAAACATGCGCTCCAGAATATTACTGATCTTACATGACTGGAATTCTATGACCAAAAAAAAGAAAAAAAAGAAATGCAGCTAGAGCTATCATTTCCTGATTGTGCATTGTACCCATAGAGCCAAGCTAGGAGAATTCTCAAAGGTTCCTATATAAAGCATGATGACCAGTAGGAAACTATATGATCTGCAACTTATCACATGATTGAAAAATTTACTATAAGTGGCATCTATCAAAATCCTCAAAGGTGTAGGTTCAGAACCACCCATCTTCATGTTTTCACAAATCTACAGATTTCTAAAAAATTTCCAGAAAAGGAAAGAAAGACGCAAAGACATTTCACATTGAGGACTTATTACATATCTATATAATTACCATAAATATAACTGGTTCCAAACTTCTTGAGGAAGCAATACATAGTCACGGCCTTCTAATAAAGTATCATGGACCTGAATACCCACACCAGAGTCCTCAGACACTGCATCATATATCAAATCCGAATTATCAATACCAGAAGGCCTCTTTAATATACATGAATTAACCGAATCACAATGTTCTGACAAGGAAAATCCATCATATGTATTATTTGTCTGATCTTGATTCACATATTCAATCCAATGTTGCCACCATCTGCATGGAATAAAGTAGAAAAACACATGAGCAAATGTATGGCATCCAAGAAATGATCACAAAAATTAGGAGGGAGTACACATAGGTTTTATAGCTTGAAAATATACTTAAGTTCAGTAGATTTAGCTCTTTAACAATGAAAATAAATTACCACTTGTCTCATCATATGATCAAGTTTTGTTTTCCCGAGAAAAATGGTTGAAACCGGATTCTATTACTAAACTGGCCATTGAAATAGATCAACTTGCTAAACCCTCCTTTCGTAGCAAGCCGATTTCAGCAAACACATTCAGAAAGAGACTCATATTTCTGGTCCTATTTTATTAGATGTCAAATTTTATAAACAAGAGAAGCTCATGGGAAATCATTATTCATGGACTTTTGGTAGGCACCATTCTTGATGGCTTTGTAAGAAGAAGGAGTCATTTTACCAATAAAACCACCCCGCTTCCCCAGAGAGAGAGAGAGAGAGAGTAAAGCTACAAAGAAAAAAAAAATTCATTAAAATTAATGACCTGACCTCAGTACAGTTAAATTTTTAATTGAAAAATCCTATCCCAACAAAATACTTAACTTAGAATGTTAATAAAGAACAAGATGTTGAGGTACCAGAGACATTCAGTCTATGCATATAGCACCATACATAAGAACCCTAGCCTGTCTGGTGGTGAAATGAGACTTGTTCTGTACTCAGAAAGAATAGAAACTGTGCTACCCTACCAATACCACATTGCTTCTATCAGAACATTCTAGATCATCTTCCATTATCTCCAGGTTATTGAGCATAATTTTCTTGAAGAAGAAATGGGGATTTGAATTTTGAACTAGAACTAATAAGACATAATTTCCACTACAAGAATGTGAAATTCTGTCCAGACTTTAAATTATTTTTCTTTCCCAATTCCAAGACTTAGAGAGAAGAAATCCATAAGCAAAAGTTATATACTTTTTTATAATTTTGATTGTGCTAAATCTAACAGTTTGCTTTTTCACTTCCAAACAGGATGTGAACTTCTGTCCAACCTGCTGCTACCAAATTCCCTAAAGACTGCAGCATCAGTGAGTTCCCAAAGAAAACAGATATTATCCATTTATCACAAGGAAGCGAAACGCTTGACCCAAAGTTATTCATTTACTCACATTAACAGTATCAAAATGCCATATAAATTTTCAGCAGAAATAAAAAGAAAAGAGCGATTAAAGAAATATAGTTAGAAGCAAAGAAACCTTTGTGTGATTAAGTAAAACGTGTCGCCCTCTTTACTATTAGCTTCCGCAGCCAATGCAATGTCTCTAATCATAATCCTCTCTTCCTCCGGTGTCAGCTCAGAACAACTGGTGCTGCTGCACATCGACACCTCTGCCATTTTTCTCTCCCTGAAAGATCAAAAATTGGATTTGTCTTCAAATCATTTCCCCAGATTTTCTCGGTAACCAAACGGGGTTTTAACTTAACAAGGGACAATGAAGCTCCAGAGGGTTTACGGTTTCACACAGTTCTGAAGCCGGTTCAACCCGAGGCTCCGATGATGTCTAAAGTCGTTTATTTCTCGGGATTTTGCCCTATTTTTATTATTAAAAAAATGACATCATAAGGTATGACATTTTCATTAACTTTGTCCCATATTTATTTATTTTTATTAATTTTGTGTCATCTATATCTATAGTATATAATAAAAATTAATTATGAATGAGAAAAAAAAAAAAAAAAAAGGATATTTTAGTAAAGGTTTAAAGATAATTTATTACCTTTTTATATATATATATAATTTAGTATTCTAATGGGATTATTATTATTCTAGAGAAGATTTCAGTCATTCACCACATACTTTTCTCAATTAATGATTTCAAATATTTTCTCATTCATTGAAGATGTCCTACATTAATAAGCTAAATATCTAAATTTAGATTCAATTGTCATCGGCTCCATGAACAACTTTGTACTTGGAAGATAGAATTGGAGTATTCTTCTAATTCCTCCCCCACACAATCAGGAGAGAAAATTATAGGAGTTATTTGAAAAGATGATATAATGTGAGCGGGTCCTTTTTGCAGTAATTTTTTAAATTAATTACAGTAATTAATGAAAATTAATTATGGAAAAGAAAAAATAAGAAATATTTTAGCAAATGGTTAAACATAATTTATTTCTTCTTATTTTTCTCCATTTTTATAGTTTATTATTCCAATTTATTAGCATAGTAATTATTACAGTGTAATATTACACCAAAGTTTTAACTAAATTTTATTCTATAACTTACCTATCAAATTATATTATATTGACTTTTTTTATTTTCAAACTAAAAACAAATGAAAAAAATTATTATTCACATATTATAAAAAACACCAATGAAGAAGAAAAAATATTATAACCTAATAGTTTAGCATTCATTTTAGAATGTTTCTACGTAATTCGTTGCGATTAGTTAGATAAAATTTCACCATACAATTACACTTTTGATTTTTGACTTGGTATATTTTATTCTTTTGTCTTTTCTTTGCTTTATTTTTTCTTGTTGGCCGATGTTGCTCCTCATTGTTGCCTCCATCGACTTTGCTTTCTCTACCCCTATTTTTTTCACTATTTTGAAAACTCTTCATCGCTATTGATGTTTTAGAAAATTTTGCTTCCATCTTGTTCCAGCCGAGAAGCTTTTTTTGTGAAAACATCTCCTTCCTTCCTTCCTTGTCCTTGTCTTGCTTAGTTGATTAGAGAGATTAAGGAACTAACTTTTGGCAGCTAGCATCTTGTTATATTTTGAGGAAAAACAGCTTGCTTTTATGTTTCCTTGTAGCAGTCGTAGTTGAAGACTTGGTCCTCCACCTGCCAGCTCTACTTGTCCTATGGGTGCCGTGGGTTCTTGGGGCCAAAAGTGGCTATGATCGATTGTAACAAGGATATTGGTTGTGCCCTATTTCTAACCTTGTTGTAGTTGTTAAGGTTTCTTGGAGATGTAACTTTGTTGTCTTCTTTAGTTGGCAGTTCCTTTCAAGAAAGGCAGTGGCTAGGGCGTGGGATTGAAGATGGTAGCTTGGCTGCACTATTTTGGTGTGCAACAATTGTTAGGGATGGAGGCACAGTAGCCGTGTGGTGCTGAAGGTGCAATAGCTGCTGCTTTGCACTTTGCCTTGAAGGGGCTTGCAACAGGGCTGGGGTGATTCAACCGTGAGCTTGATGGAAGGGACATACATGGTTTCAGCTTGGAGGGGACAACCACTTCCTTACTTTGGGGTAATTCCATGGTTTACAATTTTGGTTATTAGAGTAATTAAATGAATTAGGATTAAGGGTTTGGAAGTTGAAATGATAGTAGGAGCAAGGATCATGTAAATTGGTTATGTGATTAGTAAAAAGTAAACTTTGGAATGGGTAGGAACTTAGGCACCTAAAATGCTTGTAAAAATGTCTAAATGAAACTAGTTATAGTATAATGAATGAAAGAAGATTAAAGACATGAAAAAGAGTTGGAATTTGAATAAAAAGTTCTTAAATGAGAACAAAGAAGGGTTGATTAATGTAGTAAATTGAGGATTTGATGATAATGGGTAGTGAGTATGTGCAAAAGATGTTTAATTGTGAAGATAGATACACTTGTCTATTAATAAATCTGATAAACGGAATTAGATTTTGTTTTTCCTAGAGAAAGTTATATTCAATTAACTAAGGTAAGGTCAGAACTGTCAAAATCCTACATTTTACAGAATTTAAAGTAACTTCAAAAAATAAACTGTATTGATATATAAATCTAAAAATTACAAATGATATACCAGTATAAAGCTACATGTGTCTAGTATTTAATAAACTTTACGAAACCAGATTTGGAATTTCTTAGAAGAAGATATGATCGTTACAGTGAACACTGGTCCAAACCTTAAGTTTGGACAGTTTCAACATCTCTAACTCACTAAGTGCTTTCTATTTTTTTTAATAGTTTCTTCTACCCTATGCATTGTTAAGACATTTAAAATGTCTCTTCATTATTAACCTTACCACATAAAGTACAATTCAAACTACTTGACATGTAATAGCTTAATAGATAACCTTCATAAGAGACCTATATAAGTTGATATATATATATATATATATATATATATATATATATAAGTTTAGTAATTAAAAGATTATAACGATAACATTTATGAACTAAGTATTATTTGGAATTATGAATTTCAGTTCCGGACCCTTTTATGGGCCTAATGACATACGTGAGCGCAGGACAAATTAACAAACAAGATTTGTAAACCGGTGAGTGGTCAATTGCTGCCTTTAGAGGCTAGATTATTATATGTGATTATATGTGCACTTAAATATACGTGATATATAGAAAATAAGCAAGTATAGTATTTCAGCGATATATTTGAATTATGTTTGTTTAATATTAGTTGTGGTTGATAAAGGCCAACAAAGTGAGATTTTTATGAAAAATGATTTTATCTCTAAAAATAAAAATCCAGGTGCACCTAGAATATTCTAGTTTAAAATTCTGAGATATTCTGATTCTGATAAATGTTTTTTTTTGAAGTTTGAGTGCTCAGCCTTGGTGGGTTGGATCATGTATGGAGATTAATTTATTGTGTGGGCGTGTAAATGCCAAGTAGGGGGTAAAATTGTTGTGCGGGGCTGGGTTACTCGATTTTCTTTGTTTGGAACTATGAGCTTCAAATGTTTGCTTGATTTATATATATATATTTGTCTGTAAAATATGTGAATCGTGGCCTGATGAAAAATTTCACATGCGTGCTGGTATTTTTGAATTACAATATGAATAATGATACTTGATATTAAAGGATGATATATATGCTCTGAGTGATGCTAATACCTTTTGGGTACGATTTTTTACTTACTGAGTTCGTATGACTCACCCTTCTTTCTTGAAATTTTTTTTAGTAACATGAACTTCAGCATAGATATTACCGATAATGGGCTTTGCCGAGTGCGTAAAGGCAAGTAAATTCTTTGGAATCTCAATCTTGAAGTAAAAAAAGGTTGGAAGTTTGCAGTCACACTAGGGTCGTGTGTGTATAGTCTTATGTTATGTTATAGTCTAGTTATTTGTTACTATAATGGGAAACGGAGCTGGAGCTCCTTGCTTATATTGTCTATATGTAATTTTGTAGTTATTGTGCTTGCTTGTATATGAATAGGAATATATATTGTGTATATTTGGGCATGCACTACATTGTGTGGAACCGTTGCTGAAAATTTTTAGTAAATATTATATATTCAATAACAAGTCTATGTTTTAAATTTGAATAAGTAAAGATTTTCTTGATATTAAAAATTATTATTTCGAAACTCATGTGTGTTTAGTAATAGTAAAGTTAGGGTTATGGAGGATTGATTATCTAATACTTCGGCCAGTCATGCTTCCATGAGAGGTGTGACAAAAAAATTCTTTGAAAATTTATAATCTAATCAAATAGAACACATATTGAATTTATTCAAAAAATATAAATCAAATAATGTGGGTTATAATATTATATTCTCACAAATTAAAAAATATATATAATTTAGAAATCTTAAAATATAAATGAATTAAAATAAAGCATACCGTGTGATTTTATATAGTAAATTTTAATTTTACACTACATAAAAAATTATATTTCAAAATTACTAATGTGATTTAAAATATAATTTTTTTTATCACACTAGCTTTCTTAGCACACAAGTGAATCGTGTTTATAATATATCGATATATGTTCAAAAATTAATAATAAATAATACTCCTTATTAATGACATTAAATAAATAGATAAATCTATTAAAAATTTAATACATAATATAAACATACAATTAATTTAAAATTTTAAAGATGAGAGATGAATTAACACAATAATTAATCATAAAAATTATATTCTTAATATTTATTTTAATTCATAGCAATTTTTTAAAATTAAATTAATAATATTATAATTATTTGTAACTTATTAGATAAAAAAATTGAGAAATTGAATCTTAATTATTATTAATTTATAATTATTGAAAAATTATAGATTTGTTAATGTTAAAAATAATTAGGATTGAAAAATATCAATAGTCATAAAAACAATTACAATCTTATTAATATTGAAATGAAGAAGAATCAGGCAAAAAAAATTAATAAAATAAGATAATATAAATAGTCCATTTGAAGTAAAAATAACACCTAAAAAGTATTTATGTCATACTAAAAAATCATAAAGTTATTTAAGAAAATAAATTTCTTCCACTAAACCACTTTTATATTTAAACAAATAGATAAATTTAACAAAGAAATTAAATTCAAAAATTTATATATATTTTTTAATTCTTAAGATGGAAGAATAATTATAAGTTAAACAATACTATAATCATGGAAACTATACTCCTAGAAAAAAATAATTCAAAATTTGAGTTAAACTAAAAAAACATTATAACTTTTAGAAACTCACTAAACCAAAAAAAAAAAAAAAAAAAATAGAAAATTCAATTTTAACTATTATTGATATATAATTATTGAAAAAATATATTAAAAATATTGAATTAAAAGTTAAAACAGTAATATTATAATCATGAAAACTATACTCTTAATATTTCTCTTAATTTGTAATCTTTTAAAATTTTAATTCATAAATTTGAGAAGAACTTAAAAAAATTATTGTTATTATAAACTTATTAAACAAAAAAAATGAGAAAGTCAATCTTAATTGCTATTTGACATATAATTATTAACAAAATATAGATTTATTAAGATTGAAAATAATTATTAAAAAAAGAAATTAATAGTCCTAAAACAATCACAATCCTATTGATATCAAATGGAGAAGAATTAAAAATAAAATAGCAAAATAATAACTAAAGGTAATAATGTAATTATAAAAACTCATAGTTATAAAAGTATTTAAGAAAATCAAAAGAATTTTTCATTAAGCCAATTTATATATAGTATAAATATAAATATAAATATAGATGTAGATATAGATATGTAATGAGTTGGTAAAGAAAATATTTCTCTTGGTACTTCTTATTCATTATTTCTCTCACTGCTTCTCACGCCAGCTCTCTCTCACTTCTCATATATTGCTCTCCCTCATTTCTCTTTTTTATTATCTTTCTCTAAAAATTATAAAATTAGGATTTTGTGAAGATTTGAATATTTTGAAAAATTTACGAAATTTATTCAATTTCTATTCCCTTACTAATTTATGGATGTGGAACAAAAAATTTGACCAATTTTGTAAAAATATTTTATTTTATTTTATTTTTTGAGAAGTGAAGTGAGAAATTTATAAGGATAGATTTGGATGGAATGGAATGAAATGAGAGAAGAGGGTAACGTAGTTTTTTTTTTTTTTTTTTTGAGTTTTTTTTAATAGAGTGATACTAAATAGAAGGGTACATTGTATCTCTCATTAAAATTCATTATTACTATATATAATAGTTTATATATTTTTTTCATTTTCCCCTCTTTCTCACTTATATCTCTTATTATTTCTCCTACATTCTTTCTTCTCTAACGATTCTTTAATTTATTTATTTTTTCCAATCATTGGAGACTAACAAAATGATTAAAATTTTGGTAATTTTTCTTCTAATTTTTTCTATAGCTTTTGTATTGTTTATTTGGTTGAAGGAAACAAAATGAAGAAATAGAAAAGAAAAATATTTTTATTTCTTATGCTTTTTCTTATCCTTCATTTTATTGATATTCAAATATGTTTCTTCAATTAAAGAAAAGAGAGCAAGTTAGTTTCATTCTACGAATTTTTTTCTCCCAAATTTTTTACTTAATGTTTTTATATTTTAAGGGTGATTTTTATGAATTTATTTGTATTGGAAATCATTAGAGATAAGTAGGAGAAGTTACAATAATAGACAAAATATTAAAGTAAAAAGATAAAGACAAAATAAAGGTAATTTTTTTATTAAAAAAATCTTAATCTTTAATTGTAATTAAGTGTACTCTATAATTAATTAATTTAAGAGATGTGAAAGAAACTAGTGGACTAATATGGTACGAGGTGGTTTAGAGTGTTTAATTACAATGATAAAATATGATGCGACATTTGTGTAAGATATGTGTGTATATATAGCAATACTCAATTTTTTATTGCAGTGCCACATATACTCTTATCATTTATCTACTAATACTCAAAGTAAAACATTTAAAAGGTAAAATCATAAAAATATAATATTTTATCCTCTCCTTTCTCCCCAACTTCTAAATAAGAAATGTACATTATCATTTTCTCTCATCTCTCTTCATTTTTTTACTCCCAAATGTGAAAAAGAATAAGTGTTAATTTTCATCCACTCTTCTCTCTTTTCCTCTACCTCCATTTACTATTCTCTCATTTCCACTCATACTCTCAAATAGGCCCTAAAACAATAAGACAAAGTGAAATTGTAAAATAATTTTAAGATAAAATTGATAAAATAATATTTTTTGGATCAAATTGACTAAGAATAATACTTTTAAGATGAAATCGTTTTGCCAACTCATCATACATGACGATCAACAAAATATTTTATGTCAAATTAGTAATTTATGTTCAAAATGCCAACGAAGCTAGCTAGGATAAAGGAAAACGGATCTAAAACCTCTGAAGGGGACTAATCTTAACTATTAAAATAAATTAGTTACTTAACTTGTACGTATTGCCAAAGGCAAGAATAACTCTTAGAGACACTATCAAGAAACTAATGTCAATTTTTTATACATAGATTATCACTATATTTTCTTTTCTATTGTACTAAAAATATTTTCTTTCTTTTTCATTCTTTCCCAATATTTACTAATTATTTCTCAAAATCTCTTAAATGCATACTGAAAACTATCTACTAACATGACATTTTTTTGTCTTTTTCAACCTTTACCTACCATGAGACACAGAGAATATATAAAAACTTGAGCCAATTACACTTTTTCTTATCAAACTATCATATAATACGCAATGTCCTTCATTCTCTATCAAGTCGAGCACATTGCACCTATATTGATAAATATTATTTTCCTTAATATAATTTGTTTTAGTATATCTAAAAGAACAGGTGAATACAATATCTCTCGTTGATATTATTATCTTTTGTTTTTGGTGAAATTATTCAAAACCTATAAAAATTAGCAATAAGACTTTTAGGTAACCTAAAAATGCCTAGATAGATTTTCTAGAGCATAAGGGAGTTTGGAGATAATATAATTAGGTATTATGGACCTCACATTGGATTACATGACTTTTTTTGTGTGGATAACATTGGTTTTTTTCTTCGGTAAACTATAACAAATTAAATTAAGAACTAAAGATCAGTCTTGGAGAATAAGTCCTTCTTACAACAACAAATGAAGTAAAAGCAAGAATAGAATGAAATAGCATGAACTGATCTATTTTGAGATAAGATTCCTTCACCATAGGATCCTATCACTTTGTTCTTCTCTTGATAGCAATAGGATACAATTATTAGAAGGAATTCCTTCAACCAAGATCTGCAATCATCAATAATATATCCTAATAGATGAGTTTTAGAGTCTGCATTGTTAATAAGTTGTAAAACAAGAGTAGCATCAACTACTGATAACTCTGTAAAATAGAGTTATTCATTTTACTTTTGATTCCTAATTTGTGCTAAATGCTTGAGTTTAGAGTTAGATTTCAATTAGAATTGGTATTTTGAGTCTAGTTGAACTTGTTTAGGTGTTTGTAGTGTTCTAATTAAATTATGAGTAGTTTTTGTTGTTTTGATTATTTAATTTATTTCAAATTGTTTGAGCAGTATCCTAGTCCAAGACAAGGAAGGAATCATAGAAGACTTGTGCCGAGGCGCGTAGGAATTGAGAGCCGCAACGCCAAAGAAGTAAAATCAAAGCACCAAGACAGAGAGCATTGCGCCGCGGAATGATATACTTGAGGCCGCGACTCTAGACTCCCGAGAATTCCAGGATCAAGTTAAAGACTACAGCGTCGCAATGCCCAACAATTAAAAGTCTAGAAACAAGTTAAAGAAAGCAACACCATAAGGTAGAGGCTGCGATGCCCAAATTGAAGACGACTTCGTTGGTAGACAGAGGTGATGACATTGTAGCGCCATGTATGAGGATGCAGTGATGTGATGAAGCAGAAATGTATAAGGACTAGGTAGATGCTCTGCACCGTAGCACCAAAGGAGGATGCGCCACGGTGCCTGCCTATGTGATCAAGGACTCCTAGTTTTATTAAATTATGAGGTAAATGCCTATAAAATAAGGTGAAGGTTGGGGGTTTAGAGAACATCAAAGCAAGTGAGTGAGAGATAGCAAGGAGCTTGTAAAGACATGGAGCCATGACAACTCTAGTCTTCTACCTTTCTTCTTCTTATTTTCTTAATTGCTTGTAATGACTTTTTTAATTATGTTTTTGTTTTCCATATATATACCTAGTATGGAGTAGTCTGTTCTAGGGTTACAATTGAACTTACATGTAGTCTATGTGGCCCTTGATTTAGTTTAATATATGCTTAGTTTCCAATTGTTTATGTTTGTCTTGAACTTAATTTCTTGTTCACCAGTTAGATTGATTAGGATTCCTAAATTTGGCTTGGAGGAGTAAATTCTAGGGTTAGTCTTATCAACATAGCCTATGATTGGATTATTCATCTAATTAGATAATCTGATTTGTTAAAGAGATAGAAATATACTCGTTATCCATAGGTAACTTGATTAGAATGGCTCATAATGAATTTGTCTTAGTATAATTCACATATGAATATAGTGTATTAAGCTAAGGGAAATATAAAATTTTAAGATATAGGAATATGCTTGTAATTGATTAAGAATTCTGTGCTAATAATTATGATTATTGCATGAGATAAATTATAGTAAGGAAAATATAGGTGAAGTGTGAGGGATATTGTGAACTTAAGTCTTAGTTTAATAAGTTTATATAAATTGCTTGCTTAGTTTAGAATCCCATCAGTCAAAATCCGTTGGTTTTAGTAAAACTGAATTGTATAAATAGTAGTAATTAGTTCTAAAGTGATTTAATTTCTCGTGGGAACGATCTCTACTTAATCACTATATTACTTACAAACAAAACATAGGCTTGCGTTGCAAAATTCGTGTCAACTACCACATCCAATTTTTTGATCTTAGGATCAGTAGCAACTTTCAAATCATCTCTAAGAGAAAATGTCCCAATTCATGTTTTAAAATCCTTCCACATAGGGGTGTGCATGGTTTGGTTTTGAAGAAAATTATAATCAACCCAAATATAATTAAAATAACCATCCACTATTTATATGATTTAATTTGATATCTGAAACCAGCCTGTATTGTTGGGTCAATTCGGTTATTGGGTTTGAATTGGGCTATCCAGCTGACAGCCTGATTCAGCCCAATTCAAGGTTTTCCTATGTAAAAATGTTTAAGCCCAAAAACATACAAATAGTATAAAATATATATTTAATACTAATTTTCTCACAAATAAGGTTCCAATAAATTTAGAAATAAAGAGAGAGTTTAATTTTTTAAGAATAGGAATACATATAAAATTAAATATTCAATAATATTAATAACTATTATTTAACTTAAAATATATATATAAATTTCAGTTCGGTTTCGGTTAACCAAGATAAATTTTATAATCAATAAACAACCAATCTTTTTTTTTTTTTTTTTTATAAAAAAATAACCAACAAAAATCAATTATAAAAAATAACCAAATCAACCCAATTTTTTGGGGTGCATGGGGTGATTTGGTCAGTTTAATCAATCCATGAACACCTCTACTTCCATCAGTAATTTTTCCTGAGTTTTCTAGTAATGACCCATCTGTATTAAGTTTAATAAAACCTGGCTGAGTAGTGACCACTTAACATTAATAAAGACCTTATTAGTAAAATTGGTTTTAGAAATATATGCATAGAATTCAGCATCATGAAAAAAATTGAGACCAAGCAGAAAATCACTTGACATTGCTTTGTTTTCAAAGTTCTTTTGGTTCCTATTCAGCTAGAGTTTCTAGCACAAATAGAAAAGGACAATATTCTAAGGAAGAGAGATATTTCCCCAGACAAAAGGCTCAACATAAGAAGAATTAAATTTCAACCACATAAGGACATTAGGTTCCTCAAAATTAGTGGAGGAGTTTGGCATGACTAATTTAGTCCACACTTTGTTTGGTTCCTCAAAATTAGTGGAGGAGTTTGCCATGCCTAATTTATCCACACTTTGTTTGGCAACCCAACGGTCTCTAAGGATAAGAAGTGTGGTTTCATCAGTGTTAGAGCACCAAACAAGAGTGGAGAAATGCTAAAATAAGAAAGATAAATATTAAATATAGTAAATAACATATAAATACAAATATAAGGAAGAATTATTCAAAAAGAAAATAAATAAATAAAGAATAAAGTAAATGATAAGAATAAAATAATAAATTAAGTAAAATTTATATTTTATAAATTACTTCTAATCTACCTCGCTTTCTATATTTTATATCAAAAAATGAAATAGGGATTCAGGTGAGTTTAGAACCTAAAAAAATATAGAATCGTTCCATTTGAAATGAAATTTACATTTTTTATGTTTAGAACAAATAAAATAATATATAATTTAAATAAAATTAATTTAAAATCTACTTTTTATTATCAAATAGGTTGAGTTTATTTTATGAAATTCATTTGAGTATAATTCCAGAAAAATAGTTAAACTACAATGAATTTTTCATTTATTTCAAATAAAAGAATTATACTATATTCCCGGTAATTAATTTCAAATAAAATAATTTTTAATGTTTTTAATTTTTTCTAAACATAAACCATTTTGGATGAGCTACCAAACTATAGAACGACTTTTCATTTCGTGTGATTTGTCTCTTGATTGTTTGTTCGTCATGTGAGGCTGGTAGTGGTTGTGTGGGTTTTGGGTTGAGGAGATGTTATATGTGCTATTGTTGTGAACGGAACACGTAACAATGGCGGCCTTTTGATTTGACCATTGAGATGGTTTCTCTAAAAAGCTGTCATCTGGGCTATGGACAGTTCTCCCGTGCCTTGGAGCATATATATTTGATCAATTTTATGGAGGAATTGAAAGTGCTGCTTCAAAATTATAGAATGTTTTCTATTAGACATGTACCATGGAGTGCTTGCTAGATCAGCTTCATTGCAAGCTTAGGTTTGAGACAGAGGAAAGAAATGGGCGTTCGAAATTTCCATGTATGCTTTGTATTACCCTATATTCTGTTCTTACTGTTTGGTATCTCTCTGTTATGACTTTGTGGCTTGGGAAATGTCTTTTATACAATGCATTGATATTGATCTTTAGGGTTGGTTTCCTTGTGATTATGATTGGGGTATTTTCTTGAGTATTGGGGGGTCTGGCTGGAGAGTTGGATGGTGTTCATATTTGCTTCATGGGTATGTGCTTGTATTATGTATTAGACTCATTTGCTTAATAAAAAAGTTCTGCTTTTGCTGACTAGAAAAAAAAAATTTACATTATTTCATAATTGGTCACTAAATAACACAGAAAATGAAAGGGACAGCTGTGGACTTGATAAAAACTTAAATGCATAGGAGTTTATGCCAATTGAGCTAACAATTGATTGACTCATACTGACTCATACCAATTGGCATTAAGCAATTGTACACTTATCACTACTCGTCTTTTGTGAGCTTTCCCTCTCCACCCTTGTGATTTCCATCCAATATCTCTAATGGGATTTTATCTTTCGCCTGTTCCACATCTTCTTCCTTGTTCATTTCACTAATTTCTTCCAATGGCTTGTATTTGTAAAGCCAAGCACATATTACATAATATATGAAATTAATAACTTGAATTCCACTAACAAGAAAGTAATAGTATTCCAATCTTCCCTTGTTGAGGTTCCTATCAGGCAACCAATTGTTTTCTTTGCCAGTATACTTATGAACAAGGGTCACCAATAGTGTACCTATATAATTTCCAATAGCCGCTGTTATCCAAAATAGAGCTGCTGCTGTGCTTCTCATGCTTTCAGGTGATTGATCATAAAGAAATTCCAAGTGCCCAACAGACATGAAAATGTCAGCAATCCCATGGAGACAAAACTGAGGTACCAACCAAAACACACTTATAGGAATAATTGCTTCTGGTTTATATATCAAATTGTGCTCAGTAGCAACTGCTTTCCTTTTAATTTCAACCAGAGCTGAAACAATTGTGGCTAGAATGTTAACTAGGAAGCCTATGCCCATTCTCTGTAGGCATGTGACGCCAGAAGGGTTTTTAGTGAATCTACTGACAAAAGGAACGAAAAAGCGGTCGTAGAGAGCAACACCTATAAGCATGGTTAGGACAGTGAAGATTTGCATACTGGCAGGTGGAATTTCAAAAGAGTGAGAGAGATGACGGTTCATTGTTCGAGCTTGTTGGATGACAAAGCTGTGTTGATGGGATGCTGCTGTTACAAGCAATATTCCGGCAGCCCAGATTGGTAGCATTCGGATGATGGATTTTAGCTCTTCAACTCGATGGACAGTGGCTAATCTCCACAAGTTTGGTGAAGTTGAGCTTGTTGAATCTTTCTCTGTTACTATTGCAGCTTTGTCCAACCATCTGCAGGTATGAAGTAGACACGAGGAGCATTTAGGCGTATGGTTAATGTAGACATATCATGTTAAAGAGGCTCATGAACATGAGACAGATTCACTTGAAAAACAAATCATGTTTTAGGTAGTCAAACTTACGTGAATTGATTTGAATGTAGAAGCTTCCCTTGCAAAGAAATAGTGGCATCAAGGTCTTTGTTTTCATACAAAAGCTTTGGATCTTCTGGTGGAACCTCCTTTCTCTTCTTTACAGCAGCAACAATTACCTGACACAAACGAACCAAAGGACTTCCCCCTGGTTTTAATTTATTGTAGAGTGGTGAACCAATCACAAAGGTTATAATAGAAAAAGCCATGGTTATGGTTGGAATGCCAAGACCCCATCCCCAACCCACTTCTTCTTGAATGAAAACTACAACAATTAAAGCAGTAAGTGTTGGCAATCCCATGGCAAAGAAGTACCAATTGAATAGACTCCAATTTCGTGATACAACACCAGTTTTTGTCATATCAAATTGGTCAGCAGCAAAGGTGACAACACAAGGCCTAATGCCTCCCGTGCCAATAGATGTGAGGAGGAGAGAGGCATAGAGTAACCCTAGTTGTGAGGATGAGGCTTCTTTGCAATTCACTTGAGTTGGACATGATGGGGGATGCAGAGCTGGGAGTATTGCTGATATGGTGATGCTAACCAATCCCTGTGTGAAGAGCTACAGTAAATATTATTTTGTACACTGTTATAAAATTCAAGAGTCAATTACATTTTATCCCTTGACGTTGTTTTTTCTTAAAATCATACATGTAGTTTATTTTGTATTAAAATAGCCGTGTAGTTTAAACTAGTGTGTTTTAACACACTAAATTTAAGATATGGTTGCTACTAAAATATTTCAAGGCTAATTTTATTTTATTTTTTTGACCAATTTCATTTCTCATATAGCTTAAGGAATAATTGATATCTTGCCAAAAACTAAGGTAAAATATTCCCCTTTTAATCTTGATTTCTAAGTGGTCAGTCATCACACAATTATTTTGGTTTATCTCCACGACTTTTTTTTGTGTGAATCTAACATTATTCAAGATTCGTAATTATTTTCTCCACAACTCTCTAAAAGTATTTTTCTGTAAATTTAAACTTTTAACATTGACATTACAGAAATTCCTTAACCAATGAGTTCAAATGTGTCGTATACTTAAATCATATTTTATTAAGTGTAACCACATAATTTTTAACTAAGATAGATTATTTCGAAAATATGGAATGAAATTGAGAATCTTACAGTTACCAAGTAAAGGGAGATAGGAGACAGACCAGTTCATAAAAAAGAGAACCAACAATAATTGTCCAAAAGCGGCCAGCAAAGGAGTCAGCAATTACGGCACCGAGAAGTGGTGTGAAGCTAGCTGTTCCACCGAAATTGCTGAGGGTATTAGAGGCGGCCACAAGAGGCATGTTCAGCTCCTGGGTCAGGTACGATATCATGTTGGCATGGAATCCAACCGTAGCAAATCTATCACATATTTCATTTGCTGCACATTTTAACAATAAATAAATAAATAAATCTAGTCTGGTTAATTAGTTGCTACTTTATGTCATCAATTTCTTTTTACCAAATCTTTGAATAACACAATTAAAATTATATCTAGATCTTGCTCTATAATCTATCTTACGCTAGTCGTGTATTTATTAATGTATACATTTAATCCATCTCTTCCATTATTTCTTTACCAAACACAATTAAAACATATTAAATATTTATCACATAAATTAATTTTAATCTCTCTAATTAATCTCGTATCATATACACCTAAAAAATTAATATTAAATTAAAAAAATTTAGATAAATATTTGAAATGAAATATAATAAATAAATTGTATCCTATTGTGATGACAGACTGTAAAGTATTTAGGCCTTGAATTTCACTTTGTCATATATCAATTGTTTTTTGCTATTTCTATCCAGTTCAACCATAGGATAATATATGGGACCACACTCTTATGTATATGTGCACCTAATGCTGCAACTAAATCAGTAGTTGATGCACAAAAATAATTAAAATAGTTTAAGAATGTTGTTTAATAAAGTTTTGAAATATACTAAGTATGATTATATAAAATATGAAATACAACAAAAAAAGGTTCTTTGCAGTCATAATTACCATATTCTTCGAAAAGTATTATTTTTCTTATATAATTTTTTTTTTTTTTTTTTTTGTCATTCTATACTTCACTAAAAATAAATTGCATCAATATTTCTTGCATTAAGTGGACATCATACATACATCACCTGTATTTTAAAAATTTATGTAAAATTTTCTCAAATATTTGCAAATCATATGCTACAACTTAACTTTTAACACTAAAAAATAAGGCAAAATACATAAAAGATATCTTTATTATCTTTTTATTAAGACATAATTTATGATTTTATCATTATTAAATCAACTTAACGATGACATATTTGATATTATTCAACTTGAAATAAGAAATAAATATAATACAACTAAAATATTAAAGAAAATAATAAATTTGACAAAAAACAACTTTATATTCTTAATAAATTATGGTATTTCATAAATGTTGTTTTTTCATTAATTTTTATTTAAATTTTTTATCATCATTTTAGGAATTTTAATTAATTTAATGTTAAGTTGAACACTGTCATGGCATCATTAAGCAAGTCAAATGATGTTAGCATCATATCTATTTCTTAATAATGATATTTTATGTATCTTGTTTTAATTTGTGAAAATTTGAAATAACTTGTAACTTTTTTTTTTTTTACTTCAGGAAGTTAGTGTAAGTTTTAAATAATTAAAAATTGTGTTTGTATAATATTAACATAATCTAAGGAAAACTGGTAAAAATTTACTCTTACTCTTACTTTTGATTTTTTTTTTATACCAAATACTTTATTTATAGATTTAATGCTCATAATACTTTTTATCAAACAATAAAGTTTTGATTTTTCTAGCTTTTGCACAATATATAATCCACCACACCTTTTTAGAAAGCACATCATTAGCCAATCAACTCTAACTAAAGTGAATATTATCTAGAAATTAAATACTATAATTTTTTTCTAAGAAGAACTATATATTTAGTTAGAACCATGTGAACTTGTGATAAGTGAACAAATAAGTTAACATTAATATATATAATAAAATTAGTTTCACTGTACTAGCATAAACAATATTATTTAAGAATAAAAGTCTTTATAAATTAATTTTTTATTAATTTAAATTGATAGGAAAAGAAAGAAATGTGTTATTTTTAAAATAGTATAAATAAATTAACAACAATAAAAAAGAAAATTTTGTTATAAAAATTAATCAACAATGGCTAGTTAATTTTATTCCACTTTTTTCTTCTCAATTTTTTTTAATTTATTCCTTTTAACATCTTCCTCTCAAGTCTCTCTTCCCAATCCCATTTTTAACAAAGAAAAATAACACAATGAGCTTGGAGAGAGGAGAAGGAATAATTGTATCCATATACAACAAAACTTGAGCAATATTTAGATAATGAATATACACATACAAAGGATGAAGGGCAGTGTTCTAACTCCTCCAACTCTATGCTTCTTTTTCTTGTTCTCCTCATCTTCTATTTTCTGAAGCATCTTGTCATCAACCATACTAGTTTTCTGCATTTCCATCTCCATATTCACTTGCATGCTATCCAATATTGTTGTGTTTAATTACATATATACATATATATACAGATACAAAGACAGAGACATACTCAGTGGGATTGTGGGACCCCCACACAATAATTATAAGGTAAATAAAACTATATAGATTAAAAGATTAATATATATATAAAACCTAGTGGCCCTTTCTGCAGACGGAAGAGTGACTTTATGGGCGTGTCACATGTGATTCCTAGAATTCATTACTTGAGTTTGTTCTTTTCTAAATTATTTGGAGTATAATTAATTGAGTATCAATATCCTGTAAATTTTTACTTTTTCCTTTAGAAAGAGAAATGGGAGCTAGCTTAATTAATTTGTAGCAACAAAAAAGAATAATTATGAATTTTACAAAATATGAGAAACTTATCTCTATATATTAGTATAGGTTTTAGTGTAATATTTTTTATCATAATATAAGAATACTCTACCTACTTTTTTATTTTAAAAGAAAGACGCGTGACATTATTGTATATATAAAGGTCAAATAAATCTGTTAATAAATCAAAGATGATAGCTTTTACACCAAATTTAGATGCATTAGGTTTATTTATTATTTGTTTCTTGACTATTACACCAGGTTTTGTTTTATTCCTTAAATAATTTATTTTTAATTAAAATTATCAGAATTTAATTTTTTTAAAGTTTGAAAATCAATTTAAAATTACACTCTTAATCGAATTAAAAGTTTTAAATTTAGATGGAACACTATATAATTAATTAGTTAATTTGATTAATTAAAATACATGAAAAGAATATGATGTTTTAAGAAAAAAAAATTTGTTTTCAAAGAGAAAGTTTGGGTTTGAATATTTGAAGTTCGGGAAAATAAATTTATCTAATAACCGAGTCAATATTCATGCTATTTATCTTTTATGCATTAATATATTTTTTATCATTTCCAAAAAATATGTAACCTAATTTTTTAAAATTCTATCTCTATTGTATAATTTTGATTTGATTAAAATGTAATTAGAAAAAATTCAAATTTAGAGGATCAAAATAGAAAGAAAAAAAATTTGAATCTGAAAGACTTGATTAAAAAATATAATTCTTTAAGAATCAAAATAAAAATTGAGTGTAATCTTCAAAGACCAAAACAATAATTAAATTATTTATAAAATATTAATCTTGATAATTAAATTTGTGTTTGTTCATGAATTATGTAGACTATTTTGAGGTAATGTTTATGTGAAAGGTGAACGTTTGAGAAGACATAGAGGTAAAAAAAATAAATTATGTTACCCTTTTTTTTTTTTGCAGTAAGAGGTGAATTCTCACTTGATTACAGTGGAAAATTAATGCCCCTTTCAATAAACTTTTTATTTTTGGTTAGTAAGAAGTAATCATTAAATTTATGATCTATATAATAAATTTTATTGGTTAAATTAACTAATACTTCAAAATATATAATTTAACATACAATTATATATATAAGAAAACATGATAGGCATTAGTTAAAAATCAATAAATTTTATCATTTTGATTGAAAAAAATTATTAATTTAAGTACTCATAAATCCAGATCAGGATCGAGATCCTCATAGTATAATACCCTTCCAATAATGTTTTATACTTGTCATCTTACTTAAGATAGGACATATGCTGTATTACTGCACAAAATAAATCATTCGTACCTTAGCTTTAGCTCAAAACAATAGGGTTTAATTAATTAATCACTGCCTGTGAATTTAAATAAAATAAAAAAATTAGGAAAAAAGAAAAAAAGAAAAAGAAAAAGGTAATTAATAGGTATGGTGACGTCCCCTCTTACGTAAACTAAATTGGAACCAAATCAATTTTTGGCATGTTATATTGCTAAAATACAAACTTGAAGGAAAAGCAAATCTGATCTCCAATCGATACTAATGACTAATGAGGTCCGTGAACCATGATAACAGGTCCCCAACCACGTATTTTATAGTGGTTGTTTTTAGAAAATGATTATGAAAATACATTTTGTAATTAGCTGGGTTGATTCTGTCCACAAAATGATATTACTTGTTACTACGGGAGTACCTTCAAGCCAATATCATTGGATCATTTGTCCCAAAACATATTAATGGCAAATTTACTATCCTCGAACACATGACAATCCCTTATTTTACTCATGGATCAATAAATAACAAAGAGAAAGGTATATTTCTAACACTTTTACATTGATTACCTCACATATATTCATACAATGAGAGCTTTGACTTGTCCATCGAAGAGTTTTCGGGGATACACCTCGACATTTGACCTAGGTCATTTTGTAGGTTTCCGAGCTCGAGCTAACATGATTCCAACTCTGCAAACACCCTAGCATCCAGCACACAAATTGTAAGCCCAAACACTTATAGACTTAACATTATCGCCATCTGTGGGAATTCAAACCTATGATATACCACATTCGTGTCAGAGCTTCCCTTAAACCAAACCTTTGCCAAGGATGACCTCCCAACTTTCATCGAAACACCAGATCAACGACATGCTTGAACTCAAAAGACAACCATTGGCACTTCCAACCCCGTTCCAGAGCCAGTATTGGACACTTTGGTAACCTAACAACAATTCCTCAACCTCATGAGTGTAATTCGAACCTTTTCTCAATTACTCAAAGCACCTTCCCTCTACACCAACCCACTTGCCTTAATGGGGTACGGCCACCAAAAGCAAGATAGGTCATTGTTAAGGACGCTATGCCTAAGGATGGAATTACTAATGGCCGTCTTGCCTAGAGCAGGAGCGCCTCCCAGAACAGATCTAGGTTTGAAAAGCACCCAAAAGTCAGAGGAGTACACACTCATCTCCAAGGCCTTTCTCTCCCCGAGGGCACCACCCGTCATCCTTTCATCGATACCATTGTGAATTTTCCCATGCCACCTGGGATGAGAATACCTTCGTTGGAAGTCTACAGTGGCGACATCAATCCGGATGACTTCATGGCTGGCTTCAAATCAATAATGCTCTTCCATGGCCTTTCGAAACCTATAATGTGTCAAGCCTTCGGCTCCTAACTACGATTGACTGCTCGACTAGGGTACATCAATCTCCCCAAATGCTCTATTAGGAACTTCAACAAGCTCGTACTAGCTTTCCAACGCCACTTTATGACAAATATAAGGTTAAGAAGATATTTAATCTAGCTACAGGATGTCATACCCCTCACGGAGACATGATTGGCCGGAGGATTGGAAAACTAATCCATTATAACCCTGACTTCGAGACAAAATAATAAACCTGACTCATGACCCAATTAGAGAATAAAAGTAGCTTTGCTAAAACCGAAGTTCACCGTAAAAGTTTATTTCCTGTAACAATTAACAAGTTATTGAAAATTTTAGCAGATGTTCCTTGCAATATGGAACATGTCCTCAAAATACAAATACATATGCTCATGACTCCACACAACCATAACATAAAGATAACAAGGAGCTCTGCTCTATCCACATCATAAACAAGACAAATAACTAGACGCTTACATCATTCAAAATTTTACCCCCACAGTTCTAGTGTGACTGCAAACTTTCATCCTTTAACTTCAAGTTTGAGATCCTGGAATTACCTTGCCATACTCAATTGGCAAGTCACAAGCTCGGTGACGCTATGTACCGAACCACTGTTACTAAAAAAAATCCATAAGAGAAGGGTGAGTCCTATGGACTCTGTGAGTGGAAAATCGTACCCAAAGGGTACTAGCATCACTCAACACAAATGTATAACATATATATAATATCCTCGCATAACATTGATCATACCTTAATTCACATCACACCTATACATTATAATCGTCATAACTTCACAGTTTACATGAAACACATGATCACAAGTTAATCAGAGCAATAATATCAAACAAAGCAACCAAAGGGCTAACGAGTGACTCAGCCCCGCACAACATTATCACCTCTACCGAGCGTTTACGCGTCACACAACAAATTGGTCTCCATACACAATCTATCCCACCAGGGTTGAGAACTCAATTTAAAAAAAAAAAAAAAAACATTTTATCATAATCGAAATTTCTCATATTTTAAATCAGAGTATCCTAGGTGCACCTAAATTTTTAATTTTAGAGATAAAAATCTCACTTTGTTGGCCCTTATCAACCACAACCAATGTCAAACAAAACAACAAATTTCAAATAAACATAATTTAAATAAATTACTGAAATACTCTACTTGCTTATTTTACACATATCACGTTTATTCAAATAAACATATAATTACATATACTAATCTAGCCCCTAAAGACAACAATTAACCACTCACCCGTAACCGATTCTATTTGTCACTCACACTTGCATCCATGCGTCTTATCAGGTCTACATTAGAATCCGAAACTGAAATTCATATTCCCAAATAATACTTAGTTCATAAACATTATTGTTATACTCTTTTAATTACTAAGCTTATATCTCAACTTATATAGGTTTCTTTATGAATTTTTTTCTTTAAGCTATTACATGTCAATTAATATGAATTAGACTTTAGGTGATAAGGTTAATAAGAGACATTTTAAATGTCTTGACAATGCATAGGGTAGAACGAAAGCTATTAGCAAAGATAGAAAGCACTAGTGAGTTAGAGATGTTGAAAATGTCTAAACTTGGGTTTGGACCAGTGTCCACTTTAACAGTCATATCTTTCTCTAGGAAATTCCGAATCTAGTTTTGTAAAATTTATAAAATACTAGACACATGTAGATTTGTAATGGTATATCATTTGTAATTTTTAGATTTGTGTATCAATACAGTTTATTCTTTGAAGTTGCTTCATATTTTGCAAGATGTAGGATTTTGATAACTAGGACCTTATCTTAATTATTTGAACATAAGTTTCTCTAGGAAAAACAAAATCCAATTCCGTTTATTGGGTTTGTTAATATACAAATATATATTTCTTTATTATGTAGGAAATTTTCCTAAAATTAGTCTTAAACCCACTCAATTTCTTACATAAACCAAAATAGGGCACTAAAAATCCTTGCATGACCTAGCCAGAGTCCAATAGCTCTAACTAACAACATACTTGGAACCAAGCTATGAAATTTTGTAGACAACATCTTAAGATCCTAAACTACACTTTCCATTTTAAGCCCTTAATTTAATTCAGCGTCGAAGATACTCGAAATACTGAATTTCTTTCACCCATGAAATATGCCCTGTATCCCTTTAAAAAAACCATTCAACTCTCACTTTCAACATTTCACCCCACCAATAACATCTTATGCCCATACTCACTGCTCAATTTCATTAAATCTTTAAATCACAACATTAACCAACTATTTTTTACTTTCGTTCATAAATTTTTATTCAAATTCAATTAATCTCTAATAACAAAGATCTAAGAATCCCAATTCTATAGTTAGCATTAACATAGTCAAGTTCCATGATTCCTAATTAACTATTTAACTAATTAATGAAACCTATGTAAATCAATTTCTATGTATATATTAACATTAAGTTTCTCTTAAGAATTTTATCGAACATCTAGTTAACATGTTTAACTCTTAATTCATACGTATGAGTTCATAAACATACGTATGCCTCCTAAATTAATTCTTCAAGCACCAAAACTTTTTATATTCATACAACAAGTAACTGACTAAATCTCTAAAAGCAAGAACCAACTATTTCAATTAAAATTATAACCAAGCTTTTTACTAACCTTCCTTACCCTTGCTACTCTATTTCAAGAAGCAGCCATTCTCCACATCCAGCTGCACATTAAAAGAAATGCTCACAAATTGAAAGAGAAGTGGCACACAAGGTGCTAGCTTGCAGCTACCAATCAAGCTTCCTACGAGCCGAGGCCACTACCTTACTTCACGACCGTTGTGGAGCTGCTATGACTAAGCAACAAGGCTGAAGATCAAGTATATGGTGGCTGTTAAGGAAAACAAAAAACAGAAGCATGGTTGGAAGCCCACATTATAGCAACTTAAAGCCAAACCCTGGCTTACACTCCTTTCATAACAACCCCTAAGGACCACCTAGACTTTAATTAAAATTGAAAGTCCAGCTCACTTGGCTGAAGAACGCTCCCACATAGAGCACACCAAAACTGTCCAAAACAGTGGTCGTGGCTACACTAAAATTGAAGCTTGGAAAAAGGTTGTTGCTGTCACAAACAGCAGTTGGAAGTCCCTTACAACCTACACCATGAGACCTTCTAATCACAACCACAACTGGCCAGACAAAGAAGGAGTAAGACCCTCAAACTGCTGCCCAAAATAGGGGACTCACAGTGGCTTGTTGTTGCTAGCAGTTGCCATGATAGTGGAAGTCTGATAGGAGTGAATGAAATAAAGCTCTAGCTGGAAGAAGGTAGGCAGTAAGGAAACCGAGAACAAATAGGCAAGGAAGGAGGCTGAGCTTGTGTACAAAAGGAGGGATGGTATAGTGTAGTCCAAAGCCTTCCAAATAGCACTAAAATATGGGAAATCAAGAGGAAATAACCCCTTAGCTGGAGCAGAAAATTGAAGGCACCAAGCAACTCAAAGAGCTTCAAGAAGCAGGGAGATGAAACATGGCTAAATCTCCTTAGGCTAGGGATGAAATCGTCAACTGTAAGGAGTAGCTGCGAAGCGGTCTGCTGAAATGCAAGCTAAACCAAAGCTGGAAAAAGGAGGTTCACGGCAGGGGAAGATGCTATCCATGGCCGAGCTTTAACTCTTCATGGGAAAGGGCAAGAATTTTGGACAAGCCAAAGAAGGATGTAGATCAGAAAAGTCTAGAATAGCCAAGAATCGGAGGAAAAAAAAAGAAATCATGAACAGTGGAGAAGAAAACAGGAAAGAAAGAAGGAAAAAATACCAAAGTAAAGTCAAGGTCAAGAAATAAAGTATATGGTGGGTATATATATATATATATATATTTCACATAGACTAAAAAAATTTAGCTTCTAGTTTATTTTATTTACACACTTATTACACTCCTCAATAAAAGTTTACAAGTAAATTTTCAAGTTAAAAGTTTACCTAATAATGTGGTGGAAATTAATTATTTTATTACACACATGTTGATATATACGTATATGTATTCAAGTTTGTTCAAGTAATAATATTAGTTAATTTTCACATTGTAACCAGTTATATACAGACATTTTAAAACATATTTTAAGGTATCAAATTATATCTTAATTAATTACGTTATTATTTACTTATTTAACTTGTTTATTTATTTATGATTTTGTTTATGTACATTAAATTATTGGGTTTTAACACTAGGCATCCGACAGATCAATAAGGAAACTTTAAAGAACTACATGGCTCGTTTTAGCAACGTCACCTTGGAGGTTGCACCATAAACCTTCAAATTGTCATCACTACCTTAAAGGCCGGACTCTTACCAAGACAATTCCGATATGACCTTAATAGAAGAACCCCAACAATCTGGAGGAACTCATGGCAAGGGCAAAAGAATTCATAAACGCAGAAGAAGCTGAAAGGAACTTGTATGTTAACCCGAACATGGCAGGTCATACAGAGCATAAAGTTGACAACCAACCCAACCACTGAATTGAATCCCAGTCCACACGGAGGGAAGACTAAAGGGAAAACCCTTATCCCCTCATTGATCACAAATTGATCCTCAGTAGATACAGATTCAACTATCATTAACCACTTAACAAGCCACCATCTCAGATAATCCTAGCTGAAAAGAAAACCAGCCTACACAATTTTTCCCTTTAGCCAAAAACCCAACCTCATCATGTAAACCAATCCAAATATTATGCCTTCCACAGAGCACCAAGTCACAACAATGATGAGTACTGGTTTCTGCGTAACTAGATAAAAGAGTTAATTAGACAAGGTGACGTCTAACTGAAAACTAAGGCAGGATGAACCTCGACCAGAGGAGAGGAGAGGTCAACAAAGAAGAAGAGAGCCACATGAGAATCGTTTCATAAATAAGGCTCGGGAAGTTGAGCACGAAGAAAGGGCCAGATAGGAGCCCATTGGCATAAAATACAATATTACTGATGGTTTTGCTTCTAGTAGAGTCAACACGGCAGAGTAGAAACGTTTTTTTCAAATGACCTCTTATCGTCAATGAGATAAACAAGAAAGCCAGAGATGACCACCCAGCTGGGGTCATCATTTTCTCTTATTACAACTTACAGGGTGTCAAAAAACCCCACGACGATGCACTCGTCATCACCACCCCCATTGTAAATTTCCAGGTCAATAGGATACTCATTGATAATGGAAGCTTAGCGAACATGTTACATTATTCTTGCTTCATGCAAGTGGGCCTAGGTGTTGACAAGTTAAAGCCATACCCCAGCACCTTGGTTGTTTCAATGGGAAACCAGTACAAGTGAAAGGAACCATTGAGTTACTAGTCACCCTAGAAGAAGGAAAACACTGAATAACGATTCTGGTAAATTTCTATGTTGTAAAAGCCTGGTCTACCTACAATGCAATCATAGGAGGACCATTCCTGAACTCGGACAAGGCAATTCCCTCCTTATGGCACTACTGTCTGAAATTGTTAAGCAAGGAAGGAGTTGATATGGTTAGAGGTAACCAAAAGATTGCCAGACAGTATTACGTAGCTTGCATGAAATCCAGCTCTTCAAAAGTCCTAAACATGGACAACCCTTGAGATCCTAGACCTTAGAAGAAACGAGACCTCCATAAGGACGCGACATCCACTGGTAATTTGGAGATGTTATGTCTATCAGATAACGACCCGAGGAGAACAGCTGCAGTAGGATTCCTATTCCAAAACATTCATAAAGGTCCTCAGGTAGGCTTCCAAGATGCCCTTGCTAATTAGAAAGCAATTAATCTCTTTATTACGGGCTAACAAGGCTACATTTGCTTGGTCAGCAGAAGACATACCAGGCATCAACCCTACAGTGATCTCTTACAAACTTAGCACTGACTTGAGCATAAGTCCTGTTCTGCAAAAGAAGTGTAGCTTTGCTTTTGACAGACAAAAAGTAGTGGAGGAAGAGGTCGAAAAGCTCATATGAGCTAATTTTATCCCAGAATTCCAATACCAGGATTGTCTCTCAAATTTTGTAATGGTGAAAAGTTTGACGGAAAATGGATAGTGTGTGTCAACTTCACCGACACCAATAAAGCTTGCCCAAAAGATAACTTTCCTTTGCCAAAGATAGATAACATTATAGATAGCTCTATTAGGAGCAAACTCTTAAGCTTCATGGATGCATATTCAGGATACAATAAGATTTTATTGGTCGAAGAAGTCCAAGAAAAGTCCTCAGTTTATAAGAGAGAAAGGAACCTATTGCTTACAAGGTAATGTCGTTGGTCTAAAAATTGCATGAGCCACGTACCAAAGGATGGCCTAATAAAATCTTCAAGGAGAAAATAAGAAAAAACGTTGAAGTTGTTAGTAGTATGTCTTAAAGCTAATGACATGTGATGTTGTGACATATTATTTTTAGTGTACAATCTTATTTATATTATTATTAATAAATATTAATATTCATTAAATTGAAGAAGTGGTAAATAATATTATGTATAAGAGTTATTAATTAACCACCATGAGCCCAAAGAATTAAAGTAATGAAAATAAGCATCATGATGAGATTATGCTAATGAGATGTATTTTATTTAAGTTTAATTCTTAAATGTTCCTGAATCATAGGATCATTAAGTAGGGCATTAGTAATCCAGATAGATTAGTACATATCTAGTTGGCTCAGAGAATGAAAATGACTGATCTTCACAATCACTTGTGTATGAGACATTAAAACAGATATGTAGGTGCTCATTAGAGAATGAGTTCATTGAAATGACTCAACTGATAACACTCATATAAAGTTATCTATATGTTAATAGATGGTTCTTATATTATAGTTGTGCAAATAATCATTTGATTTGAGGCATCATAGTTATCTTGTACATACAGTTATTGTACTTTGATACTATTTCTGATTTTATTAATGAGTAGCCTAAGAATGAGTAATTGGGTATAATCACTTGCATATAGAGATGTGTGAATGTGTAATAAATGATCTATTATTCTTACTAAAAAGAGATAATATCCTATGTAGTCAATAAAAGATTTAACTTAAGGTCTATGACCACAGTAGTATGGATATTAGAAAATGAGTCTCTAATTTTCTCAATTGAAGTTATAATCTTAAAATCTAGATACATATGATTAAATTTAGGGTTTGATATTATTTTTATAACTAAATAGATTTAATAGGGACATTACATGATAGGAAGGATTGAATTGCATGGTAACTGTTAATAGAAATATTCAAAAGGTTCACAACTATATTCATACTATTATGAGTAGTTAGCATGTGCTGATATGTACCAATATTGGCTTGTAGGAAATCCTGATAATTAATTAATTATTTATAAATAAATAAATAATCTTAATTTAAATAATTAGAATGAGTTCTAATTTAATTAAACAGGATCTTATGTAAAAATTACATGCTTTCTGCCATCAATAATTTGAACTTAAAAACTCACACACAAAAGAACGATATTCAATAAAGAAGAATTTTGTGACAGTCATGTTATTATTAAAGTTTGGTAGTCATTAGATTTAATTATAATTAAATCCTAATATTAGTAGAATTCCTATTGTATTAGGATTGTCTAACACATAGAGAGGTGACTAGTATTTATAAATACAAGACTTAACAAGTTAGAAAAAAATGAAGGAGAATAATTATTCGTATAATAAAGAGCTTAAACCTTCAAAAGAATTTTTTTAGGTCAGAAAGATTTGGTAATTCGTGTTAGCATATAAGGAATTTCTTGATAATCTCTCTCATCTTTAAGCATAAAGATCTTTAATTAAATTTGTTCTTATAAATACACTTAGAGACAAAATATATGTGTCGTTCACTATAAGAAAAAGACACTTATTAGAGATAGCTGTTCAACGGTCTCAGATACCTAAAAACATTACCATCTTAGATAATAAATAGTAAAATCAGCCAAATAGCGCCAAACTATTGAAGACCGCGGAGATACTATCCACGAATATATTTACGGACTCTCTGACAATTGTTATTATTATTTATTTAATATTTGTATCTGAGACAACGACCAATGTTATTAGAGACCGTGCGACGGTCTCAGATGTAAAATCCCAAATCAAAATGCCCTAATTCCTTGTTCATTTTTAGGTATATCTATGTGTATGTTTCTTCTTGCATCGAGCTGTTGTCCTCCACAGCCCGAGGTCAACTCCAGTCACACGTTGTGAACGCTGCCATCTGTGAAGCAAGAAAAGCTCAACAACTTTCCAAAGGTACATGGATTCTCTCCAGATCTCCTTCAAATTGTTTCCTTTTCCCTCCTCAGTTGAAAAATCCTTTCTTTGGTATCTATTTTTCTGTGTTTTGCTTTAATAATCTGATAGACAGCTTCTGTTTCTCTGCTCTACATCAAAGGTTCAACAGTGGCAAAGAAAGATTGCGAAGACATATAGTTCCTGACAGATCTCGTCGAAAGTTTGAATCTTTTTGCCTTAAAGTAGCTAGTGAAGAGAGGAAACCAAGAAATTCAGCAAAGGAATTAAAGTGATGAAGTGGATCTCTGAGAAAATCATGGCTGGGTTTTGTCGATCTGGTTATTCCGGTATGGAAATCTATGATCCGGAGGTTATTGATATTGAGGCACTGAAGAATGATATTGCACAATTGGTAAAGAAGATTCATACAATCAGATTTACAGCACCGTGAAATACCTTACCATACAATCGGATTTACAGCACTTCACTGTCCAGTCAAGCTGACAAGGGAAGAAGGGTTAAAACCAGGTACATAAATTAAAATACTTCATCTCTCGGACCCTTGTGGAAGATCTATAATCTAGGGTTTTCAACATTTCTCTTTGTCCTTCTCTTAATTTGGAACTGAAAAAAACGTGAAATTGCAACAATGGAAACCCCACGTGTACCAAACTTGTCTTCATCACTTTCAATTGTTTAGTCTTCTGGTTCTACAATTGTCCTCTATCTGGGTTTGAAATCAGGCACACCCATTATCCATATTCTGAGATTCTTATTGTCTTTCATTCCTGGGTCTTTTGGTTTAAATTTCTCTCTCTCTTGCATACTTGCATCTGTATCTGTTTTAGTTTCAGGCTTTCAGCTTTTATATTTTTCATTTTCATCACAGGTACGTCCATAACACTATAGTTATAGATAGCTAGCTATTTTTCTTTGTTTTCTTTTCTCTTTTTGTCTTTGTTTTAGAACTTGTGCGTTATGTTAGATCAGTCTTGGTAGCTATGGCCTTTAAAGTTTAGTGAGAAGCAGTAAAAAAGAAAGAGTTGGCATTTGGACGATATGGTTTGTTCACTGGAGCATCAAAAACGGTGGATATATGGTTCACTTAGGCTTTATTTTAGCACATGATGAATTTCATGTGACTGAAGCAAACCGAGTCCTAGATTACTTCTTATTCTAGTTCTTTTTTTAACTTCCTCAGATTTCTCCGTTCAAGACAACCTCTCTCTCTAGAGCTCCTTACATCTGGTCCGGCCTGGTTGCCTCTGCTCCTCTGCCCCCTTTTTTTTTCACTGAAATTACTTGTGAAATATTAGTTTATGATTTATCATTGCAGCAACTGATAACTAAGAAAATATTTTTAGTTGTATAATATACCAAGCACTTGCATTGATTGGTAGATGGAATTGCTATGAATGGTAAAGTAATTATGATATTATATGTTGTGACAATTCATTAGGAAATTTCATTTCAAAAAAATTGTCAGTTATAATAAGGAATGTTTTTTTAATTCCCACCAGCATTGGCTAGGATACACTAATAATGTGTAATCTCATATCTTTTGTTTTAATCCTTTATAAAGTGAAACAGAAACTTCTTTCCAAATTTTTTCTCTTGGAGGATATCAATGTTCGTTTGAATTATATACAATCACATGTGGTATTTATGTAACCAGAGATTCGCTACCTAGGTAGCTATCCTCGAATGGTACGTTTGATCCGAAACTGAGGATCACTATCAATTTGGAACAACACATTTAGCGTTCCGGTCATTCCAATCATAAACTTCAGGGAATGCAATAGAAGAGAAATAAAAAAACTTAAATCGACAAAAAAAAATTTGTTTTGGGGATGGAAAAAAAAATTAGATATATGTAAAATTGGTGTAGGAGATATAAAAATGGTATAGTTGGTATGTTTAATTATCTAAGAAAGTATTAATAATAATATATATGTATGTATAAAAGAAATTATGACATATGCTGTGATCCTAGAAAGCGTTTTTGTTTGGGATCAACGTATTTCATTCCACTAATCAATCTAAAGAAACCTATCCCACCATACCACGTTCCTGGGGTACATAGCGTTCCACGTTCCCGATTCGTTCCGTGTACCAGGTAACATAGTGTGGTATTTTGTCCTTATCCATAACTTTACAAAGGTCTTATTCTTTGAGCAATAGAATCATTGCTAGTTTTCCAAGCAACATGTTTTTAGAATCTTACTCCCTGAAAACATTTTGACAAATGATACTTGAATATCATTCATTTCAGATGTTGTTTATCTTGTCTTTATTGAACCCCAGGAATTAGTGTAAATGAGGTCAAGCAGAATATTGGCACTATCTCAACTAAGAGAATCTAGACTATCGTCAAAATTGGAGACACCTGCCTTGCTATATTAGTTGTCAAACTTTTTTCTAAAAATATTTAAATACTTTTTAACTATATTATGTCAATGTGTCCAATACTCACTACCGCCTACCTTTTAACCTACATCCACATCCCAATATATATTTTCCTTTGCAATGAGATAAGATGAGTTGGAACTGCAAAAAATTTCTTAGCAAATCTTAGATTTATTGTAAAAGAAATTAAGAAAGAAAATCCCTATTGGTTTAAGCTAGCCAAGTGCTATTGTTTGACCTAACAACGAGAAATGCCAATTCCTCCATTTTTTGTTCACACAAGACCGTATGACACTGTGTTGCATTATTTTTTAGAAGAGTTTGTCCTGTGTGCAGGAACTCTGAGGGCCACAATGACTGAAACCTCTAGTAAGATATCGAATGGCAATACTAATTGATAGCTTCTGAAATAGGATGCCCATTTTGGGAGTTTGATTTTGTTTGTGTTGGAGCAGGAGAAGTGCTATACAACAATGCATTTTCATTTACATGCTGCAGAGTATCACCCATTAATTCACATTTTTACCAGAGAAAGTCACCATTCCTGATTGACCTCTGCTGTCCACTCTATCGATCTTCATTATACCAGTAATCACTTAAGATTGGTTTTATTACATGTTTCTGAAGAAAGTCACACATTCCTATAACATTTCCTACATGTATCTATTTTTGGGCCAAGAAATGATGTGCCTCATAGCCTATACATACCTATATAAGCTATAAGTCTATGTGTTTGGTTTGCTATTCCTTCATTCATATCGATTAACCCTTTGGCTGCTTTACCTATTCTAAAATACATAATCTCATGTCTGCTAGTTTTGCCTTAGATCTTATGGTCAAGATGTGGTTTGGGCCATCCTGTTTCTGAGTTTTGCTTTTGATTTTATGTTGGATGTTAAGCTACAGTAAGGTTTGCATTCTTTATTTTCAATTCCTTGTTTCTTTGGGTACAATCTATTACTCTAGTACTACTTCAGCTCATATTGCCATATTGATTGATATATCAGATCCCTAGGAAAGTCTTGTTTCATTTAGCTTTTAGCAACATTGACTATAAAACTCATCCTCATTCATTGAGCTTCCTCACATGGTAATTTATTCTTATTTAGATGATTAATATACAAGCTGATTCTATAATTTATTCTTCTTTCAGCTGCCTTTGATTATTAGCTTGTACTACATCAATAAGTTCAGCAATCGGTATATCCTAGGAAGGTGGTAACTTCAGCATTTCAGGCCTGTTTTCTTTTTTATCCTTTTGAGGAATGTAGAAAGGGATGGTTTTCACAAATTTTGACAAGAACACATTTTTTGCTCCTTAGTTGTATTGATATTTGGAGTATCAGCCAAGTTTTTCTAGGTGGAAATTAAGAATCAGGTATTCTTTCAATTTATTTGTGTAATGAAATTGCTGCTCATGGCATGATAATTATTTGATAATGGTAGAAATAGGATATCTGACAATTCTATTTTTGCCATTGAGGTCACTGTTTTATGATTTCATTGATGGACATGGACTGGCAAAGTTTAAGCAACACTTGAAGGGTTCATTTCAAATGGACCAAGTGGAGTATACCTGAATGTTAAATACCAAATCAATTGATATTATAGAAATTGTTCTCGTTTGAAACTTCTTTTCTCTTTCATTTTTGACTCTGTAGATACACTTTCATTGAGATTATCACTAAGAAATTGCTGCACCCACACTACCTATACACATCTATATTCCTGTGTTAAATCAATCTTAAACCCACTAAATTCACTAAAAACAGATTTCTCTATTACTGATTAGGATCCAGGTTGGAGAAAAAGAGAGACAGACAGCTTCAATCAGATTAGAGAAAAGGAGTATTATCTGGACACTTATTATTGACCATACTTTATATTTTCTAGTATTACAACTTGGTAAAATGACTCTTACCTTCGGAACCTAAAGGAAAGTTTTCTGGACCATGTGTGACAAGGAAAGTTTGCTCTTTTGTAAAATTCAACTGTAAATGAGTCTTGCTTTGATCAATATAGTTAGCTATACCAGAGTATTGTTTGTCTTCTTCTTTTTTTTCTATCAATATAGTCATTGAGCTTAATTTATTTTATTTCTTTCTTTTTTCTATTGTTTAAATCCCTCGCATTAGTAACTTTATCTGTTTGTGTTTCAGCTCTGGTTTTTGTTCCCATCTCCCTGAGTATTGGTAACTTCATCTGTTCAATACAGCAGCTGACTTGAAACTAGTTATGGAAGACTTGTGAAAAACCTTAAAGTGGGTTATTCTACTGAAAGTCACATGTCCTGAGCCTTATGTTTCTTATTCTTCAGGCAGTTTTTTCCAAGTCATCTTCCCAGTGATGTCAAAGGTGCTAGCCTAGGCGACCAAGCAAGGCAGGGCAATGGGTTACCGCCTCTGCAACCCTTAGGCGAGTCCACTTAAGACAGGCGAATGCTTTTCTCGCCTATGCAGCCGCCTTGACCAAGGCGAAAGTTGGTTTAGGCGAGTGTCTAACTACAAAGAAGGAGGAAGGCTGGAAAAAAAAAATAATAAAGAAAGAAGGTGGAAGACTCGCAAAAAACAAAAAATAAATAAAATAAAATAAAGAATGAAGGAAGAAGATCGAGCGAGGCAGATCTGATCTACTTTGGTTTTGCAAGTGCTTCAGTACTGCAGAAGGAGGGAGGAAGACAGTGCTTCAGAAGGAGGGGAGCAAGACACGCCAAAAAAAAAAAAAAAAAGAAGGAAGAAGAAACTGCGTTTTAATGAAAGAAGTTCTGATAGTATTTTTTTTCCTATTTTGAATGTTAAGCCTAGCTCAAGAATCTCAGCCCAAAACTCTTGTCTAAACAAACAAACTAGTCTTCATTTTTAGATAAAAAAATAATAGAAATACTGGTGATAAAAAAATACAAAATTTTGTTAATATGTTCTTTTTAAGATGTGCAAATAGACAAAAAGATAAAAATAAAGCAAATTTATTGTAAAATATTTTTATAAATTTTGCAAGTTATTACTTAATTACATATAAAATTTTATAGTTTTTAATGGTATAATAAAATATTATTAACAATACTAAGAATGTGATCTAATAATGAATTATCTTGCATATTTTTAATATTTGTGTCAAATATTGATTTTGTATTCTGGTCTAATTATGTATAGCATAGTTTTTAATATAGTATATTTAATAATATTTTTACAATTGTTGTATTAATTTACTCAGACTATCGATTTTTTGGCGTCTTTTGCCTTAGGCTATTTAGAGAGCTATCACCTTGGATGCGCTTTTCGCCCTTGACAACATTGCATCTTCCCCAATTGACTAGCAGTTGGAAGACTTGCTTCTTTGACTCTTCAAATACTGTCAAACTTCAAAAATTATACTTTCTGGTCCCAAAAACCTCTGCTTCATGTTAAACCGTCCTGAAAATGGAAGAACAGATTGTTCAGGGAGATATTTTCTGTGGAAGATAAGAGAGTGGTGATTATGGTCTTACGCGTCTTTCTCTTAGGAATTAGGATAATACCACCAGCTGATTATATCAGTATTTCACCTGTGATATTGTTCATGCACAACAGTTGCTTATTTAGTTAATTTAATTCTAATGTTTTGTTTCTTACTTAATTTTCAGTCTACAGTCAGTGTTTAGTGCCTAGCATGTTACTACTGTGCCATCAAAACAGAAACCAACACCGAGAAAATTGTGTTCATGTGCCCCATATTGCCTTTCTATTTTCTCATTCTCTCCGTTGATTTTTAAGGTAACCTGTGTTTGCTTGAGCAGTACTATTATTTCACTAGGACTATTTATACATGGAAACTCTGAACGTCCTAGGCCTTATATTGTCATTATATTATAGCTTCTCTGAAGTTTGCTTTTAGGTCAAAGCAAAGGAAAAATTTTGTGAAGGAAATTGTAATTGCAGTGATACAGCCAGCCTTGACAGAAAACAAGGAAAAAGAAGTTATCGTGGCTAACTTTGGTTCACGCATGGAGTATGCAATTCTTTTCTTGATTAATGACCTTAGGATGTTGGATGTGGAGCTCTAATTATATATGATAATCCTAATTTTCAGCTCATAACCCCTTTAACATTTTTATTTACGAATATCAACTCGATATGAAAATCTTCATGAGAAAATTAACAGGCCAGTGGTAGCTAGTAAATGATTTCTGTTTACTTAATTCGCATGTCTACTCTAGCTTGCAGCATAAGTCATTTAAAGTGCAGGCTTATGTTTCACTTGTATTTGTTCAACACTGGATAATATTTCCTTTTTAGACGATTCTTTCTTTCAAGGCTGATATCTGATATTCCTATTGTAACTGTGGCTATGGTGATCATTTGACATCCTTGATCCTTTTCTAATGAAGGAATTGTCTAATAAATTAGTGTATGATTTGCAGATGGTGAGAGATAGTTGTGAATGAGGTGAAACAGATTAAAGAAGTTATTAACATGGTAACATATTATGGTGTGTTAAAGATTAACTGGTGACTTTAGTGAGGGCAGTGTGTTAAGGCTGAGTGTTGGTTTTGGTTAAAAAATCTCATTAGGCAAAAGAACTGACCTTGAAGATGACAGGTTGCAGGAGTCTGACCTACTATCAAAATAATGTTTATGGTTTCCAATGGACTAATTCATGGCAGAAGACGGTGAATATTTTTTCCTTTTCTATTCAATCAAGTAGGAGACATGTTGGGAAGATCTACTGACTGTTGGTTTCCTTGCTAATAAAACAAAAACATTTCTATGGTAGTAGAGCATGGTTTGTCTAAGAGTAAATTTTAGATTTTTTAAACTATTCCGGATTTCTTTGATACAAGAAAAAAAGAATCTAGAATATGTATGTAGAATTTTAGATTTGCTTTTTGTTCTTACATAACTATACTTCATCCCTTTCTTTGCTTTTGACTCATTCTTGTTGGTTGACCATCCATTCTTTACTTCATTACTTTTATTTTTCTTTGTATATGGTTTTGACAATTTTGGCTATTGTGAGTGGCAAGTCGTTCTTGTGTTGCTGGAGTTAGAATAAAAAACTGTTTTTGTGGCGTTTTCACTTTTCTATTTGATAGTGAACTTGAAAGAATTGGGATGGGGGTTACTATTTCTTTCCTGTGATCCTATTGTTTCCTTATGCTGAATTTTTTTCATTTTGTTCTCAAGTTCCTTGGTTTCTATTTGTACAGAGTTCTCTGAAAGCCTTTGGAAGAAGCACTCAACTCTGAGTTTGAATTTTCCAAAGCTCAAAAAGATAATAGTGAGACCATTGAGAAGTTGAGGGAAGTTGAACAGAAGTGTTCCTAGCAAAATGTGAAAAGGTATTTTTCTGTTAATAGTCTTATTTGTCCCAAATAATTTGCTCGGCATTTTGTGGCTCTGAATAACACAACTGCATTGCTTGACATACTTATGTGAAAGGTTTTATATATGTTAAGTATTTGTAAATGTTAACCTTGTTATGTTATTAAGTATTTTTTTTTTTATCAAAAAAAGTATTTTTCTTTAATTACTAATTAATTACATACCAAAATAATATGGAATTGATTCCTATAATATTATTTCATTGCAGGCTATTCCTTTATTTTCGGTGGCTTAACAGTCTTAGAATGAAGAGTCACCTCACATGATCAAGACAACAATAATGATTTGACACTACTTTAGTTTTAGTTCGTTTGTTGTTTGAACTCTTTAACATAGACAAATTTATACTATATAAAGTCTTGAATTGATTTATAATGTTATGTTTTTATTAATAAATACATATGATTTTATAATTCTAAATTAGTATTCTATTGTTATTTTTGAAATCAGCAAGTATTTTAAAGTTAAATAATATATTTTAAATGATGATATTGTAATTTTATTTTACATTATCAAATATTATAATTAACCTATCAGAGATTGCTTTTTACAGTCTATGATAATTATAAATTAAAATTTTCAGACTATCAGAGACGCTAGTAGTCTTTAAAGAGTGTTGTTATTTTTGAAATCAAGTATTTTAAACCTGAATAATATATTTTAAATGATGATATTGTAATTTTATTTTATATTATCAGACACCATAATTAAGCTATCAAAGATTGCTTTTTGCGGTCTATGATTACTATAAATTATTATTTTCAAACTATCAGAGACTGTTATCAATCTTTAAAGAGTGTCAGAGATAGTCCATTAGAGACCGTCTATCAGTTTCTGAAAACTATAAGAGTTCGATTATTAAAGACCACCACTCAGTCTCTGATGATTATCTGAGCCTGGCTATTAGAGGTTGTGAGTGGTATCTGATAACAAGATAAATAAAACAAAGGAGATCATAACAGAGATTGTCGTGTGTGGTCTCTGATAATAAAAATTACGGTTTCCAATAGCATTAGAGACAGTACGGTCTCTAATACATAGTATTAGACACTAGGGTATATGAGACCACGCATCAGAGATTGGGAGCAGTCTTTGATAGTTATCAGAGACAGGAATTGGAATATTAGAGATCGTATTTAGCGGTCTTTGATACTGAATTTTCTTGTAGTGGTTGTTGTGCTCTTGATGAATCAACAAATGAGTGAATTGAAAGCCTTGGAGATACACATTCTCTAACTTCTTTTTAATTGTTAAATTAGAATTAGAATCTTCCATAAAATCATAAAGTGATTTCATGTTAAATAAATCAAAATTTTAAATTTCGCTAGGCATATGACTGCTAAATTTTGTATCGATTTCTTTCAGAAGTCTATGTTGACGATATGCTCATCAAAAGCTCAGAGTCCGAACTCCGCATCAAAGACTTGGAAGAAGCTTTCACGGTCCTTAATCTCTATAACATGAAGCTCAACCCTACGAATACCCCTTTAGGGTTTTAGCGGGAAAGTTTCTCAAGTTTCATGCTAACCACCAAAGGCATTGAAGCCAACCCAGAGAAAATCCAGGCCATTTTAGAAATACAGAGCCCAAAGAAAGTAAATGAGGGCCAGTGACTCACAAGTCGTGTTGTCGCACTAGCCTGTTTTATGTCTAGATTTGTTGACATACGCTCTCTCTTCTTCCAAACTTGCAGTAAAAGCTTCAAATATTTAGCAGAGTGCGAAAAGTCTTTCCAGGATTTGAAAACATATCTAACAGCGGTCCCTATCCTCGGGAAGCCTATACCCGGGAAAATTCTGATCTTATACTCGAGAATCTCCAAAATGGCCGTGAACTCAGTCTTAATTTAAGAAGAAAAATATTTCCAGCAACCAACGTATTACGTCAGTCATCTATATAAAGGACTTAAACTCTGCTACCCGTCAGTAGAGAAAACTGTTTTTATAGTTATAATATCGGCTAAAAAACTTCAACATTATTTACTATCTCATACCATTGAAGTCCGGACGAACTCCTCATTGAAGAAAAGTTCTCCACAAACCGGACATATCAGGAAGAATGGTCAATTGATTAGTAGAACTCAGTGAGTTTGATATATGGTACGTTCCCTGAACTGCCATCAAATCGCAAGCTCTGGCTGACTTCATATCCGAGCTCACGGGAGATCCTTAACCCCAAGAAACCAAGCCCACTGATAACCATATACCCACTGAAATTGAAGATCTTGAAGCTTATATTCTATATGTTGATGGCTCGTCTAACAAATCAAGCTGTGGAGCAGGCCTGGTCTTGGTTAGTCCAAATGGTATAAGGATAAAAGTAGCCCTCACCCTAAAGTTCCAGGCCTCCAACAATGTTGTTGAGTACGAGGCAATCATCACTGGACTAAACCTTGCAATATCCTCGGGGGTCAAGAAAATCAGAACTTATAGTGACTTTCAGTTGGCCAGATCAAAAGGGAGTTTGAGGCCAAAGAATTGACCGTGGGTAGACAATTGGTAAAGTGAGATCTTTATGGAACAAGTTCAAGACCATCTCTATCCATCTTGTACTGAGATCAATGAACACAAAAGCATACATCTTATCTAAATAGGCCGACCATAAAAGCACCACTACTGACAGGTCCGTCTTCTTTCAAGAAATTCCCCAACCAAGTTATGAAGAAGCTGAAGAAGAAATTCTTTACACTGAAGAAACAGAGAATTGTTAGATGACACCAATCATTAAGTACCTCAAGAAAGGCGACCTCCCCGAAGACAAGAATGAAACTAGAAAATAGAGGAGGCGGGTCGTACATTATAGTATAATAGAAAACCGTTTATATTGAAGGTCAACCACTTGGCCTTACCTTCGATGGTCTTCCCTTCCGAAGTCAACTACATCATAAAAGAAGTCACCTTGGTATTTTTGGTTCCCACATCAGTTCTCGAGCCTTAGCACACAAAATACAGAGAATGGGTTATTATTGGCCAACTTTGAGCAAGGGTTGTAAAGAGTGAGTCCATAAATGCAACAACTATCAGCTATACTCCCGAGTTCCATGAAAACTTGCCACCACACTCAGCCCTATCTCAAGCCTATGGCGTTTCATTATGTGGGGTCTAGACATTCTCAACCATTTCCCCTCCAAAGACAATCAGAAGAAGACATGAGAGTTCCCAATAATGATAGTGGATTACTTTACTAAATAAGTAGTGTCTGTAACAACCAAAATCATAATTGAGGTAGTGTGAAAGTTCATCTAGTCCCAGATCATCTGCAGGTATGGCATTTCTCAAGCCATTATTACAGACCATAGGCCTCAGTTTAATTGCAATTTGATAAAATCTTTTTGCAAAAAGCTTGGAATCAACATTTGCTTTTCATCAGTAGGATACCCCCAATGTAACGGGCAGGTCGAAGCAGTTAACAAGAATATTATGGAAGGCCTATTAAAGAATGCCAAAAGGGAAAGATTGGACTGGGAAGGCACACTACAACAAGTGCTCTGGTCTTACAGGACAACCCTCGATCTACCAGTAGAGATACCCCATTTTGCTTAGCTTTTGGAATTGAGGCACTAATCTAGGTAGAAATTGTACTCTCCTCCCCCCTCGAACTTGTTTCACATATCCTACTAAGTAAATAGATAATGAAGATGGGCTTAGGATAAATCTAGATCAGATAAAAGAGCTCTTCAACCCAACTTAAATCAAGTTGCAACATACCAACAGCAAGCAGCCCGCTACTTCAACTCCAAGGTCAAAACCAGACCTTTCAAGGAGGGGACCTTGTCCTTCGCCTAGGCACGTATAAGCTGAAGGAATGAATTCAGAAAGATACACTCAAACATATGGAATGCATAGCACCTACGTCAATACTGTCAATGAGCTATATACCTATTTTATTCATTATTACTTTTGCAAGTTTACGCTTATGATTATCCACACTAAATCAAAGAGAACTAAAACCTAACAATTTTATGCTTAGACTTGCTCTTTTGGTAATAAATCTAATGGAGACTTGCCTCTTCAGAATCGCATCAGGATATCTATACTAACCTCTTCACCGAAAGGAACTCAAGGGATTACCCCAGCTAATTCCATTGCCCTGAACACTGCCAAAGCCCAAGATTCAAGCTCGAGTCATTTGGTACATTATTACCAATGACATCAGCTCCTCAGCACCCATCGTTTGAAAATACTGGGAAATTTGACGAGAGGCATTGTGACCCTCGTAAGACTATAAAGGTCTAACACCCTATACAATATGGAACTTCGACCCTAGGGAGCAAAGCTACTTCATGATGTAATTCCTCAACGCCTATCATGCAGGCTAACACATGAACATAACCGTCCCTAGATGCGAAGACCGCGAGAAACAAACCTCGGGTCAAAGTATTGAGCTAAAGAAACCTCGATCAAAGTATTAAGCTAAAGAAACCCTAAGACACAAACTTGTAGGAATTTAAGGTGTGTGGGATGGTTTAATGCTTTGAGACTGTTTGTGTTCCAAGTAGAACTCCAAGACACACGTCTAATACGGAATGGTTGGTTTATCGAGGTAGGTCATGAGGTATAAAAAAAAAGAGGGGACGATTTCATAACTTGCATGAATTTTGGTTTTTGCTGCAGAGCTTTGCCTGTTTTGAGATATAAGATCGGCATTCTTGCTCTAGCTTGGTGATTCAATTTCAAGTTCAGGAGAAAACTTTTGCCCAGCCATCTTTATTCGTGACAGGTATGAGTTGCTTATCTTGTTCTCTTCTTTCTTCTATCCTGTCAATAAATGTTCATATGGGTTTGATTCCCAGAATAGGTTTAGTTACAGTGATGAGTCTGAGATCTATTACTCTTCTTCTGAACAATCTAGTAGTAGTTCTACCTCTTCCACTAGTATTGATAATTGTACTATAGTTGGAAAACCTTGGCCTTTGACAATAGTAACTAGCCCTGAGATAGAGAAAAAAAAAAATGGGAAAAAGGGTAATTGCACCTAAATGAGATATTAACTGAAAACTTAACTTAGGTAGATTATGTGATGGGGAGGGTTCGAGCTCTAAATTTATGGTAGATAACTAAGAAGATTCTAACGAAAACGAACCTTATTTTGTTCATTAGGACACAAGTTCGGTGAACAAAGTAGTGCATAGTTTAAGCGCTAAAGAGATGGCTGTGATAGAGGACAATTACTTTTAGCACGCCCTGTTTAGAAGCTAACCTAAAATGGCCTGATGGTTTGAAGCTATATAACTCGGCACCTGAGAGGTGGTGCATGTATGAAGAGCAGTTTAAGGGCACTTAAGGGTTTCCATTTTCCTTTTTTTTTCCTTTTTTTTTTGGTGAAGATCTACAACTATTATGGGGTGTGTCCGGGGCAAGTAACACCCAATAGGACTAGGTTTGTGATAGCCTTTATCACCCTATGTCACGAGCTCTAGCTCAAGCCCTCTGTGTCAGTATTTAGGCATCTATTTTTGGTAAAGAGCATGCAGGGAAGGTCGTTCTACTTTGCTTCTATGCAAGCTTTGTTCGAGGCATACCTTACAATAACTGAGGATGTAAATCTCGTTACTTTTTCATACATAGTCTTTTTCCTATCGGACTGAGAAATGGATGGGGAAGAATTAATTCTTCCATGGGGCAGAAGCCTAAGCTCACTGATCAGCAACAGAACAAGCTAGACAAGATTCGGTACCACTTGTCTAAGCAACTTGGGGAGAAACCCAAGTTCAACATAAAGTATCTTCTTGCCACCTAAAGGTTGTTCGTTATAGGAGTATCAAAGCTGACCCATGATGAATATCTGATCTAAGTCTTTAAATAATATATAATTACCGAGCTTGTGTTTTTGCTTTGATGCTCGAACTCATAACTTGTATTTTTTGCTTACTTGTAGATATGAAACGACTTAAGAAACAACTCAATGTTGATGAGCTGGTGGCTATTCAAAAAGCCAAGAGGAGAAGAGCTGCTCTAGAGTTCGGAAAGAAAAAGCTCGAGCTTGAGGGAACTGCCTAAGAGGAGTAGCCCTCCTACTCCATCTGATGATATTGTTGCCATTTCATATGAGGGAGGATCCCTAGAACGGGATGTTGTTGAAGAAGTTACCCTGGCCACTTATGTGACCGTGGAGAGCATTGAGAGGGGGTGCCTGGTACCCTTAAGGTCGGAAACCACATAGAGGAGGATGGCTCGTTCCCAGGAAGGGTGGATCATATTCCTTTACTTTTGAGCTTGGCTAAGAAGTTTTTTCGTAACCCTGCTGAACCGTTTCTGCATGCTGTGGATCATGGGGCTTATAGCATAGCTCAAGGAACTACAAGGATAGGGAAATATAAGGACACGTTCTTCTAATTAAGTATTGAACTTGTGACAGGCAAAACCACATTCTCATTGGATTAATGTCCACATACTTCGAGAGTGAGAGCAAAGAAAGGAGTTGAAAGATTTTCTAAGTCTTTGCATTCTCTAATCATCAAACCAAAGTAAGAGTATTCATCTGTAGTATTGTTAAAAGCTTCAAAAATAGGCCCAGATTGTCTCCTTCAACTTTAAGATCACCAAAAGGGAAAATATCATGGCAGCATGTCCTCCATGCACTTATGCACCTGTAGCTGTATGAGTATGACCATAATCATCATGTATTATATATAACAGAAGCCAAAGGTGTTCTCTTTCACAAACAGAAAACTATACAATCACCCTGCATATGGTAAGGTTTTGTCAACATATGAAGCTTAATATTCTAATACTACTATGTATAAGGACTGTGTTACTGTTAGCTAGAGCATCAATTTGCAAAGTCAGTTTGTAATATTATCTAAATCTGCAACAACAACTCATAAAAACATATTTTGAACTTCTGTAATCATACTCTTAGTCTAATTAATAACTTTGGAGAATAAGGTAAGAATGTGTGGTACTCTACTATCATGGTAATGCAAAATAAAGTGCATGACAACAGAGAAATATAAAAACAAAAGGCATGTTAGAAAACAAAAAATGAAAGAACAAAAACCCTAGAGGTTAGGAGGGAAAGAAAACAAAAGAAAATGAAACTTATCATGACCATTATAATCCCCTTTTCTTTCATGTTTGGATATAATTAAGATCATTGTAAGATGGAAGCTTAATAACCGAAGAGTATTAGTCCATGCCATCTATTTTACAACAATTGAATGAATACATGATTCCTCAAACATAATTACCAAGGAAAACAAGATAAAGCATGAATACAATTTTCTTTAAATAGCAGAGGTCAGAAACATATTAACATCAACATGTGGAATTTATACTCAGGATACTATGTAAAACACAAAATGGACAATAGGTTTCATAAATTACTAAAATTTGAAGAAGAGAATAGCATTTTCTTCAACTTTTCATATTGGTCACAGTTATCAACTCAGAGAAATTGAAAATGATACAGAAGAAGAGAAACACATAAATTTAGATCCAAAAACATTTGAGGATCAGAATACTAAGGAACCAAAATTCGTGTCAATTCACCTGTTTCGGGTGAATTGATTTGGTTTCCACACACATGAAAACGAATCACATATACAGAAACGAAAGTTTGTAGTTTCAGTAGAAATGGAGCCGATTCCACCATTTTTAACCGAAACGGATCGACATACATATGGGTACAAAAATTGTAAGTCTGTAAGGTACGAAAAAGGGGAAGAAAAAGCAAAAGCAAAAGAATACAATTTTGAAAAAAAAAAAAAGCACAAGATAATTGAAGGAAGAGAAAAACTTATCTATGTTTGAAGAAGAGGATGGGAAAAGCATATCTCAGTTAGTTTTGTTGCAGGAGTGAGAGAGACCCTTGATTCTCTTGAAGGAGCGGGAATCGATCTAAGAGACTATGACTGGGTGTAAAGTAGCAAAGTTGAAGACGAAGTTGAAGAAGATAGAGTTGCAGAGTTGGAAAGAGAGAGAAGAGTCCGCAACTTTAAGTGTGTATTTTTTTATTTTATTTTTTTCTGTTTTAGTAATTAGTAAATTGGAGTGGGCTTAAGCATGTATATAACTTTTTATATATAATATAATATAATAATTATAGTTTGATATAACTTGTTAATCAAATTTTTTTACTTTTTTTTACTTCTCCTTGTTTTGACAAAAAATTCATATATATATATTAGGCTTTTTAGTTTAAACTTAGTTTAATTGTTGAAATAGTGAAAAAAAATAATTTAACAGATATTTATTTATATATGTTTATTAACTTAGAATATTAGTAAATATGAATAAGTTAAAAAAAAAAAATTATGTCATTAACCTATAACATTAGTAAATATGAATTAATTAGATTTTTTTAAATTCTGATTATTATCTATTTTTTTCTATTATTTAATTTATTTAAAATTTTAATTATTAGTATTTATTTATAGATAACACAAATAATGAGGTTTTTATTTTAGAGTTAGTTTAATTTTTAAAATAGTGAAAAAAACAATAGATATAATTTATTTATATATGTTCATTAACTTAGAACATTAGTAGATATAAATTATTTAGAAAATAATTTTTAAGTTCATTATTCGATAACATCAGTAACTATGACTTAACTAGAAAATACATTTTTAAAAAAAAAAAAAAATTCTATCACTTTAATTTATTTAAATTTTCAATTATTGTAATTTATATAATTTTGATTATTTTTTTATTTAATTTCAATTATTATCTTTTTTTTCTATCAATTTCATTTATTTAATTATTCTCTTAGTATAATTTAATTATGTTACATGTTTTATATTTTTACAGTTAAAAATAAAAGATGGCTTCTTCTTCCTCAAAAAGTAAACAACTGGCTACTAAAGAGCCACGATCCAAAAAAAAAAAAAAAAATGACTAATGATATTGGATGATTGTATTTTGAAAGAATAGGTAATAATCGTCAGTAAGTAATTTGTAATTTTTGTGAAAAGTAAATTAAGGGAAGAGATATTACTCAAGGCAAACAACATTTAGCTGGAGGTTATCCAAATATGGCAAAGTGTGAGAAATATCCTGTGAAAATTTCTAAAAAGTGAGATTGTACTTGAGAGAGAGAAGAAACAAGAAAATGAAAAAAAAAAAAAAAGAAGTAAGAGGTGAGATAAGAGATTTAATGAGTGGGACAAGGATAAGAGAAGGGATTAGAGAAGAAGATATTGATGATAAAGATGATGAGATGAGCATACAGGAAATACAAGATCTTTCAATATGCAACGAATTTATCAATACATGATATATATATATATATATATATATGGCAGAATAAGGATATAGGCAAGTTCACATCCAAGGAATGGAGCCTACACGAACTCGAAATTTAACTCGCACTCACAGTGTGAAAGAAGGTTTTGGAAAATTTACTATGAGAAAAAAAAGCCCAAGTAGAGAAGAGATAGTTCCAAGCATATATAGGCAACAAGATGTTTACCAATAAAAGTTGAAAAAAATGTGGAATCTAAAAAAGTGGGCAAAGTCAGCAGAGCATGCTATTGGAAATTTCTTTATTTATCAAAATATTGCTCCTAACAAAGCACAAGGGTCATATTATCAGGGGTTGAAGTTGAAGGGCCTACTTCTTATGAAATCGGTAGTCCTATTTTGGAGGATGAAATTGAGGAATTGAAGCAATATATTGATGAATTTAAAAAGAAATGAGAGGTTTATAGAGTGACTCCAATGTGTGATGGATGGACATCTATAACCCATTTGTCAATAACATACTTTTTGATTTATTGTGATGGAAAGACAGTTTTTCACAAATAAGTAAATACAATGTGGATTGACAAGGATGCTAATCATCTTTTTCAGTTGATGGATGAGGTTGTTCAAGAGATTGGTAAAAAATATATAGTTCAAATCATCACAGATAATTAATCTTCATACAAAAGGGTTGCAGAGTTATTGATAGATAGAAGACCATATTTATATTGGACATCGTGTACTGCACATTCTCTTGATTTGGTGTTACACGACTTTGCGAAATTCAAAAGTGTTTTACTTATTTTAGAGCAAGCAAAGAAGTGTACAAATTTCATTTACAATCATGGAAAAGTTTTTCATTTGATGAGGCCAACATTGTATAGGTGAATTGATATGGCCAGCTCAAACAAGATTTGCCACAAATTATATTGCTCTTGAAAGTCTTCTACAACATAAGAATGGCTTACAAAGAATGATGACTCAGATGAATGGGTAATGAGTGCATCTAGTAAGGATCCAATTGGAAAGAAAGTTCACCAAACTCTTATGGATTCTAAGCTCTAGGAAATAGCTAAAAAAAATTGTTCGCATACATGTTCCAATTACAAAAGTACTGAGAATGGTTGATGGGAAAAAATTAACAATTAGGCCATATGAATATGCAACAATGATCAAAGTAAATGAACAAATACAAGAAATTGCCCTAAATTTTTGTAAAAAGTATATTGATGTCATTGATGAACGTTGTCGGAAGTAAATAATATCTCGTATTCATATAGAAGGTAAGTAATTAATATATATTCTAGTTATGTATGATTTTACTTATGACTTAACATTCTAAACATACCTCTAACTTGTATTATATTTTCATTTTTTTTAAACAGAATAGCATATTACTTGAATCCCGCATACCAATATAGTGAAAATATTGAGATCAACTTATAGTTGATAAATGCACTTAAAGATGTGGTTAATAGAATTGAATCAAATAGTACAATAGCTTCTTATGCACTAGTAGAGATAATAAGAAATGTTCAATAATATTGAATTTTATATATACTTGTTACTATTGAGAATTAACAATCTAATTGTTAATAGGTTAAAAATTTTCGAGAGGCCATAGCATGGGTTTTCAAGTCAACTAGTTGTTAAAGGAAGAGAAAAAACGGATCCATGTAACTTGATCTTATTTAATAACTTTATTTCATTAATACAATTTTTAGTTAATGGTATAATAGTAATATATTTTTCATAACTGAATGATGATTTTTGTATAGAACGGAATGCTCCAAATTTGATAAAGACTGCATTAAAAGTATTGTCACATGACAAGTTTATTTAGTAGTGTGTGAAAGAAATTGGAATACATTTGTTTTTATTCACAAAAAAGTACGTAACCTGACTTAACTATGAAAAACTAGAGAAACTTGTTTATGCACAATACAAAGGTTGAAATTGAAGCATATTATGAAAGAGAAAAGTCGAAAAAATGTTGATTTCAAAGCAATAGATTTAACCACTATGTTTGAAGATAATGAAGGTCTTTCTGAATGGTTAGATGATCCCAGAAATATATTATTGGATGAATTTGATGGTCATGGCCAACCAATTAATCCAAATGCTTATTTAACCTCTTTTGTTAATCATTAGTCAGACACACAAGATCAATCATAAGCACATGGTATGAGAATGCAAACAAGAAGAACCCAAATAGCTAATAATGAAGAGTCTGAAAGTTTGATAAGAATATATCAACATTGTTCCAGGTATATATCTGTTGATACTGAAGAATAAGAAGAAGAAGAATATGATGATAAAAGTGATAGTGATAATAGTGGCAATAGTGGAGATGGAGGAAATAATGGAGGAGATGGAGGTAATAATGGATGAGATGGAGGAGATAGAGGACAATGCAACAGAGGTGGAAGTGCATGTGTAGTATTCTTTACTGAAGAGCAACGATTTAATTATTGTACTCAAAATACTGATCATAGGGTATCGACCATTGAGTAAAAATAGAAAGCATTATGGTCAAAGGAAAAAAAAATAATGAAAGTCAAATACAAAATAATGGAGATACAATGATGGTGGATGCTGAAAGTTTAATTTCAGATTTGTTCCTCATTTCATTTGGATGGAACTAACATGCATATAGATGACTTCCACTTATAGTTCTAACTATGGATATAGGTCTCAGCCATCTGGATATGATGCTTCTAATTATAATTATGGTTCATTATCCTCTAATTATGGCTATGATGCATATTCTAGATATGATACACAATCATCATTTTCTCACTTTGGTCATTTTGTTACACAAACTTAGAATTTTGGATGCAATGTTGAAAATTTTCAGAAATATGAGACACATTTCTGTCATCACATGAGTTATGATCAGTATTGTAGCTATGTTGAACAATACTATCAATTTCCTCTTAGACAATTTCAATATTTTGGATATACACCTATTAGACACTCCACAGCTGATTGGATGTGATTGTAATTTAATATTTTTCTTGAATTACCTATGTTCTGTTATGATTTTTACTTTGGTATGTATTTATTAGTACTCTATGTACTAATTATTCATATTAGATACTTACAATTACTATAATATGTGTTTTATTATATGTTTCTCTGTGTTTTCTAAAAAATTAGTATTTTCATGCCATTTTCATACTATTTCCTATCATCGTTTCCGTTTCTGAACTGGTCGAAACAGTCCCTCGAAACGAAACTTTGTTCCTTCTCAAAAACTTAACTAGTCTTCATTCACAGACCTCTTTCTAAAGGGAAAAGGAAAAATAAATTATGGCTCAGTTATCATTCTTTCTATCAACTTTGGAAAATTCTTGCTCATATAAGATAGGTGCAATTTCCAAAGACCAAATCAAATATGATGGATATCATATCAGACAGTGGGCATCCTTTTGATTTTACAGGAATCACAGGTAACAAAGGTGCTACACATTTGGTAGCTGAAGAGGTTTGCAAAGTATCATGTAAATTGAATTCTGAAATTACAGCAGAAATAACACTATACACAAATAGACAAAATTCCACAGTACCAGGTTAATAGAAGATGGGAAGGGAGGAAGAAATGAAATTTACTGGATGTAGGCATGCAGCAACCTTAATTTGTAAGTAACTTTAGGAAAGAAAAAGCCCTTTGTCCCGAGATTGAATGATTCTTCTTATCGGTCACTGAACCCCTTTAGTCCAGAAATGACTTCACTCACCTAAGGCGTGCATCTCCTCTTTTTCTATTTCTACTTTGAAACCTGTCAATCTCACAGCTTGATCCCCCGACTCTTTCTATCTTTCAGGATGCTAGGCCTCGGCTCACTTCGCTCCCTTTCAAAGATCACTTGTTACCTTAAGAACAGTGAAAGATCTCTCTTATCTGAAAAACAATTTTTTATTACCATTGAAAAAATAAATATATACAAGCATATGATTATGTCTTATGGATTTCAAAACATTCTGTCTAGGGTCCATGGTTGGGAAACATTTACCTTCTGTGTTAAATGCAACAGAAGATCCCCTTGTGCAGAAATATCATGTTCACCACATTATTTTTTGAAAATTCACTCCCAGAAATACAGCATAGATTAATTATACCATACAAGTTTTGAGTTACATATTCTTCAGAGGGTGAAGAGATTGTTCTAGATAGCTGGCAAACGTTGAACTACAATTTTAACAAAGCAAGCTGGATATTAACAAAATATCCAAAATTCACACACAAGTATCCCACTAAGCTTTGCAGCACCACATAATCAGATCTGAAAATTGTCTCTCTTAAAATAAAACCATAAGGCATAAAAGAAAAATGACGGTTCAGGATGACTAATCCGTGTTCAAATATTGCAACAAAGTAATAATGCAAAATACATGTGGTTCTGATTTTTCTATACCTTTCAGATTCATTCTCTGAGTGTCATTGTCATCCAATGATGGCCTGCTGCTAAGTTGATGAGCGGCTGGCTCTAAGTCTCTATATCTTGATCTACCTAAGCTTTCAAACCAAACCCAGATGATGTTTGCAAAAGGATCAGGTGATGAAGTGTAATAAGAAATACCAACAACAATAAATAGATTACTAAATTAGCAATAAACAGTACTAAGCTATATGAAAGTACATAGATTTTATTGACTGAGAAACCTCTCTATAACTTGGTAAAGTTTATGTGCCATTTCCAGAATGGCAAAAAGACGGTGCAAAATGCTCACAGGTCAAAAATGCTTTTTTCAAAGCAATAGCTCATTACTTTATTCATCATGCACACTAGTCAAATGGAAGGCAAGAACAATGATAACATAGTTTATCAGATATGGATAGATCAACACCAACTTAAAGAATTATGTTCAATCTAAACATGCGGAAGAAAAAAATAAAACTAAATATTTCTCCTACTTCTAGTGCAATTTGAATTTTCCAAGCCTTATCAGTTGAAATCCTTCAATCTCTTTTTTAGCATGTCCATTGATTTCTTTCTACCACTTTGCTTTTGATTTCTGGTTGAAAGGCTTCCAAAGAGTCCATCTGGGGAATCCTTGAACTTCTCACAGATACTAGCCACCTTCTTGTAATCCAATGCACTGTAGTTTTTCTGCCTTATCACAGGATTCATGAAGTTCTCTGGTTGACTGCTCAGTAAAAGATTAATTAACTGCCGTGCTTCTATCAAGCAGACCCTAAAACTTCCGTCCTTGTAAAATTCACCCAAGCCAGTAGTATGGAACCTCTCATCCGCAAAAGCCTCTAACATCTTTAAATCATTGTTGATACTCATAACTGCATTTGCATTAAACCTCTTCACACTATCACTAAGAAAAGCTGACACTATGGAGTTGGAAATGTGCTCAAGAGCCCCACTCCCAACTTTGTACAATGCGTCCAAAGGTAATATCTGCTCAGCTGTGGACATAAGAGAGTCGAGGTAAAAGATCACTTCATTTATGTATTCATTTCCACTCTGGCTTACCTCCTCCGAAGTCCAATTAATATTTTGTGTAAGTGCCATAAATTCATCTAATTTGGTGTTCACCAAATTTAACAAAGCAAGAAAAGCAGCATCCCTTGAAGTTTTTAGAACCACTTTTGCAGTTAAAATAGCTTGAGGTCTCTCAATAGATCGGACAGGGACCCCACATAGTTGGGCTGCATGTCGAAGAAAAAAATCACAAGCTCTTTCAAGTACAGCTATATTTGCAGCAATCTGCATGGCTTGAGATACACCAATATTGCCACCATGAATTGTATAAAGTATTGCTTCATTTAACACATCAATCAGGAACTTGTCCAAATATTTCCTCACAACATCATAAAAATTAGTACTTGCACCATAAGACAAGAAATCAACAGAGCCCTTGATAAAGGACCTGACAGTGCGACAGGCATCAGGTACCATGGAGGAGAATGGTGCAATGTATGGGAAAGCTGGCATTATATCTGAGGTTTGAAGATTAAACGACAGAACATTGTTCTCGTAGTCAGTGTCCTTTTTCATTACCATCTGCTCATAGGAATCACTTGCCAAGAACACTAATGATCTGCTGCCTACACTCTTCCAGAAGAAGTTCATGATATTTGTCTCGGCTGTTATCAAGCACCTCAAGAACTGGGCCCACTTCATAGCTATACTGTCTAAGAGTAGACCCCAGAAGTGTGACATAATCCTTCACCAGCAGAAGATGTGTTGCAGAGTCCATACGGGAGAACTGATCTTCCAACACTGATGTCATTTTAGTTAAAGCCGTTTCCCACATTGTTTCCACCTGATCAGCTAACAAAAGGCCCCCAGCTGTTCTCAAAACCCGATCCTCCACTATAAAGTAACCTGCAATTTGAGCCAAAAATGTTTGATATGATTCAACAAAAGGTTGTCCTGAAGATATTTGCAGGTCTGACTTCAGTTGTAACAATCGATTCTTATAGTAGTATTCACGAAACCGCTCGTGTATTCCAAGGCAATTATGAATGTAGAATGCCCGATAAATAGGTGTTAGATCAAATTTTAAAACAGAGTCCTCATCAACTTCTTCAACATCTAAAGAATATGCAAAATCCCCTAAGCCTGAAATATTTTGTTCCTCAGCCTTCCTCTGCCGTTCTAGCATCTCCTCATCCCTCTGGCGAGCTGATGCAGCATAGCCTATTGCTGTTTGTCCAATAACCTTAGCAGAACTCCTTATGTGTACCAACCATTCGTTGACTTGACTGCATACTTTCTTCTCGATGTGTAACTTTATTACAGGGGATTGTCTTCTCTATCACTATTTTGATTGTCTTGACAGGAATATTCTGTAAGTAATTCCTCTCAATCAAATCCAGAGTTTTCAAAGCAGGATAAAATCGTCCTTCGGAAATGTGATTGTTACACTTGACACAAAGATCCAACACCTGTACGCAGTTCCTTGACATTTTGATAGCTTCAATAACATTTTTCTTTATTGAATACGATACAAGAAGCTCCTCTAGTTTGAGCAAAAGTTCACTTCCAACCTCTTGCAACTTAAAATTATCACTTGAGAGATCACTTTTCAGCTCTTCAGCATCAACTAACACACCACGAAGCTCATCAACTGCAAGAATGAATTCCTCATAATGGGTCTTGCATATCTCCTCAATTTCAGTCTCTTTCTTTTTCACAATGGTCTTCAGCTGGTGAAGGAGCACCTCAGGCCGCCCCATTTCAAAGGCATGCCTAACAAGAGGACCAAGATCATCCCCATTACCAATCAAAGTAGCAAGGACCAAGTCCTCTCCTGTATCACCATTCTCTGTAACAGTTCTCCTCTTTGTTTTCACATCCATTTTAGATCAATCCTCGCAAACCTAAAACAGAATAATTATTACAAATTTACAACTTAGCACAAAACCAAATAACGAGAAAGTTCAGTGTTAGCTATTAGAATGAAGCAAGAAGCAAAAAGAAAATATTCCTCCCGCAAAAGGAGTACCATTCACCCAAAAAAAAAAAAATATATTAATATTTGAAAATCATTAACGTGTATTGGATACCAGAGCTATGAAAATCCAGTTATGGCATATATTTGACTGGGATTTTCCTTAAACAACAGCAATGCCTAGAAGCAGACAATTAAAAGTGAAACCCACTACATAAGGAAAGATATTCTTCTATTTCAAGGAAGATAACATGAGATAGTGAATATACACACAAAGACTATACTTAGTCATTGATTTTGGTTACGCATTACCATCTTCTCCTTCCCTAATGGACAAAAAATATAATTTTCTGCATGAAATATGGATTAACAACAAACCCAAAAGAGCTTGACCGTAATGGGAATAAATAACCATAAAATAGACAAGGCTTACCAGAATTCGCCAAGTCCCTAAGATTTTCGAACTGGAAATTTGGTTCCCAATCGTAGTGTGGTCGCCTTTCCGAACGGGAAAAATCAAAATTCTGAGGGTGAATCAAAAGAAATTCCCGTATCTGATTTGATCAGGAACCAGAGAAACAATCAGACTCCGAGAAATGCATATAGTTTTTAGATTCGCTGGAAAGACAGATGAAAGAAAAGAAAGAGGTGTGCAGCAGCATTTGCAAAGTTCTTGCGCTCCCGTACTCTCACACATGCACGGGACTGCTTTCCTTTTTTCTCTTGAATAAGATTGAAACAATTTTCAATTTTCTCAAAATTCAAAATATACATTTATGAAAAAATAAATTAATAGTATTTCTACTATTATAATTACAAATTTCTCTATTGATTTTTTTTTCTCAAATTTTTTCATAATATATATTATTATTGTGAAACTAATTTATCGAGTTTTGTCGTGATTAGATGACTGTCTCAACAATTGAATAATTATTATGTTTCAAAATTTAAATTTATGATCTTATTTTTGTAATGCAGCTCGTTTATCACTAGATGATAATTTTTTTTTTTTTTGATTTACTTGTATTTTATTTTTTAACCAAAAAAAATTATCATTAAAATTATCATCTTCTAGAAGCAAATTAAATTGCAACTCTTTAATTTATTTTCGATATTTTTGAAGAAATTAACTTTATTAAATATGTTTAGATGATATTTACAATGCTTGAAATTATATTCTGGATAGCGACATGGCCGAGGTTGGCTGGTCTTCTAGGGATGTGACTTGTGCAAAATAAAAGAGACATGAAGAAAGTAATATTTTACTGAAAAAATTAATTGTATGTCCTACAAAGCTACTTTTTAAAGTTTTTTTATTTATTTAGGTTATTGATAATATAATGTATTATATTATAGGAGTGAAATTTTATGTCCAAGTGAGCCTTGAACAAGCCACATAGGAATAAACCTTTTATCATAAACCTCATATTCAATTGAAGGTATGAAGCATCAACATTGAGTTATATATCTTCTTGTTTTCATTACACTCATTCTCTTGTAATCCATATTAGATTAGTAACCTATAAATATGAATTGGGTAAATCTTCAAAAAAGTATACACTTTCAATTAATCGTGTATTGTCATGTTAAATTGTGTGCACTAACGACATGACACTATTTTAAAAATAAATTGATAAAATAATGACCAATATCATTGATAAAGTATGAAAAACTGTAACGATTTATTGATATTGTTATCGTGAAACAATACTCTTGTGCATGCTAAAACTTGTTAATCTTGAATGCAATGTAGTATTGGGGATTGCTCTCTAGATATTTCTCCATACTTTCTTTACATGCTTTTATTAACTGATGTGGATAGAGTCAATTTTGTTTAATGTATCATTTTTTTTGTTTATATTTTGCTTCTAAAAAAAATAATAAATCAAGTCATCATACTCATTTTGTAGTGTGTCCATAATTCACACACACTATTCTATCATTAAAGTCTAATACTATTAGTTGAGCTCTCATATATTGTTAAAAAAATAAAAATTTAATTATATATTTAGTCCTTTTTATTTAAATTTTAGTTCACTTTCATCCTTGTAGTTTCAATTGCTACAACCGAGTCCCTCTAGGGTTTAATTTAATGCAATTAGGTGATTCATGTCAAAGTGCTATCCAAATTAACACTAAAGTTGTGACATGGCTAACGGGACATGAGATGGACAACACTTGTGGCATAAATGACTATAAAAATAAACACGTGACATATATAAAAATTAAATTAAAAAATTTAAACTAAAACTAAATAATTTTTTTCTTCATAGCCACCGTACCTCTCCGCTTCCATAACCACCATAATTAACCTTTCAAATAAGAAGGTTGTGGGTTTTATCCCAGAATCACTGGGAAATTTAACAAATGGACTTTCCTCAAAAACGAGCAAGAGTGAAAGGGTTGAAATCCTATGCCTTCATTAAAAGCTTTAGAAACGCTAACCTAATAGAGGTCTTAGTCCCCAAGGAAGTCAATAAGACCAAATTGGTTTAGGACTCAATTGCCCATCAAAGCCAATAGATGTTAGGGACCAAATGGATCACGATTCATATGAACAATAAGTCTTTTGTGCTCCCTAATATTTCTATTATGCAAGCTAATCAACAAGGCATACCAAGAGTTTTTACTTCTGATTTTCACGCAAGCCCACCAGTTAATTCAATGTTAGCCACTCCCTCTAGCAACCAACTAACACTGAAGGGCATATTCAAGAAGATTAGCTGTTGTTCGAGTAGGGATGTTGAGGAAAATGACATTAGGGGATCTGCAGGGGCTTTTAGCAATTGGGATTGGAAATTCAAAGAGGGATTTTCTCTATATCTGGTGAGTCTTTGAATGAAAAAAAGCAAGCTTTTTACCACAAATTTCCAATAAAGCTTGAGGTTTTAGATATGGGTTTGCATTTCACTTGCAAATGATTTTTGGTGGAAGGCCTTTTGATCTGGGTAAGCCTATCAGCAATATAGTTCTTTAGAAGAAATGGTTCAATTAAGGGAAGGGATTTGGGGTTTGTGTAGGGAAGGAATAAAATATTGGATGAAATCGAATTGTAGAATTTGAGTTAAGAGGAACGATAGGTGGCGGTGAGAAAGAGAGAGAATAATTCTTTTTATTTTGTTTTATTATATTTACAAATTTAACATTATTATTCTTTTTTTATTAATTATATATGTCACACGACTATATTTTATTGGTTATTTATGTCATATGTGTTGTCCACCTCATATCCAGTTAGTCACGTTACTATGTCAGTGTCAATTTTGACAGCACTTTGACAAGCCTAATTGCATCGTATTAAACCCACCCAATTACAACAATTAAAACTATAAGTATGAAAATGAACTCAAATTTTAAATTATAGGGACTAAAAATATAGTTTAGCTAAAAATATAATATAACACTTTAATAATTTATAGATTTTGACAAGTATTCGCACTTGTCAAGATACTTCTTTTATTGACTTGTTTGAATTTTTTTGGAGACATAGTATGGATTAAAATTTATTCCTCCCACAAATAGTTAGACTAAATTAATGTTTTGGACTTTTGGTTCTATAAAAAAAAAAAAAAAAATTAATGTTTTGGTACATACTAAATTTATTTATTTTGGTTAAACTAAAGATCAAAGTCCAAAAGTATAATTAAGGCAAGAAAAACAAAAATATTTCACATGGAAAAGCTCCTTTTGGGGATTTACTTGGACCATGGCAACGATCAAAATGTCATTTCTTAATACAATATCGATTAGTCTAGAAATGAAAATGTATCGAATATGTATCGAAAACATCATGTAAATGGTGTATAATTTCAGAAACATATAAATATATGTAAAAATATTATACAATACTTATTTATGAGTGATTTGTAATGTATATAATGATTAATTATACATATTTGAAGATTTGATTTGTCGCTTTATACAATTAATATTTTCTTTTTAATGTTTAATCTTAATCATTTATTAAACTATACATAATGCAACCAATACATATTAACTAAATCAAATGATAAGTTGAGAAATAAGACTTACACTTAACTATATTTATTTTCTTATCATTTAACTAGCTTCCATATAATTGTTTTAATTTTATTTTATAACTTATAGTTTTTATGCTTATAAAATCTAATTTTATAATTTAGTTTATTTAATATAATTGGTCATAATTAAGTATTAATATGTAAAAAGAAAAATAACAAATTTTATTAGCTATAATTTTTAAATTGAAAAAAATGTGAACTCTTATCAAATATTAAAAACAAACATTTGTAAAGAAAATAGTTAAAATAAAATTTATTTCTTTTATAAATTAAAAATTACATATCACTAAATATTTATTTATTTATTGTTGACATTAATCTCTATTATTGCTTCTTCTTCTTTTTATTGACATTAGAAAACTCTCTAAAAATAAAATTTTAAAAATTAAAACTTGTAGGATGGTATCTAGAAATATCAAAATTATCTGACAGTATCATTGGATATAATCATATGCCAATATGTATCAATGAATACATTTGCATATCGATAATAAATCGTAGTTTTGTATCTATAACTCAAGTTATGGATAAATTTAACTCTAAGAAAAAAATATTTATGGCTAGTTTAGTATGTGGGAATGATCATTCAATTCCTTGTATGATTCTATAGAATGAATATTCTTTCATTTGATACGTTTTTAAACTCAAAATACTCATTTTATTCCAGCTATTTTATTCCATAGAAGTACGAATCCTCAAACTCACTCCCGAGATTACTCATTCTTACTTTGTATGAAATTGATATAGTTCAGTTAAATGACCAAAAAAACTACTTTATCACATAAAATAAAAAGTTGACTATTTATAAAATAATATTATTATTCATAAAAAAATATATTTATTATTTAATTTAGTCAAATGAAAAAAATATCCTTCATATCACATTAAAAAATAAAAAATTTGTATATAAAAATAATAATAAATCAATTTATTTTAGTCAAATGACAAAAATACTTGTCATATCATTGTAAATAATATAATTATAAATAAATAAATTAGTTAAATAATTTCAAACTAAAATATTAATATTAATAAATAATAATAATAATTAATTAATAGTAAATAATATAATATAATATAATTTTTTTAAAAAAAATTAATTAAAAAATTTTAAGAAATATATATTTTTCATAAATTATCTTTAATTTTTATTACTTTATCTATAGAGGGATATTTTTGTCATTTTTAAATAATATAATTTTTATTATTTTATTGATAAAAATATATTTTTGTCATTTTAACATAACTTTGATATTATTTTATGTCTTAAAATTACATAAAAAATTAATAAATATAATAAAATAATCATTATATTCTATTTGTATTCCATTTTCATTCTCTTTCTCATTCTAATTTAATAAAAATCATTTTTATACCAAAGTAGCCCTTATTCCTTGGACCATGGGATGGTGGAATTGGTTGGTCCTTGGTCCTCCACTCGAGTGTTGAGTCTCATCCAAACCCGATAGATACCATGTATAAGAGCGGGAGCGATCCAAATCAATAACAGTTGCTATTACTTAATTTCAAAGTCGTTCTCTGACATGGCGACCGTTCCAGTAGCTCCAGTTTCCTCTGTCGTTTCCACCTCAACCTCTTCATCATCTTCAAAATTACGATCAATTTCCTCATATTTTCGTCATTTCAAAGCTTCAGCTACAGACCCAGTTTCTCAAAATCGGAACTTACATTCTATCAGAAGAGAATTCTTGAAAGGAATTGCTGTGCAGGTGCTTCCTCTTCTTGTACTGAAAAATCCTCCTCATTCACAAGCTAAAGAAATTGAGGTTGGCTCCTACCTCTCACCCTCACCATTGGACCCATCCTTTGTTCTTTTCAAAGCCACTCCCAAAGACACGCCCGCCCTTAGAGCTGGTACATTGATTTTTAGACTTTTATCTTTTTAATGTATATTTTGATTTATACATGTTTATTTCCAATTCAGAATTGTCTGGGACTTCTCTTTTTCTTTTCTTTTTATCATTATTATCAAATTCTTTATGTTAGCTGTCTATTTAAATATGAACTGTGGAATTGAATATTGGAATCAGGATGAAGAAACTAGTGATGCACTTAAGTTCCATAGGAATATTGGGATTGAATGGGAAATTGGTATATATGACATGATCAAAATCTTTCCTAGAAACTGAATGACGTGATGGAGCTTATGAAAGTAATGGCTGTGCACAAGGGGTTATTTTCTACATTGTCATGTTAAATTTCGGGATATTAAGTGCTGTCAAAGAAGTACTATGTTAACCCCTTGCCCAGGATAGTAATGAGAAAATTGCTCTGTTTGCTCCTAAAAGGAAACAATTGTGGGAGTTTTATGCTTTTTCTCCAGAAACTAATTCATATTTTACATCAATGTATCTTAAGTACAAGAAAGAGAAATTCAGTAGAGGTAACATTTTTTTGTTGGACAATAATATTATTACTCACAAGTCACAGTTGGGCCTCCAAGTCTAGACTTTCCCTATCTGACTACCCTGTATTTATGTTGAGACAGGATATTCTCTGCCAACCATGTGGTAGGGCATTTAGATAGGAAATGGATGCGTGGATAGTGGATACAGGGTAACATATATGATTAATATGTTAAGAATGCATCAACATGGACAAGAATAGTGAGTAATTTCTTCCCTTTTGTACATACTTCATGACTCGTCTCAAAACTTTACCTCAGACTGTATCTGGTGCTGTTACATTACTTACGTATGTTTTTCTCATCAATCATTTAAACCCAAACACAGTCAATTTTGTTTCTCAAACTCTATCAACAACCTAAATGGAAGAAGTGATTTCTTTCATGAACTTTATGTTTCAGTTCTTGTTTCCTTTTCCTTATCCCCTGTTTAGAGTTGAACATTCTTGGAGACTTGCCGTATAGCTATGCCCTTTACAATATGTTCTTGTTAATGTCACTAATGCTTATAACAGATGGATTTACTGAAACATGATTGTATATATTCTTTTTTATTTTTTATAGGTAACACGTCTGTAATATTCTTAAGAAATAAGATCCATTCTTCTGAAGGATATATACTGAATACTGAAGACTTAACATCTCTGCACTTGTAGTCTCATATCTATTTGATATTGATGTTGATAGTTTTGATTGTTGTCCAGGCCTCTCTAATGGAGCTAATTCTTCAAGTCTGTAACTTTCAGATTTGCAAAATCGCAATGGTAAAAAAATTAAGTAAAAACACAGATGGGGATCAGTTTTGATATTCAACTTACCTGTACCCACTGACTCACAGAGTGAAATTGTTTCTCTTTCATCTTCATCTAATGGTCAAAAGCACAACCCTGTAGCGGAGTGCTTTCAGTTGATTTGCTGGGTTTACCTCCTTGTATCATGAATTTTATGACTATATTCTTCTTGTAATATGGTTTAGAGAATCTTTTGGCACACCATAAAATCATAGAAACACACCAGCCAGAAATTAGGAATATTGATGGATGAATAAAGCACATGTTTACTTTACGGTATTGATCTATCCATGGATGCTTACAGAACTTACTATAGAATATTGATTTATCCTTGGAGGGTTGTGTTGGGATATAATGATGCTGACAAAACATCACTGGTGGTTTATTTAGTAATATTGATCACAATAGCATCTAAAATTAGGGTGGTAACATAATATTTTTTGTATTTCTGAGTAAAAAGAGAAACCCTTTTCTTAGCACTCTGTAAATTATGAATCCACATACTTTAAGAGATATGACTATTTGATTCTTGACGCCAATGAGAGGTGACTTCAACAAACTGGAGTTGATTACTTGGCCTTGTGTTCTGTTTAATACACTTCCTTTAATATGTGTGTCAAATCTAACTGTCATCAATTTCCTGGAGATTGCATAGACATTGAAAGAGGTGTTAGTCCAATGCATACTTGCGCAAATTAAGTTTTGAATTTTGATGTCTCTTTTTCTTCTTTTCAAATCTGTAAAAATGCAGTCTTCTGAGAGCTTTAGAAAGAGGGAAAAGAAAGTCTGGCATGGAGACTGAAGATTCATATGCATTGTGGTTGAGATTCTCAAGAAACAGCTCTTTGCAAGAATCTATATACTATATTACAAGTTCCAAAATACCCACAAGAAAACTGGACCTTTTTCAATTCAACTTTTGTACTGCTCTTACTGTCAAGAATCTGATTACCTATTAAATAAGGTAGAAGAGTTTTCATTGTTCCAACAGGAAGCAGAAGTCTGCAACTTACCTGCATTTAGCAGTGTTTGAACTGTGCATTTTTGTCCTAGCGATTAGTAATGACTCTGCTATGTTCCTACCTCAACTTTAACCATGGTATTTCTACAGTGGCACCGCAATTGGCGGATTGTTATACTTGCAACAACAATCCTGCAGTCACCTGTGTCAAGTAGCTCATTGTCATTGTTATTTTTACCATTTCACCCACCTACTACTCCCTTGAACCACTGATGTTAGGCTGGTCACTGATATTGTCTCTTCTGTCAACATCAGTGGAATCATCATGGTTCTCCACCTTACACCATCATCATTGCCATAATTAGTTAACCTGTGTTGATTTAATTGTTGTCACCTTGCTGATTGTCATTCTAATTATCCATCCTGGTATTTCATGACTGAGAGACTGCTCATGTTTTTACACTTCTTGCCTCAATTTTAAAAGTCAATTTATCAAATGCCAGCTCAATCAGCAATCGAGTATTAAATATGTATTTATAATGTGAATATTATGAAATTGTCTTGATTTATTCTATAACTGGAAGTACTTAACAATGTAACGAGAAGAATTTCTAATATTTGAATTACGTGCAAGTGCAAAAAAAAATAAAAAGTTATGTTGTCTCTAGGATACTTTCTCTTTTCTAATATTTTTCCTTTTGCATGATGGTATGATATTCTAGATTTAGTTCTTTGCAGGAAATGTGCAGCCTTACCAGTTCATCATCCCTCCTACTTGGAAACAGACTCGTATAGCTAACATATTATCTGGTAATTACTGCCAGCCAAAATGTGCTGAGCCCTGGGTGGAGGTAAAATTTGAAGATGAAAAGCAGGGGAAAGTCCAGGTAGTGGCTTCTCCTTTGATACGCCTAACCAATAAAACCAATGCATCAATTGAGGAGATTGGGAACCCAGAAAAGGTGATTGCTTCTCTTGGCCCATTTGTCACTGGAAATTCATATGACCCAGATGAGCTCCTTGAGACATCAGTTGAAAAGCTTGGAGATCAGACGGTAATATGCTTTTTATTTTCTCCTTATATATTCTTAAAATATTATCTCTCATTTGCTGATAGGTTGCTTCTTTTTTTGTTAGCGATTATGCCTGTTCTAGCCCTACCATCCACCTCTATTTGGCTCATAAAATGAAAAAGAAACAAACGACTGCATACAGATATTGACAACTTTGACGTTTCATTTTTCCTTTCTTTGAACATAGGATAAAAGTAAAGATAAGTTGGTGTTTACTCTCTTAGCATGGAATGAACACATCTGGTCAAAACATTCTACAAAATAGGCTTATGGAGGTGATATGGACAATCCATTATATATTGAAATAATAAATTTTAGGAGCTAAAGTGGTATCTTGTGACTGTCCAAGTTTGACAATCATTATAATAGTAGTCAAATGTGAATTGCTAGTTAATCCGTGGTGCAAGGTGATGGTACTTGTCTGAGTTTAAATGTGTGCCTGTAATCATTAATACAGCCGGTTTCAACACCCTCCACCTCCCTCCCTCAACAACAGGAAAGGAAAAAAAAAGTTCACAAACTTAAAAAGAACAGATGCTTCTCATCAAGTTATTTATGCATCGAAATTAAAAATTCAATAATTTTTATATTCTGAACTCCATTTTTTTCCTTAGATGTTTTGATGGAGTTACTGGATAAATACAGGTGAATTCAGGAAAGAAATAGACATCCCTAGCTCCCTGATATTCTGTTGTTCCAAATCACAATCTGGACCATGCTGCTTTCTTATTTATATGTAGAGTACTTTTCTTGGTCAATATTACTTGTTAGTGACAAACTCCCCTTACCTGGTGTCTGCAGTACTACAAGTATGTGCTGGAGACTCCATTTGCTCTTACGGGTTCACACAATCTTGCAAAGGCAACAGCAAAAGGGAACACTGTCGTCTTATTTGTGGCTAGTGCTAACGATAAACAGTGGCAATCTTCACAGAAGACCTTAAAGGCCATACTTGATTCCTTTCAAATTTAGTTATTTATCAAAGTAATGAAGAGTTATGTTTCAGTTCATTTGCTTCTATTTTTTGTATTTATTACAAAACCACTGAACAAGAACTGATATGATCCATTGTAATTTTGCTGTTTTATGAGTTTCTGTAATTGTTTTGCATGTAAATTTGCCGTACTGATCAATGAAGATAATGTACAAAAGGAAAAGGAAAAGAGAAGAGGAGGTTGCAAACTTGCAATCCTGAAGGAAGATTGGTAAGTGCAGAATATTTCAATAATGCCCTTAGCTGGATTCATCAACTTACATGTTGATTGTTGAGTGCTTTTTCCTTTTTTTTTTCTTTTCTCTTTGTGGCATGGATTGGTTACTCATTAATTCATTATAATGTCATCCCTCACATTTCACAGCCTTGCAGGGCTTAATATTTCACATGCTGCTACTTTAGACTCCCAGAAAGGCATCTAATTTCTGTTTGCTCGATTTATCTACTGTACCTGTTGTGAACTTTGATCAAGAATTTCAACTTTTGGATCATCCAATAAGAAAGGTTTCTATTTTTTCAAAAGAACGATTTGAAGACCTATTGATTCTAACAACTGATTACAGAGTTGATCATTCAGACCTTTCAATTCATAGATGTGGATCTCGGACCGATATTGGCTGCACTCCCCATGAGGATTGATGGCATTTGGTGGAGAACAAATGGAAAATGTACTCAAATTATATGAAAGCCTAAATTAAATCAAATATTGCAAACCTTATTTTCCAACCAAAAAGTATTACAAAAGACAATACAATTTTCAAATAAAAAAGCTCACGATTTCTATGTTGAGGACAAGAATTTGCAATTTCTGTTTCTTAACAAATATGTATCACATTTGAAAATAAAATATCATGAAAATATTTACCAAGAAGCAGCCATGTTTTTTTATAATTAAATAGGCCTTTTATATTCCTCTACCTAAACCAGAATTCACATACAAAATAAACAATATTTATTCACAACATACAATTAACATACTCAATTACTTCAAAATTATTATTGAACTACACCACGAGAATAAATTCCATACAATTAGTTAATTAAACTCACCAAAACTAGGTGACTATCTTCCCTCTGCTTGTCATTTTTCAAATGACCCCCTATGGTCAGCATAATATAATACTGTTAAGGATAGCTTGGTAATTCAGCATATATTAAGGGCTGACCCTACTAAGATCTGCTAATTAATTTTCTGTTAATGTACAAAACTGGGAGCTCAAGTTGGATGGGATCATCCCCTCTACTATATTTTCATCTTAAGTAGTCACCAGATGAGGAGCAGAGCGTGGAAGCATACACGAGTATGTGACATACTTGACACTGTCCATAAGCACCACAACAAAAATCCGAGAAAGTGATTTTGGTCTTATTACGCCATCAACATCACTGTCACCAGGCCTCTCTGGGATCAGCAAGAACAGAAACTACCATAGAAGAAACTGATTTGTTACCATGAAAGTTGTTATTCTGTGAAATTCTTCTGGCACGATCTTCTGTTGTGTTGAGAGGGGATCCAGTCACTGAGACTGGAAGCCCATGGAGAATCCTTCTATTCCTTCCCTTGTTGACATTAGTACCATTCCGATGGTTTTCTGCCGTAACGTTGGCAACTGATGATGCTGGAACTATAGCTCCTGCAGTTGGGGAAACATCAAACTGGAATACTTCTGTGCACATGCCAGAACTTAACATTGGGCCTGCAGAAAAGGAACTAGTACATTGAGTATCTAACAATATTTATATGGGCACCAAAATATTGGTATGCAGCTTTGGTCTTTCATATAGCTTAATGCAATGCAAAATAACCAGATAACTAAAAAATCTCACGCGTCCCTTGATATTACCAGTCCAGGCTCAGAAGCTCCACATGAAGATTGAAAACATTAAACAAAAAATGAAGCCAAAAGACAAAGGGAACATTCTGATGCAGCTATCAGTAGACAAAGCAGCAATTGAGCAGAGTAAAACATGATTTGATAGTGATTTCAATGCTAGGAAACCCTTCCTCAAAACTCTTGTTCTAAAGCCACAGGGTGAATTTTTTGGTACTGAACAAAGTACTAAAACCCAATGGGACAACAACTGTTAGTATCCAAGTACTAAATGAAAACATAAACATAGCATTACTACATGCTCTTTCTTCCCTGTTCCAGCCCCCTCCCCAACTGTGGATGTCACCAGAACTCTAGACCTTATATTAAAACTTACAAGGTTCAAAAAATTAGTACAATCATCTCCAAGCTATTGACCAAAAAAAATAAGATTATATATGTATTTCTATAAAAAAAAATGATTGTGCTGCCTTCTCTTTTAATTCAGAAAAAACAACACATGCCAGCGCAAGGTTTCAAAACTATAGGCAGATGTTATATGGAGATAAGGGGGAAGAACAACATCCACAAAGAACCTGGTCCTACGCGTTCATCAATACTAGCTATTTCCAAGTCCAGTTCATTGTCAAGTGGCACAACTGATTTAACTTTTGCCTGAAAAATAGTGAGGCAAATTGGCTGTGTGCATGAAATTGCTAACTACAGCTGAGATATGTTTATGGGAAACACCATAGCAAATGATAGCTGAAACCCCCAAAAAACTACACATCAAAGGATAATGTAAAAGATGGTTGACAAGGAGGAGGAAGTCTGACAAAAATAAGTATAACTTCAGAACGAAAACAAAAAAATTAGCACCTCTGCAAGGGGAAAAAATGCAGTTTCTGAAGTTGGTCAAGAAAAGAAAGCTAACTTGTCATAGGGATAAGACTGCAAGAAAGAGTGGTCGCAAAATCTTGTCTTCAAATAAAGACCTTATCCCATTTACAATTTTAAAAGACACCCGAGCCAACAACACAAGTTTACATCAAACAGTAGATCAACAGTTTGAATGGATTCCAAACACTCTCTGTCGCCAAGCTATCCTATTGAAAACTATGTCCTCCACTAAGAGCCACTTCTCTTTTGAATTCGAACGGTTGAGTTTTTCTGTTGTACACAAGAAAAGGATCTGAAATGACCGACTTTATCCTTTTTTTTTTTCTCTCTTTTAGATCATTGAGGATCAAAAGTTGCTCACCCCACCCGTATGTCTTGAGCTATTGCCCAAGGGCTCATATCTTATCCTCTAATAAGGCTATTAACGATGATGAACCTGCCCATTTGTGAAATTGTGATACGAGTTCCGAAATCTAAAAGGGAATAAAAAGAAAAGTAATAATGAAGATTACCCATACCATACTACAATCCTCGTACAAGGCTCTAAATATTCCCAAATGAAATATATGCTTTAGTTAATCGAAGTATTTTAGTAACAAGGCATAGCCTAAAATATATAAAGAAAAGAACTCCATCAATAAATAAGCTTGTTCTGCATAGACTTGAAAAACATTCCTCGGACTTTATTTAATTCTGGTCGCAATCTAGAAAAGAAAATGCTCCTTTGCGCAACTCACGAATAGCATAACAAAGCATGCAAGGAATATGAAGCAATTTGGTTCATTGATTGCCTTAGGTTAAACATATCTAGTTAGGCAATGGGAAAATTTTCCTTCTTTGATAATATGTGACAACAACTTGTTTTCAAAAAATACACAGAGCTAATTTGGTACATAAGAATGGCCATTTCATTCCAAGCATAATTTCATGAAATGAGCATTCTTCATTTGGTACATTTTTGGCCTCATAATATTAACTCATTCCATTCCGGCCATTTTATTCCATAGAAGTAGAAATTCTCAAACTCACCTAGGAGGTGGAATGCCTATTTTATTTCTATGGAATCGGTTTAGTTAAGTTAAATGAAAAAAAATAAAAATCATTCTATCGCATAAAATAAAAGGTTAGATATTAATGAAATAATAATATTATACATAAATAAATAAAAATATTTATTATTTAATTTAAACAAATAACAAAAATACTAAAATATCATAGTAAATAATATAACTTATAAATAAATAATTAATGTTAAATAAATAAATTTGTTAAGTACTTTTAATTTAAAATATTAATATTAATAAATAATTAAATAAATAAATATAACTAGACAATAAAATAAATAAATTAATAATAAAAAATTTTAAAAAAAATTAATTGAAAAATTAAGAAATATATATATTTCATAAATAATATTACATTTTTATTACTTTATCTACTGATGGATATTTTTATTATTTTAGCATAATTTTTGTATTATTTCACACTTAAAAACATTCATAGAAAATAAATAAATAGAATGAAATAATTATTCCCTACCAAACAATAGAAAGGAATAGCCGTTCCTTTCCACCTACATTCCATTCCCATTCTAATTCCACAAAAATCATTCATACGTACCAAACTAGCCCATAATGTTTTGCTATACTTCCATAATTACTCATGAAATTTACCAATACCAAAACCACTTTATCTAGCAACTAGTGTCAAACAATTCCCCATTTAAGGTCCAGAAGTTCTCCACCATTGTAAAAGTATCTAAAGCAGTGATATAAAAATTTACTTAACACCATGCTTCATGAATCCAGCCTCTTCTTGACTCAATACTTGCCAAAATTTCAACAACCCCAAGGCATTCTGATTGCATCCAAATATATTTGTATTCCACCATATTGTATAATGTTTAAATCAGCTTGTATAGCAGTCAAGCCTTGATATATCACATTCTCTCTTAAACACTGGTCAGTAGAATGAAGTACACATTATCTTGTCGAAGAAATATGTCAATATATCATTTAAGATCATGAATATGTTAGTCATGCAATACTACCATATATACATATACATAGAAAGGGAATAATAAAGAAAACAGTGAAAGCATTATCACCTGCAAGGCCTTCACGGAACCACTGCTGCAGTTTACCATCAGTTGCAGTTGACTTCATACGGTCCTTTAACCTTTCAGTTGAACTAGAAGCAAGAGCCTTATGCCGTTCAGCACGATTTCTGTATAAGTGAGGATGTCCGCCCCTATTCCTTCCAACCTCAGGAATAGCTAATGCTGAAACCCGGTCTCTGGCAACTGCCAAACCAGTTTTCCTGTTATCTTTCTTTTCACGAGCAGCTTGAGAAGCCATAGCTTTCTCACTGGCCAGGACAGAATGAATTATCAAGTTCCCATCAATCTTCACAAGCTTGTCATTCCTGGGAACATACAAGGAAGCAACAAGAGGCTCACTAGCATTGTCCAGATGAATAGATTCATCTGAACATCGTACAGGCTGTGATCCTTGGCGTATCTGCTCATATTTCAATTGTTCTCCTCGTATTCCACCTCTCTCATATTTTATTTGGTCAAAAACACCAAATTTTGCATTAGAAAATTCTACTTGTTTATCTCCCTGGGATCCATTCAAATGGCCATTGACATGCAAAATTCTCCCGGGTTGCTGACTATAGAACCTATCACTAACATAAGTGGATCTACCAGAAGCATCGCTCCCTATACCTCTGAACTTGACATTCACCATGGGAACTAGTCCACCAAAAAGCAAGACTGAAGAAAAACAAACCCAGAAGACTAATGCTCGCAACCTTCTTAGTTTTTCCATCATTCTTTTTACTCTCTGACTTCTTAACTTTCGAGGCTGATACTGGTTGCTGCGGTTTCAATCTAGGAATAGGAACCAATGGAACCTGAGACCCTTGAGATTTTACAACATATGGAGCACAAGGCATCCATGGGTAAGCCATGGGTGCAACTGGGGGATGTGGGAACATCCCAGAAGCAGATGGTGGACACATGCCACCACCACCTAATTGGTGTCTCAGACTAGCATTCTCAGCCATAACAAACGATATCTTATTATTCAACTCAGAGATGGTGGAATGCATTGCTCTCACCTTATCTTCAAGCTCGTCCACGTAATGCTTCTTCCTCTGCCTGGAGAGCTGGGCGCTTTCCCTGTTCCTCATCAACCTCGCCTTCCTTTTCTCATCATCTTCGTTCATAGCATTGGGAGAACACTGTTGATTTGCATTTTCTGCGGGCATTGACGACCTACGATACTTAGGGGTTCTCGATTCCGTATTTCCTTCATCATGATCTTTCTTCCTCTTCAACACACTATTCTTCCCATCTTCCTCCAATTTAACATTCTGATCGACAGTGACATTAAACGAAATGGCTAGATCATCATGACCAGAATCAGGAGAAGGCGAATTCAACACTTCATATACACCAGACCCACCATTTCCAGAACCTTGAGATGAAAAAGGTTCAGAAGACTCCTGGTCACACCCACAAGAATCTGGCGACGAAACCCTGTTGCCATTTGAGTCATTTAAGTTCCGATCACATGAATTATCTGACGTGACTGGAGGAGAATACTCCCTCTTGCAGCTGCCCGACTCTGATGGCTGTAAATTGAGAAACCTGGAAACACCGGAACTCTGATTGCCGGAAACTGCAGAACTACCCGATTCCGGAGACACCGAACCGGACACTTTAGAATTAAAAACACCACGATCATCAGGGTGATCTCCAGGCAGTTCAAACGAACCGGTTGTAGGATTTTCCCCATCCGGGATAAGGAACTCATCCGTTTCAGAGGGGAAGTAGAGATCGTCCAGATCGTCAAAATTGATCTGTAAATCGACATTTTCATCCAATCCCAACACTGAACCTAGATCTGAGGCGAAAGTATCGGATTGCATGGCATCGTTGTTGTCAGAGAAGAAAAGGGAATCCATAGATGGGATTGGAAGGTTATCGAATTCGGCTGAGAGATCGTGAAGGCTTTGACTCTGTGACGGTTGCAGTGGTGGTTGAACAACCAATGGGTCAGCCATTGTTAGGGTTTTTGAGACACAGAAACAGGGCTTCAGAGCAAAGAAGGGATCTTTCCACGGGTTTAAGAACCGGGTATGACGACGAAAGCCTCTTGACTCCGAGGCTGAGGCCTCATGGTGTTAACTTGGTCGTTATTCACTTTTTTGAGTGGGATTTTGTCACCAATTTTAGGAGTGTCACGTGGTTGCACGCGCCAGAAACCCATTCTCGGGTTTTCATTCAGTTTAGTTCCTGTAAAGTAGAGCGTGTATTGCACGCAAATATGGTCGCTCGACGTGGCTGTTATCTATTTTGATTGAATAATTTGTTTAATGGCAGCCGATCAGTTTTGGTTAGCGTGTGGAGAGATTACTGAGAGCGCGAGTGGTGGAGTGGAATGAATTCTCATCCATATAGAAAGACACGTTTGTGACGTGTAAGGTGGTTTTGTATATCTGGAAACTTCCTCATATTCCCCCAATTTGAACTCCTTTTACACTTCTTTGTTTTTTCTTGAGTCACGTCTACGCTACGCTTGTTCATTTGTTTTCATTTGAAAGGCTTGCGGCCCATGAGCCACTTATTACCAGTCCAATATAGATAGAGATTAATTAGGACGATAAAATATAACCACGTGAGCCAGGCTATTTTACGTTTTTTATTTTTAATATTTATAATAAGGGTAAATTTTGCTTTAGCATTGTTTTTAGAACAAATAAAAATAAAATTTATTTTATTTTAAATAAATTTTATACTTTAATTTATTTAAATGAATTTTCTTATTTGCAATGAAAAATATATTTATGGAATATAATTCAATTTTTTTATTTGAAACAAATGAAGAATTTATTTTAGTTTAACTATTTTTTTAATACTACCCTTAAAACTAGCGTTGATCAATTAAAAATATAAAGACGGAGAGAGTAATGGTTGTTCAATGAACAAAGATAAGTTGAGTGAAAAAACTTGTATTTGGTTAGATGAACATTTGAGATGAGGTTGTGATGGTTTTTATCAATTTATCTAAATGAAAAGAATGTGTAATATTAAAGATAAAAATATCATTTAAGATTAATAAAATAATAAGTTATCTCAAATGAATTCTACAAAATAAAATCTAATATATTTAAAACACCTAAAAAATATAGAATTAAGTTCATTTCAAATGAACTATATGTTTTTTACGTTTAGAAAAAATGAAATGGTGTATATTTTAAATGAAATTAATTTAAAATCTACATTTTATTCAATTATGAATTCCACATCAAATAGGTTCAATTTCATTTTGTGAAATTCATTTGAGATAATTTATTATTTTGTTCACCTCAAATGACATTTTCATTCTTAATATTACATATGCTTTTCATTTAGATAAATCAATAAATAGCCACCACCACTTCATTTCAAATGTTCATCTAACAAACTACAAGTTTTTTTCCTCTCAACTTATCTTTTGTTCATTGAACAATAATTAATCTCTCTCTATTTATTTTTTTAGTTGATCAATGCTAATTTTAATTAAAAATTTTGAAGGTAATATCGGAAAAATAATTAAATTAAAATGAATTCTTCATTTGTTCCAAATGAGAGAATTAGATTGAATTCCATAAGTGTAGTTTTTATTCCAAATAAGAGAATCCATTTAAAATGAATTGAATTATAGAGTTCATTTAAAATGAAATAAATTCTATTTTTTATCTTATTCCAAACATACTGTTAGTGTGAAATTCATGATTGAATAAATGTGGATTTCAAATAAATTTTCTTTAAAATCTACACCAATTCATTTGTTCCAAAGGTAAAAAATGTAGAGTTCATTTGAAATGAACTAAATTCTAAATTTTTTAAGTGTTCAAAACACATTGTAACCGTATGTCATTTACAAATTTTTCAGTTTACTAACCAAAAAATAACTTGATCACCATCCTATATCCTCCATCTCATACCATCTTTCAAGACCTCCAAGGCTAATATTATACCTTGCCAACAATGGGAAATTCTCGGTTTGGTAACCGTCTTTAAAAACTTATGACCTTGAACATACTAAGCATCGAGGACCTTAACCCAAAGGTTGTCTGGCTCCTTTCAAACAACGCCAGCCCGCCTTTGCATGGGAGGTCGAGTTAGGATGTTGTAAATGTTTTAATCCTAAATCCCCGCATTATTTAGGTTCACACAAGTCCTTCCATTTTACAAGGCGTGTCTTCATGTTTCCATTAATCTCACCCCATAAGAACCATTTTTTAAGTTTGTTAATCGCTTGGTACACTCATACGCGGTAAGTGAGCCATTTGCATAGTATAATGATGAATAGTTGAGGCAACTGATTGGATTAAGGTTGCTTGATCCTCTAATAGAAAGGTGCTTTGCCTTCCAACCCACTAACTTGCTTTGAACCTTCTAATTATCTCATTAGAAGTTTCCATTATAACCTTCAAATGGACAATTGGGACCCAAAAAGCACTTTTCCAATTATATTACGCAACCTATTGAGGTATTCTTACTTTTGAACATTGTGAGCAGCTTGTTCCGCATTGACCTCCGCAAAGATATCCTTAAGAAGACTTTTCTCAAATTTGCAATATGATCTGACGTAATTGATTATCCTACCACGTTATAAAATATAGGATTCATTGATGTAAATCTCAATTGATCATCCTACTATGTTATGAAATATGTGATTCATAGCTCGCTGGTATGTAGCACTAACATTCTTTAGACCAAAAAGCATTACTACCCACACAAAAGCCCTTATGGACCCAGGGAACCTAAAATTAGCCTTACTCACATCCTCTTCGTGTATAAAAATCTTATTATAGCTAGACTACCAGTCCATAAAGTATAATATTTGGTGACTAAATGCTGAGTCTACCAGCATATCAGCCATTGACATGGGGCATTCATCTTTTAGGTAGCCATATTAAGGTTTCAAAAATCAATAAAGATCCTAAGTTTACCAATTTTCTAACTACTAGAACAATATTCGAAAGCCATTAGACATACTTGTCCAGTACAGATAAACTTGGCATTGAGGAGGTGCTCCACTTATTCTTTAACTCTGGAAATCACACGCTCTCACATCCTTTGTGGTAGATACTTAGGATAGTTTGAAGCTATCTCATGTAGGTAAACGGTATTCCACCAAATTTTGGTCTAGGCCAAGTATCTTGTCATACACCCTAACAAAGCAATCCTTCAATTCTTACAAGATTTTTATTAACTCCCTTCTCTGCTCCTACTTGAAGCTGTCAATCACATAGGTTTATCATTCTTCTCCATCATCTCCAAGGTTCATTTCGATAAATGGGTCTTGAGCGTCCACTTGGCATTTCTCGACCTTACAATCTCTTGGTGGAAGTGATATGAATTCTTTGATAACCGAGTCATGGTGGCTGTTGTCATTTTTTAAAACATAGTAAGCCAAATATTTTCGCATTTCACCGATTCCAGTTGTTTCTCCTTAGAGTAGACGACCAATTTCTTCATAATCATTAAGATTACGACTTTCCTTTTCTCTAGCGTATTAATCATCGTCATAATTGTCAAAAAGGCCATTTGTCACCTATAGGTGGACCTTAGAGATTCGGTTAAACCCGAAATATGTTTATTAATGTCCAAATGAGGATAGACACATGCAGAAATCCTTGTGAGTCTCCATTCCTTGTCATGATCGAGGAATTTGACTACGTCGAAAATTAGAGTGATATATAATGTTAGTAGTATGACTTAAAGCCAATGACATGTGATGTTGTGTCATATTATTTTATGTATAATTTTATTCATATTATTAATAATATAAGTAGCTAAACATTATCATGTATAAGAGTTATTAATTAACCATAATAAGCCTAAAGAATTAAAGCAATGAAAATAAGCATCATGATAAGATCATGCTAATGAAATGTATTTTCTTTAAGCTTAATTCTTAAATGTTCCTAATCATACGATCACTAAGTAGGGCATTAGTGAATCCAGATAGATTAATACATATCTAGTTGGCTCAAAGAGTTGAGAGTGACTGATCTTATAGTCACTTGTGTATGAGACACAAAGACAGATATGTAAGTGCTCATTAGAGAATGAGTTCACTAAACTAACTCAATTGAGAACATCTATATGGAGTTTCTCTACATGTCAATAGGTAGTTCTCATGTTACAGTTGTGCAAATAGTCTTTTGACTTGAGGACATCATAAGTTATCTTATATATACGTCATTATATTTTGATTTTATTTCTGATTCTATTAATGAGTCACCTAAGAAGTAGTAATTGGGTATAATCACTTGCATATGGAGGTATGTGAATGTGCAATAAAGGATCTATCACTCTTAGTAGAAAATGGAGAATTTCCTATGTGGTCTATAAAATATTCAACTTAAAGTCTATGGCCATAACATGGTGGATATTAGAATATGAGTTTCTAATTTTTCTAATGAAGTTATAATCTTAAGGTTAGACACATATGATTAAATTTAGGGTTTGACATTATTTTCATACCCAAATAGATTTAATCAGGACATTGCGTGATAGAAGGATTGAATTGCATGGTAACTGTTAATAGAAAGGTTCACAGCCATATTCATACTATTATGAGTAAGTCATCATGTGCTGCTAGGCACTAATCTTGACTTATAGGAAACCTTGATAATTAATTAATTATCTATAGATGATTAATTAATTAATTAATATTAATTAAAGGTTTAATTAAAATAGTTTTAATTTAAATAATTAGAATGAGTTCTAATTTAATTGGACATGGTCTAATATAATAAATATATAAAAGTTACATTCCTACTGCTATCAATAGTTTGAACCTAAAGGGTCACACACAAAAAGACGATATTCAACTAAGGAGAGTTTTGGGGCAGTCATGTAATTATTATTGTTTGTTAGGCATTAGATTTAATTATGATTAAATCCTAATGTTAACATAATCTCCAATGTGTTAGGATTGTCCAATACATAGGAAGGTGGCTAGTCTTTATAAATATAAGACTTAACAAACTAAAGAGAACACAGAAGAGAAAAATAATTGTACGTACTGTACAGAGAGCCTAAATTCGATTCGATGGATTTTAGGCCAATAAGAGTTTTTAAATTATAAGAGAGATTCGGTAACTTGTGCTAGCACACAAGAAATCTCTTAGTAACCATTTTCATCTTCAAGCATGAAGATCTTTAGTTAGATTCATTCGTGTGGATACACTTAGAGATGAGGACACCTGTGTCGTTCCTATGCTCTTGATGAATCAACAAAAGAGTGAAAACCGAATTAAGAATACGACGAAAGAATTGAAAGCCTCGGAGGTACATAGTTATCTAATTGTTTAATTGTTAAACTATAATTAGAATTTTTCATAAAATCATAAGGTGATTTTAGGTTAAATGAATAAAAAATTTTAAATTATGCTGCGCATATGATTGTCATATTTTACACCGATTCCTGACATATAATTCACTGCTTTAATTGTGTTAGCATTCACAGCTTATAGCATGGCATCTATCGTGACTATTTTGACTTAGTTATTGGCATTCCAAAACACCAAGCATCGATAAAAGGATAACTCTGTTTGCATGGATCCAATTCCTACCTAGGTGCATATTGTAGGATGTTCGCCCATCTACCACAAAGAACGTCATTGGAGAGTTGATGCCACCCACGATCAACTCTATTGATGTAACTTCATTTGCCTTGATTGCTCCTCCATCAAACTATGTTGCTAAGATCTCTAAAGGTAATAGTTCACCTTTGGCCTTGTTTAGTTTCCTGAGAGATTTATACGATAGGTTATTTGCATCACCATTATGGACTAAGATTCAGGTCATCGGCTTTCCATATAGCCCGACCTTGATGTATAATGACCTAGAGCGTGAGGTCATTTCAAGCGATGACTTTTTGAAGATGATTTCCAGAATAGTCTATGAGTTAAACACCTAAAAACCCAAATTTACTGACATTTAGGCTCTCTTCAACATGTTTGAATACCTGTGATTTCTAATTTTACGAGCACTTAGGGATGGTCAATTATTTAATCCTCAGAAACCCTTAGGTTTGCTTTTACTTTGTGATTTTCCTTGAAATCTTCTTTTATATGACCAGATTAATCCAACTGAGAATAGAAGATTTCAGGAAACAAGAAGTTAACCTAAAAAATCACTAGAAAGGTGGATTATTAGATTGGCGATATCTTCCCAATGTTATAGTCATCATCTTAACCCAAAGATTTCTTATAATCTCCCATGGTGTCATCTTCCTTGGATGTTGACTTAGAGAAAGTGACAACCAATGCACCATCTTCTCATATTGCCAGTTGGATGCCGTACTAGCTTTCTTTTTTGACCATATTGCCTTTCCTTTTATCTCAAAGCACAACTTGCTTTGTCATTTTTGAAGGTTCTCGTTTAGTGTTGTCGGGAGATTCTAAATATACATAAGATTCTAATTTACTAGCTATCCCTGCTTCATCAGTCGCGCTCTCCTGTTTCATCTTAATGGTAATGTTGAATTTTTCTCATGTTTAAGACTCTTCCTTGCCTCTTGGGCTCTTACCTTTCCTTTTAGTTCTGGTTAATTTCTCTGTAAGCCCCATAATCTATACTCCTTCTCGCTCTAGCTTGGTCATTTTGCCCCGAAGTTATATTTTTCGAGGTATGGGTGGCTCCACTTGCCTTATCCATTGATTTTGGTAAATATGGTTAGGATACCCTTTAACTCAGCATACACATTCTTTTCTTGGTTAAACCTCTGCCACTCCCTCTTTTGAATCTTAGCCATCTTAGCATAAAAAGTCAAACCATGGGCTTCTTGAGGTTGGTATTATGCTCGTACTATTGTCAAACATGAACATCTGGGGCCTTGTATTCTTAGGCTTATGTAGACACTCTTATACTAGTCATCTCTCAGGTGGTGAACCAGAATTGATTCTTATTCAGTTAGCTGCACTTGAATTAAAAGCTTGGTGATGATGTGGTTGATTGGAGGTTTCTCATTGATCTCTTTCATGTGATCTATGCTGGATGAAAAGAGTGGATGTTTTAGGAAAGGCCACCTTTTGCCTTCGTTGGGTAGACCCATCTTTATTCTTCTTATGTCCCTCTAGTTTTGCTAGTATGGGCACCTTCAAATGTTATTGACCTCCTACCAAGGCTTTTCTGTCTTCTTTCTCTTCTTTTGTCCGATCAGCATCCAGGTCATATTTCTTGTCCAGTAGACTTTTGTCAATTTTCTCCAACGTATAATAATATGATTTTCATAATCTTTCAAAGTTAGGTTATCCCAAAGTTTTCAGTTGGAGATTTTTATTCTCATCATACCAAATGTCTAGATGCTCCTTCGTATCATGTTAGAGCTTCATCTTCGGGGTCAGGAAAATGTGCCACATGATAATACGTCTTAGTACCCATAAAGTGTGATGATGGTTTCTTGAGCTCAAATTGAAAATCACAATCTAAGGCTACTGGGTTGAAGGTCTGACCTTCTAACTTAGAAAGGTAAGCTCCCACCGTATTTACAATGGTAGTCTTAGGAAAATGACCTTTATTGACTTGCATCATGATCTTCTTTGGGTGGTTTCAACTATCCTTTGTTAATAGCCTTTTTATAACATTTCAAAACACAACACAATTGTTAGTATTATGAGATCAATAGACATACCATTTACAATACTATTTACATGCATACTCACTAGGTTTCAGTAACTTTTGCCCTTCAACAAGTTTTATCTACATATCCTTCAGCAATTGGTCGAATATTTAGTCGGCTTTAAAGATAATAAATGAGTACTTAGTACTTTAAGTCGTTATCTTGATTTTGTTGACATTCAACCTGGATTGACCGTTATCACATTTGGCGAACAATTTGACACGTACAAGGTTCTCAGTAAGTTTAACTTCTACTGGGATAATTTTGAATCTCATCAACAATATCTGAATTTACTTCGAATTCCGCATCTTCAATATTAGTTCTTAAATTTAGGTCCTATAATAGGTACCTTTTGAGAAATATCTACGTTAGTCCGTCCTCATTAAGAAGGTGCTCATATTTAGGACACGAATAATACTAAATGGAATAAGCTAGTGAATTCACGATTCTCAAATTTCTTTGTTAACTTAAAGGTCAAACCACCCTTGGTCATGCTCACAAATTCCCTTTTTGGGTTTTGGGAGAAACATATATTCATAGTGTTTTAGGCTAAAAAATGCTTGGCTATTTCTCTAGCCATTTGTTTTATTTTGGGTTAGTTCAGACATGTGATCTTAAGCTCAAACTTGTAAAACTGGGTGTGGAACATGTGTTCCATTTGTTGCTAATTCTACATTGAATTAGGCGGCAAGGACACAAACCAATTAAAAGTTATTCCCATCAAGAAATTCTACATATTGAACTATAAACTCCTTACATGTTTTGTAGTCGATTGGCTCCTCCCTTAAAAGATAGATAATTCTGATATCTTAAGATCCCTTGGGAATGAAAAAACACAATACATCAACTTAAGATATGGTATCCTTTACACGGGTCATGCTCCTAGCTCTAATTGTTCTTGGTCAACAGTTAGTAGTTGGTCCCTTACCATTGGATCAATATAGGGTTCTTGCCTCAAGTTTCGGAAAAGTTTTTCATAATTTTGATCATAAGGGTCAATATTGATTCTACCATTTTTAACCGCATACATATTCTCAAAGATTGGTACATTTGCCCTGCAAAATTTTGGGTTACCTCCCTGGTTCCTCACCATTGGTATGTGTAGCTCGTGCAAATTTTGGTTATCATATTGGTTCCCTTGTATTCAATGTGTTTGTGTTTACTTAGGCTTGGTTACCAAACTGGTTTCCTAATATTGGTGTGATTTGACCCTTTTTTTTGGTTAATGAAAATTGGATCTTATGCCTAAGCCTCTACCTGTAATACCTCATTTAACTTAGACAATTTCATATGTAAGTAGCAGATTATTAAGTTATATACTATTGTTGTATAGCTTAATGTAATAAGTGAGTAGACTTAGCTTGATTGATAAGCATAATGAAATATTCAATGACAACATATTTAAAATAAATATAGGTATAGATGTATGTTTAAAAGAAATTTGTGAACCAAGTTAAGATAGGCAAACTTAGAACACTTAGAAGTATATTTGGTCACCTAGTCAGTAAAGGCAAATGTAGTCTAGAGAACTTGGTGTATAATAAGACTAAGAACAATAGGTTTAAATACATATCGAAATTTTTACCCTAAGTAGCTAGTATACTTTTAAGGTAGATGCTAATGGAAATATACATGTTAAAGAGATAAATCCAATAGAATATATATATAAGTTTATTAGGCATAAAGTATATGTGTGTATGCTTAAAATTATGTGAATGGTAATCAATAGGTAGTGCTCTGTGCACTACCCTATCTTTATATATAGAGGAAAAAGAAAAGAAGAAGGTGTTTAATTTTTTGTCTTTTAGTTTATTTGTAGTTTACCTAACACATTTTTGTAGTCCACATATCAATATCATAATCAATATATAATATTTGGTATAAGAGCCAAGGGGGAAGTAGGGATGAAAGTGTGAAGATTTATCTTTCTTTACTTTTCTGTCTTAGATCTGAACATTATATCATGTCTTAAATTATATTTTTTATTGATGGCATCAAAAATACTCCAAGTGAGACCTGTTGTTGACAATAAAGCCTATTGAAAAGCATGATTAAGCTCGTGTAAGGCTAGTAAGTTTCAACTACCGTAGCTTGTTGAGCGTTTTATTGACCAAATAAAGCTGTATGATTTTACCATTAACAAATCTTCAGATCTAATCCAGTTTAGTAAACCAAGATCAGTAACTCATCCTTACACTCCAGTGGAACCTGAGGTTTTGATATTAAAGGGATCTAGGTTAGTAAATATATTGCTTTTCTCCTCTAGTCTTTTAATTATATTAAGATCTTTTTCCTACTCTTCTTCTACTTATTCTCCTCATGAATTTTCTTTTCAATCTAACAAAATTCTTAAAGAAGAAGTCAATTTTGAAGAAATCTCTCAATCTATAGACAATTGAAAATTCCAAAAAGTTTCAAGCAATGAAATTTAAAACCCAATTTAATGTTCACCCTCAAAAGTGATCCATACTATCAAAACTGTTGAACAAATAATTCTAATTGACTCTGATTGTGAAGAAATTCATTTACTTTCAGACAAATCTTTAAAAGTTCATAAGTAAAAATACAATTATCTACATATTGGATACGTCCAGATTGTAGCAAAACCTCTGACAAGAGAATGACTTAACACCTCTATTCTCCTATGTCTTCGTGATTGTAGGATAACTAATTTTCATGAATCCCTCTTAGGTACGGTTGAAACTAACTTCTGTAGTGGTTCGATCTATTTCAATTGTTTTCTAAACATGACAATCTCTTTGCAAAATAAAAACATCTTAGATTCTTTAGTCTTAAATGTTAAACTTTCAAATTTTAAAATCTCTTTAAGAAGAAAAGGTGAAATAGTAATGTTTTTAACTGATCTTTCAAAAATAAACGTTACTATTCCAAAATCAATCTCTTAGGAAGAAGTTAATCTTCCTGAAAAATAGACTCTTGATAAGACTATACCTATTCAGGATCATAAACCCTTTTCTATTTCTGAGATTACTCAATACCCTACAAGTAAAGTATAAATTTCTTTTAATAGGAAAAAATAGTCAAAGGAATTTTGGATCAATTTATCAAGATTTAGCGAGAAATTCTTGTTCATCTAGAAACTCTTGTTCTTCAATTCCTTCGACAATTCATTTTCAAGGTTTAGAAAACACATCTAGAATTCTTAGAACTTTATACATCAAAGAAGATGACAATCAATCTGAGAAACCTCATTCTCCTACTTTTTCATCTTTAAATAATAATCTGAAAATCAATACAATTCAAATAGTTTTCCGAATTCATAAAGATTCACTTAGAAAAAAAATTTATTAAGGAAAATACAATCTTGAAAGAACTTGGTTTTTTGAAAAATTTACTGGTTCTAAAAGGCAAAAAATCCAAAACCTTTATTACAAATTTATGGAAACTCATAAAGTTCATAATTCATTCTTTGAATAGTTTGAAGTTTATGCAAAGGAAAAGGGTATCAATTATCCTTTCTCCAAGTCCATAAATGTTAACACTCAAAAAATAAAAAATTGGGTAACTTATAAAGATGAAATTATTAATTTAGTTTTTCCTCCTCATAAGGCCTTAAAAATTCCTGTCCATAATCCTGCTAAAAAAATGGTTTTTGTACTAGTAATTCCTTTCAAAAATAAAAATTTAACTAAAATAGTTAATTCTAAAGATATTCAATCTCTTTATGAACAAAACAATTATACCAATTATTATCTTTAAGCTATAGGAGATCATCCCTCTAAATCCAAAACTAATTTACTAAGTGAAAACCCTATTTTTACTCCTTACCAAATCTCCACAAAGATTAAAAAAGAATTAGGTTATAGTTCAAAATTCTCTTCTCAATATGAAATTTTTGATAAAATCTCTAAAAAAATTATTCGAATAGAGAAAAATATTGTCCCCGATATTCCACAACAAACTAATTCAATTAATAACTTGAGCAATGCAGATTCTATATTCGAAAAGATGATAATTCTAAGAAAATTTTCGGAAAAAAATTTATCCAATTAAAAATATCAACTGGTAAAAGCCACAAAAATTATATTATCCTAGGGCTTCTCCTCCTAACTTAGTCACAAAAGAAAAGCCCCAAATAATTAATAATTCTTTTAGTGCAAACAACATCTATGAATGGAATATAGATGGCCAATATGAATACAAAATTCTTAATATGTTACAGCAAATGACAATGGTTAGTACTGCTTATCAAATCTCTCACAATTGCTCTGACTAATTTATCCTTAATATTTTAATTACTGGTTTTACTGCTTAATTAAAAAGATGGTGGGATGAACACCTTACTGATGGTGAGCGAAGTCAAATAAACTTAGCCATCAAAATTGATACTGAAGGAAATCCTGTTCTTAACGAAGAAGAAAATCAAATTCAAGATTCCGTAAATACTCTTATTTATGCTATCATAAAACATTTCATCGGAGATCCGTCTATATGGCGTGATAAATCTATTGAACTTCTTTCCAATTTTAAGTGTCATACCCTAACTCACTTTAGGTGGTATAAAGATAAATTCTTTACCATAGTCTTCTCTAGATCAGATAGTAATCAACCATTTTGGAAAGAAAAATTTCTAGCTGGTCTCCCTCGTTCTTTAAGAGATAAAGTTAGGAAAAAAAAATATATTAACAATGGAATTATTACTTATGAACAATTAACTTATGGACAGTTTTGCGGCTATGTCCAGAAAATTGCTTTAAAAATCTATCAAAACGATAAAATACAAAGACAATTAGCCAAAGAAAGATCCCCTAATCGTATAGATTTAGGAAGTTTCTGTTCTCAATATGATTTTGATTATCCTCAAAGTTCATCTAAACTAAAAAAGAAACATCATTATGAACCACCTAAAACTTACAAAAAAATCATCCAAAAATAAAGCTGGCAAAAGAATTCACAAACACATAAATCATAAAAGAGCTTCTCAAAATTTTCAAAATAAAGATAAATCACCTGTTGTTTGTTTTAAATGTAACAAACCAGGACATATTGTAAAATATTGTAGAATTACAAAGAAAATCAAAGTTTTAAATATTGATGAAGGTTTTCTAGCTCAATTTGATTATCTTCTAAATTAAGATTTATCTGATAGTGAAGCTCAGGCCTCTTCTGATATTGAAGAAATTAACTAAATCTAAAATGATGACGAAACCTCTTCAAATTCTTCTCAAAGAACTCTTGAATGTAATGTCCTCACTAGAAAACAAGATCTTCTCTTTGAAATCATTACTAACCTTCAAAATGATGAAAAGAAGAAAGATTATCTTTACAAACTCAAATAAACCCTGAAAACTCTAGAAAAATCAAGCAGACCTCCTTACAATCTTCTAATAATTGCTAACTCTTTCAATGTAAAAGACGTTTTATCCAGATTCAACTCTGAGAAAGAACCTGTAACTCTTCAAGAACTTCAACATGAAGTATCAAAACTCAAAACTGAAGTCAGGTATCTCAAAAATCAACAATAAGAAAATATTTTAGCAATCCAACTTCTTAAAAAAGAAAAGAAAAAAACCATCTTTGAAACTTCCTCATCAAAACATTTCGAGTCTTTCTTTTCATATAAAAATTTAGATAATTTTGATGATAATTTTTTTAATTTAATCACTCGAATTTCATATCAAAAATGATATATCCTAATTAAACTTATCATTAGAAAATCTTTTGTCATCGAAACAGTTGCTCTGTTTAATACAAAAACAGATTCAAGCTGTATCCTGGAAGAACAAGTTCCAACAAAATTTCATGAAAAAACTTCTGGACGATTAACTTTGGCTAATGGTTCTGAGATCATAATCCATTACAAATGTTGAAATGTAATAATTGAAAACTCTCCTTTACAAATTTCAACAACATTTCTTCTTGCCAAGAATATCACAAATCTAGTCATCCTAGGTACTGATTTTATTAGGCAATTATATCCTTTTTGGGTTAACAAAAGAATATTCAAAGAAGTTATGGGACAAACCATTTCCTTCTATTTCCTTAAAAAATCTATTTTTAGGAATCTCAATCTTATTGAAAATAAACAAAAACAAATCTATTTTCTTTATGATGAAATTACTTTCAAAAGAATAGAAACTTAACTCAATGATTCAATCATAAAAAATAAAATAAAAATTTTTGAAGAAAAAATTCAGATGCAAATCTGTTTTGATCTTCTGAATGCTTTTTGGAAAAGAAAACAACATATTGTTGCCTCCATTATGAAAAAGATTGTCATGAAAGACAAATGAGTGATCTTCTTTCCAAATGAATAATTCGCAAAAGCAAGAGTTCTTGGTCTTGTTCTGCTTTTTATGTAAATAAGAATGCAGAGATTGAACATGGTACTCCTCATTAGTCATCAATTATAAACCTCTTAATCAAGCCTTTCAATGGATAAGATATCCTATTCTTAATAATAAAAAAAAGATCTTCTCAATTGATTATACTTTTCAAAACTGTTTTCAAAATTTGATCTAAAATTAGGTTTTTGGCTATGACAGATACAAAACAAAGAATTTGACAGATACAAAACTGCATTATAGTTTCTTTTGGTCAATATGAATGGAATGTAATACCTTTTGGATTAAAAAATGCTCTTTTTGACTTCCAAAGAATCATGAACGATATTTTTAATTCTCATACAAAATTTATCAGTGTTTATATTGATGCTATTTTAATATTATCACAAAATATTGATGAACATTTCAAACATCTCAATATTTTTTTTAATAATACAAAGCAAAATGGTTTGGTTGTTTCCGAAACAAAATTCAGCATTTTTCAAATAACAATAAGATTTCTTGGTCACAATATTTACCACGGAACTATCACTCCAATTGATAGAGCTATCCAATTTGCTAACAAATTTCCTGATCAAATCATTGATAAAACTCAGTTACAAAGATTTCTAGGTTGCCTCAATTATGTTTCTGATATCTTTCTAGGGGTTAGTAATCTTATCAAACCACTGCATGACAGACTAAAGATTAATCCTCCTCTCTAGCAAATTATGCTTCGGGTCAAGCATTTATCATATTTGTATCTTTCTGATCCTACAGTATTCAAAATTATTGAAACAAATGCCTCAGACATTGATTACGGTGGCATTTTTAAGCAGTCCATTAATGGCAAACTGCATGTCATTGCATATGCATCAAAACATTAAAAATTTTCACAACAAAACTATTCTATCATCAAAAAAGAAATTTTAGCAATTGTTTTGTGCATTTTCAAATTTCAAAGTGATTTACTAAATTAAAATTTTTTTGGTTAAAGTAGATTGCAAATCTGCAAAAGAAGTTTTACAAAAAACTGTTAAAAATTTAGTATCATAACAAATTTTTGCAAGATGGCAAGTAATTTTATCTGCTTTTGATTTTAAGATTGAATATATCAAAGGTAGCTTCAATTATATTCTCGATTATCTTAATTGATAAGTCTTGCAGGATAAATAATATGCCACGAAAAAGGAAAGAAAAAGAGGTTGAGCCTCTTCAAAAATCAAAAATCCAATCCAATGAGGGATTATCCAATTCCTCAACTCAATCAATTCAAATACAATTGAAAGAGTCTTATGTTTTTTTCATAGAGACCCTTTTAGCAATTCAACAATCAATCTAAAAACCTTTGGTACTTTCAAAGCAATCTTTGGCAAACATTGCTGATAAAGAACAATTAAAGATTGTAACCCCTCCCAATTCAAAAGATTGCATCCAGTTCAAGCATGATGACCTAGCTCAGGTTATCAACCAACTAGTCCAATCAGTGACAACGGTACCTTTAGGTAAGGAACTTGTCTCCTAAACTTATTCAATCTCTTCTCAAAAACCCCAATTATTTTATGTGCCAATTTCTTTGGCTCAAACTATTCTTCAAATAGAACCTTATTTTTTTACTAATAATCCTTAATTAGTCCATCAAATGGTTTTCCTGCCACATTGGCATTTTATGCCTATTGACATTTCAAAAACCCAAAAATATCATGAATTTATTTTGGTTGATAGTGATTCTGTTGCCATCAAACATTCTAAGTCAAAATTGGATGCTAATTTCATCACGCATTCCATAATCTAAATCCTTCAGCGTCAGACTAGAAAACTGACATTTTCAAAAAATACAAATTCTCTCAGCTTTTTGATGCTATGGGTAACAATTACTAGCACTATTAAACAGCCTAGTACAATGTTTTCAATTTTAAAACAATGATTATAAGCATTCATGGCTTATATTTTTCAAAAACAAAATCCAGTATAATTTCCCTCATTGGTTCTTCTAGTGGTGGTCACTACATGGTTCTTGTACAAAAAACCTTCCGGATGAAGTAGCCAATGACCTATTTTTTTTCTAAAAATATTTCAATATTCCTGATTATAATCTCATATTATTGTATTTATTATCAAAATTTGCACTAGCATGAATTTATGCCTGGCAATATAAATACCCCAAAGACTTCTGCGGACATCAAGGTCCTCTACAAAAGATACCTCCCCTTCTAAGGCAAGGCTCAACAAAATGATGGATAAGTTTTAATGCCACAAAAGCTTATGCCACTTCAATCAAAAATTGGTTCTAACAAAATCTTCAGTTTCTAAAAAATCTTCCAAAAGCCACTCAATTCTTGCAGCAAAAATCTCAAATTTAAGCCAAGCTGGCTTCTTGTTCAAACAAACAGGCGTATCTTCAGAGTCTAAAAATCATGGTTCAACTGATACAAGCAAACGATCATACAGATGATGAAGTTACCTCTGCTCCTTCAAAAATTGATAGAAAACTGTTTCTAGTTTATCTTCCAAAACATCAGGAAATGGTTCTACTGACTATGCCCAATCCAATGAAGACAACTGTTACTGCATCACCCTTAAAGATGACTAAAACAGTTAAAGTTTTTAGGTGATTCACTATAGCAATCACTGTAACAAGCTGCGGCATGTTACTGTTATAACACGAAGAATTGTAGCTTTTTACTAAAGCAGTTACTATTCAAAATAGTTAATTTCAATTTTCTATTTAAAGAGAGTTGCATCTTTCATTCAAATAGGTTTTTCATCTTAGAGAATTCAAAAAGTTAGTCTGAGAGCCTCCATAGGTATTCCTCTAAAGCTGTCATTTCTTTGTAAAATTATGATTTGAAATACTATCGATGACATTTTCTTTATGTCTTTAATTTTTGCATTCCCTTTCCCAAGATTAGCATGAGGATTACCGCCACTTCTCCTTCCTTTTTAAAATTCATGCATTTCCCTTCCTAGGATTAGCGGACTGACTACCGTTGTTTCTCTTTCCTTTTTAAATTTATTGTTTTAATTAATGCATTGCATAGCATAACTTTTTTAGCAGTCATGTTGCTTCCTACTTCACTATCTCGTGACCTTCCTCCGCTCTTTAGGGCCTCCACCGGTCCTCTATTTGGTATATATATATATGTATATGTATTTAGTGTGGATTAGGATGTGTTTGGCAAAGTATATATATATATAGCCGGGTATAATGGACAAATTACTCTCCCCCATAAACATCACTTAGACCATCTCCTTTAACCTCCATTATCCATCTTCTGCAACTTTGGATCCGAGAGAGAGTAAAAAGAACTTAGAGTGAGAAACCTTTTGCATGTAAGCCTTACCAAGTTCAAAACCAAAATTTAATTCGATTAAAAATTCAACAGCTCAATGAGGGTACATTGCTTGTTTCAGCAGTATTAAGGGAAAATAGAGATTAAACTAATTGCTACACTTTTAGATTAATGGGCAAATTGCTAGGAATTAGTGGACTAAGTTTATGGTTCTAACATGATAAAGCCTTCAGTTTGAAGGCCTATATAAGCCTAATCCAATCTTTGTAACAACACAAGTAAACATTTCATAGAGAATACCAAATTTGTCTCTAATACTTTTTATGTTTTATCATATTATATTTTTATTTATGAGTTTTATTTTTCTTGCTTTCACAGTTTTTCTTAGAGTTAGATTCATTTCTTGATTACAGATTTACTGTAATTTCATAAATGTGCTGACATAAAAGACACCTAACTTGCTAATGTTTCATTCATTAATGTTTGAATTAACTACTTTTAATGAGTTGTTCACAATCACTTGATATATTTGTTGTTAAATAAATTTTTGACACGCGGATAAAAAAACTCAAGTTGCCACAACTATTTAGAATCCAATCTTAAACTTAACTGTCAAAATAACTACAACTAATAAATATTTTTAAATAATATTTAAGTAACATGTTTTGTTGTCAATGAGATTTTATAGTTTAATGACAAAGGCTAGAATTTTAAGAATGTTCTATGACTATCTGTCATTTTCTTTAAATATGAAGGAAGGTACATGTAATTTACTCTAGATTACAAAAGAAAAAGTAAAAATTAGTATGCTAAGGTTGGAAAAATAGAAAAGAAAAGCAACTGGCTTTGCTTATTTTGTATCCCACACTATCAAATTTTATTTTGTATCCCACACTCGCAAAATTGTATAAAAAGGAGCCGTACCAAGGGATAAGCACCCTAGAGAAAGAAGAAAAAGATATTGGGTGACTTTTTTGTCTTTCCCAATTGAAGAAGGAGACGAACGAAGATTTGGGGGACCTATATAATCCAACCATATCTCTTCCTTCGCCTTCTTTCTTACCTTCTTGATAGATAAGGTTTCTCTTATTCTTCGGTTCTTCCTAATGCTGATATGATAAGGTGCAGGTCCAACTCCTTTGATTCTTCTTCCTCCTGACCCTTCTGTCCCTCATCTGGAGGGAGGTAAAAGAGAGAGAAGAAGAAGTTTGTAGAAAAAGATACCATTTTTACGAGAGTGCTTATCCATGGAGTCTTCAGCTGTTTCCAGTGATGGCTTTTCTGGGCTCAACGATAAGGAGTCAATGGTTGACCCCTTCTTGGTTGAGGCTCTCCAGAACCCTCGTCACCGTTTAACTAGTCAGTTTTTTTTTTTTCCCCTTGAAATTTCATACATATACTTTGGTTTGTGTTGATTTTGATAATCTGCTATGGCGTTTTTGTTTTTCGATTTATGCGATTTGTTATTGTTCCGCATGATTGTTTCTTCAATTTGGTTTCAGCCAGGCTTTTGTGTTACGTCGTTTACTTGTTTTGGTTGGATTGAATCTGGGATAGGTTTTGGATACAAAACTGTAATTGGGTTTGAATATTTGTGGGTTTTGGTTAGGTCAGATCTGGGTTCTGCTGGTTATTAGCATATATTATTATGATAATTGAGATATCCCATTGAATTGAGAAAATCTTCTCCTTCAAGAAAACAGGTGGTTATTAGGTTGGCCTTCGGGGAAAATCACCAGGACAGGTAGTTGAGTCTTCTTTCTGGATCACCTGAAATCTATCTGTTCAATGAAAATTGGATCTTGAACTGACTGGATTTTCCCGATCTTCAGTTGCTTTTCAAATTCCTTTACTTGTGCATGATCTGAAATATGATTATGTGTAGAAAGGGCTTTATAGTGCTTGCTTTGACTAGTTGAAGTAATATGAATCTAAAACAAGTTATGGCAGAAATTTGTTTGAATTTGAAGAATGAGAAGGCTGGTTTCCAATCCAGGGCAATATTCATTTTTACAGAAATTAAAGAGAAGCAAATCCAGAAAAATTTTGCAAAGGAAGTGACTTACAAGACTGGCTGGAAGCAATTGTTTTGGCATCCCTTTGATTATGGAAAGTTTACCTACATCCATGTGGGCCACTGAGATTGATGCAGAGCATATAAACTAAACGTAAAGATTGAAGGGTCTCTTAGTTGGCGGGCTCAGCCCATACTCTTAAGTCTATTAGGGTTTATTAAATAATTAAAGTTTAGGTTATTGTTCACAGTGCTGTAGGATGGATGGTTATTAGGTTATTTATGTCTTTTTCAACAAGTTATGTTGGACAGCAAAGATTACCCTTACTTTAAGGGTTTGATGTAGTTGTCCATTAGGGTTTCAAGCATATATTATTATCCTTTAGGGCTGTAATAGAGATGTATTCTAGATTCAAAATTTTAATCAAGAGACAAATAGTTTCTTCTCTATCCTTGGCTGTTTAGACCAAAAAACTAGCCCTTGGCCGTGTTATGATCTCTTTTGCCATCTCTTTATCTCTTCAAATTTCTATATACTAGTAGGTTGACTTTTATGGTTTATCCTCCACCACCAATTATTCCTAGATATTGGTTTGTCACAAAGATATCATTGCAAGCATCTAACCCAAACATTTGGTATTAATTAAGCCTCCGTTTGCTTGATTTCAATTGACATTCCACATGTTTTCCATAGTGTTATTAAAGGAGCCTCAGGCTCATCCTAGGCCCTTCAGGCGCGTGCCTAACCCCCTCAAGCTCACGCCTAGGCCACTTAGGCACGCACCTAGGCTCTTAGTTGACTACTTGTTGGACCTACTAGGAATTTAGAAAGCAAAAGCACTAATTTTATTGTTTTTGGCTTAGATATAGTTTTTACTTGTTGAACTTAGTGGACTAGTGTTATCAAAGGCTCTAGGCACACCCAGGCGCGAAGGGTCCCTGGAGCCTAGGCGCAGGCGCACGCCTTAGCAAATTTAGGCGCACATCTAATGAAAAAACTCTACATACAATAATTCCAAGCTTACAACAAGTAAAAATTAATACCATTAAGTTATGACATAGAAAACAGTTTTTATAGGCAAGAATTCCAGCATGTAGAAAGTAAAGGTCAATAAAAAACGATCTAGGTAAAGTAAATATGTCAAGCAAGAAGTCGACTAAGCTAACAAGCAAAAATTGAATTTATGTTTCCTCTTTCTTAAACAGGGCAGAGATAGCTAAGGTTTACTGCTGAGTATCTTTTGTTTTTCAGGTACAAAACAGGACAGAGATAGTTAAGGTTTAAGCCACACAAATGCTCTGCTTTTTGTATACAGTAGCAGAGATTAGACTAAGCATTAGTACAAGCAGAAGATGAAAAAGACTTAGAAAGTAACTATAAAATTATAAAACATGATAGATAATAGGCAGACTTACACTGAAAATGTGCTCTGCTTTTTGGCCAGGTAACAAGGAAACTCAAGACTTCGTAGGCTATTTAGAATCAAGATTTTGGTTCAGTTGTTATGTTAGGGTGTTTTTTAATGTTTTAGGGACTTTTCAGATTTCTATTAGGACTCTTCCTAATGTTTGACTTTTTCTATTTATGAGGAAACTAAAAAACTGAAGAGTTTTCCTCAAAAAGATAAAATTGAAGAGGCGTTTTCAAAAAAAAAAAAAAAAAACTTGCAGCGCCTTTTGTGTGTTTTGAATGCGCCTAATGGCGCCTCAAAACATGGAAAAGGTGCGCGCCTAGTGAGCCTAGGCAGCGTCTTAGTGTCAGCGTGTACCTTTAGAGGTACAAAGGCGAGGGGGTCTGCGCCTTGTGCCTCAGGTGTGCCTTTAATAACACTGAGTGGACTACATGATGAACCTCTTGTCTTCAGCTATTTTTTCTTTTTTTCTTTTTTTACTTGGTAATTTTGCCTATAGCTATTTTTTCTTCTTATTTTTACTCTTTCATAGCCGCTAGATTTTACTTGACGGAAGCCTGAAATTCTTGCTTGTAGCAATTTTTGTTGTTTTCTTTATTAGGCACTAGCTTTCTTGTACATTCCTACGCCTGACGCTTAGAACCGAGGCTCCAAAGACCCCTTAAGTCTAGGTGCGCCTAGAGTCTTTAATAACACTCTCCATGCTCTCTGGTGTTAGTGTGAAGGTTAATGAGATTTATTTTTCTTTCTCTGGGAAATATTTTATCCTGCTTAGTGGAAAATAACCCTCAAGATCCGGACAGTAATGTTTTTTCCTTAGAGATGCAAGTCATTTTTGACTGAGCTCAAGACTTCTATAGACACCTAAAATTGCAGATGGTAATCACAAGCCACCTACTTGCAGTGTACTATCTGCTACTAGCTATTCTCAATCTTCTTTTTAATTGTGAAAACCATTTACTGTTTCCTTGTAGGCCACTTGCTACCATAATGGTGGGACACTATCATTAATTGTTACTAATAAATTAAGCACGTGCAAACTCCAGAAGTAATAAAATTTTTGGAAGATTTTTTTTGGCCAAAACTTTTTCCTTTGTTATATTAACTCTGTGAATTGAGTTACGAATGATATTAGAATTTAGAGCGAGTATCTGTGGGATATTGCCTGCTTGGATGATATTTTTTCCATTATTTGTATATAGAACTGAAAAAGGTGCTTGTTTGGAGTTTGTGAGGAATAATGTTATTAATTTGTGACCGATGAGGTTTAACATGTTCTACCTTAGATTTATGTTTAACTTTTCTTGTAATTTTCATAAATATCTTATGTTGTTGTTTCTGCATTTTTTTTTGTTTTTTTGGTCGGAGTTGTTATTGCATTGTTTTCTTACTATGCATGCAATATAGTTTTTTAGAAACTTCATCAAACATGTGTTTCACTTGATATTGAAGATTAATATTATTTTTCCCTCCCCTCCCATCCCACAGTCTTGCGGATGGAACTTGATATCCAGAGGTTTCTGCACAATCCTGATCAGCAGCATTTTGAATTCCAACATTTCGCTTCTTCCTATCTTCGATTGGCAGCACATCGTGTTGCTCAACATTATGGTCTTCAAACTATGGTTCAGGATAATGGCTTAGATGGGCAGGGTAATAAAATCTTGGTGAGAAAATTAACAGAAAGCAAGTACCCCATGGTTCGCTTATCTGAAATACCTGCCAAACAGTTGGAAACTGATAAACCTGAGAACGTAAAAATTGTCATCAGGCCTAGGCCTAATAAAACCTCTGTAAATGCCGATGAAGCTGGGATCAGAAGGAATCCTGTGAGAAGTGTGGAAGAGAGGAAGGAGGAATACGATCGGGCACGAGCTCGCATCTTTAGTAGCCCTGGTTCTCCCGACCCTGATGATACCCAGGTCTCAGCAAATGTCAGAAACACTTCACCAAGCAGGGATGACTATGAAGGGAACAGGAATGTCATAATTGATTCTGAAAAAAACGTTGGTGTCAGGGATTCCGGTAATTTTTCCCGAGTTGCAATTTTCAGAGATAGGGAGAAGGACCGGAGTGACCCAGATTATGATCGCAGCTATGGAAGGTAAGGTCGATACTCTTCTGACTTATTCCCTGTTTCTCTGTTGCTCTGGAAAGTCCAAAAAAGAAAAAAAAAAAGTATCTGTTTTGAGTTTTGAATGTGATAGTGAGGGCAGCTGTGTTAGAGTCCTCATCAGAGGTTATGATTAATTATCTTTTAAAGAAGCATGTGCTTGTTCATAAATATACTGACCGATAGTCAAGAATCAGTTATTTTCTCCTTCTCTGGAATAATCCTTGTTGTTTCACCTTCTTATTCTTTCTTTCCTCTGATGTCTTGATAGTTAATTTGGTAGGTCCTCCTGGTTGTATAGATGTGTTTCAAATGGGTTATAGTAGTGTCATCATTGATGGAAGAGTTTGTTTATTGATCAGATTGAACTAATTTGACATTGCAGGTATGTTAGGACTGTTCCAACCAATCAAAGCTTTAACTTGGTGCCTTTTAGTATGCAAGAAGTTCAACCACCATTTGCACATTATGATACTGGTTTCTCTCAGCTGGGTCAGATGTCTCAGACACAAGCTTCACCAAGCTATAGGCCTCCGCCGGCTGCAATTGGGGACCCTTTTTGTGCCATGGGACTGAATCATACGTCTACTGAAGCTGCTTGCATGCAGTGGCCAAGTCCTGCTATGATGTATGCACATTCATATGACCAGTTTAGACATGCTGTTTTCCAGGTTAGCCACATTAAAAATCATTATACAGTCAAGGTTTAGCTTTTAGTTTCTTTTAATTTTATTTTTTGTCCAGAGATTGGATTTTAGTTTGAAAAAACTAAGTATTGAGAGAATGAAACTATCAGAATTATTTTTCTGTGGCTTAATGCTTGGGAACATTTTATGGAGGAGTGGATGGAAGGGGAAGTGGTGCCTTCCCCTCATTTGGTTTGATGTTTTAATAATGAATCGAAGGGGAAGTGAGGGTGATATGTCCCCTCGCTTTGGAGTGGACAAAAGTTTGATCATTGGAGGAGGGTGGGAAGGGGATTTGCTAAAAATCTTATGAAGTAGTTGGCAACACAAAAGAGCTTTTAATTATTGAATTTTTCATAGCTATTCTACTATTGTAAGCGATGCTTTAGTTGGAGAATATAAGTGTGCTTTTTCATTATTTATTTTTATATAGGTGTAATTATCTACGCCATCACATCCAAAGTGAAGGCTTTTATTAACTGGGATTCTCCAATTAATGAATATAGTATAAACTGCATTTCCACCAAGGGTCCACTGTGATGATATAACATATTGCCCTGATTGCAAGTTATGAGATCTTTCATTACCACATGTCCTGTAGTATATTTTCATGTCAAGAGTATCTTAGAGGAATCTCTTTATCGAAGGAGAAAATTGTGGAATTATAGTGTGGCTTCCTTTGTCTTGGGGGAAGAAGGGGAAGTTTGGAGGTTCAAATGACCATTTATGCGGACAATAGTTGTTATATTTTGATTGTGAGCATTGTGTCACATATCAATAGTTTGGTAGTTTGGAGGCACTTTAAGAAACAGGCTAGGTTAACATATATTTCTTACGTTATAATGATCAAATTGTATTACCCTTCCTGTTTCCTCTTTGTATGCTATTATTCCATGCTCATACTAAGTATTTTCTGCTGTGTTGCTCTGTAATTTTATTTTTGTTTTTACCTGGATCTAATTTTCGTTCCACTATTTGCTTTGCAGGTTCCATTTGGTCAGCAGCCACTAAGCTTTGATTATTCTCAAAACTATTAAATGCATTTAGGTGGTAATTGTGTTAGTTATTTGCATGTAGAACATGTCATACTTTCATGGAGTGTTTTGAGATTTAGGTTCATTTTTCGTTCTCGAACTCTTTTATAGACCTTGGTTCATTAGTCTATCTCAACTTTTTCATTTCTGATGATTAGTAGTTGTCGTCAGACTGTATACTATTTCTGGTGTTGTTGAAAATTTAATAGTGCTTTGCTGTGATTTTTGTTATCTTGTCTTGTAAGTGGTATCTAGTCTGCAATGCATCTGTTATCAAAGTATATAAATATGGAATGACACTTGCCCTTAGGAGTCCAATAAAAAGAAAAGGTAGATCTATTTCAAAGAAGCTAAGTCAATATTGTACAATAATGTTTTCTAATGGTCATTAGAGTGTTTTTTTTTTTTTTTTTTGTACAAAACATGCTATGAAGGAAACAAATTGAAGTACTCGGGGATTTTTCTAGTTTGGTTTCTTTCAAGCGCTTGTGCACTCCATGTTCTATTCCAACTGTAAAGGAAAACGCTGAAACATTTGGGAACTTCCTAGTTCACTCAATTGTCATGTCAGTTGTGCAATGTATTCTGTCTGATCCATGAGGTGTGTCTATCTGATCTATGGAGTACACCAAGTTGAAGAAATATAGGTAGGCCATTAAGTAATTAAGTTGCAAGCAATAAACTGACCTACTTGCCGAGTAATCAAATGTTGAGAGTGAAACTATCAGGTAGTTCTATTGGTTATCTCTAGTGAAAGTTTTCGTCATTAAATGAGGAATTTATGAGAATCGAGAGAGGACTTAGCTTTTTGTTGTATAGTCGGTGCCCAATGATATCCTACCTTTAAAAAGATAATGTTAGAAACTGTTCTGAGCAATCAAGATTCTAAGGGTGACTCTCTTTTTGCCCCTTCTGTTGCAAGGGCCTGACCATTTGGCACAAAGTGAAAGTGTCCCCGGTTAGGTTGCGTGGTTAGTTGGGAGAGCGCACCTCGCCTTGTCCATGCCAAAAGCACAATAGCCTGTGCTCTATAGATGAGTAAAATTTCCCCTTAATTAAAGTTCGACGTATTTGGGCATTTTTTCTTTTTTCTTTTTCTTTTCTTCTTTGGAGGTTGGAGGTTGAATATATATTATGGTATATATTCCAGTTACATTTCTGAGCCAATGAACATTGTCCCCAGCATGTAATAGGTGACATCCAGGGTGTCTTCCACTTGCCTCCCACATATGTATTCAATTCAAGGAATCGTACTTAGATTATTGATTGATGATCAGTTCATGTCTTAGAATTACAAAGTGCCACAACTCTGGTGGCCAAGTGGCCCACATTACCACATGTGAGACTCTTTTCTGAATCTTCTTTTGCTATTAATTGCTTGTCCAACAGATAAAGCTACAAGGGTGATGCTCCCCACAAAATCTTCTTCTTCTTTAGACCAAATGAGTGAATGGGAAGGAAGGTACGACAATTTGAGCAAGTTATGGTACTACAATCAATTTGATTTTTCATTCATTTTACCCATTCAAATGTTTTCCAGTCCCAAGAGGATTTCAATTAAGTACGTCCAAAAGAACATATAAAACTAAAATCTGAGAAGAAATTAGTAAACTAGAATATGAAATTGTCGGTGCCAATACCTGTCCAAGATATGGTTAACATAGAATCTGCAGATGTTATTGTCACACAAATTAGGGACAAAAAGAAAAACCTTCGTTGTTTGATTGCCTAGCCAAACTGCCAAAGTTAATAATATAGTTCTTGGATTAAACTTTCGTTGAGACAGAATCATGCCCAAAAGCACAAAAGTACAGAATGCACAATTGAAGTTGAGCCTAAAATGATGTACATTGTTCACTGCACAAGCAATTAAAAGCTCTACGGTGCCGAAAGACACATAATAATGGAAGTAAAACATTACAACCAAAAAATGGCTCCACCACACTCCAGACACAAATTTACAGGGCAAGTTCAAAGAAATGCTTTCAAGTGTATTCGTTTTCCTCTACTGGAAATTGAAAGGAAACCCCAAAATTATACTTAAAGGTCATAAAAAAACTCATCTGAAGACAATCTTGAACCTATCCATGTATAGCTTATGCAACTACGCAAGTATATATTCAGGGAAGATATTTTTTATGATGCCATCTGAGATTTTGTTAGTATCTGACACCCGACAAGTCAATGAGTTTGATAACAACCTTGCAGCTAAAGGATCAAGACAAGAAATTCTAAGGAGGCGATTTGTATGGATAATCAGCTAGCTTGACACATGCTTACAGGGTGTGTGTTTCTTCCTTTACACGGTTATAGCCGTGTATCATTATGAGACTAGAACCTGATAAATTAGTTCATGACTTCATCCCAACTAACAGCTATCCAGTTACAGAGCAAGAGAACAAACAAATATCAAGTAATCACATGTAATGGATTCTCTTCACTCCTAGTAATTTCATTAACAACATTCAGCAATAATCCTGTCAAGGTGAAGCTGATTTTCTTTGAGGAAGTAATATACTCTTGCAAGAGAAGGAAAAACAAAACATGAAAGAACTGTGAATAATTGCCATACAAACTTCGGCTGCAGAAGCAAAGAACAGATTTCACAGAACCGGTGAGGAAATTTTACATATGATGTAGTAAACAGTTTGTTATATTGGTTCAACCTAATTATGGATCAATTCTGATTCTAAAATTGGAAGTTAAGCACTAAAAGGAAGACTTGAAATTTTCAAGGGTGAAGAAAGCTCTGAGAGAAATAATTGCAGAATTGAGAAGATAATGGACGAATATGATGCATGCCCAGCAGAAGAAAGATGAATTAAACATTTATAATGTTAAATAAACTAAGCTACGTTCCGCAGTTCATATTTCAAGGACTAAATAGAAGGAAAAGACAGTTCCTACGTTTTATTCAGTTTACAACATTTTTGAGGGAATGGTAATGATTGAAATTAAATGACAATCAGTCAAACCAAAATGGTTAGGTATTCTCCAGACTAGTCAAATGGACAAATGGTCATCAAGAAAACTCCACCTTGCTCAAGCCTAAAAGCTTATGACGTGGGTTATGCATTCCTATATAATCTGGACGCTACTAAATTTCTTTGTTGTTCATACTTAATGTGTTTCTTAGTAGTACCATCTCTACTATCGTAAATTTAGTTCATACCATGAATGGTTAAGAGATATCCCTTTACCCTCAGAATGTTTCATTTATTAATTTAGGATCACAAAAAAAGGAAGATCATATAGATAAGATCCTAAGTTTATGCAGATAGTTATCGAGTAAATGAGAACTACTAAGTAGTAAGTATCTCAATTGGTGCTATATAAGGAAATCAGGATTGCAACTTGACAAGAGCTACGGAGGACAGTAAAGGTAATTGACTAGTTTTCTATTAAATTAGTTCCAGGTGAGTATAGAAATTTAGCAAACAAGGCTACTCAAATTTAATGAAGCATAAAGATATTCCTGCATTCAATAACATCGGTAGTTTTCGAAAAAAAAAACTCCTTATATCCAGGGTTTTTGAGTCTTTCTATAGAGTCAAATAATGTACAACTCACCTCTACATGACACTAAACTTGGACGCACAAGGGACAAGTATTTCACAGCAGAGGATCCTGGATATGCAGACGGATTCAGAAACCAATGTGGCAGCAACAGGTAACAGTCCAACACAATATAGCACTCTCCAGCATATATCCTCATCTGAAAGCTCAAAATCAGTCAAATTATTGCTTCAGCCGTCCTATGAAGAATGCCAATGAGGAAAACTTCCCTAGCAGGAACACTCTTGATTGGATGAAATTGCAGCCTAATCACAGACAACAGGATTAAACAACCTATAAGAAATGTAGATCCAGAACCTTGACACCCCAATAATTGATGCCACAGATAAGCTTACAGACATTATTGCAGCCCAAAGTGACATCATAATGAAATTCAGTCACTGGAAGCTGACAGGGGACAATTAGACTGCTACTAACAATGTAATTACAGATGTAGAAGTCTACAGAACCAAAGGACACCATAGTTTCTACTGACAAATTCTTACACTATAAAGATGACCGAACCTCGCCCTACTGTGCAACAAAAGCATGATAACTGGAATTTTATATCTGCAGATGATAGCTAGGATACCAATGGAAATCCGCTATCAATTAGTAACTCCAAGAATTAACAAGAACCAATAACACAACAACAACAACAACTAGGACCCTGACCAGACTCTAAACCACCAAACATTAATTTCACAAGACTAAGAAGCTGAATTGGAAGAGAACCAGAAGGTTCTAAGAAAGCCGCCTGCCATTACCCAAATTCAATCATCCCCAGTTGGAAATAGAGTGAGGACCTTCCTCCCCCCTGCTACATTAGCTGACTCCATGTCATCTACATAACCAGGCATTGAATTGTGAACTGGGGCCCCCATCCTATGAACCGGTTGAGACTGCCTTGTCAGGAAGGGATGCTCAAAATTGCCATTTGGCGGCGACCCAAAATGGCCCACCTGCCTGTGATACTGTGGTTGAAGCTGCGGATGGGAGGCCACAGCTGCTGCTGCCACCATTTGTTGCTGATGATGGTGGTGCTGTAAGGCCGCCACTGGCACAAACGGCAAGTAATGTTCCGAATTGGGCCGGCCAGTGTGCAAGAAATGAGGTGGCACTGGAGAGCTAGCAAACAAATGGTCAGTAGCAGAATCTGCTGAGGCAACCAATCCACCTCCACCCCCACCGCCGCCACCACCACCATTCCCACCAGATAGTCCCTGCATGCGTTTCAGATAAAGCCGATATTTTTGCAAATGACTAGCCACGTTCTCCCTGGTCAACCCATCCACACTCATCAGCTGCATTATGGTCTTGGGCACAGCATTCTTGATCCCCAAGTGGGCCACAGCATCCACAAACCTTTTGTGAAGTTGTGGAGTCCAAACAAGCCGAGGTCGCTTGAGGGTACGGGCAGGTTCATCACCACCATTCCCAGAACCCAACTCAGCAGAATCTGCAAATTCAGCAGAATTGGGTTGGGTAGGATTTCCAGGAGAAGGCAAAGGATTCGAAGGAGTTGGTGGTGGTGGGACTTGTTGTGGGCTGTTGTTATTCGGGTTCCGGATATCAAAAGCCAAAGCAAGATCAGGAGTAATTAGGGTTTGAGACAAGGGCATCAGTTCTTCAGGTGATGGTAGTTCTTCTTCCCATCTTGAGAACCAATTTGCATCCTCTTCCCTCATTATTTCTCAAATCAAATCCAAACCCAATCCACTATTCCTATAACCTGGCCAGTAATTTAGGAACAAGTTCAGATGGGAAAGAAAGGAAAGTTAATAAGGAAGGTAGTGGTGGAGACAGATATGTGATTCTTGACAAGAATTTTCTCTTTCCCTCTCTAGATTTTGAATTGAGGAGAGAGAAAGAGTTTCTTTTTGTTTTTTTTTGAGTTGGGAGAGAGTTGATGGGAGGATCAAGAGTGAAGAAGGTGGATGGTGATAGTGGTGGAGGTGGAGGTGTTGGTGTTGATAGAGGAAGGAATTGGGCTGGGGAAGAGGAGGGTGGAGAGAGGTTCGAGGTGGATCTTGTTTTCTTTCTTTTCAGCTTTTATTGTAAGTAATACTGCTGTTTTGATGCTTTCTTATGATTTTTATGGGATTTAATTTTCCGGGATTTGGGGGTCTTATAATACTTGAGAGTCTTGAGAGTGAGTGAGCGAGTGAGCGAGTGAGCGAGTGTTTTAAGATCTATAGATCACTTTCTATTCCGATGATTTTTGGACGCGCGTGAAACCGACGCTCCTCTTTGACTGAAACATAGTAATGTTACCTTCTATGCTTCCAGCCAGGTGTACTATTTTATATCCGTATACTACAATACTATGTGTGCAGATACATCAAAGAATTCACCAAACTCTATCACTAGACCAGTGGATAGAGCGTGTGTAGCACACGCGCTTAGGAAGAGTTTGTGGATGCATTTTAGGACAACATTGATGGGATTAGCCGTTTAGAGTTAGAAATAAGATGCAAAGATTAGTGACTTTGTGTCTGATTTCTGTAGTTTTATTATAGTAAATGGCACTCTCCTCCGTAGAGATTTATTGAAATAATAATATGATCTAAAATTTGAAAAAATCAGATAAATAAAAAGTTAATGATATTATAAAATAATTTAGATAAAAAATTTAAAAAATCATATTTATATTTTCAAAATATCAAAGAATATAACTTTTTACATTTTACTTTTCAAGTGAGACATAATACTTTCTTCTTTATATCATCCTTTATTTTTAAATTTATTTTCTAAATAACATTCTTTTTTTTAAGAAAAAATAGTACATTATCTCTAATTAAAATAATATTTAACAAAAAATAAATTATATTTATTAGTGATATTTAAAAACAACCAATTTCATAACTTGAGAGATAACTAAGTCAAAATTTTAGTATTTTCTCTTCAAATGATTAGACTTTAAATTAAAACATATTTTTATCACTTTAACCTATTAAAAAATAAATAAATTTATGAATATTAATTAATAAAAGAATAGAGACTTACAATAATAAAAAAATGTTACCATTCTTCCTTTTCATATTTTTCAACCAACAAAAAAAAAATTTAATTTCTTCTAAGTGTTTGAATTTATCTTTTAAATTCAGATATATTTAAAAATGTTAAAGTTCATGTCATGGAAAAATCTAACATTATTTTATTTAAAATTGTAACTTTATATATATAGATATATTATTCTCTTTTTATTTTATTAATAAAAAAAAAATTAAATTGCTATGAAGAAAATAAATTAAAAAATGAAGGATGGTATAAAAATATAAATATAAAGACTCATTTGAAAAGAAAAAAAAAGTAAAAGTAAGACATCTTGGTACTTTAAATATTTTAGTGTTTTATCCATATTATTTTGTAACTTCGTTAGAATTTTCATTTATCTAATAGAGGGGAGTGTCGATTTCTCTAAATTTTGAATCTTAGTTTTATTTCGACATGCCTCAAGGGAGGAAAGTATAATTTGCTTTTTTATTTATTTATTTGATTTAGCAGAATCAATTTTTTTTAGTCCATCAATTGAGTTGGTGTTTTGCTACGAGGAGGATACCTTACAATATTACTACTAGGTGAGACATAGCTTTCTATAGGAAGAAAAAAGAAACGAAGACTATTTCTTCTGTACCTAAAACCTTTAAATTTAGTCCTCCTCATTTGTATCTTTGTGATGGTAAATGGGTCCTGCCAAATTAGGGTTATATGCATCACAAAACATAGTATTGAGGTTGTTTTACTTTTGTGATTCAATGGGAGACCAAGTGGACAAATAAGATTCCTTAGAGAGAAAAAAGCCGAAGTATCTTTCCCAAGTTGAAACAAAACCACAAAATGCCTCAACAGGACTGTTCTACGTGGTTTACTTGTTGGCTACGAAATTGATATTTTTGCCCAATCATATATACACATATTTGCTTGATTGCACTTCACATTTTAGAGGAGAAGACACTAAACACATGAAAGGAAAGGGGCTTGCTTTTCTTCCTATTTATTGGCTGGAAGAAAAAGGAAAGGGCGCAATTATTGCCTTTAGGAAGGGCACATTTCATCGTTCACCAAGTGGGATACATCCATATGGATAAGAATGGAATTGTAGACCATGTGCCGCCCATGTTTTAAAGTTTAATCTCGTTGTTTTTTAAATTAATATTGATAGTGTTGTAAATTTGTTTTGTATTTATTGTAACATCATCAGGACCCATATTAGCAAATCTAATATTACCACAATACCCATATTACTGAAATCATAATGGTATAGTAGGACAATCCTCTGATGTTTTCCATCCTCTAGCAACAAAGAACGAGCAGAGCATAGATGTGCCATTATGTCAATGGGAAGCAACTCATCAATCTACTCCAATTTGACTGAAACTAAATTAAAGGATTCCAGAGCCAATAGATTTTCTCTGGCGACACCTCACTTTCAAGACCCCAGGTCATCTGGCAGATATCCTCTCAATTTCAACATCATATGACTGACATTTATGTTACAAGTCTCCCATGAAAATTCAGTCAACACACGCCAAAAGACATCTACACCAGAATATTCTTTTGAAGTCAATCCTATCTACGATTTTTTCTCGTCTCTCAAGTAAGATGGATCTTAGATCAGATCATAGACTTTTCCCATGATCATGTCCAGCAGAAACTGAAAAGTCTATTTCTATACAAGTAAAAAAAGGGTTTAAAAATGTTGAGGCCAGAGTTCCAGATACGACTACATATGCTACCTCCCACCATGTCCATGCCTGTTGCTCTTCACGTCCTCATCCGACATTGAAGTAAAACATGGAAAAGTTAATCTTGAAATACCTCTGCATGAGCAGGAAGGCTCACCTTTCTTAACCATTGGAGGTTTCAGCATGCAATTTGCTGACTGGAAAGGGTAGGTGCTCAAACTTGTTCATGTTATCTGACTTATCCCCATGATAATGCTTTACACTTGAAAGACCAGGCACTAGAACCTGGAATATGACTGAAACATGATAGTAAACCTGCAACCATGGTTTGGCTATCCACTTGGAGCAGTCTTAAAATGGAAAACAAGTGCTGTGAACTGATATAGTAACGATGATATTGAGCTCCTGCTTGATCAGTGATAAGAAAATGAAAAGTTCAGGTTGTTTAATTTATGAAACGAAAAAGAATACACACAACTAAAATGGAATAAATTTCTGTAAGGGTTCAATGTGTTCACAATCTGAAAATTATAAGTGGGGGAGGTGACAGAGAGAGAGAATATTAATATAGCTTTAGTATACTGAAGTGAAAAATTACAATTTCAAGGAAAGGACAAAGAAAATGAAACCAATCAGTATTATAAATTCACATAAGTTACAACTTACAGGTTATCTAGATGAGCAAAACCAGTCTGATTACAATTACAAACAGCTACTTACTACTAATTCCAGTGTCCTACAAACCATTTGATGACACCATTTCATGTTATTATAAACTTGAAATATCAAGTTACATTGTTTCATCTCTTTACGCTTAATTCCTTTATCCCTTTTTGCTTTAAAAGGCTCCTGGAGTAACTCAAAACCTTTTGTATGACATTGTACCTAGTGATATTCCACCGAGAAACGAAGCCAGCAAAGTGATTGAAAGAATCACCAATTCCTCCATTGTCTTAGTTTAGTTTAATATCATTAAGTGTTTGACAAAGTTGCAGGAAAAACAAATGTTTTTATATTATTGCTTCCAATTATTATAGGTAATGAGCTACAAACTAGTACATCATTAGGCATGCAAGTCAAACAAGCCATTTACAGTTTGATCCAAAGAAGCATTTCAGGTGCAGTGTATCCACATACCCATGATGGGGGCCACATATGTCAACAAACTTTACAATATAAAGTATAAACACAAAAGACAACAATATTTCTAACTAAACATCTCTGAAATATCTTATACATGATTACTTTTAGCAGAATTATCATGTGTAGTCAATATACTGCCACTCCAATTAAATTGTGACCTTGTCAAATGGCAACTCAAAGATAAAAGAAACACAGATAAGATAATGTATAGAAATAAATAGAAAAAGTTTACCAAATGGAAAACAAAGATGTTCTTGAGTGCTGCATATATCTTGACTCAACTTCTATATCACTATGCTGAACAAGCCTCTGAAATTTTGCGGATAGATGTTGATAAGACTGAATTTCTGATGGCTGAATCTGTCTAATGGCAACCTTTAAATGCTGCATTGTTATTTCGGAAGCACTGAGGCTCTCCTGATAACATGAAACGATTTTAATGAACCAACAAATTGGTAAGCAATATACAGGAAACGTGTTGCAATTTAACAAACCTCAAGTGCGGCAACAGCTGCTTCCCGACAAATTAGTGATATATCGGCCCCAGTACATCTGCCTGTGAGATAAGCCAACTCTTTTATGCTAACATCAGAACCAAATGGAATTTTACGCAAATGGATGCGGAATATTTCTTCCCGGTCTATCTCATTAGGAGGTCCCACATATAGCAGACGGTCAAAGCGCCCTGTTCAAGTATTCTATTAGTTTCTAGCAAGCTTATTTTATCACACTCAATAACTCCCGCACCCTCGTCCCCACCCATTTTTTTCTCCTAGGGTGGGGTGGGGGAAGGGGTGAAAAGAGAGAGAGGGAGAGGAGAAATCACCTGGTCTTAAAAGGGCAGGATCAATTTTGTCTGGCCTATTTGTTGCAGCAATGACAGTAACATCAACTCTTTGATGAAGACCTGAACTTAATAAAGTATTGACTCATGTCATCTTAAGTATAGACAAAAATGACGCAGAATCTATATCCATATATCTGCATTTAATAAAGTCTATTGAGATAACATTTCTAGGCAAACACAAATCTAAATGCAAAGATTGTTCAATTGTTATTTTAATTTCTAAATGCAAGTCCCAGAGAAACAATAAATCAGGTATCCACTACCAGGAATTTTTCACTCACCATCCAACTCAACAAGAAGTTGACTCATAACTCTATCTGACACAGAAACCCCATCATTTTCCTTCCCGCGAATGACAGCAAGACCGTCTATTTCATCAAAGAATATGATTGATGGAGCATTGGCCCTTGCTTTAGCAAACAATGATCTTACAGCCTTCTCAGATTCACCAACCCATTTGCTAAAAAGTTCTGGACCCTTCACTGCAAGAAAATTCAGCCTTGCTTCAGAAGCAACTGCACGTGCCATGAGGGTTTTGCTGCAACCTGGAGGCCCGAACATCAGCACCCCAGTTGGTGGTCGAGTCCCAATACGCTTGAATGCATCATGGTGCTTCTGAGGCCATTCTACTGCTTCCATTAATTGGGATTTGACCTCCCTCTGGCCCCCAACATCTTCCCAATTAACCTTTGGAACCTCAAGGATTACCTAAAGGCAGAAAGAAAAAGGCTGAGGGAAATATGATTCAATCAATTATCACACTCCTTTAAAATAACTTTTTACAACATTTTTAATATATGTAAAAATAAATAAATTTGCAATTGATTATAAACTTAGTCCTGAGATTATCTTACAGCACTGAAAGCAGATTGAAAATTTATTGCTGAAAGGGAGTTGAGATTTAACTCACAAGAAATTCAACACATTTAAAATGGTTTTGCAAGTTAATTATTAAGCAGAAAAACGACTCATTGAAGGGATGGCCTTTTGTTCTTGAGGTTCATCTGCATCAAATAACTGATAGCCAAAAAAAGTAGTGGTACTTAATTATGAAGAATGCAAAAGTTGAAGATGTGTAATCAGCTTCCAGGTTACACAGGCCTAACACTTGAGCCACTGCTTTAACATTAATGAGTAATTCTAGTAATAAACCACAGTCACACTTGATATGGAAACCCTCTTTCTCCTCTTTTCAACTCAGAGATGAAGTTCCTTGTGAAACAGAATCAAATAGGGTGGCAGCATATTTGATTTACCTTCATGAATTGGATATCCAGCATTTAGGAAATATCCATCAGCATCATATGAACAGTTACTAATGGGAATAAACCAATTAGGAACTACATGAAGAAGATCAAACACGGATTATCTAACTAAGCATTAATCATACCTCTCTCATGGCACTGGGCCTCACTTTCATCCTTGCCTTCTCAAAATCTTCAAAAGCCACTTTCAACACATGCTCCTTTTCACTGTCATTATATATACTTTCCACATTTCCAAAAGCTGTTCCCCTTATGCAAATAGATGATCCAAGCTCAGAGGTATCAGACAAATCTGAAACAGATGAAGATGTCTGAGCTAAAAGATCTTGTGAGTTATCCATTGTATCTTTCAGCCCAACAGGTAGTGCCTTCATGTCATTAGAACAACCTTCACATGGAGTAGACGTCCTGCTATTTTTCAAAGTATCAGAAGACTTTTTAAAATTAACATAACTCCTGAGACAAACCAAGGCTGCCTCATTGCAGAGAGAAGCTAGATCAGCCCCCACAAAACCATGAGTAATAGTGGCAAGGTGTTCAATGTGCATGTCGGAAAGAGAGTGTTCGACTTCACTGAGAAGAGTGAGCAATATATCCAATCGTTGCTTGGGTGATGGTACACCTACATAAAGCTTTAAAACGTAAATAACATAACAAGAAAAACTGAGTTGTTCTGTGAATATATCTACCTCCCTAAACGCATATATACGACTACACCCTACCATAAAATACTCCATATGCATAAATGATATCAAATACTTGTTACGCATGACATTTTGTTGTTCTAGATGTATTAGATGCCTGGGGTTCTTTGACCAATGTGTCTAGGGAAATTATAGCTTCAAAGTAGAAATGTTTAACACTTTAAGCATTACGTCTTATACAAATAATAAATGGTACCAAAGAAATACTTCCTTTTGCCCAAATATTTCAAAAATCACTGAACAGGGAATATAAAACAACCCATTCAATGAATCCACCTAAACTGGTAAGGATCTCAAACTTTACGAAGCTTTCCTTTTTAGATGGATTTGTAGAAGTTGAACTCCTATGTTTCAACTCCAGAACCAACAAGAAAAACTTTTAACAAGGAAAAGTAGAATTAAAGGAAATTTACCATCACAATGTTGAACATGCCACCTCCTCTCCCCCTCCCACAGGAAAAAACAGACACACATAAAGATAATATAAAAAGATGAAAGAAAAAATAAAGAAGGAACACAGAGAACTTAATAAAGAGATGGTCATGGTTTTGATAAGATAAAACATGCAGAGAAAAATTAGAATATGCTACTGAAGAGTTATTTCTTTGTATTTTAAGATCAGTTAGCTGAGATGCCATCCTAGATACTTTTGGGAGATTATAATTTATGCATATATGAAGTAACAAAATTGTTTACATAGTGATCATAAGAGAAGTCAGATATAAGATTAACAATTAGAAAATGTCATCACAAGCAACAAAACAAGAACAATTAAGGAAAATGGCAAGTTTCAAACTATTATATACGCCAGAAAAAGTTATCCTTTGAAGTGTCTAAAGATAACAAGTAATCGAAGTCATGTAGATATATTCTATTTACCAATTTCAATTTCCTTGTCCAATCTTCCAGGTCTTCTGAGAGCCGGGTCAATGTTATCAGGCCTGTTGGTGGCAGCAACTACAAGCAGTCCTTCATTTCTACTGATTCCATCCATCAGATTCAACAATGTTGCAACCATTCTTTGAGATAGCTCTTCACCGCCATCTTTTCTTGCAGGTGCAATGGCATCCAACTCATCAATTAACACCTGTAATAAAAAAACTCATCACACAACTACATAGGATAAGCAAAAAAAGAAAACACTCAAATAACTATGAGCAAAGAGAACATAAGGAATTGTAAAGCACATTTCATATTTTACCCAGTATGGGTTCTAAGAAGACAATTACCCATGGTTCTAGCCTATATGCACACACTAGCATTTGAAACTTCAATCTTAAAAAGGAAAAAGAACAAAAGACCAAAAAAAATTGCACTGGTCCTATATTAGAGTATTTCAACATAAAATATGGCTATCCCTTAGAAACTAAAGCAAGATACTTGTAAGAGCAATTTCAGTTGGGAATAAGAGATATTACCACAGCAGGTGCAGCTTGGGAGGCTGAATGAAACACTTCATGCAATGCCTGCTCACTTTCACCATAGTATTGACTTACAATTTCAGGTCCATTCACAACGAAAAGGTTGACACCAACATCATGTGCACAAAATCGAGCCAAGGAAGACTTTCCAGTTCCAGGCGGGCCATGAAGAAGGACACCTTTTGTAGTTCGTAAACCAAAACTACATTATGAGGAGCCATAAGCATAAGCATGATAAACACATGTGAGGACGCATATATACATATGCAGAGATGGTACTAATAATGTATAGTTTCAGATTTTAAAGCGACCATCTGCAGTAATTGTTTACAACCATAGATCTGTAGATAATAACTATCAAAGCAGACGTAGAAGACCACTCATGTCCATTATAAAATGTATCAACACTTTCTTATTCCAGTAGCGTAACTTTCTAGGTCAAGATCCATAAAACGATGAGCAGCAATATGTAAAGATCAGATGAGCTGTTCTACATATGTTTTTGGTGATTAAAAACTTGTGATCTAAGGGTTCAAGCTTTGTGGGTTTATTAGAATTGATACTTATAATGCAATTGTTGTACTCATTTTCTTTCACACACAAAAAAATAACATTTTGCCATTAACAAACACAATGTTCTTGACAAGATTAATAAAAGCAAATCAATTGAATGTCTTTTTATTTTCCTGAAAACATATTAACAGTAATAAGCTTACAGCGTATGCCACTTAATTTTTATTTTTCCATCATGTGTAAACAAATAACAACCCATAAGTATATTTGGAGATCAATGGTATGGTTGATTTTCAGAAAGGCCCTATCCTTTTTTGTCTTTTCTTTTTTCCAGTAAAATTTTAAATATAAGTGCCAAGGTGCACAAGCCATGCACAGAGACAACATAATATATTTCACACCACCATTAAAAAACTAAAATGGCTAAAACAGACGGTGGATATTCTGGTAGGGAATGGGAGAATTTCCATGATTTAAGGGATCCGTTTCTGTTGCCCCACTGATGCCTTCTGTCCATTTTACATCATTGAGTACACTACCTATTTGTCTAACAAATAATATGTTTAAAACTCCATCTTGCATCTGAAATCTTTTCAAACAAATCAATATAATTACAGACCCTCAAAATATAGCTTCTCTTGAAAGAGCTATGACTTTCAAACTTACTAACTGCTAAAAAAAAACTGATATCTTTCTTCTTTCCTTTGCCCTGCTCCTGACTAAAAGATTTAGATTGAAATTCAAGTAAACAAGCCTAATACGCATAGAAACTTCCTTCCTTTGGTTTAATCCCATACATACATCTAGAGCATGATAGTCAGTGAAAGAAAATACAAAAGTTCAAAATTTGATGCAATACAAAACATCATCCAATGACCAAAAAAATACCATATAGTCATGCTTAATAAGATAGCAAGCATTATTGCAGACAAAAGAAAAAAAAGCTAGCAAGAATTTTTGTAAGAGGACATACCGTGATAAAGTGTCAGCCACTGAAGAGGAAATTATTTCCTTTAAAACTGCACACTCTTCAGATAGACCACCCAATTTTGGGGTGTTGTCATTGGATCTGGCCTTAATTAGCTTGTCCTCAAGGTTTTCACCCGAGAAATCTCTATTCATTGGCTTTCCAGATTCTATATTTGATGCTAAAGATAAATGCACCTTTGTTCCTTGGTTAATGACGAAAACATCATTAACACGATCCACTATATCAAAATCCTTGGGGTAAAGGTCACTCCTTTCGTTTGTTGAATAATGATTAGATCTCTCTGCTAAGACCTTTTTCGCATCTATTACTTCGAAAACATACAATTCAGAAAGCATTGGAACGGTTACAAGATTACCAAGGAGTAGACAACGAGAACATAACCATGAAGTTGCAAAGGTCTGCAGTAGTCTTTTAGTACTTTCATCGCTGAGTGCCTCCCTCATATCAACTGATTCCATTGATGGATTTTTATGATTGAGTACATTTGAAACCAAATCTTCAGTAATTGAAGGAGTTAACTGGCTGGTATCAGTAGACCTAATCTTTGACTCATAAAATGGAGTTTTGGGAGATGCAACAATTTCATTCTCAGATCGAACATAGGTTTTGTCATTGGAGAAGTTCTTAGAATATAAGAAATTATTTTCCATTGTCGATCCGTTCTTAGGAGGAGCCAGCTTGAGATACAATTCCTTGCAGTAGTGTACTGAAAAACTATTATCTTTTGTATGATATGGTTTGTCAATCCCATTTACAAGAACAGAAAGATTTTTATCACATACTAAGTAAACAAACAGAACAGCGCCTGAAATAGGACAGCCCATGGTGTATGAAAGATTTGAAGACAATCGTGCTCCATTCTTCAAAACCTGAGAAAATATACAAAGACATCTGTTTGGGTAAAGATAATGACACCTCATAAATATCTATTAAGTATAATTCTACCGATACACACACAGATGTACTCGTGTATGTATGCATTTTTATGTGCGTGTTTGTGTGTGTGTGTGTGTGTGTGTGTGTGTGTGTGTATACATACATCTTTGATCTTGAAATTAGTTATAAATTATCAAAACAATAAACCCCATTTTCATGTTTTATTTTTGTTTTTGGGTGTATAGACTTAATTGAAGAATGGGTTTCCTCCAGGTTGCCACAGGCCATTCCCCATTGAAACACTGATATAGAAGACTACCGCTTTTGCAATGGCACAAGTCAAGAAAAGAATCTTTGTTTGCACACACTTATATCATTTCCTTTTTTTCTTGCACCGTGAAAACTTATTCAATCATAACAAGTAGGTTCTTTAGATAGAGTAATAATTTAATTTTGGCGAACACAGAGATTCATCCATCATTCCTTTTAATTTTTTATGATTAATTATATTGCCGGTTATTATACCACCATGATAGTTAATAACAAAAACATACAAAAGAAACGACGCCACAATAGCTGTACAAACCTTACTAGAAGGGAAAACAGTAGCAAGAGCAAAATAATTTCCGAATTCATTATCCACTATCTTCTCAGTATCTAGCCCAAAACATCTGGCACACTCATCAGCCAATGAGTTGAGAGGGAAGCTATGCAACCTTTTATTCCTTGAGGAAGCAAGTGAGACCTAAAATCAAGATTAACATAGTATGATGAGAAGAAAAAATCTACAAGAATGATACATACAATCAAATCTTCCATGATGTGGACTTTATTACCAATGGTCGTAGCTATCAATAAAGATGAATCCAAAGACCTGTTTTTTTAAAGGAAGAAATAGAATGAAAATGGTTGAAATTAAACAAAGAAGAAAGCCAGCATTTGAAGAAGAGAAAATATAGAGAAATTTTGAAAACAATGAAAAGAAAAGATATTAAAATAGAAGCATTTGCAAAAAAGGAAAAAAAACAGAGACATTTGAAGAAACAATGAAATGGACTGAAATTAAAAGATATGGAAAAGGCAACAATAACCACAAAGCATATCAGCTATCTACTCTACACCATGCTCCGTTTGGATCATATCTCATATTTCAGCAGCTACGAGCCTATTCCTTTTGGAATTGTGAATTATAGTTCAACTTAGTGTGAGGCCTACATCTCCTACTCTATTTTACATTCCCCAAGTTAGCACAGATTTCAATACATTCCAAGTCAGATTTGGGTATCAACCTTGAAAAGTATAGCCCTTCAAACCTTAAGTAACTCACTTACAATCTCCAAAACTACGAAAAAGGCTACATTATTGCACTCATGCTCAATCACCTAACTCCAAACCACTAGAAATGGATGTTCCCACTGCTAAGAACATAAAAGCAGATGCAAACATCAAATTATAAAAATAAAATAGAACTGCAGTTAGCATTACAAAGCTAGCACACTGGAAACTTACCGATACTAAAGAACCAGGACAAAGAGAATAAGCAACCATCGACGATTCTGATAGCCATATTTTACACCCTTTAGACTCAGATTCAACATCGCAGACTTCACCAATAAAAGCAGATTTTCCAATCAGAGAAGGATATTTTCTTGAAGCTTCTTCAAGATAGGAGAGGAGGTCTTCTTCACTAATATTTGAATCTGACGTAGGCGTCAAGGATGGTGTCAGAGGAGATGCTGGACGTTCAGAACTTGACAGCCTTGACTGTATCTTTGAGTGCTTTTTTGTCTTTGAAGGCATATCTACTCCAGAAGAGGAAAAAGAGAGCAGATTTGAAATTAAGTGCCTTCGTATTCTACAGCTCGTTATCTCTAATGTTTTAAAACCTCATGGGAATACTAATTCCAGTTTTTAGGCAATAGTCAGCTTCCTATTTGATAAAATGTCACTACCAAGTTTGGCATGAAGTGTTAAATTGAAAAAAATATGAACAAGTGATTTTCGTTATTAAACTATGCAAAACTATAAGCAAAATGGAGATTGGTGTTATTGAACAGTAATAGTTGTCTTTTAGTAGATGATGCAAATTTACTGCTTGAGAATCCAGGTGTTCCATTGAATAAGCAATGCCAAGGATTTCAGTGCTGAGCCACTCACCTTTAGCAGACGAACTTCACTGCTTCAGAGTCCACGGGGAAGATACAGAGCGGGACCAGGGACGGTACACGAACTAAAAAAGAAGTAGATTTTCCGAGTGTAACAATAGAGCGAATCTCCAGCTTTGATGACGGCAGATTGAGTCCAGTCGGTGCTGGTTCCGGTTGCAGATTCCAGGTTCGCAGTGATGACACCCCCCAATCTTCGCCGAAGTCGAGCAGCCTCCTCGTTTTCTTTTTGTCATGCTTTTCTCCAAACACACCGTTTAACGTTAATATCACAGTAGGATGGAAATTTTTTGTTGGGCCACGGGCTTGGACTTAGCTAATCCATTAGTACTGAATCAAGTCGGGTACTGGTTTGTATCCGACTCAACCCATTGCCATCCCTGTGTCCAAAGTCCAAATGCTGTCTTTCTTTTCTGTTTAATTTCAAAGGTCTGCGGATTCATCTTTATAGATAAATAGCTACAGTCATTGGTAATAAAGACCACGTCATGGAAGACTGTGCTTGTATGTATCATTCTTATAGATTTTTTCTGCTCATCATACTATATATGTTAATCTTGATTTTAATTAGGTCTCACTTGCTTCCTCAAGGAATAAAAGGTTGCATAGCTTCCCTCTCAACTCATCCTACTACTACAATTTAATGCTCGTAATTGAAGTTAAGCATATGCAACTATATCTGTAATGCAAACTGTTTAATAATTATCATGAAAAATATTAAGGGTAAAATTATCATTTAACTCAATACCTTTCTACTTCTAACACAGCTAAGATTTGAGTAAGCTAAAATTTCTTGTGATCAAGCGATATGCCCAAAGAGACAACAAACTACTTTCTAAATAATTCCCTAAAATCTTGTTTAGAAATCACATCCCGTTTCAATCAAAATCAAGCTATCTAGCCCTCAAATTAAACAAATTTTCCAGGAGATTGAATACTATGAATATATTATTTTCTTTTAAAGAGTATTTATTCGAGTTTGTACCAGTATTTTACAAATACAGTACTATCGTTATCTTTTACATGCATTCTTATCCGTTAATTTTAAGCATAAATTTACTGTTCCACTACAAGAAAAAGACAATTTAGGGAGAGATACCAGAATTTAGAGAGAAAAATACAATTCTTGTGAAAAAAGAGGTGATGCTATTTTTTTACCTTGGAAGGGAGGGGATGGATCGAGTGGCGATAAAATATATACCTCTCCATTATGATGAGGGAAGTGGCAATGAAATATATAACTTGCCATGGTGGTGAGGGATCCCTCGCCTTTTTTTACAAAAAAGAGGGTGAGGACACCTCACCCCTTGCCTTTTGAGCAAAAACAAACAAGCAGTATGTACTTTTTCAAATCCAAAAGGCAAGGGGGCGGGGGAGGAAAAGGCGAGGGCACTTGTCCCTCACCTTCTTTCCAAAGAAGTCAAACTATGATCTCGATCTTGGTCATTTATCTTCCTTTTCCCCTTCCACTAGGGCCTTGACGAGGCACCATTGCCTCAAAATTGTGGTCCAAGTCTCCGTTAAAGCTCTCTGGTTATTGTCCAGCCTCTATAAAACATTGTCATCCAAACAAATAGTGCCTATCATGGATTAATGTAATTTTATAAAAATCCAATAAAAGTTATATTAGTTTAGTTTTTATTATTTTAAAAATTAAAATAATAAGATTACATAAAGGAAAAATCCTTTCAACTAAAAAAAAAAGTCTAAGAACATAAAAAAGGTTTAGTGTTCCAAGCTAGTACATAAAGTATGAGTTAAATAAACATTCTAAAAGAAAGAACAATATTCCAAGGAGTTGACCTGGTAGTAAAAAATTTGTGCACCCATTAATTGATTTTCATGTGTTTGAATTTCCTTTGAGGAGGCTGTGGATAGTAAAATCCTAAAAAAAATTCTAGCCTCGACGTGGATGTCATGCATTTGACCAAATAGGTGATTAGTCAAGGTGCACATAAGCTTGAATCCCATAAGACATTGATAAGAAAACTAAGGAGAAATAGATGAGAGGTGTAGTTGTCCCACCAGGGATGCCAAAAATTTGTGAACAATAAATTCATGCATAAAAGTAATAGCAAGAAAGCAAGTATTAAAATAACAATGTATTATATGTGTAAAAGATGGTACAAACTCTGTGTTTTTACAAATATATTTCTCTGATTTGATCTCCTTAAGAACCTATGCCACCCAAGTGCTTGATAGCTTAATCCTGTTTAAAATTCATTTGATTTCTAAACAACACTATAAGAGTCGTTTAGAAAATAATATGTTGTCTCTACAGGCACATAACTTGATCACAGAAGATGATTGCTTGCTCAAATCACTATTGTATGAGAGAAATAACAAAGGACGACAAAGTTGCTTGAAGGCTTCAGTCTGTCACTTTATGACTTTCTTCAATCCAAGGTGCTACTTAGCTTTATCTCGAAGGAACTTATGATGTTCTTTCGATAAAATTGCACATGGCTTGATCGTAAAGAATTTTGGCTTGCTCATATTTTTGTTACGTCAAAAAAGTGGCAAGGAACTAGCAAAGCTTGTTTGATGCCTTTGTTGTCTTAGAATGTCCTTTTCCATAGCCAATGTGAGGCCTTTTTGTAGGAGATGAGGCGCTAGACAAATTTTGGTTGATTGGAGGCAATTGAGATGATTTGAATGGTAATTGAATTTAACTTGTAGGTAGGTGATGTTGATTAACACTAATTTGGGAGTATGCAAGGTTACTATTTGGAATGCCTTTGTGGTAGGTGAGGTCTAATTGAACTTAAATTAAGTGCCCGTTTAGTTTGTTGTTGCAAACTATAAGTAGTAGGAATTTGGAATGCCTTTGTGGTAGGTGAGGTCTAATTGAACTAATTTAAGGTAAGTGCACGTTTAGTTTGTAGTTGCAAACTATAAATAGTAGGAGTGGTCATTGTTTGGTTTTACCGCAAAACAGAATCAACCAAAACCAAATTTGTTGGTTTCGATTGGTTTCTTAGGTGTCTTGGTTTTTGTTGGTTTTTTCATATAAAAAATATTGGTTTCTTTATTTTATTTTATTTGAAAGCCAGCCCGATAGTTCCATTTTTTTATATTTCTCCATCGGCCCATTTCACTATTTGAGCGTAATTTTATCATAATTCTTTATATTTTATGTTTATTTTGAATTTATAACTATCAAATAATTACGAGCCTTATTTTTTAAGCCCAAAATATGTTTATAGTTTATATTTTCTAAAATAAAAAATGAATAAAATTATGGTGAGTTGAATTTTAGGCTAGATTTAAGTATTAAATAATACTGGGCCCAAAGACCCATCGAGGAAACCAACTAAAACCGAAACCAAATAATTAGTTTCGATTTGGTTAACTTTCTTTTCAAAAACCAACAAAAACCAAAAATTAAATACCTGGTTTCGATTTCTAATTATCTCAAAAATTGACTGAACGAAACCGAACCACCGGCAGCGAACAGGCTTTATAAGTGGCCTTTTTAGACCGACATATGTCAGGCTGGAAAGTTAGAGCCACGTTTGAGCCGCTAAACTAGCATTTGGGTTGACATTTGAGAAGCAGCCTCTGCTTCTCAAATGACAACCCCAAATGAAATGGCCTTTTAACCATTTTAAAAAAAAAAAAAAATGCAAATATCACAAATTTGTCCTCTGCCTATGAAATAAAGCAAAACTGGCCCATATGACCGTTGGGCCAGCTTTGAAAAGAACTGAGGCCTACGGTTGAGGCCACAATTCAATGTTGTTTTAACTTCTTAATTTTTTCTATAAGTACAATCCCTTTTTTTTTCTCCACAATTTCACCGATTTCCTCCTTCACCTCTTTCGGATATATTTTCTTGCTAATTATTACATATATTTTTTCAATAATTATATTACTAATTAATATATTAATTTTTAATTAGTATAGTATTTATTAATATTTGAAGTTAATAACAATAGTATAATTTAATATTACCCATGCATGTTTGTTTTGGTAATTTACATAACAAACATAAATTCATCTCAAACCATGATTTGCAACCATAGTTTTTCATATCACCCAAGTAGCACCAAAACAAATTAAGGGTTGTAACCAAGTTGCATCTCAAACCACATCTCACTCAAATGTTAAACCACAGTCGCCCTAAGTAAGAGTAATTGGCATTGTGTTGAGGATAATTAAAGCGTGATTGAATTTGATTAAACCTAATCTTTATTCAATTATCATATAACAGTTGTGATTTGTCTCAATTAATATTCAACTATCTAAATAATTGTGATTACTAATAACACAAATAATTAATTAATTAACATATGATTTAATCAATTTGAATTTTTGAATACAGTCATCATTTAATTGGTCAATTATAAATAACTAAATAATATAAAATCAAAGAAAATTACACTATATTAAACATGCAAATTTATTAACATCACGTTAGAGAACATTTTCTTGTCATAAAAAGATTTATTATAGTAATTAAGAGGAGATTGATTTATAGCATTCTTAGTACTTTTGATCTAAAACTGGTACAGCACAGAGTGAGACAGCCTTCTTCAACGTTATTCCAAATTGTTCACTCATGTCAAGGCTCTTTGGAGTAATACCCTCTGGTAGTTTCCAATCAAACGAATGTAAAATCGCAGCCAACATTAAGTTAACCATCCGATTAGCAAGTGGTAAACCGGGGCAAATCCTCCGACCCGCACCAAATGGTAAATACTCAAAATTTCGACCTTTATAATCTATATTTGACCCAATGAATCTTTCCGGCATAAACGACATCGGTTCATCCCAGAATTTAGAGTTTCTCCCAATAGACCATGCATTTATCATGACTTGGTTTCCTTTTTGAATGGTGTAACCACCGATCTCGACATCGTTTCCGGCCACGTAAGGCAAGAGAAGCGGTGCCGGTGGGTGAAGACGGAGGGTCTCTTTGATGACGGCTTCAATGTATGGAAGTCGATCAATGTCTGATTCTTTTACTTCTCCATTATAACCAATTACTTCCATCACTTCTTTTCGTGCCTTTTGTAGTGTCTCAGGCTTACGAAGTAATTCTGCCATTGCCCATTCAGTTGTTAATCCTGACGTGTCACTTCCCGCAATGAATAAATCCTGTAGTCAATTAATAAGATTATTACGGTCAATGCAATATTATATAATTAATTATATATTAATGACCTCTATGATGCTTTGTAGACCAACAAATTTTGGACAAGGAGAAATTCTCATTGGCTTTATTTACTTTGTTGACAATTCTAGCACGTATTCGACAATTCAAGTTACGTTACCAACAGTAAAGTCTTTTCGATAACAATTTTTTTAGATGAATTAATTTCACTAATTCGTATGGGTACTGCTATTTGGATATTTTCTATAAATCTACTTAGATGTTTAATTTTTTAATTTTATTAAATTTAAATAGAGTGCATATACAATTAGTTGAATAAGAAAAAAATTAAAATTTTAATAATATGACAATTACCGTCACGCATCCACTGACAATATTGATGTGATGCATTTTCATTTTTGGAAACAAGAATTGAATTTAAAATTTGAAATTGAGTAATCAAATTTCTTGCATATATTATTTTAGTTTTTATTAATATTCATAAAAAAAAAATTATTCATGTATTAACTTTTTTTCTTCATCATCCATAAAAAAAGAAAGAAAAAAGACATGCATATCAGCTGAATTCTGTCATATATAAAAAATAATAATAATAAAAAATCCTCATTCAATTAAAAATTTAATTTCTAAAAAACCTAAAATTTAAAGTTAGAAATAGGACATCATCGTGGCCTAAATAATTGTAAGAGAGTCAGTAGCTCTTTTAAAAATATTATTTTTTTAATACGTTTCTCCTTCTTTACAGAACAGAGATGATCTGAATCGTAAAGTACAGTCGATGATATGACCCAACAAGTCATGTTTTTAAATGCTACTGGTGAGTGATCGGTGAGTGACATGTTTATTTACGTATATGTATTGAAGAGTTAAATTTTGCATATACATTTGGACAAAATTAAAAATACTACTTACCAGAATTAATGGCTTGATAGTGTCGATACTGAAACCTGAACCTTCCTCTTTCATTTGATCAAGCAGAACATCCAAGAAATCACCATTTCTATCATCGGAAACTTCTCTAGCCTTCAAACGTTTTTCGATAATTTCATCGAAAATCTCATGCATCCTAACATAAGATACCTGGACATGATTTCGAACACCTTGTAAATCAAATCTCTTTAATGCTGGAAAATAATCCGAAACATTTGGCTTTCCGGCATCCATCATAATCCGCCAAACTAGTTCCTTAAACTCCCCGGCTGTCTCGAAGTTCGGGTCGACAAGATCCATAGAAAAAATTGTATTTGAGATCAAATTTAATGTACTAGCGAAAGCAAGTTCTCCTATGTCCACTGGAGTGCCAGCAAGACAATGTTTTTTGATGTGTTGGATGAGTTGGTGGACTTTAAGGTGCCGGAAATGTTGGAGGAAATCTAGTCTTTGAGAAGTGAACATTTGGGTGCTACAAATACGTCTACGGTTGCGCCAATGGTGGTCACCGGGGACCCAAGCTAGGGTACCTTCAACATGAGGTTGAGAGGCGACTGAGTCGGGGACAGGGCGGTTTGAGAAGGTTTGGTCGTGTTTATGGAGGATTTCTTGGGCGGTGGAAGGGGAAGAGGCGATAATAACGGTGACTGAGCCGAGGCGGAGGGACATGAGGTGACCATAGATTTTGGACAAGTTGGAGAGCGATTCATGGGGCCTGGGACCGAGTTGGTGGAGGTTGCCAAGAATTGGGAGGCCGGTTGGACCGGGCGGGTTGTTTTTTATTCGGGAACGGGTGGAAAGGGTTCGGATGAAGAAGAAGAGGGGGAAGCATAAGAGCAAGATGTGGAAGTACTCCATTATTATAAACCTAGCTTGCTCTTTAGTTGGTTATACTCTGTGGATCAGCTAAACATCTAATTATATAGGGTTTATGAGAGTGACATCATTGGGAGAAAAACTTGAAACTAGTCTATGGTAGGTGCACAATATGATCAAGCCAAATAGACAATGCACTCTGTCCATACACTTTTAAACTTTATTAATTGCAATTGTGTTTGTTTTTATTGTTTCCAATTTTAAGAGATGTACGCTTTATTCAAAATTCATGTCATGCCATATGTGAATTGTGGTCGGGAAGTATTGGTTTAATTATATAAGGTGAACGTGCCAGGACTATAAAGTCTTTAGGTCAAATCTCATATGTAATTATAATGATAGTGATTATTTGAATTTGAAATAAAATTTCTAATTATTGAGTAATTTTCTAATGAACAAATTTCTATTTTTTTTCTCTTATAAAAAAACCCTGAAGATTTTGAATAGCTAAACATCATATATATATATTCAAACATATGACATCTACTACTTGAATGCCAAGCATTCTTGACTCGGCTTATATATTAAATGCATCCATATCTAAAGGGAATTGTTTTAGAATATATGCCATTCTCTTCTGAAAGGATTTACTAATTAAATATATTGATTCCTTACTCTCTCTTTTTTTGATAAATTATTATATTAGATGATCTTAATAAATTTGGACATGAAATAGTGTTAAATATTCATATTTAAGATTGTTAACTCTAATACTCTAGGATTACACCCACTATTTCTCTCCCAAGTAAAAAAAAGAAAATGGACCTCTTTAACTAATTAATGATATTTTTGGTTTCTCAATTGTTTTCAAAGTTCAAAAGTACTCAACTTATGATCCTGGTAATATTTAAAATCCATGACATCAAAAGTATCCTATATTCAGTGAAAAATTAATCACCGATCAATTAGTGTGGGGTCTCGTGCATGTTTATGACGGCAATGTATCTCTACCTCATTGGTGTTTATTCCATTTTCACAGGGTGGCACTGGCCGCCAATTAGGACTTTGTCTGTGCAAGTATGTCACTTTCAAAAGTATACATGGACTCTTTTGGAAAAAAAAAAAAGTATATATGGACAATTCAATTATTCGTATGGGACCGAGGCCTCCACCAATTGGGAGTCCGCGTAGCTTGTTGGCCTTAGCGGGAAAGTGGACGGCATTACACCCCTTTAATTAGAAGTCTAACCGTGTTTCAAGGTATTTCTGAGTTTTTTCCAATTAGGGCCGCTCAGTTGGGGCCATAGTGTTTATGCCTTGGTGACTACTATGGGAAAATATATTGGCAGAAAAAAAGTTACTAGACAAAATTTGGTTTTGACAAAATATGTCTGGACAATTTTTTGGTTTTATTCCAATTTATTGTTTGTACGTGATTATACATCACTGTCATGTTCTATTTTATCATCATTTTGTTAGATGATGCATTCTCATTTCAAGTGCATAATAACCATAAGTTGTCATTCCGATTTCACCATCATCACATAACTTAATCAAATGGTAATTAAGAATGGATTCATGTGCAAAAGCAAACCATCAACTTTTTTTCTAATAAATTCTAAAATTGCATCATTTGTGGATGCAATGTCAATAATAGATTTCTTAATCATCTACACCCAAACAAAATATAAACAATCATATTAATATATCTACTAATACATACGAGTAATTCTAAATAGGTAGATGAGTATTTACCAATGCATATACAGGATGTGTTAGATTTGAATAAGGTTTTAACACTATCAAATATATTTTTTTTCTCCAATTTCTCACAATTTTAATTTTTTTTTTTTTTTGTAACATCTAATATTCAGAAGTGAATTATTTCTTCTTGTTAATCCACTTATCTGCAATCTTGCTCATCATTTGTCTAACAGGAAATTCTACGTTCTTAATTTTATCATCAATCACAGTAACATTTTAATGTAGATATATAACATTTAACCAAACAAGTAGCTAAATAATGGGAGGCATAATGAAAAGTACACAATGTTACTAAACAAGTGAAAACAAATACAATATTAGTTATTAAGATGCTCTTGAAATTAATTAGACACCTATTTCGGCTGATAATAAGTTTCCGTGTTTAAGAGAAGAGAAATTTAAAATTATGCTAAGAGAAACATTAATATCCTAAGTAAAAATTCCTTTTTTTGTACCAAACATGAATAATCATTATGACATCATATTTTTCGGAAATTTTTTGTATTACTCAAACCAAAGTCTTTTAATCATATTTGTATGTACTTTTCAATTAATAATTTTCGTTAGCCAATTCCTTGTACCACGTGTCTCATATACCAATAATATCAATTTCATGACCTACTGGACATGTGGCAACATATATATATATTAATTAGACAACTATTTCGGGACAATAAGTTTCCATGTTTGAGAGAAGAGAAATTTGAAATTATGCTAAGAGAAACATCAATATCCTAACTAAAATTTTTTATTTTGTACCAAACGTGAATAATCATTATGACAGATCATATTTTTTTCGGACAATTTTTTTTTATACTCAAAGTCGTTCAATCATTTTTTGTATGTACTTTTCAATTAATGCAAATTAATAATTTTGTTAGCCATTTCCTTGTACCACGTGTCTCATATACTAATAATATCAATTTCATAACCTAGTGGACATGTGGCAATATATATATATATATCATTAGACTAGTACACTTATGAATGATAATTGAACATATTTATTACACTTTATTAATTTTTTCATGCATAACGTAATATTACAATCAAATTTATCCTAATCGATGTGCTTAGGCTATCCTTCACGTTACTCTTGAGATTGACCATACAGAAAGAGGCAGTTTTGTAGACTAGTGAATCCTCCGATAAGTTAGTACCGTACATTTGTGAAATAAGCTGTAAAGGAGCATATACGAAAAAAGAGTTGAGACTGGGACCTAATTTATCTTGGGATTTTTTATTTTTTTTTAATCAGACTACAACAAATATCATTGATCATAATTATTAAAAGTTGGAAGTAGACAAACACAACTTTCCTGGCTAATACTATACAAATTGATGCCACAATTTTCCCAACTACAACTAGAGCAAGTTGGCTTGTGGGAATATTAAGATCACAGATCCAGTGGCTGAAAAGCTTTCTAGTGTAATAATACATTACTTACTTTATTGCTGTTGAAAAATAGAAGTATACTTTTATTATAAAAAGTAGTGGGTATCTTCTAGAAACCTTTGAATAGGTCACTACTGATTTTTATCAAAAAAAGAAAAAGATTTGCAACTATTTGTGCTATTTAAATACTTGTTTATAATTAAATTTATACTTTTTCAACTCAATGGTTGAGGTGGATACATAGGTAGCTATCTACATTACTTGACAACTTGTAACTGAGGCTGGGGTAGTTGAAGACTTGGAAGAGTCGTGCAGGGACGGACTAGTGGAGTGCAATCCTTGCACAGAGTAGAGTAGGTAGGAAAAGAAGGAAAAGGAATGGACACGTGGCACTCTAAATCATATTGTTGTTCTTCTTTGGAGAAGTCAACGTGATTAATGTGATATATTCTATCCTTTATTATTTATCCAATCTTAAGTTACTTTTACATTTTATTCTTACTAACTTTCATATTTTAAATGATAATTTTATTTTTATTATTTTACATATTTATATGTTATTACTAAATTATAAATTTATTGTAATATATATCTTATTTCTATGATAATTATTAAACATTTTACATTATATATATAATATACTAAGTCTCATAACATGAGCTATATCACTTATTTAGGAGACTTTTTTTTTTAAGTAACTATATATATCAGTTGTTTTAATTATAAATAATTATTTAAATAAGTTATTATGAATGAAAGGGTTCTAATAATTTTTTAAAATTTTGTTTTTGTTGTGAATAGACATAGATTTTTATTTATTTTAAATTTTTAGATAAAAATTGAGAAGTTACTAAAAAAGATTTGTTTAAATTAGTTTTTTTTTGTTTGTTTTAAATATACTAAATTGATACAATTATCCTGTAATTTAAAAAAATAAAAAATTATAAATATAGGACATAGGAAAATTAATAAAAAAATAATAGTTAAAATTAGAGAATAACATAAATGTGTTTTGACTTGTAGAATAATATAGATATCTTATTTTTATGATAATTATGACAATTGCATTATAGTACATTGTGTGATCATGGAGAAATAATGTTTGCTTTGATGTGAATTTCCAGTGGCCTTTAAACCCATATTAAATAATTCGTGGGTACATATTATTATTTCAATGAAATTTTAATAATATAGGATTGTTCAATAGAAAATCATTTTATTTCGTTTAAGAAAAAAAATGTGAATAAAAAAGATAATACATATATATATATATATATATATATATTATATTGTGCCATCAATTAGTATACGTTATTAGTTACCCTCATTGACAAAAAGTTCTAAACCAGCCATTGGTAGTGAAAACCAAGTTTTGAAAATGAAAATAAATATAGCATCAAGGCGTGAGAATCAACCTCAAATCAAAAAACAAAAAAAATATCCAAGAAATTATATGGCTGAATTTGGGAGTCAGAAGTTGAACGATTTCCAATATACAGGCACATGTCTCAAAATAATATGACCAACGGCATGCACTGATTTTCCCCAAAATTCACAGTATAACCCCTCTAGAAATAAAACAATTGCCATCTGCTATTTTCCTTCTTCCTACCAAGAAAAAACTGAAAAAAAAAACAGGCAAGAGATTTTTAAATATGAGCCTAGTATGATATTGCTGAATCAGACTAACTTCAGTTGATTCCTAATGTAAATTTTGTAATTTTAATAATATTTATATATTTCCTTTCCATGTACTAAAAATATATATATTTATTTATAAAATATTTATAAAATGAAACTAATACTAATTTTAAAGTAGAATCAATTTTTAAGTAGAATCAATGATGGGAAATGAGAATATTATCATTTGAGATCGAGTTTATATTTATTTATTTTTTTATGTTTTTAATATGTAAAATTAAAATTTAAGAACTTATTTTATGCTTGTTAATGTGAGGATTTATTTTTATTTCCAAAACTTTAAGTTTATGTATTCTCTTTTATTTTCTTACTTTTCTATCGATCCGTCCTCCTTTTTCTTTTACTTTCTCCCTAATTCTTTAATTTTTCCTACTATCCGACGTCGCTTGATTTTTCCTTTTTCTTGTAAAGGTTTTACATTTTATTGCCAACACATAAACATCTTTATCAAAGAAGAGAATACAGGATCCACACATGATGGAAACATAACACAAACTCATTCACTCACATCTGAAAATTACAATCAACCTAACTTACTTGAAAAGCTTACTGAGACTTTTGTAGTTGAAGACAATTGGAATTCCATTTGGAGACTAATAACAGATCTTTTTCTCTTCCTACATATTATAAGAAAACTTCATTTATATATATATATATATATCTCATGTTACACCTAATACATTCTCATGTATATTTGAATAATTAGTTATTGTTATTTTCTAATATGCTTAACTTTCAATCTCACAACTAATTAAGTAGAGCCTAGGTGGACTTGCTCAAAATAAATATTGTTTTAGAAGAAATATAATATATCCCTCCATGAGAATTTCATATAATTATAATCTTAGAGGAAATAATGGTATGATTTCTAACCGACATTGTAGGGAGTGACATAGAAAACAATTTGTTGTTTATGTGGGCACATGGCTTGATGATAGCAAGAAACGTGGCTTACTTTAATTATTGTTGGGTGAAGAAGTAGCTAGCCCCCTCCTACTATCAATGAGACCTTTAATTATATTATGCCCAACACTTTCCATGCTCATGAGCAGGGGTTAGGACAGGTGTATGGACACAAGTTGGTTTGAGGGGATGACAAGTGTGTAAGCATTAATTTTCACTATTGACCCAAACAATTTAAAACTGGCTGGATATTTCTTATTGAATTTTTGTTTTGTTTTCTTTATTCATTCAATAATTTCATAGGAATTTCATCTTCTGTTTTCTCTAAATATTTTCCTGATAAAATAATTTCAAATTTAAATATATAATAGAAAGAAAACAGAATAATTTAAAAATACTAATATTTTTTTAAGAAATAATGAGGTCTGCCATACTAAATTAATATCTTTAAAAAATAATGAGATTTTTTATAGAGAAATCAAATTATATGCTGTAAATATAAAAATTATAGGTTAGTAATAATAAATGCTATGTACATTAAATTATTTTTCACCATAAGTTAGACCTTATAGAGCACACACAGGAAAATAGTAGCCTTGAAATGTACTTGTACATGACATCCAGTCATACTATTTCCTTTTCTTAGGATTTGGCTTCCAAATGAATCTCTCTACATTTTAGACGAACTGGATTTTCCCTACCCCTCCCAAAAAAACTAAAGGAAATAACAATACTGACTTTAAAGGAGTAACAACTAAACTTCCAATTGAATCTCTCTACAATTTAGAGGAGCTGGATTTTCCCCACCCCTCTCAAAAAATCTGAAGGAAATAACAATATTGACCTTAAGGAGTAACAACTAAAATGAAAAGAATAAAATTTATCGCTTATAATTTATTCTCTAAACCAAATTTAAAAACTAAGAGAAAGTTTGTGTCTCAGTTATACTTTGAACTCGTACCAATGTATGATGATTTTTTTTTTCTTTGGAACTAGTGACAATTTAGACTCATATCAAAGAGTGTTGACATTCTCTTATAGAATCATTGATAGTTTAAACTCGTATTATGAAATGTTCTATGATTAATATTTTATACTCATATAAAGAGAAGTGTTGAAATTATTTTTAAGAACTCTTGATAGTTCATACCCGCATCAAAGAGTGTCCTTCACGTGGAACTATTGATAGTTTAACTTGTATCAAGGAGCATTGATGTTTAATTTTTTTTAGAACTCTTGATAGTTTATACTCGTATCTAGGAATGTTTATCTTTGAGTCAACAATATTTCGAGTTAATCCACTTGTTTTGTTGATCGGGAACTAGAAGATTGTAATTTCCATGAATGCTATGCTCAACTTCATATCATGTGTTCGTGTTACAAGTTATTCAAATGTTCAAGGCTTGATTTTCGTATGACTGTATAAAACTTCCAAAACATGCCTTGTGTGCAAGTTGTTGAACAACGGAATTAACACAGACCAAGTGGTAGGATTCACTCAGTAATCACTAGAATGGAGCTGTCTGATACTTTGCCCAAGACCAGAGAATGGAAGAAGAGGAGGATAGTTGTAGAAAAATTGAAGACATTTTAAATAATTTGTATGGATATCTAATGGATATTATATGTTGCATCAGAAATGGTAATGTAAGAAGCAAATGCTACAAGGATATGAATGCAATGCAAATTTGGATATTTTCTAAGAAAACTAGAAAAAATGAAAATAAATATAGCATCGAGGTGTGAGAATCAACCTCAAATGAAAAAACAAAAAATATCCAAGAAATTATACAGCCGAATTTTGGAGTCAGAAGTTGAACGATTTCCAATATACAGTACATGTCTCAAAATAAATCCCTCTAGAAATAAAACAATGGCCGTCTGCTATGTTCCTAGCAAGAAAAACCAGGCAAGAGATTTTTGGCTGGTGGAAGCAGAGCAACATGTCTCAAAATAATCCCTCTCTAGAAATAAAACAATGGCAGTCTGCTATATGTTCCTAGCAAGAAAAACCAGGCAAGAGATTTTTGGCTGGTGGAAGCAGAGCAACTGCTCCTTCCTGAGAATTGGAGTATTTTCTGTACACAACCTGAAGATTACTTTTTGAAGCCATTGAATGAAAGCTCACCAGTAGTTGAGCACAATCCCTGTTTGAATAAACAAAGAAAAATTATATCCAAACTCTGACCTCTAGATAAAGAAAAAGTAAGATACAAACTTACATCAATTGTTCTTCTGAATAGCCAGTGTGAAGCTTAAGTGTCTCATTCCAAGCAGGAGTCTTCTTAAGGCTGCATCTAGCAGCGAACACGGCTGAGGCAGCAACCATTGATGGGCAATACATTATAGTAGCATAGTGCATCATACCCAACTCAGACAGAAAATTGGCCATATTTTCCAACTAGACAAGAAGAAAAACAATTCAACAATATAAGTTTCCTTGAGACAATAAATTAATGGCGGAGAAATGAGAAACCTCAATATTTGGAATAAGATTACTGACTTCCTGATCAGGAATTGATGCCTTGATGAATCGAACAAGAAAAACATAAGGTGTAGGCACAGTCAAGGTCCATTCAAGTTTGCCCAATATGATTTTCTCCATCACCAGTATCTGTTGGTTATTGTAAGCTTTGTCTGCAAGGCATACCAACTCATCAACCTGGGCAAGTGTTCAATTAATTTCTGTCAGCAACCATAGTTGTTTGGACATGAGCTACTGTTTATTATTAAATTAAGCCAAAAACAGAAAACACACACCGCTGGAGGCCAGATTTCTTCATACTTGGAGGCCATCAGCATGGCACTGATGCCAACCAACTGCAATTCCTTCTTTGGCACAGTCTGGATTGCAAGGAACCGATCAATTATATTGATGGTCAGGTAAAGAGTTTCGCGTGAAAGATCGAATCTTCTGTGGACATCAACTAGCCAATCAATGAGAATTGCCCTCATCCTCTCATTAATTTCATGCTGGGAGTCCATATAATCACGAGGACGGCTTTCATGCTGTATTACAAGCAAAGTATCTCATCAAATACTATTATGTATCACATACTTTGAACTTGTAATAGTGAAGTAGGATAAATTACCTCAACCAATTTGTAGAATTTGTAAATATCTTCAATATACTCCACAGCAGCCAACTCATCACCAATGTCAGATGCATCAATATCAACAATCTGCTCCTTGGGTTTTTTAGTCACGCCACATGCAGCCTAACACATAGAAACATAGTAAAGGACTAGAACATACGGGGAGCACTTAAGATAATTTAACAAAGAAAATGCAAAACTATCAACCTTGCTTCGAGCAGAGAGCACTGAAGTAAGAGTATTTGATTTCTTCTTTGATTTTGCTTCTCCATCCTTTTTCTTGATCACAGGCCGCACTTGCTTAGCCACCTCTACCTCAGTATCTGGGCTTATCTCAATAACTTCCACAGGTTTTGGTTTAACAGTAACTTTCTTCTGAACCGCCTTTGTTGCTCCTGCTCTTCTACCAGCTACAACTTTATCAAGAACAGGGGGAGCTCCAATAACATTGGCACACGCTTGTTTCTGCAATTTAAGGAAACTCAGAACCCATAATTAGTTATCAATTATTAGAACATGAAGAACCAACTGAAGAAACATGGAAATAACCGAATGAGAAATAAACCTTGTTGTTTTCAGAAATTACTGCTGCTTGCGCATTAGCCAGAAGTTGAGCACAGAAACTCCTAAAAGAACAACAACAGGGAATTAAAATAATGCACCATTAAGACCAAACTAACATACGCAGAGAGAGAGATATAGACCTTGTGATGGGGCGATTAGGCTTTGCCTCGATTTCTTTGAGAATCACCAGATTCCCAATATCACCCAATGCTCTGCGATTTCTCCCTTCAGCCGCACCATTCTTCTTTTGCTGCTTTCCTTCTCCCACTATTGCCTCACCTAGAAGATTAACCCCATGAAACTATTGTAAAATATTGAATTTTTTAATAAACTTTGGAACATTATGATTCATATAACAAGATTAATATATACCCAGGAAAAAAAGAAGAAGATTTTCTCTGTCTTAGAAGGGGGTCTGATTAAAAGATGTTATTAGTTACCCAAGAAACAAACTTGTCTGTAATACAAGAACGACACAAGATGTCTCCTTTTCCTTTTACTGTTTCATTAATGTGGAAACCCAGAGCACAATTGTTCTAAGCTCCCCTTCGATTTCTAATTCGCTCAGCAACCGAACAAACATAAGGTCTCTAGAAGATCCAGTCAACAGAAGAACGAAATCCCATGTCCCAAGTCAAATTTTAGATAAAATCTCAGTGAAACCAAAAAATACAGATCAACAAAGGTGCAGGTTAAAGAAACAATTGAAAATTTGAATTGTACGAAACGAATCAATGATTTAGATCACTAAAATTTCAAACATTTCCATCTGAAACCTTTAAGATCATCAATCTTCAAAATCCTCTTAAAAAGAAAATCGCATCAATCATTGACAGGAATACAAATGATTCTGAGATTAAAATCCAATAGATAGAAAAAGAAAGCAAAGAAGAATACCTCTGGTCTGTTGTGGAATAATGGGTCTTGAAGCCATTTCCAAGCTTGATGAACAACAAGAAAAAGCGACCACTCTGCGATTCTCTTTCTAGGTCACTTAAAGGCCTCCTCCGAATCTTCTCTCTGTCCGTCGCTCTGATTGTGTAGAGTAAGAACAGGCAGTGAAAAAACCTCTTCTGCTTTTGAAGATGTAAAGGCGATTCTTCTCTTCCAACGGTCTAATTTTTCTGAGATCTCTACCGTTAGTTAAATCAGGGTAATCCAACGGTGAAGGATGACTCTGAAGAATTGTAGCCGTTGGGTTCAAAAGTAATGGCCACGTTAAAATAAGGGCACGCTCCCGTATGGAACACTGAACCGAGGCCTTCTTTTTTTTTTTTTTTTTTTGCTAAGAGTAACCTCAGACCTCTTGGAATATCCGTGCAATGACTGTCACCACAAGACACGTGGGCAGTTACTGATTAGCTGGCATATACCCATATTGGTAGATAGTAGATAATTGATTTAATTTGTTTATGTCTTTAGTGGTATTCTTCCTATATGGGTTTTGAGAATAATTGTGACGATAATATTCTAAAAATAAATAAATAAATAGATTTAGTACAGTTGTTAGACATGATTTAGTGATATTCAATAAGTAATTTATTAAGTTTAAAATGTTTTATTATTATACTTATTATATTTTAATAATTATTCTCAAAACACTCGTTATAAATCTTTTAATATGTCAAAGTTTATTACCATTTACTGTAGTAATTAAAAATAATTTCTTTTTTTTGGTTTATAAGAGACTAATTGTTCATTTCCAGTGAAACCATGATTGAATTTTAGATTATTGGAACGATATCTTACTAGTTAAATTTTAAGACAATACATTATTGTAAATAATAAATTATTTATATGAAATATTTCTATTTTTTAACACTCTATTTATAATATATTAATAAGTACTATTTGAGCATTATTAAAGAAACTTTGTTTGTTTTTCAAAATGACAATTTTTGTTTTTTATTTTTATTAATAAGTACTATTTGAGCATTATTAAAGAAGTTTTTTAATTTTTTCTTCACAACCCTATTGTAATTTATAATTACATTCTAAATGTATTGTTTGGATGTACATATTGGAATTCACAATATGATTACAAAAAACTATTTGAAAATTAAAAAATATTGTACTTGAAGGATACAGTAAATTTTTTTAGTTTTCTTACCATTTTTTAGAAAGATAATTAGACAATATCCAAGCAATACATTTGGAATTTTCGAGAGATAAGTTTCTGTCTAATAAAGGAAGAAGCATGCGAGAGTGAAAACTGTTAAAAACATAAAATGGAATTATTTTTCAGAAAAAAATAAAAAAAACGGAATTATAGTTTTTAGGGAAAATAATGTATTTTGACACATTCTTTAAGATAAATTTCTGAAAAGTCAAATAATTACTTTTCTATATTTGTTTATGCTTTTATTAATTTCTATATTAGTGGTTTTAAGTATTCATAAAGTACATTATTCCAATTATTTATTTATTTATGTTCCAAAAAAAGGAAAAGAAAAAGCAATGTCATATTCTTCTTGATACTACTACACCCTTAAAAACAATAGTGAATCTGTGAATAATAAAATATTAAATATCAATCTTGTCAATTTTTTGGAAAATCACCTACAAAATCCCTCTTTCCCTGCAAAGATTTAAATTTTGTTCCTCCGGGACCTCATCACTTCCTTTCAAAGAGGAGCATTTCTTTCTTTTTATTTATTTATGGAGAGAAATATATACTTAAGACCAATATTATTCTTGAACTAGAATATAAAATGTTAGTTATTTCGAAATGTTTTTATTCAGATTACATAATCAGGACAAAATACGTTGATTTGAAACATAGAATGTTGTCTTAGATCACATATGCAACAATTATATATATATTGAATTATGTTTATATAATTAAACATATAAGCATAATAAAAAATAAAATTGGGTGCCTACCCTCCATTCTGAACATAAAAAATAAAAAAAGAAAAAGAAAAAGAAAAAAAGAAGCAACAACATTGCTACACAAGAAAAAAAAAATTCAGTTTATAAATGATTTTAGTTATGAATTGTTTAGGTAAATATTTTTCTTGATTATTTTATGTTGTTTGTTTCATTATTGATTTTGGTGATTGGAATGCTTAAAATAAGGTTCAAGTTAAATGAGATCCTCGTTCGAGATCATAAGGTTCAGTTTGTAAGTAAATATTTAAGTAGGGATCTCAGATAAGTATGTTTAAGACTCACATTTTTCGTAGCTGTTCTTATTTTTATTTTTTGGGAACTATTTTGACTCTTTTGCCCCTCCTTCATTTTCTTTAAAACAAATTTAAAAAAGAACCACCATTCCCTTACCCTCCATTCCCAGTCAAATTGGTGGATGAATATAAATATATAATTGTTTTCTAAGTAGCCCTTTCAACCCTTTCATGGTTGTGGAAGTAATACATAGCCATTTCCAAATCAATCACCTTCTGTGTATATTACAATAACATAATAAACCCATTACATTAATACTTTAGTGTTGTATAGACTACCACATGTTATCTATAACTTCTTTCTCAAACAAAATCAGACTCACATTTGCGTGTACTCACATTTTCGTGTAAGTACACGCGACAATTTGATGCATCTTACTACGAAACTTGCACATCGAAACAAAACTAGGACATTTACATGTATATTGGATTTGAATGCTTTTACTAGAGAGGAGGAAAGATGAAGAAATAGATGGCGTGAAATCTCAGATATGGGAAACACAGACTCATAGGAATTTCTGAGAATATAGGCACAGGGGACGTTTTAACCAAAATCATGGGGGACAAATTGGATTTATACAAGCCTGGATGACCAATTTTCCACTAACAAACTTGAAAGTTGGAACATCAACAGTGGAGTAGATACAATATTCAGACTGCAGAAGTGTTCAAGTTGGTTGCAGTTGTTATTTCTATTACTTCATAAATCTACTGGTGTTGTGTGTCATAACGTTTTTTGCTGCTCAAAACATAAGAACAAATATGATTTTGTGCAGCTACTGCCCACACTAAATCATTCTTTGATTTGCCACTGGAACTTCAAGAGATTAGACAATACTACTGAATTAAAGAAGTCTATAATCCTTTCCTACTCAGAAGAAAAAGAACTTCGGTGACAATAAATGTGAAGGATGGAAACATGCAACATGCAGCTAATAAACATTTTCAACCTTCATCTACAGGCATCCTCTATTCTGAACAAAAGAATCTTTCAGGTACAGCATTTTACAAATACTGGATATTCCATGGCCTTATTTTTGTCTAAAATATGTAGTAGCCAAACTGTAGTCCTGAATTCGCAACCCACTAAAGGCAATTTAGCAATCTTAAATGGCCAAGTTTTGGCATCCCATGCTTTGAATGGATAAATTGATATACATAACAAGCAGTTGTGGCGTGCAAATCAATCACAAAGAACAAATGAACCAATCAATATAAAAGATAATTTTGTTACAACATATGATTAGGCAAATAAAAACGATGCCTAAAACAATGCAACCTGATTAGTGGAAACCCAATTACTGTAATAAGGTTTTGATCTTTTCTTAAACTAAACAAACACTCATGCATTACTCACACCGACAGAATCCGATATTACTCACATTTGTATTAAATCAGTCAGTTAGATCTGCTTCTAAACTTGATCATCTGGTCCAGCAAGCACAACCTGTCATAAAAAGCTTCCTCGTATAAACTCCAAATTTTCAACTTGGTAACATACAGAAGCCAGACAGCTGGAAAACAGAGAGGTCAGCAAAATGTGGATTTGTTTGGATTGGCGGTGAGGTGAGGACCATATTAGTCCATGTTCTCCGTCTCACCGCATTTTTAATGTGTTAGGGTTGTCTAAAAGTTATAGTTTGTGACCATAGTCTGAAAAGCTGATTTGTATGTAAATTACAAAAAAATAAATTCATTTTTACTGTGTTTGGATTGTCTAAAAGTTAAGTTGATATAGGGATAAAAAGAGAATAAAGGAAAAAATGTAAAAGATATAGGACAAGAAAGAAAAAATAAAATGGTGGGACCACGGCTTTTGGAGGCGCATCTGAGAAGCATCCTTGGGATGCTTTTCAGATGCACGGAATGGGCCGCTGGCCGAAGCACGCCAAATGGCCCGCGTCTGTGGCCCAGGCATCCCAAGCAGCCCAAGCCGAGTGATGTGCGGCCCAGTCTGCTTAACTAAATGCTACCTTTGACAAGACCAAGATACAACATCAAGTACACAAAAGATACATACATGACAATCAAGAGCATATTTCCTGGCAATCATGATCGCAGCATTCCTGTCTCGCTCTGATCCAAATGTTAATAGGAATGAAAGTCCCCTCCTTGGTTGCCAAAACAATACCTTGGCTGCATTGCTGACATCACCCCTAACTCCACATAACTGCAGACAAGGTAAAAGAGTTATCTAATGAATGCGAAGTCTATAAAGTACCTAATAAGACCTAGCTGATGGAAATAATAACAGCGGTTGTGATGGAACTGATGGTGCAATAGCAGCAATATTTCTGCCAGAATCAAGTTTTAATTGAAAATCTCAAACCAACACTATGGCAACACATAGGCATATATCTCCATATTATAATTGATATAGTGCTACTGGATAATTCAAATACTTTTCCAAACAATGCCAATCTCTTCGCCTTTAATTATACTGGAAGGGGAACACCAATCATCTTCAACAGCTCTTCTCTCTTCTTTCACATTTTACAATATGATGTAAATTACAAAGAATACATTTATCTTCAACAACTCTTCTCTTCTTTCACTATTCACAATATGAAGTGAACAATAAAGAAATAAAAACTATTTTTGTCAAAGACATCCGAAAGATAAAACAACGTAGCATGGCAACTTGAATGTAACTATAATGAAAGACACGGGATGCAACCAAAAATCTAATTAGATATAGAGTAAACCTCTTAAAGTTATAACCCGTTTCATGCTTGAGGACATCATCAATAATTGTGGTGAGCAGATGAAATAATACTGTTATAATCTTTTTATGATATCATTCAAAATTTGAAAACAGTGCTCTTGTATATGAAATCACTACAAAATGCTATGGAGAACAAAGAAAACCCATTAACATTGCACCTTCAATACACAAAGGTAGCAATCCAACAGCCAGAGATCCAATTTGGAAGGATTCACCACAAATAATATGAAAAAATGAAAAAAATCACCTTGCTCTTCCATATGCAAAGGTAAAAGTGAAACAACCAGAGAACCAATGTAGCTACCAGCTTTTTACTTTTAAGATGTTGATCGAAAACAAAAGTGACCTAACCTAAGGAACTACCTGCATCGATGGGGAATAAATTTCTCTAGCTTTTGTTATCCAACCTCTACAGAGCTTTATCCTCATCTTTCCCACATGAAAAGCATGAACAGAATGCGATGGATGATCTTGTCCATTCATCTTGGAAATAACTACCTATAGAACATCAAAGATAAAACTTGTCAAGAACTATTTATTCAATAGGTCTCCATTCCCAACTATGATAACTTCTATTTTTGTCTAACATTTCCATAATTTATCCATTATAAGAAATGTGATTTCTAGAAAAAGAAAGATCAGAGTTTCTACACAGATTAACACAGTATGCATGTACTCATCATCTAAAGGCTGTGAAATAACACACAACTTCCATATGAGAAAATATCAATGGAGCACAAAACCTATGGGGTATATAATTTTCTAGACCGATTTACTGTTCAGGTTGAGTTAGCAACATTTTGCTTTTAGAACCAATCTCTAAGGTTTACTATGAGAAATATGTTCTAGTTGATATAATTCTGAAAGGTGGTTGCTGCCAGTTTCAAAGCCAATACACGTGAAGTATAATTTTAATGATCATTTTTCCAAAAAGTAGTACAAAAGATGAAAAGTAAAAAATAACTATCTGCATAAATCAAAACAACTAGGTTAAGACTATCACAGAATGCAACCACCCAATAATATTGTCGGAGTATTGTTTGAGTGTTTGTAGTCCCACATTGTTTAGATGTGGTAGTCTTTGTGCTATTGTTTTGATATAAATAAAGGTTATGGGTATAGTCTTAAATCAATTAAACCAACCAATACGGAAAAGACACAGATACAGATACAATTTAACAAGAAAAATACTAATATTTTCTGGTCTCAAACTAATGAGGAGCAGTTGAACCACAGAGCTATAGCCAGGATAAGTGTGTTCTCAAACCAACTACTCTACTCCATGAGATTGTAAATAAGACTAAAATTTTGGTCATCTTAAAAAGAAATGAACAGAAAGGGGAAATAATTGCCATAAGCAATACACAAAAAGGGAGAGGAGAATCAAAGAACAGACATCTTAAGAGAAAACAGAATTAACTTCCTAGATCCGTCAAACAGTAGGGAATTCTGACAGAATATTAAAAGTTCAATAATCTAGTTAAAGAAGCATTAAACCATGGTAGCAAGACTGAGAGCACTATCTTTTTACAGACAGCATGAAATAGTCAAGCAACTGAATTACATAGAATGCTAGAAACTAGAAAGTGTCCCCATAGCATAGTGAAGGAATAGCATACCAAAACACCTGTCATTAAGATACTACTTTTTTCTTTTAGTACCTAATTGTGGAAATAATCTAAAAAAACAAAAAAGAACTAGAAGACAAGGTATACACAAAAATAGTAACTAAGTGATGGTCTATCAACAGTTAATTATTATGATGCGAATTCTAATTGGGAATTTGGTTTAAATTGTACTTCTAGGGTCAGGGTTTAGGATTATCAATTAGGGAATTGAGATAATTAGCAAGAGGCATACGGTGATATATGTGAAGAAATAATAATTCCAAAACAAACAATGACCAGACAAACTACGATGGAATTTTAGAAGATGATTCAAATAAGTAGCGAATACTCTTTGGTCTACATTTTCTTTAATCTTTTCTTTCAATAGATCATACTATTACTTGTTTCAGCAATGGATAAGATATCAGAAGCAGAAAGAGTAGAATAACATACACTGAATTCTGTGTTAGATTTTCGGAGAAGATGTCTCTACATGGCTTCCAAGTCCAGACACTGATACATGTAATACAATTAGCCTTTCTTTTCCATGTCTCCAAGCAATATAGTATGCAACAAGAAAGAAAACAAGATAGCTCCTTTGCAGAATGATACAGGGAAGAAAGGTTAATTAGTAAATTTTATGTAATGACAAAAAAATTGAATATCTACAACCCAAACCACCTGGTTCAATGGGACCAGCAGTCGTCACTGTAATTTTTTGCCCATTGGAGACAATGTCAGCTTGCAATATTCGTCCAACATCAAAGGGATCTGGAGCATATATTGATTTATTGGCACCTAAGACAGGAAAGGTCAAACAACTTCAGGCGAAGTAAGACATCACAAAACTAAATCTTGGTGATTAATGGGAATCTTGAAATATTTGTTGAATGACTCTATTCTCTATGTAAAGTAAGACATGGAAAATAAAAGCTCTTGGTGATTAATGGGGTTCTTGAATTTTATTTATTTTGAAGAAAATCTATTCTCTATGTACTAGACCTTAGTACTATTCAATGAATGTATTGGATCCACTAAATTTAATATTTTCCCAAATGAGCAGATTAAAGTCCAACTAATATTTATGCAGGAAAAAAGAAAAAAAAAATGTTATACGATGTTACCCCATTAACAAGGCTATCTTAGTGGTGATGGGACAGTTAATAGTAATCACAATTTCTATTTTTGTATAGTGACACCATGATTGCTCACCAAAATAATAAAATTTGAATAGAACCATTTTATAAAGGAAGTCTAATCAACCAAATGATTTCATTCACTAAAATGCTTATAATCTCAGCACATGGAAACTTATTTTGCCACATCTGATGATGTTGGAAAATCCCTCAAACTATAATTGATGAAACTACTTAATCTTATAAAATGTGAAAAACCTACTAGGTTTTGTAATTATACCGTCAGTTTTTTTTGGGCACTTAGAAATTCTAATATCTGTTTACATGTCCGTCAATTTTCTGGAACTATGTTATCTCAGTATTAAAAACTTCTGAGCATGCCAAGGAGTCACCAACTTGATTCGACCAGTCAAAATCTTCATATGTTAAATGAAAAACCCATTCCTGTAAGACTATTTGTGCCAAACAATTGTGTCAATATCTTCATATGATAGAATTTGGAGTGTAGCCATGTAGGTACAGTAACGTCATAAAATAACACGGTAATCTTGTATCTGTTTCCACTTAAACATCGTAGTCAAGGATTTAGATTCTTGCAGTTAAAAATGTAACAACACATGGCGTACCATATGCATAGCTATATGCAAGCTGAATTCAATTTACTTATGCTTCCAAGATCAGTCCAGCTGAAACAGAAAAAAGATGCATAATATACCTGAGATTACTTCCCTCCAGCTGGCATCAGATGACAAGCGATACCACAGAAATGAACATTTTGAAAGATGTGGTGCCCCGTTGGAGCAAGGTTGGAGCCGCAGGCATGAACCTAGAGTTTCAGAACCATCTAACATATATAAGCGGTACTTGTTCTCCTCATCCCTCTTGCTCATTGTTAGCTGACAGTGCAGGATATAAGTTATTTCAAGAAACTAAGCTGAAGCCCATCACGAGCATTATAAATTAATATATCGAGTAATTGTAAGGACAGACAAAGGTAACAAACTAATAAAATGTCGAAATCGAATACATGTCTAGAAGTATATATATATGAAAACTACAGAGAAATTTGTCAATATGTAGACCTGTAGAAACTACATATCAACATACCTCTCTCTGAAGCTTAACAGAAACTATGGATTTATCTCGGATTTGATCTCTTAAAGCACGAAGCTCATGTTCCATATCCATAACCTGCAAACATGCCATAAATCCCCATTAATAACGACAGTTTTTCTAACCTTTTTTTTTGGGTAGATGTTATTTTAACTATTTAATCACTACAGTATACCTGAAATCAAAATGTGTAAACAAGTTTGTAAATTATGGAAAGCGGAACAAACTTGTTTACATAAAAAAACAATTGAATATGAATAAAACCAAATTACACATATCAAATTTGTGAAACTAGTCATTTGACAAGTAATATTATTAACACAGTTGCAACTGAAATTATAAAGTCAAAATACAATGCAGACATTAATGAAATAAAAAGTGCAGCAAGAGAAAAAGTATACCAAGGAGTAGACTACTATATTAGCTAGAACCAAAATAGGGAAGTAGTTAGGTTGTAACATGGTTTAGAATACAGGTTTCTTTTTAGAAACTGATGTAGAAGAAGAAAAGGATAATAGAGAGGAGAGAGTGCATTCCTTTATGTAATGCAATCTCTAGATATCCCTAATACTACCAGTTCAGTTCATGGAAAAATAGGAACTTTAGCAGAAAGAACAACCCCAAAAGTATAAAATGCAACAACTTTACATACCTCATAATATTTATATTTGAATCAAAGTGCAACCCTTGCAACGGTATTAAAATGCATTACAGGAGCCTATAAGCTAGAACAACTTTGAGCATACAATAGAGTGGTACCTTGCTTGGCTGATGCAACAATTTGATTCTCCTAGCCTCTTGAACCTCCTCTAATAGTTCATCCATATTCTGATTGCATGCAACATTAAGATATTAGTAAGTATTTACTATACTACCGTGAAACTTTAACTGCATATTCAATGGAGCATCCTTGAGATGCATCTTAAATCTCAGTGATCAATATATCATTAAAAACTGAAGGATGATATAACATAACAGCCTATAGCACTGTATGATATATAATATGTATAGTATGGAACTGCAGTTCCTATCGAAGTAACAAGACAGGCTTATATGGGTTGTTAACCAACATGTATAAGACTATGTTTTGTTTTAAAGGGCACGAGCACAAATCATGGGTTCCCCATATTACTCAATAATTGAATCCTAAAGATCCACCTCTCATTCATTTATTCTTTGCGATCACTCTGAAAGTAGCAGTTAAATCCAAGCATATGACTTTATAACTGAGTAAAAATAAATCTATATTTCTTTCGCTATATACTTTCTCCAAACTTCCAGTAAAAATTATTTTATCTAAATCATGGACTATAGTAACAATAGTATACAAAATACCATGTTTGGTGTAACTTTTGCCATTCCCTAGTGGAGTGAAATAACCCAGCAACAACAACAAAAAGGTAAAATTATATAGGCTAAGATTAAGACTCAAAGAATACTGAGATATTCATTACTAAGAACTGGGTAGTTGTCCTAAACCTGTCTTTTATACTACCATTCTCAGCAGTCCATGATCCGCAGACCATATATATGTTCTTCCAAAAATGTTCATTGCTATACTAGTGGAAGTTCTCCACTCCATTCCAGATCATGGGATTATTTTGAAATCTATGCAACTCTTCTACATTAACTTGAAATGATGGAAATACTTTGATGTTTCTGCAAATTGGTGATGGTTTTGTCTTCACTTTTGAGAAACTTTGATAAACACTAGGGTCTCAAAGCCCATGATGGCTTATGATTTGCTTAGTGGAAGAAAATGAATAGCTTAAGGAGTCCAGGAAATTTCAAGCTCAAGCACATTGGTTCAACTGAATCCATTTAACCAATAAGGCATAGGGTGATCATCAGAGGCTTGTTTTGTTTTCAGTTTCAACTGAATAATGTTAAGTGAATCTTATTGACATCTAGCATCAACACCATGTTCAGCCTCTTCCCCCCTTTCTTCTTCAATCCATATTGACATCTAAGAGTTCTTTCTAAAGTTTCACATGCACCATAATTGATAATGCATAATTTTAGTGCAAACTGATGTTTCATTTGGAACTTGGAAACCAATTATGTATAGAACGAACATACACATAAGCACATGTAATGTTTCAGATTTATGATTAAATCTGACCTGTATTTTTGAAGCTTCATAATTTCTATCTTGTTCCTCAAGGGCCTTGCCAATTCTTAGCACCACTGACCTAGCACTTTCAATTTCAGCACAAGCAAATGATTTCTCTTGGTTAACCAGCCTTTTAGCATCTTCAGAAGCCTATAGAGCAAACAACATACTGAGTGACTAATAGAGATATATTTCCAAAATGCAATGGAAAACAACTAAAATAAACAAATTTTGTCACAAGAAACCTGTAATCTTGGTTGAAGCAATAGAGCATTAGTGTATTTCTAACAGAAAGATAAACTTTATCAAAGAAGGAGAAAGTAAGATACAATTAGAAAGACAAAGGATCCTCATAAAGTAAAAGATAAAAGAGAAAACAAAACATCAAAGTAGCTAGCGAAAGGACTCTCTAATCTTGTTCAATAACAGGATGACAATAATAAGCACACAGTATAAATTTCACCAAAGAGAAAAACAGGAAGTAAAAGGATAAAAATTAAAGAGGGTTCATGTGCACTGCAATGCCCAAAAAGATGAATTCATAGTTAACTGGGAAAGAGAATGATAATCGTACAAAAAGCTAAACATAATGCAATACAAACTATATTTGACAATAGTTGGTCCATTTACATGACAAAACATAATCCCATTTTTAAAAAGGCATAATTCCTCCCATTTAGAATGAGAAATTTACTTCCTTACACTCATCATATCTTGGTCATTATCCACTCCAATAGGATACATATCATTTCCTTTCTCTTTGTTAAGAGATTTTAGAAATATCACCAAACCATGCATATCAGGCAAACTATTTAATCAATCTACTAAACATAGAAGAGGACTAACCACATAAACCTCTTTACAACTGTTTCTTTATATTGCGAACTTTTTCAGACTATATAAAATAAAGCATGTAAACTTAACATAATGCAAGACGATTGTTAAGTCGCTATGGAAATAATAATGCTTAAAGTGGTTGACCAAGTAAGTATAGGAAAACTCACATATCCAAGTGATTTGTAAAACACTTGCACAAGTGTAGAAAATATATACATGTAAGAAACTAATCGAACAAGTATGATTATTTTTTTCATAATCTAAATTATTATTTATAGAAAGCATTTATCTGAATATCCTATGATTCTACATCAAAATTTGGAATGCCATATCATACCTGTTTAAGAAAGTTAGCTAGCTTCTTCACTTCAAACTTCTCTTGAATCAATTCTCCTTCATTTTGAGTCAACTTAACAGCTAAAGCTTCCACCTGCGTGAAGAGATTATACAGTATGAAAAACACAGTTGAGATATAGATTGATCCAGGCATCTAGAAATAGTTTTCTTGAGCTCTACGAACGAGGAAGGAAAGTAAGGCCCATTCTATAACTTTGTAATATCTGATCATCTGGAAAACTGGATTAACATTTCTGATATGATGTTGATAATCCAACAAGATGAAATGGGCTAAGGTATACTTGATTCACACCAAATATAACTTTTTAGAAATAAATATCTGCATTGCATGCTTGTATCATGCCTTAATAGAACGTTTAAAACAGTTGGCCTGATAATCACTTTTTTTAAATGATAATTCAAAGGCAACTGCTAGTTTGTAAGTTTGAGTCTTTAGACTAGACAGGAGCTATACAAGAAGATAGCTTACTATCATATTCCAGCAATTTACATTATTTGCTAGAAAATTTGACTAAAAATGAATTCCACGTGTCAAATAGCAAGACCGTTTAAAACCAATATAAGAGTTTTTTGGCATGTGATCTCAAAGTCCAGAAAAAGCAACGAAGCGAATAAATGAGAAAAGGTATGAAAAAACAAACCATTGATATAGCTTTCTCCACATCCTCCCTTATTTCGGCCAGCCACACGGCCTCTCAAAAATTCTAATGCATCTCTGAGCTTCTTCAGGAGTACATGTCCCTCCAAAGAAGCCACCTCTCTAATCTTTGCCTGAATTCAATATAATATTAGTAGACTCGACTAGTATCATCAGAAGTTGGAAACATATGGCCTAAACAAGGATAAGGAGATAATAGGACAATGAAACAAAATATGTATGCATCATTGTTTTGAAGTTCTAATGGGGTCCTAACTCCTAACGCAAGGGAAAATGTGTAAAATAGATATAATGCAAGTTATTGAAGCAGGCCATGTTTAATATGGATGTACTTTTTAATGTGTTTGTCGTTGTGCAAAGAAAAAAAAAATTAAAAAAAAATGTAAAATGCAAAGACATGTGGAAACGTTGTGAACCTCATCGGACAACTTTGCAGCAGCAGCCAAGTTCTTGTCAAATTTGCTCGCAAGGTCACGAACAGAGAGTCGCTTGTGCTGGTCCAACAGTTGGCAAGCTTCCTGTTCAACAACATCCTTCAAGGGAGGCCCCAGATTGTCCTCTTTTGGATGTTCCAGAATTTGATTATCAGCTCCTAATTTGTACTTTGGAAACCTACTAGAAGTGAAGCTCACATCAGCTTGAAACAGGAAGAACTGCTTCATTTTGCATATTGACTTCAACTTCAGGACTTATCTTTGTCATTGGTTCTGAATTGGCCTTCTGGTCAAAAGAAAAAGAAACTCATGTTGGAGTCTTGGTTGGAATACTATGTAAACTCAATGAAGTACAAACATAAACATGTGACAAAACATGGATATGAAACTCATAATAAATTTTAAAAGTTAGGATATAGAAAATCAGGAATATGGATATGTATAAGCATAAATGGAATAGGTTTTCTACTTTTTTTTATCTCTTTTAAGACCCCTTACCTTCCTAGGTGCGCCTTCTTTGGAAAATAAAAACCATAGCATGATTTGAACTTTGTTTTTATTGTATTGGAATGTGCTAAATGAAAACGATATCCAATAATTGAAGTTTTGAGATTTTACAAAAATAAGCTATATATACAAGATGAGTCTATCAGAGGTTTTTCAGGAGTTGGAGCTAATAATTTGTCAAGACAAGGACAGGACACTACTGAGGTGTGTCAAATGCAGCAAAGCCAACCAGACACCCTCAAACTTTAAGTTCATCTGCAATTGATAAATTTGACTATCATTCACCATCCATGGTTCATTAAATACAATATACTACTATACTAATATGAAATGGAAGATATGACGTAAAAGAAAATTAAGATTGAATACAACAAGCGAAGCACTGCAAGGGGAATGCAATACATCCTATTCAGCAAGGCAAGTAATACAAACTCATACATGTATAACAGACCCAAATTTATAAATTAGTAATAACAATTTGAAACAGATGAAAAGGAACATTGAAAACAAGTTGGTAACTTGGTATTTAATAAGGTCACTACCAGATGAACATTGAGTTCCTCTGAATCCAATGAGTGAAATAGGAGTAATCAAAGGCAATCATCTTGTCAGTTTTTTTCCAAACTACATTATTAATTGAATTGGCAAGTTAGATTTGCTGTTTAAGAAGAAATTAAGACAAATCTCTGACCATACAAAATCTCTCCCCCCCCCCCCCCCCCCCCCCCCTCCCCCCATACACACACACAATTAAAAGAGAATCACTTACACAGACATATGACAGATACAAACATGGAAAGTTAAAGCTAGAATCAGGTGAGCTAGACTAGGAAATAAAATTGCAATCATTATGCAGACCTGTATAACATCAATAAGAAATGGAAGAAGGCGCTAATCAGAGTATAAAATTTTTCAATTGATATAACAAAAGGAGAATCCCTTGCCAGCTACAGTGCAATTTCACTTGTTAAAGGCAACACTTAGCTAGCAACTTCTCGAACACATTCCTAAAAGTCCATCACATTACTGTCTTTCTCCATACAACAAAATTATTCAACAACGAGCACAAAGTTCCACAAACAAAAGAATGGCCTTACATATCTTCTTCTAACCACAGAAATCCTAAAGGAAAAAAAAAAAAAAAATCAGCACTCGTATTTGCACAAAAGTAAACCAAAAGATCATACAACTGACCTTGTAATATTGCTTCGGAAAAGTCACACAGATGCTATTAGCAGTTCAAATACTAATTGCATTTGCATGTAATTAACAAATGTTGAATACCCGTATGAAAATAAAATAAAAATGCAGCTAATAATTTAGCAAAAAATCTTACCAATTATAAAAAAATGTCATACCCAAACATAGAACTTTGCTAATGCCGGTCTTTGCCAGTACCAGCCTATGTAAGAAAGACTGAGAGATATGGGGGAAGAGAGGGTGGAGGACCTGTGAGAAAGAAGTAGGAGAAGAACAAGACGAAGAATCTAAGGAGGTGGTTTAGCCTTTGCTTTTTCAAAAGGTAAAAGAAAAGCCTTCTGTCCCTGACCTCTATGTCTCCTCGGCTCCATCATTGTTACCCTGTAAAAAAGTTGCTGGTGAAATAGTAAAAGTGAACCCTCCATGTCCACGCTATGGTCCCACTTCCTGACATGGGTCCCAGTAATTGATTTACCATAAGGACTGGGTCGGCCCAGAAGAAGAACTTTATGCGTTGATACCGTCTGTGACTCCCAAATAAGCGTTCAAGTGAACCGTTGAAAGTGTTTGGCGGGGGCGCCAGGTTGACATATATTTATTCCAAAGACCCTCTCTTGTACGATAATTTACGACAATGCAACTTCATGGATCACAAATATGTATTTGTACGTAAATAAACAAGTTGGTTTTCTGGTTAAAAAACTGTGAAATAATTTCAAAGAAAACTATGAAAATTCAAATATAGAAAATGGGATTGCTCCAAAACAACATGGAACACTAGGGCGATTATCTCAGTCAGTCATTGTCAATGATTTTTCATTTTTTTGAAATTTATCAGGATAATATTCGACGAATACTAGCCAAGTTTGTAAATTGAAAAAAAAAAAAAAAGATTGAGCAAACAATTAGTAATGGTCAATTTTTTTTGTTTGTTTTTGCTTTATTTTGGTTTAAAAGGAAGAATTGATTCTCTACAATTTGTTGAATATGGGAATTTTCATTGCTTAGTAGGCTGTCTTATCTTTCATATATTATGATGGTGATAGGTGATATTCAACACAAGTGAATCTATATTCTTCATTCGAATAGGAGCAAATGGGATTTTTCATATTGATCATGGGGAGGACAGTGCATAAATATAATCTACTAAAAAATATACCAATTGAAATTTTAATTTTTTTTTTCTCACATCATTCACTAACTGCCATTGGAAAAAACACATTCATCCAACCAATAACTTTTTAGCTTAAGAATATAACAAAAATACTTATTTTCTTCCAACCTGTTGATAGTTTTTAAATAATAAAAATATTTATGTTATTTAATATTTTTATTCAAGTTTTAATTATTTAGATATTAAATTTCGATGATGATTGGTCAAGTATTGACAAAAATTGATCTAAATTTACCATTCTAATAATCTCATGACTTTACAACATTATCTGACAATACTTTGTCAAAAATCTATACAAATCTATCCAAATCATCCAAAACTACAAACGTATCATCTTAGAATTGCAACTACATTTTTTTTTGTCGTTTATTCATACCTTCAATTATAATTAAGAAATAAGTTAAGATTAAGCATCTCACCGAACGAAATGATGGTTGTGTTAAATATTGAGATATAATATTAGATTAATTAATTAGAGATTTGTGCTTTCATTATCTGTCTAATTAATTTATTAATTGTTGTGGGGCAGCATTTGGTAGGTGATACTGTGATAGTGAACGAACTAATTGTCGCTAATGATTATGATTAGGGTCCAGTACTCCTGTTGGTGTTGGAAACCATAATTTGCGCTAACCATCTGACTTTATAAAGCTGGGCCAAGATGTCCAAACCCCGAGTTGATGATCAGGGTTAGGAGACATGTCATCAATCATTCAGAATAGAGGTATTATCCATTATTTCATTATTATTATTTTACATTTAATTTCACAAAAATTATTTTTATGTATCAAATTAACCTTCATTGTAATACTGTATTACAATGATGAACATCTTAGCTACTCTACCTTATGCATGCAATGCACACTTATGATCTGTAATTGAATGGACAACCTTTATGGTCTCATCAATTATTAGGTTAATTGTCGCAGCTTCAGCTTCACAACTTGATATATGTACCTCAAATATACATGAATTTTTGATAAACAAATATACACAAATTATCATCACGTATATCGAGTGTTTTATTAATTTAGTACTTTCAGGTTTGTAATTGGACCTTAAATTGACCCGATTTCAAGTACTCCATGATCATTTTTATGACCCATTGCCTTTTTTCTTTTTTTTCTTTCTGGTGAGAAGTGAGAGAACCCAATGCAAATTTGCCAACTCAAGGATCTGTATTGTAGACAAGAAGTCCTTATCTTGTTTTTTTACGTCTTTAAATGCAATTATGAGTAATAGAGAATTCAGTTCATGTGTTGTAAACCTTTTGGTCATAGCTAGGCCATAGCATGCAGGAATTCTTCATATGTTATGGCACAGGTAGAGGTAGCCACATGTGGCATGCAATATTGTTCAACAATGTCACATGGTAGGGCCGATTCCAAATTGAACGTCTTAATTCGTACACCAAATTTCGTAAAAGAACCTTCTTTTTCATGGTGGTACAGGACCACAGGCCAGCAGTACTCAAATACAAAAAAAAGTTGGGGGTCCATTCATGCAAATTCTGGTATTTACAATCTAGACTAGACTAGACTAGATGACAAGATGAGAGTCAGTTTAGATTAAAGTTCTTGGATGGATCACTGAACAGTAGTTAAGCAACACCACGCAGGCAAGAAGTCTGAATTCTAACAACTGAAAGAAGCCCAACAAAAAAGATTCTAACCCACTAAGCATTGGAACCCCATATTGAGACGTCCAAACAGAGAGACCGACACTTGAGCAATGAGTACACAAGTTTACGCTTTTTATATCACTAATCATGATATTCGGATTTGCAATTTGAGAATTTTTTGACTAATTGAATATTGAGTGTTAATGGATTTGTAATTTTCCCTTTCCTTTCACCTACTTCTCCCTCTTTTTCTTGTTTCTCTATCAACTCCAAACGCCACTAAAACTTTTCGAAGGAAGCTCTTTCGCCACCTAGTCTGAAACAGTCGCCAACCAACAGCGTCAACATTATTTTTCTCTGACAAACACTAACACATAATAAAAAAATCAATGATCTACAAGATCGGTCCAAGCACTCCAACAGAGGACCTCACAGGCCTCCACACGCGTTGCCAATCGTGGCACGAGTCGCAATGCTCCTCTGTCACGCTCTATAAGCAGGAGTCGTTCGACACGTTCGCCAATGTTTGCAAGGTGTTAGCCACATGGGCACCATGTCACTTTGAAACATCATCCACACATGTCATATGCTGCGTCACCCTTATTGCCCACTTATCTTATACCATGTCAACTGAAAAAGCCACACCATCAGTCCCTTGCCACATCATCAATTGACTAGCCGCTTTAGCCTTTTCTTGATCGGTGTTGAGTAAACTCGGAACAGTTTCTTAAGAGTGTATTTGGATGCATGGAAATAGAATTGAAATTATGTAATCAATTTTAATTCTATTATTAGAATTGGAATAAATTAGAATTACAATTTATGAGTTTGAATCATATTAATAACAACAAAAAAAATTGTGTTTCAAATAATTAATTATCGTTTCTGACAGTTTTAGATGGTCATTTGTCATACAATATAGAAAGCCTAAACCTTCAAAGGATTTTAGACCAGAGGGATTCGGTAACTTGTGCTAGCACACAAGAAATCTCTTGGTAACCCCTTCCATCTTCAAGTATGAAGATCTTTAGTTGGATTCGTTCGTGTGGATAGATTTAGAGATGTGATATTTGTGATGTTGTTATGCTCTTGTTGAATTTTCAAATGAGTGAATACCGAATTAAGAATATGACGAAAGAATCAAAAGCCTCGGAGGTATACAGTTCTCTACTTGTTTAATTGTTACACTAGTTTTAGAATCTTTCATATAATTATAAGGTGATTTAGGGTTAAATGATTCAAAATTTAAAATTCTATTGCGCATATGATTACTATATTTTATACTGATTCCTTACAGACTGATGGTGGGTGGACAAGGTTGTTATTGGGTAACAGCTGGTGGCTGGTTGAGGAGGTTGCCGGAGGTTGTTGATCAGCAATATAGCATGAAGCCTGCCATATAGATGAGTGCCAATGATGTTATAGGTACAAATGATTTATGACTAAAAAAATTATTTGAAATTGTTATTATTATGTTCTACTTATAAGAATTGAAAATTATATCTTATATTTATAGAAATGAGTTGAGAATTCTAAATTCAATTCTAAAGTGTACACCAAACTAGAAAATTAGAATTGGACCACCGCATCCAAATGGATCCTAAGTGATCTATTTTCACAAATTCTACTAAAAATGCATGAATTAGTACTATTATTATACTTTATCTCTTTATTTATTTTATATTGCTTTTCAATTTTTATTTGGTTGCTAAAGTTGCATTTCAGCAAAAACAAATCTACAAAAAATTAAAAAAAAGAAAGAAAGAAAGAAAATAATTGTTTATTTCTCATGGTGCATAATGTATTTATATTATGTATTATGTTCATGCATTTATTCAAAGATATCGGTCATATTGATAGTATAATTTGTCTACTTACCTAAATTTGAGTGTTGAGTTTTCTAAAGTTGTTACACATAGAGATAAAGCTACACTTAGATGCATTGAGATTTATGAATATGCCTTTAAAATTTTCCAATTACACCTTTAGGGTTCCAATTGTCATAAAATTACCAGAGTCTTATCCCAAGTGTTAACTCGAGGTTTTTGTCGATATTAAGTACTTTTCTCGCAAGGACCCTTATGTTTCACCATTTGGTTATGTTCCCACTTCTTACATGCAAAACTGGGGATATGGTTGTTCTTTAGTATAGTTCGTGTCTGACTTGATCCATTATATTAGTTATGGCTAGCTGAGTGACTATACTCCTCAATACACCCAATCTCGCCATGTCTCAGTGTGTTCTCAACCTCAAATATCTACATCTATAGAGATTTATTGGGATAATACTTACAGAAACTTAGATGAGCTTATTACAAAAATGGATGTGGTGCTTTCAGTGTTAAGTCAAAACCAAACCCCAACCTATCCAATACTAGAGCCTGAGAAATGTACAATAGAGAAAGACACTCTAGTACATTAAAACTCTGAGGAAAAAGTCTATGAGTTCCATGACTTGCTAATTGAGAAGTCATCTTTGGCATCAAAAGATGATTGTCAAAACCATGACACTGATGATATCCAGGAGCCACTAGTTGAGTCTATTTCTCCACTACTGGAGGTTAAGAGTCATGACCATGAAATGAAGCTAGTGATATTCATGAGCTACTTGTGATGGATGATGAGATTGCGGTTACAAACTTGATTGAGCATGCTGACATTCTAGAGCCGATAAATGCAATTCTAGTGCAGATTCTTGATATTGTCCCTCTTTCATATGTCGAGTACATTGACTTCATTATCCCAATGCAGTTTTAGGTGTTTGTGGTCCCTAGCATAGCTCTCCTTCCTTGCTTCTTGCCCCTGATGCCCTTAACCTTGTTGCAATATTTATTCTCGAGGTTTTCACTATCCCTCATATCAAAACTTAAGGTAGAGTTTTTCCAATAAGGGAAAGATGATGAGGAATGAAATGATTATGATTTGAGAATTTAATTTAAGATTGTTATTTGTATCCTATTTTATGTTTTATGATGTCATATTTGGATTTAGGAATTTACTTAGTAGTATCTAGTAGTGTGTTACTAGTCTTTATGTTATTTATGCTTATGTCTTGGACTTTAGTGTATGGACTATCTATAGGCATCTTATGTGATGTTTGAGAACATGTTACCAAATTGAATATTTGAGTATTACTGTATTTGCAATTTTCCCTCTTCCTTCGTCTACATCTCCCTCATTTTCTTGCTCCTATACTAATTCATCCTCATTTCTCCTTATTTTTTCTTTCATTTCCCTCGAATCAATCATTGTCCTATATCAAATTTTGGCATATGTGCCAAAATTCATGATTTTCTACATTGAAAAACACCTAGTTTTCTACATCACTTTTGTGTCATTAACAATATCTTTAGAATTCATTTCGATATAGGAAGCTGAAATTGGAATTAAAAAGTAATGTATAATTTAGATTATTATTATTTATTTTTTTGACATACATTTTTAAATTGAAATTTTAATTCTCAACTTAGAATAACTATAAAATCCCATATTCAATTCTTATAGGTAAACTTTTAAAATCACATGTATATGTGAGAATTGACAGCCACCCACTCTGGATGGCACATCATGCTAGACTAACAACCATCTCCTCTATCAGTTGTCGATCACCACCCATCAACTTCAACAAATACCCTATCACACGAAAATCACCTTAGATGGACAAAACAACAATTGAGGAAGATGATCACAGCTGTTGAAGATCACCTTCAGCAAAAACAAAATGATCACTACCGTTAGAGATTATAATTAACGTCAGTGAGATGGCCGCTACTAACTGAGAAAATGATCACATTTAAGCATAGGATTGTTGGAGACAATAACCAATACTGCAAGGGATGATGACCAAGTGGTAAAAGTAAAATTTCGATTGTAATTATTTATCTTATCCAAACTTATAATTTGTAATTTTAACCAATTCTAATTTAATAAAACTGAAATTGATTTTGCAATTTCAATTTCATGCATCCAAACATAGTGAATATGAATTATCTCAATAATTAGTCATCTACATCGGTGATCAAGAAATTCATTCACATTTTTCTCCCCAAAAGTTAGAACCCAAAAAGTCAAGAAACTAAGGAAATTTTTGGACAATCCCTTAGGATCCATTTGGATGCACATAATTAGAATTAGGAACTGGATTGTTGAGATCAAATTTTTAATTTGACATACACTTAATAATTGAAATTGAAATTCTTAACTCAATTTCAAGAAATTGAGAAACAATCATAAAACACTATATTCAAATCTTATTAGTACAAATCTTATTGGTAAACTATAAAAAAAATTAGAATTCCAAATCACTTTCATTCTAAATTGTATATGATCAACATTGGTAACCATCTACTTATGACAGCACATCATGTTATACCTCTGGCTAGCCTGTCCACTACTCACTAGCATTCTTCTCCACCTACCCACAAACTTGTCCTCCCGCTATTGGCCATCACCCACAATTATTGTTGACTAGCTAGAGATGACCACCACCACTGCTAAACTCGTCAAAATGATAACAACTACTATTGAAGGGACTGCTTAAGATGACAACCAAGTGCGTAAAACACAATTATGATTCTAATTCTTTACATGCATTATCCAAACACGTATAATATATTTCTATCCATTTCTTATTCTAACTTCATGCATCCAAATATAGTCTTAGGGCTGTTTGGTTGGTGAAATAAAATAATTTTCTGGAAAAATGCCGCCGGGCATATTGTTTACTTATGTTTAGTTGAAAATAAAGATTTTTATCTTGGAGATTTCTCTTCCTTCAGCATGTTTTCGATCTTTTTTTTTTCTTTTCTTAGACATGATAAACTTATTACCCCGAAAGAGGTGTATAAATAAATTACCCATGATGGAGGGGAAAAAAGGTATGCAAAGTGACTATTTTCTTTGCCCTTAATGCTACAGTAACCATCAACCCCTCTATTAAACCCGATACCTCTGTTCCTCCCTTCTTCTCACTTATACACCTGTTTTACTTAGTTACTCTCAACCGTCTTCATCTCTTTGCAATTCTGGTGGGTGTTGCTTAACCTGCAGTGAGAACTCCGTTAGAGGGTACCGTTCTTGTTTGTGAGGTGATTGGCTAGTTCGGTTTATTTCTAGCTTTTACCAAAGAAAGTTTATCCAATGAGATTCCAACTTCAATAGTATATAATCTGAACCATTTTAGAGTTTAATTATTCCTAAATCTTTCAATTGCCTTTAAGAATGATAGGAGCAACCTTTCATGTCCACATTTTAGTTTTGATGTTGATTGGTTTCGTTCGTTTCTAGCTTGCAATCTTTGTTATGTAGATGTGTCATGCAGGGGTAATGTTGCATGTAGACTATGTTTTGTTATATATATGTATATGTTTGCTCAATTTTGGAAGTTTTGTTAGTATTTTCTATATGACATGTGAGTGTTGAAATATTTTTTATGTAATGATTACAGTATTGGATAATGGTCGTTAGAAATCTGAGTTAGGCAAATTTGTTACATGCTTGCAGTATTTGCTAATATTGATGTCAGCTGAGTTGTAAAAATTATGGCTAGAAAGGAGAGTAGAATAAATTCAACTTAAACAAATTTTTTGAAACTCTTCCTCTGTGAAGCCATTCTTTGTGAGTCTCTTCCTCTATGAAGTTATTCCTTTGTGAAGCATCTTCTTAGCCTACCTTCCTCCACCTACATTTCCTTTACTTGCTCCACTCAGCCCTAATTCATTTCCTCTGGTCATTATTCATAATCATGGATGACCCATCCCCTGATTTGGGGGATCTTATTGCCAAAACTTCCATCTTAACACTTTAGAAAACTCGCCTACTTTAGAACTGACACCAAGCCTATCTTTAGGACTCCAAATAGCTGCCCTTTCTTTTGTGGGAAAAATCAATAGATTCAAGAAATTCAAAAAGTATATTGTTAACGGTGTCATTGACAAAGCCTAGAGAACAACTAAGTCTGTCCAAATATCTGAAATTGACATAAAAATGTGTTCTTGATAAACTTTATGGTCTACAAGTAATGCTCACATCATTTTTAAAGAGTGGAATCCTTTCATTTCTTTCCAAGAAATTGACTTTTCAACCAACTTTTTAAGTCCAGCTACATGGTATTCCACCTGTATATACGTTACTAGAAAACATTAACAAGATAAGAGGAATGTTGGGTTTATTAATGAATGGTTGACCTCATAACTAACCCTTGGAAGCTTGGTAGCAAATTCTATAGAGTAAAAGTGAAAGTTGATATAAATGCTCATTTGAAGTGTGGCTTATTTCACTACTGACTAGATCTTCTAAACTTCAGAAACCAGTTTAAATATGAAAGGTTGCCAGATGTCTGCTATAAATGCAGTCATATAAGGTTGCAAACACCAATTGTATGGACCTTAGGGATTATAGCAGATTACCCAAAAAAAAATAACCCATTTGGTTATAAATATTTTATCTTTGTGAATTCACCCTTGGCTATGGATGAACAAGGCCTACCTTCCCAAAACCATTCAGAGGTGGGAGAAGCAGATTGATGATCTCCACTAGCTTCTAGGAAAGTTTAGAGAAGCCAGTAGATATAACCAAAACCTTCACATCCCAAAAAACTAACCAAATAATGTCATGCCGTCCTTATCAACCTCCACTTCATTAATTATCCCAGCCAATACCATGCCTGTGTGTCAACACTCTCATGATACCACTCAGAAGTCACTAATCTCATTTAATGAAAGTAGCTCCTCCTCGATTTATAAACCAATTCTAGTTCAATTCTAACCTTCTCCCTAATAAAATCTCAACAATTACCTTTATTCATGAGCTATATGACTCTAAAACTGAACTTACATCATTCTTTTCGATATCTACACTTTCATCCCCCATCTCTGGGCCTAAATAAAAAGACCCTTGGTTCATTACCCTCAGGCCCATAAAATCTCTTAAAATTATGTCTGAAACAAAACCCAATACTCCTTATATTATTCCTGTACCAAACCCACTTCTCATTACATTTAACATATAGGCATCCTCTCTAAACTTAAATTCAATAAAAAAGAAACCAATTCTCAAATAGTTAGCGCGCCAAAAAAGTTTAACTCCTCAATTCCACCTAAGAATCCCTAAAATTCATGCACCAATTCTCTCTGAAGAGGCTCAAGAGGCAAGCCCCAAATTGCCTTCAAGATAGTCATAATTGTCTTTTCATGGAAGTGCCAAAGGTTGGGCTGGACCTCGACAATTCAACAACTCTGTAACATGGTCTGAGAATTCCATCATGATATTATCTTTCTCTTTGTAACCAAAGTTATCTCTATTGATCCTTTCAATACAACAGGTGGCTTATGTATAAGCTCTAAACCCCACAATCAATGCCACCATGCTCACCTCTTCCAACAAATATTATCCACCTTCTAATTCATTCCAGGCCGCCCCATGTAACCTGGAATTTCTAGTTGTCTTTGGTCCTCCATATCATAATAAAAAATAAGCCTGTAAGGATAATCTTTGCTTATTTTATCACTCTTTCAACAATCTCAGCCTTCTAATAGAAGATTTTAATAACTACCTCAATCTTTCTGATAAACTTAGCTATTCTAAAGCTGGTCATGCAATTACAGATGTTAACATTGCCATGAACTCAATTGGTGTAATTGATTTAGGTTTCAATATTAATCCATTCACATGGACAAATGGAAAAGAATGGAAAGCTAACACTAAAATTCAACTTGATAGAGCATTGGCAAGCATAGATTAGCGCCTTCTCTTTCCTCTTACTATGGTCACTTATCTTCTAGCAATTTCTATTGACCACAACCCTATAATCCTCAAAACTGAAGATGAGTCCAATTATTTCCAGTACTCTTTTAAATTTAAAACAATATAGACAAGAGATAACCGTATCAATCTAGTTATGAAAAATGCATGGAAATCCTCAGCTATGGCTCAAAAGAATTCACTCTTAATGCCAAACTCAAGAAGACAAAATTTACTCTGAAAGAGTATAACAAATTACAATTTGGCAAAGTTCAACAAAGAATAAAAGCCTTAAATAACCAAATTGACATCCTCCAGTAGAAAGAGCCTACCAACGAGAACCTTACAACAGAATTCAATTTGAAAACAGAATTTGATGAATGGCCTTTAAGAGATGAAATTCTCTAGAGACAAAAATTAAGAGTTCAATGGCTTTAGTAGAGAGATAAAAGCACCAAGTTCTTTCATTTATTCACTATCATTAGAAGAAGACACAATGCTATTAATTTTCACAAGCTAAGTGATAGGAATTGGACTTCTAGAAGAAAGGAAATTGGTCAGGCCTTTGTAAACCTCTTGACTAAGATTTTCATCTCCTCTAGACCTGAATTACACAATGCCCTTCATAATCTTTTCCCTGCATGCATTACTAAGGAAGATAATGAAGTTTTATGCTCCATTCCAAATGAGGAAAAGATTCGGTCTACCATTTTCAACATAAATTCTAATAAAGGCTTAGGTCCTGATGGTTTCTCTGCAATGTTTTTCAAGAATTATTAGTCAATAATCCACTCTAAAGTAGTAAAGGGAGTCCAAGATTTCTTCACTCAAGGATTCATTCTTAAAGAGTGGAACCTCACAAACATCGCTATTATACCTAAGTCTAACTCTGCTCACGAGCTTCATTATCGCTATTATTCCTAAGTAAATCACTTCAGACTTATTAGCTTAAGCAATGTTATTTATAAATGCATATAAAAAATCTTAGCTAATAGGCTTAAGCCTTATTTGTCTCACATCATCTCTCCCATGCAAATTTTTTTTGTTAAAGGAAGGCAAATTTCAGATAATAATATTATTGCCCATGAGACTCTTCATACTATGAAAAATAAAGCAGGAAAAAAAAATGCTTAATGGCTTTAAAAATTGACATGGAAAAAGCTTTTAATTGTTTAGTGTGGTCGGTTATTGTAGCCATTTTCACAAATCTAGGCTTTTGTAATAGATGGATCTCTTGGATATATCAATGCATTTCTACTCTCAATTTTTCAATTCTTTTGAATGGTGTTCCATTTGGTAAATTCAAATCTCAAAAAGGCATAAGACACAGGGAACCCTTATCCTTTTACTTGTTCATCTTATGCTCTGAACTCCTTTCTAGATTGCTGCATTTGAATGTTAATGAGTGAAACTTGTAGGGAATCAAGGCCTCTAGAAGTGGACAAGAAATTTCACACCTTTTATTTACAGATGATTTGATTATTTTCTCTCAAGCCTCTTAAGATTATGTTGCAGCTATTCAAGGAATACTTGATACTTATTGTTCCTGGATTGGGCAAAAAGTAAACTATTAAAAATCTAAGAATGTTCTTTAGTTCAAATGTGGAGGAGGTGCTCAAGTCAATAATTTCTAATACTCTGAATCTCTTACAAACTTCACTGCCAAGTATCTTGGACTCCTGCTTTCTATTCAAAGATCTAAGAAAACTAATTTTAATGAAGCTATTAACAAAGTCCAAAGCAAGGTAGCCGGTTAGAAAATACACTCTTTCTTGAAGCTAGGAAGAACCACTTTTATTAAAACAATTGAACATGCTATTCCTTATTACACTTCTTAAATTCTTCTTCTTCTTCCTAAAACAACCACCAATGAAATCAATAGCATTCTCCGGAAATTTTGGTGGGTAGTCAACCCAAACTCAAATTGAGGTCTCTATTTACAAGCTTGAGACAAAATTTGCATGCCAAAAGATATTTTGGGGGGGGGGGGGGGGGAGGGTCTTAGTATCAGAAGAATTCAAGATGTCAATAAAGCTAAGTTAACAAGATAGGATGGAGAATTTTAAGTGAACCAAATGCCATTCATAATCACAAATACTTCAAGGAAATCAGTTTTCTTGAATCAACTTACAAAAGAGGCTCTTTATGGCTGTGAAAAGGTATCTTGAATAGTAAAGATTTAATTGCTCAGGGAGCTTGCATCCAAGTCGGAAATGACCATGGTATTTATTCTTTGGCGAGATCCTTAGGTCCCATCTATTAAAAACTTCAGAGCTCTTCTCATTGGTACTCCTAAAATTGGGCTTATGAAAGTTTCAGATATTATTCTTAGTAAACCATCTCAAAGTTGAAATGTTAACAAAATTTATGCCAATTTCTGTTAGAACCAAGCATATGCTATTATCCAAACCCATCTTTTGTCTACCCCGAGATCTGATAGATGGATTTGGACTCTTGCCAAGAGTGGAAAATTTAGTATTAAGTCAGTCATTTTCCAAGATCAGTATCGGTGCTACAATCTGTCAAAAATCCTAGATAAATCTACTTGGAACTTTCTGTGGAAGTCCAAACTTCTTGAACAATTTAAACTTATTTAGTGGCAGGTTCTTTGGAATATCCTTCCCACTAGGAAAGTTCTTGTTTCTCATGGACTTTCTATCCTAGTAGTCTGCCCTTTGCATAGTAATGGAGAGGAATCTATTGAGCACATTTGTTTTAATTGTGAGTTCATGCAAAAAATGTGGTTCTTCTCATCATGGGGTATTAAAATTGATGCATTTTCCTACCTTTTCAGTTTCTGAATGGTTTAAATTCCTCAACAATAAGGATATTGTCACTGCAACTCTTAATCTTGATAATCAGCATTTATTTTGCTTTACCTCTATTGTACTAGACACCTTCTGGTACTACGGAAACCAATCAATTCATAATCAGAATTTTAGAATGCCTCTACATGAAAAGGTCAATTTTCAGCTCAAGAATAAGTTCGAGGAAGTTCTTAAGCTATTTGATTCATGTCTAAGAACTCCACACAAAAACTCTTAGTCTACACCGCCGGAAGGTTGGTGTAAAATAAAATTTGGAGCTTCAATTAGTGTAGAAGATACTTGGATCAATGTCATTGTAAGAAACCACTAGGGTCAAATACTTCTTGCAACGACAACTCAACTTGCTTCTACAGTTAAAAACATTGTTGATGCAGAAGCTTGCAATATGGCCATCTCCCTTGCAAAGGTTCTCAAATACCAATTTTCTTTGATATTAGAAGGTGATAGTTCCACTGTTATTAAAGCCTTGAGCCTTCCAAGTAGCTGTCCTGATTGGAGAATCAACCACATCATCCAAGACTCTCTCCATCTTCTTTCAAACCCAATGTTTTAAAAACCGAATTTATTGTAATCTCGAAAAAATGTTTGGGTTTCAAGGTTTTTGGCCATACCACAAGTCAACTACTGGTCCAACCGGTGATGTCATAATTAAATTAAATATTAATATTAATTAATTTATAATATTAAAAATACAAAATTCTATTATATAAGTTAAGTAGTGATGTATTTTTATATATACAACTTACTACTAATTAATGTTACCTCAACTAATACAATAAAATACACAATTGAAAATAACAATAAAATATTTTATTTTATAAAATAAGTAGTAAATTAACATATTATATTTAAATTTAAAATGCCATGTGATAAAATATGAAAATAGAATGTGTAATAAAGAAATTCATGTTTTTATTTTTTATTTCATTTAAATTCTAGAATAATAATAACTAATATATATTTTGTAAATTAAAACAGACAATAACAACTTGACTTATTAGTAAAAATGTTAATTAGTCACCTTTGAGTGTTGGGTTCATCTCTCATTTATGCCAATTTTCATAATGACGGTTTAATCGGACAGATCCAATTTTTAAAACACTGCTCAAACCTTGCACGTTGGGCTTCTTGTAATCTTCTTTATGGTGATGTAATGAATGTTATGCCAGTTATCTCATCCTTTTAGGATGATACTTTTGTACCAGCTCCTTTTAATGAATGAATTCCTTTTTAGTAAAAATATATGCGTATATATTGATGTCAGCTGCAGGGGTAATTTTGAAAAAAATTACTTGTTTTCCTATGAATGAAATGTAAACAAATAAGGTCATGGAATTTTTTTTTACTACGTAAGTTTTGGCTCACCCCAAAAGAAAATCAATTAGTAAGTAAAACTTGTTTTTCACCGATATGTTTTTCTCGCACAGTCAACAAAGAAGATAAATATTATGTCCCGATCCATAAGCCCCTTAAAATAATTATCCAATATATTATACATGTACTTATAATACATCTTTTGAACTTCATTTTCTGCTTGTTCTTGTCCTCCTTTTTTTTATCATATATCATTTTGCTTTTGGTTTAGGAGAGACTTAAGTATTGATTATTTTTTACAAAACATCTAATCAAAATTGTGTCATATCATTGAAACTTCACAATAAATGGCTTCTCAATCGAAACATAAGAGTTTTGATTATTAACCATAATTTCTTATCAAATGTCTTAAGAAAAGAAAAGACACGATTTCTTAATCATTGATCATCACTATGTAACAGAAAATTAAGTATAACATTTACATTTACAAATTGTAAATGTCACGCAAATCCTAAATTGGATAATCCTTTTATAGTTGTTGGGAATTGGACAGATGCATATGCTTTAAGCCTTAAACCCAAATTCAAGCAAAGCAAAAGCCATCATTGCATCATCTCAGATCTGGTAAGCTCTATTAACCATAGTTAAATTTCAACTAGAGTTATTAAATGAGTTAACATCAATTGATATTGGCTGGCTGGCTGGGCAGTTCACATGTCATCCCACCTTATTTCATGTGGTGTGTTGCAGTTTCTTAAGACCACCTTTGTCTCCTTGCTTGGTGCCCAGATGCCCAGCCCCACTCTCGACTCTAGAGTTATATTCACCACGCTATTCAGAGACACATTTAAATTTCCCAATGGAATAAACAGTGTCTTTCACGCGCTTTAAGATTATGTATTTCTTGTTCTTATTCAATTCATCGGGCAAAAGAAAATTTGATAAGCTGATATGTCTGGTTAGATTAGATTTACATAAAAAAATCTGGGCCGTTTATGAAATTCCAACATTATCCTTTTCGTTATTGACCATTTCATCCTCAATTTTGCTGAAATGACATAAAACCCATTAATTACATGTTGTTAGGTAGTCTTGTTGCATCCATAAGCTATTAACGAAACAAACATCTTATCCATTTTATTTTAGTAAGGGCTCAGTTTTTAATTTAGTATTCTAGAAATATTTTAGTCAATTTTATTTTTTAGAATTTAGAATTTTTTAATTAAATTATATTATCTCATTCTCATATTATATATAAATAATAATTATACAAAAAATAAAAATGACTTATATACGCTCTTATTTAATATCAAGTGTGCTTATTTCGTTAATTCATAATATGTAAAAAAAATAATGAAACTTGATTAAGAAATTTTGAATGACTGAGAAATAAATTTTAAAAAATCGAATTGAAAACTGATATAATCATAAGAAATTAAAATAGTAGATAAACTTTTTATTAATAAAGAACCATCTTTAAAAAAAAAAAAAAAAAAAAAAAAAAAAAAAAAAAAAAAAAAAAACCTCTTATCTGACTTCATTTTAGTCAGAGAAAAACTTCATGTCACATTAAATAAGAAAATTAAAAATTATATATTATAAAACAGTAATAAATTAGTTCATTTTGATCAAATAAAAATACTTTCAATATCGCATTAAATAATAAAAGAAAATAAATAGTATAATTGTAGATAAATAATTAACTATTATAAAATAATATAAATGAATAAAAAGTTGTATATAAATACTAATAAATAAATTAGTGAACTAACATTAAAAAAAGATTAATAAATAATAAACTTAAATATAATATTAAGAAATAATATAATAAATAAAAATAAAAATATAAGTAATAAAATAAAATAATTAAAAATAATGTTTAGAAAATAAAATAATAAAAATTAAGAAATATTAAAAAATTTACATTTTATTACTTAAAGATATTTTTATGGTATAAATTTTATCAATTTCATGCCTAAAAATTACATATTAAATAATTATTTGTTATTAACGTTACCGAATCATTCCATTAACATTTCATTTGCATTCTTATTATATAAAAATCATTTATATATATCAAATTAGTCCTTAGACTACAATTAAAAGGATGTTATAATAGTTTATGTACTTAAACATCATAGTTTTATAGTAGATAGTAGAAACATTAGACGACATTAATTTTTGTTTGGTTGCTTTGTTTATTTCGTGGCCTCATCTAGTGTATTTTCGCTTTATTTTGAGGTTTAATTAATAGTTACACCAAATTAATGTTTACCTACATTTAATATTTACTTTTTATAACCATATCCTTAATTAAGTAAAATTCATTAAAAGTGTGCTTCAAAAATAATGTGGGATTTAATTAATTTGAAATGGATTTCACATATTTCATATTTGAACCAAAAGAATTATTGTATAATTAAATGAAATCTATATATTTTTTTTTCATTTTTGAATTCTACATAGAATAAATCGTATTTCAATTTTGTAAAATTCATTGGGTAGTAATTTGAGATTATTAAATAGTGAATTTTACAATAAATGATAACTTTATCCTTATTATTTTTTATTTTTTTAACATAAATTTTCACATCTTAATAACACTTTAACCTTATTATGCTCTGTCTTCTAATGATAATTTTATCCTTATTTTAATTTATAATATTAAATTTCTCACAACTTAAATTATAATTTTATATTTATATTTCTCACAGCTAAAATTATAATTTTACCGATAGTATGCAGCGACATTAATTTCTAACTTGGTAATCTAAAAAATTATTTCAGTGCCTATCTTTGAGAATTTCAATTTTTTAAGACCAAATGAGGAAAAAAAAAAGGATTGCATAATTGTTAAACTTTTAGATTTGTTGTTGTGTATATCTCTTAATTATTTACTTTTATTGAATATAAATTTTATGTTTAGTAACAATTATTGTTGAACAACATGCATTACAGTTATAAGTTGCATACGCTTAACCTAGATGATGAGCATGAAATTATTGTAGGGACGTAGGGTGTGTGATTACTACAAGACTCCAGTAAAAAAATATAATAAAAAAATATCATTGAACATAGAATTTTTATCTTGTTAGAACTATAATAGTTTCAATTAATAGAAATTTGAGGGTAATTTAGAAATAATATTAAAATTGATATTAATTCTATATATGTTACAAAATTGAAGTGAATTTTATAATCAGTTTTTTTTTTTCATTTCAAATAATAGAACTCATTTCAAATAAACTAAATGGAAGAATTTATTTTTTCAATTGAAATTACAAATTCTATTCTTATTTGATTTCCAACATATTGTAAATCTCGAAATAGCATCACACACTGTGTTAACTAATATGAGTAGAAAAAACCTAGAATTTTTTGATGACTTAAGATTTATTATTTTTGCAAATAAGGCTTTTTAAAATTTGAAAGAGAGAAAATTCTTTCCTTAATCTTTTTTTTTTTGTCCTAAAAATACATGTAAAATAATTTAATTAGATTTAATTTCAATTTAACAGACATGATTTGATTAAGAATTTCAATTGAAAAAAATTAATAAAAGATTTAATTAGAAAAATTAAACATGCAAGACATGATTAGAAATAAATAAGCCAACAGAAAATGAAAGCCTATCATTTATAGCCTATATCAAAACATAATTTTCTTTTTTTTTAGTTTGAGAAAGCTAGTCGGTGAATTTCACCTTCCAAATATTTTGACTAGTACCTTCTTTTTTTTTTTTTTGTCAAAAGGAAATTCTAGTAATTTCAAATAAAGGGTATATTTGTCCTACAATTTCAAATAGAATTAAAATATTAACCTCACTAATCACTATCAATTAAAATCTCATCTCTACCGTTCATCACTACCATTGGACGGTATCTATTGTGTCTGAATTAAAAAGGAGGGAAATTACAGAGATCGTCAGATCCAACAGTCTCACTCTCACTCGCATATTTAAATCTTTTTAGGGTTCATCTTCTTCGAAATTATCTCTCTCCAAATTTCGATCTGTTTGTCCGTCCTTCACAGGTATCTCTCTCAATCTAAGCTTGCTAGATCTCACTTTTCTCACTGCATTGCTCTCACTCTGAATAATTTGTTCATTTTGAGTTGAAAATAACTGTACGTATTTTCGTGAATTTGATTTTCTGTTGGTGTTTGTAATTTTTGTTGGTTGCTTAGCTCAAAGAAATTTATGTTTCCGATTCTACGATCTGATTTTGTAAATGCAGCAAATTTTTGTTTTTGTAGGAGTTGCTGTATATTGTTGTCGTTGTTGTTGGTTTTTTTTTTTTTTAATTTATTATTATTATTATTATGGATTTTCTATTGGATCTTCTATATTTTGTTCAAAATTGGTTATTTTTTGAGTTCAGAGTGTCAGACTGCATTTGACCTCTGTGAATTGTATTGTGATTTCACTTCTTCTAGAGATTTTTGTGTTTTTCTGTGTCCTTTTAGTTCTATGGAAATTGTTCAAGAGTTAGATCTTCTAATAACTTCTCCAATTGTGGTTTGTTTTATGGAGTTTGTGTTATTGCGTTGTTTTAATTCTATTGAATTTACATTGAGTTTTTTCTTTTTTGATGAAAAAGTTCAAATGTTGAATGGTATAAAATAAACTGTGGTACTGTTTACTAATTGAAAGGATGAGAGATCGGTTTATGCTAGCCTTTGGGTAATGTTGAATTTTGATTTTGTGTGTGTATAGGGAAAATGAGGGAGATCCTTCATGTACAGGGTGGACAGTGTGGGAACCAGATTGGTTCAAAGTTCTGGGAGGTTGTTTGTGACGAGCATGGAATAGATCCAACAGGACGGTATATTGGAAGCTCAGATCTGCAGCTCGAGCGTGTCAATGTGTACTATAATGAAGCTTCTTGTGGGAGATATGTTCCTCGTGCAGTGCTTATGGATTTGGAACCTGGCACTATGGACAGTGTGCGCACTGGTCCATATGGCCAGATATTCCGTCCCGATAACTTTGTGTTCGGACAATCTGGTGCTGGAAACAACTGGGCAAAGGGGCATTACACTGAGGGTGCAGAGCTTATTGATTCTGTTCTTGATGTTGTAAGAAAGGAGGCTGAAAACTGTGACTGCCTTCAAGGTAAAAAGTTTTGTTAAGTGTTGCATCTTGGATCATGATACTGCTTGCTTTTGTGGATAAATATCAGTCCAGTACACCGTATTCAGTTTTTCTAGATTAAGATTTATGGCTTTCTATTGGCAGGGAAAGCAATTGAAAATGATAACTAAGTAATGCAATGTATATTTGATTACTTGCTGAATAATAGAAATTAGTCTTGTACTTTCCCCTTTGTTATATTTGACTTGCGAGCCCTGCCAGTTGTGTGGAAGCTTGTTGATCATTGAACACAGTTTGTTATCTCTGCAGGATTTCAAGTTTGTCATTCCTTGGGTGGTGGAACTGGCTCTGGGATGGGTACCCTGTTAATCTCCAAAATCCGGGAGGAGTACCCTGACAGGATGATGCTCACTTTCTCCGTGTTTCCTTCTCCAAAGGTTTCAGATACAGTTGTCGAGCCGTACAATGCCACCCTCTCTGTTCATCAGCTTGTGGAGAATGCAGATGAGTGTATGGTGCTGGACAATGAAGCTTTATACGATATCTGCTTCAGGACTCTGAAATTAACTACTCCAAGCTGTAAGTAATCGTTCTCTGTTTTGCTTTAATTAAACTAATCATATGGCTGTATCCAAAAGATATTTTCTTTTCTTTTGGAGTGGTAAATCGATCAATTTGAAGTCCATGTTTATGGATATTGGATGATACATGCTGTGAGAAGCTGGGGTTTCTCTATAATGGGTTCATCATATACTAAGATGTTTATTTGCATGGCACAAGTCACACACTGGGCCCAATTCTAATCAGATATATAATTGTTATAAAGCTGTCTTCTCAAGTCGTATCCTGTGAATCTTTTGTGTGGTGTGTGAAGGCAGGAGGGACATTTCATTTATGCCATTCTGTTATTAATATCAAACTAGAGGCCATTTTGATTGCTAATGCAGTTTAATACTTTGTTGCTTCTATATATTACCATTTATGTTTAAAACATCTCAATTGTATTGTTGATATTGTCAATGTAGTGTTTACTGTTAAGGTGAAAAGTTGGAACTCATTTTGTAATATTTATTTTTTGCAGTTGGTGACTTGAACCATCTGATCTCAGCAACCATGAGTGGTGTCACTTGTTGCCTCCGGTTCCCTGGGCAACTCAACTCTGACCTCCGGAAACTTGCTGTAAATCTCATCCCTTTCCCACGTTTGCACTTCTTCATGGTTGGTTTTGCTCCCTTAACCTCCCGTGGGTCCCAGCAGTACCGTGCATTGACAGTCCCAGAGCTGACCCAGCAAATGTGGGATTCCAAAAACATGATGTGTGCAGCTGACCCTAGGCATGGCCGATATCTTACTGCCTCAGCTATGTTCAGGGGCAAGATGAGCACCAAAGAAGTGGATGAGCAAATGATTAATGTCCAGAATAAGAACTCATCCTATTTTGTCGAGTGGATTCCTAACAATGTGAAATCAAGTGTCTGTGACATTCCACCCAGAGGACTTTCTATGGCATCCACCTTCATTGGAAATTCAACCTCCATCCAGGAAATGTTTAGGAGAGTGAGCGAACAATTTACTGCCATGTTCAGGAGGAAAGCTTTTTTGCATTGGTATACTGGTGAAGGAATGGATGAAATGGAATTCACTGAAGCTGAGAGCAACATGAATGATCTTGTGTCTGAGTACCAGCAGTACCAGGATGCCACTGCTGAAGAGGAGAGTGATTATGAAGATGAAGAAGAGCAAGAATTGGAGCAGATATGAAGCAGCATAATAAAGTACTGAGGACACTGTAGCTAGTTATTGCATTGTGGTATGTGATGCATTTATATAAGTATTATGTTCACTCCCTTTGGATGAAAAATGCTATGCTTGTTTTGAATGGTGGGCGAGGAACCTAGTCTGGGGAATTAATTTTTTTTTTTTTTGTCTTTCTCCAACTTGTATGATGGTGGGAGGGAGGGAGGTTGGGTAGATAGAGGCATGGACACCGGGGTACATATCTGTTTGTTCCAGACTTGTTTTGTTTGCTTGTTTCTGTGGTAAATTTGGCTCAGTTTTCTATCATTATTCTGTACTTATTATGAGTGGACATTTGGAATCTACATATTGGCCAATTCAGTGTACCGTTTTATCATAGGGAGGGATATGACCAAACAAAAAAGAATTCAACAAATCAAGCTAAAACCCTCAAATCTGTTCACATTATAGATTTAAACTTTTTGGCCACTTTCCTGCTGTCATCCGTCTCATTGGATTATCTGACTTTATGGTGTTATTCTTTATAATTCTTTAATTGACTTCATGAAATTGATATCTTGTTTTTAAAAATTAGTTGATCGTTTCGTAATTTGGTTTAAATTTTATGAATTGAAAGTAAGATTGTATTGCTTGATATAAAAATATACAAAAAAGATGTTTATAAACTTTTTGGCCACTTTCCTGCTGTCATCCGTCTCATTGGATTATCTGACTTTATGGTGTTATTCTTTCTTATTCTTTAATTGACTTTATGAAATTGATATCTTGTTTTTAAAAATTAGTTGATCGTTTCGTAATTTGGTTTAAATTTTAATTAATTTTTAAATTTTATGAATTGAAAGTAATATTGTATTGCTTGATATAAAAATATACAAAAAAGATGTTTATATAGGTTGTATAAGTTATCATTGTAAATTATAGGCCATTATAAGTTGTAATATACTCTAACTCATTCTCTCAAACTCAAGGTAGTCAATGTGAAACCAAGTTGAGTTTAGAAACTAAACGTTAGAAGTTTTTTGGTGAAGAACCTTGTGAAATATCAACAATCTGTCCTTTTAACAGAACATGAATGAGATGGAGAGGAAATCAATCTCGCGCTCATAAAAAACATCATTATGTAACTTGAATTGCACTTTGACTATTAAAGTGAATAGAGGTAGCAGAGAATAAATCTGAATAAAAAATGATAATATCGTGCCTGGTCAAATTAGAATAAACAATGAGCTAGAGAGATGTGAAAGGATAATATAGACAATAAAAAATGGTTTATTTCATATACCTCAAAATGAGAAGCATAGTGTACAGAGGAAGTCGAAAACATGAATTGAGAGACACAATTAACAACATAGGCAATGTCTAGTTAGGTGGTAGTAAGAAATATCAAACTACCAACTAGTTGACGATAAAGAGTAAGATTGAAGAGAGTTTTACCAATGAGCGTACTATTCTCCTAATTTTCTTTCATAGGCAATGTAGCCACGACATAATCAGAGATGCTGGCCCTAGAAAGCAAGTCAGAAACATACTTGGCCTAAGTGAGAAAATAACCAATTTTATACGAAGAAATCTCAAGACCCAAAAATAACTAAGTGTGCTAAGATCCTTCATTTCAAATTGTTGACCAAGAAATAATTTAAATCTATAATGCCCTGAGTGTCATCATCACAATCATGTCATCCATATACATTAAAACCAATGTAAGATCGTAATCAGTCTGCAGATGAAATAGAGCTGAATCATAGTGACTTGAAGAAAAATAAATCTGAGCCAGTGAGAAGCTGAATTTGGAGGACCAAACTTGAAAAGCTTGTTTCAAACCATTAAGTGCCTTACAAAGTCGATAGACATGATGTCAAGAATGAGAATATCCAAGTAGGAGGTTTTATGTACACCTCCTTAGTAAGGTCGCCATTAAGAAATACATTTTTTTACATCCATCTGAAAGAAAAGCCATCGATGAGCGAAAACAACAACAATAAGAGATTTGACAGAAGTGTCATGAGCAACAAGAGCAAATGTTTTCCTCATTATCAATGCCATACTTCTGGGTATAACTCTTTGGCAACTAATCGTGCTGTATAACGTTTAACATTACCATCTACATGAGTCTTGATCTTGTGCACCCACTTGTAACTTACAAATAATTTTTTATTATGCCAATTAACTAACCAACTGTTAGTTTTAGTAAGTGCATCTAATTCATCATTCATAACTTTCTGCCAATAAGGGTCACGAGATGTATCTTTAAATGTGGTAGGTTCATAAAGAGTGCCAAGTGTATAATAATAGTAATACACATTGAAGAATGTAATTGATTTTTTGATTCTAGAAGTACATACCTCAAGAACAAATGGTAAAACTGGACTAGACATGGATAAGGAATGTGTAAAGGGATCAGAAGTTGGTGAAGTAGCGCCATGTTGAGCTGGAGTATCAGGAAACAAATCAACAGGTAGTGAATTAGTATTGATGATGGACAAGTAACATTGAAGGAGTAAATCTGAGTAAAAAAAATTATTTTCGCAAAATGCTGCATGATGGAAAACACGGAGATATTTTGAACAGGATCATAACATCGATACCCTTTTTTACCACTAGAAACAAGCGGGTGAAGCTTAGACAACGATGTCTGACCAAGATGGAAGTGTCAATCGGGCAATTCCCCATATGGCTAACGTAGTGGAGCTTCACATTATATATAAATCAATAGGCTTCTCTTATTGTTATCAATTGATTAGTTTTAAAAGTGAGACTCAAACATGCTATCAGTCCTCAATAAAGTTTTTTTTTTTTTGTCCACATGGCACAACAAACACTTTGGTTCTTACAATGGTCGCAAGCTTTAGGGTATATCAGTGGTTTTATTTAGGCATCTTACTCTAAAGATGCCAACTACTGCCACCAAATTGCTGATTGGGAGGAAGATAATGCTAAGATCATCAGTTGGTTCTTAATACTTCTCTTCCAAAGATCAATAAACTCTTTGAACCATTTGAAAGTGCAAAAGAAGTTTGGGATTATCTGGCTGCCACTAATACTATTTCTGATCTTAGTTCTCAGTACCAAATTGATCAAGAGTTTCCTTCAACTTCATTAGCCACCAGGACAGTTAGTTCAGGATTACTATAGTCATATCGACTCTTCTCTGGGATAAGAAAACGTACCTCACTAAGTGTTCTGCTTGTCTTGTTTATTATAATACAACTTGTGATAACAAGCAATTTTGACAGTTCTTATTGGGTCTTGTAGATGACTTTGAGGGTAGATGCTCATCTTTTTCTAAATAGGACTCTGGCTTCTATTCTAACTGCTGCACTTGCTGAAAGTAAATCCTAGAAAACTAGGAAGAAGACTACTGCTTCTATTATGTTCCCTCTATCACCCAGACCGTTCTTGCTGCTTTTATTAGTTCTTCATCCAAATTTAGGTGGTATGAATATCCTAAACATTCTACTAAAAATTGTTTTTCATTCAAGAAACACGGCCCTCCTACTAAGTGGCGTGACACTCATACATTGTGGATACCCTATAGATAGATTTTTTTAATCTAGATCTATTCGGTTCGTTTGATTTGTGCTCAAGCCAGATGATGAAAAATTGTCACATCCGGTTCTTTTGAGGGATGGATCTATAAGTGGCATATTATTGCGAAGTGTGTGCCTCTGTCTAAACTGTTTCATAAGAAGTCTCGCCATTGAAGTCAATTTCGTCCAATTGTTGCAATGACTGACAACAATTTTGTTGCTTTGTCTTCTTCTTCTCCTACTATGCAACTTACATCATAAGAATTGACAATTCTCACATAGTATCGACAATCCTAGTCGGGTAATAGTGTAGTAATTCTAGCTCTTTATTTCTTAACTTTTCTGCATGTTCTATGAATTCAAGTACTAATTCTTAGCTACTTGATCCTGCTTGTTGTAACCACATGACAAATAATTCTACTTTATTTTCACACTCTACACCAAACACATTTATTACCTTTATACTTACTGCTTATTGTACATGCCACACATAGAGGAGATATCTTTACACCTGCACTTTTTATCTCTCATATATATCTTATTCCATCATTAGTACAATCTTATTTCTCTTGACCAAATTGTTGATCATCGGTGTAAGTTAATCTTAACTCTTCTGGTTGTATTGTTCAAGACGAGAGGACAGTGAAGATAGTTGAGACAAGACATAAGGTAGATCGTCTCTTTGTGCTGGATCGCCTTCACTTTCCATATAATCCTACCGATGTCCCTTCCATCTCCTCCAACAAAAAGTCTGATACCAAGTTGAAGTAAAAAATGTTTCAGTAAAATTGTAGTGTTTTATATAAAATATACAAAGTGGAAACTTATTTATATAGGCTGTACAAGTTGACGAATCATAATTAACCTAATTTAGTATAAGACTAAGTGCAATAATAATATATATGCACAAAATCAATTTTAAATCATGGGTCATAATATACTCTAACTTTAACTAATAGCAACTAAATAAATTATATGTCAAGCAAATTGAAGAAGAAAGATAAAGAAAAATGATGATTGCAATACCAAATTTTAAAAATTATATATAATTAAATCATGTGTAATTAGCACAAAAATTTTATGAAACAAATTACAAAATTCACATCCTTCGTGAATTTTTTGGACTTCTTTCTCTAGATAAATCGAATCACATGCAACTTGGTCAATATTTTCAGTTTAGCCTAAACATAGAGTTGTTACTAAATATTAAAATGAAGGTTATAGAAATTAGAAATGTCCTGGGTGTTTTGGAAATAAAAATATTTATACAAAGAAACAAAAGGAGGACTTAATTAGATGGAATTACTCCATTAGATACTATTCATTAATGCTGTTTTTTTTTTCTTTTTCTTTCTTTCTTTCTTTCTTTTAGGTATCAGGACCAGTTTATGCACATTTTTGACTAATTATTTTACTGGTCCGTTCAAATACAAATATGCCAAAAATTTATGAATATTTTACTTATCACTGACCACAGGTCTCTTCTAAACAGATTCAAACTTAAAAAATTAATAAATACATATTATTGCTTACTAAATTAACTCTTTTGAGATTCAAGTATAGGTGAGAATTTTGCATTGGCTAATTATGCTCATGTAAGATAGACTACATACAACTGATCTAGATCTGGTGGAACAAACCAACCACGGATAGTGTGAGCTGAGTGGTTGGTACCTTAGACACCCACTAGTTTTAGTTCTGGAGAATATAAATCTTATCCTTCCAACCTCTTCTTGTACATTTCTTAGTGTTCTTCTTATCTTGTATTTTGTGTTATTTCTACTTTAACTAATATTTTCTTGATAAATTTCAAAGTTTATGTTTCTTCCTTAAAGATATTGACATCGCTCTGTTCTAATATACATATATCACTTATATCTTAATATGAGTTAATTACTGAATATTTTGTGTTTTACTACATTTATATATACTGTGAAAGGAATTGCTGCATATATATATTCCATTCAATATGGGGCTGCCAACTTATTCCATTTTCAACTACCAAGAGTTTGTTGCAGCCCAATAATCCTTAATTAATACTTTACTTTTCCTAGATGAATAAACAAATTCAACTTTGGTAGCCTAGTTAGCATGTGACAAGTAAAAGAAATTAAGCAACAAATAGCTAGCAGATACACCCCACTGCTTGAAACTCTTACTATATTTTAGCTAAAAATTGAAACATGATGTGATTAGGTGGCAGTTTTTCTCTTTCCTTCTATCACTTTGGCCTAACTAAATATTGAAGAGTAAAAGGAAGAGAGAAGGTGGAACTTAGGCATGGTACTCTATATGAATACAATGTTTTCGATTATTCATGCCTAAGGTGGCATTGCTTGCATAATTGAAATTGCAAAATCCATGTTAAGGACAACCTAATTAGCAATGCTCTTTTGTTAGTGCCAAGAGGATAAGATCAAATATATTGGGAGTTTAAGACCCTTATCCATTTAGCATTTGAAAGATCATATACCACTACGCGATAATACCAAATGAAAAATTGGAAAGGAAAGCAACCTTTCCTTCTTTTTTTTTTTTTTTTTTTCCTTCTTCAGGGAAGGTCATTCCTAACCCTGAGTTTACACCTTTTGAAAGGGAAAGGAAGAATAAAAGCTTGAAATTAGCCCCCACAATGTGCAATTTTGCCATGCTCATAATATATATAAATATGATTTGATTCTTATATATTGGTGGTGAACAAAGGAGAGGAAATCATGGATTTTTGATAGTGGACAAGGGCAACCAAGAAATAAGAATATATAGTGGCCCACCGTGACACCATCTAAGGGGTTAAAAATACTAGTGGGAATGTATGACTTCCTGTAATCCAATAAAAATTTTGGGTTAAAAGAGTCGGTCTTATTGTTAAGAAAATTTGTTTTATTTCATAATTAATTTCGAGTTTAAAATATGTTGAAGAAAATATAATAAGAGTAAATTTTCATAAATTTTATAATATTTGACATAAATAATAAGTTTTTTTTTTTATATTTTATCAATGGGATATATTAATTAGTTAAAGTAAGCGTAATATAAAATTATGTTGAGATAATATGTTGAATAAAAAAAAAATTATTATATCATAATATAAAATTTGAGTTCATTTGACTGATAATTTTGTTGGATAAGAATATCTTCCAAAAATAGAATCAACAAATCATGAACTTGGATATGGACATATGGTAGGTTTGTGATAAGTATTTTGATTCTTTTTTGTTATCAATTTGAACAGGTGGACTTTGTGTTTCTTTTTAATATAATGTTAACTAAAATTTTGATTTTACAATGATATAAAATAGTAATTTTAATTTAAAGATGAATGACTAATTCAAACTCTAACTTACTATTTTTATCATTTTATTTTTTATTCAGTTGAGTTAAGATATCACCGACAAGCAATAACTTAATTGACGTACAACATGCTAACTTATATATAACGCTCTCATTTATCTCTTATATATATTTGATTGAAGATGCATTTTTTAAATAAAATTCCTCCTTTTTAGTGCAATGTGTAACTTCATATTCTAATATATTCTAATGGAGACTATCACAAAGCATAGAAGATTATTCCATTGATGGCTTTTTCTCTCAAGAATTATTTTAAAAAAAGTCAGATACATTGCAGAGAAAAAAAAAAAAAAAAGAACTTGCATAATTTAAATCAAGATTTACATTTAGAGGGTTTGATCATCTTTGTTAAAATCAAGAGATTAATGCAATCAACTTACCTCTTGTAAAAAGTATTTAGTAATTTCATTGAAGAAACTGCAAAAGATATGTTTGAATTATTATTCTTCTGAATCATGACGATAAAAGAGGCTAAGTATGCTTGGAAACTTTTTAAAGTGCTGGTCAAAATTGACTGCCACTATGAAAAGAAAAAGGAATGAAGAAAACAAAAAAGTCAAGTCGGCAAACACTCACACGTTTTCCAAGTCAAAGGAATGTAATATGGTTACTTTAATGATGTAGTCATGCGGTATGGGTCCCAAACTCCCAACCATCATCTCATAATGATAAAAGAGGCTAGGTATAATTGTATTGTTGCGGTTGAAGCGAAATGGTATTTGAGTTCAAAATGTTTTCTATCTTTTAAGTCTCGAATTAGACCAAGACAGGAGATATCTATTAAAAAAAGAAAAAAAAAATCAGTATATATTGAATTTGTGGGTGATTCTCTATTCTTTTCCCCCTTGTTGAAATAGCAAGAGGTAAAAGGCATCCCAAAAGAAATTTCCAATTCTAAATTTGATTCTCTTTCACCAAAATAGAATAAACTTTTTTAATGCTAATTTCTTTTGTGACATAAATGATATATAGTTAGGTTGAAGGAATTAATTCTAAGATCTTCTATCTACCCATTAGTGGAAATAAGATTGTGTAATTAGACCATCAAAACCTTTGACAAGTGATGGTATCTTTTCAATTTTACTACTACAATCATATTATACATCTTATCTTCAAAAAGTAGGGATCTAAACTAGTTCTTTTTATGAAAGAAGAAGGAAATCACTTTTTATACTTTTAAGTCATTTAAACTTTTAACTTTCAAACTTTCCCATTCTATGGTTTATCTAGTATGGCCTTTTTTCATCTTTAAAGTATTAGTTTTGAGTCTCCTTGTATGCTTGTGGTATTTTGCCATGATTAATTATGAGAATGAAAACAATTCTGATAATAAAAATATAATTATTCTTATTCATATTCATATTTAAATCGATAAATCTATTTTATTAAGTTGTTTTAATATGTTAATTTTATTTTAGAATCTATAGAAGTGGGTTGATGATAACAATCGATTGAAAATTTTAACTTAAAAGCCGTTGTTATGAGCATTATACCAGATGGTATAGGTTACTTTACTACATGGTTTAGGGATTCGATTTATGCATTCATGTATATATATATATATATATATATCTAGAGTTTACCGTTGAAATTCTTTTGTTGATCCATTATTTTAATGAATGTCCATAAAATTTTTTATCTTAGGCACAAAAACACAATTTAAGACTTTACTAGAAACTCTCCAACATTCATTAATAATGATACCGAAATCTTATTCCATTTTAACCACTTACTGTTATTTCATCTCTTCGGAGTATTACACTTAACTATCACGTGCAACTCACATTAAATGTTGAGTTAAAAGAATACTCTCCTGTAAACAAATCCACAAATCCCAAATTAAAAAAGAATATTTTGTTAAAATACAAATATAAAATCACAGTGAACTTCATTGATTCCACTATTGTAAACTAATTGATAATATGATATATTCATAATTAATAGGTTTCCTTTGTAAATAGTCCCTTCTCATTTTAAGCACTTACTATATTTCCATATTATCTTTTGTTCTTGTATTTCCTTACCTTAGAAAGTAATACTAATAAAATATTTATGATAGTTGAAAAGTAGGAAGAGTGGAATATATTGATATTTGAAGGTCTTATTGACTTTCAAGACTAGTAATTGTTTGGGATTAAAATAAACAAGCGTGTACTCTGTCCACCCTTCAAATCTCAACAGCTATATGAATTCAACACCATGCACATGCTAGGAAAGAGTGATATCCAAACAAATAGACGCCTTAGTGAAGCTACAACTATATTAGCCAAAGGAATAGTGCACTCTGACAAACAGGACCTATAGTTTATAATCCATGAGATATCAATTACATTACATTCCCAATTTAAGAATGACCAAGGATTACACAGGAGAGGCCAGGAGGGTTGGGGGAAGGGGGGGAGCGTGGGGTGTAAGAAACCCAAAAAACAGAACAAAAAAGGAACCCACCTTCATCTACAGAAGTGTATGCAAATGGGGATTGAATTCATGAAATGCAATTTTTCTATTCAAGCTAAGTTCATATAGTTATGGAGCCCTACATTACGAAGGAAAAATGTAAGGAGTGATGATGAACAAACTGATGGGCAGAAACAAAGTCCCATAGACATTCATCTAGGACCAAGTTGATAGTTCAGATTGCCAAGTTATGATAACTCCAACTTTGTATTGGCAAAATTCTATGTACCTCAATGTATGTAACTATGAAAGAAAGTAAGTTTTCAGGGTTTGCTTCCTTCTCAATCAAAAATAGCCGTCTCCATCAAGAATGGTAAATGAGTTTTTTATGGTCAAATGGATCCAGCTACAGTATGCGGCAGCGGGTTATTGTTGGTGTTCCCACCAACTTCATATTTATGGAAGAACCTGGCAATGCTACAAGAACTCAGTCTTTCTGATTAAGCTAGCGTCTTCCATGAGCCCACTGCCGGTTATGGTTCCCAGGTTTTACATGAGGATGCCTGTGGCCCATGCCTTGCTTGGGGAGATCATGCAACTCCATAACCTGTATTGTTCGCTGCTTCTTGGCTGTTGATAAGATAAACAGTTTGCACTGTTATTAGTTAGTCAAGAACCAGGAAACTTGCAGGAATCAATTAAACAACACTACAAACTTTTTAGTAGAAATGACAAACCATTCTCAGCTTGCTGATAACGCTCCTGAAGCTTCCTCTTTGTAGCTTCAAGCTTCACCTGGACTGCAGCCTCATCCGAACACTTCAACTTCTAATTAAACATGAACCGGAGGTCAGTAAACTAAGAACTGAAAGCTACAAACATAATGCCCGAAAAGATTCATCCTTACATCTTGCTGCCCAGTTGGAAGCCTCCTTTGAATAGCACTCCTATCTGCTTTTTGCTGGATCTTGGACTCAGGTACTGGCCTTCCGCTCCATGCTAGGTTTTGGTGGTCTCCCAGGCCCAGAAGCAGCATTCACTGGTTTGTTTAGCTTCACAACTGCCTCCTGTTTCTTTACTTGTTGAATCTTGCTGTCTTTGGCAACAACGTTTGCCACATTGGATGTCTGCTGTTTCCTCTTTGTAATGCTATGACTATCTTGAGACAGCTTTCTACCATTTTCACGGTTCTTGATGAATTCCCCAACATTCCTAGGATCTGAAACAACATTGCCCGTTCATAATTATTAATCCAAGAAGTGGGGAATTCTAATAAAGAACCGAGTGGCAAAAGCTACGAAGGATAAGCATAAAAAACTTGCAAATTCAACTCACTTCCATCATCATCCATGCCATCGAAGAACTTTGCATCATAAAGATATGCATCATCCAGACAAGAAAAATTAAGTCAGTTTCAAAGTATCTTATCACAAATAAGATCACTTGCTGCAATAAACATAAAGCAAAGAGAGGAAAAAAGAAAAGGAAATACCCCCGAGAGCTCCATTGAAGTGGGTTGAGTTGCAAAGAAAGCTCCTTCATCCATAGGAGGTGATGGAAGCCCTTCCTCTTCTTCTTCTTCTTCTTCTCTATCAACAGCAGATGGATTCGTTGACTCTGGGGTAGCTTCAGTACCTACAAAAACGTTAATTAGCATGTTGTAAAGTGGAAAAAACAGGGAAAAAAAAAAATGTTTATTACTATCATATATAGGAAAACAAATTCGGACCTGCAATATTCGCTGTAGCATTGGCCCACTCGTCCACCATTTCTTTCCAGACACTGCAAATCATAAACTATGTTTAGAATGTATAGTTTATTCTTCACTGTGATTGAAAAAAACTGTATATATATTTAAACAGTAACACCTCCTAATCAGTTTGTTACCGATATAGATTAGATTAACCAACAATCATCTTGTAACTGGAAATAATGCAAAAGTCCCAGCACAGCCAGAATTGAGAAAAGTCATGCATCTACTTAAAAGAATTTGTATTCACAGGCTAAACTGATAAAACAAGTGAATGAACTCAAAGAAGCAAATAAAGGCGCCTTGCAAGTAAAAAAATAGAAGAAATAAAATGCAGCCTAAGACAAAAAGGAATTCCTTTGACACTAAGTTCCCTTCAATAGAAGAAGAAGCACATTGTTTAAGCTATGGTACTGAAGTCTCCAGGGAAAATGATTTCATACTCGATAAGAATCCTAGCAAGATTACGAATCTGCTTTGATCCATGCTTTCGGAGAGCATTGACAACCTTTCCAATCTCAGTTGCCTGGCAAAAAGAAACTATCAATTTAGTGACTTGTTGAAAAAGACACTCATAGAACAAAGACCATTAAATTGCTAAAATTTGTGGACAAATGACAACCTCATTGGATGACTGAAGGAGAATGAAACCATACCTTAAGAGTATCCACAGTCAGATCCATCAATTGAAGCCTTCTCAATGAGTCAAATAATACTGAATCAGACTGTTACAGCATTAATCAAAAAACCATGCATCAGAGACCATAGAACACAACATACCAAAGAAGTTATGCAAAGACCAATCGCATTAGCTCCCAAACAAATATTCTTCCAAGATTATCAATACCCACCTCAGAAAGACTAAGAGTTCAACAAGTATTCATCAGCAAAGTTCAGAACTTCCAATTGATTGTATACAAAGATCTAATCATTGAAGCAGAAGATAAAAATGATAATTGTACACCAATAAACAGACTACTTTGAATGAAAGTTGTGAGGCTATACCTCTTCTTCACGATTAAAGAGAACCTCTTTGATCCTCAAAACCTCCCCAAAAACCTGAGACTGTTCTTCAATCTCATCAGTCAATGCCTCGGCATCACCATAGCTGTAATTGCTAACTTGGTTCATGTTCATCTCTCCATGATCATCTCTGCTACTATTCACCTTGCTCTCTTTACTGGCACCTGACTCAAATTCTCCACCATCTCTATCACAACCACTCTTACAACCTCCATCTTCACCATCAGCAGGTACAGCCAACTCCACTCGGTTGCAACCCAAACACCGGTTCAATCTACACGAAAACAACATCTCTGCAATTCGATCTCTCCGCAATCTGAACTCTTTTGGACAATCAGAAGCGGCCACCATGATCGCACAATCAATTATATCAAATATATCGCAATTTGCACCCCTGAAATAATTTCTCCAATAGTCCAGCGACCCAGACTTCATCGCCATGGCACTGAAAACAGAAGCCCAGATCAAATTCCAGAAAAAGAAAGAGAAAAACAAAAATCAAAAAGTAGAATTCCAGAAACTACTCAGAAATCAAAAATCAAATTTCATGTGATTGTGGTAGTATAGCTCCTGACAATACCCAAAATTCAAAATAGATTATTACCTGAATTTTACGGTAACCCAGATACCAAGAATTAGACAAGTTTGGTATCCGTATATGGAATATCAATGCTCAAAAATTTTCAAACTTCTATAGGTTGGTACAAAAAAATTTGGCTGACGTTACTGGTAATCTTTGATGGGTAAATGGATACTACGTCAGAATAAACCCAAGGATATGATCATGGACCAGGAATAAGAAAACAGTAGAAAGCGTAGGTTTTATCAGATTCTTTGAGATGGCCTAAACCTCCCAGCAAATTTGTGGTATTCTCCAGAAAAAGAAAATAATAAATGAGGGTATTTAGGGAAAAATCAAGAACAAAACAAAAGAAGGGAGCTTCTATCCCTCTTCCTTTCTTTCACACAACTACAATACTAGGTGCTGCAAGAAGCCATGCGAATTTTTGTTTCTTCAAAACTTTTCCTTGAAACAAGAGAAACTGGTTTTGTACTGTTTGGTAAGAGTTTTTCTCATCCTTTTGGCTATGTTTAAGTTTAAGTTTTAAGTTTTGAGTTTGAGTTTTGAGTTTTGACTTTTGACTTTGATCAGGATTAGCACAGAATCAAATGGTTAGAAAGAGAAAGAAACGGAGAGGTAGAAAGGGCAAGAGCCAAGGTTTTTTTTTTTTTTTTTTGTTTAGCTAAAAAAAAAAGGGTTTGGCTTTTCTTTTTTATTAATTAAAAAAGTTGGAGCATAAAATGTAAAGTTTGGTATAATGAATGTGGTAGGATATATATATATTTTTTATTTTTAAGTTTAACATTTAGATAGTTATATTGAGATTAATTTATGTGTTTTAATTAAAATTAAAATAATTTGAGTAACTCAAGTTTCTATTCAAATTTGATTAAGAATTACTAGACTTGAATACGATTCAAAACTAAAAAAAAAAAAGAAAAGACTAAATTCAAGTCTAAATTCAGACTCGTTTAATTACTCAAATTGAGTAGCAAATTGTAAATAATGGTTCATGTTTGGTGAAAAAAAAATATAAATAATATTAATTATATTAGTTAAATAAATGGGTACATTTATTTATTACTTCTTTTTTATGTGTAATGGAATTTTATAGATGGGAGGAGGTGGGTGCAGTTGATGCATAACTTGAGAGACTGGTTGGATGGGAATGAGGATGAGATGCAACTGGATGGAGTTCCCAATGCTCGTAGGATCTCTTATTACATGATTGAATGGGAGTGGCTTGGCCACGTTTAGTATTGTTTCTTTTGTTAGCAAAAAATTAAAAATGGAAAGAAGAGTTCATACTCTATATTTAACTAAACATAATTTATTGCTAATTAAGAAATTAATCAAAAGCTTAAATACATCTCCAATACTTTTAAAAAGTTGCATCTTCAACCAGTGTAAACTATCGTTGTTTGTTATAAATTAAATACACCCAGAAATGATTATATTAAAATAAAAGTAATATAAATTTGTTTAACAAGTATATTTAGATACTTATTAAATTATAAGTATGATTTTTAGAACTTAGAATTTTTTAAAAATAACAATTTATGTATTAAATACTATTATTATAAATATTACAATTTTTTTTATTTATATAATTTTAACAAGTAACTTAAGAATACTTGCTAGAAAAATTTATAATATAAAATAAAAATAAAAATATATATTAATTTATTGAAGAAACAGTAAAATTTAAATTAACAAAAAAAAAAAAATTGTATATTGGAAAATGGAAAATTTATTGAATGATAATGAGAAGTTAGTACTAATTAGCATGTGTTTTTTCATTATGAAAAGTGGAGATTTATGATAAACGACACGTGCTGTAGACGAGAGTGACTAGATTACTATTTTGAATCAAACACGTTTTTATGGATAAATAAAAAGTCAAAAACACATGCTAGCAAGCTACCTGCCCTGTAAAATGTAATAGGTTACTACCACGAAGCTATCCAGTAAACAAATACACGTTTGCCACGTGTACGACACAAAATCTTATTTAGTCGTTCACTTGTTTCTTCATTTACAGACCAAAATGTTTAGAATGGACACGTAATATAACTCTTTCATATTAATTAAGATTTATAAACTTTTATTATAAATACCAATTATGGTGTGTCTGTAAAGTTTTTTTTTTTTTTTTTTTTAAACCAAATAAAAAATCTAATCCACTGATAAAAGAAAATGAGAAATTAAACTGCATATAAAAAAGAAAACCATATTAACTATTTTTTTAATAATAAATTTTGTGACGAAAATAAAATCTAAATTGAACAATTTAAAAGTTAAAACTGTAAAAGAAAATCTACATTAAACCGGCCGCAGCCTTAGTTTTTGAATTTTTTTTTTTTTAATGGTATTTTTAATTTAGATCTCTAGTAGATCTTAAAGTTTGTGATTCTCTTTTTTTATGAGATTTTGAAATTAATTTGTGTAGGACAATATATTATGATGAATTTTATTTATAAAGATGTAATTTTAAAAAAGCATTAAAAACATTTTTTAGGTATTTTTTAAAATCAAGCGATCATTAGATTAATAATTATCAGTCAAATTGTTGATTTTGTTTTGTATTATTAGATTTAGAATAGAAACTCTACAATGAATGTAGAGGTTGACTTTTGTATTAATAGAATGTTCTTTTGCTTCTAAAAAGAAAAAAAAGAAAAAAAAAATTAATGGTGATGTCTTTACAATTACAGTATTTAAAAAGAGGACAGTCCCCACATGGGGGTGGAGTGTAATTAGTCCCTCCTATTTAACATTGATTATCCTAATTCCTACTTGGCTATCTTCTTTCTGGCTTCCACATTTGAAGACGTTGCCCCTGCCTTTTGGGACTCATCAAGAGTCATAATACAACTATTGGAGAGTTGTTATGAAGATTCTCACAAATAATCTTTGCAATCTAAAGAGGCATTTGGTTTTTCACACCCTTATACGAATAAACATAATTTAACTAAGTCTTAAATTTTATATCAACCTGGAGTTAGCTATATGAACATTTGTTCTCTATTTAATAAGATTGATCTTATAAGATTAACTAATTTTACTTTGGCCATCAACATATCACAATCTTTATTCTTTACTTTAACTTGACTACCAGGATATGCCCCTAACAGAATTTAGTGGCATCAATAAATCTAGGATACATAATAGTTTTTTTTATCTATATGTAGAACCTTCAAGCAGATTTCTAATACATGCTCTAACTGTAAAATAATAATAATAATTCAAAAATAAAGGATCTCCATCATTTCATTAATTCTAATAATAGCAATTCATATAAAAGTTGAATATAGAATAATAATATGGAAAACTCCCACTGTGTACAAAAGGAAACTTCAATTAGGTCTTAAATATGCAGTACTATTGAGAATGTAAAAACTGTAAAGGATATGTAGTCATCAATGGTAATCACATCAAGTCGAATTGTAGTAACAAAACTTCAATTTCTGGTTTCAATATCTACAGAAATGATTCAGAAAGCACATAATCAATATCCATTAATATTTACAACATCAAGGCAGTTAGCCCTATTACCCGTTTTAGTTTTTGCTTCTTGTGTTTTCGTTTCTATGAATGACTAAGCCCTCCCTTGGAAAGATCATGCCAATCCATTAACTTCGTCCGTCTCTTTCTAGCTGATTAAATTGAGAAACAACTACACTTAGTGATCATAATCAAGATGTACCACCCTAGAAAAGTTGAAACAAATAAGACATTTAGTTGCTAAAAGATGTAAAAGTCAATTTACCATTCTCAGATGTTTCGTAATCTTCATGCAGTTTCCTTTTTGTGTTTTCAAATTTTTTTTCCATTGCAACATCACCTAATAGCTCGCTCTGCTATCAAAACAAAGACATGGGTCAGATGGAAATTGAAGCTTCAAGTTGGAAACTTTAAAACGTAATTGTAACACTTTCACCACCTACGTCCTTATGAAGATCCAACTTCAGGTTTGTACTCTTTTGGTGTTTGACTACATGATGTCTCCTGCTTTACCGAATCTTATCTTCTTTATAGATACTTTGCACATCTGCATTCCACAACCAAATGAAAGTTAATTTCTAGTAAAACTTAATTCAACAAGAAAATAAACAAACAAATGAAGAATCTAATTTTAAAGATACTGTAAGAACTCCTTTGACTCACTTCCTTCTTCATCGATGCCATCGAAGAACTTCACCTGATATGGTGAAAGGAAATCACCAACCCCATCAATAAAAAGGGTAGATTAAATAGTCCGCAGCCATACAATGCAAGCCAGTTACCAACATCAAATGCCAGTGAAAAAGTATATATCTATCTATCTATATATATATATATATACCTCAGACAACTCCATTGGTGTTTGAGGGGGAAGGAGAGCTCCTTCATCCATTGGAGTAGGCAGCCCCACTTCATCACATACAGCATGACCGTTATTTGTAGCACCTTCTGCATAAAAAATGTGTGTTAATAACTCTGGTGTTGAATTTCAGTCAGAAATTTATGCACTGTTCAAGTAAACTCCTAGTCTTTTTACCTTTAATAATAGCTGCCGCTGCATTAAGCCAGTCCTCCATCACCATGTTCCAACCACTGCAATAAGCATACTATTATGCAAGAGATATATCTTACCAATCAAGAGCACAACGAAAATAGCAAAATAGACCAAGGTAGCACATTTTGCAAGGGTATGAGCCTAGCAGAGTAGCAGTTAACCATACAGTCACAGATACTGGCTATTTAGATACCTGATGATCCTGATATATTACTCCAGTACGAAAGTAATTAAGAATGTACTTATGTTGACTGTGAGACGGGTGTATGTTTATTCTACTTTCAGAGTTGAGCTCTTTGCACATTCAAATTATGAATTGATGTCATATTCTTAAGTATCAGTCTTTCATACTAGAAGTTAATCATAGCCTCTTTACTTATTACACATTATTTATAATTGATTACAATTAATTGTTTCTGCATTATTTACAAACAAAATGCATATGCCAATATGGAAATCAATATTTTTACTATATAACAAGATTAAACTCCATGTGTCGCAACTCGCAACTGTTCAATCTTCTGCTTCTATATATTCTTAGAATGCTAATCAAATGAACCAAGCCACTAAAAAACCCTAGGAGAATGGTCAACCCAATAAAATGGTGCTCAAAGATATGTTATGCATGATGAGATAAAAACAGGTTCCTGGTTGACTCATATATGGTACATGGAAATAAATATACACCATTCATACAATGAGGACTTCTGACCGTCATGTATCACAAAAACCACTTTTGGCTAGCTGAGAAAGGGCTCTTCGCTCCTTACAGCGAACGTTATTATGCTACTCAGCATGTATTGAATTTGTCACCTATACAATTTTTATTTTATGCATATCAGGAGCACTCACAGCTAGAATTGTTTTCTCAACCATGTACTGGAAATTGTCAGTAGAACAAGAGAGAGAGGTAATAGATTTAGAAGAGAGAAGTTTGAATAGGAAAATGGAAAACAGTTGTATCAACTGAATGTACGAACTCCAAACTCCAAAGAAGAAGTTCTTTCGTTGAATATAGGTGACGATCTTTATTTTTAGTGTCAAAACATTTGATCAAGTTCCCTTCCTTTCCACCCCACAAAAAAAATAAAAAAAAAATAAAAAGAGAAAAAAAAGGAAAAGGGAAACTAAAGGAATTTCACAGGGGACAAAGATATTTAAGACATTTTCTGTATAACCCCTCCCCTGCCACAAAAGAAGAAAGGAAAGTAAGATCTTCTTAGGTTTTTGTTATGTACTTCGTGCATATTTGTGTATCTTATTCTTAAGAGCATGTACCATAGTAAATTTCAAGCACAGGATATATGCCTCATTCTAGTTAGATACCCGCAATATGTGACCTTCCAACCTGCAGCACTATATTTCACTTTAACCTAAATCTATTGCCTGCTTACTACAAATCATGGCAGAATGCTGAGACCTTAGATCACTTTCCCAAATAGTATTGAGCTATGCAAGCGACGTAATTTATTGAGCTCATGTGATCTCACTTATGTATTGATGTGCCAAAGAATTCAATTACAAAAGGGACATGAATGAAATCTTATAGGAAATTGATAGGTTTGTTATATAAAAACAACAATTATGTGAGTTGAATGTTCTGGTAAATTTGCTTTGGTAAATGTATAAACAAATTTTATTCCATTAGAGACAACCAGAATAGTCCGTATTAATATGCTTCTAAAGATATAGGTCATAGGATACCATCTTTGTTTAAAAATATGGGAGGTTAACGAATTTAATATAAAATTTGCTAGCCAGGGAACCAGATCCGTACTCTAGAAGTATCTTTGCCAACTGACTTATCTTCTTTGACCAGTGGTTCTGAAGTGGATTTACTGCTTTTCCTATTTGTGTAGCCTGAAGAACAAAAACTCAATGAGCAATCCACAAAATCTAATGAATGGACAGGGGATAATAGAAGCTTCATGCAAATGTAGTTATTTGTAAATGAAATCATTTGAAGAAAGAAATGGAGGCATTCTCATAATATGATACTAGAAAGCTGAGATGATGACATCTTCCTAAATTCTGAATCCAAAAAGCATGTGAAGCAGCAAAGAACTAAACTCCCCATGGTATAAGGAAATAAAGCAGACTAGATTTTACTATAGTTCTGTTTCATTTGAATGGGATAAACAAAAGCATATACTGACTAAAGCTCTGTCTGCACAGACAAAATTCATGAACAAAAAGTATAGTATTTTTTTTTGAGGATGGATATCTTGATGACTACTAATTCTCCTGGTGTAAGTGCAGAGTGGAACCAATGAGAATTAACAATGTTGCATGTACAAATTTGATGCGATTATTTTCTTGTATAACAAAGCTGTTAACAGAAATAGTCACACATGGAGAAAGTTTAGCTGTAGAAAAACACGTAAATAATAAGTAGGCCCACAAATTTGATTTGAGAGCTATAAAAGAAAGCCTATAAGGTTATCTCCTTTATATACTAAGAAGAAATGAAAACCACAAAGTAAGTATGTACCTCGAAAACGGAGCAAGGGAAATGTAATAAACTTTTAGTTTAATTGCACAAAGCAAGTTAGATGTTAAGATATATTAATTGCTTCATAGAAACTGGAAAGCCAGCTTTACAATGAACTAGCTGCAGAAGAATTCATGCTTTTCTCTATGTACATATAAAACAACATTCATAATTTACTTTGTAGCTGATATTACCTGCAGAACATTGACTGGGAGATTCATCAACTGCAGCCTCCTTAATGAGTCAAATAATGCTGTCTCAGTCTATCAAAACAATCCAAATCACAACCAATTATGAAGCATATAAAAGAATACAATGACAATTGAAATAGAACACTGTGACTGATAGAGGTACATCACAAGTGTGTGATCTATCTGCCTTTGTTTTTCCCCTCGGCATCCAAGTATATCAACTCATCCTATTACATACCATAAAAATGAATTTTAATTGAAGCAAAAAGTGAGACTAACCTCCTCTTGACGATTATAAAGTATCTTCATAATTCTCGAAACCTCACGAATAGACTCATTTAGTTCATCAATATCATCTGTCAATGCCTCAGCTTCTTTATAGCTGTATTTGCTCTTTTGGGTCATACTAATCTCAACATTAATGTCCCTACGGCTATCAACCTTAGTCCCCCTTCCATCAGCAACCCGTAGACTACCAGCATTGCCTATAAACCCATTCTTAGCACATCCATTTTTATTTTTTGCAGCATTGGTCTCTTGAGGAACTGCTAACTCGTTGTGTTCATGGATGCAACAACAACCATTTAATTGGCACGAGTATAATTTTTTAACAATCTGAGGCCTGCGGAGCTTTAACTCCTTTGGGTGATCTAACGCAGCCACTCTTATTGCATGGTCAATAATCTCAAATATACTTGAATTTTCATTTTGGAAATAATTTTTCCACTGATCAAGACTTTTGGGTTTCATGGTTATAAACTTAAATAATGGGGCTTAAGATAAAATAAAAATCTATCACCGAGAGCACTGTATCTAAAAAAAAAACTGACGAAGATCAAAACAAAGAATAAAACCCTTTACAGTTTTCAATTGATTCTCCCAATCCCAGCTAAAAAATGCAGTTGGGTACTGTGAATTTTATACAAAGATATAATTCTCTTAGCAGTAAAGAAGTATCAAACAGTGGGTTTAGGACTAAGACCACTGATGTATCACCATGAAAATGAAACAAATGAGGTTTCCACCTTTTTCTCCTTCTTGGAGTTAATCTTTCTGCGTTTAATTGGAGGATTAAAACGTGCTTCTCAGATCTACCTGAGAACCCAGAATTGTACAAAAGAACAGATAATCTGGGAAATGAAAAGGGGACAAAGCAGAGGTACAACTCCTTTTCTGTTTTGGAATGGATTTAGGAAATAGAAGACAATAAGTGAGGTCAAATGATAACAAAAATCCCAAAGAAATTGAAAGAAAAATCCAAAGGTTGGTACAGCATCTTGTGGGTTATGCTCCAAAAGCCTGTTTTGGTATGCAAGAGTGGCTTTGCTTCTGCCATCAAGTAATTCCTACTTTTCCCAGACTAAGGAAATACAACTAAGAATGTCTGACGATTATGAAGGGAAAAAAATTGAAAGCTAAAAATTCAAAAGCTGACTCCCTCCATCGAATGGATTCTCATTTAATGCTGATGCTCATTTGGGTGGTTTCCCCCAGTCCCTCTGCCAGCAAATGCACAGAACAATTTTTGCAGCCAACTTTCCTAAACAATTTGTGCAGCCAAATTATCATTTAATGGAAATTTATGTTTTTTTTCTTTTTGGATAAGCGAAGTAGCGAACTTCTAAGGAAAGTAGGAAATCATTCCTCTCCAAGATGACATTACTGAAAAAATTTTAAGACCCCAATTGTGAGTTCTAGTCTATAACATCAAAATAGAAACCAAATTTTGAATATAACCTTGTTGATAACTTTTCATACAATTTATTGGTAACAACTGACAAGTGTTTTTCATTAGCTATTTTATTATTTATGTTTTTTTCTTTCTCAATCCTATCCTTAACAGCTGATATGAAATACATGGGTGCAAATGTATCTTTATGGAAGGATTGAGCAAAATTAGTAGTTTGCTAGCTCCATACTCTCCAATTTTACAGTTCAAAAATATAATATATCAAATAGTTGAGAAGCAAAAAAAATAAAAAAAATGTGATCTTTATCCATCAATTTTTTTCTTTCTTTTGGTGGGATTTTTTTGTGTATGAATTAATTTTCGTCCATGAGTCCATTAAACAAACTTGGCCCAATTTTACTTTTTTAAGCCTTTAGAATTAGAATTTTTATTTTTAAGAACTAAGAAATCAATTTCATTCAATAGAAAATTCACGCTGGAGGTGGTCCTCAGTGTCTAACTAACTCATGCATGGTAATATAACTCTATTTGGACATCTTTACTTTTTATATATTTGTTTAAGGGCAAAACTGAATGCATGAAGCAGTAAATCCTCTAGTTCGATACAAAATCTATGTCTTATTTTGTTAGAGGATGGTCATACGCATAATAAAAATGATTTTCGCGCTTAACCTTACTTTTCATCTTATTCAATAATAATTGATTAAACTTGTATTACGTATTTCTATTTGTACTAGTTGTATGTAAAAAATTACAACTAATTTTTATAATACAATAATGAAAACGTTGTACGAGATAATCAAGTATAGTTAACATAAGTTTATTTTCGGTTAGAAAAGAAAAGAAATAAAACAATTATGAGTAAACCTAAGAACACTTCTCCATGTTTACCTTCCCTCTGGTCCTTGTAACGTTGGTTTTGCTCTTAATTACTTTGTACACAAAATTCTTTTTTATGTACATCCTTCTCACAAATGAAACCCGATCAGTTATGGAGAACTTAGCTTTGCATAAAAAAAAAAAATACCGTTATTCTTTTGTGTGCTATTTGTGGTGATAGAAAACGATGAACATATCCGTAAAGGAAAAAAAATATAAAAAAATCTACCATGTCAAGCAATCTTCTCTTGCACATCCACTTTCTCCTTCAGGAAACGCCCTTTTTCTGTATGCAAGTGTGAAGGGCTTCCACTTAGAAACACGATATTATAAATCTAGAGAGAAGAATGCTCAACAAAAATAGTCAAGGATTGCTAGCAAAGCAAATGAATATTCTGGTCCACCAAATTCTGATCCATTTTTGCTGCTTAGAACTTCCAAAATTCTATAACCCGTATGCAGTGTTCATAAGGCATACTAGATATTTCAAAACAAACGGAATATTGTAACCCAAAGAAAATTGTAAGGCAAGGCACATAAAAGCTCCACATAAAGAAGTAGGACTCGCAAAATATTTACACACATGTACAAACATATGTAACATGCATGCATTTACATCTATACAATCTTACAGTGAAGAATTCATAAGGACATGAGCACACGGAGATCATCTCTGCCAATCTCCTTTCTATCCTTTCCGGTCCTTCTTCCTAATGCTTCCCTTGCAAGCTTCTTCTTCTTCTCCTGCAACTCTAATATCCTCTCTTCAATACTGTTCTGAGCAATTAACCTAATAATCTTCACATCCTCTTTCTGTCCGATACGGTGGACACGGTCCATTGCCTGTTCCTCAATGGCTGGATTCCACCATGGCTCAAATAAGTAGACTCTAGAGGCAGCTGCAAGATTTATGCCTGCACCAGATGCCTTAAGACTTGCAAGCAAAATTGTAGGTCCAACTGGTTCCGGTGTTCCAAATTCTTCAATGACTTGAGCCCTTCTCTTGGCATTCATTGATCCATCTATGCGCAAAATCTTGAAACCAGCTTCTTTCAGTGGCTCTTCCAGTAACAATAACATCTTCCGAAATTGTGAAAATACTACTGATTTTGTAGATGGGTGTTGGTCCCTCGATGCTACAAGAAGTTTCAAGAGAGCTGAAACTTTGGAAGATGAGTTTTTTCTTGATGAGGCAGCAACATCCTCGGAGGATTCAGGAGGGGCTGTGAACAGGTCAGACTCTGAAAGAGGATGACGACAAAGCGGACAACAGGGTTTACTGCGGTTTAAAGTTTTCAGGATACAGGCTCGGCAAAAAATGTGAGCACAGCATGTGATTATAATATCAGTTGGTGGAGAAATGCAAATTGGACAGTCAAAATCCTCACCATCTTGCAGCACCTCAATTAACTTCTTCAGCAATTCAGGGTTATTCGATACATCTGCTTACAATCAAATCATCAATACAACACAAATACAATTCCTATAATCTCTGACACAAATCTTAGCTCGCTTTAAGAGCAAAGCATACTTTGTAGTTAGCCTTTTGAGCAACCAAAGAATACAATCCGACACATTTTTTGTCATCACTGAGAATCTAGACATGGAATTCATTAATTCCAGGCATATATACTTGCCTGAGTCTTCAGTCAATATATATTTACAGAGACATGTTTTGCATAAAAATATCCTTCCTATATGTTGAAATTGCCAAATTGTTAGAAGCAATGAACATGATACCGCCCGGCACACACACCATAAATGAAAAGGCAATACAATGACACAACTGAACTTTTCTAGCATGCTGCATCATTAACATTTAAATATGTTATAAAAAGAAGGTTTGCAAGTGGTCCCCTAAATTATATTTCACCAATCTGTCCTCCAAAATTTTAATTTGGAACAATTTGATCCATCTATAACTGCCTTTCAATTTATGGATAAATTTGCAGAGCTGGCCAACTCTTTGGCTTTGCCAACTTGGACAGAATGCTCATATCACATGATTTTCCTACCTCGTCCTTCTCCAATTGGAGACTTGTCACTATAAAAGAAACCAATGACTTTCCCTTTCAAAGGAAAACATATGCAGAAAATTGAAAATTTTATATTGATCAGTCTTGCCACTGCTCCCATACAAATCGAATTATGCCTCCTTGCACATTTTCTCTTGTTAGTACATTATATAATGGCAAAAATAATCACATAGAAGTTTCAAACACCTAACCCCAACCCAGTTCCTAAAAGGAAAAACAAGCAAAGCCCTTGTTCATAAACCGAACACCCACATGACATATTCTCCCCTATCCAATGCCATCCAAGCAAGAGGAGGTATGAGTTCTATTCTTTCTCGCAAATGCCAATTGCCAATCATGGACTTCATCTAGGCTCTTGTTGGCCTGGGGGACATTGCTTGGTGGTGTGAAAGAAATTTGTTTGGTAGGGAGGTGTTGTTTAATTGGGCTGCCCAGGAGCTTGCAAATTCTTGTTTGGGGCAGAGACCCTTGAAACCTCGATGGTGGAAGATGACAATGCATAGGATTTGGCAACTTCACTTCCCGGAAACCACCACAAACATGTATGTCCCTCAAGGTCCACTACCTTCTACATGCACTACAGGAGTAACGAAACTGAGAAAGGCTATAATTATTGTTACTAGCAGAACATGGTGTAGAGAGACTGACAGCTCATCAAATTTTGTCTATAAGACAAACAATAGTTATAGACTGGATCAAATTGGACCAATTTGAATTTTTGAGGGACAGCATTGATGAAATTGAAATGAGGGAAACAAATCCAAACTTTTTAATATTTAAAGGGGACAAAAACGGGATTATGTCTAAAAAGATTAACATTGGATAAATACTCCCTTTGAATCATAAAATTTCTTCCTTCATTGCCTTCCATACAATAATAAACACCACTTCAACTCATACCAAGTCACAACTCAATAGGGAATAATATATTGTTCAAGCCTCACTTTTAGAATCCCAAACAAATGTTAGCCTGTTCAATAGATTTTGGACTCCTTGACATTTTAGACAATTCTGCAACATTTCTGTGAGTAAATAAATAAGAAAATAGTTTGTGACTTGTGGTTTAAGGAGATTATAATATTTTAAACACCTTAACATCCAAGATGCATGTTAGGATAATTCAAATAGCTAGCAATATAAGTTTCGTAGTTCTCATCAACATAGATGAAGATACCATCAAATACAGCCAATGACATAGCTCCTGGAGACATCAATCTTCCCAATTATACCTATATCAATAATCTGTTACCTATGCCCTAATATTTTTTAAGTTTTCATTAGAAAGGGAAAATTTATGTTTCTTATTAGATTTTATTAACAATATACCAAAGCAACATAAATCCACTGCCTTAAGCTATTACAGAAATGCAAGGAGGGGGAAGCCTCAGGACTCATGATGAACTAAGATGAAGAAATCAAATTAATCTCTAATTATCTTAACAAATTATTAACAGAAGGCAATTGCAAATGATAGAACTATCAACCAAAATAAATAGATGAACAGTTATGTACTATACGCAATATATAAAAAAAAAAAAAAAAGGAGTAAAAGATAATAATGCATCAATACCTTCAATACTGTTTGAAGGGAGTAGTGATTTGAGATCGGATGGGCACAGGGTCAAATCCGTACAGATTTGACGAAGTCGTAAAATTATACTCAGTACAGTAGAATAGTTGCGGGTTAGACTCCCATTGTCAATATAACTCCGCACTATGCTCTTTGCTTCTCCTTCCATCTGATCATACAGTTCACGTTCTTCTCTTGAAAGCTCAACATAACATGTCTCAATAGTTTTAGATGGCAATCCTATCAGTCCCTTGTCTTTTGTTCTCCGCAAAGAAATTGTTGCCATTAAAACCTGAAGCCACATATAAGTAGCATCCCGAGCAACATGAATAAGAAAAAATGCATGAGATAAATAGCTAGAGAAAACAATAAGGCAGAAATAGGGCTCAATTGAGTAAATCGTCTAGGAAATGAAAATTCAATCTTAAAGCAAGCTACATTGTCATGCAGTGTTTTGATTACACAAAAAGTATAAAGAAGGGGTAGCCAGCCAGCCACTCAATACATGTTTACAACAAACTGCATGTATTTCTCACCACTATCTAAGAGTTAAATCACAAACGCAATACTGCATGCAATCCACAATACTGTTTCCCATCTCTTGACTACTTTTACATTAAACAGGAAAAGAAAAACATCCGAAAACATGAACATACTAGTAAGTTTGAGATCATTTATTGGTCTCCAATACTGATATAGACTTCAATAGAAGTTGGAGATTAGTAAAATCTAAAATCAGAACAGCTGGGATTACTTAACCATAAACAGAAAAAGCTGAATTATAAGATCCTAGGAGCATTATTCGCTAGAACATAATGGAAAAAAGGGAATGTCAGAGGCATTGGGTTGGTCTCTGGTTATGGAAATTGAACTTTAGATTTATGACTTCTCTGGATCTAGAAAAAAAAAAAATGGAAATTGAGAAGTTTCCTGAATTAGAGGATCCCATTTTCACTTCCAAAACCAAATTCTTTCATACTTTTTGTGGTCCAAATTTAGCATGATGATTTTAGCTAAAGAGCTCAAAGATTTCAAGAATAGAGAATAAGCACTTTACAAGCCTGCAAGATTCACTATTTCACAGTTTCTTCAGATAGCAAAAATGGAAGGGATTTAAATGGAATGAAAAAATAAAGAGATGGAGTGATCCCTTCTTCAGATATAATAAGGAGGGAAGGAAAGAAGCCGAGGGAACAATGCCTACCCTTGGTAACGAATTGTATGATTCAGTTCATTCTTTAAAAATGGTAAAAAGTAATAAATAAACATGCTAAGAACAAAACAGATTGGAAAATAATTTATCTTGGCACATAATAACAATGGAATGATACTCCATCAGGTCATAAGAACAAAATATAATTTCACTAATCATACAATTTGTATCGTGAATCCTACGAGCTACGATTATGACAACTATGCTCAAAACTTTCTTTCCGGCCAAATATGGATGGTAAGCTAATGAAATGGAACCAGCTTTAATGAATTCTTTTTTGCAATGCTAACATAGTTCTGGACATAAAATAGGAAATCAATAATGTCCTTCATTGTAAACTAAGTGTGCATGCCTCTTCTTTTTCTGGCATATTCCTGCCTCTTCAACTTCTTTGCTTCAGCTCTCCACCTTTTTCTTTAACTGGTTTGTTGTTATCATTATTAGTAGGTATTCACAACTCTTCTCTTCCCCATTGCATTTTATTTGTTCACCTTAAACCCTGAGAAGCTATGAATACAAGGTTGTGGTTTGATGGTAATTTGTGAGACAGCTACATAATTATTATTTAAAATTCTTCTTTCCAGTTCTTTGTTCCTTTTTGGGAAAATAAGGATTCATTAGTGGCAAAAGTGTGTATAGACTTTATTCCTTTGCATTCCAAAACAAGTTAAATCCGAATTCTTTACTGGAAGAAACATTCTATTCTATTCTCTTTCCGTTATTGAAACTGGTAATGTTAGCATTGCTTTTATATAGTATAAAAAGATTAAGAATCAAAGAAAAAATATTTTAATGTTAGCATTATTTATAGTGAATAAAGATAGAGAATCAAAATTAGTTTACCTGGAGACGTGAGAGCCCCTTCTGGTTCCCCTGGGCAAGAGGGCGCTGTACCAAGCTTTGCCAGTAACTCTTAATTGAAAATGGCTCGAACCGCAAAAATGCCATCAAAGAGAAAAGATCAAATGAACCATTCTGAATGGGTGTCCCTGTAACAACCCACCTCCGCTTAGCCTTCAGATTTGTGACAGCCCGACTTTGTTGAGCATTCACATTCTTAATGATGTGTGCCTCATCTAGAATAACTCTCCACCACTCTAACTTCTTCACAGGGGAATCTTGCCACGGTTCTTCAGTAGCCAGAGTACTATATGTTGTTAACACTATATCATACTTTTTAAGTTACCTCAGCATTCTTAGTCCTTTCCCCATAATACATGTACATCTTCAACTTGCCTGGCTTAGTATGCTCTTCAAGCTGCCCTATCCATGTTGCAAATACAGAAGGGGGGCACACAACTAACGTTGTCTTTGTCCCCATATCATTAGAAAAACTATCAACCACACAAACAGATTTTCCTTTAACACTAAGAGCACCGTCAGTTTTAGGCTTCTTTCGCGAACCATTATCCTTTTTACTCATTCTTCCCCTCTTACCCTTCCTACCAGCCAAGACAGACATCTCCTCATCCTTCTTATCCCTTTCAACTGATTTCTCTACATCTACACTACCACTGGCAGCAGAAAAAGGCAAAGGACTATCACACTTATCAAAAGCTAGCAGGGAAAGGAGAGTTAAGGTTTTACCTAACCCCATATCATCTGCAAAAATGCCACCTCGTAAAGGCTCCGGTCGGTTATCTGTGTGATAGTTAGTCAACACATTCATATAAAGCCCATCTTTCTCTTCCCAAAATGGAGGCAATTCATCAGAATTCTCCCTATGAAGTAACCAACCCAACCCTTCTTTTTGATGCACAAAAAGCTCCGATTTAATTACATCTTTTGGGGGATCAACCTGTTCCAATGCACAGTTTTTGCTCACATTCTTATCAACTAACTTGAAAATCTCATCCACACTCTTCATTTTCTTATCATTCTTCTTTTCCTTCACAATCACGGCCTCGGATAACGTAAACGATGCATCAGTATCCGAAATTAACTGCAACCCACCTTCTGCAATCGCTGTTTTCACAGTCAGAAACGCCTCAAGTCGCGCAAAAATGTGAATTTGACAAGGTATCTTAAACCGGTTTCCAGCAGCACGAGTATTGGGTACAATTCCTTCAATAGCAATTAATTCAGAGTCTATCATCGGCGACAATACGGCAGCCACAGATCGCTCGATATGACCAACCTGAACAGTCCTAGTGTTCAGCACCTTTATGGCGTTCTCGTCGTACGGGTTTTGGGGTTCACGAACCAGACCCACCATTTCCCGGCCACTGATTTTTCCCCTGTAGTACTGGACTCCGACAACGTTGGCGATGACGAAGCCAACCATGTAAGTTTCGGACGAAGAGAACACTGACTGAGAGCCTTTTGAAAAATTGTCTTCTGGGTCGATGAGTTGTTCCGAATCCAGAACATCTTGAAAAAAGTTCAAGAGATAAGCGTTGTGACCTGGGTCTTCCTCCATGACGAGTCGTATAAAAAGGCAATGGAAATTGAAAGGTGGTTGTGTTTTGAATGGAAACAAATGGAGGCGGGTTTGAATAGAAGAGCAAAGAGTACACCGACTGACTCTGTATTACTGACTGAGCTAGGCGTCGGAGGTTATAGTTTACACCGACTCATTCGAATTTCGAACAGACATTCCTTTAGAGAGGGAGTGTACGAATACTTACTACTACAAAGAAATGGAACTTTCTGAACTTTTTGGAAAAGTGCTTTTTGTAGAAAAGAAAAAGGCCAGATTTCGTTGCATTTGGGCCTGTTGGGCATGTTTGAGTAATCTGGCCGTTACCATTTTCGACAGTAAATAAGAAGTAAGTCCGATATCATTCATTGCATAATTGATTTATGCACCTTGTTTGTAAGAGGAAACCCATATCCACCACCACCACGTTCTGCTTCATCTTCTGGTCTCTACCCTTTTTTTTTTTTTTTTAAAATGATATCTTGCTTGATTTGGAGGAGCACTAACCCTATAGTAGAAAATAGTGTCCATTGATAATGAATCAGATTGGATCAAATCGAATCACGTAGCCCCTGATCCAACCATCATTTTTTAATTATTAGATTTGACTGACAAATTCAAACTGGCTTGACCTAATTTTAAGTTGTGTTTTTAAAAAAATAATAACATTTTACTACTTGCTGTATAAATGCAAATTGACTGTGGATTTAAACAAATTAAATAATTAGTTTAAAACTTTGTAAAGATGTGTGTTTGGCCAAATCTCGAGTGCTTAATCTTCAACTTGTTATGTTGTCATTAATAATATATGTTAAAATATAAACTATACAACTTATTTTTAAATCACATAATCAAATAATTAAATTAAATGAAGAAATCACATAGCGGGTCAGTAGGCATTGATGGATAAGAAATTTTGTATTTTCAATCTCAGTAATCTCATTGAATATTCTTAAATTATTCATAATTTATTATGTTCTATACAACCTATCTAATTATTCATAATTGTAGAAATATATATAAATATATAATTTGTAAATTCTAATAAATTAATATAAATAAATTTGATAGGTTGTCATATAGGAAATTAAATAATGCTATTTGTATTTCTAAAAATAAAATAATGTCTAATTATTTGTTGTGCCAACATTAATAGATTCCTAAAAAAAAAATTAAAATAAATTAAACATACATTCAAAAATTGTTATAACTCGATATCGTAAAGTTCAAGTTTTAGATATAATGTATAAATTTTAGTAATAAAAGAATAAATATATAAAAATATAATTAGACGTATTATAACCTAATATCTTATTATACGTTTTAAAATACCTTTATTTGACTTTGACTTACTTTAGTGATTTTGCCTTTTTTTTTCTTTTTCTTTTTAATTCTTTTTTCTTTCCTTTCCTTTACTTCTCCTCTAGCTTTGTTCTTGTTATTTTCTCTACCTACTGATTTAATGTATGTCCTGTTTCTTTTTGTCTTAGCCGTGGAAAATGCTAGAAATTTCATGTGTGGGCTGCCATTAATTGTATAGTTTTGTTTTAATAATAAAACGGGCTTAAGGTTTGGTCCATTTGAGACATGCTGGTAAAAACTCATATAGTTTATGTGATCATTTGGGATAGGGCTTAAGCACACTTTTTATCTGATTAGATGTGGATTGGCAGTAAGTATGGGCTAAGTGACTTTAGGAGTCTTTAATGGGATGACTCTTAGGGTTTTATCTGACATGAAATAGCTAGGTCTCATCTCCTCTCTATATATATGTATCTTGTCCCATTGAAAGCTTGCCATAAGAAAATACAAAGAGTACGGAAAGAAAAACATGGCTGTGTGAGCAATTACTGAGGCGTGCTTGGCTGAGATTCCAGATATCCACTGCTATGGCTCAATCATGTATGCAAACCTTATTATTAATGTGTTCTAAATTCATGTATGAGATCTTGTATAATTATAACAGAAAAACTCTAGAGCAGTCGAGTGAATTTCTTTCCTCTTATAGCCAAAGTCTTTCGTCTTTGTTCTTGCTTTTATCAAACCTTGTTGGTCATTCATGGACTACTAACTGAGTAACCCTCAAATAGCATTAATAGCCGTGAACTTGGCTGCCTGTTTTGGCATTGCAGCCACCTTTGTGTGGGTCTCCTTCACATTTTTCCTTCTCAAGCTGTGGAGACTTGATTGGGAGACTTCAAGTTGCTATCAAGTTCAGCTTCTACTAGCAGCAGCAACTTCTTTGCAGCTGCCCTGTTATGCTCGTTTGATTCTTGGTTGTGGATATTTGCTTAGTTTAATTGCTTTAAAATTGAAGGAATTCTTGTTAGATGTTGTTATGGGTGAATGATTAAATAAATTAAATTATGAATTATGAATAAAGAATATGAGAAGTGAGGGGTTAAAGGAATAATTGGAAAAAGGAAATATGTAAAAATTAGTTGTGTTTATGTTGAAAGTGGATAACTCCTTGTAATGAATTTTAGTTAATTAGTTTAACTTAAAATTTAATATTGAGAGTATAAGTAATATAGGAATTGATGAACTTGTATTGATTCTTTTGGGGTTTATATACATATATACACACATATATGAAATAAAATTAGTTAGGTCTTTAAAATGTTTGATAAAATGCCTAAAAGAACCTAGTTATTGTTCTTTTGGTTGTGTATGAGAATTGGATGAAAGATTTTGAATGGGAGATTGAGTAAAAGGATAATGTTAAGAGTGTTGATAAGCTTGGTAATTAGGTTAGCGAATAATGTGATGTTGGCTTCTTGTTAAAATTTCATAAACCAAACTTGTAGTAACTTCTAAATGGGTAATTTAACTTTATAGTTAATATTGGAATTATAGGTAATGTGAATTCTAGGGATTTATAGTTTATTAATAGAAATATATATACAAGAAATAAAATCGGTTGCTCTTAAGGTGTTTGTTGAAAGGCCTAAAAGAAGCTAAGTGTGATAAAATGAATAAAACCTGATATATATTATATCTTGGTGGTTTAAGTATTGTTTAAACTTGAATAAAAGTCTAAGAGCATTAAGTAAAAAATTGTTGGTTAAGTAGTTAAGGAAAAGTAAATCTTGGAATTTGATTGCATAAATATTGGAATGTCATAATCCATGTCTTTGGTTGATTTTAAAAGATTAGCTTAACTTGGATTTAATGTTGAGAAAATGAGGAATGTTGAAAGTATGAGTTAGTAATGATTTCTTGGTATGTATAATGTATAGATATAAAATATACATACAAGATAAAGAATCAAATTTCCTACAAGGTATTTGTTAAAATACCTAAAAGGATTTAGTCAAGAAATATATGGAAGTTGATATATAAGTCTAGTAACTAGATGTTTATAATTACAAAATTTATAAACTAAGTAGAATTTGTGAATATGTTTTTCAGCTCCGGAACATATTGTTAAGCCAATGACACACGTGAATTCAAAAAGGAAAGACGAACGGGACCCGTATCACTGTGAGTGAAAAAATGTTACCTTTTGTTTGTTAGATTAATATGTTTAATTGTTTTAGTGTATTTGTATGAATATGTTTATATAGTGGTAAATAAGAATTGTAGTGCGATGATTGACTTAGTTGAATTATGTTTGTATGTGACATTGTTTGTGCTTGATAAAGGCCAATAAAATTAATTTTTATCTGAAATGATTTTTACATACGAAATAGAATCTAGGTGCACCTAGGATATATTGCTTTTTTTATTTGATATTTGATTAAAGATATTCAAGTAACTCAGCCCCAGTGATGGATATGAGAGAATAATATTTTTTATGTGCCGAGGCAAAATTGCCTCGGGGAGGATATGTATTTGGTGTGTGGGTGCTGAGTTACTCTAATTGGCTCTTTAAGTTCTTTGAATGTTTTGATTGATTTGTTTGTATAGTGTATTATATGAATTATGTTTGTTTAATTTTACATTTTTTATATTTATGTATGTCTGAAATTTAATTATTTTGGAATTTATGATATTTTGAAATTATTTGACCTATGTTTTCTATTCATGTATTGAGTGATATTAGTATTCTTTGGGTACGTTTTTCACTCACTAAATCCTTGCTACTCATCTCTCGCTTGTTGATTTTTTTTAGTATGAGGATCTCATCAGACGTCTCTAGCAGACACTAGACTTGCTGATTGTGTTACGGCTAGTTACATACTTAGGATCATATATTTGAAGCCAAAGGATGAAGTTTGCAGTCACATTAGGGCTTTGGGTTGTTGTGTTTTATTTTGTATAATAGTTTAATTGTTACTATTTATGATATGAATAAAGCAGAGCTCCTTATGTATATTGTTGTTGTTGTTAACTAGTTGAGTATAACCAGGTTATATATGTTTGTATTATTGGGCATGTTCCATTTTAGAGAAAATTTCTAGTTAAAATTTTAGTTAAAGTGTTATGCATTTTGATAAATAAGTCTTTGCATATAATTTTGTTTAATAAATATTTTCTTTAAATTATAGCTAGTCAAGTTCCATATGTGTTTATTTGATTTGAAATTAGGGTTATGGAGGTTTGGTTACCCATTATTCTGGTTAGTTATACCTTTGTATTAGGGTGTGACAAAAACGAAGTTTTAAATCTTTTAATTTCATGTTTTAGTCAACTCTCTTAATTTAGAAATAATTAATTATCGTTTGAGAATCTTAATTTAGAGGTCATTATCAAAATAAGTATTTTTATTTTTTTAGGGGTGAAATAGATTTGGTTCGGTTATTTCGATTTTATCTTGTATGAAGAATTCGAACCGAATCGAGAATACTAAATTCGGTTCGAATTCAGTTATTGTTCAAATTCGAACCGAATCGAGAATACTAAACTTATGATTTAGGCCATAACCCACAAAAGAAGGCCCAAATTAGCCTAAACTAATAAACAACCTATAATTATAGAAATATGTTTATATAGCCACAAAAGAGGGCCCAAGTTAGCCTAAACTAATAGCAAAAGGCCCATTTCAGTTTCGGTTATATCCAATACCAACATATATTTTCTAGTATTTGTTTGGTTATTTCTCTAATTAAATGTCTAAGATGAATATTAAAGAGTATCATTTTTCGTCTTTTCATTTACATTTATTTTTATAATTATCTATTATGAGAGAAAACTTATGAATCTTGTGAAAAATTAAATATTATATATATACATAAAAAAAATTCATGGTGAATGACGCCAGAAAAATAAAAAAAATACAAATTTTAGGGAAAAAAATCAGGTAGTTGATGTTATCCAAGATGTATTTTAAATTTTGTAGAATAACAAAGTTATGGTAAAAAAATTAAGAAAAAAAGAAAAGAAAATGATGCAATCATTTGATGATCATCAATAATAAATTTTAAGAATTATGAGAAATAATTAGAAAAATACTGAAAAATAAAATAAATAAATATGTATACAAGAAAGAGAAAAAAAATGATATGTAAAAAAATTAAAATGTAAACATTTTTTAGTGACTATATTCACTGACTTTTAGTAGAGTGTCTCAAAAAAAAAAAAAAAAAAATTGTGAGTGCCTATTTCAAAAATGATCACTAAGTTGAAGTTCTTAAATGATAGTTGACTCATTTAAGAAAAAGTGAATTATGCAAATTAAGAAATTATAATCGATAAAATTAAGAGAGTTGACAAAAAACTAAAAAAAATATTTATGGATCATAATTTCTCTTAATTTGAGGAATTCAATTTTCTAAGAAATTAAGAAAAAAAAAATTAAGGGATTTGAGTAAAGGTTAAGATTGAGAAATTTATTTACATATCACAATTTCTCTTAATTTGATGAAGTCAAATTTTTAACGAAGAAATCAGGAAAAAATTAATGGAGTTGACTTAAAGATAAACTTAAAGAATTTATTTCCTAAATTATTTTTTCAAAAATTAAATTTCTCAATAAAAATTATGATATAAAATTATGTAAAAAAAATCCTTAATTTTCTCTTTTATTAACTCTTTTAAAATTCTCTAAAATTATTAGTTGCTTTAAAAAAAAAAAAAAAAGTGTCATAAATAAACAAACATATTTCAAAGAATGTAAAAAAATAAATAAAAAATCCGAATTTTGACTCTAGAATCATGGATCTCGATTCGATCCAATCCGACGTGTACAACATAATCCGTCCAGAATCAAGAAATGATCAATAATGAAAAGGAATAGATGAGGAGCAAAAGATAGATATTTATACTTAAGTTTAAGGTAACTGCTCCAAGTCGCGTGGTGATTTATCGTTTTAGTTTTAGTTAGTTTAAATGATTCAATAGTCTTTAATTCAAGGTAAAAAAGATGCAGTTAAATTCAAAAACACCATAATGGTCTCTGGCTTTTAGAATAAGTGGTCATATATTTTATTTTATTTTAATTGAAATTGTTGTTGCATGAGAATAATAAGTGAAGGAAGGTAACTGTTTCGGAAAAAGTTTCTAATTTGTAATATTTTATTTTCTATTTTTAGTTCAAATTTTAAATATATATATATAGTGTGAGAAAAGTTGGAGGAGGATAAAAAAAATTGGTATTGTTAGAAATGGTAAGAGATCGTTAGGGTCTCTGGCCTAAGTAGGAGTAGTCATTTTTTGGAATTGATTTAGATTAGATGTATAATATACATGGTAAGATATTGTTAGGGTCTCTTGTTTTTAGAATAAAATATAAATGCTTATTTATATTTTGGTCCTTCAAGATTATATCAATTTTTAGTTCGGTCATTCAATAATTTTTTTAGTCAATTTTGTCTTCCAAGATTCAAAATTTCTCAATCAAATTTCATAACCTGGTTATTCTAAGTTCGGCTCGTCAATTTTTAGCAGAGCTCAAGGTCGGCTCGTGTTCATTTAAAGCTCTCGTGCCTAGGCTAGTTAAGGGATCATGAACCTAAATCTAAGTTCGGGTTCGACTCATTAAGAGAACAAGAATTTAAATTTTTTTCTTTTCTAATGTAAAATTATTTTTAAATATTAGATATTGATACTTTGTAAGGTACAAATAGTCTAATGAGTATTTATTTAATAAATCTACTTTAATAATTTTTAAAAATAAATTTTAATCTTAAATTATTAAGATAGGGCTCGTAAACTTAAGTGCTGAGTTTTGTAAGGTTTGAGCTCTGTTCATTTACTAAAGGAGCCCTAAAATAAAGCTTAAGTTCAGCTCATTTAAATATAAACCGATCTCGAACAATCCCCTTAACAAACTTGTTCAATTTAAATTCCCCATACAATAATGACACTAATATGGGAAAATTGAATGGAAAAGAATGTCGGGAAATGGGCCCAGCCATAGACATCTTGACAGTTTTTGGACCTAGTCGAGCCATTTTGGGCTGAAAATCAAAACGCATGTTTGTCAAAATGAGAAAATTGTCATGTTTAATTTTTGCGGACCTCTCTCTTCCTTTTTTTATTCCCTATTGTGTTCTTCTTTTGAACTGAAACCCCGTAGACCCGAGAGTCCCCTACGCCACCTAAGTCACCCACTGATTTGGTCGAATTTTCTCATAGCTCCCTTTCAAAATTGCAGCAGTTGTTCAAGTTTGCTAAGAAATAGCTTGTAAGTTTTCTCTTCCTTGCTCTGTTAATGTAATAATATTGTCGTTGAATTAGAGTTCTTATGTCACTCCGTTGATTTATGTATATATAAAATATGTCTCAGAACTTCTTCTTTTTTGTTTCATTTTCAGATGTAAATTATTTATATGAATAACTTTGTCAAAAATATTATATGTTCTGTGTCACCTTAAAAGTTGGCTTTTTTTATTTTGGCCATTAACTCCAAACTTGAAGCTTAGTAGTAGGTTTTTTTTTTTTTTTTTTTTTTGTTGCTTATAAGAAGTTTAATGATAGCTGGTAGTAACAGAGGATTAGTATATTTTTTTGGAACCCGGAAAATTGTGATTATTTGCATTAAATAGTTCTTGTAGTCCTTGATGAGATAGGGGGCGCTTAGCTTGGAGCAGACACTATGTTTCTGTGCTCTCCATTTAATGCCTGTTCTTGTGCTTGCATATTGATTTCTGAATTTTCTTGTTGCAATGTCTTGTGTTGATCATTCAATAAAGCATATGTGTCTAAGTGTATCTTTTTCTGTTACTGAAGAATGTAGATTATTATTAATTTTTTTTTTCTTTTCTGCTAACAAGTACAACCAGAAACCTGAAATAATTTTCAGTTTTATGGGCTCTAGTTAGCTCATAAAATGTGATTTTAATAACACCTACCCCAATCTCATCCTGGAATTTAGAAGAAAGAAGGAGACGGAAAAATAATGCAGGACGAATGGCAGGATGAGGGGCTCTATAAACTAAGTTCATATTAGGGTTAGGGCAGGATGAGGGGCTCTATAAACTAAGTTCATATTAGGTATCCTTCTATATTGATTTGTTGGCACGTTGTTATGTCTTCTTTGTATATATCGTGGTTTTGTATTATGAATAATCCTTTTCTATGTATAAGTTATGGATGGGAATGCAGCCATCATCAATGTTTTGATAATTGGTTTTCCGAGACTTTTTCCATCATTCCCTTTGATAGTAATAAGTTACATGTCCAGCAGTTTATCTTTTTATAGTTGGAGCCACATTTAGATTGATCAAAACCTTGATCGTCATTGCTTTTGTATCAGGTGTTGGAGGATGAATACTCAGAAGAGTCAGCCTGAAAAACAGTCTGCACCAGTTGCCACTTCATGTCGGAGGAAAAAGAGTGAGGAAGCCAGTTTCTTGGAGGATGTGAAAGATCACATTGATGAGTTCATCCATGCCTCTATGGATGAACACAAAACTTGTTTTACAAAGACCATCCAGAAGGTTTTTTTCTAGAACTTTCCATACTATATTATCTGTCCAAGAAGTTATGATTGCATTGCTTGCTTGTACTTGTCAATGAGATATATTTGTTTGGAATTATTTACAGACGTTTGGTATGTCCAAGATTGTTGCTGAAGGGAGCTCTGATTCTGCCAAAGAAGTTGCAAGTTCTCTGCCTCTTCAAACAATTGTATCAGACTAATTATCTAGGTTTACATCATATGATTTTGGGTAAGACCATAGTTACCGGGATCTCTTGACCTCCATGCAGTTCCTCGTTCCGGAATATCGTTATGAGATTGTGGTTCTTTTGTATACTGGGATCATTGTTGTTCGCAACCTAAGTCATTAAAACTAGCGACCCAAAATTTTAAGATTTTTCCACCTAGAAAATGGGAAAGTATGATCTCAATTTCTATCTCTATCAATTAATATGTATGTATTTATATAATTAGTAAGCTATTATCTTTCTTGTACCACAAATTAAATATTATGTATTCTATTTATTTAGTAGAATTTAATGTGAAATACAAGACCAAAACAAGGTAAAGTGGCCCAAATAAGTACTTTAAGCGTACCACGTTTTGAAATAGCGAACCAACTAAGCATATCCCCATCGTATCATGATTTTAGCTATATAGCGTATCCCTACCACATTCCTGAACTTACTGCAATTCTGATAACTATGGGTAAGACATTTAATAATTTATCCAATATGCATGATCCTTTAAGTTTTAAATTAATGAGACGAGCTATTCGAAAATGACTTTCAAATTGAAAACGTTCCATTTTGTGGCTATTCAATGTCAGTTGTAAACTTCTCTGATATGGTCTTTGTACCTAATAATAATCAATAAAGTTAGTCTATTTTAACGCTTAAGATATATCTTGTATACTCATTGCAGTTAATAAAAACAGCTCGCTTAGGACTTAATGATTTTGTTTAACATGCATAATTTGTTTAAGCTTGGTGGTTGTAGTGATTATGTTAAAGTTTTGTTGCATAACATACAAGAAAATAAGAAAATCAAACAGGAACAGAGTCGTTTATTCAACTTAAACAGTGTTGAACTAGTAGTGAAACCCCTATAAATTACAACATATAAGAATCACAATCCATGATTCTTTCATAAAATATTAATGCAACATGCATTAATCCGAGGGATGACAAAAACCTGTCTTGTTCTTGTTTCAATTTGGTGCCTAGCTGGAGCTTCAGTTTTTCAACTGCAAATCAAAGTAATAAAGAGCAATGAAATTAGCTTTAGCAATACTTGAATTTCAGATTTTTAAGATTGAGCTGTTTGTTTTAAACAAGTAGGAATTTGAATTAAACCAATCTATATGATAAGGAATACTTGTTCTCTATTCCAATTGATTTGGATAGAGGTCTTCAACAATTGAAGTGCTAGACTGCTATTATAGTACTACTACCTCTTTTCTCCTAATCATTGTCAATTGTTGTGTAATTGGGGAATGGAACTTGGCCTGACTCGATATTCTTGACATCCTTGACAAGAAGCTCATACTGGATTTTGACTTCCTCAGGAGTTTTCGCACCACCAGTGGCCCTGGCAACGTTGTGCCAACGGTCAGGGGTGTCCTTGTCATAAACTGCCAGAGCCCTTTCAAAAGCCTTGTTTTCCTCATCAGTCCATGAACTGGATGCCATTTTTTTTTCAGGCTGGGGAATTAATTGAAATGCAAGTTAAGGGTACTGATGCAACAAGATTTGAATTTTTAGGGCTGATATGGTCAAAAATATTGGCAATGCCTGCTCTTTATAAGGAGGGGGGGGTGGGGTTAGTACTTAGTACCAATTGGCATAAAAATCTTTTCCAAAATGTATTGGAATTTTAATGATTTGCTTTCTTGATTGGGCACTACGAAATAAAAAGCAGTACCAAGAAGAAGAACAACAATTTGGGAGAATCAGTATCTTTGAGCAGCAGAATAACTCAAGTGGATATATAATATTTGAATCATTTGATTAAAGTCTTTATTTTTTTCTTGATAAAGATAAACAAAACATAGATATCAGGAGTAGGTTCAAAATTAAGTTTTTGAGTTCGAAGCTTGTAGGATTTAAGCAATATTTCAGGAATCAGACTTGTAAATAGTCAGAGCAATAAGGTGGATCCAACCTGAACCGGTCTGAAAATTATTTGATATGAACTAGCAAAATCTGACCCAAAATTAGACTTGTATTGTATTTTTTTTATTTAATTATTTATGTTTTTGTAGCCTTCTACATGCTTTTTTATGTTTACCTATGGATAGAATATAATTCGAATCAAATATGATTTATGGATCAGATTATCATATCTTATAAACCTTATATTATTTAACCTTCAATTAGTAATTTGAAATGATGACAATAACTTAGCAAAATTCAAACCATATGTATCCTTCCTTTCCTTGATAAAGATGCCAAGATTTTAAACGTAACCTGAGTGGGTTAAATTCTAGGAAGATAATAAACATCCCAACCTTCTAATCTGCTAGGAACTTAGGATCTGATACAGATAAGACGTGCCTGTTTTGTTCTCTTCCTTGCAACGTCTGAATGGGTAATAACCCAGCTCAAACCCAGTCAATCAACTGACTCCACTAAAACCTCCATTGTGCACCAGAGAAACCCATAAACAGTTTGCTCCAATGAGTTCTTTTGCACATTCCAAGCACACTATCTGGCCAGTTGTGTCCCTGTAACGAAGCCTTTCTAATTGATATTTGTTTTAAAGAAAAAACATCAAATACCCAACTTTTAAGAGATGTTCTTCAATAATTTCTTTAATATCTATTGGAACAATGAGTGTCTACATCAACCTTCAATGAGAGTCTGCTACAGTTGCTTACAGTACCTAGGGAATTTCTTTTATCTTCAAAACATTGTGTAATGGGCCAATAGAAATGCCTTAATGTGATAGAATCTGTCATTGCTCTTAGATGATAGATACATCTGACAATGCTTTCTGTATACAGTACAGACCAGAATGCTTGCTATAAAATGTTCCATTTGTCATTTACAAAATGGAGGGGTGAATGAGTTTATTAATGTTAAATGAACCACATTAATACTTCAGTGTGTCCTAATCAAGAAATTGGAAAAATTCTTAGGGCAAAGCTAAATCTATTTGGAATGAGGCTTACATCAGAGAAAGCATCATATTTTGGAGGCCGACAGTCTGATACCATTGCTTTTGTTGTCAACTTGGTACGTTTGCCTCCACTTTCCAACAGATTTGTCTTGCATTTGATAAAAATCTTGCAAGTAGACTTCATTCAGACTAATTATTTAGTCTTTACTCAAGAATCCGTAAAGCTAAATCACTAGTTTGGGGAATCAGAAGTATAATGCATGATATAGGAATAATATCTAAACTTCAATTTCTGGTTTGTCTTTGATTACATATAATTATGTACTTCCTCAACTTATTTGTACATATTTTTTAAGCATCTTGCCAGCTTTCTTCTTTTCATCGAAGAATTTCTCAATATTATATAACAAAAAGAACTTGAAAATAGTTAGAACACTGAAAGGGGTCGTAGCACCAATGTCAAGTTGTGTCAGGCATAATTAAAAGGATATGTTAGACATGCTAATGTGAATAGCAATGATCATTAGTAGATTCTAGGAATATCTTTTATGAGAAAAAAGTGATTGTTCAGAGATACACACTTCCACCATGTTTGGAACCATAGAACAGTCTAACTTCAACAGAAAGTAATATCTGATTTGTGAATTCCACCGTTACAGGATGATTCTTCTATTTTTTGTTTGAGATTGTTTTGTGCTTATGGATCATTTAATTGATTTTTAGAAGGTTGAATTATAAACTTTTTACCTTAACAGGGAATTAGGTATCTGCAATTGTTATGGGGGAAGTTCATCTTCTAAGTTTACCTTCTCTCTCTCTTTTTTATTTATTTTTGCTTAATTTTCGGTTTGTTAGCGGTAATCGTATTTTCATTTCTGGGAGACATTTGGATTGGTAATGGTTCCTTTGATGTTCTTTTCCCTAGACTTCCTCATCTCATCACCACTTCATGTTTTTCTGTCTCACGTTCTTTCAATAACACCAAGACTTTCCAATTTTCTGGCAAGGGTGACTTCATTCTATTGAGAAAGTTACCACTTGGGAAAACACTGCTATGGCCTTAAAAACCCTGATATTGATCGACTATCAGCAACAACAAATTTGATGACGAGTGCCAAAACTGTGGCCACACTTGAAAAGTGGTGCAGTCTGTGCATTATTGTACTTGCTGTCATGGCCTTGAGAGGATCAGAGGAGCAATCTGGATGGAACACAGACCTCCTTGTACTGCATCCTCATAAGTGTTAAAGATGCTCCAAAAAATTATAGGACTACTATATCTCTTGTCTCCACGAGCCTTTAAGGTCCAACTTTTGAGAACTGTGCACACGGGAAGCACCAGTAATCATGTCTTATATGGTAAGAGCAATAGCATGATCCAGAAAACCAAAGAATTTAAATGAATCTGGAAACTAAAACATCAAAGAGTGGTAGCAAGATGTCTGGCTCAGGAGGATATGGACAGAGTGCCATTGATCAAGTTATATATTTGCTATGATTGTCTGCTGAAAATACTTGATGAAACCCTGTATATTGCTAGTATGTAACTCTTATACTAGGTTGGCATTTTTCTTATTGCAATCAAATAGATTTATGGCCCTTAGGTTGGATATTTCAAATACTACTACTTATAGAGAAATCACCATCTAGCAGAGCTGATTATGTAGAAGAGTAGAAGTAAAATATGAAAGCATTAGGGCTTTGATATAGTAAGCAGAAAGATCTATGCTATTAAAAATCAATTGAACACAAAATCGTCCAGAGAATCAGAAATCACCCAGGATTGATATACAACTAAATATTAGTAACTTTTTGGCCTGCAGATTGTCATCCAACATGGTACCAAATTGTCACTAGGAGGAGACCTGCAAGTTGCAACATACCTCGAAATCCTGTTTCACTTGTTTTGCAGTCATATTTAACCTGAGCATGGGAATTCGGCAAGGCTTTCTAAATGTCCAAATCAACAGAAGTACCAAGACTCCATTATATGCAAGATCATAAGAATACTTCGGAAGACAAACTTCATAGTAAATGAAAAAAAAGTGAATTTTTCCAGGCCTCTCCTTTAATCCAAACTCATCATTCTATAGTCGGATCAATGTTAAACTTTCCTGAGATGGAACATGGACATTCTAGGGCTGGGTTGTGGGGGAGAGGACGGCAAATAGTTGGTACCTATACACTTGTCGAGACCAATTACAATAGTCATCAGAGTACCTGATTGTTTAATATCTTGTGACTTGTGAAACATACAAATGTGTTCCTTTGATTGGCAATGAATCCAATAAAGCTTTTTAGTTCTTTTTCTTTTGAAGGGGGTGGGCTGGGAAGTTTGCACCTGAATCATGTGCCTATATTTCAAGTGTATTCCCACATATAGCATGTTTTATGTGATATACACATCATGTTAATGCCTAACAGAGTGACAATATACCGAATGAAACAAAATAAAAGAACAAGGAACTAAATTCAGAGTTTTCAAAAAACAAACATAATGGGATGGCCACGATAGTTTAAGCATGAAGAAATGGAAAAAAATAATAGCCAATCATGAAGACCTGTCTAGGCAATAGAAGGGGAAGAACTAGTTTGTGACAATGATGAAGAGGGTTTCTCTCTTCTCAGTTCCTTGACAACAGCAGCAAGAGCCTCGGGGTTGACACCCAGATCACAAAGAGCTATAAGAACAGAGAGGGTGTGACGGTCCAGACCAGAGTCAAGGATGTTGGACATATGACATGCCAAGTCCAGAGATTCTCGGGCAGTTCTTGCAGCCTCCAGGTCCATAATAAAATTGGACAATCATTCACTTCAAAAATAAGCTATGCACAAATCACCAATTTTAAAAAACAGGAACCCAAAAACCTGCAGTCGGCAGAAGAAACAGCATCACCCAGTTTTTCCAATTTACTCAAAATCAGAGTCCAGTGATCAAATGCTTCAACAAACAAGTTATGGTAGAATAAAATTATGAGTAAACCAAAAACAATACAAGAATTCAGCATTTACAATTAATTTGTGGATAAAATTACAACAAATTCAAGAAATTTGCTTGTCAATGTGAGGAATGTAGAGCAAAAATTAACATGAAAAATACCATTTTCAAAATATATTACTGAACATAGAAACTAAACATCACAGGAAGGAACTTATAGAAACACATTACTATATTGTAACATTTGAATTTCATTCACTTCTCTAACTTGTGAATATCCAAACATATTATCATCAAGGGAAGGACTACATCAACCCAGAACAACAGCTTAGCATACTCTAACTGGGTGTCATGAGTATCACCGTAGAGATAAATTATCAAAATTCATATGGCAAAAAAAGAGAGCTAATCTACTATTTAGTCTACTTGTGCTAATCTACTAAAAGATACTAAGCCCGGGTTTTCATATTGTGAAGTGTGGTCTCACTGTACAAATGCAAGTGACAAATGTCTCACTTATATTCATCCCAATCTGTTGTGTGAAATTGTTCATTCCTACTGTAATCGTGGATATTCACATATTGATCGGCCAACACAAACCCAGAATTCCTCACACTCAACCTAACTCTACCCCAAAAAGAGAGTTAAGAAGGAGGTCATAGAGCTGGTTGAATTTCTGAGAAGATTATGAGAAAGTAAGGGTTGAGAAATTTCACAGAAAGTGAAGAGATTCAGGATGCATATCACAGTTTATTATTAAAGCAAACAACCCATCATCAGAAAAAGCAACCAAATATCAAAATTACAAAATCCCTAAATTTAAACCCAATTCTACCCACATTCAACTCTGAGAATGCCACAAGCTGACTTGAACTTAGTAGATAGAGAATCTCCAGCACCAAAGTATCGTTGTACACAAGCCAATAGACCCAAGAAGGAAACTAGATTCAATTCGAGAAGCAAGAGGGACTTCAAGAACTGCAATTGCAAAACAGAAGTTGAAGAGGAGGGAGACAGAGGTTGACAGCGTGAGTCACCGGAGGAATAAGTGTTCACTGTTTTGAGATAGATGAAGAGGCTACACGGGAGGAACCAGCTAACAGACTTGGGAGATGCCGAGGTTGGGGTTAGTGACCAAGGTTCCAAAAAAGACAATGTCAAAAACTCGAATGTAGAATTCAATGGTTTAATTGTTTGGACTAACTTGTCTTTTACGTGCTTTATCAGTTTTTCCAAAATAATATATATAGTTTATTTTATTTCAAAACACCCCATCTTGTTTGGACTAAAATGTCTTGGCCAAGAGTAGGGGTGTCAACGAGTCGTCTTGGCCAAGAGTAGGGGTGGCAAAGCTCGGCTCGGCTCGCGAGCAAATATTAAAGCTCGGCTCGGCTCGTTAAGGACTCGTGAAATTTTTTTGAAAAATTTTAAAAATGTTTTTTGTAAGCAAGGAGAGTTGAACTCAAGATCTCTTAGTAAATATTTGTACAGATTACCACTAAACCAAGTAACACTTTATGTTAGTTTTATTGTATATAAATATATTTATTATAAATATATATATAAATAATAAAAAATTTTATTAAATAATATTAAACGAGCTAGCTCACGAGCTCACGAGCCGACCTTTGGAAAGATTGAGCTCGGCTCGTTTTACTAAACGAGCTTACAATAAAGCTCAAGATCGGCTCGTTTAAAAAACGAGCCAAGCTTGATCCAAGCTCTTTACGAATAGCTCACGAGCTGTTCACGAGCTAGCTCGGCTCATTGCCACCCCTAGCCAAGAGATGTATGGAATCATATCTCATTCAATTACACTTCTAGGATTACATCAAGCCCTAAAAGTGTAGGTTACATCCATTGACGTGTGTGTCTCAATCTTTTGACTTTTATATTATTGGTTGGTTTTGACGTTTCATGTCAATTGATGGTGCGTCGCTTATGCCAATACTTCTTATATTCCATGTTTATGAAATAATCTGTGTTACAACTAGATTTGTGTGATGGTTGTCATTCTAATAAATCAAAGTTAGAAAGTTGACTCTTATTTTTGACAATATATCACTTGTTCTATGACCTATATGAAGAAATTGATGGTCAATGAAAAGATTTTAGCCTAGGAATGTTTATAGACACCATTGTTGAATTATGTATCATATTTAGTATGAAAAGATATTTTAGCCCAAACTATATTAGACGTTACGAAACAAAATAAAACACAAGTATGCTTTTAAGAAAAACGATATCATGTGGGGTAAAATGTCCTTTACTTAAAACTTAACCTATGTGATGTGCACATGTTACTTATTTTATGTCAATTTGAACAGATGTTGTCTAAAGACAAGTTAGTCCAATCTACAAGAAAATTCTTTTTTGACAAAATGAATCACATGTATGAGTTTCAGAATTATTTGGTTCCAAGCTTCTAATTTATATATATATGTATATACACACACAAATTCCTTGTGTTCCTATTGAAACAGTAATGAAGTAATGAAGATAGACATACATAAACTTTAAAAAAAAATTAATTACACTTTCGCGAGAGAAAACATTATGTCTTTTCCCCAACAAAACCTCTTGTGCCATATGAGAGGAATCCCACTTTACATACAACAATATCAAAATATTATTTTATGGATGCATCTCACATTTGACAATAATATCGAAATATTGTCTTGAAATTTTTGTTGATTAACCCATCATATAGTTTAAAACATGCGCACAAAGATAAGTTTGAGACTTGTGCAAATTATATTAATATGCTAGGGATACAAAATTAGAGTTTTTATATATATCTTTAAGCAAAAGTTATAGTATTCCAATATTAATAAAGGTCTATTTGGATGTAGAGTAATGGAGGAAGAGGAAAGGCAGTAGAGGGTACTCTATTTTTTCCTTGGTTTATGACCTTCATTTTATATGAGGGAGAGATAATGAAGTCTAAATCTTCTAAAAGTTTATTTATTTATTTTTAATTTCTCTAAATTAAGAGGGTTTGAAAGAAGATGATAAAGAGGTACATAATAATTAAGCCTTGCATGTATGGACAAATATATATTTTTATTATTTATAGTAAATACTTCTTGTATAAATAAAATATTTTAAAAGCATAATTGTAAAATCATGAATATTATATTATTTCATAAACTCTCAAACAAAAAATTACCTTATCATTCTATTTTCTCTCCTTTTTTATTTTTTAACTTTCAAATGAAACAATGGACAAATGTCACCTTTCTCCACTCTCTTTTCTTTTCCTCTCATTTTCTCTACTTTTTTTTATGTACTCTCCTCTTACTTCCTCTCCTTACCTTTCTACAATAGTATTCATGTCATGTGTTTTTTACGTGAATAATGTTGCATAAATTAATTATTTTTTAAAATAATTTAATAATATATAACTTCTATCCTTATTTACATAGAATAGCTATTAAATTAAATTAATTAGTCAAAATGTGCTAAACATGATATACTAACGTTAAATAAAAAGAAAAAAAACTATTTTTCGCAATAAAACAATTCACACTTAATGGCGCATACTTTTTATATTCAAATTGGTATCCCCGTTTAAACAAAAATACACGTTCTAACAATAAAGCAATTCACATTGACTCTTGCATACTTTTTAAAGTAAAGTACACATAACCCTCATGTGGTATAGCTTATTTCTAAAATTAGTCATGTGTTTCATTTTGTCTAAAATAACCCCCCGTGCTTTGGATAAAACTATCCCTTGATAGAATCTGTTACATTTAACTTTTAAAACACTCATGTGCCATGATCGTGAGTAGACCATTACTTCAACCTGCGTTTTTTTTTAACCCAAACTATGAAATCTCTAATTTCTTCCCCAAATCCCTAAATTCTCACTTCCTCAAATCATTCTCAATCCCCTACTTCTTTCATCAATTCTTCATCATCTCATTTTATTTTAAATTTTTTTGTCTCTTCCATGGCTAATAAGCCAGCTAGGTCTGGGTTTTCAGGATCTTCTAGTGCATCCTGTGCTTCAAGTAGTTCTAGGAATTCAAGAAATGCAAGTGCAGAGAATACTTCGAAATTTTGTTATTGTGGGTGAAATATCTCCATTGAAGACTGCTTGGACAAAAAATAATATAGGAAGAAGGTTTTATGGATATGGGAGGTTTGGGGTAAGAGCATTGCTTTCCTGAATTTTTAAATTTTAGTTGTATTTTTAGGTGAATGAAGTAATGATTCAGTTTATTAATTTATGATGTTTATAAATTTTTTTTTGTTGATCATATTTGTTCTATATCAGAAATCAAACACTTGCAACTTTTTTGTTTAGTTTGATGCTGAAATTTGTGATTGTGGGACTAAAATTATAAAGGAGCTACTAAAAAAAAATGCTGCATTACAAATAGAGTTTGATGACATTCGTGAAAACTACGAGAAAATGAGGAAAGACATGGAAGGAATTATAGTAGCTTATGAGATTGAAGCTGAGTTGAAGAATGAAGAAACTGCAAAAGTCTTGAAGGCAATCCAAGAGGCTGAACTTAGGGGAAAAAGCTTATATAAGTTGCTATGTTGGACATGGTTGTTAATTTCAAGTTATATTTTGTTAAAAGTGCTGAATTGGATGTGAATTCAAGAATTAAGATTGTTAGAACTGTTGATAATTTTGTATTGCAGCTTAAGTTACTGAGTTTGTCTCCCCTATCTAGGTTAGGTTATAAGTTAAAACATAATGGTTGGATAAAATCAACTTAGTGTAATGATTTTGTATCTCATTTCTTTTGCAATGAAAATAAAGCAACATAGCTCTCTTAGCATTTTCTTTATCTGTCATTTCTTTTATAATGAAAATAGAATCAGCATTGAAGTATTATCCATAAAAACATCCAAACTACATATTGATCATTAACACTTAAATTTGCTTAACATAATAGCCATTAACACATAATGAAAATAGAATGAGAACTGAAGAATTATCCATTAAAACATATCCAAAATTGAAACATCATCATCATCATCTAAATACATAACTGAGCTAACATAAACATCCAAACTAATAAATTAACTTCAAAACATAAACATCATCTTAATATATAACTGAGCTAACATTCTTAACACAAACACACAAAAATAAAATAGGTTTCCAACATCATCATCTTCATTTTTTCTTGCTAACTAATCCTCCTCTAGTTTGTAGCTTTTCCCTAATAGTTGGAAAAATTCTTGACTGTTCTTTTTGGTTTTCTGCTTTGTCTTGCCTGAGTTGATTTTGTTTGACTTTGCTAAGTCTCTATATTTTATTCTTGGCTACTACATCCTTAACCACTTGCTTTTCTACTCCTTTGTGATTAAAAATCAGTACATTAATATATGTAAACAAATGACGATTCATTAATTACTCCAAGATCTTCACTATGTTAGCATGTAGTTACTGCTATGATGGCTGCACTGTTTAAAAGACTAGAATCTTTGCACATTGGTCCCTTGCAAGACCTTTCATTATGTCCAGTTTTCTTGCATCTTGCACATGTGACTTGACCTCTTTTCCTGGTCACTTTTTGTGTACTAGTATAAATATTAGCCTCTTTAGCTTGATTCTTCTCATCTTATCCCTTCCTCCTAGCCTTTTTAGGTCTGCCAATTGGTTTATTGTGTTAAAGAGGCATCATAGTTTAAAAACTAGTATCTTCCCAATCATGTTGGCCAAGAATGGGAACCATGTCATATGAGCATGCTGCCAAGTATGTATCTTTGTTAAAATACTGATGAACATATTGCTTTGGTTGGTCACCCTTCACCTGAATTTCTGCAACAACATGTTTGCACAGTCACCCTTCATCTAAATCAACAACATATGATGTATTGTAGCATTAAACTTAAAACTTGTTGTTTCTAACATATGTGGCAAAGTAATTCCTTGAGTCATTCCTAGAATTCTCCAAATCAGATTGAGCTTCAGGCACAATGTAGTGGTTGTACTTCTCAATTCCCATCTTTTTCACTTGAATCCTGGTCATCATCCTCTTTCTTATCCATTCAAACACATTTATATGGGGCAGCTCCCTTGCTTCTAGAATTAGTTTATTCTAAGATTCACATATTTGATTCACCAAGCAATCACATTTCACATATGGGTTGAAACGGGACCTAGACCATTGATAAGGCTTGACACTACTTAAGTAATCAAATGCTTTGACATCCATTTTCTCTATCTGCTTCATCCAGTACTCAAACTGCTTCACAATTCCTGCATATGTGCTCCCCACATTTCATCCTTCAATTCTTTCCTTTTATACTTGACTGTAAAATTTTGGTAAAGATGCTTCAAGCAGTATCTATGTTCAGCTTCAGGATAGTATTGCTCAAATGTCTCAACTAAACCCTATTAAACACAAACAAAATAGGATGTGACAATCAAGCAGTTTAAAGTTTGTCACAAATAAGAAAAGTTAGTAAATGTCATACCTTTTGTCTATTAGAGATGAAAGTCCATCCATGCTTTTCAATAGAACTAATGTCACTCAGCAATTCATACATAAACCAACTCTAAGAATCTTTGTTTTCGATTTCAACCACTACTATTGTAATGTAAAATATATTATCATTCCCATCTCTAGCAATAGCATTTAACAGTTGGCCACCAAATATACCTTTCAAAAAACAATCATCCAAACCAATCGACTTCCTACAACTTGCTTTAAAACCATCCTTCCAAACCTTATACAAACATACATTCTATGAAAATGTGGTTGATCACCAAGTTGTGGCATATAATCTCACTGAACTACCAAAATTATATTTCATAATTGTAGCTACATAATCCCACATTCTTCATACCGTTGCTTGTAATCCCCCTCTTGCATTGATGCAGCCTTTCTCTTTGCTTTGTACAGTGTTTTTAAATGTACATCACACTTCAATTGTCTTCTTACAGTCTTCTCCATATCTTTCAGCTTCCAGGTTGGAGTGTCCATAAGCATATTTTTATACTTCCCACTGATGTATGTGCTGGTCATAAGTTTATTGTCAAAAGTTTTTGGGCATTGATGATGTAGATTGAATGTCTTAATTTGAATTGTGGATTTCCCTTGCATAGGTGAAGCATGAATCCTCTAGCCACACCTCTTCCTACATACAGCTGTCATTCTTTTATTTTCATTCCTAACCCACACAATATCATTACAATCCTTTATATTCCATTCAATCACAGCTTTCTTGAACACTTCAGCATTTTTGAATTTCATTCCTACTTTCAAATTAGGATTATCCATGTTAGTGACTTCATTAAACTCTGGTAGCCTCTTAGTAGTCTCATCATCAATGGGAGGATCGCTGAGGCAACCATAGTCATCCTCAACATCTTATAAGAAATCATATTTTCTTATTTTAACATTACAAGAACCCTTACCAACTTTTTCAGTCCTCATTTTATCAGATTCAGTCTCAGAAGTAGACTCATTTTCACATTCTAACTCAGTATTTGGTCTTTTTCCTTTGTTCTTACTGCTGCTCTTCTTTTTAATGGTACTGTTATTCTTTCTTGTAATAGGAATCTTACCCTTCCCTTTCAAAGCTTGTTTATTTCCCTTCCCTTTCACAGTTTGTTTCTTACCCTTCCCTTTCACAACTTCACTCATTTTTATTGTTTCACTTCTCTGCATTACATCAGTCGTATAGTTCTGCATTACTTCACCTTCACAACTATGCATTGTTTCTCCTTCACAACCCTGCATTGGTTTGCTTCATTACCTTTCATTGTTGCTTCACTGATTTCAAATATGTCAGCAATCTCTTTATGCAACCATTTCCTAATTTTAACTGACGTGTCACTAATTCCATCATTGTCTAGAATGTTGACACTATCTATATTTCAACTTCTTCATCTACATTCTCACTATTTTCCTATTTTAGTTCATCATTGTCAACATTACCAACCCTTTCATCATTACCATATTCATCACCATCAACATTACCAGCATACTGATTATCATCCTCATCCCTTCTTAAATTTACAAGACCAATACCCTGGTTAATATATAGGACAAAAGTCTCACCTAGCTTATGATCTTTTAGCATTTTCATGATTTCTTTATCTGACTTAATATATACCAGCCCATTAGAAGTAGTCTTTCCAGGCTTTAAGTAATAATGAAATGGGATTTTAGTGGCTACCTCTTGTAGCTCCCAATAACATAAAAACACCAAACACTATAATTTTTTTAACAAAAACTCAAAATAGCATAGAGGCACATGTTACTCACTATATTCAACCACTAATGAAGTAGCCAAAAATGTTAATCTTAAGTAACACATGCAAAACCAAAATCAGAAATAACACAAACATATCTTTCGAAGCTACAATTTCTTCTCTTCAGCCTTGACAAATCCAACACAAGACCAAGAAATTCTTTGTTTGAGAATGACAAAACAAGATCACCAATTTTAGATTTGAGGAAGTTAGGGATTTGAGATATTGGGAGAAGAAATTGGGGATTTTTAAATTTAGGGAGAGAATACACGTGTTGAAGGCAACGGTCTACTCACCTGTATGACATGTGTGTGTTTTAAATGTTAAATGTAACAGATTCTGTCAAGTGACAATTTTATCTAAAGCATAAGGGGGTGATTTTTGACAAAATAAAATAAGTGACTAATTTTGAAAATAAGCTATACCACAAGGAGATTATGTGTACTTTCCTCACTTTTTATATATAGCTATTGACAAGTTTTTTCTTTTGTTTTGGTTGACTAAATGAGTTGACTTGATAGTCATTGCCATCAGAGAGCCAAGCAAGGATCCAATTGAATTAAGAGACGAAAGCATGCTATCATGAGATGAAAAAATTGATGAAGATTTTTTTTCTTTAGTTTTAAGTGTGTAAGCTGATCTAGTTCTTTGCCCGTCTTATAATTAGATGAAAAAATTACTCACGAGATTGATTAGAAGACAATTTTATACATGCCAAAGGTAATAAGTACAAGTTTTAATTAATTTTTTTTTTCAACTTCATTTTAAGAATATTTTAGGGGTCAAATTTGATATTTAATTTTTAAAACATTTGCAATGTGTTCCTTCAATTATTAACAACTTGAATGAAAATTGTTGATGAGACTAAAATATAATTTTTCTTTCACATGTGTAGTGAGTTGGTAAAAAAAGTTTAAATTTTCTTTCTCACTCATTTTCATCATTTATCTAAATATCATGAATTATAATTTGGACATTTTAAGACAAAATTAACAAAAAAAAAAAAGAGACGAAATTGACCAAAAAAATTATGTATAATGAAATTGACAAATTTTTTTTTGATATTTTAGAAACAATTATCTTTAATATTTTTATCCAAACCAATATACATGTGACTCTAAATATAATAGTTCTAAGTCAAATTTTCACGATGTTAAAACTGATGGAAAATATTGCAAAACTTTTCCAAAGTTAGGAGATGAAATGGACCAAAATACTACTATAATAAAATTGAAAAAAAGGACAGGACTTTAGGTACAGCCAAAAAAAAAAGTGAGAGAATTAAAAATATAGGATAATGGAGGATGAGCAAGATAAGAGTTTCACCAAACCCATTTCACTGTGATCCTAACAGTCTTATAAATCTTCATTCATACTGATCTTGAATGTCTTTCATCTCTCTTGGCTTTTATCAGGTGAAGCTAGGATTTCCTGAACAAGTAATGGAGAAACTATTTTACATAGTTTCATATAAAAGGTAAAATATTATTATCGTATGCATATATTTAGCAGAACGAATGAAATTTAATCTAACCTCCCATGCAAGAGGAGAAAATGTCCAAACTGTGGTGCCCATTTGGATATAAAGAGTAGGCAATAGTGTGATTTGCTTTATGTCAAAGTGGATTTTTTATTGTGTCCATTGTCCCACTAATTATTTTCTTTAGGACTACCTTTGCTAATGGTCGCCGCCAACATTGGTATAAGGATGGGCAGAATATGACTTCCTGTTTCTCACACTACAGAGTTCTCTGCCTCTTTGTACACCATGAAATCACAACCATGGGTTTTTGTAATCATAATTTGTTCAAGTTTTCTGCACTTATGCTCAATGGTAGAGTCTTTTCCAGTGACTGATAAAATTGTTAGATTGCCTGGGCAACCACATGTAACGTTCCAACAATTTTCCGGGTACATCCCGGTAGACGAAAACAAACAGAGAGCTCTGTTTTACTACTTTGTTGAAGCAGAGACAAACCCTACTTCAAACCGCTTCTTCTCTGGCTAAATGGAGGTACCTTCACACTAATCCTTATTTACCTATCAAAAAGTTGACAAAGCCCGATTTGTACGACTTAGTTATCTTTCTTTTTTGAGGTTTAGAATTACTGCGATGATTGCTTTATTCTTATGCAGGGCCTGGCTGTTCATCTATTGGAGCAGGAGCTTTCACTGAACATGGACCCTTCATTACTAATGAAAAGACTTTAGTGAAAAATGAGTATAGCTGGAACAAAGGTGCCCCTATGTGAATCTCACACACATTTAAAAGTAGAAAAAAAAAATTACTATAATCGCCAAGTAAGATTAATTGATACTACAAGTACTTAACTTTTAAGCTTTGTTTGTTGCAGAAGCAAACCTTTTGTACTTAGAATCATCAGCAGGTGTTGGTTTCTCTTATTCCACCAACAACTCATTTTACAGCTACATAAACGATGAGATCACAGGTTCATCTTTGATATCCTTAGCTATTTTCCTCTGCGATATCTTTTGAATTTGTAACGTGACATGTGAAATGAAGCTGAGTATTGAATGTGTAGTAATTACTACTGTTTAATTTTAGCACAAGACAGCTTGGTGTTCCTGCAGCGCTGGTTTTTAAAGTTTCCCGAGTACAAAAATAGAGATTTGTATATATCTGGAGAGAGCTATGCAGGTATTCATATCTTTAAAACTATTAGTTTATGTCAAAATATCAAGCATGCATCATATAGAACATTCAGCAATATGCAACTCGTGTAGATTATAAAACTAATTGTGTTGCAAAACATGTGTTAGGTCACTATGTGCCACAACTTGCTCAGCTCATTATTGAGTCTAAAGTGAATTTCAATCTAAAGGGGATTGCAGTGAGTACATCTGGATTGTATTGTAGACTACTAGTAATAATTGTTGTTGTTCGTAGTTTTATAGACATTCATATATTTAATGTACTAATAATTGCAGATAGGAAATCCTCTGCTGGAGTTTTCTACAGACTTCAATTCACAAGATGATTACTTTTGGTCACATGGATTGTTATCTGATTCTGCTTATAAACTTCTGAAAACTGTTTGTAACAGTTCTCGGTTAATAAGAGAAATCTATGGAGGGCGCATTTCCCCGGCTTGTATTTCTGTAGCTTCTCAGATTGTAAAAGAATATTCTGACATAAGCTCCATCGACCAGTATTATGTCATTGGAGATAAATGTCTATCTTTCAGTTTAACACAGACAGAGATTCTGGGACACTCAATGAGGTCAAGATTGCAAATTTAGAAGTCTGAGCATCATTTGCAACAATATGCTGCCTATGACAAGGTTATGTCATTAGTATATACAATTTTGGAACAACCTTCACCTCATAGAATTTTAGTTAACTCTGTTAATTTTGATTCATGCAGAAAGTTGCAGATAAGGCAGATGCTTGTATATTGAAAAATGCATACACATACTTAAACAGGAAAGATGTCCAGAAGGCTCTCCATGCCCAGCTCGTCGGGGTCTTAAACAGATGTACATTTTCTATGATGTTTCAAGAGTTCCTAACTGATAAAACTGCTAATGGCTTTGAAAAAGAGGACAACTAGCCCAATCCATAATTTACCACAGAATAACATATCCTGACATCCTTTGTTATAATTAGGTGATTATTTGGTTGTCTCTTAACATTTTGAGCATTGAAAAACTATGACCATCTCAATTTCAGGGTCGTGAATTATGATCCGTTAAATAAGGAGATACCGACAATTAACATTGTAGGTTTACTTGTCAAGTCTGGCATTCGGGTCATTGTTTCACTACAAGAAAAAGACTTATAGGCTACGGCTAGAAGCCGTAGCAAATAAAACCGTAGCCTATACTCTTATAGTATACGGCTATTATTATAGAATACGGATAATACCGTAGCGTATAAATTTTTTTGTTTACATTATTTTTTAGATATCCGCTACGGCAATTACATTTTAGTACTACGGTTAGGCCGTAGCCTATAAGTTGATAATTAAATTTTTTATTTTTATTTTTTATTTTAAGAAATCCTTTGCTTTTATACTACAGTTACAGCCGTAACAGATGTAAAACACAACATTTTGATCCATTAAATTTTAATTTTTTTCAAATCTTTTGATTTTATACTACGGTCGTGGCCATAGCAGATAGTCTTAGCCGTAGCAAATGTAAAACTTATTGTTTTACCATTCGACACGACTCTTCTAGGGCAGTTCCTTCTTCATTTTTGTTCAGCCTTCAGACTGAAAATACCCGGCCAAGGAATCGTCGATCTCCATCTCTGCTTCATCCTAAACCCTTTCTTCTTCTTCTTCGACCTCCATCTCTGTTTCATCTCGGTTTCTTTGCCACTGAAGTTGCAGCCGAGACAGCTGTGGCAAGGACAGCTTGGAAACCAGCTACCTGACCAGCAGCTTTGTCAAGCATCTTCTGCCAATTGTTTGCTCGATCAGGGCCCTAGCTTTATTGTATGTGAAAAACCCATCTTTATTCTCCTCCTTCTTCGACCTCCATCTCTGTTTCATCTCGGTTTCTTTGTCAGGGACAGTTGCGGCAGGGACAGCTGCGGCTGAGACAGCTGCGGTCGGGACAGCTTGGAAGCCAGCTACCTGACCAGTAGCTTTGCCAAGCATCTTCTGCCAAACACATACTCGGGTTAGGATTTTATTTTTTTCTTCCATTCTTTATGAAACCACAGCTGCAATTTGTTATGGTTTTCTGCCTGCAACTCATAAATTTGTTAGTTATTTCAGGGTTGTGGCCGTTTGAAACTGGAGTACTCTTGAAGCTGACATTAATCAAGTTTCAGGTGTGCAATTGGTTTTGATGTTGCTTTTGTTTTTTTATTTTGATTTTAATGTTTAAGTTGAAATTTGAATAACCTGGTATTTCAAAATTAATGAATTGCATTGTTACTGTATATAATTAATTCATATACATCTAGCTTTGTATTATTAACTGCTTTCAATTTCTGCACTTGAGTGAATTAATATATGAAGTCTTATTTGATTCTATCCCCCAAAACATCATACTCGTATTTATCTTTTGCCTTTTGATTTGATCTGGTAATGTTGTTTACAAAACTTCATTTATTGTTCAATGTAAGTTTTCTTTTTCATTTGCCTTCTTTTAGATACCATACATTGTCTGCTAGCTACAAGGTGACATTAAATAAGTATAGTATATATCTAGTCATGAAATAAACATAAGGTGACATTAAATAAGTATCTTCTGTGAGTTTTTCCTTTTTATGAGTATTAGGATTTACTAAAGAATTTTAGCTAAGGATTTTTCTTCATGCTTCCATAGTATGAGAATTGAATACTTCTTATTTTATTATTTGGCTGAAATAAACATGAAGTGACATTAAATAGATTTTACTAAAGAACCATACTTGATGACTTTCAAAGAGTTGTTCCAAGATAGTAAGGAATCATACTTGATGACTTTCAAAGCGTTTATGAAATTCTAAGTTTTCTTGTTGTGTGAACTAGTCGGACACTCTAATAAACACTTAATTAGTAAAATTTAAATGGTATGATTTTTCATTATTTTTCCATGCTAATTTTTTTTCTAGCTTCAACTCCTTTATTAATTTGGCAATGCAGTGTTTATTTTTTAAACATGAAGATTCATATGGATGGTGTCATTGTTACTGCTATTCACATTTCTTACTAGCTTGAATAACTTGTATTGAAACTACATATGTCTTTGATGAATCAAATGCCATATTCATATACTTTCTTTCTCATGTTTACTTGAGATCAACTTATAGCACAAAATTTCAGAAACATGGACTTTGATCGTAGTTGGATGGATCGTCTGCGTGCTATTCGTGAGTCTTTAACTACTGAATTTTTATCTGGAGTTGAAGCTTTTCTTGACTTTGCATTTCAACATCCTTCATGTGTGTATTCAGGACAAATTAGGTGTCCTTGTAAACTTTGTAATAATACAAAGTTTCTAGGAAGAGATGTTGTTACCCTGCACTTGTATAAAAAGGGTTTTACCAAGAACTATAAGAAATGGAACCTTGCATGGTGATGGTTCAGTTAATCATATGCTTATTGATGATGTAGTAGAAGGTTTTGGAGAAACTAATAGAATGGGAGACATGGTAATAGATGCTACTGGGCCATCTTTCAATTGGGATCCAGAAGATCCAAATCCTGATACTGCGAAGTTCTTAGATATGTTGGCAGCTGCCGATGAACCCCTATGAGAGGGTTGTAAGATTCATACTAAACTTTCTGCTGTCACACAATTATTGAATTGTAAATCCTATTTTAACATTTCTGAGAACTGTTATGATTGGTTGATGTCAATAATTAAATCCATGTTACTAGATGGGGATAAGTTACCATCAAATTTCTATGAGGCCAAGAAGACGGTGAACGAATTAGGACATGGGTATGAGAAGATATACGCATGTCCAAATGATTGTATTTTGTACTACAATGAAGACAAAGATAGAACAGAATGCAATATTTGTGGTTTTCCTCGATTCAAACCCAAAAGAAATCAAAATCACCCAAATATATCAGAGAATGTGTTGCATTACTTACCAATTATACCAAGACTTCAGAGACTTTACATGATAGAGAGCACTGCTAGACAAATGAGATGGCATAAGGTTGGTATTCGTGAGAATGAAAACATAATTGTCCATCCATCTGATGCTGAGGCATGGAAACATTTTGATAACAGTTTCCCAGAGTGGGCAGATGAAATCCGGAATGTTCGATTAAGATTTTTTGAATGTATAGATGTCACAATTTGGTAGGTCAGTAAGTGATGTAGAGGTCTTTAACAAGCTTCATATGAAAGATAGGTCAGTACGTGGATGCTAGGTCTCAAAAGCAAGCTGTAAATGCAATAAACATTTGTTACTTATATTTTTTTTATTACTAGCTATTGTTAGTTTTGTAATGGTTAAGCACATATGTGATACTTTGACTAGTATGTTTTAAGTTTTATGAACCATATATACATTTCTATCTAGTTATGTCAACTTTGGCACCCAATTTTTAGTGCTGAAGTTAACATGGAGTTATGGAAGTTAATGGCATTGTGCTTGTTGTTTCTAGAATTATGTTTGGTTTGAGTTTGGTTGCCTTGAATTTATTGGCTGTTGAGTGAAAGGTGTGACCATTTGTGCATAATTTATTGGCTTTCAATTTATTAGTTGTTCAGAATTTATTAGTTGTTTAGCATTTATTGGCTGTTTGGTTTGAGTTATATCTTTCACACCCTTAAACATTTTCTTTTAAGTTCATGGTCTGTGGCTTGTCTTAAGATTTTGATTAATTTGTTAAGCCTTTTTTCAAATTCTAAACAATAGTTCATTGTTGAATGAGTCAATGCCATTGTGTTTGCTTTTTGAGAACACAAAATCTTCAGTTTTAGGAAACTTTACTGCTCATGCTAGATCATCAAAGAGAAATTTCATAAGACTAAGTTCTTAGTCTGAAAATATGATAGTCACTAGCCTATTCAATTGAAAGTGTTTTATTAACACCTATGCATTGACTTATATTTTAGAAAACGAGATTAGTATTGCAAGCTCTCTTTGTGTTCTTTGTTTCAGGAAATTCTATCTTGCAATGAAAAATTACATAATACTAGTTAGGCAATGTATCTTCTTGTATTTTTCTTACTCAATTCTTTTCTCTGATTGTTTATTTATATTTCTTCTATTTTAGGTGGCTTATGTGAAAAAGTATAGAGAGAAACATGGAACAAATCCTGAAACTCAACCTAGCATTTGGGATGATGAACTATGGATGCAAGTAAGTAAGAAAGAAAAGAAGCCAAGTCATGGACGAATTTATGGGAAAGGAATATATACAAACTTATATTCATCTAACAGGCAGCCATCAAGTGGGCAACCATCGAGCAGTCAACATACACAACCTTCAGCTTCTTCTCTTATCTCACCTTCACAGCTTTTACCTCCTGCACAATGGACTAAACAAGATCGCCTTGTTATGCAATAGTTTGCTACCTATTTTGCTACACATGCATTTCAAACACCTCAATCTAATGTAAGTATATCAAATGAACTTTCATTTTATTTAGTCATCTAATTTTATTTTTCTTAAGAGTTTTGATGATAAGTTCAAGTAGAATTACGAGAACATCTCTGTTATCTTACAAAAGTTAAGAAAAAGTATGTTATTAATGGCATACTTAGTTTTAACCATTTTTCTTAAATCATTCTTATTTTTTCGAATATATGATGAGTTTGCAATTCTTTGTTGAGTACTATATACATGTTAGAAAGTTTTGCAAATTGTAATCTTCCCTTATGCTTAATTATAAGTTAAATGCTTATATTGATTTTACAGGATTTACACACATCATCTTCGGCAAATGTTAATTCACAATCCGAGGAGCCGAATGATGATGATGATGATGCTCACCTCGATGATACTTGATGTGTAGGCATGCTTAGGGTATTTTCTTAGGGATAATGTTCTCTTCTAGATATAAATTTGTGAATGTTTTGCTAAGATTATCTATAGTAGTTTGGACTTTTTGTTAAGAATGTCTAAGTAATTTGGATGTTTTGGATTTATAAGATTGCATAAATGTAGACAAATTAGCCTATTTTGAATACATATTTTGGATGTTGTTGATGTGTAACTATAGATAAATTGGTAAGTGAACAACAGGTTTTAAGGGAATGAATTGGACAGGTTTTAGGGGTCAAAAACTTATATATATATATATATATTTTTTTAAAAATAATAATGTTATCTGCTATAGCTATTATACATCTACTACGGCTAGCCGTAGAAGAAAGAGTGGCGCCAAATTGCAAAAAAAAATTATCGACTACGACTAATCACTTTTTTCACTACGGTCAAAATAGTAGTGAATAAATTGGCGCCAAAAACTGCCAAAACTATTTGCTATAGCAAGCCGTAGCAGTTGGTCAAAATATTTAAATGTTCTAATTTTTGGCTACGGTCAATTACCCGTAGCAGAAAGTGTATAGTACGTAGCCAATAACATTATTTGCTACGGTTGGAATTACCCGTAGACGAAAATGTTTATCAGCCACTCTTGTATTAGGTATGGATTTTAGTGCTACAGTGGCTGTAGCAGATGCTATCTGCTACGGTTTTTCGGTTTTTGGCTACGGTTTTAGGCCGTAGCAGAAAAGTAATTTTCTTGTAATGTTTACAGGTATTGCCATAATCAGCTCTTCATCTATACTTATTTTTGTTTTATTTCAATTATTGAAAGAACTCAATATATGCTGGCCTCCTGATCTATGTTTAGAATAAAATCTGATAGTGGTGATCTAGATTTTGTTATACCATTCACCGGCACTCGATCTTTGGTAGATGGGCTGGCAAAGAAGTTGGGGCTCAAGACAACTGTGCCTTACAGTGCTTGGTTTGTGGATAAACAGGTCAATTTTTAGACATACATATTATATGTTACACAATGCCTTTCCTGCTAATTGATTGTTTGATGAATTAGTGAATGAAGTTCTATTCCAGTTTCCCTTGTCATATTTCCCTAACATTTGTTTTTCCAGGTTGGTGGGTGGACACAAGCTTATGGTGATCACCTTAGTTATGCCACTGTAAGAGGCGCTTCGCACGGTGCTCCAACCACTCAACCAAAGAGATCACTTGTGTTGTTCACTTCATTTGGTGTTGTTCACTTCATTTCTTGCAGGAAAACCACTTCCTAGACCATAAATTTATCAAAAATCCACAAAAGAATCAAGCATGTAAACCAATTATGTCATTGTATTTCAGCAGCATTAGCATGCACCACATATTTGTATGACGTATGAACTATTTATGAAATGAAACTACCTATAATTCTAGTTTTAGTTTGTGATGAGAGATTGAAATGTTAGAATCTAAGGAACCAAATGGTAGTGCCTACCTTCTATCTTATTCTTTTTGGTTAATAAATTATACCGCCTTATATGTATTTTCATTTCATGCTAACATGAATAGTTATGTACAAGGGCATAAGAATATTTATATATATTTGTGGAAGTTATTAACGCTCATATATTTTGAGTGCAACTACATACTTAATATCTTAAACTATTGAGTTTGTTATTTGCAAAATTGTTTATAACCTAAAATGGGGTTAGCATTACGTGCTTGTCACAGATTTACTTAAGTCTAGACTCGGTCTACTAACACTCCATCTAAATTTATCCATATAGTGTTATATCGAATCTTCAAATAATTAGGAAGTCTCATATATTTATAGTAATGACTTCACCAAACAACTTACGAGCTCAACATTTTGATTACATAATATTTACATACCAGTCGAAATTAAGTTACGATATTATTATTTGACATGTTCCGATATTTTCAAATTTATGATTTTAGACCTGATGTGATATATAATTTACTAGTAAATGGATGCTATAATTGGACAAAATATCATAATTTGATTCTCACATATTTACAAAAATTAGTTAGATGCTAGGAATTGCTTTGCTATGTTTTTGGAGGCATATAAATCCTATATTTGCATATGGTAAATTGACTAAGTGATTTTACATGCTTATTTATATTTAATACATCATTACAGGATGATTCTTCCAAAAAAGATTACATTATATGTTCTTACATAGTGCAGATTTAATTAGTTTTTTTATGAGTTCAACTTTTTAGCCACAATTGTAAAAAATATTGTAAGAAATTCTTCATACATGAAATCACCTTTCAAAAACGGAAGTAGTTATCGTCCATCGTAATAAACACTAGTAAATAACTCCATGAGGTCATACACAGCTAATAATTCTTAGAATGAGTGACATCAAATATTTTAGTATTGGATTTTCACATAACATGGAGAGAGAGCTCGAGGAGATAACACATAGATAGAGTGCCTATAGTCATACTCAACGTGGGTAGAAAAGACTAAAAAGCTTTCACTCGAGTAAAGCACCCAAACGAATCAAGTAGCTGAAAAGCCTAATAATATAACATCAACAAATCTCGGATTTTCACCTAGAATGCTATAACATCAGCAACAATCACGGGTTTTCACCCATTTTGTTCAAAGAAATGTATGCTATTTATTACAAGATAGTTTAAATATAATTGCTTATTAGTACCCATCAAGCGAACAAAAATTCAATAAAACTATTATCACACCAAGCTTGAACTTCTCAATTCGCACTAAAAAAATATGGAGTAATAAGGTGGAGTAGTTATAATGTAGAGTGGAGGGTAAGTTATAAGGTAGAACATAACACGTACATATAGTATCACACCAACGATAATAATATCACACCAACAGAACATCACATCATCAAAAAAATTTGCATAGCAATTGCACCTGCAAACAGGGAATACGACCCAAGTATATGGTCTACAACATCTAATTCAAGTCCTTATGCCCCTTAAACTCATTTTTGGGGACTAATGATAAAATAAGATTATACAAATTTAATTAGAACGGGACATGTGGCCTAGTCAAGGTATACCAATCCAATTTAAATTGTAACTAACATCATCAATAGTACTTATTATCTCCTAATTACATTATAATTATTATAACGGATTTCATAACTGCTTCCTAAATACAGTAACACAGTGACACAACCTTATTGGCCACAATATTCTATATAAAGGGACTGAAATCCTGAAGGTATTTCAGGTTATACCTCCTAACTCATACACTTTATAGCTTTTCATATTCTATACTCTAAGGGTAATGATATGTACACTACCCAATATTGATAGGTGAACTAAAGTCGAAAATTATAGTAACTTTTGTTTTTGTCTTTTAGTATATTTGTAGTACACCTAACAATATTTGTAGTATACATATCAATACCCTACTCTAATGATATACAAGCGGATTTTATAATGTCAATTATTCATTTTCTTTAGAACCATGCATGTCTTCTTTAGTCATCACCAAAATTTGTATGTATAAGAATAAACTCCATTGCTTCCCTCTACTTCTCACTCAAAAAAGCTATCTATTTCTCTGCGCAGCGAATTTTATCAGAAATACACGTTATTGACCTTAATACAATTCACACCTACTCTTGTATATTATTTATATAATTTTTTTTTATGAGCGCCATAATATGTACTTATTAAATTTTTTATAAATAAAAGTATATAAAATTTATGACAATTATTTATAATTTTAATAATATTTAGTATATAAATTATTATATTTAAAAAAATTAATTTTTAAAGTTGATATTTATTACAGTTTCCGTTACAAAAACATGTTTATATATACAAGTCATTGACACCTTTTTTTCTTTGTCTTCATTTGATTAAATGAGTTGACTTGGCACTCATTCGTGGGGAGAGCCAACAAAGGATCCAATTGAATTAAGAGTGATGAAAGCATGCCATAATCAGTTGCGTCACAATTGGTGAAAAATGCTATTATTGCATTTCCACATATATTTTGTTACAAGAACGGAATTAACTTAGTGGGAAAAAATATTTGTTTGTAAATCTTTATTCTAAAAGTAGAAATAGTTAAAAAAATATTTATGGTCTCATACATTGAAAATACATATAAATTAATTAAAAATTATAAAACTTAATTATTTATTCTCTCTTAATAACAATATATTTTCCTACACACTCATATAAATTAAATATTTTTTATTGATTTAAATGTTTAATAACTATCCCTTATTCAACCCACTCACATAAATTAAATATTTTTTAACAATTAAATTTATTTATCTTTTTAATAACTACTAACTCACATATTAAGTCATATTTTATCTTTTAAATAAAATCTAAAAATTTAAAACAACTACTTTATATATATATTTTTTTAAAATAATCATTTGGTATGTGCCGCATTTCGTACATGTGGTTAGTATTTTTTTTATTATTATTATTATTTTTTTATGCCTAAGCTAACCCAGGTTTTTACCCGTCTTACCCAATTGGGTGAAAAAATTAGTCCCTCTAATGGGGATTGATAAGAAGAAAAGTTTATACATGTCGAAGGAAAGAAGTACAAGTTTTAATTAAAAATATATAGGTACCTTATATCATAGCTTATTATTATATATATTTATAAACATTTTATGTAATTGTTATTAAATATTTTACATATTAAAATAAGATAAAATGATATATATTATCCTTAAGTATCATACTTTTTCTAATTTCATTCTAAGAGTTTTTTTTTGTGTCAATTTTGTTTTATAACTTTTAAAAACATTTGTAATGTACTTCTCTTGCCAGTTAATAATTTGAATGAAAATAATTAATGAAACATTAAAATATAATATTTTTTTACATGAGTACCGAGTTGGTAAAAAATAATTGAAATTTTCTTGCTCAGTATCTTTTCATCATTTATCTAAATATCTTAAAAATTAGTGTTATGATTTGGATATTTTGAGAAAAAATTAACACAAATAAAAATAAAAATAAAAATTTGAACGAATTTATTGTCAACTCAGCGTACTTGTAACACTAAATATAACAATTTTATGTCAAATTGTAATGGCCTTAAACTTACAAAAATTATTGAAATGTTTTCAAAGTTGTGAGATGAAATAGACAGGAAAAATAAATATTTAATATTAGTATCATATGCATCTTAAGCAAAACGAATGAAATTTAATCTAACGTCCCATGCAAGAGGAGAAAATGTGCAAACAGTGGTGCCCATTTGGATATAAAGACTAAAGAGTAGGCACTAGTGTGATTTGCTTTATGTCAAAGTGGACTTTTATTTTGTCCTTGTCCCATGAATTATGTTCTTTAGGACCACCATTGCTAATGGTCGCCCCCAACAGTGGTATAATAATCGCAGAATATGGCTTCCTGTTTCTCACACTACAGAGTTCTCTGCCTTTTTGTACACCATGAAATCTCAACCATGGATTTTTGTAATCATAACTTGTTCAAATTTTCTGCACTTATGCTCAATGGTAGAGTCTTTTCCAGTGACTGATAAAATTGTTAGATTGCCTGGGCAACCACATGTAACGTTCCAACAATTTTCCGGGTACATCCCGGTAGACGAAAACAAACAGAGAGCTCTGTTTTACTACTTTGTTGAAGCAGAGACAAACCCTGCTTCAAAGCCACTTCTTCTCTGGCTAAATGGAGGTACCTTCAAACTAGTTCCGTATTGACCCATGAAAGAGTTGACAAAGCTCTGTTAGTAAGACGCAATTATCTTTCTTTTTGAGGTTTTGAATTACTGTGATGATTGCTTTATTCTTATGCAGGGCCTGGCTGTTCATCTATTGGAGTAGGAGCTTTCACTGAACATGGTCCCTTCATTACAAACGAAAAGACTTTAGTAAAAAATGAGTATAGCTGGAACAAAGGTGCCCCTATGTGAATCTTACACACATTTATAAGTAGAAAAAAAAAATTACCATTTACTCCAAGTAAGATTAATTGATACTACAAGTACTTAACTCTTAAGCTTTGTTTGTTGCAGAAGCAAACCTTTTGTACTTAGAATCACCAGCAGGTGTTGGTTTCTCTTATTCCACCAACAACTCATTTTACAGCTACATAAACGATGAGATCACAGGTTCATCTTCTATATCCTTAGCTATTTTCCTGTGCGATATTTTTTGAATTTGTAATGTCACGTACGAAATGAAGCTGAGAATTGAATGTGTAGTTATAATTACTACTGTTTAATTTTAGCACAAGACAGCTTGGTATTCCTGCAGCGCTGGTTTCTAAAGTTTCCCGAGTACAAGAATAGAGATTTGTATATATCTGGAGAAAGCTATGCAGGTATTCATATCTTTACAACTATTAATTTATGTCAAAATATCAAGCATGCCTCATATAGATCATTCAGAGATATGCAACCCGAGTAGATTACTAAAACTAATTGTGTTGCAATTACATGTGTTAGGTCACTATGTGCCACAACTTGCTCAGCTCATTATTGAGTCTAAAGTGAACTTCAATCTAAAGGGGATTGCAGTGAGTACATCTGGATTGTATTGTAGACTACAAGTAATAATTGTTGTTGTTCGTAGTTTTATAGACATTCATATATTTAATGTACTAATAATTGCAGATAGGAAATCCTCTGCTGGAGTTTTCTACAGACTTCAATTCACAAGATGATTACTTTTGGTCACATGGATTGTTATCTGATTCTGCTTACAAACTTCTGAAAACTGTTTGTAACAGTTCTCGGTTAATAAGAGAAATATATGGAGGGCGCATTTCCCCAGCTTGTATTTCTGTAGCTTCTCAGATTGTAAAAGAATATTCTGACATAAGCTCCATCGACCAGTATTATGTCATTGGAGATAAATGTCTATCTTTCAAGTTTATACACAGACAGAGATTCTGGGACACTCAATAAGGTCAAGATTGCAAATTTTGAAGCCTGAGCATCATTTGCAACAAGATGCTACCAATGACAAGGTGAGATCATTAGTACGTACAATTTTGAAATCTACCTTCACTTCAGACAATTTTAGTTAACTTTGCCTGTTAATTTTGATTCATGCAGAAAGTTACAAATAAGGGAGATGCATGTATACTGAAAAATGCAGAGACATACTTAAACAGGAAAGATGTTCAGAAGGCTCTCCATGCCCAGCTTGTACGGGTAAACAGATGGGAAGTCTGCAGCAAGTAATTCATTTTCTATGATTTCAAGAGTTCCTAACTGATTACATTGTTAATGACTTTGAAAAAGAGGGTCATAAATAGCCCAGACTCCATAATTTACCACAGAATAACATATCTTGACATTCATTGTTATAATTAGGTGATTATTTGGATTTCTCTTAACATTTTGAGCATTGAAAAACTATGACCATCTCGATTTCAGGGTAGTGAATTATGATCCGTTGAATAAGGAGATACCGACAATTAACATTGTAGGTTTACTTGTCAAGTCTGGCATCCGGGTCATTGTTTACAGGTATTACCATAATCAGCTCTTCATATCTACTCATTCCTTGTGCCATTTCAATTATTGAAAGAACTCAATATATGCTGGCCTCCTGATCTGTGTTTCGAATAAAATCTAACAGTGGGGATCTAGATTCTGTTATACCATTCACTGGTACTCGATCTTTGGTAGATGGGCTAGCAAAGAAGTTGGGGCTCAAGACAACTGTGCCTTACAGTGCTTGGTTTGTGGACAAACAGGTCAATCTTTAGACATACATATTATATGTTACACAATGCCTTTCCTGCTAATTGAATGTTTGATGAATTAGTGAATGAAGTTCTATTCCAGTTTCCCTTGTCATATTTCCCTAACATTTGTTTTTCCAGGTTGGTGGGTGGACACAAGCTTATGGTGATCACCTTAGTTATGCCACTGTAAGAGGTGCTTCGCACGGTGCTCCAACCACTCAACCAAAGAGATCACTGGTGTTGTTCACTTCATTTCTTGCAGGAAAACCACTTCCCAGACCATAAATTTATCAAAAATCCACAAAAGAATCAAGCATGTAAACCAATTCTGTCATTGTATTTCAGCAGCATTGGCATGCACCACATATCTGTATGAAGTATGAACTATTTATGAAATGAAACTACCTATAATTCTAGTTTTAGTTTGTGATGAGAGATTGAAATGTTAGAATCTAAGGAACCAAATGGTAGTGCCTACCTTCTATCTTATTCTTTTTGGTTAATAAATCAAATCCCCATTAAAAGATTAACAGTAATACAAAATCCCTCTTTAACTCCTTAATAGGATTTATACGTAAATTATTCACCACTTAGAGCAACAATCTGGTACATAATTTGATTCACTCGCAACATGCATAAACAAACCACAACCAAACCTCCTAGCTAGATTGCCACAATTCTGCAATTTGAATAGCTAAACCACATTCGACTAATTAAAGTTATTACCTAGAGAACCTTTTTCCCAGAGTTCTAGCAGTCTTTAAGCAAAATTTTCAAATTCTGTACCCCACTGTTTCTTATATTCTTATACAAAGATGAAAGACTCCCTTAAAAAAGTATTACCATTTTTCATTTGTTTTTTCATTTATTTTCCATTCAATTAAGATAATAAAAGGTTTGGAGTATTAAATTAACTTAACTTTTTTCTTTTTCTTTGTGAGTCAAAGTGGAAGCCTGTAATAATTCCTTACAAAAATTATATTATGATAAACATGAATCTTCCAGTTTTTGTTGCACCTAATGTGTAAAAGATTTGTACTCGTTTATTTATTCTTTGCAGATAAGTTTGTTTAATATAAACAACATAACCAAAAGATCTATCAACCAATTAATCTGGTTTCGTGCCCTTCTTAATAAATTTGGTTGTATATTATATGCTTAAAAGATGCAGATGAACAAGTAACCTCACACTCCCACCTACTAATTAATAGAGTAATCTTTTTGGTCCGCAGTGGATTTTGCTTTCCACAAACAGAGACGTGCACACAGAAGCAACAGTGGCTTTCCCAATCTAGCAAGGCTATCATAACCATGTATCCATTAGCAACAGTATTTGCTATTATTGTGCATTTATGTCTGCCACTGAATTCCCTTTCAGAGGCGGATAAAATTCAGCTTGCCAGGGCAACCACGTGTCAGCTTCCAGCAATATGCTTGATACATAACCATTGATGAAAAGCAACAGAGAGCTCTGTTTTATTACTTTGTTGAAGGAGAAAAAGACTCGGATTCTAAACCTCTAGTTCTCTTGTTTAATGGAGACATGGTTTTGTTTAATTAAGAAAAAAAAAAAGCTGAAATCAGATATACATTCTTTGGAATTATCAAAAGTAATTGAATTCCTTTCTGGGTTTTGAAATGGTAAGAAATTCGATAATTGTCGCTACCCATTGCACAGACGGGACATTTAAGAAATCAAAACCCAATCAGGTAGTGTTTTGAAGTAAAACATTTTCTGATTGAAATTTCAGTTCTTAAACATTTACTTTTACCAGGTCATTATGTTCCACAACTTGCACAACTCATACTTCAATCTGAGATGAACTTCAATTTCAAGGGATTAGCTGTGAGTACAGAAGAGAACTAATGAAAGTATAAAACTAATTTGAAGTTAGTTTGATTAGAACAACCATGTTTAATTTTTATCTGCAGATTGGAAACCCTCTTCTGGATTTTGATATTGATTTCAACTCGAAGGCCGAGGTTCTTCTGTTCTCATGGACTAATTTCTGATTCAACTTGCGAAAGTTTTAACAAGATCGGTAACCCATCTCAAATCAGAAGACAAACTGTAAGTGGGACTCTTACAGACGTTTGTGCTGGAGCAAACAAACAAGTTTTCAGTGAACTTAGTAGCTATGTCGATACATATGATATCACTCTCAACATCTGTTTGGCATCAGTTCTTCAACAGGCTGCAGTTCTACATCAACTGGTCAGGTTTATTCATATTTTAGAAGGAAAAAAAAGTTGAATTAACCTTGTTATTTCCTTTTGTCTCTTGGGCGCTTGGACCAACCAGACCGGTGATCGACTTTCAAGTGATTGGTTCAATCGGAATCAGATTGATAGTCGGACCAAATAAAATCATAAATATATTTTAATTATATATTTTGAATATTATATTTTTTTTATTAATTATAAATACTAAATACATAAGAAAATAAAAAATAATAATTCAATATTCATTAAATAATAAGAAAATTATATCACAAACAATCGAATACAGATATTATTAGTTAATACGAGAACCAATTGATCTATTATGTTATCATAACATTCAAGTTTCAACTTATGCATCAAAATAATAACAACAACATTAATATAAAATACATTTGTTTCCCTAATTTTTAATATAAATAACAAATAATAAATAAATTTTTTATTTATAAAAAAATCAATTTGATTCACTCAACCCGACACCAGTTTTACTTGTTCTGACCGACCAATCATCAAAATGATTTTTTTTAGTTTAACCCTATCCAATTTACTATCAGAACGACAATCCAACCAATCTAACTGATCAATTCATTCCAATTTTCGAAACATTGGATAAAAAATAGATGCCTGTGTGGAAGGTGACAGCTCAATACTTGAACTGGAAAGATGTACAGGAGGCTTTCCATGCTCAACTTATGACCTCCAGATGGACAGTTTGCAGCAAGTAATGATTTTTAAGTTTTAAATGATTTAGAACGCGTCAAACATCAAAATCATGTTTTCTCATTTGCTATTTAGTTTTCCATTCTTGTCTTTCGTTGTCATTTTCACTTCCTTCTTCAAGATCCCTTGGACTTTCCCATTGTGTTTATTCATTTTCTTGTCCAAATTAGTTCCAAATATAAAAACTGATCACAGCAGCAAAGCCAACATAAGAGGAATAGTGCCTTGTAGAATTCTTGGATTTCTTCTGACATTTTCTTTTCCTGCTGGCATCGTTTCTTTCAGCCACAGCATCCTCAAGTATGAAAGGAAGAATATAGATGTACCTACCACTCATATCCTGGGTGAACTCGTAAAGTCTGATGTCCAGGTTTTAAATTTTAATCTACATGTAATAATAAGCTGTTTACTCTTCAACTTATTTAAATTTTTGCCATATATATGATTCATTGATTTTAAGATTAGTATAGAACAACCAAAGTGAAATAATGATTCTACAGTGGAGATCAAGATTACATACCATTAATTGGGACAAGGATGTATCTCATGAAGCTCCAATTTCGCAGCCAGAGATATCTCTCACTTGTGCTGTTTAATGCATTCTTGGGTGGAAAGCCACTTCCAGAACCAGAAGAGTTCTCATCAACTGAGAAGATTAGGAGATAGATAAGAGATGACTATATATTTTATAAATCATAACCAGAAACTTGTACTAAAGTTAGCTCTCATACATTTGGGACATCACCACCAGAGGAGTATCTCATGATGCTCCAATGTCACAGCCGGAAAGATCACTTCTGCTGTTCCATTCATTTTTGGATGGAAAGGCAAATCCAGAAGCATTAACAGAAAATCATAAATACATGACGTTGTTGAAGTAAGCAATGAGAGTCCAAAGGCTGCCACTGAGGAATTGATCGAAAGTAATCAACCTAGAATTGTTGGTGATGCTGCAACTGATCCTGGTTCTAATTCACAGAAAAAGGAAGAGGAAGAAAACAAACTCTTCTACCAAAGGAAAACCAGCAAAGGCAACTATAAAAGGGAAGGTAAGAAATCAAATCAATAATTCGTAGGTGTGGCAATACTATGCTCATGTTGAAATTACTTCTAGAATAAACTGTAGGTCAAGTTGTAATTTTTATGCTACTACATATGCAAGTTATACCAAGAATAATGGAATTACTAATTTAGGGAATCATTTAAGGTATAAATGTAATAAATTTCCTAAGAACCTTTTATCTGATTGGGATCCTGGTCAAATTATCCTTATCTTTGGCACAAACGTGAAATCTAAATTAGATGATAATGGGGTTGCTACACGGCCTAAAATGAATGCTATTAGTGATTAATACAATGAGAAGGCTTGTAGGGATGCATTAGCCAAGTCTATTATCATAAATGAATTGTCATTTAGGCATATGAATGGTGAAGGATTTAGGTTGTTTGTGAGTACTTTATGTCCTATAATGGCTATTCCTTCTAGATTCACCGTTATAAGAGATATCCTACAGCTATACTCGAATGAAAAACAAAAGATGAAAAAATGTTTGGTAAGTAACAAACAAATTATGTTTCTTACAATTAATTGTTGGACATCTGTCCAAAATCAAAATTATTTGTGTCTTGTAGGGCACTTTGTTAATGATAAATGGAAAATGTAATCGAGAATTCTTAATTTTTGTCAAGTTAATAATCACAAAGGTGAAACAATATGAAGAACTATTGAAAAATGCTTGTTGGAATGCGGTTGGAAAGGGTTTTTGTGTAACTATGGACAATGCTTCCGCTAATGATGTAGGGGTTCAATATTTGAAATCAAAGGTGAATGATTGGAATTAGGGGGGAAGGGGTATTGCTAGGAGAATTCATGCATCTTAGGTGTTTGTGCACATATATTGAACTAATTGTATTTGATGGTTTGAAAGACATAAACATGTCTATCTATAAAATTAGATGTCTGTAAAATTTGTGAAAGCTTTATTTTTTAGATTGTTGAAGTTGAAAGGTTTATGGAGTTGGACAAGCTTACTCCACATACACTATATTGGAGTCAGCATTAAACTGTCCAAAAGTCTTTAATAGGATGAGGGAGCAAGATGTAAGCTACAATTGTGAGTTTGAAACTGATAAGAAGTTGGTTAGAACGGGGACATCAACTCCTCCTAGTGAGGCTGATTGGGAAGTTGGAAGATTGTATGTTATGTTTTTGAAAATATTTTATGATGTGCCTAAAAAAATTTATGGTTCAATGTATGTCACATCAAACACATATTTTTATGAATATTATACAATCTTGTTTAAGTTGCAACAATGGTGCTCCCAAATTGAAGATGATTTTTTGAAATCAATGGCAATGAGAATAACGTTGAAACATGATAAGTATTGGGGTGATATTGATAAGATAAATTATATTCACTTCATTGAGATGGTTTTAGACCTTAGGTACAAATTGAAATTTGTGAAGAGGGGCTTTGGGAACTTGTTTGGGACTTTTATAGCAAAAGAACTAGAAATGAAGGTGAAAGCAACATTTGCTAGGTTATATGATCATTATTGTCTTTTTAAAGATAATGGCAATGATGGTGCTTTAGGCAAAGTGTGAAATTCAGCTCTTCTGAGGTTTACAACTTCTTCAGGTGAGGATGATGTTGTTATGAGTTTGCTAGGGTGTTTATGAGACAACTAAGTCAAGATAAGTCTATGGAAGGAAAATTTGAAGTTGATCGATACTCGATGGAGTCCCATGAATCTTTCCTGCTAAGTTTGACATATTGAATTAGTAGAAAGTTAATTCCACCAAGTATAGAGTGTTAGGAAAGCTTGTAAAAGATGTTTTTGGTGTTCCTACCATAACTATCCCTTTAGAATTTGCATTCTCTATTGGGGGTAGAGTTCTTGATCCTTATCGAAGCTCATTAACTCCAACAACTGTAGAGGCCCTCATTTGTTTGCAAAATTGGTTGCGATGCACAATTGTCCCATATGATATGGAATCTAGTGAAGAGATTGAAAAGATTAATCAGGTATTCAATTGCTACACTTTGCATTTCAATTTTAACATTCTACATTCATGCATTTTCAATTATTTTACACTAAAAGCTTATGTATTTTGAAGAATGCTAACTGCTAACTGCATTCACTGATTTGCTTTTAAACTAGGTATGCCATTGCCTAGTGATATAGTTGAGAATTACTAACTGCTAAGGATCTTGAAGTTTGATATTTGGGATAAGTCATTAAACTTCATTTATATTCTGCTGCCTAACTGTCTGCATTATTTGAATTTCTGTTTATTTGATATTTGCTAAAACTTTATTTATATTTGATATTTGTATGATATCATGCGTAGCTGCCTGCATTATATTTTGTTATCTATTGATATTCAATTTGGCTGCTTGCATTATATTTTGTTGTCCATTGAATTTCTTTCTTATAATACACTAGAATTACAAGTTGTCCATTCTTATTTCTGCATTCATATATCTTCACTAGAATAGTTGGGCAACATGAAGCTTTGGATGCTTGGCTGGTTGAACTTGGCTGCTTGCTAGCTACAGGCTTCTACTTAAGTCTAATAAACTATTTACAATTATATCTTTGGATTTTAATATGAACATATTTAATGTAATCCCTTAGTCCCACATTCCTTTCCTTAATCCCTAGATTCTGAATTATGTGATCCCTTAATCCCTCTGCCCTTATTCCCTTCCCTTAATCCCTAGATTTTCTTATTTTGGATTAACTTAATTTTTTCTTTTTCTGAGAGTCAAAGTGGAAGCCTGTAATAATTCCTTACAAAAATTATATTATGATAAACATGAATCTTCTAGTTTTTGTTGCACCTAATGTGTAAAAGATTTGTACTCGTTTATTTATTCTTTGCAGATAAGTTTGTTTAATATAAACAACATAACCAAAAGATCTATCAACCAATTAATCTGGTTTCGTGCCCTTCTTAATAAATTTGGTTGTATATTATATGCTTAAAAGATGCAGATGAACAAGTAACCTCACACTCCCACCTACTAATTAATAGAGTAATCTTTTTGGTCCGCAGTGGATTTTGCTTTCCACAAACAGAGACGTGCACACAGAAGCCACAGTGGCTTTGCCAATCTAGCAAGGCTATCATAACCATGTATCCATTAGCAACAGTATTTGCTATTATTTTGCATTTATGTCTGCCACTGAATTCCCTTTCAGAGGCGGATAAAATTCAGCTTGCCAGGGCAACCACGTGTCAGCTTCCAGCAATATGCTTGATACATAACCATTGATGAAAAGTAACAGAGAGCTCTGTTTTATTACTTTGTTGAAGGAGAAAAAGACTCGGATTCTAAACCTCTAGTTCTCTTGTTTAATGGAGACATGGTTTTGTTTAATTAAGAAAAAAAAATGCTGAAATCAGATATACATTCTTTGGAATTATCAAAAGTAATTGAATTCCTTTCTGGGTTTTGAAATGGTAAGAAATTCGATAATTGTCGCTACCCATTGCACAGACGGGACATTTAAGAAATCAAAACTCAATCAGGTAGTGTTTTGAAGTAAAACATTTTCTGATTGAAATTTCAGTTCTTAAACATTTTCTTTTACCAGGTCATTAAGTTCCACATCTTGCACAACTCATACTTCAATCTGAGATGAACTTCAATTTCAAGGGATTGGCTGTGAGTACAGAAGAGAACTAATGAAAGTATAAAACTAATTTGAAGTTAGTTTGATTAGAACAACCATGTTTAATTTTTATCTGCAGATTGGAAACCCTCTTCTGGATTTTGATATTGATTTCAACTCGAAGGCCGAGTTCTTCTGTTCTCATGGACTAATTTCTGATTCAACTTGCGAAAGTTTTAACAAGATCGGTAACCCATCTCAAATCAGAAGACAAACTGTAAGTGGGACTCTTACAGACGTTTGTGCTGGAGCAAACAAACAAGTTTTCAGTGAACTTAGTAGCTATGTCGATACATATGATATCACTCTCAGCATCTGTTTGGCATCAGTTCTTCAACAGGCTGCAGTTCTACATCAACTGGTCAGGTTTATTCATATTTTAGAAGGAAAAAAAAGTTGAATTAACCTTGTTATTTCCTTTTGTCTCTTGGGCGCTTGGACCAACCAGACCGGTGATCGACTTTCAAGTGATTGGTTCAATCGGAATCAGATTGATAGTCGGACCAAATGAAATCATAAATATATTTTAATTATATATTTTGAATATTATATTTTTTTTATTAATTATAAATACTAAATACACAAAAAAATAAAAAATAAACAATAATAATTCAATATTCATTAAATAATTAAATAATAAGAAAATCGCATCACAAATAATTGAATACATATATTATTAGTTAATACAAGAATCAATTGATCTATTATGTTATCATAACATTTAAGTTTTAACTTATGCATCAAAATAATAAAAATTACATTAATATAAAATACATTTGTTTCACTAATTTTTAATATATAATAATAATAAATAAATTTTTGTTTTATAAAAAAATCAATTTGATTCACTCAACCCAACACCAGTTTTACTTGTTTTGACCGACCAATCCTCAAAATGATTTTTTTAGTTGAACCCTATCCAATTTGTTATCTGAACGACGATCCAACCAATCTAACTGGTCAATTCAGTCCAATTTTCAAAACATTGGATAAAAAATAGATGCCTGTGTGGAAGGTGTGGAAGGTGACAGCTCAATACTTGAACCGGAAAGATGTACAGGAGGCTTTCCATGCTCAACTTATGATCTCCAGATGAGTTTGCAGCAAGTAATGACTTTTAAGTTTTAAATGATTTAGAACGCGTCAAACATCAAAATCATGTTTTCTCATTTACTATTTAGTTTTCCATTCCTGTCTTTCGTTGTCATTTTCACTTCCTTCTTCAAGATCCCTTGGACTTTCCCATTGTGTTTATTCTTTCTTGTCCAAATTAGTTCCAAATATAAAAACTGATCACAGCAGCAAAGCCAACATAAGAGGAATAGTGCCTTGTAGAATTCTTGGATTTCTTTTGATATTTTCTTTTCCTGCTGGCATCGTTTCTTTCAGCCACAGCATCCTCAAGTATGAAAGGAAGAATATAGATGTACCTACCACTCATATCCTGGGTGAACTCGTAAAGTCTGATGTCCAGGTTTTAAATTTTAATCTACATGTAATAATAAGCTGTTTACTCTTCAACTTATTTAAATTTTTGCCATATATATGATTCATTGATTTTAAGATTAGTATAGAACAACCAAAGTGAAATTATGATTCTACAGTGGAGATCAAGATTCCATACCATTAATTGGGACAAGGATGTATCTCATGAAGCTCCAATTTCGCAGCCAGAGACATCTCTCACTTGTGCTGTTTAATGCATTCTTGGGTGGAAAGCCACTTCCAGAACCAGAAGAGTTCTCATCAACTGAGAAGATTAGGAGATAGATAAGAGATGACTATATATTTTATAAATCATAACCAGAAACTTGTACTAAAGTTAGCTCTCATACATTTGGGACATCAACACCAGAGGAGTATTTCATGATACTCCAATGTCACAGCCGGAAAGATCACTTCTGCTGTTCCATTCATTTTTGGATGGAAAGGCAAATCCAGAAGTATTAACAGAAAATCATAAATACATGACCTTGTTGATTCTATATCATTGCACTTGATAAAGCAAATACTATTTGACATCCACAAACATCATATTCTGATATAAGCTTGGCCAGGAAGCCAATGCCAACTGGTCAACTTGCATAACTGATACATAGTACCAGGTTCGCAGTATGGGTACGGAATGGTATATACGCCATTGACGGTTACAGGGTACAATTAGGGTATGCTTAGCAGGGATGCCAGTTGGAGTCACCGTGCAATGAGGGTAGAACATATAACATCTCAATGAGCCAACCAAATATTTCTTTTTTCTTTTCCTATTTTCTTGGTATGAATAAATCTCGACTATTTTATGAGCATGCTAAATAATTTCTTGACGGAAAGAAATGTACGGATTAGTTTCATTCAATTGTATTTCAAAAAAGAGAACATAAGAAAACTTCTAGAGTGTACAATAAGGCCCATCATATAAATTGCCACAGAATTTAGTTAAATCAGAGGTAACATTATACTCAATCATGCAGTGTTCCCATTATATCCTCGTCTCGATACAGATGATACCTGAAATGAGATGGGAAAGCAACTTCATTATAATCGAATCAGTCTGAGCCTAGAGAAAATGAATAGTCATTTCAACAAAGAATTAACAGCAAAGTGATTAGTTCATTGATGCAAGTGAAAGATTTGCTTTAATAAGACAGGTTTTAACCCTACATACCCCATTCTCATATGGGGGGGAAAAGAAACATCTGGCACAATTTTCTGCTTCATCTCAATATCATCAGACACTAACAAGCTCTTTCAGGGCCAACTTGACAACACACTTCAGTAGATGAAAAAAGAAAGTTGAAGTGAACGAAATTTCAATCTCTATTTATCCTTCTCCAACAATCACCATCCCACACCTTTCCTAGAAACACCTATATGATGATCTTGGTCTACTTGAATAATCTCTGAGAGAGAGATTTTTCCAAAGAACAAGCCAGTTTTTGAAAAGAAGCGAGTCAACAAGATGATAGGTATATGTTTCTGGTGTCCCCAGCTGATAGTAAAAGTGCCTGGTATAGGTTTCAATGCTTTCCGTTAATGGGGGATAATCTACTAATTCTAAACATTGTCAGGTCACCTATATAATCTCTAAGAGAGGAACAATATACAGGGTAGACATTTCTTAGTTCACTGGTTCACACTCTACAGTTACCATTTGGGACAAGGTTTTATCAAAAGATCCATGCTGCCACGAAACAAGCAAATCAGAAATCCTCTCTAACAAAGTCAGTGATATGAAACCCATGCAATGGATAAATTCTAATGATATAATGCTAGATCTATGATAAATTGCTATTTTCAATCTCAACCAAGATAATTCTTAGCACCTTAGGAAAAACCAAAACTTTCCAACTCCAGAAATGAAGGGATTGGCTCTATATCTAGCGGATAGACAACTCTTAAAAACAACACAAATAATTACAGGTGTTAATTCCAGACACAAACCCGTAGATCACTAAAGCTATTGAAAAAAGAGAGTAGACAGAGTTAAGTCATTCAGTGATTTCATAATCCATCCTTCCTACGTGTGTTCAATCCCTTGTATTTCAATTAAAATCAACTTAAGAGTGGCTTACTTTCCACCGAATCTTGGTAAAAGTAATCTATAAAATGCATGACAATTTATTTTAAAAAATAAAGGGTCAATAGCACTTTCCCCATTAAACTACCATTGAAGTTGCAAACATCCCTATTTTCTATGAAATTAAGCACATCGCATCTATACTCTTTAACCCACTTCACTAATTGCCCAATCCATTCAAAATGGGAGTTAAATCTAACGGTTTAATTAGCTTGTGCACGTCATGGTAAGACAGGGTTGAAGGAGACTAAGAATTACATGGAAATGCATCATAGAGAATGATGTGATTGCTGTAAGTATCACTAAAATGATGCCTTGGATCCATGCGAATGGAGGAAAAGGATTCATGTAGTCCATCCCAGCTAATTTGGGCTTTTAGGCTTAGCTAAGTGAGTTGATGTCATGATAAGATAGGGTAAGTGAAAATACATATTTTCCACTTCCTAGCTTCCAAAGGAACTAAGAGGTGAAAAATAGAAATTCCACGAATTGCATGACCCCCTTAATGACACCTGCCAAATTCCAAAATTCTTCTCTGACAAACCTTATGAATCTACAGAGTATTTTATAACACTGAAATTGGTTTCTTTAGCAATATATGGCCCCATAAGTAGGTTCAGTAGGTATAGGGTGTTATAGTAATTATTTTTGAAAAATGGAATCTGACAATTTTTTACGTTCAAACCTAGGGCAGCATATAATGCTGCTTGAACACCATAAGAATACAAATCCACTGCAGCTGTGATTTTGAGAAAATTACTTTGTATTAAGGGAGGAAGATAGACAATTGAGTTAATATGTGTAAGACTCCATCAATTTGTCTGTGCTGAGAATGAAAATATGAAAGACACCAAATGCAAGTGCGGCTAGGGATTTGAACCAAATTAAGGAGAAGAAGATGAATAGGGAAAGAGAGAAAGTTATAAACTTTATGGAGGAGAAAATATGTATCTTCATTTGACGAATTGCACATGCTAACTAAACCATTAGATTTAACAGCCAATTAGAACAGAGAGCATATGTAGTAAAAAGGGTTCAAGTATGTAAGCTCAATGTGCTTTATTTCATAGAAAAGGGGAAAATTCAAATCATGTGGTAGTTTAATGAGCAAAATGCAATTGACCCAAAAAAAATTAAAAGAAAAACATCTACCATGTCAAAGATAATGCAAAAGATTTACTGATAATGAAATTTGAGTACCCTAAAGTTTTAAAAAATATTGTAAGAAAACATAAAACACATACATACTTATTATCACCAAGCTTCACTTCAGTTCCTCCATATTCAGGTAGTAGGACAGTGTCACCTTCCTTTACAGCAACAGGAATTAAATTCCCCTCCCTATCACAAAGACCAGGGCCCACAGCAATAAATTTTCCAGAATTCAGCCTAAAGCATAAAAAAAGGTCTCTCTATATAAATAAGAGAATGTGAAGAAAAGGCATTCCAACTATTTCCCACAGAAAGAAAAAGACATGAGGTGGAAGCATGCACGAACTATCTAAGCAGAATCAACAAACTTAACATATTACGATGAAAAATTAAAAAATTTGCTACAAGTATCAAAAGTGAAAAGGTGAACTAAATCCGGATAAAGCTCTTCAGCTTGTTTAGCAAAGCTTCAATTGAGACAACCAGGTGGTTTTGAAACTTTCTATTTGCTCGGTCCATTACTCCTTTTTTTTCTTTGTTCTCTAAGATATGAGCATGATAAGAAAATTATTACATCTAGCACAGCAATAATGCATATGAATTCCCCTGACTTAACCCAAACCCAATTAATGATATCTTCCTCTATTGAATATCTACTCAACCACCAGGATAGGCTATATAGAATACCATTCTATGAGAAATTGATGCGAAAACACAAAAAATGAATCTTTCTACATTTGCATACAACAGAATAGTTCGCCAAATTCAGCCAAAAACAAAAGTTCTATTTAGTTTCAAAAAAAAAATTAATAATAATTACTTGGGACCAATGAGCACAAAACTGACAATTTGTTATTGATTAATTACAAGTTTAGCACACAATTGTATGCATGAGAGGGTTGTTTTGAGGATTTTCACCTTTGCAGACTTTTCTGGTAGCAAGATTCCAGCATTTGTTTTAGAAGGAGGGACGATTTTCTCGACCAAAACCCGATTAAGCAGAGGTAACAAGCGCTTCGCCATCGGAGCACTACCAAGAAGGAATCAAGCAAACGTGAGGAGAGAAAGAACCGCCTTAGGGTTTTAGAAATGCGGACTACTATAATGGCTTTTCAAGTGGGGGTTTTAGAAATGGTTTGTTGCTTGGCCCATCCAAGATTACAATAAAGTCCTTTGAACTTTTTTTTTTGGGTAGAAAAACTATTGTCTATTGGGCGTATGAGCATTACAATGAGAAGTAGAGATGGCAAATGGGCCGGGTCCAAGTCGGGCCGGTCCTACCCGATCTTAATGAGTCTTTAATGAGTCTGGGTCTGGGTCTGAGTATTTTTAGATTATACCTGTTGGGTCTTGGCAAAATCTAGAACTCGCTGGATCTAAGAAATTTTTTTTAATAATATCAAAATTTATATTGTTATAATCACTATACTTTGATTTTGAGCATCAATTTTATCGTATAGAAAAATAATTTAGTATTAATTGTTTTGACATGAGAATTTGATTTTTAAATTTAAAAATTTTGAAAATGTAATGAGGAATATTTTGAAAATTCATGATTTGACGAGAATTTACAAATCATAGGTCTAGGATCAATTTCTCATCCATTCAACTACCACTCAATTTCTAATGCTGTTATTTTTTATCGAATATTCGAATCAAGATATTGCACCGGTATTATTATACATGATTTGTAATTTATCCAAAATATTATAATTTATAGTTAAGTTAATGATTTCTATATGCACAAGCATGTCACATGAGTTAAAATTTTAAAATGTCTATTGACCCTGATAATATAATTTATTTATTATCCAATTTTTCTATTTCTTTCATTGAAATTTTTAGTTGAAATTGTTATTCAATTGATTTCATTTCTATTTTTTTTATGGATAATCAAGATTTTAATTACATGTCACTAAATAACATTAGACCAAATTAATAATAAATTGGGACAACATTTATATGTATTCGCAAGAAAATATTTAAACTGTTTGGTGCTTGAGGATATTTGGACAAAGAAGGAAATTGAAATTTTGAACAAAAAATATTAGCTTCTTTAATACAAGTATTATATTTCATTTTATTTTTTGTGTGTTTTAGCTTGCATTGCTAATTTGAAATGCGGAGTAGCTAGCAATGGAATTTTGCTCTCTTTTGTCATTTTAAGTAAACATAGAGTATTAAATTATATCAAGTGACCAAAAATTTAATGTGGCTTAAGTAAACCAATTCTTTAAAAAACTACGTTCTAATATTTTTTTTTTGAAAAAAATTAGTAGAACATAATTTTTTTTTTTATTAAAAAAGTTGAGTATATGGGCAGACCCATTGGGTCTGGGTCTAGGGACCGAGTATACCTAGAAAATAATGGGTCTAAGATAGGTCTCATTTTCGAGTCCGTATTAGGTATAGGTAAATAACAGGTCGAGTCTAGGTCGGGCCAGACTCGACCCATTGCCATCTCTAATGAGAAGAATTTTTTCTCTTTCCATAAATATCGTACATTACGAAATGAAATTTGATCTCAAATTTATTTTATAAATTGGACCAACTCATACTCCAATATATGACGAGGTACTAAAATAAAGAGATAATAGGTGGAGTAGTGATTAATGCCTTCACTTTTAATTAAAAATTTTATATTTTGTACTTTCAAAAATCTAAGCCAATTTGCATAATATTTTTGGGCTATTTAACAATTACACCATCGTAGTTTCCTCACAGCATTTCATGCACAAGTTACCACAATACCAAATGCAACATTAAATGTCAATAAAATCTTAATTCAACGGGTTACAATATGTTGAGGATATAACATTGTAGAGCGTGTTAGGAAAATATTCTAATATAATCAATCAAAAGATTGTTAACAAACTAAAATAGTTCAAAACTCCAATACAAAATAGTAGCAGTGAGATATTATAATGGTAGAAAGGGGTGTGCAAAAAAATTTGTCAATCTGAGACCTAATCACCCGAGCAAGCTTGAAATTTGACGACTCATCAAGAACCTGATTTAAAGTAGGATGACTTTTTGTTCTTTATTTTGACCCACCCGATATTATCTCTTACTATTTTTTATATGTTAGTTTTATGTCTAAATATGAAATATTTCTACGTAAATGTTCGATTTTAGGTTATTGAAAATATGCATATTTTAATTATATTTTGTAAAGTCAAACATTTTTAATTAGTTAAAAAAATTTAAAGTTAGTATTTTATTTGTAGTATTTTCAATATTAATATAAGTTAAAACTAATTAACAATTATAAAGCTTTCAACAACACTAATCCATCAGACTCGCCATAATTTTATATCGGGTGAATTTTTTTTTCATCCAACCACCCGATTTTCAAAGTTGGGTAAGATTTTAGTCCATCCGACTTGGTCGGGTCATGTGATATTTGGCCTTCACTCAACTCGACCATCTAGTTGCATACCACTGGTGGTAGACATAAGAATATCAATAAAGTAAATTATGAAAAAGATTTTTAGTGGAAATGTAGGCAGAGATTCTAACATTATATTGCTCCTAAAGCAAAAAGTAAAATAGAAAAATAGAAAATCAACATTCCTCAAAAAAAAAGTAAATTGATAGCCAAGAGGCTAATAAATAAGGCTAAGCACAATACCCAAATAACTAAAAAATGGTCCAGACCTGCCCAAAATGGGTCGAAACCGGTCGATACCAATACAACCTTTTTTGAATTCAGTTTGTATTTGGGCTATACAACCTTTAAATTTTTTTGGACGAATAGGCAATGGACAGACCGAAAATACGGTATTTTCAATTTTTAATTTATATGTTATACATGTGTCAACTAATCATTGGGTACCTTAATCTAAGTTATAGACCTTACCATACCTAATCTATATCAAAATAAAAGACTTAAAGTAAACCTAGCTTTCCCAATTCATTTTTGTCTACTGAAACAAAGAATGTTCATTCTATTTCTCTCAATCGACTAAACATCCATGACCTCGTCCGCCAAACCTTAACCTTAAATCCCTAAATCAAACCCCAAATCTAAAGTATTCATGAATCCTGATCAACTATGCAGCGTTCGTGATCAAGATTCAAGATTAGAGTTCCAGTTCTTCAAGTCACCAAGTGAAGCTTGTTTAAGGTTCCAGATCCCAGATTTCCTAAGTTCCAAATTCTTCTGACTTTGCTCTCTCGTCCTATGCAGTTTAAATTTTGGTTTGTTTTTTTTAAATGTCTTGCTTTTTTCTTTTTTTGTTTTGTGATCCTAAGTGTCTTCTATTTCATTTCCTTATTCATTTGCTATGTTTTCTTCTATCCTTCTACATTTATATAATCTTAATACTGTGAGTTGAACTAAGGCTTTTTTTTGTTGAGGATGTTATTAGAACTAGATCCAATTGGGATCCTTCTTTGCATATGTTCTTTAAATTGGGAAGTCCTACCAGTAGTAATCTTTTAGGATATACATTTGTCCATGTATGTTGTTCTTAGATTATCGTTGATCTACGCACTAAGGGAAAAACTTTTCATGTTAATAATTTGTGACATTATTATTCTGTCTTTTGTTACTTCTATATTGTTTGTTAGACTATAGAAACTAGAAAGCATGAGCTTCAACTTTGGCAGATCGAGTTTCATGACATTTTTACTCTGTCTTTGTCTTTCATTTTCCTACTATCAATTCGACTCTATTATTTTGTCAATGCTACAAATGTCACCTATTATTCCATTTTCTGCTTAGAAACTCATAAATATGTTCAGCTATTATAGTTGGACAATAATTATTTATGTCCTAATGTTTATGCTAGATATAAACTCAGAAACATGTTCATTTCAAAGTGAGTATGAATATTGTTATAGAAATAGAATATGAACAGCTCTTTGATGAAAGAGGTGAAAAAAGAAATAGGAATATCTAGGTTAACTTCATATGCTTACTTCCTTTCTCTAATTTTCATTGTTTAAAATATATTTTTGGGTTTGAATTGCCTCTGTTTGCATGCTAGGTTTGAGTTGCCTCTAGTTTTCATGTCCTGTTTTTATTTATGTTTATAAATGGATTGCTATCTAGTGTGAATTAGTGTCAGCTGACTCATGAAAATTCTTTTTTATTAAGAATATAGGCTTACAACTTTAGGAAAATGATAACTTGATAAATATTTACAGACAACTAGTAATAAAATTTTAATCTCTGTTATGTGTAGAAGGATAAAAGTGGGACACAAAATGGAAGAAGTTCAAATAGGAAGGGCTTTTCAAACAGAAGAAGTATCTCATGGCCACATTGGTCTTTAGTAAATTTTTATAAATTGGAGAGAAATAAGAAGTCTATTGTTTATGGATGTAAATACTGTCGTCACAATTTTAATCTTAACCCCAAAACTAATGGAGTCTCTAATTTAAAAAATCACATAAGGAATTAGTGTTATCAATTTCCTAAATATTTGTTACCTAATTGAAGCAAATGAATTGGAGACTTGGAGAATGAAGATTGAAGACTAAGAGTTGAAGTTGAATTTGAAGTTTAACTCGAAGAATGTATTTAAATTCTGTAATTTTTTTTATGGTGTGTTTTTTTATGTAAATTGTGTCCAAATATTTTTCTTGAACTTGAAGAATGTATTTAATTTATATTTTTGTTTAATGAATGATAATTGTGTATTTCTTTATAAAGTTGGTAGTGTATTTCAATTTTGTTTTATTTAACTTTTGTTTTATTTAACTTTCTATTCTTAATAATCATTAATTCATTATCATCAATTCTTTTTGTATTCTTATATATCATTATGCTCAATTCTTTTGTCTATAAATTTTATTTTGTATAATTATCCTCAATTGTATTTACAATTTAGTAAATTTTAATTATTTGTATCATAGCTAGCAATGATGATGTTGTTGTTGAGATGTTTGATTCTGATGATGAAGAAGTTGATGAAGTAAGCAATGAGAGTCCAAAGGCTACTACTGAGGAATTGATCGAAAGTAATCAACCTAGAATTGTTAATGATGCTGCAACTGGTGTTGGTTCTAATTCATAGAAAAAGGAATAGGATGAAAACAAACTCTTCTATTGAAGGAAAACCAGTAAAGGCAACTATAAAAGGGAAGGTAAGAAATCAAATCAATAATTCGTAGGTGTGGCAATACTATGCTCATATTGAAAGTACTTCTAGAATAAACCGTAGGTCAAGTTGTAATTTTTGTGCTACTACATATGCAAGTCACCCCAAGAATAATGGAACTACTAATTTAGAGAATTATTTAATGTATAAATGTAAGAAATTTCCTAAGAACTTTCTACCTGATTGGGATCCTGGTCAAATTGTCCTTATCTTTGGTACAAAAGTAAAATCTTAATTAGATGATAATGGGGTTGCTACACGGCCTAAAATGAATGCTATTAGTGATTAATACAATGAGAAGGCTTGTAGGGATGCCTTAGCCAAGTATATTGTCATAAATGAATTGTCATTTAGGCATGTGAAGGGTAAAGGATTTAGGTTGTTTGTGAGTACTTTATAGTCCTATAATGGTTATTCCTTCTAGATTCACAGTTATAAGAGATATCCTACTGCTATACTTGAATGAAAAACAAAAGATGAAAAAATGGTTGGTAAGTAACAAACAAATAATGTCTCTTACAATTAATTGTTAGACATCTGTCCAAAATCAAAGTTATTTGTGTCTTATAGGGCACTTTGTTGATGATAAATGGAAAATGTAACAGAGAATTCTTAATTTTTGTCAAGTTAATAATAACAGAAGTGAAACAATATGAAGAACTATTGAAAAATGCTTGTTGGAAGGGGGTTGGAAAAGGCTTTTAGTGTGACTATGGACAATGCTTCTGCTAATGATGTAGGGGTTCAATATTTGAAATCAAAGGTGAATGATTGGAATGAGAGGGGGAAGGGGTCTTGCTAGGAGAATTCATGCATGTTAGGTGTTTGCGCACATATATTGAACTAATTGTATTTGATGGTTTGAAAGACATAAACATGTATGTCTATAAAATTAGATGGTTGTAAAATTTGTGAAAGCTTTATTTTTTAGGATTGTTGAAGTTGAAAAGGTTTATGTAGTTGGACAAGCTTATTCCACATACACTATATTGGAGTCAGCATTAAGCTGTCAAAAAGTTTTTAATAGGATGAGGGAGCAAGATGTAAGCTACAATTGTGAGTTTGAAACTGATAAGAAGTTGGTTGGAATGGGGACATCAACTCCTCCTAGTGAGGTTGATTGGGAAGTTGGAAGATTGTATGTTATGTTTTTGAAAATATTTTTTGATGTGCCTAAAAAAATTTATGGTTCAACGTATGTCACATTTAACACAAATTTTTATGAATATTATACAATCTTGTTTAAGTTGCAACAATGGATGCTCCCAAATTGAAGATGACTCTTTGAAATTAATAGCAATGAGATAAAGTTGAAGAATGATAAGTATTGGGGTGATATTGATAAGATAAATTATATTCACTTCATTGAGGTGGTTTTAGACCTTAGGTACAAACTAAAATTTGTGAAGAGGGGCTTTGGGAACTTGTTTGGGACATTTATAGCAGAAGAACTAGAAATGAAAGTGAAAGCAACATTTGTTATGTTATATGATCATTATCGTATTTTTAAAGATAATGGCAATGATGGTGCTTTAGGCAATGTGTGAAATTCAGCTCTTGTGAGGTTTACAACTTCTTCAGTTGAAGATGATGATGTTATGAGTTTGCTAGGGTGTTTATGAGACAACTAAGTCAAGATAAGTCTGTGGAAGGAAAATTTGAAGTTGATCGATACTCGATGGAGTCCTTTGAATCTTTTCTGCTAATTTTGACATATTGGATTAGTAGAAAGTTAATTCCACCAAGTATAGAGTGTTGGGAAAGCTTGCAAAAGATGTTTTTTGTGTTCCTACCATAACTATCCCTTTAGAATCTGCATTCTCTATTGGGGCTAAAGTTATTGATCCTTATAGAAGCTCATTAACTCCAACAACTGTAGATGCCCTCATTTGTTTGCAAAATTAGTTGCGATGCACAATTGTCCCATATGATATTTAATCTAGTGAAGAGATTGAAAAGATTAATCAGGTATTCAATTCCTGCACTTTTCATTTCAATTTTAACATTTTACATTCATACATTTTCAATTATTTTACACTAAAAGCTTATGTATTTGGAAGAATGCTAATTGCATTCACTGATTTGCTTTTAAAATAGGTATGCCACTGGCTAGTGATATAGTTGAGAATTCCTAACTGGTAAGGATCTTGAAGTTTGATATTTGGGGTAAGTCAATTAAAACTTCATTTATATTATGCTACCTAACTGCCTGCATTATTTGAATTTCTGTTTATTTGATATTTGCTAAAACTATATTTATATTTGATATTTGTATGATATCATGCCTAGTTGCCTGCATTATATTTTGTTATCTAGTGATATTCAATTTGGCTGCTTGCATTATATTCTGTTGTCCATTGAATTTCTATCTTATAATACACTAGAATTACAAGTTGTCCATTCTTATTTCTGCATTCATATATCTTCACCAGAATAGTTGGGCTACTTGAAGCTTTGGATGCTTGGCTGGTTAGAACTTGGATGCTTGGCTGCTTGTTGGCTATAGGCTTCTACTTATGTCTAATAAACTATGTACAATTATATCCTTGGATTTTAATCTGAACATATTTAATGTAATCCCTTAGTCCCACATTCCTTTCCTTAAACCCTGAATTTATAATACTGAATTATTGGTTTAGTTTGTAACTTTATAGTTTATGACTTCTGTGATCCCTTAATTCCTTTGCCCTTATTCCCTTTCTTAATCCCTAGATTTTCTTATTTTGGATTACTAGTACTAGACTATTAGTTGCTGTGGACTTGTGGTTGAGGTTATAATTTGGCAGGTAGTATTCCCTTATTCCTTATTCCCCTTCCCTTAATCCCTGGATTACTGCCTTATTGGTCATTGGATGATGTTTAGATTGGCAGGTTATGGAATCCCTTTATTCCTCTAATCCCGCCTGCTGGATTACTATTAACTGGCTTACTGCCTTATAGCCTTACTGTAACTTGTGGCTAATTCTAAATTTCTAATTGTACGTTTAATTTGTGAGGTATTATTGAAATATTAGCAAGTTTATTGATGTATTTCTTAATTTGTATGAATGATTTGTGAGTTTTAGCAAGTTTATTTTTTATTGTAGTAGTATTTTCTGAAATTTTAATAAATATATTTAGTTTTCTTTTGCAAGATTATTGAAAATATTAGTTTGGGTTGTAAAGTTGTAATTATATTTCTTCTTTCATTGGTTTTACAACAGGATTTAAAATTGTGATATTGGGCTTAGAAATGTAAATTGGGCCGAAGCCCAAACAAAAACCAAAATCAACCCACAATCTAAATGTAATTCGCAACTAATACTCAGGTAACAAATTACATAAACCAACTGAAATTAAGCATTTCTTTGTTTGGGCCCAAGGAAAACTGAGCTTGTCAGTCCAGTTGGTAAAGGCACAATAACTATCAAAATCGACTGAAAGCTCTGCCCTACTAATAAAGATAAAATACTTGAAGTTGATTTGGTTAAGACTATTACAGAGAAGCTCTCTTGGGGTTTAAATATCTTTTTCACACAACTATATCTAACTTTGTATAACTTCACCTTTTATGTAAGGGATGTGGTTGGTTAATTTTCTAAATTGTAGAATTGAGTTGTTAACAATGCCCTCTAAATATCTACCTAAATGACAATAGGAATTTAGATAAATGTTTAAACTTTAGCCTCATTTTCCACGTGAACGTTCAGCATTTCAATTGTTAACTTTTTGAAAATCGCATTAACAAAGTCAGTCCAAAAATAATTATTCAATACTATATTTGTTAATATAGTAAAATGACATCCAATGAGAGCATGTCATGTGGCGGTTACCTTTTCACTTGCTAACTTGAGCCTAGTGGCCCGTGCTAGTGCTCTTCTACTCTATATATACATGTCATGTTCCTCAGGAGGAAAAGGAATAACCAAAGGTGCAAGTCTTTTTCAAGTTACCTCTCCTCTTCTTACCATTTACTGAGCTCTTCCTCTTCTGACTTACTCATCGGAGGATCTTGGGAGTTCACCCCGGACTCGGCTCCCGTCCTCTATTTTGCAGGACACGAGAACGCCAGGTCGCCACGACCCGTTGAAACACTTCAGCCACAAAAGATCATCCAAAGGCTACTCCGAGACCATTTATTCCCGTAACCCGTGCAGGTTAACTTTGATATTAACAATATTAATGGATGATTAAACGATCAATAAAATTGTCAAAATCAACTGAAAACCATAGGGCCAATAATGGCCTATTCGACCAAATTGAGCTAGGCCAATTTGCCTAATGGCCAGTATGGTCTATTCGGCCAATATATATGTCATAATTGACCTATATGATCATAATTATCCATTTGAAGAAAAATAGACAATACTTGTAAGCCCTTTTCATTTTAATTTTAATTTTAGACAGTAAGAATATGAATTTCAAACCTCAAGTATTAATTTAAAGTTAATAAACCATAGTTTTAGATAGAATAAATTATTTGAAGTTCCATGATACTCCATGGTTAAATTATAAAACAGTAGGATGAATAATCTGTAAACTATATATATATGGAATTTTACATGCCCCCAAGTTGTTTTTAACTGTAATTTTTTTATGGAATCAAACATTTTGACTATGTCTCATGATTAAATTAATATTTTCATGATAAAATAATTATACTGGAAGGCTGCAAGGGCTTTATCTCATACTTTGATTGGGTTTTCTCACACACTCAGAATCTCAGATACAACAAGAATAATAAGCCCAAAAGAAATAGGGTCCAGGGTTAATGTTGGATTAAACTTGTAATGCCATGATCCAATATTCAATATTTATTTTCTGTCATTGATAGAATGAGGAACAACATTGGAGAAACTAGTTTAGGGAATAACAACTTCCATAAACATTTACAGACTTCGAATTTGGTGAGAAATAAATTAAAAATATATTTTTTTCGGTTAAACTAATATTTGATTAAATCGTTTGATATCTATGTCTTGTCTTGGTTAAGAGGAACATAAGCATGTGGGGGAGAAAATGTATTTTTAGCTGCAAAACTAAGTTTATAAATTACATTAATGATATTAATGGCTTATTTGATGTATCGTATAAAAATAAAATAGAACAACTTGTATAATACATTAGATAGAATAATTATAATGTTATCTAATTTTTTTCTCTTCTTAGAGTATTGTATATTATTGTCATACATATATAATATAATTAAAAAAGGGTCAATCATATAAGTCTACACTTATGTGTGGACTAGGGGTGTTCATGAACTAGATTATTTTGGTTTTAGAGCTGGTTATGAATCTAATCCAACCTAATCGATTCCAATTTTATTTTTTCTTAAGATAAGTCCAATCCATACAAGGCTTGAAACCAATACAGTAACTATAGATTGGATTGGGTTGGGTTGATTGGATTAGGTTTTCTATTTAGGCATATTATTTTACAAGTCACTTGCTTAATAATAACTTGTTTTAAACAATAATCTGTTGCTGTAATATATTATAAAAAGTAATAACTCACTTTAAATATTTAATAACTAATAATATATTTCAAAAAATACAATCAAAGTAACAGGAATAACATATTTTCATTTACATGCTTATTATCAACATTAAACATAAAAATTCAACTCTCTCTGTAACAAAGTGGGCTTAAAATGGGACTACAATACACAATGGGCTTAATTGGGCTAATAGGCTACTAGTTAGTTGATTGGTGACTAAAAATTAAGAATTTTATGATTTTGTAAGAATATATTAACTTTTTAAAATATAATTATAAATTATTAGATTGGAATTAGGTCGAATTACTAACTTTCCAAATTATAAACCTATCCAATCCAATGGCATTACTAAAAAATCTAGACTAATCCAATCCAAGTAATAATATCTCCAATCGTACTTCGACCAGTTTGGATTGGATTGGATCAAGGCCATGAACACCCTAGTAGGGCAATGACCAGAGTTAACTCGTGAGTCGTGAACATTTAAAAGGCTACTCGTTCAGGGCTCAAATCAAGTTTAACTTATTTTCTTGAGCTTGTTTAGTAAAAGAAATCGAGCTCAAATTTTTCAAAACTTGTACACGTAAATTGTTCGCGAACCTGACTTGTTTAATATTATTTAATATATTTTATAAATTTATAGTAATTATATTTATGTGTAAAAATAACATAAGAAGTAACTCTTTTTTTGTCTTCTTTTTTGGAGCAGTAACTTGATTTGGTGCTAATTTTATTTAATTGGCTAGTTGGTTTTGAGTTCAACTCTCAATAGAATAACTTTTAAAATTTTAAAAAATTATTAAACTAGAGTTTGGGTGTAAGCTTGCAAGCTTATGTTGAACATGAGCCCAACTTGAGTTTGCTTAAAATCTAACGAGAGGACCCTATCGGCTCGTTGCCAATCTTATCTATATTATCATGTTATTTCTAAATATTGTATAAAAGTCAATTAGATAGTCTTATAATATATATCTTGTAACTTCTTATACTGTAAATGTCAATAATCTATCATAGATCTAACAACGTAATTATATTCACAACTAAGTTTAGCCAAAAGTAGAATCCGTGACTTATATTTTACGTATGCTTAATATTTCATCCACTATCAATGTAAAATATTGTTGTATTGTCAGTAAATATAAAAACAAGATGTGTCTTTCACACTAATCACTAATATTTGATTTTAGTCAAATAAATTAATGTATCATGATCTTATTAACTGACAGTTTTTACAATGACTGTGAATAAAACATTTACTTTCTTTCTTTACACATGCAGAAGTTAATTAGTTCTGCAAATCTTAACTTCATACCTCAAAATCATGTGTTCCAAAATGCCAATATTAAAGTAAAGTATGCAATCTTAATTCTTCAACATGATTACTATTTTAATAAACAAAGCCAAACAGACCAAAAAGACATGTGAAGAAAGAGGAATGTATAATTATTCACAGACAGCTTGCCTAATTATGGCTGATTTGACCTTAAGTACCCAAAGCTCCTAATTAGTTATAACCTCTGACCCCACCCAAAACTAATAATTAACCATTTTACACTTCAATTAGATTTATGACGATTGAGTCTCATCACATCACTGTTGAGTACCTTACCATACACATTCATACATATGCTGTTCAAGATAGTGGTTGTGATTGTGAGCTAGCTGTAAGAAAAATAATTTATGGAGCAAAAAATGATTAATCATACGTTAATTGACATGCATAAAACCAATTAAGATATAAGAAAATCACTAATTATATTTATAGCCTGCATAATGAGTTTGTGATATAGAAAAATATTATTCACTGGTATAGAAAATTAATCTCGTACACACAAAATTAGTCACAATTCATAAATATTATTTATTTAAAGATTACAAAAATTCATAGTGTAGACTTTTCACTATGTTAGTGTTACTAAATTACTAACAAACTATTTCTGATATTGCAACAAAAAATTTATCTTTGGAATTGATCAGACACACACACATATATATATTGTAAAAAAGGACTCCCAAATGGGCTAAGAAAAAATGATTATTTGTTAAACAAAGGTGGCTATTCTTTTTGGGGCATGATGAGAAATTTCTTGTAGCCGTTATGTTCCAATGATGATAGGACCAAAGCTTTGACCGAGAGGGTGCACACTAATGGAGAAGGAGGATCTAAATCCTAATGGCTTGAGTAGCAAAGAATTCTTTGCCATAATTATAATGGCATGTACTCTATACCACATTCCTCGACATCTTTGGATTTGATGTTTGCTTGTTGCAATCCAAAGCAGATGCCACTTGATAACATTTCACATCTTTTACCTCAATCTTATACCAACATACATATGCCATCTAATTCAGAACACAAAACGAAAATTTAGACAAATACTAAATGTAAGAAATTCCACATGTTAATTCCTTTAAAAAGAGAGTGAGTCTTAAATAACACTTATTTTTACTGTCTTAAAATTAAAAAATAGTTACATATAAACTTGATCTTTTGTCTTCATCTTTTCGTTAACAAAACATGTAAAATCTTAAGGGTGTGTTTAAAATTATAAATATTCTATTCTAATTTAATTTTTTAATTTGACATAAACTTTAAATCTCACACATTCCACACAGTTTATAGGTAATTGCTATGATGAGAACTCTATAAATTCCATATTAAATAACAAAGCTAGTGATTGAAAGAGATTGAAGAAAAGCATATTATTGTTCATATCTTTTCTATATATTTTATTACTTTGTCAATAGGCACAATTAAATTATAAAGTAAGTACGTATTATTTGTTTAGCAGTTGTTATATGACAAAAAATCTTTGGTTCACCTTTTTACTTATTTTCTTTATGGAGGTGATAAAATCATAAACTGCATGACTTTCATGTAGTGATCTTCTAAAGACAAAGTGATCACCAAAACATCATCATATTCTATTAAGAAAGTGTCCACTACATAATTCTGAAATTCAACAGCATTAACCTAATGCCTTTTTCCCTATAGAGTTGAAATTACCAAATTGGAATCCATTTTTTTTTAATTCAAATACCCATTTTCTCCAGAGGAAAATAATATAACATTTTAGACTGAGACTACTCATGTAGACATATATGTTCTACTAACATTCATTTTCCAAAACTAATCAATTTTAAACCTAAATAGACGTGGTGTTATTTATCATCGAATAATTATTAAATATAATAAAACACAAGTTAGTTAGAACATGAGATTTTTAAGTTAAAAGATTCTAAATTCGAATTTGTATAATTAGAAAATAGTAAAATTTATGAAAAATAAAAAGAACATCTTATTGTATACACTAAACCGAAGGTTCACTAACCTTCAATCAAAGTTAAAAAAGAAATAGGGAAAACTAAAATGGGCCAAAATACAAATGCTAAGTCATAGAATTCAACTATGTATGTATTTTGCATGTGTGTGTTTGAAAGTTGTATGAGCAAACATTAGTCTGTTTTTCAAACTTCACCTTCTGTAAAAGTTATATCCCCTTGGCATACCATACAATAACTATTTGGGATTCCCTCATTAGTAATAGAAAAAAAAATTGACATTCTCAGTTGGTAACATCTTTAGATAACAAATTAAGCAAAAGAGAAATGAAGAAACATAATTTATCTCACATGACCCAAGACTGATAAATCATAAAAGATTGGGAAGGGACCTTTGGGAAGCTTTCAGTTTAGGAAATTGAAAAGTGAAAACCCACAACCTTTCTTTCTGTTATCCCTCTTTCTCTCTGATGTGTTTGTGTGCAGAGCTTTTCAGGGCAAAAACTAGGCTCTGAAATCTGCACCAGAGAAAGTTTCCAATAACACCCTCAGGCCCCTCAGTAGCAGCAGTAGCAGCATATAAAATTACAGTGCAACAATTTCTATGCATTTTGACTCTCACCCTTCATTGACTTTACTCTTCATTTCTTCAAACAAAACCCAAAAGCAACCTTATTTCTTGACCATTAATACCCTCAAACTCTGAGACTAATCTAACCACAGCTAGTTAGCTTCCATTTTATTTCAAGACCATCCCAGATACCCATATCACCCTCTCAGTCTCATTCACAAAAGACAGAGACAGAGAGACAGAGAAACAAAGAGTGAAAAGCAAAACTATATCCCTTATGCCATGATTTGGGTTAAGAGCAAGAAACTAAAGATGGGTTTGTTGTTCTTGTTTCTGCTGCTCCTTCTTAGGCTTTTAGAGCTTCAGACTCCATGTTATGCTGCTGCAGGTACTATTGGGAAAGGAAGAGTTGACAAATTGAGAGGTGGGACATCTGTTGGAAATTCTGAGCAGCTCAAACCAGTTAAATCCCAAACCAATATTGGCCCAAAAGATAATGCAGATAATGATCATGGTGACAAAATCTTTGGTGCTGAGAAGAGGAAAGTCTATACAGGCCCAAATCCTTTACACAACAGATAAGTGAATATGTATTAGCTAGCTGTGCAGAGAAATCAAGCTCTTGATTTTTGTCTTCCTTTCAAGTTTCAACCTTGGGGGTTAATTTTCTTAATTCCCTGTTTTTCCTTTTTTCCTTTCTCATTTCATCTTGAAGAACATTTTTGATGCCTGATGAGTCTTTGGTGGATTGCTCATTCATATATAGGAATGTTGTTAGTAATCTTACAGAGATGTAAATCAAAGTTAATTTAGGTTCTGAGAAATTATTTGTTTAAGAAACATAGATGAAAATCAAGAATTGCTTCAAATGATCTTCAGTTCTTGCTACATTAATGCCTGCTATATATTAATGAGTTGTTGGTATGAAGTGAATTAATATTTGTCTGCTGCTTTTGCTCATGATCTAGTAATAATTCTAGTTTGTTGGTGTGCTAAGAAACTGTTGGCTAATTTACTCCATAGAACTGTTTGCTACTTAATTTGTCATGATCTAGTATTAATTCTAGGTTTTCTATATCTAGTTAAGGTTTGGATTAAGTCTCAACTCATGCTTCTAATTTTGCAAGCATTTTTTTTTCCTACCAAACCAGTTCTTTGAATTTTGAGAAAATTAGAGAAATAATGTTTTCAGAAAATATCTTAGAATTGAAGGATCAAACTCTGATGAACAACAAATTATAACATATCTCTCTCAGTTGGCTAATTGTGCATAGCTAGATAATAGCATGTTGATAATTTTATGAAAAACTAATTAAGAGGAGAGTAATATTGATTATATACATAGCATGTGCTGCAGCCAGCAGACTGCTGCTGCTGCTGGCTGGCTGGCTGGCTGTAAAATCCTTGTGAATTGTGAAAATATGAAAAAAAGAAAAAGAAAAAAAAATGTCTCAAAAATTTCCAATGCTCTATTGAAATTTTTAATTATGATGATGATGATGAAGAAGATGAAGGTGAGTAAAAGAGAAAGGGTCCATGAAAACTCCACAACTAGCCATCCATCCATCTATCCAGTCATGTATTAATTTTCTGTGTCTGTGAATGATTATGGCATTAGGCCCCACTACTGTGTATAATTTTCATTTTTTATTAATGCTGCTCCATTTTCTTTTCCAATTGCCAGCCATATATCCACTTGCATAGTTTTTTTTTTTTAATTACTATTTCATCCTTACAAATACACATGATAATAATTTATATATAGTCTTTAAGAAGTTTACACTGATATGGAGTTTCTTTCTCTACACGGCATTTGTAGGATTGTATATGTGTGGAATGCTTTCCTTTGTTTTCATTTGTCTTAATTTGCTTCTTTTTGCTTTGTTTATTTACCCATTTACACTTACCCTTATCCTTACCCTACCCTTACCCATCAGCTAAGGCATGGAAGAAATCCAAACCATAAACAAAAGGACCAATTACCACCATTATTAATTTATATAACATCTGAAATTATTCAAAAAAAAAAAAAAAAGAATTTGATCAACTTGATTTTCCTTTGTTTTGAATCGAACAACTTATTTAATATATATATAAAAAAGTGTAATACTCGACAACTTAATTAAAAATAAGACTGAAATAAAATGAGTTTCCATGCATTTAATCCTAAGGAAAAAGACATTGGACCAATTTCAGTATTTAGTGACATAATTGCATAATGAGACCCACAAATAGTAGTAGTACACTATAATGATGTACCAACCAAAACATTACAAAACTAAGCGATTTGAAAACTCAATGGTATTCAATATTCACAGTTTCTGTATCCCAATTAGTTTATATCATGCATGTACCCAATTCCAAACGAGATAAGGAAATAAAAACAAAAGAAGAGTAAAACCCTAAAAAGGACAGACAAAGTCCTCAGTGCATTTAAAGAAGGTTTAAATATGTGTCAAAAACTCAAAAGAGTGCAACACCTACTTTCAAGGGATGAAAAGAAACAAAACAAGAAGATTCAAACTATCTCAAAATTTTAATTATTTATTTTAAAAGTGAATAATTTATTTAATTAGATGCGTAGTTAGACTTGTAACACAACCAAGAGAAGTCCTAACTAGGAACATGCTTGTTTGCTTGCTCTCAGCTATATTCCTTCTCGTAAATATATCAAATTACAGTTGAAGGTGGAATTTGATATGGTATGCCTTTAGGAAGATGCCAAAAGACTCTATGAGTTAACCTTCTAAGTGAACAAATTTTTATTTATTTTTTTGTGCAAAAGAGGAAATATTGCATTAATATAACTAGTTAACGAGTCTTGGGAAGCTAATTCCCATAAAATGACCAAAATACAAACTGAAAACACAAATGGGGACAAAATCAAAAACAAGAAGGGAGTCTTGACTGAGTTAGCGAGTTTCCCAGCTTTGCTAACTCATCTGCGCAAGCGCAACTGATTGATTCCCTGTAACAATGATTAAGATCCACCTGCAGGAACGAATCCATCAAGCTCCTGCAATCACAAACCATATTTCTGTACAAAGCAGAGTTGTGAGGGCTTCTTATGATATCAATAATAGCCTTTAGCATATTGATTCCTTTATCCACTATTAACAACAGACCCTGTTTGAGACCCCATAATTCTGCAGTGTAACAGAACCAACCCCAATTCTTTCTGAAAAACAGTAATCCACACGCTATGATCATTTCTAATAACCCCTCCAGCCCCAATAGACGCTGGATTCTCAAAGGAAGAATCATCTGTATTCAGTTTGCACCAACCCTACTTGGGGGGTTCTCAAGAAACCAGGTAGGAAGTCGAAGATTTTTCTGTCTTATGATTAGCTGCAATGAAATAAAATTCTGCATCTTTACCAACAGAGATGGTAGCAATAGAATTTGAATTATAAGGGTTTGTTTCTCAAACAGAAAGCTGTTCCTAGCTAACCAAATTTCTCTACAGTCTACACACATAAGGAAATAGAAAGGCCAAATGAATATTTTTACTAGCAGGAAAAAGACAATCAGAACTGCAATTTGCTTTAACCCACTCAGTGGTACAAGAATGGCCCCAGAAATCAAAGTTATTACTGCTCACAAAAAGGTTCCACACCTGGCTAGAAACAAGGCAATCTCTAAGAATACGTAAGGCAGACTCCTCAGTGTAGAGACATAAAGGGCAAAGAGCATTTGAGAAAATTTTCCTATCCAAGAGTAAAAGTCTGGATATCCAGATAAAGTGTTTAACTCTAGGATGCATTTGGACTTCCAAACCCAATCAAACTCCCTATTAACAATTGGGATTGAATCCTCTGCCAAGTCACAAGCATCAGTAATGGAAAATTTTCCTGAACTAGAGAATCTCCAGCAAAAAGAATCCTTGAAACTTGAATTGGTAGAAAAAAAGGGGTAGCATAAATCAAGTCAAGGATGAAGGGAGGCAGCTCAAAGGACAAGAATTAAGGTTCCAACCAACAGGAAATCTAATAACTTTATTTACAACTAAAAGGCCTTCCCCAACATTCAAAGGACCATGGATTACGCCTCTGAGATTACCATAAGTAACCAACAAACAAACCAAAAGGAAATATCATTTCCATTAATAATAATCCATCTTTTACCCGGATTCACTATATTTTCACCAACATGCAGTCCTTTTCTAACAATGGGCCCAGAAGACTTGAGCTTTGAAAGATCTTCACCATATTTCCCAGCAATACATTTAGCCCACAAAGACTCGGGATCCTTAAAGAACCTCCAAGCTAACTTGAGAGAATTGCTTTATTCCTAACCTTTGCTTTTTTAAAACCAGGACCAGCAAAACATTTTTTCTTAGTGACTCCCTCCCAACCCACCAAATGAATTTTTTTTAAAGTACCAGAGGAACCCCATAGGAAAGCTTTATTGATGGTATCAAGTTGGTTACAAGTTGAGGAAGGTAGAGGACAACATTGCATGACATAAGCAGGTATTGTAGAAGTAACATTCTCTATAAGAGTTGCTCTACCAGCAAGAGAAAGAGAATTTTCTTTCCAAGAAGTAAGCTTATCCCTAACCTTTTACACAATAAAATTAATAGTGATTCTGTTAATCCTACCCACTAGAAGAGGAACTCCTAGCCCCTAGGTACACTACAGCCCTAGAGAAATACATGGATTAATACCAAGAATAACACTAAGAGATTAGACAACACTCTCGTCTGTGTTAAAAGGAGAGAACAAAATTCTAGATTTGGTTAAATTCACAGATAAGCCAGACACTGAAGTAAACTCGTGTAGGGTCGTAAGAACAGCTTCAAAATTAACAGCATCAGCTTTGCAAAACAGCATTAGGTCAACAGCGAAAAAAAGGTGAGATAGAAAGGGCCAGACCTACCTATTCTAAGAGGCTTTCCAAAACTTGCCGCATTCATAACTACATTATTTTAAAGGTTATTATTAGGAATTATAACTTGCAATAAAAAGAGGCCAAGAAAATATATCCAAATCAAAAAATATCTCTTTCGTTCTTTTGTTTTTCATTCTAAATAAAACAACAACCTGACTCTGCCAATTTTATTATTTGATGAAGAAAAAGTAGAAGGCAGAATGAGATCAACAGATAAACTTTACAGCTTGCCTGAAACATGTTGGAAAATACCTGAAGTTCTCATGAATATGAACATTGCTAAAAATGACAAGAGAAGATTCACTCCAGTACCTCATAACTAGGATGCACGAGCTGTAACTTTACTCATGGAAGTTGCAGCTTTTGAGCCAGATGGACGTCCTAAATGCTTGCTGATGAAAGCCAAAATAAGCTTTCCAAGCTCTACATTGGTCTTCATTTCAATTCCATTCAACATGTATACAACATCCTCAGTGGCAACATTTCCAGATGCACCCTTGGCATATGGACAACCCCCAAGACCAGAAACAGAAGAATCTACTGTGCTGATTCCCATCGATAAGGCAATGAACCATATATAAATAATGAGGTATTCACTGGTGTTGATAGAAATGAAAACTTGCAAAATTCTGGAAAACTTTATTTAACAAACTTTAGATTAACGTCATTGTTTCAATATTCCTTCAGACCACAATTGGAGCCAATTAACAAGAGTAACTATATAAAGTTGGCCAACTAAATATTTTAGGATATTTGCGGGATGAGATTTAGCAGTCTACCAACTTAAATCAGGGGGCAAAGAGTCAGCTATACCAGCAACAAACAATGCCAACAGTCTTTATTCAGTACTGCTAACAGATAGAAAACTAGACAAAAATCTCACTTCCTGGATTAGTCAACCCTTTCAGGATTTAAAGTCAGGAAGATAATCAATGAAAGCCATAAGCCTGATGAACAACTAATGCATCCAGTATTTTTCATACAAATGGACAAAGGGGAAAGCTCATAACTAAGCGCTATTGGCCTTGCACATTTGCCAATGGTGTCCAGTTAACACTAGAATCCACTGCATTGAAAGCTCCTATTTCTTTAGATATACATAAATTTTTTTATTATTTTTTGGTCGTTATTAATATTTCTACGAAGAAGTAAAAGCTGCAAATACAATGTGCACCTCAAAGTGTTTCATCTAATATAACGAGTCAAGAATGTGACGATACCAGGCCTTTTCATTGTTTCTTCTGGTGTATGTAAATAGCTTACATATATATTATATATATGCAAGTATGTTTTGAATTTCATTCATTCTCCACCTTTTTTTTTCTCTTTTGGAAGAATAAAGAATTAAAATATAAGTGGTTTAAAGCCCAAGGTCACAAACAAGAGTAACATCTGCCCCACCAAAGAGACATGCCGTAAGAGTGAAAAAGTATATTGAAAAGAAATAGACAAGAATCATCGGAATTCATATGCCCTCATATTCAATAGCACCCTGTCTTGATTTCATGATTATTACTACACCCTTAAAATTTATGCGGTTCTGGTTTACTCATCAATAGCATTGCTACAACTGTGATTGCAAATGCACATCTATAAAACATAAACTCAAAAGAACCAACAGTGTGTCTCTTCATACATTCTTCAACAGCAGCTATATTGACACTCAAATATTTTTACGTTTATGGAGGTTCAAAAGGCATATTACAGAGTACAGTCTTCTTTCTACAAAGTGGTTAGCTTTCAGTAATTAGTGATTCAAAATTATGTTATAAATTCCCCTCAAGAGGTTTTATAAGAAGATCATCTACAAAATTTCATCATAAATTTTTCTGTAGGTATTTTTTTAAGACAATATCTCTTCTTCAAAGATGCACTTAACAAGATTATACTGCTCAGTTCAACAGAGATCTCGTTTCATATTAAAGGGAAGTTATTTTCTCACAATCCATTTGGGAATAATACCAAAATCAATATAGTTGTTGCAAGTGTCAGCCACAGCAGAATATCTAAATTTATAGAAAAGAACAACTCAAGAGGTGATCCATTTCAACATATAAAAATTTATGATAACGATGAGCAGTCAGCATCTGAGAGAACTGTTACCTGAAGTGATACTAAAATATTCAACATAGCCTGGCCATAAGTATCATGAAAGTGGACAGCAAGCATGTCAACTGGAACAACATCAGTAACAGCTTCAAGCATGGGAATAACAGTACCTATGACGGTTGTTAAGTCAAAGCAGCAAACTTTTACGAGCCAAGAGGACCATGGTAACACCGCAAAAGATAATTAGATTAATGATATCAAATAAATAAATGTCAGATACAACTGCAGAATACCTCAAACATATAATATAACATCATAATAAAGGGTAATTCAGTTTATCAAATATAATCTTAGAAAGAGTTAACTATGTTCGTTTGAAATCTTTAGACTTGTGACTAGTTCCAAAAAGGAAAACCCCTCCTGATGAACTTCCAATCTAGGTGGCCAGATGTTACACGGCTACTAGTATAAAATTCAGCACCCATATCAGAATACAGTCAGCATAGCAGGTCAGATATACTCAGTTAATTAGATATTTTTTTTCTCATGATCAGTGCCAAAAAGGAAAACACCCTCCTCATTAGCTGTCAATGTAGATTGAAAGATATTACAAGATTGTGTGAGAAAACTCAGCACCCATATCAGCATTCTACTAATCATGGAAGGTTTGATTACAAGTGTTGCAACCAAACCTCAAGAAGGAATCATAGAGGAAGTTTTAATCATTACCAGGAGTACCAACACCAAGGGTATCGCCTAGGGAAATTTCGGAGCAGCCCATATCAGAAAGGGCTTTTGCCACATATGCTACTTTAGCAGGAGGTACACTTCCTTCCACAGGACATTCCACAACACATGATATATATCTAACATAATAACTTTGTTGTGTTAGTATCCATGGTAATATGCCATTCAAAGTAGTTTAAAACATATTACAAACAAAAGCAATGAGGTTTTAAGATTACTCAATACTAATAAATGGATTGCCAAATTACCAATTATTCCAAAAGCTTAAGTTGTGGGGAAAGGAGACCAATTATGTATATCAAGATTCACATGCTAACAGCAACCAAGAAACACAAATAATGGCTACAGAAGCATATTTCTATCGTAATACCTTATCGGTTATGCCCATGTACAAAGGCCATTGAAAGAGGAAATGTAACAATGGTTGTCCTAATTTTATTTTATTTTTTCCAATTAAAGGAAATTCATCAAAAAATCTAAAGGAGCCAAGCCAAGAGCAAGAACGTTTGAGGTCATGCCCATGCCATAGCTAGCTCAAGCATTAAAGAAAGTAATTTGAATTTGATAATGCACATATCAGCAATGTAGTTGTGTTAAAGTTTTACCAAGAGCAACGTTACATGAAATAGCCAAGCAGTTCTCTTTGCCTATGATGCATAACATCTATACTTTTCTGCCACAGCTATTTCACACCATCAACATGGCAATAAATACATTAGGACAGACCAGAAGAATATGTGATTCACATTTAACAACTGGATAAATATATCTTCTATGTACTTATCACACGCCTGTACCTTTGCACCTTTAATATAAAAGAATCTATGAGAATATGGAGGTCTATAAGCATAAAATGAGAATACCATTTCATTTAAAGAGAGCAAGTACTCAATAGGCTGTTAGAAGATAAACCCGCGAACAGGGATTGAAAGGTTTCTAGCAGCAGAAGCAACATCACGATAACGAGTAAGACTATCCTCAATGCTGCAGTTAATATTAGATCTTGAAAAAGATTCAGATGCTGAAGCAAAAATGGCCACTTCCTTGGCTCCAGCAGCAACAGCTGCTTCAAAACCCTATGAGAAATAAAAACAGATCTAGCAACTTTCTCCACAGATATTCTTGTTAATTTAATATTGTATGCTTCTTTAGTAACCCATGCTTACTTTTAAATTTGGAGTTAAGACGGGGAACCTGGCACCTTCAACATTTTGAATTGCTTCCATCACATCTTTTGCATCTGCGAGCTACAACTCACAAAAAAGAATTAGCATTTTTTTTATCATCAGATAGTTTCCATGAAGGACGGAAAACCATAAAGAAAATAACTGATACAGGCATATTTTCAGTTGTACAAGTAGAGAAATCCTCTCACACAGGACATGCAAAGGCACATAATCACAACTGCATATTCAAAAAGAAATACATAGCTGTCTCCTTTATTTCTAGATTTTCTGAAAGTTGCAAATTTCAAAAAATTCTCGACTGAGCATACAGACTGCATTGCATGTCCAAGTATGATGAAGCTATCTATAACATTATATCAATATACTATAGTAGTTGTGTAATGCCCAAGTAGTACAAATGACTTGGTAACTTGTGGAATGGACAAATACTAGCTAATAAAAGTTAACAAGAAGATGGGTACTTGTTGTTTATGAATTACAAACTAAAATTCCATACTTACAATGTATGACTTGGGATTTGGGAACTCAAAACTAGGTCTCACCTTTTCAAATATACTATAGTAGTAGGGAGAACAGAGAAATTTACAGGTTCTAAGTGGTGAAAAAAACATTTTTTGATGCTCAACTAAGTATGAAGTCAGTCAACCATTATTTATAGAAATATCTAGATTGGTATAATAAGAAGATTCCTTCAGAAACAATCATGTAGTATCTGGGTAGGAACTATCTAAAATACATACACGTATAATCAGAACAATTAAGAAAGGAAGAATCAACTCTTACCTGGGGTAACCATTTTGGTGAGACAAAACTTGTTGCATCGACTACGGGCAGCCCAGAAGAAACTAAGAGTTTTATCAACTCAACCTTTACAGCAGTGGGTACAATGTGCTTCTCATTTTGTAATCCATCTCTTGGACCAACTTCGACTATCTTCACATATCCCGGAATACCTTTAAGAAACTGCAAAATCATAGATGGTAAGTGTAACATCATCTCTTACCAGTTAGTGTAACAACATCTCTAACAAGTAAGAGACTCAGTAACTACTAGAGTCTAACGAGGAGAATAAGAAGAAAAGAACATACAAGGGCATAAAGGAAATTGAGCATAACATAATTTTTAGAATTCCAAATCCAATTCCTACAGTGGAAACAATTTACAACGCATCAAGAACTTCATCATTTGGTTCATTAAAGCAAAAATTTAAAAATTAAATATCTGATGCAATGCTCCTTACTTGAATATTCCTTTGAGCATATATCATTGCGCTGGGACGTAAAATGACGATTCACCAGATACCATGCACCAGGAACATTTTCAAGTGGGCCAAAATTCCATCTCTGCAATGAAACCATCCCGTTGATATTCTTTCTCTCATAAACAGTTCTCATTTCTTTTCTCCAGGAATGAACCCCTCTAGCATACTCGTGACTAGGAATTCATGAAAGAAGTATTAAAATATAGAGTGTATTCTTTTTGAAACACAAACTAAATGAAGAAAATAAAGAAAACATATCAATAAATAAATTCCGTCACACCATAGTATCAAAGATGCACATTTCACTTAACTTGTACCAGTTTTGTGAAGTAATGCCAGTGAAGTAATTAGAAGAGAGGAAAATTGATGAGCAGGACCAAAAGCAAACATTAGGCTAGCCCACTAATAGCAACACCCGCCTTGTTACTTCCTTTATTACTCAGATCACTCTCGTACAGGCTTAAGACATCAAAGGTGATCCGCCTGGTTCACCCAAAGCCTAGTGAAGTGAACAAACTAATGCCTCTTTCTAAGAATACAGAAGGCACAACCAAGTATTGCCCATGTAATCAGGATGGAAATGAAGAAATCATGTTAGGTTGTCTCCTAAGAGGCTAGAAAAACTCGAGATCAATCTCAGAAGGAAAGAGGGACATCACAACTTCAAGCTATATAGAATTTACTGCAATGAGTTTATAACATCCATTTAATTGTGTATCCATTAGGTTCAAATGTACGGAAATATAAGTTCAGCTTAACGAGAATTTGATTAAGGCATTGTGAAATAGTTATTCGGAAAGACATGACATGACAAGTGATTACTAGAAAATGACGAAATAGAAGAGCCTGACTATCATAAAAATGCCAAAAACAAGAGAACAGAGGACTGAGAAGCTAAACTTTCTGACATAACCAAAGGAATAAAGATTTTTCAAACTAAACAAGTATACACTCACAAGAATGTGCTTACTTTCCACTTTTTGGGGAATGAGTAACTCCATCCTTTGGTGTTTTCATGCAAGTACCAGAAGTAACACTCCGAACTGTATCATATCCAATGCACGACAACCCAGAAACAAGATGTGGTTCCTCTATATATGGTGCCATTAGAACTAATGTACGGATAAATAAACTTCCCCTTCGCAAAATCTTATCCAACCCCTTTGCCGCAGGCATTGTATGAACAGCACTATCTTTCGTGAGCAAACCAGTACACTTTGATCATATGATTGGAGCAACCTGAACCCAATAAATAAGAAAACAAGCCCCCAAAAGAATATCAGTAAGCCCAATTACAGTGATTCTGGCATCACTAGTGCAAAACTCCAAGGAACCCGTAGGTCTGTAGGTGACAAATCATTTGCAGGGAAAAAGATTGACAAACCCAGATGATGATGAATGAAAAATAAAATAAAAATAAACCCACGAATAAATAGAGAGCAAATAAAAATCTTTTGCTAGTAATTATCAGCTACCTTAACAGAATCAGGGAAATAGTTTGAGGACGAAGACAACGACGTCGATGACGTAAACTGATATGCAAAAACCATTTCGAGATTTGTGCCAGTCATCCTTGGGTAGGGGCGACACAGCCTTCTTCTCGACTTGATTATATAATGCTGTTAACTTTAGAATGTTTGCGCCATGTGGGAGTTGAAAGCTTTAAGCAATTTATTACGATAACAAAGTAAGGATAGGATTACGTACACTCCTTTCTCTATATTCTTATTTTTTTATCAAGATTTTATTTCTTTCTTTTTAATTTCTAATGTGAAAATTTGTTACTCTTCTTTATTAAGAGAAAAATAATGTGATTTTCACTTTATTTGTCATCTAGATTAAGCTGAAATTGTTTAGATAAAAAAGCGAAATTAGGGTTGAGATGAAAATTTTGATTTGTTTTTCTAAGAACCAAAGCCTGTAAAATTTGATTCTTGTCAAAAACCAAAAAAAAAAAGCAATATGATTTTATGTAGTTTTTATAATTTTGATGTTGGGGGTAGTGTTGAACTTAGTTTTGTTGTAAAATAAAAAATGTCATTTCAGTTGACATAATTTGTATGAATTTCTTGTTATAATTAAAATCGCCACTTGTTAATAATGGATAATATCATGACCTCATTACCATGGGTGTTGAATCCAAAGTCATTTTCGAATCAATGCCAAAACAGAATAAGCTTCATTTTTGGACCATAGGAAAAAAACGGAAGCAAAAAAGTCTAATTATTAGTAGAAACTAAGCATGCCCCCAACTCATCAAAATATTGATTCTACAGATATCAAGCTCTTTTCTTATTTTGTTTACAAGAATGAAACCCTCCATTCTTACCACATACTTACAAAAAAGAACTCTTGGCCTTCAAGGGTATGCAAAATCTAAACAGAAAGGTTAAAAATGAAAAGGACTTATGATAAGACAAATTAGCTAGAGGGAAAACAATCATTGTCAATATCAATCGAAACATAATGCAAATGTCAATAATATTCAAAGAGAAGAGAAAATAGGAACACCGGGTAAGGTTGCACCTGCTTCAACAATATAAATATTGCCGGATACGTATTCAGAAGAATCATGAAGTAAGTAACGAACTAGCGAAGTTAATGCTGGATCTGATGTGCCATAGGTTCTTAAAGGGACAGTTCTCATTGCCACATTATGCAGCCAATCTTTCTCTACAAGTTTTTCTGTGATTTCTGATCTGAAAAGTCCAGGAGATATGGCATTCACTCTGATTTTGTGTACCCCCAATTCCAAGGCCATGACCTGTCAAACATTATTAATGAAGGTAATCACACTTACACAACCTCACACCTTCTTAGAGACACAGAATCAGGAAATATATAGATCAGAAGCTTTTAGAGAGTAGAACAGTTGGAAATGCAGGATAATTGCAGATTGAGCAACGTATTCATGAACCTACTATATATGTTGCCAAGAACTGGGGTCTGGGAATGGTAATGTGGTACTTACTTCAGTCTGGGTGAAGGCAGCACATCATATAATATTAAGTACTTTGTATACTGAGTTGTACATCAGTATTCAAGTTTCCCACTCTACACTATTACTTCTGTCAGCAATGCATGATGATAATAGAAGGAAAGGCGCGTGAAGAAGTTCAACCTAAAGGGTGTCAAGTCTCCATAACTATGTTTTCTACAGTTTACAGCTGGATTTCATTTTCTTTTTTTGAGGCTCCTAAAGCAGAATATCAGAAATAATTGGGCAACATGACATACTTACAAGAAAATCTAGGCTAATCATTAGCACTAAAAAAAGGAAAAGTAAAACAAAGGTTAATGTCTCTGACTCAACTATACTACTACTAAAAAACACAGAATATGCCGTCAACACTATAGGTACAACTCAAATGCAACCTTTTTGTTACATTGGAAAGCTCAAACTCGAGCACTAGGGGCTAGAGCTAAGCTCTCAGTGGTACTCAAATGCAACTTTAACATTCTACACTATAGCCTTAAAAAAAAAAAAAGCGTGGAAAACTAATCTTTATGCCTTTTTTTCCTTTTTTATATGTTTTTCAACACTATGACTTTCTAGCTGTATCATCATTTTGATGACATAACAGTCTTCAAAACTACTATTGCATAATATGTTGTACTGTACGAACATTAAATTCAAAAGACACATCAGACCCATCTTCAGAACCTTTGTCATTAGGAGCAAAGATGTTTAACCAGTATGATGGAAGAAAAAACATATTGACCTACGGAAAACTTAGAGCAAAACTCAGGCCTTAATTCAGAATCATGCTGAGCTCAAGCCAGTTTCAAGCATCTCATGGCTTTGTTTTCTATTCTAATGTTGCCAAAGGAAAACACTGACCTCAAATACCCTGCCAGCAGTATGACCATTATCACAGCATTTGAGGACTGGGAACCTTAGTGCCTATTTAGGTAACGCGGTTATTGCCTATTTAGTTAATGCGGACTGTGTAATAGAATTTTTTTTGTCTTCCTGTTCAAATATCATATCATCCAACTAAAGTTGGAAAACAAAGAGTTGATTCTCAATTGATATTGGGAAACACCTTAAAGATGTTTTCAAATAACCATTCAACATCAAACATTAGAAAATCCTTGTTTTCTAATTCTTGATGAGATATGATACTTGAACATGATATTGCTTATGGGAAATGAAAAATTCTCCACAACTAAATAGTCCTTTAGTTTTCCTTAAGAAGTCCACTTTTTGCCTTGGCCATACTCCATAATACCATAGACAGTAGACACCTTTTTTGTTCCGTAAAAGGATGTATACAAGTCATCGCACAACAAATTAATTACCTTTGTCATGTTATTTAAGGCAGCCTTTGAAGAAGCGTAGGCAACAGCTCCAGGCAATTGACCACGATTTAAACCAGCAATAGAAGAAATATTGATGATTGAGCCTCTCTGACGGGCATCACGCATGCGTAAGCAGACATATTTTGACACCAACCAGGATCCTGTTAAGTTAGTCTTCAGAACATGATTCCATTCCTCCTCAGACAATTCCAATGATGAGCTCACGTTTCCTACACAGAAAAACAGACCCATAAAAAATCAACTTAAAAAAGATAAAAATAAAAAGCTGAAGATGCTAAAGTCTATGAGAGATTAAATTCTATGAGATATTTATAGCTATATGAACCACCTTATCTTGTTAATTACCCCAAAAAAAAATAAAAAATGGTCAGCAACCTGTTAGCAACACAGACTAATGGATAAAAAAAAATAAAAAAAAGAGACGATAATTAATTCTTCTATAGCAATCAAATATGTTAAAACCAAGAATAAAGATGAAAACTTAGTTGCTAGTTACTTTTGAAAACATGAAACAATGGAAAGTTTCATGAACCCACAACTGAATAATTGTTTATCAGTGTAGAACGTGACCAAAATAAATTATGCAATATTTCAGTAACTCAGGCTGTCGGTGTATAATGAATATCAAATAGTAAAAAATTCAGAATTCGACAATCAAGGTGTCATTAAAAGATGAAAATAGAATAATTCCATATAGAATTCATGCTAGTGAGTTGCAACTGATAACACACACCCCAATATGAGGTCAAATCCCGGTTTTTGTCAAGTATCTTGTATATCTCATTTTCTAAGAACCCATAGATATATAAAGCCTTCTTTTTTTCTAACGGGTGTCAAATATTATAAACTTTCTATTCATAGAATAGTACCATGAAAGACACCCGTTTAACAAAATCCATTATAATAATCCTTTTCTCACCCAATTCGAGTTTTCCTGAAACCATAACAGAAAATATAGCCAAAGGGTAATTACCTCGAACACCTGCATTGTTAATTAATGCATCGATACGCCCAAAAGCTTCCCAAGCTTTCTGTACGGACTTTTCTATGGTAGCACCATCGGCGCACACATCAAGTTCCACAGCGACGGCACGGGGACTTCTTGTATCTTCCTCAGAAGATGAAGCAGTAGAGATGAGCTGATTGATTTGGTCGCAGAGGGATTTAAGCCGATCAACTCGCCGAGCGGCGGCTATAATCTTGCAGCCAGCTTTAGCCAGGTCGATACAGAATTCACGGCCAAGTCCCGAAGATGCGCCGGTCACCATGACAACTTTTCCGGGTAGGTTGTTCCATGGCTCCAATTGCTCTGAGACTTGACCCGCCATTGCTCGTTTGGTTCACAGTAGTCTGAATAGGACAGTGATTAGTGGGAAACTGGGTGGCTGCTATTGGCAAATAAAAAATCACTCGGTATTTTTGTCGTTTAATCTCACCAATCCCGAGTGTCTTTTAGACCCACTAATTAGGAATTTGTCGTTTGGACTCACCAATCAAGAGTTTGTCGTTTATTCTTTCCTTAACAACTTTCCTTTCTTTCATTTTCATAGTCGCTAGTTGCCGGGCGTTGAGCCTTTAAGGATAATAAATTGTTATAATTATTTTATGAATTTTTGTTCTCTTGATTAAAGCACTTGTAAATATAATAAATATAAAAATTTATATTATTTATTATAGTGATTAGTCATGATTTTAGTAATATGTGATAAATAATTTATTATTTTTAGAATATTTGAAATTTGAAATATTATATTTATTATACTTTTTCATGATTTTAGTAATATGTGATAAATAATTTATTATTTTTAGAATATTTGAAATTTAAAATATTATATTTATTATACTTTATCAAATATATTTAGAACATTTGTTAGAAAAATTCTATTTTTATGAAGTTTTTTGACACACAAATTCCTCTTACAATATTCAACATGAATTTCAAGTTAAAATATATAAGATCGGTTTTTTAATGCGTGCTTAAAATATTTGTTAAATTATAATAAATATACACTTTAAAATTTTAAATTTTTTAAAAATAACTATTTATATATTAAATTATAATCAATTACCATAATAAATATTATAAATTTTTTATTTATAAAATTTAAATAAGTGCCTTAAAGCTCCCATTAGAAAAATCTATATAACATAAGCAAAAAAAATACTTTAACCAATTTCAATTTAGCTTACTTGACATGATTCCAAATTTTATTTATATTGTAAACCAATACACACTAGTCAAATCAAAAGCATCTAAAATATTAATTCTAATATTATATGTCACAATATCTTAATACTCACTACTAAGATAAATTATAATTCTACAAAAAATAAAAAATAAAAAAATAACAAGTTCATTGTATGCAAAATTTTAAAATAAAGTAAAATTAGCTAGGAGCTTGAATGATCCAGCAGCATCTATTTTTTTTTTTGTCTATCTAGAAGGTCCAAGAATTAATTTTATTGAAAGACCTACTTGAGAGTTTATTCTATATTTTCTCTCTCTGATTAAGAAAAAATATATATTAACAAATTCATTTAGGGTATTGACAAGTGGATTACAAAAATATATTATGTGCACTACAAATAACTAAAAGACAAAAAAATAAAACATATTCTTCCCTATTTTTAGTTCACATATCAATTTAGGGTCATTTAATGCAAAATTTATTAGTTAGGGCCTAAGATTTGTAACTTACAAAAGTTTTTGTTTTCTTTTTTGTCTTTGGGCTTCCCCCCACTATTTAGATCTTGTATTTGGGCTCAATGACTTTTTTGTCTTCTAGTTCTATTTTTCCTTCTCCCGCATTTTAGGGCCTTACTTCTCACGATATTGAAAGGTTGAACAAGATGAGTTTTGTTGTCTACTCCATTTAGTCTTGATTTGACCTCATATTTACAATTCTTTTTCAGTGGATCAATATCTATTTTATCTGACTAAACAATTGAAATAAAATATATATTCTATATAATTTTCAAAAATTTAGTGGGGGTGAATTAACCAATATTTTAAAACCTGATTCAGGGGTTGACCCGGACAAGTGTCTGGATCCCATGTCACGGGGTCAACCCTATACTAAAAAAAATAAATTTTTTTTTAGTATAAATATATATATATATATATATATATATATATATATATATTATGTACATATAATAAAAATAAGACATAAAAAACAATAAATAAGAAAAGTATTAATGAAAACTAAAAGAAAAAAAAATATTCTATTACAAGCTTCTTTTATTTAAATTTTTTTAATTTTTGTTTCTTGTTTTTTTTATATTTTTAAAATTCGAGCCCAGTAATCATTATCACTCACGTCGTCCAAGTACATATATCATTGCGGGATATATGTACCTACACTATAAGAACGGTCTATTAAAAAAAAATACTTAGTGGTGCATCCAACATTCGAACTAGTCAATAATTCGCTTTCCTTTGAACCTAACTCTTAAGATATCTAATAACTAGGCCAGGTATTCTCATAATCAATTTTCTATTTTTTGTGCTGAAGACCTATTTTTCAATGTATCCATCCAATCTTTTGACTCTTAGTTAAAAATTAATTTTACATGAATTATACTATTAAAAATGATATAATCATAGACATTAGCCCCAACGTAATACTGCACATAGAAAACAAGTTGTTTTCATAAAATTACTAACTTTGTATTTCGTTGGTCTTGGCTCATTTTTGGCCATAATATAATAGATGACTAATTGTAATATCAAAATGCTCATTTGGGCCATAGAAATAAAAATAAAAATAAATAAACTCATATTAATTTTATAAAAAATATAATAAATATATATTTAATACCATAATTATGTTGAAGTTTAAATAAAGAATTTATATATTTTTTTTTCTTATAATCTATATCTTCAGTTTTTAGTAATAAAGCGTAACATCTCTATCCAAATTTTATCCATTCTTAATATTCAAGCTAAATTCAAATGGGTATTCATTTATTAATGTTTGACATTTTTATTTTAATATAACTACTTGATTCATTTTATATTTTAATCAATAAATACCATTTATAGTTTTTTTTTAAAAAAATATTATAAATTTATTAAAAAATAATAATTTATATTTTAAATAGTTAAATATCATATGAAAGAAAATATTTTGTATTATAATTAATTTAAATTACTAACAAGATTTTGTCTTCATGAAAAGTGAAAATACCGTTAGACTAACTGGGCTTGGATAGTTGGATCCTGAGGACGCATTATGCAATTGCTTATATTTGGGCTTGGAGAATGAGTTCAAAGGGTGATCAAATATGAAATTAAATTGAATCACAGTGACTTGGTGACTGGAACTCGAGACCTCAATCTCGACCTCGGGATAAACTCTTTTATGTTTTAGTGACATATATTTGATTAAATTATACTTTTAATCTATAAATTGTTTCATAAATTAATTAATATATTATATATGAACAAGGATTACGTGTAGTGTAGTGATAAATAGCTTAAACTCCCATAATTAAAACATAAATTTAAATATTATAATAGATAATTGTGGAAAGAACATTCCAGATAGAATTTAAAAAATTAATCTCATGATCCAAAAAAAAAAAAAAAAGGAATATGCTATGAAATAGGTATTGGATATATATGTTGGCTAGAAAGCAGAAACTGGAACAAGTCTTTCACTGTCACTGTATATAAAATTATTAATGGGTTTAAAGCTTTAAAGCTTTTAAGATTGCAGTACAATAAATTCCGGCAATCTGCAAAAAGAGAATAGATTGATGGTGGCGTCCGGCAATTATCCTAAGACGTCATTTTGATGTTACTCTCAGACTTTACTTCTTCCTCCATCAACTGAACAACACCCTAATCCTTCTTCTTTTTTTTATTATTATTTTTACTTTTTTTTTTTATGGTGTCGGATTCATACACGACTGAGATGGAGAGAATTTAAGACCACAATAATATGTAAGTTGAGTTATGTTGGGACTAATAAGATCTTCTCATTTTTAAGATAGATAAACATAATTAAAAGAATAAAATCATCCTTAGATTATATATATTTGGTCAAAAGAAAATAAATTTGTTTTGTCGTCTTTTCTTTCAATAATTTCTTAATAATAATCTTTTTTTTTTTTACTGCAAATGTTAAGGTAAGGAGCAAAACCTCTCCAACAAGTATAGATTGTACCTCAATTTCACTGTTTAATATATTATAATTTTATTGTGAACAAAATAAAAATAAAAAACTCTTTTTTTTTTTTTGCTAAAAAAAATTGTAAATATTTGGTATCAAATTTTAAAGATTATTACTTTAATCAGATTCCCCTAATTCAAGAGTTGTCCCCCCCAAAAAAAGGGATGATTAGGAATATGCTACAATCAAGCTCAAATTTTAAATGATTAATTAGGAGTATTTGTTTTTGAATATCTAATTTTGAACTTGCATATATACATAATAATTAGAACAAAAAGTGAAAGGTAATTTTACCATGTCGAGCCTGTGGGAGACAGCGAAAAAGACAACCTTGTGATTGGAGGAATTGTAACAGATGAGTTAACAGTCACTGCACGATGGACTGTAAACAAGAATGGAAGAGAAAACCTATCCCAACAGAATAGTTCCATGATACAGTGTCCGAGGTGAATAAATCCCAATGTTTAGATACAAACAATTCAATAAATAATAATAATTAACCAACAGAAAAAAAAATATATATATGATTTTTTAAGATTTTACCCAATGCTTTGGTAAGGGTGATGATTCATTTATTTGGTAATGAATTATCTCAATGATTTGGTAGGGATGGTGGTAGTGGAATTTTTTATTTTTTATTTTTTATTTTCAAATTTTAACATAATTTTTTATTTTTTTTTCAAAAACAATTTTCATTTTTCAATTGAATTTTTGTATAAATTTTATACAAGTTACGTGGTTATTTTTGATTCGTCAAATATGATAGATGGATTGTGCACCTCATCTCTATTAGCCTCATTCACCATCCATCAACTTAATTTGGACAAAATATAATGATATTAACCTAATTGCATCAATTTTCAGTACCACTCATTGGACATAATGTAACGATATTAACCTAGAGCTACTTAATTGCAGTATTTAAAAGTATTAGTAGGAAAAGAACTCAAAAATAAGTGTCAATTGTACTATATTACTATGAACTATCACTCATTTGGCAATAATTCTCATACACTATTGAATTAGGCACATCATCTACTTATTTGAGTCATAATTAGCATATAAACCCAAATCATATAAATTAATCATTAAATCTTCGGTGATAGTTTATGAGAATAAAATGTAATTGACCAAAAATTAAACTATATGAGCCAAAAGTATTATATAGTATTAAAACTATTATAAGGACAAAAAAAAATATGAGTTTAAACTTCACTTTTCATCCATATAGTTTGATCGAAAACTCACTTTTTTTTTTTTTTATTTCAAAAAATTAAAATGTATGATCTATAATTTCAAAAATCTAGCAATGTGATGCTCATCGTCACATTTTGTTTGATTTAACATAACAAGAGGTAAGAGAGGATGACATGATTAATGAATTCTAACTTGTTTTGCCATGTCGCATAAATAACAAATAAAAAATTGACACATGATTTAGGTAAGAAAATAACAAAACAAAAATTAAACTTTTTTTCTTTTCTTCCTTGTCTTCAATATCTTTCTATGGCTTTCTGCAAAAGGCACCATCACAAATATATATATATATATATAAATAAAATAAAAATAAAAATCAGCTTAAAAACTCAATTAAATCCACTCTACTTCAAATTGGTTCATCATAACATATAGATAAATCACGTAAAACTAAATTAGCCATGTCATTATATATTATCTTCTGTTAAATTGAATTAGATGGCATACAAAGTAGGAATTATATTGCTCAATTTTAAAAATTGTAAGCCTTACATTTTAATGTAATTATGACATGATCGGTTCATGTAAAGCTTGACCCAGGAGCTGACCAATAAACTAAGGCCTGATTATTTTTTTTGACTCATTTATAAATTCTATTTTTAAAATACTGGTTTAATTAGTTGAATGCCAAAATTATTTTTAAAACATTTTCTCATCATGTCGTTTTTCCCTTCAAAAGTAATTAATGTCAATTGGAATATTAAACGTGCTCAGTTATCAAGGTATATTATATTTGGCGATTTTTTTACAACTATCTCTAAAAGAATTACACCAGGGAAATTTTTGTGTAGACGAAAATGTGTCATGAATAAATAGCCGAATGCTATTTAGGGATGTCAATCTCAATCCATCCCGCCATAGTATACTTGTGTTGTTCGGTGGTAGAGAAAATATTTATCCTACTATAAATACGAATATAAACAATATAGGTATGGCTGAGCTGGTAAGAATTTTAGTCAAAATTAGGAAGAGACATGCCCCCACATTTTTACTAGATATATTTTTATTATATATATATTTTATATAATTATTAAAGAGAAAAGGCTATTAAACTTGACTAAGTTAAGATTTTATTTCATTTAAAAGTAAAATATGATCAATTAGGTCATGTTTTTTTTTTTTTTTTTGGTTATTATCATAAATAAATTAAAAATGTATAGCATTTTACTCAATTTTATCCGATCCTAATTAAGAATGAAAGATCAAGTCAGTGTTTAGAAATTTTCATGCGAATAGAATATGGGTATAGTATTTTCTTACCCAAGATGGATAAAAGGCAAATATGGATAAAGGGTAAAGGAGGACGGGTTGATTACGAGTTTGGCCAAACCTACTCCAACCCAATCTCATTGTCACTCCTTCTGATATTAGTCACTCTTTATACGTGAATTTTTTTTCCAAAAGTTTCCCTACATGTACATAGAGGCTTCTAAGAATAATATTTCAATTTTATTTCCTAATACACATTCGTTATGTTTTAACCGAGTTTTATTACATTTCCCTTCAAATAGAGAAAAAAAGGATGCATGTTGTGGCTAAATCACACTATCAAAATGAAATAAAATTTTTAAAACCACATTAATTGATGTCACTAATTGAAAAAATATAAACAAGATCACACTTGATTAGTTTTGAAGGAATCACTTGCAAACGAACAACACTAAAAAATCAAAATGCTTACTAGTTATTACTTTCATTAGGTATTCACATATGGGAAATTCAAGAAAATTCATATAGTCTAAGTATTTTTTAAACTAATAAGGCTAAATTATATTTTTAGTTCCTAGAGCAAAGAAGTCACTTTAGTCTATTACCTTTAAAACTAAACAATGACATCTTTGTAATTTTCAAAATCAGGTAATTTAGTCCTCATTGTCTGCTCTATCAATTATAAGCTAACGGAAGCTGACATGGATGTTGATCTGGATGGATGGATATCTTTTTTCACACTGTTGCTGTGATTTGCTCTGTAAGAAACTTCAATGGCAAACCCATCCATCCATGATTTCCTCAAAAACCACCACCCTCTGCAACATCAATACCCACTAAGAATTCACAGCATGAGGGAGAGAGATAATCTGCAACACTATAATTCCCAAATCCTTCCATGCCAACAACCAAAATTCCATAATTTTGCAAAGCAAAGGAAGTCATTTTAAAACATGACAGTAACTAAAATCTGTACAAAAACTTGAGCTTTAAACTGAACCCAAAGATTACAAAGTTTTAGTAGCTATTTTCATTTATTTAATACTATATACCTAACATCCAATTAACCATTTTCTCCTTCAATTCAATTTGGTAGTTCCAAATAAACAACCCACAAGTTAACCAGAAAAAGAGGGACAAAACCAAAAAAATCCCAAGTATTAAGAAATGAAAATGAGACATGGTCGGCTTGATTAGTTTTATGTGAGAGAGAGGTTGATGGGCACTCGAAATTGAACCTCCACGAACAATCATAGGAACTGAACCCATTGGTGCTAGTTGGTAGGTCTGCAAGTGTACTTGCATTGGTATCAGTTAAAGCTGAACCCAATAATGGTTTAGAGCTTGTGAGTTTGAAAAGGGAACAAGTTTCAGGGGAGTCTCCAACTCCAAGCTGCCATGGTAGGTAGTGGGGAAGCTTCTATGAGCAGTTGCTCTCTCACGCTTGCGGGCTATTTAGTGACCACCAAGAGCTTCACCTATTTGATCTGAATCTTGGTTCTCAATATCAAAGATTGAAATGGTTTGAAACCCTAACAACGACAGAAATTTGAGAATTGAGACTGATAATCGAGGTATGGGAAGTGAAGGGGAAGAAAAAATGCATTTGGGTGTTTTGGTCTTATGTTACATGACTATTATATAACCTTTTAATGGATTGGATTCTCATTGTTAGTCCACATGGCCACACCTGATAGGCAGCCATCTAATCACGTCAACTTCCGTTAACTTATAATTGATGGGAGTTGACGATAGTGATGACTAAATTGCATGATCTTAAAATTATAAAGATGACATTTTCTAAATTTTAAGATTATGGATTAATTAAAGTGACTTTTTTTTCTAATTAAAAATATAATTTAGCCAACTAATAATGAAATAGTAAGAACCAAATAACTCTTTCAAAACATAGAAGTTTATTTATTTATTTATTAAAAATGAAAATAAATAGAAATAATTATTTATTATTCATCCCATGTACTGCATCTAAAAATAATCAAAGAAAGGAGTAAAGAAAACGTTGTATTATCAATATCATGTGCCATAAGTACAGTATATAAATTGCAGAAAGTGAAGAGAATCTTGCTCTTTTTGAGTTTTTACCCTTTTCTCTTGCTTTTTCTTCTTCTTCATCGATGTTGTTTGGTCCTTTTCTTTTTACAGAATTACTTCTCTTTCCCTCTGGCGTAGCCTCTGAGATACCCACACACTGACACATGCTCTCTCTCGTGTTAAATAGACAAAAAAAAATATAATAAAATAAATAATAAAAGTCTGATGAGGTTTTCTATGTCTTTCCAGTGCAAAAAAAATAAAGAAAAGATTTGTAAAAGCTTCTCAAAAGCCTTCAGCTTTTTAATTCTTTGTCTGCCACTAAAATGCCATAAATATAACTCTACACTTCCCTCCTATCCCCCACTTGCCTCCCAATTCTCTCTGGCCCTTTCTTGCCGGGAAAACCAACTTTCTGGTTATTCGGCGATTTCATTCTTAACCCATCCATTGCTAAATTTATTTTCCTTGTCTATGCGGGTTCAATGAGATGGGCTGACAACTAAGAAAAATTGCAGAGGAAATCAAGTAAAGTCACAGAAAAATCGGGTCTTTTTCCCTTTCCAGATTTCTACATAATCCCAACTTGTTTCTTTGTTATATATTTTCCATTTTTCTCAACTGGGTTTTGCTCCTACCCCACTAACACCTAGCAAAAAAGCAAGATGATCAGTGCTACAGATCTCTACCATGTTCTTACAGCCGTTGTGCCCCTCTATGTGGCCATGATCTTAGCTTATGGGTCTGTCAAATGGTGGAAAATTTTCAGTCCTGATCAATGTTCAGGCATCAATCGTTTTGTTGCTCTGTTCGCAGTTCCACTGCTCTCATTCCACTTCATCTCTACTAATAACCCATATGCCATGAACTACAGGTTCATAGCTGCTGATACCCTTCAGAAAGTTATAGTCTTAGTGGTCCTAGCCATATGGGCTTGCTTCAGTTCAAGAGGTTCCCTTGAATGGTCCATTACCCTTTTTTCTCTTTCAACTCTTCCCAACACCCTTGTCATGGGTATCCCTTTGCTAAAGGCCATGTATGGAGACTTCTCTGGAAGCCTTATGGTTCAAATAGTCGTTCTCCAATGCATTATATGGTACACTTTAATGCTATTCTTGTTTGAGTACAGGGGAGCTAGACTACTAATTGTCGAGCAATTCCCAGACACTGCTGGGTCTATTATTTCATTCAGAGTGGATTCTGATATCATTTCTCTGGATGGGAAAGAGCCATTGCAGACTGAGGCTGAGATTGGTGAAGATGGGAAGCTCCATGTTACTGTGAGAAAATCAACAAGTTCTCGTTCTGAAATATTCTCTCACCGTTCTCATGGTCCCAATTCCGGTGTTTCATTGACTCCCAGACCATCAAATTTAACCAATGCTGAGATTTATTCCCTCCAATCGTCTAGAAATCCAACTCCAAGGGGTTCCAGCTTCAATCATACTGATTTCTATTCAATGGTGAATGGGAAAAACATGAGCAGTGTGAGCCCAAGGCAATCGAATTTTGGAAACTTGGGTTTTGATGAGGAGAGTGGAAATGGTACATTCGTTAACCCATCTAGAGCTAATGGGGTGTTTTCACAAGGGAACACAACGCAGGGGAGTGGGTATCCGACACCCCCAAACGCCGGAATTTTCTCTCCCGTTGGTCCAGGTACGAAGAAGAGGGCCAATGGCACTGATGGTGGCAAGGACCTTCACATGTTTGTTTGGAGCTCAAGTGCTTCACCTGTCTCTGAAGGTGGAATTCATGTTTTGAGAGGTGGAGATTTTGGAAATGATCTTGGTGGGGTAGCTCACCAGAAAGGTTTGAAACACTAACCTTTGAATCTATTAGTCCTATGGTTTTGGTTATATTTGTTGAATCTTCAGTTATGAATTATTGGCCTATTGCACATTATCCTGTTGTATTTTTGGAGTTTACTGGCTTTCAATTTAACTGTATTTATTTTGCTAAATGTTGCTTTGGATTATAGTTTATTTATTTCTTGGGTCTCAAGTGGGGTTTGTTGGATTTTGTTTGTATTGTCTTTTCCATCGAATTCTTTTCCTATTAAGGTTTTAGTTATCATTGTTTTTCCAAACAGGATCCCATTGTTTATGCCATTTGGTCTCTTTTGTCATCGCTATGGACCATTTACTCTTAGGATTTGTCCTTTTCTCATAATTTTGATTGGCGTCCATTATTTTTACATGCTGGGTCAGATTATGATGAGTTTGGTCGAGATGAGTTTAGCTTTGGAAACAGACCTCTAGCTAATGGGGTTGACAAGGAAGGGCCTGTGCTATCCAAGCTTGGTTCCAGCTCTACAGCTGAGCTCCACCCTAAGACTGCTGATCCCGGTGAATCTAAGCCCACTAATATGCCACCTGCTAGTGTAATGACCAGACTCATTCTGATAATGGTGTGGAGGAAGCTGATTAGGAATCCCAACACTTACTCCAGCTTGATTGGCCTTACTTGGTCTTTGGTCTCATACAAGTACGCGAATTTATCATTTACTGGTTTAGTTTCTGATTTGTTGTTTGTCCAAAAATTTAATGCTTTATTGTTCTTTTACTTCAGGTGGAACATTGTTATGCCTGCAATTGTTGCTCGTTCCATAGCCATTTTATCTGATGCAGGTCTGGGGATGGCCATGTTTAGCCTTGGTAAGTCTGTTATGATATGAACAGACAATTTACATTCTTTGGTTTTGCGTTATTCACTGGGTTTAAGCTAGTTTCATATAATCAAACATTTTCTATTTGATTGCAGGCTTGTTCATGGCATTGCAGCCAAGAATTATTGCATGTGGAAACTCAATTGCTTCCTTTGCTATGGCGGTTCGATTTCTCACAGGGCCTGCAGTCATGGCTGCTGCTTCAATTGCTGTTGGACTAAGAGGGGTTTTGTTGCATGTTGCTATTGTACAGGTAAATAGGCTTGTTCATATTTATCTTGCTCTATTTCAATTGATATCATAATCTATTCTCTGTAATTTCAGGCTGCTCTTCCTCAAGGCATTGTCCCCTTTGTCTTTGCAAAGGAATACAATGTTCATCCTGACATACTGAGCACTGGGTTTGAATTCGAAACTCCTCCATCTGATTTATTTATGTAAACATAGACTAGTCTTTAGGCATCATTCTGGCTTTGAACATGCAAATTTAAAAGTTATTTTGGGGTAGATTGTTTGTGTTAGTTTCATGATAGAAGAATTGTTCATTTTTGCTTGTATTGAACTTCATGTACTCTGGAACATCCATTAAGGATCTGTTTAGGCCATGAATGTGTTAGATAATACTATAATTCAATGAACTTCTGCATTAACTTATTCTAACATGTCTCATTAATTTTTTTGTTGCAGGGTTATTTTTGGGATGCTAATTGCTCTTCCAATTACCCTAGTTTACTACATTTTGCTGGGGCTTTAAAGCACTGAAGCAGCCAAGGAATAATTGCAGTAGATTATACCCTTTTTGGAATAGGGTCATGTTTTTTGGCTTCCTCTAACCGAACATAGAACTTCAGAACTTAGTGAAAGAAGAGAAAAAGAATGAATTAGCTAGGAGGAGTATAAAGCTGGTAATTCTCTTCACACAAGGGTGAGAGAGATTGATCATGAACATGAGTAACTGAGACGAGAGTTGGGAGCTAGGAAATTTTTTGTTGCTTCTTTTCCTGTGAACCCTGCACTGCACTTTATGATTTTGTTCTCTTTAATGAAGAAAAACAGTACGAAGCTACTATTTGTTTGTACTGTACAATTGTAGATACCTCTACTTTTCAAGACCTAAAGCTTAAAAGCTGTCTTGTTTAAAAACCCAATCGCCAATTGGAATCTCTATGCAAAAAAGTGGGAAACCAAAGTGTAACTTTTTTCCTGGGTTCTCTGTTGGGATATTACTTTTCTACAGCCTTTTAGGGCTAAAGGGGACCAGCTGTCCCCGTAGTCATGAGGTTGATAAATTTACTTGTGGTTGTGTCCGAGTTTTAATATTGTTTTGGTACTTGATGCAAGCGAACGGCGCAGTGCTGTAAATCATAGATTGCATTAAGATGTGTCTGGCTACACGTTCATAGGTGTAATAATAATAGACTGAGGCTGCTGAAATTTCCTGCTGCTTGGCTGGTTTAGCACATGTCTGTTGGTTTCAGTAGGCCTCATTTAAGGCTTTGTTTGTATCTGTCTTCCAAGTAGTGATTGCTGAGATGAGGCTGTGCTTTCCTTGGCACTCACGAACTCACTAGGGCCAATATCTGGTCCCATTTTACTGTAGAGAAATGGCCCATGGAAGCACCTGAACCAACAACTGGAAACGAAGGTGGACTTTTTGTAGTAAATAGTAATTTCAAGTTGAAAATAGTGTAACAATGAATATATAAGCTTCTGCTCGCTCATTTCCCATATGGTACACGCCCTACACCCTCCAAAAAGAGAAGTTTAATGGGAAAGGAAAATGTAAAATTTTTTATGCAGCCTTTACACCAAAAAGAGAACTTGACGTAAGTGATTTGTCAATAATTTATGGAGCTTTTGCACTAAGTAAAAACTATAATAATAATTTATGGAGCTATTGCACACTAAATTACTGTTCTTGTGTATCTTGCACAAATTACTGTTAATAGTGTATTTTGTGTCAAACTCTTTATTTTTCATTCTTTTGGCAAAATTGTAGGCAATACTGAGTTAATATAATTGATTCATCTTGATTGAAATTTATTATAATATCTCAATAACATCCACGGTGTTCTCAATTAAACTAATTATGTGCATTAAATATTCTTTACGTTTTTCATTTTTACATATATATATATATACACACATTAGCATGTGTGGCATGTTGCTTATAAATCATGTTTGCAGTATATACATTTTCAACTAGAATTAACTTACATATTATAAATTTATAATTAATAAAAAAATATTATTCCATGTTAAAGTAATTAAACAAAGTAAATATATTAAAAATAAAATTTATAATTTTTTTATATTTATTCTTAAGATAGAAGAGCAATTAAGAAAATAATATAATAAAAAAATAAAATTATATACTTAATATTTTATTTTTAATTCACAATTGTTTCTAAAAAGAAAAATTGATTCATAAAATTAAAAAGAATTAGATAAACCTACGCATTCTAAAAGTTAGAATTAAAGGATGATATAGAGGCCGTAATTGTTGGATAATGATATTATATTGAATGCATATAGTATTTTGTTCCATTAATATTGAGAAGAATTTATGTATAAAAAAAAATTAATAGTTATAAAATAGTTGTAATTTTATTGATATTAAAATAGGGAGGAATTAAAAAAAATATATATAATTGTCTTTTTAAAATAAAATAACAACTAAAGGTAACTATGTAATAATAAAAATTTATAAGGATATTTAAGAAAAAAAAATACCATTAAGTCACTTTAATATAATATATATATATTGAATACATTGATCTCAATTAAAATAATTACGTGTAATATTATTAACATTTTCTTATTACTTATATTTTTTCTTTTGTAAATTGGAAGTCTGATTCCAAGTCCTCGATGTCATAGGGATAGTGTCTCTCAACTTATGGAATCTTCTTTTAAATGTTAATAGCTCTCTACCATCTCAATGTGTTATTTAAGTAAAAATATTATAGGCACAATTAGCCAAAATTATGAATTAATTAGAAGCCTCATAATTCATGTCTTTCTGTTTGAGTGGTTACATCTATGAAATATTACTGACTCTCCCGTGGACTATGTCTTAGTTTTGAATCATGTAGATATTTGTGTCTCTTTATTTATTTTCATTTATTTATTTATTTTCAATTACTTTATATTTCTATATGGTATCAGAGCCTCAAAGCTCCAACGAACAATTGATTATGAGTAGTTACAGTCCGATGTCTTATATTTGCCATTAGGCATTTCACTATCAATAACTCTCACGGCGCCTTGTTGTGCATGCAGTACGAACAACTTGTAACTATTGTAGTTTTTTCAATCAACATTCTCATGGAGTCTTGATGTACAGCAACAATTGTGTGAAAAAGTGTTCATGCTTTTAGCGTCGCAGTAAGACACGAGTATAATAAGATGGTGCAACTGTTATTGCGTCAAAGAACACTTTTTCCATCACGACATGACACCTTGTTATTCATTTCAAGAGAAGACACTAAGATCATAACTAGAAGCACACATAACTTATATATGGTCCAAGATGAATTTTCTTTCAAGAACTTTCATCTTGCGGGAAAGTGTTAAAGATAATTAATTTTTCTTTATTGAAATTTATTGTAATATCCTAATCACATCCTCATTCACCTTAATTAAGATAATCACATGTATTTAATATTATAATTGATAGAATTCACACATAATTACAAAAATAATTATAAGCATTATTAGTCATAATTATATTTTAATTCCAAGACCATGATTACCTTGTAGTGCGTATAAATTAGAGACTCTACCATTGTATTGAGCAAGTGAGCTGAGTGATATTTTGACTCTTCTCTCATGTGAACTACACATTAGAGTTAAACCATATATATATTGGCTATATCTATTTTCATTTGCTCATTCATTTCTAGCTACTTTAAATTTATACAGTTGAATCTTGGAATTTCTCTTTCGGATAACTTCTATATACATTTCTCTCACGAGAGGGTGCAAATAAATAGAGTTATTTATGAACACTTTGACTATTTATCAAAGGCTACACTCGAGTTCGATCTTTATTTAAAACTCATATAGTTCTCTTCTTTGGAATAAAATTGTAATTATATAATTAAATTCAATCACTTGTAAAGAAAACATGATGAATTCTTTTAATTTAAGTATCTTTTTCATTTTATTCTTAATTTTTCTAATTGAAATTACCATGGAAATCAAAAGATAAAGATGAGAGATTTCTTGGCTCAATAAATAGAGAGTGAAATTGCTAGGCTGAGACTTGAAATTTTTTTAGTGAGGAGGTGAGAGGAAGTGTTTGTGCCTCTTCATCGGTTTGTCTTTATTTACAAGACATGTGAGACATATTAAGAATAAATTAGCATTTCACATAGGATTAACTACTATTATTTTAAATAAATTCTATAAAATAAAATTAAAAAATATTTGGTGTGAAATTCAAAACAAAATAAAACATAGGTTTCAAATAAATTTTAGTTGAATTATATAAACTAATTCACTCATTCTAAACTCAAAAAGAAGTGTGAAATTCATTTTAAATGAACCGCATTCCACATTTTTGTACTTTTAAAGTGCATTGTTAGTGAACATGCAAATCTTAAATTTTTGCAAGTACACTCCTCGCAAGGTCAATATATTTAATTTAAAAAAAATAAAAAATGAAAGAGTTCTTTTTAAAAACTATTCAGCTATTATATTTTCTGGTATGTTTCTTTTTACAAAATAACTAAAAACAGGTTAAGAAAGATTTTAGGTTTTTATGTGAGTATCATTTGATATGTATGTCTCAACACTCTTAACGAGATGAGTTTAAACATTAATTTAAGCTCACCTACTCTTAGGCTGCATTTGGATCCATTAAATTGGAATTGAAATTGTATAACCAATTCTAATTTTAATGATTTAATTGAAATTGGAATTGAAAATATAAAACCAACTTCAATTTATTAATTAAAACGGGAATTAGTAAAGATTACAGTATACAAGTTTGGATCACATAAAAAATTCTAACTAGAATTGTGTTTCAAGTATTTGGTGGTGGTTGTTGTTATCTTTAGTGGCTTTCGATGGTGGTTGATGTAGTTTTCAACAACTTTTGATAGTGGTTATTGTTTTCTCCGGTGCTGGTAGTATGGTGGTCTTCTTCAATAACTTCCGGTGCTGGTTACTGTAGTTTTTGGTGACTTTTGATGGTGGTTTCCAGTGGCTTCTAGGTATGGTGGTTGTCATCTCCAGCTAGTTTTGATAATGATTGTCGTCGTTTTTGGTGGGTTCTGACAATGATTGTTGTTATTATGGTGGATCCTAATAGTGGTTTTCATCATTTCCTGTAGGTTCCTATAATGGTTGTCGTCATTTTCAGTTCATTCCTATAGTGGTTGTAGTCATCTTTGATTGTTTTGATGGTGATTAACAGTGGTCATTGTGGTTGTCATTATCATATTCGAAAGGTTCCAACAATGGTCATATCATATTTGACGTGACAGTGGTTGCTGCCAACCATGGGTGGATGAAATTGCCATTAAGCAAGAGAGGTTGTTGATGGTGGTGACTGATGTTATAGCATTATGTGTCATTGTAAGTCATTAGTTTTCAAGAATGTTACATGCACAAGAATTGTAAATTTAGAATATACCTATAAGAATTGAAGTTGATATTTTGTAGTTATTTCTCAATTCCTTGGTATTGAGTTGAAAATTTTAATTCCAACTCTAAAATGTGTGCCAAATAAGAAAATTGAAATTAAACTGTTATAACCGACAATCCAATATGGGCATTAGAATACTCGTACGTAATTGATATAAATATACATATATATTTTTATTGGTTGAATTAGTTACACTAAATAAGAAAGTTATATTTGAAGTTAATTTGGGGATAACCTAATTAATGAGTATCTTTATAAAAATCAATAATTATAATTGTATGGGTGATTGGAATTAAATTTTAGTCTATAAGGAGGGTACTTAGGAAAATTTCAAAATTAATATATATATATATATATATATAATAAGAGATTGTGGGAGATCATGATTTGTTATATAATATATATGACTAGATATTTTTTTTTTCTTTCCCCCACATGTTAAAAACGTACAGGTGAAGACTTCATTATTAAATTAATTTGTTCCTTTTGCTTCCTCCTCCTTCCTTGATCGACTAGAGCTTTCCCAAAAGAAATTTTCTCCTTCTCCTGCCATTGATCACGTGAAAGCTTAACCAGTGGTTGGCCACTTGAAAACTTTGAAGGTAGTAGATGGTTTTTTGCTATTTTATGCTAGTAGCTTAGTTCTTGTATTCTATTTGAGAGTTAATCAGGTGTTATAGTGGATTTTGAGTATAAATTTGTTGTCTATCAGTAAAGAAAATTACAACTGAGTGTGGAGTTTTATGGTAGTTATGGATTCAATATAGGAGGCGTAGGTGTGGCGATAAGAAGTGATTGTTTTTGTTGGCTTGGTGTCCTGGATCTGCCAGCCGAGGTGAAGGTGGTGCCTCGGTCATGGCAGCAAAATTTTTCCACTAGTGCAAGGAGGGACTCGGCCTGATAAAGATGGTCGAAGGTGTTAGGCATCTAGCTATGTAATTTGGGCAGGGGGGTGGCCATGATCATTTTGGTGGCGTGCAGTGAAGGTGGAGGGAGTAAAGGCTAAAATGGGTGCTTGCTTTAAGGATAAATAAATAAAATAAACTAAGTTAAGGATTAGTACAAGAAAAGGTGTGGCCATGGTTGAAAGGAGTAAATGAAATTGTTAATTAAATTAAGAATTGACTATAAATAAAAGGGAAACTAATGTTAAACAAATAATATGTACATTTGCATATATACTATTATGGGAGTAATTTATTTTTATTTATTATTATTTTAGAATTTCATATATATATATATAGTAATGTTAAATTACGAAAGTTAAATTAGTAAATGTATCAAATTAATTATTATGATTTTAAAATATATATATAATAATACATATATATTATACACAATCACGTACGATTAAGAAATCGTTAAATTAATTTAAAAGTGATTGTTAGTAATTTATTGATTTATGATTTTCAGCTCCAGAGCGTGTAGAGGATATTCCTGCACCGTCACATATTAGACAAACTGACGAGTCTCATTTGTGAACTAGTGAGTGAATCATGTGCTTTATGGATATCAGATTTTTTGTGTATCATTATGTGCTTACTTGAATTTAATGAGTTATAATAACTATGCAAATGAGTGAATTCAGTGATTAAATTGGATGATGTGTGATTGACATTGATTGTGTTTGATAAGGGCCAACTCGTGAACATTTTCTGGAAAAAATGATTTTCATTCTGATAATGATTTTGAAAATATTGGAGTGCTCAGCCCCGATGGGATGGATTTGTGTACGGAGAATAATTTGTTGTGCAGGCGCGTAAATGCCCGGTGGGGGAGATATTGTTGTGCGGGTCTGAGTTACTCGTTGGCCCTTTGTTTGTTTAGTTGATTGTGAAATTGTTGATTGATTTGTATAAGTTGCTTGCTATTTTGGGATTGTAAGTTAAATGAATTATGATTATATGATTATAATAATCACGTACGTATATTAATAAATTTGATTATGAGCCGTAACTTATGATATTTGTGATGTATGATGCTGGTACCCATAGGGTACATGAGTTGCTCATTGAGTCACGGTGACTCACTCTTTTCTTTGTGGTTTTTTTTTTAGTTTTCAGGAAATATCAGTTGATCGCTATATAGGCCCACCTACCGACCTTGCAGCGGCAAGGTATATCTTGGAAATAGCACACATGGAGAGTAAAGGACAATACTTGCAGTCACATAGGATGTTATGCATGATTGTAATATATGTAGATATTGTGATTATTATGGTGTATTGTGTATGTTGTCGGGGCAGAGCCCCTTTGCATATTTTAATGTTTTGTTTTACTATCGACTTGAATACAGGTTATTTGTTTTTTTTGGGCATGTTCTATCGTATGGGGAAACTTTGCCAAAAATTTCTATAAATTGTTTTGTGTTATTCTATTTGCATAGTCAAGGTTACAGGGGTATGAACATCCATTCCTCTGACTAGTCATACCTTCATTTGGGGTGTGACATAAACAGTCCAATTCTCAATTCCAATTTCAATTCATTGCACCAAATGGACCTATACACTCGTGACTTTTAACCAAGTGCAATTTATTTTCTAAAATATCATTGTCTCCCTTATCCTTAGAAACGTGTTTTCACAGTACTTTATTACCAATATCTGATAATGTTGTTAAAGATATAATAAGAAAAATGTTTACAATTGAATTGAAATTAAGAAAGAACTTTTATCATAAATTTTCTTAGAATACTTATTAAAATAATATCTAAAAATTTAATAATTAATTTACGTGTGACTATAAATATAACACTTTTTGCCATTTTAGTCACTATAATTTTGTCGAATTTCTCACTTTTGCTTTTCACATCCAAAATTTTCCAATTATAAATATGTTTTTCCTATAATCAGTATTCCAATAAGTTTCCGGAGCCATAAACCCAAGTTGAAGTATCAAACTATGTACATAAAAAATGATAAAGCAATTCAAGTTAAGAACAAATAATATATATGCAAAGTGTACATTCAAATCAACAACAAACTAATTCAATGGAGTTGGTCTGGTGGTAAAAAAAGTGTGTTCCCTTCATTGACTCTATACCTAGTTTCGAATCTCCTTGAAGAGAGGGCGGCGTGGGTAGTAATTTCTATAAATTTTCTAGTCTCGACGTGAATGACTTGTTTTTTACAGGATTAAAGAGATGACTAGTCAAGATGCACGTAAGCTTGCTTGGACATACTGATCGATAAATAAAAAAACAAAAAAATCAACAACAAACTTATCAGAAAACCAACATTTTCACACTTTCCAGCTCCATTCCAATTTGCAGTCCACACCCCACACTAATTGATTTCTCTGTCCAACCTCTTCTTTGCCTTTGGCATAATTTAACTGTTACACCTAGTCAACTTACCTTAAGACTAGTAAAACCTATTCATTAAATACTTTCTAATCCACTCAAATATTGTCATAATAGGTTAATCTCAAGTTTAAAGTTTTGTCTTATTAAATGTTTCAGTTATATTGTTCAACGTTCATTAGATAGTGAGTCCTTGAATATATGATTAAAGCATGTTTGCACCAAAATTTGGTGGCACCTACATGAACGAGTCATATGCATCACTTTTACAACTCTCAACTCAAGCATTAGCTTCTCCCATAACCCAAAATAAGAAGATTTGACAATTAAATGTACAAGATCTCTTCCTTATGTTGTCACTCCAAATCTTGTGTTCAAATTTCCACATAGGTGCTTGAGACAAATATTTGTTCAACACCGTGAAAGAGTTCATCTATTCATCAAATACGGGGACTGTGTATAGGAAAAAAGTTAATGAATACACTACACTGAGACTATTAAAGCATAAAGCAATTGAAGTTGAAAGTAAAAAAAGTAAAAAAAGCAAATAAAAAAACACTTACTTTTTGTTGGTTTGAGATAAAAAACCCATTTGTTCCTTGTCATATGGCCATTATCATCCAACATTCTTTCAAGAACCATGACCAAATGCCTTTGGTATCTTGTTATGCCGTTTTCTTTGCACCTTTATCACTTCTAAGTCCATCCTCTACACCTACATTGACGTTTTCATCAAACATGTCATCATCTCTTTCTTTATCACTAGCGGGTAACTCACGTCTCTTTACATTATTGTCACTTTTATCACTTTCAATGTCATATTCACTCGCATAACTTTACTAGGTTTGGAACCTAAAAAAATATATAGAATTCATTTCATTTGAAATGAAAATTTCAATTTTATGCTTAGAACAGATAAAATAGCGTAAAATTTAAATGAATTCATTTGAAATCCATATTTTTTTCAATTTTAAATTCTACACTAAATGGGTTGGATTTTATTTTGTGGAATTCATTTGAGATAAGTTATTATTTTGTCTCACCTCAAACGACATTTTTATTCTGAATATTACACTATTTTTTTCACTTAGATAAATCGATGAAGAGTCACCACTACTTCATCTCACATGCTCACCTAACAAACTTTAAGTTTTTCCTTCTCAACATGTTTTTGTTACATTAAATAACAATTAATCTCTCATCTTTATATTTTAGTTTAATACTATTGTTAATTTTTTTTATAAAAAAAATTGAGGGTAATATGGAAAAAATACTAAACCTAAAATGTATTCTTCATTTGTTCCACATAAGAGAATTGGACTGAATTCTATAAGGGTTAGCTTGGTACACTAGAATGGTCATTGCTTTCCATACATAATTACATGGAATGAACAATATTCTTTTGTTTGGTACATATTTAGCTTCATAATGCTCATTCAATTCTGACAATTTTATTCCATAAAAGTAAGAATCCTCAAACCCACCTGGGGTGAGATTCCTCATTTTTACTTCTATGTAATCGATTTAGATAAGTTAAATAACAAAAATATCATTCCATCACATTAAATAAATAAATAAATATTATAAATAAATAATAAATATTTTTGTTTAGACAAATGACTAAAATACCCTTCATATCACCTTAAATAATATAAAATCATACAAACTAAAAAAATAAAATTTTGTATTTAAAAATAATTATAAATCAATTCATTTAGTCAAATGACAAGCATACCCTTCGTATCATATTAAATAATATAATTAAAAATAATTAATTAAAGTAAAATAAATAAATTTGTTAAGTAATTTTAAACTAAAATATTAATAAATAATAAAAATAAAATAAGAATAAAAAAATAAAAATAAATATAAGTGATAATAATAATAATAATTAGATAATTAAAAAATATAAAAATTTAAAATAAATTAATAAAAAAATTAAGAAATATATAAATTTCATGAATTATGTTACATTTTTTTACTTACTTATCTAAGGATTTTTTTGTCATTTTAGCATAATTTTAATATCATTTCATATCTAAATTTTACATAGCAAATAAATAAATTAAATAAAATAATTATTTCTCATTAACGCTACCAAATAATATAATAGAATGATCATTTTATTCTCATTCCCTTTCCCATTTCAAGTCCACAAAAATCATTCATGCTTACCAAACTAACCCTAAGTGTACTTTCTATTCTAAATAAGAGAAATCATTTAAAATGATAGTTGATCCTTTTCAATAGTTGATTTTGCTTGGGAAAAAAAAAAAAATTACTCAAGAGGGATTTTGCACTTTTCAATCTCACCATTTAGATAAAAAAAAAATAGAACACATTGGTTCCCCGTATGAACTCTCCACCATGATGAAGATGCAATATAGGCATTTGGTTGTTATTATCCATTTTTGCATCATATCAATATTCCAAACAAAGCACTTTAACACAACACATGCACAATGAAGATCAATCTACCACACTTCGATTCCATCTGCTTAAACAACAAGTTAAATAACTCACATTATCAATTTTAGACAAAATAATAGTAAGTAGTACCAACAATGATTGTTTTAACCATTTTTTAACACTAAAATCCAATTAAATTAAGTAAATGATATATACATATATATATTTTAGAATAAAAAAGAAAACATAACTTGATGGAAAAAGGAGAAATGAAAGAATCAAGAAAACTGTTGTAATTTAAATTTAGAAAAATTAATTTAGGTGTTACAAACTTAATTTTCAATATAGCGTCGTTTATGACTATTCTGACTCTTCCTATATAAAGAGAGTATATAACATAACCATTATGTGATAACTCGATAATTAACGTATGTGTTAGAATGTTCGTATGTGTTACAACTCGATTTTTTAATGTACAATTTATGATGTAGTACGTTGATTGTTGTGCATACAAAAATAATAATAATAATAATTAATTAATTAAAATAATAGAGTATTTATATATATACATATATGTGTGTGGTAACTTAAAGCCCACACTCTATTAGTTAAATTAGATTTAAATTTTAGTCCATGAAAATTCTATTATAGGTAAAAATTAGTATATATATGTATATATAATAAATTAGAAATCAATAATTACTTAACTATCTATATAACGTAATTGAATTAATGTTATACCACATGTTTAAAAGATTATTAAGTATAAGTAGTATTTTATTTCTTTGTCTTATTTGCTTTCTTTTCCTTCTTCATCATACTCACCGACTAACGATTTTTTTATAATTCATCTCTTCTGGACCGTTCCTTGCTTCTTGTTGTATCCTACTCACTGCCTTCATTTCCGTCTTTTATCCTTGCCTCCTGAGATCTTAAGATTTTCTTGTTTTGTTTTCCATTCACTTGTTTGTGCAATCACCCATATTATTAAACCTCCTACTAGCTGGTTGTTGTCAGTTCTGCCACTTAAGCTCTTAAGTTTCCTAACCTCAGCCCCTGAGAGGGTTCAGGTCTTGGCCGTGAGGGAGTAAGTGGGCGGTTTGATGTTCTTAGGTTTGATCTTTCCCTGTTTTGGCTAGATTTATGCTTCTTTGTTTTGGTTTATCTCTAACTGTAAATTTCTGTTTTAGCACTTAGATGTTTCAGCTCCCTTGGGTTGTGATTGTAATTCGCCGATATGTTGATGGATGATTTGGAGTAAGGTGGCTGCCAAGTCTTATTTTGGTCCTTGCTGTGGGGTAGTAGTGTTATAGGTGATGGAAGTTTCCTAATTAGGTGAGTTATAGGAATTTATTAAAACTAAACGTGGTGATTGGCGTGTTGTTAAGCACTTAAACACAAGAGATTTGAAGGAGTTACAAAGTCTTGACTAAAGATTAGTGAATGAGAGCACATAAGGTAGTTAATAAAATAGAAAAGTTGGAATTCCATCATGATAATTTAGACTTGTACATGGTAAGTTTATGGAAGTCTAATTAATTAGTAATTAAATTCAATGTTTAAAATAAAAATTATATGAGAAATTGGTAACGAACTTAATAAAATCCAGTATGTGAAATGGGTACAATTTAAAGGCTTAAAAGAGTAAGTTAAATTCGTCAAAAATTATATTTAGGTGAATTAGGATGAGCCATGTATTTTAAGAAATTGATTTAGAAGTTATAGAGGATTAAATATAACATACTCATAGGAATTAATTTATATAAGTTTTACTTACTAAAAACTTAATTGGAATTGTTAGTATTGTTAAATTGATATAGTATATTGATTAATTCGGATAGGTATATATGTGGGTAGATATACATACACATAGGAATGAGAGTTAAGTGGTTGTGATGGGTGCAAGGGGCAGATTTCGTGGGTAACAGGAATTTGGTATTTTGAGTATCTTCGGGCAGAATTAAATTAAGAGTTCAAAAGATAAAATGTAGCTTATGGTCTTGAGATGTTGTCTACAAAATTTTGTAGCTTGATTCCAAATATGTAGTGAGTTATAGCTGTTGAACTCTGGCTAGGTCAGGCAGAATTTGTAGTGCCTTGTTTTTTGTTCATGTAAAAAATTGAGTGGGTTCAAGATTGATTTTAGAAAAAGTTTCTAATTAATAAAGATAGATATACTTTTCTACTAATAAACCCAATAAACGGAATTAGATTTTATTTTTCTTAGAAAAAATTATGTTCAATTAACTAAGATAAGGTCAAAGCTGTCAAAATTTTATGTGTTGCAAAATTTAATGTAACTTCAAACAATAAACTGTATTGATATACAATTCTAAAAATTTCAAATGATATACCACCATAAAGCTACATGTGTCTAGTATTTTTAAATTTTACGAAATTAGATTTGAAATTTCCTGGAGAAAAATATGTTCGTTAAAGTAGACACTGGTCCAAACCTTAAGTTTGGACAGTTTTAACATTTTTAACTCACTAAATGCTTTCTATTCTTTTCTAATGGTTCCTCCTACCATATGCTTTTTCAAGATATTTAAAAGGCATATTCATTGTTAATCTTATCACCTAAAGTCTAATCCATATTAATTGACATGTAATAGCTTAAAGGAAAACTTACATAAATAAACCTATATAAGTTGAGATATAAGTTTAGTAAGTAAAAGAGTATAACAATAACGTTTATGAACTAAGTAGTATTTGGAATTATGAATTTCAGTTTTGGATTCTAATGTGGGAATGATAAGACGTGTGGACGTAAGTGTGAGTGACGAATGAAATCGGTAACAGGTGAGTGGTTAATTGCTGCCTTTAGGGGCTAGTTTAGTATGTGTAATTATATGTTTATTTGAATTACGTGATATATGAAAAGTAAGTAAATAGAGTATTTCAGTAATTTATTTGAATTATGTTTGTTTGATATTGATTGTTTTGTTTGACATTGATTGTGTTTGATAAGGGCCAACTCGTGAACATTTTCTGGAAAATAATTTTCATTTCTGAAATTAAAAATCTAGGTGCACCTAGGATACTCTGATTTGAAATCATGAGAAATCTTGATTCTGATGAATATTTTCTTAAAAAATTGAGTGCTCAGCCCCGGTGGGATGGATTGTGTACGGAGAATTAATTTGGTGTGCGGGGTCGTAAATGGCCGGCAAGGGGTGATACTGGTGTGCGAGGCTGGGTTACTCGTTGGCCCTTTGATTGCGTTGTGTGATATTGTTGTGCTGACTTAAATTGTGATCATGTGTTTAAGTATGAATTGTGAATTTGTGAAACTTACAATATGTACGTGTAATGTGAAATGTTATGTGAATCATGTTACTGTTAATATATATATTATACGTTTGTGCTTAGTGATGTTAGTACCCTTTGGATACGATTTTCCATTCACGAGGTCTGTAGAACTCACCCTTTTCTTGTAGTTATATTTTTTTTAGTAACAGGACCGCAAAAGAAGTTAACCACTAATACGAGATTTTGCTAAGGATTTGATAACAAGGTATGCTTCGGAATCTCATACTTGGAGTTAAGGATGAAAGTTTGCAGTCACATTAGCACTATGGGTGTCAAATGTGGTATGATGTAATATTCTAGTACTTGTTTTGTTGATGGTGTGAACGGAGCAGAGCTCATTATTGTCTTTGTATTGTGTTAAGTAATAAAAAGAGTTTATAGGATTGTATTTTAAGGCATGTTCCATATTGTAAGGGACCTTTGCCGAAATTTTCAGTAAGTTATGATTTATTGTAATCAACAAATTTTTAATGTTAACTTTTGTCTTTATAATTTCTTAGTTTTATTCATTGGTGAGTCAAGTTTCATGGTCATTCCTTTATTTGAGTCAGGGTTATAGACGTTTGGTTACCATTCCTCTGGCCAGTCATGCCTCCATGAGGGGTGTGACACATTATATATCCATTTCGATAATCATTCCAACATTATCACTATCATATTTTCTTACTCCATATTCTCCTCCAATTCTTACAAAAGAAAGAGTTGTTGCTAGCTCCCTGAGGTTTTCAATCTTGTGTGCAAAGCTTAGAGTGTTATCTACAATCTACTCTTGGAGGGTTGGCCCGTTAAGACTTTGTGCATTGGGTTTCGGAAATCAACCCTGAAGGATAGTGCCTAGTGCATGATTTTGTGGTACTATATTTTTATCTTATAACCCTTAATTTCTATATCATTAAATTTGTTGTAATTCATATTTATGTGAAACTAGAATGTTTGTATTTACTCCAATCTTTCCAACAATCTTAAAGGTTGATATGGATGCAAGTATTCTAGTACTAACAAGATAATTCTTGATTTTCACCAAATTGAAATTTTCAATGATAGAATAATTTTTCTAGATGAAAAAATCAGAATAAGGAAGTTTTGGATTTTAACCAAATCTATTTCTAATATTTTGATGGTTTCAATTATGTTTTTCATTAATTGTTGTGACTATATGTGGCAAATTATAAAATACATAAATTATGATGATATTATGTTCATCTAGTTTTGAATGGAATTAGTCATACTTTTATGATGATGATATGAAGTTTTGTCATGTATACATTAATGAATATGATTTCTATGTGAAAAAAAATAAAATAAAAATCATGGAATACATGTGAATTTTTCAAAAAATTTAAAAAAGGGATGCAAGATGATTATTTGTGTTATGTGTAATTTCATTTGGTTGAGTTTACATATGTATTGATGAATGAATCAAGTGACTAAATAATTTCTACTAAGAAAATTTGATGGCTTGCAATTCATCATCCTAATTGAAAGTTTTGAAATTTTTTTTAAAAAAAAAAAGAAAAGAAAAGAAGAAGGATGATTGTTAGTTTGCAAAAGATTAATTTAGTGTTTGAGAAACTTCTTTCAAAGAGAGATTGTGAAAACTATATTAAAAACAATGAATAGTAACTATTTGTGATTGATGTGTGATAAACAATAAATTGCAGAATCATAGATTCTGAAAAGAAAAATAATGATATGAATGAAAGTCTAATTACTTGTAGTTTATTTACTTATTTGAAAATTGAGATTGTGTTAGGAAAATTATAAGTGACTATAATTTATATGTGTTTCAAACAATTTCAATTGACAATAAAATGTTAAATGTTTTATCACTTGTGACACTTATTAGCTTTTTGGTTGTGCGAAAGAAAGAATGAAAATTGATGAATATTAATTTGTGTTTCTATAGAGAAGCTATATTGCTAGATGAAAAAGAGAAAGAATATCTTATTTATTTTATATGTGGATATATATGCTATGCTATGTGATGAAAAATACCTTAATGGTATTTGTAAATGGTGATCGCAAGAATGGGATATTCTTGAAGGAAAAAAAAAGGATTGTGGATTAAAGGCATAAATATGTTTAATCATAAAATAAATTATGTTGAGAACCAAAAGGAAAATGTATTGTGTTATATTTTATACTTTTCTTTTGGATATATTTAAATATCTCTTGTTGGTTGCATGTTGAGAATAACGTGTTGAAATTATTACCAATAAAATGTGCACTGAAAATGTGAATGAAAAAAATGATCTGTCAATGTGATAATAAGTTAGAGATTGAGAATTAGAGGCATTCCTATTATAAAATAAGGTATAATGTTATTGAAATTGAGAAATAGTGGCATTCCTATTATACAGTGAGGTATAATGTTGTCGAAATCGAGTGATTTAGGCATTCCTATTATATAATAGGTATAATATTGCCAAAGTTGAGTGATTTAGGCATTCCTAATATACAAGGAGGTATATTGATGCCGAAATAAAATATTCTTATCAATAAATTGAGAATGATTATGCGTCGGTATACAATGAGGTATATATGCGCTATGATATGTATAGCCTTACAAAAAGGCTGGTAGACATATCATTATGGTGAAGAACAATTTCGACTACATCTTTCCATAGTGATTACTTGGATGTCATAGCTCAAGCAAAAAATAAAATATACAATGGGAAAAATCGACGCATTAGATTGAGAAACAAAATTTCTTAGACAGTTGATGAATGAAATTGTGTATCCATAGATTTGATATGATGAAGAGAAAAAAACTAGCTGATTCTCTGATCAAGCCACTTGTGCTAGGCTAGTGAGCAGAACATTGAGGAGATGTGGCTGATGCCTATTTTATGAGACATATGGTTGATACCAAACCTTAATGCTAAGGGACGCCTTTAAGAGGTTTAATGTAGTCAAACGAAGTCATATGTTCTCGTATGGTGGGATTGTTAATTAAGTATATATTTTTATTCGCTTAATCAGCTTTGATGATAAAAGTGAAGAGTCCCCTCCCTATAGTGTTAGATAGTGCAACTGTAATGATTATGTAGGGATCAACTTTAGCTCTTAATGGAATCCATGGCCTAAATTGTAAGGGTGGGGTATGATATGTAGCATACTCTTGATGGAAGTCCACCTAAGTGAGTGTAGGATAGCGGGCCGTATCCTATGAGTTTTGAGCATAAACTTTAGAGCACTTATAATATCCCGGTTTGGGTAAAGAGCCTCTTAATGTACCAAATCGCTTAAAGTAACCACAGTTCAGAGATTATTATGTGGTTGATAAGTTGAGTTTAGCCACTCAACAAGAATAGGTTCAAGGAGTTTAACTCTACCTTATTCTCTTAGATTCTCACTTGTTTTGCCTAAAGTGTAGTTCAAACCTGTGAATATTATGCTTATGCATGATTGGGGAATTGTTGTAAAATTAGTTGTAGGAAAAATTAATTTGGGTGTTACAAACTTAATCTCCAATATAAGATCCACAATTTAGTCTTGGAGGGTTGCCCATTAAGACTCTGTGCACGGGATATACTCCAAGAGGACAGAAACAGTATTGTTTATAAGGTTAGGAAATATGTTAGGGGAACCAATCAATTTGGTGTTAAGAGGAATGACCCATATACTTATAGATAATGTGGACCACTATACCATGTGAGAGCTTCACTCTTGAAACCAATTAATTTGTATTAGAAAGGGTGTCCTATAGACTTATATGTAATGTTAAGCTCTACTATGTTAGCAATGTGGAGAATTATTGCATTGACACCCCTCATGTATAACTTAAATCAAGTTCAAGCATGCAAATGAGTTTGTAAGACACTTGGGCTGAAGTGTGGAGCATTAAAGGGGCCTAAAACCCAACTTTGATGCCATGTTAAAGACACCTTAGAGAGGCCTAGGATCTAGATCTGTTGCCATGTTAAAGACGCGTTACACCGTAGCGAAATGTCTTCAGTTTGGTTTGGAAATGGGTATGTTAGCTGAGTGAGCAAGATAGGTTAGCATGCGTTATTCCTGCATAGACAACGTTAATATAAATTAGACGGGAGGTCCGGTGAGGACATAATTGAACTATTTTAAAAAGAGAAAAGAAGTCCTCAATTGAAATTTATTGAACTGTAAGTATGAAAGTAAGAATTCAATAAGACTATAAAAACTTAAAGTCTAAAAATATAAATATAGTTAAATGAATTACTATTTTTGATATAAATTTAAAAAATGTATTTATTACATTTAAAAAAATATATTTATTACATTTTTTAAAAACCATTCTACACACACACAAAAAATTCTTTAGAAGAAGTCATTAAGAAACAACTAATGATGAATCCTGAGGTTTCTTTATTAAAAAAATCACCAATTATTGCACCTTATGCACTTTCCCAATTTGATGTGTTGATTTTATTTAAATAATATTTGTGTCCTCAGTCAAATTTAGAGTATTGTTGATATTAACAAAAAAAAAAAAGATAGGTTATCATTTCAAAGCTATGAAGATAATGCAGCGGTCACCCTCATCTCGCTGTAGCCTCCTCCTTATCTCACTAGGTATAATATTCATGATTCAACCCATATTCTTTGGTGATCTGTTCAATCCATTACTATTATGTATTTATTCTGCATAAACATTCAGAGGACAAGCTAATACTCAAATGGTTAAAATTATTTACAGAATAAATTGTTACATATACAAAATCATACAACTCTCGCTTATAAGATCAACTTATTTGTCAGCTGTAATTTGAAGCAAATATTGATAGAATTTATTATAAACAAGGTTCATCTCTCTCACATTGCAATACATGTGAGATTGGTGGGTCCATTATATTTGATATCTTATTATTTGATATCATCGGTAATTTCTATTTTATCGGATAATTTATTGAGCTTTAAGATACATGAATTGATGTAATTGATTATATGCAGTTGCAACAACGGTGTTGTTAGCCGTGGAGGCAAATATATGCTCTGAAATTCTGGGTTCTTGTGATAACAACTGCAATGCAAATTGTGCTAACAAACATCCTGGTGGTCAAGGTTCTTGTGTACAAATTACACAGGGTGTGTTGTTGTGTAAATGCATATACGAATGTGGTGGAGCTCCACCGTCGCCACCAGCACCTCCAAGAAGAAAATGTAATATAGGTTTGGGCAGATGCAGTGCGAAGTGCAATGAAAAATGTTGTGAGGAGAAATGTGCTGCTAAGTTTCCTGGTGGTGTAGGATATTGTGATGATAGTTTGGGCATTGCTTATTCCTTGTGTCAATGCCAGTACCCTTGTTAATCATTAATTAATTAATTATCTGCAGGATAATAATAATAAATACCTTAGTCTAATAATATCTCGAAAATTACTTTTTTCTCTATTAAAAACGACTGTAAACGAAACAATACGTTCCATGCACATAGCTCATTCCTTTCAAAAAAAAAAAGAAAAAAAGAAAAAAAAAGCAGGATAAACTTCATTTCCTTTTCTTTATGTTTAATAACATGTTCTGAAAAGGTAATAGTAGTAATTACCTTGTAAAATTAATATCTTATTAAAGTTGTTGTTACTAACATATAGAATGCTCTCTTTTCTCTCTATCATTTTATATAAAATCTGTACTTGTAAAATTAATCAAACTTATATCTTATTAAAAACTTGAAAAAAATTATTTTCACTAGATTAAGAGTGTTGTAGAGTAAAAGACTTTCCATTCTAGTTCTTTACAAGTCACAATAACTTTAATCATGTTTCATCATTTTATATGGATAAAAGAAGGCAGCATTTTCAGTTAAAGCATGGTGAAATCATGGGGAAAACAATAAGAAACACATTAGTTTTATATAAAGAGGATAGAGAGAAAGCAGAGCATCAATAGTTCCATTAGCTTAGTCAATGATAGCTGATAGTGATTAAATATATTTTGGAAAAGTGCTTGTTAGCTTTTACGTGCAAGTGATCTGCAATGTCAATTAAAGCAGACAATTAGACAAGCCCTTCTTTTTCGTTTGTAAAGGGTTTTTAACTTTTGCGTGCTTCTTTTTCTTGGTTAAAAAGAGAAATCCCTAATTAACTATAAAAAGTTAGTGAATATAATGATGAAAACATTTCCTTTTTTTTAATGATATTTCAAAGAATATGCTGTAGCTATAATTGTGCTGTGCCACATCTGCTACTCACTACTCATTGTCTCCAATTACAACCATATGAGATGATTTTGTTTATTTTTTTACTTATTAATTTGATTTATTGTTTGAAATATTGTTGTAAGGAAATTAGTTGTTTTTCTAATTATGTAAACAAAATGCCTTTCCAAGTCTTGGTACTACTTCAACTTTGGAAAGTGATAGAAACATGAAAAGTGTCTATGTGTATGGCAGGCAGGCTTGTATATTTAATTTTGGTATTATGTGGATAGCATGAACAAATGGACAATGAAAAGCTGTAGTTTAGATGTGAAAACATGAATATATTGGCTAAACCAAAAGGTGGCCACTATTTACTATTTAGATGTGAAATAGGCCAACTTGGACTTTGCTGAAATTTCTTTTATTAAGAGAGCCTGAGTCATGCATATTGACTAATTAAAGTAATCCTTTGATTGTTAGGTTTTCCATTCAACAAATCAGAGTTCAGGACAATATAACATACTAAGGACAATCTTTGTCGATTTCATACAGTTTTCATAAACATGTTAGGTGTTGAATTTAGGCGCTCTCACAAGACAAACTCTTTCACAACATCAAATCAATGTTATAAATGACGTTTTTCCGTTTTTAAGAAGATTGTTGCATAGATATTGTATGTTTTAACTTTATTTGGTTCGCCTATTAGAAATCAGTAGTCCTCACAGTGGTGATCATTATCTCCAATGATCTTTAAGGGTGGTAGTCACCGTTCCGTACGTAGCAATCATCCCTCTAACATTGACAGTAGTGGTATCTGGCATCTTCGATGATTCTAACATCATATTCAATTGTGGTTGTGTCCATATTAGATGTTTTTCATGTGATAGTATGTAGTGTTGCTGAATAAAGCAGACAGGAGGCGACATAGTTGTTGGCATGAAAGTAAATGACATGACTGGTGGGGGTGGTGACATGGTTATCGAAGGGAGATGGACGACGATAGGTGGAAGAAGAGACCTATGGTCTAGCACATGAATACGCAGTTGCCAATGATGTGATATTTATAGAATGTAAATTAAATCGGAATTGTGATTTAAATCGCTACCCATAAGAATAGGACGTTATTTATCAATTCCTTAAAATTGTGTTGAGAGTTAGCTTCTTACCAAATCGCTCATGTGAAAACCTTATTCGTGAAAAGTTGTTGGTAAGAAATTAAACATGAAACAAAGGCTCTGTTGTGCACTTCATGTGAAAAAAAAAAGTGTAAACAATCAAGAGGAAAATCAATATGCAATATGCAAATATGATATGAAATTCTTTAAATTAATCTATCATATTGATATGTATTAATTTTTATATTAATCCCACTTTACAAAATCTATATTAATTTTTATTTATTATTGTAGGTTATCTATTATATATTAATGTTATCTCATTCATTCTTATTCTAGTGAGAAAAATTATAAAAATCAATTAGCAAAAACAAACAAACAAGTAACAATAATTCTGTAGTAAAGTATATATCAAATTAACAAAAACTAAGTAGATAGAGATATCAACAAATTGATGTGTGTTAAAGTTAGTAAATTAACCATGCGACATATTGGTGACGGATATAATACATTAAGTGGATCTTACACAGGCCCAGGAACAATAAGCACAACAATACTAATTGGGCCTCAATGTATCAACTATAATATGAAACTAATTAAACCCGGCCCAAGAAAATTGCTAGTTTCTAAGGAAATGATTTAAGAACCAAATTTGAGCATCAACACCGATAAATTCAGGCAAGGTTTGTTTCCCAATTATACGAAATCCCATTACGAATAGGATACATGATCTCATTAGTTTATCAATAGGAACTAATTGCAAAAAAGAAAAGGTTTTTATCACTAACATAGTAATTAACTTAATCTAATTACAACTAAAACTAAAAAAAACATTTCTTGTATTTCTGTGAAACCAATTCAAAATACAAAACTAAAGAAGCGAAAACTGCCTTCAAGCTTCATAAGTTTCTTGACACTAAATGAAAATGTCTCCAAACTCTAAGAGTTTATCAACAAGAGATGAAGTTGTCTCTAAGTTTCAAGAGTTTCTCGTCATAGATCAGAACTACTTGTAAATTTATAAAGTTTCTTAGTACGAAATGTAAATCTCCAAGCTTCATATTTTCTTGTATTTATATGAAAAATGCTTGCACCGAAGAATGGATGACATATTTATGGTCACAAGTTAAGAATGGTTACCTTTTTTAAACTCCTAAATTTTAATCCAAAATTCCAATAATTAGTCTAATTTAAACATGTGATAAATCCATCAAAAATACAAAATCAGTATATCCTATTCATTGATTTTCAAGAAACAATATGTGAAAGTGTTGATAACCACCAAAAAATGTCCCTTACCAAATTTGGTCAATGCATCCCTCTAAATTTCATAATTTTTTTGATACAACACGGTGGCTTTCCTATCCTAAAGAAAAGGAGAAATGAGATACTATACCGGCAGAGGGGAGACTATGTGGAATGTTGATAACTACCAAAATATGTCCCTTATAAAAAAAGAAAAGGGAAAAGAAATATTATATATAGAGAGACTTATGACTTTATTCTTATGAGTGTCGTGTCAGTTAAACTAGTAATTGATTAATATTTAGTTGAATGTATGATATTGACTAATATTTCAAATAATTTCAATTGAAAATAGTGACAAATTTAGAGTGTCAACAAAACTAAATAAGGAAAGTTACCCTAAATCAAAGGAATATATTTGGCACCAATTCTAACGTTTCATTTGTTTAATTATTGCTAATAAGAAAAAACTTAAAGGACCCATCAGCAATTAATATTGAAAAGTGAAAAAAGTAAATATGTATAAATGAACACTCGAATGACCAAAAATTTTATAGTAGTAAAACCCACCGAAAGCTTCCAAAGCTTTCATATCATTTTCACATATAAACTCTCACTCAGTCAAAAAGCATAATCATAACCATCACCACCACTACCTCTACCACCACCATTTACCACCACATACTCAACTTAGCTAAGCTACTCTACCACCACAACATGCAGCCAGCGGAGAACTCTGACCTTTGCCGATTCCTCACCGGAAACAGCTCCTTATTATTCAACCCCTATGCCTTGCCGATGTCAACTACAACCATGGAAAGCTTTTGTAGCTCCTCTTATTACCCCCTAGAGGTGTCGGAGATTACGGATACGCCACCGGAGGATAGAGCTCTGGCTGCTTTGAAGAATCATAAAGAGGCTGAGAAGAGGAGAAGACAGAGAATCAATTCCCACCTTGATAAGCTTCGAACACTTCTTCCTTGTAACTCAAAGGTATATATATATATAAATGACATATGCATGTTTGTGTCTGAAAATTTCTTACTGTTCACTTATTTTAATTAATTATCTATATATAGCTGAGTTTTCTTCAAATTCTTAGTTGATTTTATTGAGAAATTTTTAAGATCTATTTATTAGCTAGATATAATAAAGATTGGGTATTTTTGGGTGTTCATTTGGTGAGAAAAATTATACTATACAATTAATTAAGGAACGGAAGGGGAATTGTATTCTCAGAGTTTTCTATAATTCTTGACCCCAGAAAGCAGAAAAATCTTCTTCTTTAACTTGTTGTATATACCTTTGCCTAGAACAAATGCCATTTAATTTGACCAAGAAATTTGGAACCTATCTTCAAAGAAGTTGAATAGATAATCTAAGTATCTTAGGGTTGTTCAATATTATAAATGCCTTTTGTTTGTTTGTTTTTTTTTATTTTCCTTGGAAAACAAACAGAAAAGTAGAGATTTTTCTGCTACAGAAAGAAGAATAAAAGCTTCCTTTCTGATTACTCTTTCTGCTATGGAGTAATGCTTGATTCTCATTAACTCCTCCATCACTGTTTTCTTTTTAAAGAAAAAAAAAAAGTATTCATTATAAGATTTTATAGGATACCTTTGGCTTTTGAATGTTCAAAACCCAGCTTTTTTTTTTTTTTTTCAAGTACAGAATCTGTAAAAGCTTTTTTCTTTAATCTCCAGAAAAAGTGTAGCTAGGGTTAATTGGTGAGTGTTGTTTGGTAAAGTCATTGAGCCTTTCTGATAATTAGGGTTTCTAATTCTGTTTTCAGAAAAATTCCATTATTTATTAAAAACATTTTTGTTGGATGAGCCAGACAGACAAAGCTTCTCTACTTGCAAAGGTTGTCCAAAGAGTGAAAGAGCTGAAACAAGAAACCTCAGAAATAACAGAAGTGGAAACCTTACCATCCGAAACCGATGAAATCACAGTACTTTCAAGCAACACCGGAGACGATGGAAGACTCATTTTCAAGGCCTCTTTATGCTGTGAGGATCGTTCTGATCTTATACCTGACCTAATTGAAATCCTTAATTCCCTTCACTTGAAAACTCTGAAAGCAGAAATGGCCACACTTGGAGGGAGAATGCGCAATGTCCTAATCGTTGCCGCCGATAAAGATCATAGCATTGAATCAATCCATTTCTTGCAGAATGCATTGAAATCTCTATTGGAACGTTCCAATTCTAGTGAAAGATCCAAAAGGCGACGCGTATTAGGACCTCCGAAAATTAAATTAGTTTTTTCTATGTGATTAGTAATAAATAAATCTTCTATAGCTTTGTTTTGGAAATTAATTAAGTGTGATAGGTTAACTAATATTGGGTGTTCATGTTTAATTTGTGGTTTTTTTGTTAACTTGTTGGGTGGTTTTAGGGTTTATTAATAGTGGGTTTTGGAATCTTTTGCATGTGAACTTACTCCTTACAGTTGCATGTAAGTAGAAAAAAGTACAAGTGAGTGTGGAAGTGTAAGAATTGAGTGATGGGTGATGAAGAAAGAAAGAAATGTATTTACGTATGAATTTTAAAGGGTCTGTGTGTTCTGTAAAAGTATGAAGCTTCTGTGAGTTTCCAAGCTCTGATCTCTCAATGAATATGGTATATTCGTTTTTCACTTTTACATTGTGATCACTGTGTTTTAATTTTTACTGAGTATGTACACTGATTCATAGGAAAGATATGGAATTCTTTGTTGGAGGCCAGGAGATCTAGTTGGATTTGATGCAATCTAATTAATTGGATTGGTGGATGAAGTTCTAGTTATGGTGAATGTGACAGTGTAGAAAAAGGACAAAGAAGTTCCAACCATTTCGAATGCTCTTCAAATTATTCACACGTACGGATATTAATCTCTCTGGTTGATTTGATTTAAGTCATCTTCAAGTGTTTAAGCTCTAGTTAAGGGTACAAGACTTGTTATACCTAGATGTAAAAAGATCTTACCCTTATAATTAATCTTAAATGAAATAGTGTCTTAATCTGACTCGGATGTTACTTCAATCGGGTCGTCTAACTCCTTTTGAAATTAATGTTAAAATAACTCAATTCGTTGCAAGATTTGTCAACACTAACTTGTCCAATTTTGAACAATAGAAGATAATAATATGTGCATCAGTACTCATCCAAACTATTACCTCATATTAAATAAAAAAGAAAGAAAAACAAATTAACTTTAGAAAATTGAGGCAGAATTTTCATTGCATAATATAAAGAAAATGCGAGTCAAACCCGGACTTCACATTCATGACTAATTAAATCCATTATATATGAAGTGAATTAGTTTCACACACTATAGAAACTAGATTAAATTATAATGTGTGAACTGAACTGAATTAAACTCCTCCCACAGCATGTGTGCTTTAGTCTAACTAAAATCGATTTTCTAAAGGTGCTAATTTGTTCAAGTGGTAAATTTTTTTGGTGTTATATATCAAATATTTGAGATCGAATCTGCATTGATCATCTACAATAAGAGTTTTATAAAAAGAAAGAAGTTATTTCATATTATGTAATTTATAAATCCTAACGGACTTTCTCTATTTTTATTACATTTATCAACTAGTTATTAATTTAAACTAACTAGAATTATGTATTAAATCTTAACAATCTCAAACTTAGATCACCTCAACTAGTTGTTAGTTTAATTATTAAAAATATAATGCACAATTAATTATCCCATGAAATACTTGTTATTAGTATTATTCCTCTCAAAACTCTTTCTCCAAAACCCTAAGCATGGTTTGTTTTACATTCCAAAATAAAGTATATTTATAGAATTAATGTGTGGATTTAGTTCAAGCCCTCGTGTATTACAGACACTGCACGAAAGTGACAAAGAGATAAGAAGGCGTGCATAAAGAAGACTGACAAAAAGCAGCAATATCATATATAGATAAGTTAAAAGAGACAAACTAAAGTGAAGAAGAAGAGACTAAGCAAGAGGTGGAATATTATCTAGCTACAAGTAAAATCATTATCGATGTCTATTTTTAACGGAAACTAATACTTTTTTTCTTGTAATGACTTAACTCAATTGCATTTGTAAGTTCTTGCTATTCAGAAGATCAAATATTCGACTCTAGTAAATACATATAAAGATGATTTAGTCTCTTATATATTTTCCCTTCACTTCAACCCACAAGATCGGTTGAATTAAGTTGAATCCCTTTACCTATAATAATAATAATAAAAGAAAAAAAAGGATGGAATATATATAGAGAAATGAAAATGAGGTGTTTTGTTTCTGTGATATAATTGGTCCAATAGGATGGGGGTCAATAGTCCATGGACAAGTGCATCGCTTAATGGGTGAGTTGGTCGGGGACGTGCTTCACAATTATATAATATTTAATTCCATTCAATAAGTCACACTCTATTCACTGCCTTATATAAACACTTTTTGCCTCCACTCCAACTGTCAATGTTGTCCTTCCTTTGTCTTCCTGTCCCGCAGGCCTAATCCTATACTGCATGCTAAGCCCGTATTAGCCTCACATCTCCCCCACTCTCTCACACACATTCTGACACAGGCTTAGCCTGAGGCACAAACTTTCTATGTGGCAATCATTGCTGCCACTCCCTCCAACAACTCCTTATTCCTTTTGCAGATTTCTAGGGAGAACAAGGATTTGGAAAAGCTAACTACACCAACCACACATTTTGTTAGCACAAACTGCTCTCAATCTTCTTCTATTAACCAAACCAGAAGCTCCAGTCAAGTACACAAAAGGAAGTGAACACTATCCTCCCTTTTTTATTTAATAGTTAATGTGAGATGTGAGATTCACTCCTTATTAGTATAAAAAAGAATTGATCAATGCATTTGAGATCAGCAGACTAAAGTTCAGATTTAATTCTAACCCAAATTGAACTGTTACAGTACTGTGAGCTTGTGCCCTATTTCAGGCCCAATACAACATTACAATTTCAAGACAACAATAAAGACAGGACAAGAATTATATTGACAACAGAGCAAAAGTTTAATTTTGACGGCTGCATTATTGATTCCTCCAGAGGCTGAGCTCTATATCTTAAGCTGGCAAAAGCTACTTCATACTCCTACATTTATACATCGCTAAACCTGCAATTCTAACTACAATGAAGGCATAAAGTACTCTTCCTTGCATAAAAAAAAAATATCAAAATAAAAGATACACTGAGAAGGAAAAAAAAACCTTGGAAGGCAGTATTGCTTGTAAAGATGAGCAACCCTTAAATGTTTGTAAAAGTAATCTGACTTCTGTTTCTTTACCCGACTAGCAATTCTCTTTAGGGACTTGGAACAAGGCCAAATCTTTGTATCAACGGGCCATTTGGGAATGACAGTAAAAAAACTGTACCGTCAATATATGGAAGTGATAGCAGGAAAATTTAGTTTGCTCATTCTTCAGCAATAGTGACTGACTTGGAATGCTGGAAGCTCTCACAACCTGGGCAGTTATGCAAGCTTTCATGGATGTAGATGTCGCACTCGAGGCAAAAGTGCTGCTTGCATTTTGGGCAAGTGACAGAAAGGCCAGGTTGATTTCCTGTGTCAAACCCAGTTAGAAGAGGGGGGAAGAAAGAGAAAGAAAAATAGTTGATGTCGCCCGAGAGGGCTTTGGAATGCATCATATTGAAATATCTATTCTGCATAAAGAAAAATGGAACAGGAAAAGAGAATCAATCAATCAACAAGAGTTTTACAACATCAGTAACTAATACTTCTAAAAGGTTTCAATGACTTCAGGCTGGCTAAGCATATAAACCTTAAATCTCATGAAGAAACAAGCTCCAATCTTTTCAACAATAGTTTTAACAACATCAGTAACTAATACTTCTAAAAAGTTTCAGTGACTTCTGGCTGGCTAAGCACATAAACCCTAAATCTCATGAATAAACAAGCTTCAATCTTTTCTACCAAATAAGGACATATGTACAGTCATTCCCATGAAATCTGGTTCCTCTTAAAAACATTGAATATTTCATTAAAACTCTGCCTAGTTGCTACCACCTTTTCTAGGCTTACATATAACACTCCAAACAATTGTAATTTGAAAATGTATATATTCAAGGATTGGCCACTTTCAGCTCTTCTTTTTCATATTTTTGGTTCTGAAGTTTTGTAGATACTGATTAAGCATTATCACTTGTTCTTAAGCACAAGTGCATCGTGTTAGTTAGAGAAGTGTGCACAGGGCAAACATGATTTATCTAGATAATCTATCGAATTCCAAAGAAACTCAGTATTGTATTTACCTAGATAATCTATCAAATTCCAAAGAAACTCAGTATTGTTAAAAACGCAGAAGTAATTGGATTTAGAATCTTGAATAAACATCCCATTTATTGGACAAATTCTTTGGATAACTTACTTACCAGGACCAAGAAGAGTTTGTTGGCAACCAAAACAAGTGCTAGGTAATTTGTGGCGTGGATCAATTTGTAGTGATGGAGACACCTCATCAAAAGGTACTATTGGAAAGAGATGGTGATATGACCTCGCTAAATGAGGAGAAGAAATAAGTGTCAATCCACAAATACAACATTCAGTGGGAAGCTCACATACACGTGATTTGCATCTTGGACAAGTGTAACCCCCTCCAACCTTAGCCTCTTTGTGACATGAACAAATTGCGATAGAACCCTCAGCTGCTCTTTGTGGGAAACCCATCTTAATTAAATTAGCGGTTGCATACTCTGCTATCGCTGGAGGAGGGGGTGCATGTTCCAGAATTAACTCTTTAAAATGGGGCTGCAGGATGACAAATAGTAAGATCTTTTTTCATATGTAAATATATGATATGAACATGTAAATTAGTAAATAATAAGAGTATTTACTGAATCAAACATCTGGAAAAAAAAAAAAAAAAAAAAAAAAAAAAAGGAGTTTGGAGCATGCAAAAAACTCAGGCCAGAAAAAAAGAGCATGTAAAACTATGACCTACTGTACTCTAGAACCTTAATTAGATTAATATCATTTTTTAATATAAAAGCAACACGACTTTCACATTTTTTGCTCAAAGAATTAAAAGCTCCTAGAAAGAATCATTTCCAATAACATATAATCCATGAAATCTGCTTGCTAAACTAACCTCATCAAGTGCAACAGAGTAAGATCCACCAGTTTCTTGGCAGAGATGTTTGCATATATACATTTCAGCAGAAAGACCAATAACAGAACACCTTATTTTGGACATCTTGCATTTCTGGATGGTTTCCATGATATCTCCTGGATCACATGTACTGAGAGCTGAATATAAGATTAGAACCTCTCGATGACCATATGATGGAATCTGATTTAGATACCCATGAACAAGCTCAAGTGCATTCTGTAAGGAGGATTCGCCTGAGCATTCAAGTTTACCCATCAAAGCCTTAACATGTGATTCAGGACTGCCACCAAGATCTGTTAAGCAATGGGAAATCCCATCTTTTATAGTCACAAGACCAACTTGACTGAGTGGATTCTGATCAAAGAACTCCCTAATAAATGCTTCAACGTGTTTTGCTATCATACCCATTCGACTTGGTCTAAAATCCATCTCCGAAGCTGCCTTCACACATTTGTAGAAACCAAATTAAAAATAAAATAAGGGAACAAGATATAAAAAGTATTAACAGAACATACAAGTAATCATAAGGATACAAAATATTTAATTCTCCATCTCAGTCTATATTTTGTTGTTGCTAAAGGTAAGAGTCTCATTTTAAGTCAGACGCTGGGTGCCCCAAGCCACTTTTTACATGTTATTTAATTCTCCTACCCATTCCACCACAGTAGGTAAAATAAAAAGGGTAAAGGTACAGAATTCTATACAGTGGGTATGGGCGGGGACAAGTTTTGGTTAATATTTCAAGGGTACCCGCCTATTATTACTATTATTATTATTATTATTTATACATTTACATATCTTTTGTATATAACTATGCAATTTTTTTAAATATCTATATAAATCATTAAAAATATATATATATATATAACAATGTAGGAGCGGTAAGAGTTTAGAAATTCACATGCAGATAGGAGGTGGGTATAGGACCCTCCTACCAGTTGTGGGAAAGAGGCAGGAAATGAGTTAAAGGAGAGTGGGTAGGGTAAGTGCCGAGGATAAAGGAGGGTGGGTAGGGTAAGGGTTTCCCAAATGTGCCCGACTTCCATCCTTATGTCAGGCTATAGGATATCATCTTCTTTAATTCAAGTAAAAGAAATTGAAAGACAAGAAGAATAGTACAATCTAACTTTTAAATGATCTTAACCAAAAATCTGACTACAACATTGTTTTTAGACCAGAAGACCGAGAGCTAATTATTGGGACTTAGGTTACCTGGACACATACTAACACTATCCTCCCGGGGCCTAGTGAAACCCATTTTTCAAGCAGAGAAATCTAAACTGATGCATTAGTCCATCTGATCAAACTCATAAAGCATTAAAACCCTGAGTGAATGCTCACCAGAATGCAAAGAGAATGTAACTTCAAATTAAGATGTGAAATTTGAAGTGATAAATCAAATACCCTTGAGAGGTCAATGACTATGTATAAGTAGCGAATGAGGCCCTTTTGAATTCGTGCAGCATCTGGTGTGGAGGAAAGAGCACGAAGGCGCCTACGATACTGTGCATGGTAGATGGCCTTGTTATCAATAGAGCGAAGAAGTCCAGATTCATCCTCTTGCAGAGACTCCCATGATCTCTCATCTGCATAAGCTCTTTCCCAGGCTTCAAGGCCTCCACCATTTATATCATCTTCATCACCATCATCTTCTGCTTCTCCATTCAGTCTTCTTTCATTACCATTTTTCATATTTTCTACACAAAAAGATGCAACAGCTATTTCAATTGGGAAACTAGCAATAGTAAAAATTCCATATGGTCATTTCGTTCAAGAGACACTATCTTGGGAAACTAAAGAAGTGAGATCAAATGCTTTGGAGCATAACACACATCCTTGTCTTCCACATGGTATATTATGTGATGTTGCAGTGCATTCACAATAGTTGTTGATACAGCTTCATGGAAAAATTATGTCGTGGTCAATGTCAACTACAGTTGACAGTAATTTGCAGACAGTGTGTATAACTCTAATAATCAAGGGTAGATTTGATTCTTGAAGAAGTGCAATGTGATGCACAAGCAGCCTAGACACATGGTTATCAGGAGGTAAAACAAATTTATCAGAGCTGCACAATAATCAAGCTACTCTCAGACTTCATTATCTGAATTTCCAAGCTGAAAAGGAATCTCCAAAACTCCTCACATCACCTTTAAACCTCACCTAAAACCATACCATTACTCAATAAATCACAGACAAATAAATCAATTTTATTAATTCTAATCTAAACAAGTAGGCTCAACAAAAAAAACTTCTTAAAAAGGTTATAAAAATCATTATGGAAGACTTAGATAATCCTCCATTGGCCCAGAACAAAGCCCAACTGAACAATCACCTATACTCTCGTAGCATGCCATACAGTTACCAATAGGCTCCTTTAAGATCTGTTAGTTCTTTCCTCTGCTGGAACAGCAGCTCATCTGGCCTATTCCACAGTTTAATGGGCCTCAATTACACCTCAGAAAAAAATCTAGATTCTAGAATCCAAGAAACATAATAAGAGAACTAGAGTGCTTTCTAGTTCTTCCAACAAACTGTTTCTGGTGAAGACCAGACTGTATAGTGGCAGCATTAGCAACTGTTTCAAGTATTTCATTAGATTTTTTGAACTGGCTAAAAGACACCAAAAGGGTGTCACAACCTCCCGAAGGAGGTCAAATTCATGTGCTACTTTTTACACTAATATACACCAAAGCTCTAAGAAACCTGGTTGCTTCAGCCATTAAATTGAGGTACTAAAGCTTCTCCTGTTTTTAGGTTCAATTTATTCCCACTATAACTGATCTTCAAATCCCTGGATTCTCACATCAATACACTAACAATGGCATATATTCTAAGAGACCACCATAATGTTCACCACTAGGGTTACCTTCTAACTCCTATAATATGATCCAGATCTTACATGTTGTTAAGGAAAAACAACGAACAAGTACAAGAAAGACAATAAAGGCACAGATAAAGAAAACAAAAGAGCATAAAATAAACTTGCTGACCCTGTCAGATATATACTAAGGATAAACCTCAAAAGCTTCCAGTAAAAGAGAACCAAAGAAAAATCTGAGAAAACTGTATTTGTCCCAAAGAAGAGGTGGCAGCAAACAAAGACTCTTAGCATTACTGTTCAACTAAACATACAAAAACCACAGCAAACATGGCATATCTAAAAGAAGCCTACCCTCGTCCTTTCCTTCAAACCCCTAGAATCTAATCTAATTTTTGATGCCTCTAAAATATATCTGGAAGAAACCAAACACCAAGTTCTTAATGATTGTCGACATAAAATCTTAACACTAACCCCAAAAACCCACAGTAAGAACAGCTTTCCTCAAAATGTTATGCTTGAACCCATCAAGCTTATTGTTCTCCAATACACTGGATGTTTCCAGGCTACTAACATGCACACTCTCCCTCCACACCGCGGCCCCCCCCCCCCCCCCAAAAAAAAAAAAAAAAAAACAAAATACAGCTTTCCTGATAATGTTATGGTTGAACTCCTTGAGCTTTATTCCCCTCCCTCCTACGAAACTGATCATTTAGCACATGGGGTATTGGACTCTCAACCTTCAAAAGAAGTTTCATCCAGTTCCATTTTTCTTTTTATGGGTCATGTTGTCACAATTCAAAAAGAATATATGTACATCCGAACAGGACAACATTTTGAGTAAACAGGACAAATTCCAAGAGAACATAACAAGAGACACCCGCAAATATATCAAATGAAGGCATACATAGAAAAAAGAAGCTTGCTGCTCTATAAAAATTTCCACTAACTGATAAGAAGAAGGAATTGATTGAAACTGAAATAAAATGCACCAGAAAATAATGAAAAAAATATGGTTCACAACTTTGATTCTGTTTTTTTCTTCATCAGGATACAGGAAAATAAATCAAAGGGCTATAACAACCTTCACAGCCACTAATCATATGATGTGAAATTGCAACTGTATAAAAGTTTTAAGCCTATGATAAAACCTAATCAAGAAGAGCAATCCCCGAACAAACCAGAGCTAAGTAAACCATTAACACTGGAGCAATATTTTTCAGTTAAAAAGAAATCAACTTAACTCTGATTTCATTGATCAATTTACCAATATTACAGCAACTAACATATGATTTAGTGGCATCATTTTATCATAACAGAATTTGGCATATAATATTCCCGAATTGTCCTCAGGTGATAATTTTATCTGTTTTAAAATTGAAGTTGATGCAGACAAGATGGGAAAGTACCAATTCTTTCCTCACTTTTCTACAAAATTTGGAGAGTAAACTAGAAATATGATGCTTTGAGTCATTTAGCCTAATAGTAGATACACTTATACTACTATTGTCTTTGTAACTGCTTAAAATTACCACCTTTTCACTAAAACATTACTAGACTACAAATTATACTTGATGAAGATAACATCAGGCAGATCCCTTTAGACCATAATAACAGTCTCATTGTAAGGCTAAAAGATTTATTGATCCCAAATCTTTGCCAATATTGACAATAAATTTCTTGCAATTATAGGTTAGATCCTAAAAATTCACAACATAAACAAAAGCAACATTGTTGACTGAAAGCTCACCTGAACTATCTTTGCAATTGTGTTCCGCTTAAAACCAGTCAACTCTGGTCAGTACCTAAGTTGCACCTTTCCTCACCTCCATATCACTATCATCTTTCCCATCCAACCCTGGATACATGAGAAAAGTAAAAACTTCATCACTAGATAGAAACTAAATAAACTGCCATATGGTATAAACTTATTGGCATCACGCAGCACTGGTACGATGGAAGTGGAGAATACTGGGCTGTGTTTAGTTCTAGGATTTTTTTAAAATTTCCCATTTCAATTCCCCAATTTTATTGGCACTGCCCCTTCCCCATTTGTGTTAACATTGTAAAGCACATAGAGAAGGGCATCCGACAAGTCAACTTCTCAATATCGCAAAGGACAATTTATTGAACATCCCAATGCCTTACAGCAGCCAGTACCATCCATAAAAGAAGCTCATCAAAGGGGACTATGAGCACCAAACATCCTTCCAAAACAGAACATGCTCCCCATCCACCAACCTTAAAGTGAATAAATTGTTTAATTATGTCCCGAGCATTTTCGTTTGCTACCAAACTGAAGCACCATGAGAACCTTGGTGACAAAAAAACTTAGAATGTGGAAGAAGTAGAACTACAAGCTTTAAGCATAATGTGGGACAGCTGAAAAACAAATAATACTTGGTAACAATGGTTTCCACTTTCACCAGCATTCCGATTTGCTTTCTCCATCTTTTTTAGCATATGTACACCTGAATGTTTCAATGGACATGCATTCCATTAATACCAATTCCATTGAACCAATTGGTATCACTACACCTGCAGGGACTTGAAAAGAAGTTGGAATTCCTTGATCGTAAAACCATATTTGTCCAACTCAAATGAGTACAAGCATCAAACAGTTGATGTGCAAAAGATAAATCCCACCTATAGCCAAAAAGCTGACCCAACTTCTAGGTCAGACTAAAACTGAATCAATTGCAACTAATATTTTGAGCAATTGCAAACAAAACTATTAACTTAAAACCAAAATACTAACCAAGTTAAACATCAAAGGATCTGTTCCAATGTTGTGAAAAGCGCACCTTAAGCGTGCCTAGACCCTAGGCGCAAGCAAGGCGCACCTAAAGTGCCTAGCTTGGTCTAGGCAAGGCACTGATAGGTGGAGGCGGATGCCTGGCTTGCCTAGGCGCTCGCTTCAGGCGGCTGAGGCTATGCCTAGGTAGTTCCAACTCTTTTTTTGTTTGTTTGGATCATAATAATATATCTATAGAAAATATATAACTGGTGTACAATTTACAAAAGCCATACAAACCTTAAGTCCTTCTATTTATAAAAACCACAAAACCTTATTCTTTCCCAAAAAATAAATAAATAAAAAAAAATAATATCTAGGGTTTAAAAAGATCTAACACAAGAGCTACATCAAGAACATTTATGGGTTCAAGTTCTACTACCAAGAACCATGCACATGAGTATGAAGAGTTATTAGAAGAAGATGATGAAGGTTACAATATTAATGATGGTGATTGAGGTGATGTTGGTCCTACAAGTATTGATGAGGATGAGACAATGAGCAACTCATGAGTAGGAGGAAAGAACTGTTTTTTAAAAGATGTTTGCATCTGAATTTTATGTTTACTTGTTTGAACTTGACTTGGAGTTTGAAAAGGCTCATGTGTTATTTCATAAGCTCTAAATGCTTTAAATCTTTAATACAATATTTTTTATGATATATATATATATATATATTAAATTTAATCTCACATTCCCACTATCATTATATATATCTTCTCTTAAAATATTTTAATTTTTTTTTACTTAAGTGTGCCTACGCTTAGCGCCTAGGCAATAGAAGCCCTTATTGCTTAAAAGCGCTTAGCGCTTTTTATAACAATCAAATCCCATGTTTCCATCAACCATTCAGAAGGCAAAAAGGGTGGGAGAAGATTCTTTACATGTCACCTAGAATCCTAAATCTAAACCGACGAGAAGAAGTATGAGTGAATTCCACTCATGAGGAGAAGGGCATAGAGTTCTTCCAGAGTCACAGCCTCACAGTTCTTGTACCCAGATTGAGTGAAGAGTTTCTAACACATTTGAGGCATTTTCCTTCCTCTGAAAAAGATAGGCCCGAATTTTCAATTTATCCACTTGTTTTCTGATTTTTCTGGAGCTTTCAACCAAAATGTATAGTTTGAAAAAAAAAAAAAAAATAAGGTTTTTTTTTTAAAAATATGGTAGAAATATATAGTTTGAAAAGTAATAACAAAATCATGTTTTGCAATTTTCCATGTCACCTTTTTTTTAGTTTACATCTGGCAGAAAATCATGCTTAAAAGACACAATTTTATTCTAAAAAAGTTCATGTTTTGGGAAAACGATTATGGCAAGCAAAATTACCAAAACAATGAATTACAAAATGAAATTATTTCACTGAAATAGCTTGGTAACAGTGTAAGAATTGACAATGAATCCAATCGCGCTTTTTATTTCTTTACACAACATGTATTTTGTACTCTTGGAAAGAAAAACTATTGTGCTGTGTTGTGTATCCAGGAGCATATGACACGGAATTCAAAAGAACTTATCATCTTGAAGATACCTTTTTAGACTGAGATTATTATCTAATTTTTCGATACATTTTACTTTATATCTTCAAAACTCGAAGAAACCAAGGCCATGAAGCAAGAAATTTTTATTATTTTTTTCATTACAAGCACCCAGTGAGCAGAACAAACATATAGATTCCTTGAAATCTTTTTTATTTCATTTTGGCATGATGGCAAAGAGAAGTACAGAGAAAATCGTGTTCGCAAAGATAAAATCAGAAAATTTTACCAAATCAACCTGTTCCAGGTTTTTTCTCTTGCTAATTTCTAATTATACCAACTCACTGACAAAGTAGGATAAAAAACAGAATAAGGGTTTACCTGAAATTCCTTTTGCAGAAAAGTTTTCATCTACCAGGAAACTCGCTGTCGTCACTCGTCAATGTTCTACCTGACCGGAAGTAAAGTAGACGCTGTAGAACTCAGTGGAGCTTCCACACTCCGGAGAAAGGCAGGCTTGTCGCTCCAATTCTTCCTCACCTGTATTCTTTTTTTTCTTTTTCTATTCCGACTTTCGTATCATTTAAGACTGGACCACGTGTTCTCATAATTGGGCTCATATAGTTTTGGAGTATTTCATCGTACAAACCCAATCCAACTCAGAACAAACCCAACTTCGGAATTATTAATTACAATCCTGTATTTGGGAACTAACACCCTGAACTGTTTTAGGCATTTGCTGCATTTGAGAAGGTGTAAAGGGAAATTTATCAAAAAGGGGTTGGTCAAGTGGTGAAGGTAATACTCAATAAGCGTTCTTTCTGTGAGGTTGAGAGTTAGTGATGACAATTTTCAGGGCCTTGCTCGAATCGAATCGAATGGGTACATAAACGGGCATGGGTTTGGGTTTGGGTATGGGCAAGACCAAGACCCAAAAAATATCAATTTCTATCCCATTTGCACTTTGACTAACCTGAATTCGACCCAATAAGGATCTATTTTTTTCCTTAAATTATATTTTTTATAATTGTTATCTAAATAGAAATTGTGAAAATAAACTATAAGAATAGTTTCTTAAATTATATAAATGAATTTCTTAATTTCCTCCCTTATTCTACTCTTATATTTTCTTAATTGTTTCCTTAAATACTCTAATCAATTCCTTAATATTCTCATTTTCTTGAATTATTTATTTTAATCAATTTACATATTATATATCATGTATACAATTTGTACTAGGCATGTTTGTATGTTTTTTATAGTTGACTAATTTGTTTTTATTTTTTTAAAGTTTTGTCAACAATTTGAGATGTGATAAATATATGCTTCTTCTTTTTTTTTTCCAAAGGTGATCCCCATAAGCTATTGCACAGTAAAACTAATTCTTTTTTGGTTTAAATAGCGATACGATTATTAAAATTTTTAAAATATTAATTTATTAATTTCACAATACTCAAATAATAATGAACTATTGTAATAAATTATAAATAATGGATGTATTGTATTTATGTTTATATTTTTTTTTTAAAAAATTTGCTTGATTTGTGTGTTTTTAATTGCTTGATTTTTTGTAATTTAAATTTCATTGAAATTGATAACCAAATTAAGTAAGAAGTATGTATAAACAACTTGATTTAAATTTTATTTTCCTTTCTTACTACAAATTAGTCATAATTTAAAATTATATATTGTCAACTTATCTAATTATGAGTGGGATTATATTTTTTGAAAAAAAAAGAATAAAAAAAGGTAAATGTTGGGTTTGTGTGGGTGCGGGTCAAACATGCCCACCAAAAAATTGGTATAGATTTGGGTTCCAAAATGGACACGGAGTTAACACCAGGTCAAGTTTGGAAAAACAATATAATAGGGAGTTACTTTCTATTTATATTGAATGGTTGATAGTCTCTCAACTATTCAATTTCTTGACCCTATATTTGTAAATGATTTTATTTTGTTGCAGAAATTGGTAGAATGGATAGGTTTATCTTTCTCAGTTTTTTTCTTTTTTTTCATCTTCAATCCTCATAACAACTCATTTATTTTTATTTTCATTGGCTGCATTTTGATATTTATAAAAAGAAAAAAACAAAAAAATGGAAGACAAAAAACTGGCAAATAGGTTAAGTTCAGGTTTTCGGGTTCCGGTAACCTATAAAAAAAATGGTATGAATTGAAAATGTGTATGGAAATGGGTTTGGGTATGTGTGGATTAGGATTGGGTTGGGTCTTACCCAGCCCAATGTCATACCTATTGAGAGTTCGAGTCTCCCGTTAAGGGTAAATCTATGTTCTCATGTATTTCATGATCACTCTTGGAGGAACTCTTAACTTCAACCCCAACATCTAGTAGTGATTTGATAGATTCAACTTTCGTCCGACAATAATTCAAGTTAAAAAATAAATAAAAAAATTTGATTCCACAATACTTCCTTAGCTTATACAAGAAGATTTTTGACAAGGATAACTACTATACATCCTTGTAACAAGTTAACATATGGAAATTTTTGGTTCACTTGCCATGTGAAGGCACTAACAAACCATTCAGTTGCACATCCAGATAATTAAAGTGCCACCACAAGATTGTATCATAGAGAAATTCAAAACACAGTATCAGATAATAGTCATGAGAATGAAAATGGAGAGAAAGTAGAGGAGAAAACCACTGTAAACTAATTAACTAAAGATATTATTAACAATGATCCCATAAAAAATAATGTCGAATGAAAGAATTTATCATTTTTTTAAATTCCTTAACATGGATTATATTTGCTTGATTTTGAAATTATGAATTCCTAATTTTAAATTATCAAATTATAAGAACTAAAGTTATTTTTAATACAAAATAAAATGAAAGGATGATAAGTATAACTTGGTCTTTATTTTTTTTTATTGTTTTTGTTAAATGAATACTCATAAAATTAGTTGATGTCTTATGACATTTCACACAATGTCCAACCCAAATTGGCTTGGGTTGGCTTTGGTTTTCAGTTATTTAATAAGATTAATCCTATCCTAGTTATAGAACTTAGAAGCCATCCTCATTGTTCATTTAAAGATATTTCATATTGATGAAATGGGTGGCAAAAGAAACAGGTGGTTGGAAAACAGAAAAGTTGCACTTTCATACGTATACAGGTGCCAGAAAATCTCTAATCCCAATTAAAGTCAAGCATAAATAATCCATCCAACAATAATTTTGTGAGAGATTCCATCCCACGTATTTTGGACATCTGTTTGCCGTTGATTGCTCCATCTTCAAATTATTAAAAGGGAAGAAAATGAGAGAAGGGGGAAGAATCAGAACTGCCTTTGGTGATCTTCCTTACATAACAATTGGTTCATTTAATTTCAAGGGACCCTAATATGACAAATTTCTCAATGATCATCAAAATTAAAAACACCCAAATGACAGTCCCATTCCTCCCCCCTTCCTCTCACTTCCCTTTCCTTCCCTCCCTGTTTCTCTGTTAGAATAGAATGGGAACTGGTCTATGGTAGGTCACCTGTATACTATTATTAGTATTAGTCCATTACCATGAAATATGAATGAAGATAAAGTGGGACCTGCCCACCAAAATAATGGACATAATTATGGTGATTCTTCTCAAGGTCTTACAATGCCAAAAGCTAATCACCATGTTCTAAGACCAAAATTCATATTGAGCTATATAAGTAGCCAACTTCAAAAGATAGTTAAAGAAATAGACTACGTCTCTACACAGTTCTTTTCTAATAGAAGGGAACAAAAAAGTTTTTGAGTGAAACCTAGCTTCTTCTTTTTTCTTTAAGTAAAGGAGTCCGAGCATGATAGTTCATGTATACTTTAATTAACTTATATTTTTAATTTCGTTAAGTACATATTATTTATATCGAAACTAGAAAATTTATAAATATTTTATTCTTTATGACTTCCAAAAATATTCAAATTCATAAATCAATAAATAAAAACACATATTTTTAACTATTAGGTAAGCCTTTAGAGTAACTTAGTCATATATTTTTCTTATTAATTAAGACAATGCACATAGTATTTTATCTCCTAATTTCACGTATATAATTGATAATGGACCTCACATGACCTTTATTTTAATGTATGAGAAATTTTTAGTGCATACAAAATCTCAAATTTTTTTCATAACAATATTTATTGGTGTTCACGTTAATTTATATTTTTAGTCTGATAAAAACAAATGATTCACGATAACACTACACTATAAAATTTATTATGATTTCCCTTCTAACCATATTCTCTAATATTCCAAACCCAAAAATGTAAAGAGAATAAATTGTTAACTAGTATGGAAACCAATTCTTTAAAATAATCTCCTATAATTAAATAATTAAGCAGAAATATATGTCGTGATTGGCGCACATTTACCATTGGATTCTTAAATACCAAATCCATTTTAACAAATATTTGACCAAAATGAGTAATAGATAATGTCATGTTTTCCTTTGTCACAAATTTTATTCTGTAACCCATGTTCTTACACGTTCACATACACTTTTCTAATATCCATACCAAATCTCTCTCTCTCTCTCTCTGTTTGTGTAGTGGGAGAACAAAAATAAATTACATCACCTTTATTCTTCTATAGTTCTATGACTATCAAAGAAATGAAAAACAAAAAAGATGAAGGGTATCAAAGAATAAGAATTTTCTTTGGTGTTGCACAAAGTTCCACCACTATGAGATAAAGAACATGTCCTTTATACTTAGGGCATATATAACTAGTGGCTCAAAAAAAAGTTTACCAAATCTTTTTCTTCGGAGAATTTTGCTTTCACTATATATAACTGCGGGCCATACAGAAAGGGTTTCTTAGATTTGGTTTAATTTGTTCCTTTCTACAAATACAAATTAATATTTTATATTTTGTGGGGGTCTCTCTCTAAGCAATGAACTTATTTTGTCTTTATAGACACTTGACAAAGAGCAAAAATTAATTAAACTTTTTGTTCGAAATTTTGAATTATAATTAATAGACAATTTACCAATTGCTTTTGATCGATCCACCCCATCTTGCTTCATAAAGCACTTAAAATTCATAATGCTATAATGAGATTAGACTCCATTGTTTTCACTTGTTTATTCCATGTATTTTATTTATACAGTAATAATTACATCATAATGTTACTTTGTTTACATTCTATTCTATTAAGTATATTGGATTATTATACACCTCTAATTATTAAATAATATGATATTCTAACGTGGTATTTCTTAAATCATAAATTAAAGAGATGAGATCATGTGATCATTTGAATAAAAAATTTTGCTCATTTTTTAATTAAATTTATTTGAAAATGTTATATATATTTCGAGGAAACTTTAATTTTGCTGTATGCACCAAAAGCTTAATCAAGGACTCTTTGTTCCTAATTAGAAGGTATATTCTTTGTGAAGTTAGTTAGCCAAATGAAGTACTACGCAAGGGCATGTGCAATTTTTTTTTAATTTTTTTGAATAGTTATGATTAGGTTGTTATATAGTATATAAAGAGTTTGTTTAAGTCACTCAATGAATACTCTGGCTTAAATAATTGTACTAAATAATTATCATGTCTTGGGGAGCCAAATGCCAACTTGAAGCCTTGCAATGCTACCTACAATGTTTGACACCAGACCAACGGTCATTCATATCTGTATTCATAAGTTCCAACTTCTTTGAGGGAAAATTGTGGTGAGTTAAGTTTTACAATTTTTTCAGTATCTGCGTGAATTGTTTGTTTTTGATCGGCCGAACAAAAAGATGACCCCGAACACTACCCGAACCACTAAATTGTAAAAAATTGAGAAAATATATACTAAAACTTATAATTATATCCATGTGTTGAAGTCCAAAATCTTTCATTTTTATGGTAAAATTATTATTCTCCTTCAAATTAATTTGTTAATGTTTGAATCTTAAACTATGTATTATGTTGCTATTATATGGATCTTTTCCCTATTCCTAAAACATATACATATATCTCCTATAAAATTTTGAAACAAGTTACAACTTAACTGTCACACCTCTCAAATGAAGGTGTGACTGGCCAGAGGAATGGATGTCCATACCCCTGTAACCCTGAATATGCAGATAGACAAACATAAGACAATTTATAGAAATTTTTGGCAGAGTGTCCCTATATGGTATAACATACCCATAATGAAACAAATAACCTGCATTCAAGTCGATAGAAAAACCAAACATCAGAATATACAAAGGGCTCCGCCCTAACAACACGCATTACACCATAACAATCACAATATGTAACTATATTACATTCATGCATGACATCCTATGTGACTGCAAGTATTGTCCTTTACGCTCCCTATGTGCGATTTTCGACATATACCTTGCCTCTACAGAGTCGGCAAATGGGCCTGTATAGCGATCAACTGCTATCTCCTGAAAACTGAAAAAAAAATACCACAAAGGAAATGGTGAGTCACCAAGACTCAATGAGTAACTCATGTACCCTTATGGGTACCAGCATCACACAACACAAAAATTATAAGTTACTAGCTCATAATCAAATTTATTAATACACTTACGTGATTACTATAATCATATAATCATATAATCACAATTCCCTTAACTTACAATCTCAAAACAGCAACCAACTTAGACAAATCAATCAACAATTATACAATCAACTAAACAAACAAAGGGCCAACGAGTAACCCAACCCCGCACACCAATATCACCCCCTGCCAGGCATTTACGCGCCCGCATACCTAAATTAATCTCCGTACACAAATTCCATCCCACCGGGGCTGAGCACTCCAATAGTTTTTTTAAAATCATTGTCAGAAATGAAAATCATTTTTTCCAGAAAATGTTCACGAGTTGGCCCTTTATCAAACACAATCAATGTCAATCACATATCATTCAATCAAATTACTGAAATCACTCATTCGCTTAAATCACTCATTTGCTTAGATGTTAGTATAACTCATATAATTCATGAATATACGTAATGGCACACAAAATCTGATATCCATAAACACACATGATTCACTCACAAGTTCACGAATAAGGCTCGTCAGTTCGTCTAGTCTGCAAAGGACGTTGGAATGTCCTCAATACGACCTGAAGCTGAAAATTTCAAATTCATATGTTATTCTTAGTAATCATTATTTTGTTACTTCTAAAATTCCAAAACACACACACTCACACACACACATATATATATATGTGTGTATATGTATGTCTCACATGCTACTAATATGATTATTATAAGAATATTTTTATATTTAATCTCATTTAAACATTTCCTCGATTTGTATTTCAGTATAATTAATTCCAATTTTTCATTTATATATATTTTTCTTATTATCCTTTTTTTTTTTTCCATGCCATACCTTACTTCTTGGAATTTCTCTTCTACTGCCCTCCCTACGGTCAAGAAAATAACAATTGAAGGCTTCCTAGTGCTGCTCAAAACAAAGGCAGCCAAACCCAAATTACAACATTCCTAATCACTTATCCACACAATCAAGCTAGAGGGCCAAAACTATCAAAACTTTCCACCATCATGGAATGAAATAATTGGCCGGTCACAAGATGGCAAATTGTTGCCTAAACAGAGGGGAGTTTCAACCCCATTCAACTCATAGTAACACTCTAATTTCCACACCAAAACCCCCACAACCCCACGGCCAGAACCGCCACCACGAAAATTGGAAACAAGGAGGAACGAAGCAACAGCAACAAGTTGCTGCCAATCGTTCCAGGTGACCACCTTCAACTTTTCAAACTATTACCCATAAGCTCCTTGCCAACAAAAGAAAATAGAATACTCACCTAACTGCCACGCGTTCTGCCACCAAGGAGGCTCACGTTTAGGACGGAAGGAAGGCTGAAAAATGAGGAAATTGAGGTACAGAACACAGCCACCCAATTAAAGCCACCAAGATGCAGGGACGGTTGCTGCCATGGCTGGAAATGGAAGCTCGCCGCTGCCAAAGGTGGAAGGAAATCGGCAGCTTGCGTTGCACAGGTGGAAGTCCAACTGCTAGGATAGTTCACTGAATACGGTATGGTTTTGGCTGAAAACAGAGAGAAGATAATGGAGGAGTGGTGGAGCAGGGGAGACAAGGTCGGTTTGTTCCTCTTGTTCTCTGGAGAGAAGAGGCCAGCAGGAGAAAAAATAAAGCCAAAAAAAGAGCCTAATAAAATAAAAAATAAAAACTATAACACACAATTGCTTAGGCTTTTTAAATAATTATAAACTATATATATATATATATATATATATTTATTTATATATGTATCTACATATATATGTATATACAAATTCCACCCTCCATTAGATATCTATATGACTCACACCAAAATTTCTCCATATTTAACTCTCCTTAATGTAGTTGAATTCATCATTAATAATTATATGTATGTATATATTACGTACGAGAATTTTTAACGTACACATTGAGTAATTGGGGTCTCACATTAACCCAAACTCTAAATATTTATGAACAAACATCTAAAAAATTCTTATGAACTTATTGTCAGGAAATGCATATAAATTTAGTAGTATTAAACCAATTTAATATTGTATGATATTATTAAATAAAAATATGAATTAATTATCATTTCTTAAATTATGATTAAAAAAAAGGATTTTTTAAAAATACTGTAATTTTAAAGAATATGAATTGTTTGTAAAATCTAGAAATAATTATTTTTATTTCTAGATTGGAGTAGTTTACTTTTAAATTTAAAAAGTAATAAATTAAATTTTTAAGAGAGTGACTTTTTTTTATAATTATAAATTTCACTAATTTTCCCATGTCTCTATTTAAGACTTATATATATATATATATATATATATATATATATAATTTAATTAGTAGTAAGGTGTGTCCGGGTCAATTTAATAAGATCAAAGAAATAAATAGAGCACATATTCTTAACCATCACCAGGCTTACCCCTTAGAGTTATAACACTTGTATATTTTAAATCAAGTTGTCAAACTTTTTCTTTTTTAATAAAACACAACCTATTAATGTTAATTTAGAGATCCTTTTATCATCAATGGTGAATATTTAAAAGGTAATTATTATTATAAACAAAATATTTATTGGTTGTCTTAAGAGAATTTTTATGAATATGAAAACATGTGTATTTCATACCAACCAATATTATTGATTTTAGCCACCCGACCTTTTGATTTTTGTCAAATATAAGATGATGTATTATGGTCATATTCACTGATAGTTTAAAAATATGTATACTAATAGAGTAACAATGGATAGAATATTAACTCTTATATTAATCGCTAAATTTCTTTACTTTGTCATCTGCACTTTCCTCTCTTTATTTTTGAAAGACAAGAACTTCTAGGTGATAATGTTTAACTTCTAGATTAAAAGAAAAAATTGTAACTATTTTTTTTTTACTTTGTATCAATTGAAAAGCAGTATTTAACTGATGGGTTTACGTGATAGTTAATGAGACATGCTATATTTCTTGACTTTTTATGTTCTACTTTGGGTGAGGTCATAAGGAGTAAAATACCCACAAATGTCTTAGTCTTGGTATAATGTCATGACTTAACTGAATTGGATAGGTACATCATGCAAGTGTCATATATAATTTATTGGTTTAGCAGACATGTCGTATTTGGGTCAATTTAACGCACATATCGATTAATTTATTTCTCCAAATCCAGGAAAGTCAAAAAATAAAGAAAGCGTACTAATTAGTTGACCACAGGACTTAACCCTCTTAAAATATAAATAAATAGATTTAGATGGAAGGGAGTCACTCCCTAAATTTTCTATTAATAGGTGACCTACAACAAAAAGAAAGAGAAAGAAAAATGAAGTTAATTTTAAGTAATGCGGCTAACCGCTAAACTAGAAAGCAAGACATGTTTGCTAAAGTTAGGTTAGTATGTGAATACCTTATATGACTAATGTGTGCCATTCATGTTGCTATGGGATGGGAATATGATTCCAATAGGTAGGGTACCATACATGACTAAAGCGTGCCATTCATGCTGCTATGAGATGGGAATATGATTCCAATAGGTAGGGTACGTTAAATTACATTAATCATTATAAGGAAGTATGAAATGTGGTATTAGAGATAGAAATCTGTTTTTGATAACAAGTTTTTTATTATCATAGACAAAAAATTTCGTCTCTAATACCCTCATTGATGATGACTTATCAAAAACAGAGAAATCATATCAATCTCCAATAGTTTGGGTATTGGAGACAGAATTGTAAACGAAATATTCTATTTGTATAATCAAAGAGATTTTTTATATATCGGTCTCTAATACTTTAAGTCATTATGGAAGAAGTTTTAGAGATGGATCACTTCTGTCTCTGGTTCTATTTTTTTCAATAAAAAAATATATTACAATTTTCCCTTTAAAAAGTGAGGTGCATTACTACATATATAAGTAATTAATAAAATCAGAAATTGTTAATTAAACTCATACATTTAAGAATAGCAATTAAGAATTGTCTAAAAAGTCACAAATAAGAAACATGGTAGAATAGTATAGAAAAAGTCAAACTTCAAAAAGTCATTAATTGTATAACTTAAAAATAAAGTCTTCTTCATATTTTATTTTATTTTATGATCAATTATATTTTATCTCATAAATTATCACCCTATTTTATAATAATACCTATCAACTATTAAATTAGGTACATTACACCATTATCTGAACTATAATTAAATAAATAACTCCGAACCATCTAAATTAGTTATTAAATGTAACAAATTAACTCAAAAGACTATAAAGGGAAAATTGAATTAATATTAAGTCTATAATTGATTTAACTTATAGATATTTTGAAATGAGTATCTATAAGACACTTGTTAAGATGATAAATATACAAATTTTATATTATTAATTGTAATAGTTGATTAGTACTGTGTAATGAATAATTTTTCTACTTTTAAAAAAAATTAAATTTCAAAATTTATATATTTATTACACATTATTAAGTATCTTTTGAGTATCCATTAAAAAAACACTTTAACTTATATTGTTAGCATCCTTTAATTAAAGAAATTGTTCATACTAATCTAGTTGATTGCAATTAAATAGTTTGATATGCTTACCCAAAAAACCTACTTTTTGGTACACCACCTGAATATATGTTTTCCTGAACTGTCTTTTGCAGTTGTACTATTTCCTTTGGTTTTGTTTTAGAAATATGTTTCAAGTTTAATTACTGGGAAATACAGAGCCTTTTAGAGTCCAAACAAAAGCAGGTCAAAGCTTAAATGCAAAGACAGACAATCTAACCTCAGTTTTCTCAATTATTATCCAGTCCTTGTTGCATTGTTCCCATATGGAAGGCAATACATCTTAGTTTTCTGAGATCAATAAGGACAGGCTGGAAGGATCAAAAGCCAACCCCACTTCCATTATTATTATTAGAGAAGAGAAGAAAGAAACTGATCCCTTCTCTAATAAAGTGATATTTCCGCACAAAAACCATTAACATAGAAAACAAAAGCTTCAAAAAGCAGAAAAAAAAAAAAGGAAAAAAAAGAAAAGGAGGAATTGGTTTTCTTTCCTTTTCTTTTCTTGCATCCTCTGCTAAGCATCTTTACCTTACTTTTTCTCTTCTTTTCTTCCCTCGTATTCATTCATTCTTCTTGGACAATTTTACTAAGTTTTCTTGCTTTGTCTTCTACCATAATAAATTTTCTTCCTTGTTTCAGCTACAACTTGCTGCTTGTTTTGGTGAATTCTACTAGGCTTTCTTGTCTGGCATAGCATTTATGTTTAGTCAGAAAAGTTAAATTGCTTTCTTTTCTCCTTAATTACTTTACTTGATTAATTTCCTTCTTGGTTTCTCTTCTTTCCCCTTTTGGATTTTAATTTCTGGGAATTTATGTGCTGATCCATTCTGGTTTTTGTTGACAACTAAAACTTCACTTCCCTGGGTGTTTCTACTCAGGGAAATCCTATTTCTCGTTCCAAACTGTTGAGTATGATTGAATTTCGTCCTGAAGCTTTAAACTACTCAATTTTGTTTCGCCCTCCTTCCCTCCCAATGGTCTGAATTTTTCGTAATTTCCTGTTAACTTTCTGATCACAGTTTCTGAACTTTTCCATTCCTTGTTGACTCTTGCGTTTTGTTTTCCGAACTCATGGGGCTTTGTCATGGAAAACCCATTGCAAACCCACAAACTCAAAGCGAAAATCCAATAACAGACAGCGACCCGTTGCCAAATTCTCGTACCAGCAAATCCTCAAACTTTCCCTTCTACAGCCCAAGTCCCTTGCCAAGTCTCTTCAAGAACTCACCTGCAAATTCAAGTGTCAGTTCAACCCCTTTGCGTATTTTCAAGCGTCCATTTCCGCCTCCTTCCCCTGCAAAACATATTCGGGCATTGCTAGCTCGAAGGCATGGTTCTGTTAAGCCAAATGAGGCCACAATTCCTGAAGGAAGTGAATGTGAGGTTGGATTAGACAAGAATTTTGGGTTTTCGAACCAGTTTCTAACTCATTATGAGCTTGGGGAAGAGGTGGGACGTGGGCATTTTGGGTATACTTCATCTGCAAAGGGTAAAAAGGGGAGCTTGAAGGGGCAGGATGTGGCTGTCAAAGTTATTTCAAAATCTAAGGTCTGGCTTGCAATTCTTCGTTCTTTAAATTTTAATCTCTGCATAACTCATTCTTGTAGGGTTCATTTTCATGCACTGTTATTCTTTTTAGGTTCTAATAGTATATAATTCAAGTTAGCAGTTTTTAGTTGGACTTTTTTTTCATTTTTTTTTTCAGATGATCTCTCTGTTTATAGTAAAAATTTGTTGAGGGCATCCTGAACTTAATTTCCTGCTGGATTTCTTTTCCCAATTGATTTGGCTTCTCTGTGCTTCTTCTTGTTGCAGTTGCATGTCATTTCTTCTGTTATCTAAATTTCTTTGAAATTAACAGGATGTTGGTACCCTACTTGTCTTTGAAAGGGTATTCTTTAGCTGGCTGATCTTTGAACCATAAACCAATCAGTATGATTGTTTGTGGAGTCAAGACAAGAAGGTGCTAGATGGTAGTGCTTAAATTTAGAGACGTTGAGAGCATCAATTTGTGGAAACTATTTTTTTGATATACGTGCTAATTTCCTTTGTCAACAGTCCAGTGTTAAAACCAATATGGTTGAAGAGGTTTTCTTGCATTCTGCTAGTTGATGAACATTCGATCATAAGCATTTTGGCTTAATAATACATCTATGTTTATGATATATTACTATAACTTATTCCACCTGACAAAGGACTTCATAACTTATGTTATATCCAAAATTCAATTTTTCTTATCGGTGGATTGCCGTCAATGGATTTATTTTCATTCCAAAGGACCAAATCATGGGCATATGCACAAGGTTCATAATTATGATCAGTATTATCTTTTTGATGGATTGTGGAAATTAGGGAATTATTTGAATTGTTCTTATAGAAATATTTATTGATTTGGCAGATGACAACAGCAATTGCTATAGAGGATGTACGACGAGAAGTGAAGATACTGCGAGCGTTAACAGGACACAAGAATCTTGTGCAGTTCTATGAAGCCTATGAAGATGATGACAATGTTTATGTAGTGATGGAGTAAGTTTATGTCTATTAAATATTTCTTTCTGTAGATCCCTCTTACCACATTTGACTCTGCTGGCCAAGTTTTTTGGTACTTGTTAAATAATATATAAATGGCCAGCCATCTAGGTGCAAGGACTAGAATTCACATAATTTATATAGCTGCATATGACTGAGATGGCAAAAATGCTCATGATAAAAGTCCGTAAATTAGGATTATGATGTCTTTTATGAAGCTTCATCATGAACAAACCAAATTTCCAATGCCATATTCTTATATATAGATTTTACAACCTCCCTTTGTTTTTATTTATCTGGAACATGCTCCGAAAGTAGTAAAAACAAATTAACTACTTGTTTCAGTTATTACATGGATGTTAGGCATGAAATCATAGATTAAAGTTAGAAGTTACCAAATTAGGAGCTTACTCTCTTCACGCTCTTCAGGTTGTGCAAAGGAGGTGAACTGTTGGATAGGATACTTTCCAGGTACCACAATCTCATTCTCTATGTTTAGTTCACAAAAGAGCAAATAAAAAGATTTGTTTCACCTTGAAACTCATTCATGTTAAAAGATATTCTAACTGCTGGAAAATATATTCTGTTCTATAGGGGTGGGAAATACTCAGAAGAAGATGCAAAAGTTGTTATGGCTCAGATTTTAAGTGTGGTATCCTTTTGTCATCTCCAGGGTGTGGTTCACCGTGATCTCAAGCCAGAGGTGATTGAATCATAAAGCTTATTTATATTCTATTGTAGTGAGAAAGTTAAACTTCATGCAGACATTAATCCCTTTGAAATTTTTTATACATAAACCATGAATTGGACGTGCCCTTGAAGGTTTGTTTTTTTTCTGATTGTGTAGTGTTATAGAAAATATGCCTCCAAAAAGGTTTTTATAGGCAAACATGTGCTTCCTGTTTGTCTATTTTAAATAATTCACGATTTTTGTTGTATATTTGACAAACTGGTCAGTGATGTAAACTCTTGTGGGAACTTTAGCTTTAGCTCTCATCTTTTCTGGAATCTGGTGATCAATACTATTCCAGAAGTGGATAACTGCTGTAATTTTCATCCCGAAGGTGGTTTTCCATTAAAAGAATGGTATTAGTAGCATTTCATCACAATCAATGATTTCAAATTTGACTTTTAACACACCTCTGAAAGCTGTGTCTTGTCACCTTTTATTGCATGCATGGCTTAGATAGGACCATCCTTTTCTTCTATGGTTTCTTCATTCTTTTTGGATTAATGAACATATTTTGTGGCATCAGTTTGTAGTCTAGTGATTTGCACGTTAAATGACAGTAGCAGTTGATCAACTTTTCTCCTAGTTGTATTTACTCATATGGCTATCCTATCTATCCTTTTCTTCATACTTTATGGATTGGTGGACATGCTATGTGTTGTGTTTGTCTTGTATCCAGTTGGACTAAAGTTTAGTGGCGTGACCCATTGGATAATTACGAGCCAAGAGCTACCTGAAAATTAAGGTTTTAAGGGTTTGGATAATTACGACCCAAGAGCGACCAGAAAAATAAGGTTCTTAACACTATGTGGCACCAGTTTCTAGTCTAATGATTTGCATATTAAATGACATTAGCAGTTGATGACTTCTCTCCTACTTGTATTTACTCATGGGGCTATCCTTTTCTTCTATGGTTTCTTCATACTTTATGGATTTATGAACATACTATGTATGTGGCACCAGTTTCTAGTGTCGTGACATTAGCATTTGATTAGTTTCTCCTAGTTGTACCTACTCTTTCAATATGGCATATTCCTGTTCCTAATGTTGAAATTTTATTTCATGCTTCAGAACTTTCTTTATACTTCTAAGGATGACAATTCACAGCTGAAGGCCATTGATTTTGGACTCTCTGACTATGTAAAACCAGGTGAGGCCTACTGTCTAACTCATGTCTCTCTTATTACTTGAAATGAAAATAAGGCCTGACAATTAGAAGTTCCTGCAGATGAAAGGTTGAATGATATTGTAGGCAGTGCATACTATGTAGCTCCAGAAGTTTTACATAGATCATATGGGACAGAAGCAGACATGTGGAGTATTGGCGTAATTGCTTATATTCTTTTATGTGGAAGCAGGCCCTTTTGGGCCCGAACAGAATCTGGCATCTTCCGAGCTGTCCTGAAGGCAGATCCAGGCTTTGATGAAGTTCCTTGGCCTGCTTTATCGACTGATGCAATAGATTTTGTAAAACGGTTGTTGAACAAGGATTATCGTAAAAGACTAACAGCTGCTCAGGCTCTTAGTAAGTCTTTAAAATCGACATTAGTGTATATCTTATTCCACAATCTGATCATCCGTGGAATCATATAGGGGATACTTGTCTGTACATATATGTGAAAAAGTGACTCCTGGATTTCCCACTTTAATATAGTTCACAGTTAAATGAATTTGGACCAAAATCACAATTACAATTTAATAATGAAGGATGGCAACAGAAGCACCGTGATTGTATGTCTTTCAAGTCTATTAGTTTTCCAATGGCGGATGTGATTGTTAGTTCTTATTTTATATTATTTTTGATTCTGTTGCTCATAGTCTAAATATGTCTTTAGGCCATCCATGGCTAGCCAATCATCAGGATATCAAGATACCGCTGGATATGATCATCTACAAGCTTGTTAAAGCTTACATATGCTCGTCTTCTTTACGCAAGTCAGCATTAGGGGTATGTGATGTTAAAGTTAAGCTTGTTAAGACTTATATATGCATGCCTGCTTTATCTTTATTTTCCCTTACCCTCTTCCTTCGTATGTCTCAAATTTGATTATGGACATGTCTTATTCATCTGTTGTCATATTGTGACAAGAATTAATATATTTACTGTTTGATCAGTCCTTATTTCTTCATTAATGTCACATGATTTTCAATATCTCCTGTGTAGTTTTTCTTAAATTGGTTTTAATCTATATTTTCAACTGTTAAAACCCACCTATCTTCCATGAACTAAACTCTAAATCTTGTTTTTCTGTAAACCTGACAGCTCATACATATTATGAGATTTCATATTGATCATTATGGGTGACAGGAAAAGAGAGAAAGAAAAAGAAATAGCAATTTGGGTTTTGGATTAGTAGGAGTGATCCAAATCCAATTTCTATTAGGATAGGGGTCTAGTCATCCCCCATGAAGTAAAATATAAAAGAAAAAGGAAAATTTTGATACTTTAGGAATCTCTCTCTCTGAAGATTTTTGTAACCTTAAACAGAGTCATCTGCAATTGACCTGCGTACTTAACTCAATTAATTGGCTACTGGAGCCATGAGTAGAGAGCAAATCTTGATTGCACACTATCATATGCAACCAACTATTGATCTTTCTTGAAACTTTACTCTTGGAATATACAATCTCTTGATATAGTTACTTAAGTGTTAATATTTTGACAGGGTCTTGCAAAGACGTTGACAGTATCTCAGCTAGCTTATCTCAGGGAACAGTTTACATGGTTGGGCCCAAATAAAAGCGGATTTATCTCTATGCAGAACTTTAAGATGGTCAGCATCCTTTCAAGCTCACCTCTCGTTATATTGTTATTTTATTAAATTTCAAGCCATTAACATGGATGTTTGAAGGCTGTTTTGAAGAACTCCACCGATGCTTCAAAGGATTCGAGGGTTCTAGATTTCGTAGGCTTGGTCAGTAAGATCCTAGTTCTTATGGCTTTATCATCAGTCTTGGTAAAATAACCATACATCCCTTAAGTGAACTGATGAGTTACTCTTCCATGTTGCAGGTTAGTTCTATTCAGTATAGGAAATTGGATTTTGAGGAATTTTGTGCAGCTGCTATAAGCGTGCACCAACTGGAGGGAATGGAGAGCTGGGAGCAGCATGCAAGACGTGCCTATGAGCTGTTTGAAAAGGATGGAAATAGACCAATTATGATTGAGGAGCTTGCCTCGGTACTCTCTCTTATGTGTTGCTATTACAACTAAGATACCTATTCTGTACATATATATCTATACATGATAGGTGGCTTAGCTATTTTATTATGTATTCAAAGTGGTATCTTTGCTATTACCTATCCTGTGTGGCTATATAGAACGTGCACTAAAAGGGGACTCTTCTTTAATCTTTCTCGCCCTCCCTTCTTTTCTGCATTATTTTGCTAAATCCTCCTCTCAGCAGCCTTTTCTTTTACCTTCTTTTGTTCAGACAGTCTTCATATCACCTTATCAACCTCTCAAAACCTCAAGCGAGATTTTCTTCCAAATATATCATAGTACTAACTCTTTTGTAATTTGATATGATTCTCCAGGAGCTTGGGCTTAGCACATCTGTACCTGTTCATGTGGTCCTCCAGGACTGGATAAGACACTCAGATGGGAAACTTAGTTTCTTGGGATTTGTCAGACTTCTGCATGGGGTTTCTTCCCGCACATTTCAGAAGGCTTGAGAGAAAAACTGGTTGCTCGAGTTATATTTTTTTTTCCTCACCGTTCTCCACAACCAGAAATATTCAGGAGGGATATGAATGTGCTGTTTGACAACACTAGAGGCAGGTCTCTTTATCTTGATTGCAAAGATGAATGCTGCAAGCTTATGGTGATGAAGGTATTTGTGGCATCTCCTCATGTCAAGTTCTGTTTCTGTTTAGACCCATAAACAATTAAGCACCCCTCCCCTTTTCTTTCTCCATCTTAAGATTGGTGGTGCTGAAAAAAATTGAGGGGATTGAACAGATGAGGGTAGGTCAAATATTGTACATAGAATTAGCAAAACTGCTCAAAACTAAGTTTTGTGTTTTGGGGGTGTAACCCTCGTGCACCCATGGTGCTTATCAATAAATTCTTCTTGTGATTGTTGTTTCTTCAGGTGATATTGTTAGAATATACAAATGATTAAAGACCTCCATCCACGATAAGTTTGAACTTGGGTTAATTTTACATCATTCAAAAATTATAAGGTCACAAAGTGATTGTTACGTAAGAAGCCACTTGTTTTTACGTTCTTACACCCAAAAACATGTCATCATGGATTAATGGTAGTAGTCCGAATCCTATTATTATAGAATGATGTAAACTTTAAAGCAGTTTTCTACTTTCTAATTTTTATTTTTCTTGGTACACAAGAAAGAGTTGTGAACTAGTTTTATAATGGTATTTTTTATGTATAGCTGTATGTATGCCTCCCACATCCCTTGAATCTTTAATGATACTGCATTATCAGCCATTTCAGATCTTCCTAAATATTCAAAGTTTCACAGCAAAATGAAGGTTGGTAAAATTTCAAAGAAATGGAAAAGCATTAATTAAAAGCAAATGTTATAATTCATACAAGCCATATACGAGAGACACAAAATCTTTTAAAGTCTAAATTAAAACATTGTAATTTTATGAATTTTATACTTTTTAAACACTATACAAATTTGCTTCCTTTTTATTCATCTTTAACAGAGTTAACTATCAATTTGGAGGTGATTTTTAAAATAAATATTTATTTTATTTTTTCATATCATTTGAGACTCTCAATCAATATAAAAATTTTATACAGTAAAAAAATAGTGACATAAATTTTTGTATACCTCATCATTGATTTTTTCTCTCTCCTTCCTAAATTTTTTTCTATTTACCTAATTATTTCATTAAAATCTTAGAATGAATTTTTAAAGCATCAATTAACATGATTTTTTTTTTCTTTTTATTTATTTTTAGCATTTTACCATCATGAAACAAAACTTGTGAATTCTGTGAAAGTCATACATATAAACGGAGATAATATATACAAAATTAATTTGTGCCTTAGAATGTAGAAGCATTGATGACGTGCAAGATCTGGATGATGTGCTTCTATGCTGGAATCTAAATTAAACCCTTTCCTGCACTCAATCACTTGCATCTTCTTCAATGGCATTTCACAGAACCGCAAAAGCTAAGCAAAAACTCAGATTTCCAATTTTGTTGCTAGCAATAGCAATAACTGCCATTGCTGTCTTGCTTCTGTTTTCCTTTCTTATTTCTACAAATGGGTCCTCGTCGTACCTTTCAAAAGCCAGCGAAAACGTGGTAAAATTCAGAAATGGCAAGCACCATAAAAGCGGCCATGAGAAGTACCTTTACTGGGGGGATAGAATTGACTGCCCTGGCAAGCACTGCGGTTCTTGTGAGGGTTTGGGTCACCAAGAATCGAGTCTCAGGTGTGCACTCGAGGAGGCTATGTATCTTCAAAGGTAAACATATTAACAAATGGGTCCTTTTTTTTTTCTTTCTTTCGGAGTTTATGCGTTGTCTGGTTGCTGGGAAAATTGAATACAAATGTTGTTTGGATGCATTAATCAGTTACCATTTGGATCTCAGAAGACTGATCCTTCACGTGAATGTTATTAGTGCAATATTTCTTGCTTAGTTAAGCTAGATTTTCGTTTTTGCTTATGGAATTGACGATATGAAGAAATGGGTTCGATCTGTGTGTCTGGCTTGCATAAGAGGAGATAACAATCAGCATGGATCTTTTTATTTCTAAGTTCTAACCCAGTATGATTCTTGAGGCCAACTTTCAAGCTTACATCCAATCGTGTCAGTATCAATGCTGGAATTATTGACTTAGAGCTTATTATATATTGGCTTGGTACTTCTGCATAGTCTTCTCATGTCTACTCTTGCTTATTGCAGAACTTTTGTCATGCCCTCTAGGATGTGTATTAGTCCAATACACAATAAGAAAGGGATCCTTCACCATTCCAGCAATGTGAGTTCAGAGGAAAGGTGAGTCTTGAGTGAATACTTTGTTGTCGTCCAAAGACTTTCATCCTTACTTTGGCTTCAAATTCATTAATTTGTCTGTTTATATGGTCTGGTAAATTTTTTTTTCCTTTGAAGTATCATTTTCTCAAACATTTGGAATAAGGCATATGTAGGTACTTATCTGTGGTATGCCTTCAATTACCACCAATATATTCAGCTATTATCGTGCACTTGCATTTGGCTATACAATATAATGATTCCCCTTTTATTTGATAGGTGGACAGCAAATTCCTGTGCTATGGATTCTTTGTATGATATAGACCTCATATCTGACACTGTTCCGGTAATTTTGGACAATTCGAAAGAGTGGCATAAGGTCCTGTCCACAAGCATGAAATTGGGAGCCAGAGGATTTGCGCATGTGGAAGGAGTCAACCGTGTTGATCTTAAGGAGAACAGTCGTTACTCTAACATATTGCTAATAAACCGAACTGCAAGTCCTCTTTCTTGGTAGGTTATCCTTTTTTCCCCTTCTATTGGTATTTTTTTTCCTCCTTCTTAAGAACTGAGTATTATAATGTGCGATAGTTTAGTTGATTAAGGTAGTAATTAAGCTGAGGAGAATTTTCTTTTCAGCATAAAAGTGGTGCATGTTGGTTAGAAAACTGAACTATACTCATATGGGTTGCTATTCCCAACTAGCGACTTTTCTAAATGTTAACTGTTGATTCAAATAATCAAATTTGTTAAAGGGGCTTGATAGAACTTCCTGGTATCAAAATTGTTGTGCTATGATGTTAAAGTCATGTCTGAAATCTTAAATACCATGAGAATGAGTTTGCCTTGTTCAATCGAAAAGGAGAGATACCTTCTAGTAGAATGCCATGAAACATTATCTCGTGTAATATGTAAATCAGTTAGATTTCAACTATCCAGCTTTCTGCAAAGATCCTAATAATGATGGCCATTCAGGTTTATGGAGTGCAAGGATCGAAACAATCGTACCAATATTATGTTGCCATACTCATTTCTTCCTTCGATGGCAGCTAAAAGACTAAGAGAAGTTGCAGCAAAGGTGCATATGATATTTACAATCTTCAATATTTTTCGTTCCAGTGCAAGATCCAATTAGAGCTGAGTTTACCATTCCATCGCTTTCCTTTTCTGTTTGTTAATACTAAAGCATGATTCCCAAGTATTCTATTTACTGAAGTATATAAGTTTCACTTGCTCGATGAATGTGTTAAATGTGTTTTGTATCACTGAATGGGAGTTCAATCATTTGGATTCTATAGTTACCAGACTTCAAATATTCTTTCTGGGCTTGTATTGAACTTAAATCTTTTCATAAGGAACATATATGCATTTGTCTGGTGTGTAGTAATCACTAAATACAGAAAAGAAAAAGAAATCTCTCTATATTACCACATGCTGAGCTCGTCTATCCATTAATCCCATCTTCTTCAATTCTAATGGACCTTTAAAAACATTTGAATGAACAGGGAAAAAGTATTAGGATAATAATAGCAAGGAAGGAACCCATGGACCCTTAAAGACAAGAAAGGAAACTAATTCTTCAACATCAAGTTTTTCGTTCTGCACTTCTGCTCGGAGAGTTGGATCTTTAGGATTATATTCCCAAGAGATGTTTATATCTGCTTCTCTGAATGTGTTGAAATGTTTGTAGTATCTTTGAGGTATTCTTAGCTTGAGGTAAATCTATAATTCTATATGGCTCTTTTGGGAATCATCATAGGCTGACAGAAATTGTAATGGTTGTTTTGAATAGCTTGAGAAATATTATTTCTACATATAGTAACAACTTAAATGTTATTTTGGTCCTTGCACTTGGTAATGTTTGACCTCTTGTTTCTTTATGTGATGGCTTCTTTTTATTGATATGGAGTGATTTGTCTTGATTCCCAATGTGAATTTTTAGTATGGAAAGGTGAGTGTTTATGCAACATGAGCTTGATTTACTGAGGAAAACAGAGTGAAAGATAAAAGACCAAGTGAACTTTTCTATTGATAAATGTGATGAAAACAGATCAGATTCAGAGTATAGTAACAGCAATGATTTTGAGCTAAATAGCCGATATCATATTGTGGTTGGATACAGAGTATGGAGCTGCACTTAAGACCATTTATTATATAGGACTATATTAACATAAAGGCTAAGTCAGATATGATTTCTTATAGAGTTTGAAAGGCACTTATGATCAAATCTGATGAGCCAATGGATTATGTCACATAACTATCTCAGTGTACTGCAAAGTTTGAACACATGTAAGGTGGTAATTATTGGTGCTCGCCATAGTGGGGAAAGGAGAAATATCAATGGTTAGAATTGTTCTATTGCAGGAATGTCTATGTTCTGTGAAGCCAAAGATGCGAAAGACACCATTTAATGAAAATAAATGGAATCTTGAGCATGGATAGCCCTCAAAGAGGTCCACAGGCAATGATTTTGTTCTTCATATTAGTACATTTCTTCTAGATATACATAACAGGATATAGGTTTTTGACTTGTTACCACATAACCAGCAAAAGTGTGGAGTTGGATGTTGAGATAGCCTCTTCTTACTGAAATTGCTATGGGTTGACCATATTATGGTCATGTCTTAGGATTCAGAGTGGCTAGACCAATGATGGGTAGGCCGTAGGGGCTTTTGTTAGTGACCTGCCAAATAATTACCTTACGTGGTGAAGGAAGTGGAAAAGAGAAACATTGAAGGAGAGGAAGAAAGAAAGAATATGTCTGTGTGCATCAACGATTACATCTATTGTGCAAACTACTCTTTGTTCTGATTTTCTATATATTGCAAATGTTTGAATTTTGTAGCTATAAATTTCTATAATTAAACTTTGGTACCTTAATCAATCACTGACCGGGCTCATTTTTGCAGATCAAAGCCCACCTTGGCGATTATGTTGCTATTCATGTTCGTCGTGGTGATAAAATAAAGACCAGGAAAGACAGATTTGGGGTTCATAGGAGTCTGCATCCTCATCTAGATAGAGATACACGGCCCGAGTTTATTCTTCACAGAATTGAAAAATGGGTCGCTCCAGGAAGAACCCTGTTTATTGCTTCAAATGAAAGGACCCCTGGATTTTTTTCACCTCTCTCTGCAAGGTAAGCCTTCTCGTATGGTCCTGAAATGTTAAAACTGTAGCACACATCCTTTGCATGAACACCATTGTTTGCAATCAAATGTATAGTAGACAATATTAAGTACACATATTTCGAAGGATCTGGCATAGTTATTGCTAATCAATAAATAACATTATGAACTATAACCTTCTTACTTGATGACAGTAGGCTTTCGTCATGTCAACTCCATTAGCAGATCTTTTCATGAAACACATGCAGTGATGTGCCATTATTGATCACATATTTATTTTCTTTTCTCACGGATTGGTCTCTTATATGTTGTAGCTCCCTTAGAAAATCCCGCCCAATGAATTTCAAGCTGGCTTGACAAATTATGTCCTTGAAAAATGGGTCCATAAATGGCTGTATACTAGATGGTTACGTGCATCTTAGTATCTTACTTACCTAAAATCCACAAGTTTTTCATTCAATTTAATTTCTTGCATTTCTTCAAGTATGACCATGTCATGAGTTTTAGCAGCTTCTTGGTCATAAGTAATTTCATGTTTAAAATAGAAATTGAAGGAATAATCATTTGATCCAGCTATTCTCTACCATTGACACAGAAAAGGCTTTGCAAGAAACTTTTGGCTTAAAGCACCTTGAGCCTTGATATTGTTTGCAGTGGTCTGATTGACATCGGTTCCTGGTGATCCTTATTTGCAGGTATAAAATGGTATATTCATCAAATTTTAGCGAGATCCTGGATCCTGTGGTGGAGAACAATTACCAGTTATTCATGATAGAGAGGCTCATCTTAATGGGTGCCAAAACATTCATTAGAACATTCAAGGAAGATGATACGGATCTTAGCCTTACTGATGACCCCAAGAAGAACACCAAAGTATGGCAAATACCTGTTTATACCGCGGATGAAAAGAGGTGACACCTGTTCTTTGTATATACCCTCTGTGTGGTCCATACAGAAAAATTAAAAAGAGATTACATTAGTGGAAAACTGAGATGCTGATTAATTAATCAATGTTGTAAATTAAGAAGTAATTACAATCAATTATATTTGTTCTTTTAAATATAATTATCACAGGAAACTAGGGAAGTTGACATATCAATTCTGAAATTTTCTTTTGATGCACATGGATCTGTGTATGGAAGTATTGCATTAAAAAGTAAAAACCTTTATCATTCTAGACTAGTTGGCAAATGCAGGATCCAAATGCTAGATGAGTATTAGTTTCTTCTTCATTAATGTATTGCAGTTCTGTTGCTCTGTATTCTGTGTAGTGCTTGGTCTCACCTTCTGAATTGTATCCCTTTGGTAGTTTGCAAATCCTTGTAACTTGTATGAGTCTGCAATGATAATATATTTTCATTGCCATTGGGCCAAAAGCATGTTCAAAGTGGAACACTACTAACCATTTTTAAACGATTGTTGGGAGAGAGACTGATGATTCCTGGGAGTAGCATCAACCATTTTTAATTAATTGCTGAAAAGTTTATTGCTTGTTTGACTTGAATCACGTGCAAATAGAACCCACGTTGCCACGCTTGGCATTATTATAACAACTATTGGTGTTATGATTCATCATCTCTCTCAATGGATGGGTCCTCTCTCGGTCTGGGGATCAGTTTTTTTATTTTCATGTCTAAGATAATGACACATGTATAATTTTTGGGAGGCTCTATGCGCACAACATAAAAGTACTGGGTGAAGGGCACTGACCCGTGGGTCCACTTTCCCGCTAAAAACAAAATAATTCTCAATATTATATATATATATATATTTTTTATAACAATTTATTATTTTATCTTTTTTATATTTAGACTTTGTAATGGATAGTGAAGACTTGATGCTGCTAGCCACTTTCATTTACTTGTTTATTAAACAATCTGCGAATATTGATAAGAATCTCAAATAGCTCCAATATCTTTAACGAGTTCTAATATCAATTCTTTTAGTTTAAATTTTGTACAGAAAAGAAAGAAAAGTTTTAGTATTAAGGATTAATTTGATATGAATGAATGATTTGTAAAAAATTAATATGTGATTAAGAATAAAGGAAGATAGAAGGTTATGGGGTGAAATACTTATTATTATTATTTTTTATCAATATTTACAAATTTGAATCGGTAATCAACTTGTAAAATTGATCGGCTACTTTGCTCTCTAGTCCAACTAAAATTGGATTGATGCTCAAATTAGAGAAAGTAATAAACATATTTTGTTTAATATTTAATAATATCATCTACGACATAAAGTTATCTACAATCATATGTTGACGTTAGATATCTTATCTTTTTCAGTTATCACCCCAACTATTATTCCAACGCTTTTCTGCCAACAATAAAGGTTCAAATTCACCAAGAAAAAGAGATAATTAATCAAAGCTCACTTGAAAATGGAAAAATAATGAAATTAAATCATTTTTAATATATATATATATGTGGTGAGAGCAAAAAAAAAAGGACGAGCACGAACTAACCATTTTAATGTTTTTATTCAGATCTAAAAATGGAGGAGAGAAACAAAGAAAATTTTATTTCATTTTTATAAAAAAATAATTTTGCAGACATTATGTGTATACAAAATATATATAATAACATGTAAAATAATATAAAAAAACATTGACCAAGTGGTGACGACTTCACAATGTCATTTTTATTTACTTACTAAAACGTGACATGGCCAGTTTTGTATCGGTATTGCATTGGCATTCGGTCATTGGTTTTGATTGGTTTTTGACGAGTTTCACCGGTTTGATAGCATCAACGATAAATAGTATTGAAATGAACGACAAATATTAAATTATAAAATTTACATTTATTAATTTTATTTAAATCAGTAGTGAATATCTCCCGAATTTATTGTTGATTATAGTTGTTTACTCTTATAAGTATGAGATTAAAATATTTTTATTTGTACATTAATTTATATGTCACACGTGTTCACGTGAGTCATATTTATATGATTCTTAAATTCTGTCAGAATTATCTAAAAAAGGTAATAAGAATCTTAAACTATGTATTTAATATAATATGATTATTAATTTGGTTTTATAAAATATTTTCAAAATTAATTTTCTTTTCACCCGGCTACAAACTTGATTATATTCAGCATATATTTGACACTATTTATGAGTTTGATCCGGCTATGGAGATGGGTTTGAAGGTTGGAAAGGTATTGGATCAGTTGTATGATGTTTATAGTGTTAAAATTTCAAGAAATAGTAATAAATCATCTGGTGAGAATAATCAATCATCTTCTTTATCAATTTTGGTTGACCCTTCATATGGACTGGATGCCATTTTCTTTGATGCTGAACACATATATATATATGAAAGAAAACTAAGAAAAAACCTATAACTTCAATGGACATTTCAGATATGTGCATTTAAAATTTTGTGTTTACATAATATATTACTTTCATTTATTTTCAGTTAATATTTAATTGAGACTCAAGCTTACTTCAGATTAATTTAGCACCAATGATGATTGACTAAATGTTTCATTGAATAATTTTTTCTAATTATTGATATTTAATTTCATTGTTACTTCTTTTGTTTATATTTATTGACTATTATTTACTTCCAATATGATTGACCAGTTTTTTCATTAAGATTGAAATTTTCTGAGTCATGAATATATCCTGATATCAAGCTTGTGTTGGACTCTGGTTGAATTCTTCAAGTTGGAAAAATGTTGAAAACTACTAACATGTAGTTCTATTTCTATTAGTTGCAACTTTTTTGTGTTATAAATTTTACGTGCTTCTGTTATGTCTTTGTTGCTTAATTAATAACTACTTTTATGTGTTCCATGTTTTTGGTGAATGTGCTGACAAAGTTGTAGATGATAATTTAGACTTCATGTGAAAATTGTTATGATGAATTTATGAGTTTAGAAACTTTAGATAACAGGTTACTTTGTGAATTTAAATTCGATTTTAGTTTACTTCTTGTTATAGTTATGACATACTTATTATTCATGAGCTTATGAATCTTTTAGTTGATTTTTAAAATAATTTTGTTATTAACATTTAATTTCGTAGTTGTTTTTGTGAGAAAACAAGTATATATATAAATACAAGTTTTGTATTTTTGCATATTTTTGGACTTAAAAATACATATTTTTTTAATAAAATTAAAATAGAAATTAGGTCTAATAGCTCAACTGAAGCCCAATAACTAAACCGACCCAAGATGTTGGATTTGTTTATAATATCTTACATCTTACAATCGAGGATGACTACTTTAAAATATAAATCGAATTGATCGGGATAGTTATATTTTTTTTAAAATTTAAACCCCCCTAAATTCTTTCTGAGGGCAAAGATATTTTCTTAGTGAATTATTAGAGGTATCCCCTATTCCCCATTATTGTAAGAAACGTATGGTTTTTTTGGGACCTCAATTTTGACTTGTATGAATTATGACAAAAGAACAAAAGTATGCAAAGACAAAAATATACAATGACCATTGCAAGGAAATAAAAGAAACAAAACAAGAATAACTATCTTGAGTTGTCAAGCTACACTTTGTCAACTTCAACAATCAAACATAGGTAAAAGGTATATGTCTTTAATTAAATTCAATATCCTCAATATTCAATTGAATTTATGTGTTAATTAATTTAATTAAATATTAGTTTGCTTCTTTATATACATATAACATGTGGCATGCTGATATTATAGATGCTGACACAGATTTCGGTTGTTGACGTGGACACCCATGTGTCATATTGTTCTAAGAAAGGTGTATGATATTTTTGAGTCTTTTGTGCCACCACTCATGAATATGAAAGAGATATTCTCTTGTCCTAAATTACATAAATACTCCACTTTCGTTGCCAAACTAGCCATAACCTTGATATAGATTCTTAAAAGAATTGAAATATGAATGCGACATTATAATTTCTTTTAAAGAGATATCGTGTATTATAAATTTGAACAAAATTGATCTAATAATTTTTTTTTTCATATATATTTTATGTTAGGAAAAAGAAGAAAATTTTTATTTTCACTCTCTTAAAATATTTATAAAACTCATGAAGTTAATTTTTTTGTAATGATTTATAATTTTTAAAAATTGACTAAATTTATTTGACTCTTTTCTTTTCTCATTGATTTTTAATTGAGGTAAAAAATATTTAATTGAATTAAAATTTTTTTTATCAACTCAAAATCTATTTGATAAAAAATTATATTTTAAGTCATATCACTATTTTTGTCTATTTATATAAATTATAAAAAATTGATATTTTAAAGATATTAGGAGATGTAATTTTGCCAAACGGAAAAGTAATAATAAATTTGGCACTTGGAAATTCTCTTTTGAAATATCTTTAAAAATTGAAATAGTTTTCTATTAAAAAAAAAAAAAAAAAGAAAAAAGAAGAAGAAGTAATTTAAAAGTCCGTGAAGCTAACTGGAATGGCGTGTGAAGAAGTAATTGGTCCAGCAGCATGCGCAAGGCTTTGCTATTCATGGTAAGAGACTAAGAGGTGTCCTTGGCAGCTTGCCTATCATTTGCGCTTTGCAATTTTTACTTCTCAGTCTTCCCGTAAGATGAGCAACCTTCATGACCTAATGAAGCATTTTATTTCTAGTTAAATAAAATTTTAGTCTCTCAAAATTATTTATATTTTTAAATTAGTCAATCAAAAATATTTTCTGTTAATTTTATATAATTTAACAATAAAATAATAATAAAAAATTGATAAAATAGAAAAACAACTTAATCGTGTTATTATATTTATGTTAAATATGATTATTTTATTAATTTAAATAAAATTTGATTAAAAAAATTTAAATTTTAAAAAATAAAATGGGTGGAAAAATTCTTAGAAAATTGAATTAAAAATTGATACAATTATAAAAAATTAAAATAATAAATAAGCCTAAAATATCTGAAAATAAAATAAAATAAAATTGGAGCTTAGACAAGATAAGCCTAATTGACAAATACTCTGGGAACCCATTTTCAGGCTCCAGGGTCCAATTAAACCATCGGATCGAATGAAACCAAAAGCCCTTATTTTTCCACGTCAGCACTCTCATGACCGTTTTCTTTTATTTAACTGAAAGTGAAAAAGAGTGGACCCACATTTATTACGCCAACCAAGCCCATTTGCACCACGCACGTGGGAAGCAGATCCCATTTGCACTCTGTCACGTGCGAACGCCAAATAGCAGTTACTCCCATTCACGGGAATCATCATCACTATATAAAGCAGAGCGAGAAAGATAGAGGGAGAGAGAGCTTCAATCGTCGGAATCCTCCTGTTCTCCAGGTTCGTAAATTTTCTGGAAAATTGAATTTTACTATATTCTGATTATCGGACTGAAATAAAGAGTTTTTGATTTTTCATTTTCATGAAAGATGTGGATTTTATTTTTGTCAAAAGTTTTTCTTTAGTTTTTGCCAGAATTGAATTAATCTTTATAAATCCTGTTTGGTTTTAGAGAAAACAAAGCAAGAAAATGACATGTTCAAATGAAAGAAGATGGGTTTCTGAGTTGTGTTTTATGTGGGTTTTGTTTTTGGAAATGTGGAAAGGCAAGTGAGAGATTTGGTGGAGATAGATAGATGTTTTTTATTTAGATTTAAGCTTCATGCTACAAGTCTCACTACGTACTTACAGGATTCATTTTTATCGTCGTTATAGTCTCCGTATCTTACCCAGAGATTTTGATTTCAAGCTAGTTATTGTTGACAAAAACAGCTGAAAAATGCATGATAACAAGGGATTTATTTATTTATTTTTGATTTTTGGCTGGGAAGAACAGAACAAGAGAAGAAATTTCAAGATTTTGGGTAAATCTTTAGGTCTCCGGGCTGTCATGCCATACCTTGTCCGTGAGAATCTATTTATTGGTAATATTGGTGATGCTGCAGAGGTTCTCCAAAATGTCAGTGAGGAGATCACTCATATTCTGTCAATTCTCAGCTCAGCTTCCATATCATTTTTTTCTGAATGGCGTAAAGGCCTAACAATCCCCACAAAGGAAATTAAGAAGATTTACGTTGGTGGAGCTGGTGCTGCTACTTCTGATGATGATTTGGGTGATGGGTCAAAGAGTTCCTTATCACCAGAGAAGCTTTTGTACTCAATGGAACATGCAGGTAAAGATTTGAAATTGGTGAGAATGGCTGTTCCAATGAGGGATACGGAAAGTGAAGATTTGTTGGACTATTTGGATGTCTGCCTGGATTTTATCGATCGAAGTAGGAAAGAAGGTTCTGTTTTGGTGCACTGTTTTGCTGGAGTTTCGAGAAGGTATGATTTTTGCAGTATGAAACTACTCTAATGAATTTCTTGTCAATTTGCATTATGAAACTTACTCTTTGAAGTTATAACTATTGTCTTGGTGATGCACTTTGCAGCTTTTATGTATAACAAGAAGAAATTTTTGTTATGTTTACCAGTTTTAATTTAAGCATAACAGCAGAGAAACAAAAGACGTTAGGACATTAATTTGTTCTTGTAAATAACTTTAAATTCTATTGGCTGAATTGGCTTGCGTCACCGTCGTTAAAGGTGCAGGGCTTATTAAGGATCCAAGGTTATCCTAGGGGGTAGGCATGAGGAGTGAGGTTCCATATGGAGGCGCCCCTAAAAAAGCGACATGTATGTCGCATGCTACATATAAATAAGTTGATAATACTTCAAGTTGAAGTCAAATGTTATGTTAGGAAAATTAAAGCTAAATTTTAAAACAAGCCTAATTCTCTCCCAATTAACTATTTTCTTCTTAAGTTTTATAGTTTTGTAATTTTGGACTTTCCTAATTTACTACCTTTGTTAATTATGATCTCTTTCCTAATTTCCTAATTTTCCAATTTTTATTTTATTTTATATTTTCTTCTAATTAAATTGATTTCTTTAATTCTACTTCTGTACTTTTTTCTTTTCTTGGATGACAAAGTTCTTCAGTAATTTAGAAATTCTATTATTTTGATTTCTTTCCTAGTTTGAATTTTAAAAGTCATAAGTTTATTTTTCATTTGTTCAAATTGCAAATCTTAGTTCTATAATCTTTGATTTCTTTCTTATCGAATTCCTTGACTGGATGCTGTGTGTAGGGCATGTTTTTATCTCTTTCCCCTTGCTTTCCTTTTACTATATTTGAAGTTTCACTAAGATGTGCCTAAGCAGACCTTTGCCTTGCCAAAAGGAAGACAATCCCATGCATAGGCTTTACGCTGTCAAAATCGGCTCACCTTAGATGACCTTTAGATGCGCCCTTGAGAATTATGGTTTGGGTTATTTCCAGAGTAATGTTTTGTATTTTTACATAATTAATTTCTAAAGGCATGGTATTAGAGTGGGTTAAATGGCTTCCATTGTTGGCTATTATGTTTATAATGAATGATTTTATGTATATCATTTGGTGTCTCTGGTTTATAATATCTATCTTTAATAACTACTGGTATTTTCAAGATTTTGAAATAGACTAATACAGAAAAATGTTTATTGTTATATATATTTTTCCGCATTTGGTGGGCAAAATGGCATCTCTGGAGTGCAAGTTTTATGTACTAAGTCCTGTATAGTTGTGCAGATTGTGTTGCATACCAAAACAAGAATACGGAAATTTCATAAATGGGCGCAGTTGCTCAAATTATTCATTTTATGTTGCAGTAAAGATTAAAGATAATTTTTAGTAGGTTGATTTTTGATCTCCTGCAAATGACTGTTAACTTTACTTTAAAGAGAGATTGGAGGATAACTCCCACTCCCCTGTTTTCTTAAAAGACGAGTCAATGGTTGAGAGCAGTCTATAGAGAAGAGCTTTCTTGCATATGTTAAATTTTGAGCATTTTTATTAACTTCTTATGCTTAATATCTTTGGCTCATTGGTTACGTCAATACTATTTGCACTCTTTTACCTTGAAGACTTGATTCCTTATAATGAACTCAGTTATCAATAGGATTAATAAGGTTTTAATATAAAATTGGAAACTGATGGAGAAGTGGAAGAGTAGGATAGGTAACATTATATCAAGCTTTTTAGAAAGCTATAGAGACTTAGGGAATGTCAAAACACACTAAAAAATTTCAGATGGGAGAAATGATTAAAAGTCCATGCACCGTTCATTTGTAAAAACTGGAGGATAGATATACTAGAGAGGGAAAGCTTTTATAAAGCCCATACATAATATTTTCATGCACGCATGAGAAAGCAGAGTTTGAGAAATTGCAATAATAACACTGGTTTAATTTTTTCAATGTCACTTTACCACTTTATTTAGTTTAAATTAGCTAATGTGGGGTACCTGTATAAAAATTAGCTATCTAGGGTGTTGAAACTAAAGGCGAGTGGATGAAAATTACTGATGCAGGTCTACCATTGAACTAATCAGAACAAAAACAGCCAGGCACTTGTATTTGTAATCTAACTTGTTTGTTCATTTAAGAGTTTCTTGGTTCGAATATTTATTTCTTCTCAATAATTACACAAAATAACTGATAATTAGAAACATTAAAGTCTTCTTTTGTTTACTTCTTTCTAGATCTTGTGATTACCTCCATAGTAAGAAAGTAGAAGAGTAGTTCTTTACCCATAGGTCAATATACTAATTAATGTCAGAAATTTTTCAGAACAGGTCTACATTGTATTTGCTTTTCCAGTTTTCTGAACTGTCCCCTTAAGGGTTTACACCCTTCTTTGCATGTGTTCGTTGCAGTGCGGCAATCGTTATAGCATATTTGATGAGAACCGAACATCTACCTCAAGAAGGTGCGAATCAATTCCTTGTTTGTTTGACGTATTGTGGGTCTACATATTGGTACATGCCGGTAGCTTTCTTCTTATTCCTTTTCTTTTACAATATAAAGGAGAACTTACTGTTTTTATAAAATGAATCATTTTATTATTCAACCAAACAGATTTATGCTAGCAGCAATTAAAGTATTAAACCAGAAAAGAACAAACTACCAGCAACCTAGAGATTCCACACTTCTAAAGGTGGTAGATTCTACTTTTCAAACTGATATTTTATTGTTTTTCTTTCATGTGCATTCCTGCAGATGCACTTGAATCTTTAAGAAAGAGCTGTGAGTTTGTTTGCCCAAATGATGGTTTTCTAGAGCAGGTGTGCAATGGATACTTTTGCATATGGTCATGTCTTGCCCATCAGAAATATTTGAATTCTTTTAAATAATTGTTATATCCTATTACAGTTACAAATGTTTGAGGAGATGGGCTTCAAGGTAGATCATAATAGCTCCTTGTACAAGCGCTTTCGTCTAAAAGTACTCGGTATGGCTGTAATGGTTCCATGTGGTAGTCCCATGTATACTTTCCTGTTAATACCATTCTCTTTGTCATCTATGGCATTTGAAATTACAGTTATTCCTACTTAGAATATCATGCAGAAGAATGGTTTTCTATCATATGCTGTCAGGTGAGACTTATAACCGTGGGGAGAAAATAGACAGTTCTAAATATAGGGCTGATCCTGGTATGCCTACTGAAGTTTTCTGTGAGGGCGAAGCAACCCCAGAAGTAGGTAAGAAATGTACTCCTGCATACCGCTGTAAGAAATGCCGACGGGTGGTTGCACTGCAGGAACATGTTGTGGATCACATTCCGGGTGAGGGTGAGACATCTTTTGAGTGGCACAAGCGGGGAAGTGGCAACCCGTTAAACAAGTCTGAGGAGTTTGATTGTTCCTCTGTATTTATTGAGCCTCTACGATGGATGACGGCTGGTAAGTAAAATTCATGATTCTAGATTACTCCAATCTCCCTTGGGCCAGCTGAAAACACATGAACCTCTCTTCTTCCAAAGCCTACACACTAACCAACGGAGTAAACATATTTATAGCATAACCGTCTTTGTGAAATATGGTCCGTTAAAGATATAGCTATGTGGTTAATGTACTAAAGTCTCGTGTAGGTTTTAGAAGTAGAAGAGATGATGCCAGACAGCAGGGGAATTGAGGGAAAATTGATAGAAAAGGAGAGGAAAGGAAAGGGAGGAGGGAGAGAGAGAAGAGGTTGGAGAATTATACTTCAATATTCAATTTGTCAAAATATCCTAAACATGTGCATACTAAGCCTTTATATAGGCGTTACATAAAACCCTAGAATAGAAACATAAATAACAAATTCTAATCACGTAAACTAAATACCACTAAGTAGATTCCTAAATTTTAAACCAGCCGACCTACACTCAAAAGTCCATTCCCCATTGAGGGAGGTTCTTGTAGTTTCAGCATAATGCATTGGATGTTGGATTAATTTCAAATTGTTATAAGGTTACCCAAGCATAAGGAATTCTACATAGTTTGTTGCTTCATGGGAAAATTTGACTTTATATTGAGTAATTGAGTATCTACCCTGATAAAAAAAATGAGCCTGGCCTGAACCACATAACTTTGTTCTATTCTAGTTTTCTGTTGTTCTACATGAGTTCCCTTGATGAACCAATTCCTCAGAATTGGGTAGCTATTGTTCATTAATGAACTCTTTTGCTTAAATTTGTATTTTAATTTGTTATTATATTGTTTCATCAGTTGAGGAAGGTGCTTTGGAGGGTAAGTTGTCCTGTGCTCAATGTGAAGCCCGTTTGGGATACTTCAATTGGTCGGGCATACAGTGCAGTTGTGGAAGCTGGATAACACCGGCTTTTCAGCTCCATAAAAACCGAGTGGACAATAGCACCCTCTGACTCGAGTTGGAAAAAAGTTCTACGGTGATTGCCAAACAAGAACAAATGTGCCTATTATCTACAACAAATAATTCTGGAATGTGGATTTCACTTCTGCTATCTGAAGGGCTTCTAGTAGATGGTCAGGCTCTAGTTGAGTCCATTGTGTGGGGATATTTTGCTTGATGATTTAACTACAAGCTGTAATGGAGGTTATTTACCTTTCTTGTCTTCCTTCAACTTTTATTTGGATGATTTTTTTTTTTTTTTGGTAATGAAGGTGTGAATAGAGATAGGCAAGATGTTCAATGGCATAGGAGACTTTGCTCTCCTGTTGAAGTGAACGGCTTCTTGGTGTTTAGAAACATTATTGTCTTGAAGATAATACATATTCTCATCTTCTTTTCTTTTTGCCTTTTTCTTTTTTTTTGTTACTTAAGCAAGTGGGGCATGATAGTTCTCTGGATATGGGTTTAGTGCATGTGAGACTGCTCTGGAAGATTATGGTGAATTCCTGCAGCAAGTTTTAAGCTTCTGAGTAAAACGGCAAATATTCCAGGGAAAGAAAAACACACAACAGCATTTCCTTATGTTTTTGTCTTCTTTCGGCTACTTAATTCGTTATCTTCCTTTTCTGTACTGTCCAACATTGCTTCACCAAACGACAGGCCTAAACATGTTGGACTCGTATTTTTAGCTGTGGACCTGTCCCCTGTGGTAGTAGTTGTACCACTTGGAAGATATTAATTATACTTTAGGACAAAGTTGCGCTATAAATATAACAAGCTCAATTATTAGGTAAAAACTTTCCCACTTATGCCATCCTCTTTGATGCCAACCAGTGACTACAACCATCAATTTCACCTTTTTCTTTTGGTCTTTTCATTTTGCTGAAATTTCAGCAATTGACATCTTAAACAATAAACATCATAAAGGCTTCAAAAAGCATAGGTCAACTTGCAAATCTCTCGGTTTACAGCTTTGCCTATCTCATTCAGCAGCAGGTGTGCCGAATAAAACATGACTATGGAACTGCATCTTTGCATTAGATCAATTTCCATGGACACAAGCCTTAAACAACTCCCACTACTCAACTGTCAGATATTATCAAACTACCACAATGTAACAAAAAGAATTGAAAAGCAAAAGAAAAGGCATTCATATAGGTAGCGAAAAGGCATGTATATAGGAAGCCCTTCGGATATGACTATGGGAAATGAACGTAGGATCTTATTTCAACAGGCATTTAGGGTCGACTAATACAAGTTCCTCAAGTTGAAAACAAAACCAGCATATTATGTTCATCATGAAAGCGAGCACCCATTTTTTATTGACATGTAATATCAGCATGGTATGATCAAACTGCAACTACATTCCCAATTAATGTTGATAGAGGTTCTGGATGCTTTCAATATGGGGTCAATAATTTGTACAGGCTCAAAATTCTCAATTATCTATGTAGCTGTACTAGTTTGAAAACTGATAGCTGCACATCATATCAGGTGGACAAAGAAATTTGGAAAGGAGGAACAAGAAAGAAAAGAAACCCTTTAGAATGTACCAGAAGGGCTGACTGGTTCCAAAACTATTTCCATCCAGATATCAGAATTGGAAAATTTGAAAGATCACCTTCATAGATGGGCTTCCAGTTCCAGATATTGATTGATAACAATTAATCTTCCATTATTACTGTATATGTGATTAGTGAGACTGTGCTTCTAATAGAATATTGGTGGCCACATTGACATCGTTCCTAGCCTGCACTAGTGCTTGTCTAGCTGAGTGCCTGTCAAAGCCCATAGAAACAAGGGTAGAAATTGCATCCTCTGGTGGCTCTGTGGCAGATTGCATTGAAGTAGGGTAGTTCCTCTGAAACCAACAGAGTTGTTAAGGGACAACTAATAATTCATGAGATAAGAAATCTTAGAAATTGATCTAATGAAATAGCCATAGGCTAATAAATCAGTACAGCAAGACAGCGATTCTGACACCACCCATAAATCATGGAGTATAAAGCCTATTCTGTTTATCTCCATGATCCATCATAATTCGTAATAGCCTGAATAAATTTAATCTAAACAAAAAATGTATTTAAAGGATTAAGCAAAAGTACTTGCCTCCAATTGGCGAGCTGGGTATGATGGTATACTCCCTACAACATTCCTAGTAGGTGCAGCACGTGGTGGACTCCCCATAGATGGCAAAGAAAGCCGTGAAAAAATGGTTGCAACAAACTCAGGCAACTGTGATACAGGCACAATCATGGATTAAAAAATTTTGGGCAATAACTCAAAGTCAAGTAACTGCAATATGTGGATTGTGGATTTAAATTGCATAAACAGTTTGGAAATACTACTTAGATGATTCTAGGGATCTACCTTACTAGTAGATACATTGGCAAGTATCTGGCAAAAACAAAGAATACAAAATATAAAGCATTATGTCTGGTGTGGCATGATTAGAAGACATAAATTTACAGCATATTTAGAAGGCTCACAACGTGTACAGTTATCTTGTTCCTTACAGATCAGAAATTTTATTAGTTCAACAGAGTCAACAATTTGATGGTTAAATACAATGTGATGGATGTTACCATAATAGATCTTACTTCACAGTTAGAGACAAACAATCTCGAATTTGGCACTAGTTCAGAATTGAGTTTACATATAAAAAATGCAGCAACTAGTTTGTGAATCAAATGGAAGCCTGTAAATATGCATGTAAAAATTATGAAGTACATCACTTGAGTATGGTTCATCAGAGTGTACAGGTAGGCCTAACTGACAGTAAATCCTTGTCAGATATTTGCATAGAATTGCTACTCTAATAGTATACATATCAATGATTCAATCAGAGAAAGCTCATACCCAATAGAAAAAAAGAAATTATAGACAAAATGTTAATACATATTACCAGGATATAGATTGTGTGGAAATATATTTGCAAATGTTAAGTATAAAGTAAGAACAGTTTTCAAACTTCTGATGAAAAAAGTTACCTTTGCTTTCCTAATATAGAAGACATTCAAACGATACAAGGAACCGGCAAGGATGCCACATATCCCTGGTAAGACAGATCTATTCCAGGATGATAAAAGAAGCTGCATAAAAGAAATTATACTTAGCTTTTGGGGATGAAAGATTAAGAGGTGTTTAATAATTAGCAAATTTCATGGTTTTTGTTGCTCACATCATAAATTGTAGTATACATTTCATTCATAATATACCTGGAGACCGGCAAGGTAGATGAAAGACTTGTCAGAGAAGCGGAGACCAAATACATTAAAGCGTGTTGAAACCGGAATGTCAAAGAAAAAGGGAACAAAAGAGGCAAATATAAGACTGTAAGGTCCAGGAGTGATTAGGTTCCCTGCAGGATCTGCAAAGAATAATTTGCTATTAAGATGAGATATATATATTTTTTTTCAATAGAAAAGAAATTTTATTAGGTAGAAAAAATGTACATAGAGGAGGAAAAGAAGTCCTCCCAAACATAAACAATAACAGGAAAAAGGTGAGCTCAATACAATAAAGCCCTCCAATCACGTTGCATATCATCTAAAGAAGCACCATGAAATGCTCCTGAAGCATAGTATTAAGAAGAAGCATGGCTATTAAGATAAGATTTTCAGTAACATAAATTGCTTTGTTCTGCTAAAAAACAAAAAATGAAACCCATGAATAAATTTAAATGTTCAATAAACAATAGAATAACATGTTAAGAACTCAAACTATATCCTAATAGAGATATCAGAAATGGATGCATTCAAGAGTGCAAGACAAAGGAAAAGTACTTTAATCTTCAATTGAACGTAGGTTTCTTAAAGGAAAACCAAGTGAAATTCTATTTTAGGTTCTAAATCAAGCAACTCTTAAATTCACACAAAGAGCTAGAAAAACCAAAGGCTGATTTCTTTCATTACTCAACATTTCTTTTACAAAGTAGAGATTAAATAGAAGGAGCCAATACACTAAAATCCCTAATAACACTTATTCGTTGCCCTTGTCGCTTGGTTAAATCTAAGGAAAATGCTATAGATACTAAGAGTTGTAAAATATAACTTCTTACAAAATGACATGGAAGTTAGTGATTAGTTCTATGTGTAATTGTGTATCACATTGATCCATCAACTGTACATTTGTGGTTGCAGAGTATGCCACATCATTTAGTAACGAAAATTTTGTAAAACTCTTTGTATCTTTAGTATCAATCCTAATCTAATCCAAGCTGTGTACAATAAATCAAATACCCATAAAGGACAGAAAAACACAAACTTTAAGACACCTACAGTTAGTGCTAAAATTAATTCATAGTGATGACTTCCCCTCTTTTCATGTCCCAAAATAACAGTCCCTTTGCAGAAAGTTAAGGAGTGCAAATGTAACTTAATTTCCTAACTACATTTCACTTTTAGTAAGGAGCAATACTCTAAGTTCTGTTCCTTTTAGCATAAGGAATATGCTTTACAGATGATACATTAAGCTTTTCTACAAACAAATTCAGATTTGGCATGGGAGAAAAACAGATTGAGATTTGAGATAATGGAATATTGAATGTTTAAGTTTGAGGAAAGCAGCGTTATGTTTATCGCTCTCTGTCTGTCTCTCTCTCTCTTCTCCTACCCCAGCGCACTGATAAAGTTCATCTGGCACCGCCCTTTGAATTCTCTCTTTTATCTTACTTTCAACCCCAAAAAACAAACATCTAATATTTTACTCAATGCAAGCCCAAACCCTAGCAAAACTTCCTCCTCGTTATTCCCTATCAAGGCAGATAGAATCCCTCAGTTCTCTGCTGGCCAAAGATTCCATCAACTAAATTGAATAATATCCTTTCCTTCTCCCTCAAATTTCAATCAAATTAAACCCTAATCCAGCTATTAGACATACAAACTTTTATTATTAACCTTGAGCACTAAGGTTATAACTTTAAGACTCTACTGCTAACCACAAAACTGAGTGGGGAGAGTTTATACAATCTCACCTTGGCCAATAAATTCTTAGTGCTGAATATAATAGACTTCAGCAGTTCAGCTATGTACAAAACCAAAAAACCTAGTTTTGCAGTAATATCTTCTAGAAACCAGTACTAAATATTTGAGCTTCAGTATACAAATACCTAATCATCTCGATTAACAGGCCAATATTGCATATAGAAAAAAAAAAATGCTTTTCAACTTATGTACACTTACTTTTCTATGAATATAAGTCCATAATTATTAGGTCTTTGCTCAATACCTTAGGTCATCCTCAGACCTTGCACTTCACTCAACTACCACCCCCACTGTTTTGTGCAATAAGATAGTTTCAGAAAGAAGAGTGATCAGCAGATGGAGAAGAAACCAGGTTCTTGAAATTTTGAATGGAGACAGGAATGAAGAAAAAGAAAGAAAATAACAATGTTGAAGAATTTAAGGACGGTCTTCTTTGAGAATTGGAGCATTATTATCTCTGCATACAACATAATCTACATCATAATCTTAAAATTTTCACCAATTGGTGAAGTCGAAAGTTCACATGAATGCATTATGCATCCATATATAAATCCAAGAAAAGGTATCAAGAAATTTTTCTACTGAGTTTTCTGCTATTCTTCCTCCATCTTTTCCTTCTTTTCTCAGTACGAGCCTAAAAGTCCCCTAACACAAGATCCATTATGTGTGCCAATTTTTTGAATGAACCTGTGGGAATGACTAGATCCCCAAAAAAAGCATTTTCAGGCTCTGCCTAATTGACTATGTTTAACTCAGTTTCAGACTGCTCCATTTGTAACACAATAGATACAGGAGTTGTGATTGGGTTCTTGCTTCTTAACAGTACCCTAGGGGATGGAGTTCAAAATGGAGACATGCAATTATTTGTTCTATTCAGCATCATAGTTAAGTCATCCCATATGAAGTTGAGCGGGAAAGAGATAGGTCAAGGTTCACAAGGGGTTAACTTGAAAATATAAGCTTGTAAGCATAAAACTAGAACCCAACTACATTTCATATATAAGAGGCCAGGCCTTCTATAAAAGAGCAACCTTGTACCTTGTTGGAATAATCATTTCAAAGCATGATGTTCTTATATAAGTAATATGTGATCCATTTCAAGTATGTTAAGAGAAAGTATGAAGAAAAAAGGAAGAGCAATATAAAGACAAAAATATAAAGGGATATAACCAACAATACAAGGAAAAATGAGATCAAACAGAAACATTTATAAAGTAAAGGACATATTATGAAACACATACCTTGTAAAAATGCTACAGCAAAGACTTCAAAGAGAACTGAAATTATGACAGAGAAGAAGATAAAGGCCTGCATAAAAATGCATAAAATTTTTAATCCAGAAAAAAGAGTGCAGACAAGATGTTGGCAGATATAATGATGAAACAGGTGGTGATTGCATGGGGTAGAATGATGAATTGTAATGGAAGAAATTTGTACATTACAGTGAGAATCTGAGGAGCTGGCAGTATTGGTAAAAGTTAACATGCAGTGAACTATTTTAGAGATAGCACTAGTGATAGACTGACCATTTTAAGAAGTTATGATTGCAGTGGCAGCGAGGCATACACACATTGTAAGTTGTAACAGTGGCGTTGAAGGCGGAGCATGGTATCGTCATACATCATAAACCACCACATTGCAGCACAGTAATGTCATAATATAACGGACTCTTATGACTTATCCTTAAAGGCATTATGATAACTATGGTGTGCTAATCTAATCCTCCATATTTGATTAGGCACAACAAATTTTTGAAGATGTTCTCACTGATTTTTGCAAAAATAAGGTGGTTCAAAATTAAAAACTACTTTTCGTTATAAGTAGTTTAGACTTTCAGATAACTTACGGAGTATTTATTGGAACCTATCTGTCTCTCAAAGACCCTGAAATAGTATAGAAGATACAGTCCAAACATCAGCTCCGGTGTTGATTTGAAGGTGAATATTGACGCAATAAACTTCCAGAGGTGAGGCTTTCCAAAAAAGTCCTGTCATAAAGTGAAAAGTATTTTATTGGTAAACTGTATGTGTGAAACAAGCATGCAAGTATATATGTGTGTGTGATTGTCAGGAAAATCAGAAAGAGCAGTTCCTGCATTAGAATTTTATATATGACATTATGATGTCTGTCACAATTCACAAACAAGAGTAAACAAAATCCTATTAATTTCCATACAGCTGTCATTTTGCTACTAATTCATGATCCTTATAACAATTCCTACTACGAAAAGTATCTGTGATGCTCAAATTTATTAGGATACAAATATATCAATCAAATTTGCTAATCCCCACAAAATTATTGAACCCATTTCCAGTCACAACTGGAATACAAGTGTCTCAGGTAAATTAACATTTTCTAATGATGGTGAAGACTGAAAAGTAACAAAGAATCACAATTAAAGAATAACTAAAGCAATGAAATCCTGAAGATTATAAGAAAAACAAAGCCTTTCAAGATAAGAAAATGGCTGAAAATGAAAGAAAAATAAAGTACAAAACCCATTTGAACTAACATCTAAAAAATTACAACTCCACACAATTTCGACAAATACAATATACATCACGGAAAAAATTAAACAGAAACCATAAATATGAAAGAGAACCTGATATGACAATCCGAGACTACTAGAACGACCTCGGATCCCAAAGAAGATGGTGAATAGCGCGGAGGCGATGATGAATGCCCTTGTAACCGGAGCATTATCTGTGACAAAAACCAGAAAGCATTCGATCAGAAATCAAAGAAAAATAAAGTCCGATTTCATAATCAAAAAGTCACCAAAATGGAGTGACATGCTTATCAAAAGGAAGAAGAAGAAGAAACAGTACGCACTGAAACCAGATGGACCGCCGTTCATCTTAACAATGAAGCAGGAAGCAACGACCTTTGTGGGGGTTTATGCTTGATTTCTCTTCAGTTTCAGACTCTAGGCGTTCTATCCTCAACTTTTATTGGCTTTCCCCTCTTCGAGTCTTCTTCCTTATTTATTTTTTTCTGTGTTTTTTATGTGGAGTCGGACAGGTAGGCGCTCCAAGAAAGCTAGGCTTCGTAGGTGAATAAGTTATACTACTGTAATCATAATTTTCTTTTTAATATGTAGGAAATAATATACCATAAACATATTTAGAAAATATGAATTCTCTGCCATAAAAAGTATCAAATAAATAATATATTTGTGTAATAAATTTTTAGAAAATATATATGTTAATTATGTTTTGCAATTTGTATAATGTGTGACATTTTAAGGTTGGATAGAAGTAACTAGGTTTAGAATAAATTTGTATAGAAAGTCATGTGATTAAGTCCAATTGTCAATATTTTGTTTTTCTTAATATTCGGACCGGAACCGAAGATAAGATGAAAGAGACTCAACTCGGTAGCTTGCTAAATTCATAAAGCAATACATCTTGAGCTTAAGTTAGATTTTGTAGACTTGTTTAATATTTAGAGTCGAATATTGAAATTAGATTTAAAGTTTATTGAGTAGTTCAACAAAATTTGTCTAGTTTTTAAATATAGTAGTTTTGTTTCTCATTTAAAAAAATGAAAACAATTCCTTTGAAATCTTTTGTATTGCATATGCTAATCAAGTACATTGAGCTAGAGATGGACTCAAGTTTAGAATCAAAACTTTCGAACTTGAGGTCGAACTTCGGTATAGGTTTTCTAGTTCAAACCAAACTTGGTTCTTAAATGCTCGTTTCGATTCCATCCATGCATAAAACTAGAAAGTTTTTCTTTTACTTTTAAAAGACAAAATTCTAATTTGCCAACAATGGATGGACTTAGGAGGAAAAGAACAAGTTTTTGAAAAGCTTGAAATTAATTTACTAACTTAATGCTACTAGAAAACAGTCTTGCATCAGAAATGGACATGCTTAATGCTGATAATAAAATTAGTTAAGGTAAAGTTTTCATAAGGTTAATTCTATACCAGTAGTATAAATTGTTTGTTCCAATCTGCATCATTCTCAAGAGGGGAACTAAACAAGAACTTATTATTTGTTACAGATAAAAATTATAAAAAGCATAATGGAGCATAACAATTGGGGAATAACTGTGGCTATTAGCAGACTTGCGGAGCTGATCCTTCATGGGTGGTAAAGAGGATTAAGTTTCAGTATAGAGAATATTTAGAAGTCAGCTCAGATGAGTCTGCAAGGCTCTGCTAATAGAAGCTAAATAGCTTGTGCACAAGTAGTTGCTATGAACGAGGAAAGAGTTGTCTTGGCCTTGATCTTGGACTTGGATTCTGGGTCAGTAAATGATTCCAATTATTCTGCTGTAATTGGTGAGGCTTTTGCACTGAAGAATGAAGTAAAAATGGCTTATTTCCAAGTGTTGGAATTGTCCTGTGTTGAAGTAGATGCCAGTTGGTGCGACTGATCATGAACTTTCTTAGAATCAGTTCCATTTGGAACTTCGTAACTTGATTGGAGAAGTCAGGTATTTGCTCATGAAATCGCAAACAGGTCTCTGGTTGATAAAGCTTAATCTGGTTTCAAGGCTTTTGGCAACTGACTAATAACTATCTCCCTTCTGCAGCTTCTCATCATTCTGCTAAGCATGACAGCAGTTTGAAGGATCAGCTTCTTTTATCTGTGTTTGTCTTTGCCTTTCTCATGTAATAAATACTAAAATTTTGAAAGTAATCTTAAGAAAACCATTAACAGATAATCAAGGAAGTATTTTATTGGCTCACACTAGTTACAGACTGAAGCAGCTTTTTTTTCCTTCTGTTTTTCCTGTGAAAAAAGAAACCAAAATTAGCAAGAACTTTACTGTTTTGAATCATATACATGCACCAATCTTCTGTTGAATCCAACAGACCTGCTTCCCTTTGAAGAAATGCCATAGCGAAGATCAAGCAAATAAGTGTGATTAACATTTCACAAGAGAAATTGTTTGTCATTCTGCATCGTACCCAATCAAGGCCCTAGTTCGATGAACAAAAATTATGAAGCCTAACTTCATCTTTTCAAAATGACACTTTCTGTGGGGGGGGGGGGGGAGGGGGATGACTAATTTACAAAGCAGTTTCCAGTGAAAGTCCTAAGCTATCAGTCATGCTATTCCACAATACGTGTAGGCCAGAGGTTCTTCCACCGTGCAATTTCCTCCTCATTATGAAGCTTTCTTATTCCCCCATAAAAGCCATCTATTTCATTGCCTTCCTCCCTATGGTACTTCCTGTTTATCACTGTTTGTCTCCATCTTGAGCCAGAGTTGTACTGGTTAAACTCCAGAATCACCATGTCTGACAGAAATACTACTTCATTAGTTTGCTCGACTAAAATTTAAACTAAAGCAATTTGAAGGGGCACCATTATTTTGTTTTTTAGGGGAAGGGGAGGGGGGAAGGAAACAGATTTTCACATGCTACTACAAATTAATCTCCATATCCAAGAAGATAAAAGAAACTAGGAGAATGTTAACAGGTTACTTCAGGTGAGATAATGTTTTCGAAGATAAAATATTGGCAACTTAAGTGCAGTTACAAACAAGTGCTGGTGCTCAGACGTGGCAACTGCAGATTCAATCATCAAAGCATGACCACATCTGATGATCTGATATAGATTTTGGCATCTCATCTCCAAATCTAAATGAAATAAAAGTTAGGTTGGATTGGAAATTATGTTTAACTTTAAAGTGGGAAGAATTACCATTCAGATTCGGATAAAAAAAATACAGGTATATCTACAATCCCTGATTACCATATTTAGTTTGTCACATGTCTACATAAGAGTCCCAAACCTTTAGTAATGACCACAAAAATATATTATATTTGCACTGTAATATTCTATACTGCATTTCTGAGAAATCTAGGATGAAGTTTCAAATCTCATCCTAAGCCACTTGGAGATTCAACCATTTCAGTCAGGTCTAACTATAAATCCATTTGATAGCCATACTGCTTCTCAAAGAGGAAGGGTGTGACACTGTGTATGACTGCCAACTGTGTCCTTTGCCAACAGAAGGAACAGAACAAGGGGAACCAAAGTTCTAGACGAGAAAACTGTTAGTCATATATCATTAAAAACTTACGCTTATTCATTCTTATCTATCGCTTTAATTTACCCTAATTTATGTGGAGTATGCATAGATACTACTACAATCATCATAGTGGAAACTTGAAAAGCTTAACAGAAACTGAGTGATACAAGTTGAATTTCTTACCACCGTGGTGACAACAGCAGTAATGCCCATGCCCATGACATGATTCCAAGTGACCTATAATACCATACCACCAACCTACAATACATATATCCAAAAGTTACTAAAGTAATGGGATCTCTTTCAACCAATTTCAATGTTATATTTTTTTTCTTTTCTTGGAAAACTACAATATACCTGATAAATTAATCTAAAGTGTAACAGAATTGAGACTCAAGAATAACAAATACTATACAGAAAACATGTTGTGTAAGTCTAAATAGGAACTTGTAAAGCAAGAATGCTGGATTTTAATAGTTTAAAAGCATACCATAAGGGAATCCTTTATTTCTTCTCCACTGGATCTCAATATGATCCCCAGGTTTCAAGTCATCTAGACAATCAGAGACATAAAGATCATGTGAAGGAATATCAATTGGTGGTGATCTAAGCCTATCCCACTGTATATTTTCTTCAGTTGCCCATCCCCCATGAGGTGAATACCTGCAAGAAAATCCATTTTCAGTTATATAGAGGATTATGGTGTACAAAAGATCTTAGCAAGTATTTAATTTGATCTTCATATCAAGGAAAAAACCTATCTCAGTTAAAACAGATTAACAAAATTTGGCAGTCAAGAGATTATTAACACCATTAAAATATTAAATAGATCAACTTGACATTTTGGAGCTGACTGGAAGAAAGGATTCTAAAATAAGAAGCACAGAGGCCAAGCTCATTTTGAAGAAGGCAACTGTTCACATACCTTGCCTGAAAGGTGTCCGTTTGGGATACATAGCTAATTTGGGCATCATAACAAGACAGCATAAACCCAGCATTACCATTCTGCAAGAAGAAGTATGTAGGATATCATTGACTGGTGGAACCATTACAGTAAAGAAGAGGAGACATCATAGTTGCAATTGAACTTATGAACTAATATCTTGATATGTAAAACAGCATAAATTCCAATTACCTCGCGATTATAGACTTGAGCTGGGAACCAAAGCTCGCCACTCTCAAGAGAAAGATACCAGGCTTTCATTGAATCATCTGAGAAGGAACTTCTAGACTGCCTCCTCTTTTCTGACTTCGACCTAATCCTCAAAAATGGCCAAAACCCATTAACATCCATGAACAAGCTTTTTCTACTGCATTGATCTAAAAGGCTAGGTCTTTTTCTTGAAGCTATGTGACATTGCCATTGTCTATAAGCAGAATCACCAATTAATTCTCCCCATTTCTGTTTCATGTGTTTTTCCCATAAATGATCACTTTTACACCTACCTCTTAGAGAAGCACAGACTGCTGCCATATTACATAACCCATCCGGTGAAAGGCGCTCGAGAATGCATTCCAATGTCAATTCAGGCAAATCCAACAGGGAAACCTTCTTTTCCTCTTCTTCTTCCTCATTCTCCAATTTGGATGCTAAAATTCTTTTATTTGAGACCATTGTTAGTGAAATTGGAAATAAACTAATCACGGATTTACTTTTCTGGAACCAAGAAGCAATAGAACTCTTCCCCCAATACCAAGTTGACAATAATTTCATCTGAGTATTCCCTGCTGGGATTGGCTTGTTGGTGAAGGACTTGGAAAGAAGGATAAGGGAAACACAAGAAATTAGGACGTAAAACATTGTGTTCAATGAAATTTCAAAAGGGTCAATTTCAGTTTGGCATCAAATGAAAAGAAAGCAAAGCTGGAACTCGTTGCAAATGAAGACATAGCAAATGGGATTGTATATATTGGTCTTTATGAGTGGAAATTGTTTCTGTTTTCTACCTTGATCCAAAGAAAGAAAGAGTGCTATTTTGGTAAAAATGATGGATTTGACGAGGGCCCCACAAACGTTTCAAAGAGAGACTTGTGTAATGTGTAGACAACTCAACCGACAAGCTTCCACTACTGGTACTGGTAGTTAAAGTTCCACAACTAATAGGGCACCACCAACATTAAGGATGCTCTTAAATGCATTGGCATCTATATACAGTGAATTCCCACAAATGAGAGAACCAAACTGTACGGACATTTGGGATGCAGCTGTAAAAATGCCAGATTTGAGAGGGAAACAGGAATAAATGAACAAATTGATTAGAAGACTAAGAGACCCACAAGGCCAAATGCATGAATCTTGGCAATACAGGTTAAGGTTTTGGAAAAGAAAGGAAATAGTACCAATAATTGTCTAAATGCATATACTTCAAGGATTAGACGAAAGATGCCCAGACTAAGAAAAGGTAAAAGAAGACAAATACAATTTCTTTAGCCAAAATTGTGATTCACAAAGAAGATAATTAGTGGGTCAATTTCAGTTCGTTTAAATCTCTCACGTTTCTCCACCCTGTGTGCGTCTAAAAGAGAAGAAAGGGACTTTTATCTGAAATTCTGAATATTGGGGTTTTGGAGGTGTTAAAAAGTTTTAAGCTTTAAAGCATTGGAGGGGTACCTTTAGATGCGTGTCAATGTGATTTGTCACAATGCCATAAAATTCTAACTGTTTCTTTGCCTAACTTCCACCAAACTCCAAACTCCAACACCCACAGACCAGAACCATGAAAATTGTTGGACAAATCATACCCATCTGAAGGCCCAGATTGTGACCTATTAATAGTATGACCTCATGAAAATCAACTACTTACTGTCATTGGTCACCAAAAAAAGACTAGGGGCTCTATCTTTGTCTTGTTGTACATGTGATGTTTCCAATGCCTTTCCACATTGTTTTTCACTGCATTAAGGTGTTAGCCCATTTGAGTTTTTATGTTTAGTTAGTATAATAATCCTAGTGTGTCTTTGTGCAATTAAATTAAAGAAAAGTAATGTCTTTGTAACCATCTCCTAATTTCTTGTATAGATTATTGCCCTAGGGTGGAAAATGGCTTCACAAGATATTAATGCCACCAAAAGGATGGACTTGTATGCTGCTCATCTAACATTCCCATCCTAAATAATTAATTTGGATGTGTGGGTCCCTATTTAGGTCCTTTTATTATCCTTTAAACATACAACTAACAAGAAACAATCACAATTTTATCTCCATAGAAAGTAAACCAAAAAATCAGTTTTGGATGGGTGGTTTTTCTTTTTCTTTTTTGAATGAGAAACTTGGTTAAAACTTAAAGGACTTAATGGCTAGTAGGAAAAAAAAAATAACAATAAAAATAAAAATAAAAAGAAGAAGAAGAAGAAGGAAAGAAAACAACTTTCTTAAAGCTACTAAAGTTTGTTAGTTTTGTCTTTTTCTTTCTTATCATGACTTCATTGAAGGTGCCTTGTTTGAACATCAAATCTTAAAAGAAATTGAATATTGACATAAACTAGGTTATGGTGGGAACTTACGTTTAGATTCTTAATCAAATAAGAATTAACCCAAATTAATTTCAATGCTCCAAATCTGAGTCCTGAATTAAATTAATCCTAGAAGCATATCTAGGCCAGCATCTTACGACAGAAACCCACTAATACTTTGTTTCAAGATTTCAGTAATGTCAGTGCAATTAGATGGAATCCACAAAGGATGAACCAGAATACTAAATAGGAAAAGAGCACCCAAGTGAGTGTATTTATAATGAAAGGCAACAAATTATATTGTAGACATTAATTTTTGGCTTAGGGATCATGAATGAGTTGAAAGTTTTAAGTAACTAGATTTTACACATATCTTCCGAATATCCAAGTTATTTCCCCCCTTTCCCCTACCAACTTGTTTCTCGGGCTTAAAGTGTTTAGTTTTTTAATTAGGCAAATGCTTTTCGTTGAAAACATTGATCTTTAATCATAAAAAAATACTAGTGATTATGATAAAGTTAATGACAATTTTATTGCATCTCTTCTCCGTCCTTGTATGGATGAGCTGATTTTTATATATATATAAAAAAAGTCAATAGTATTTTATGCTTGACTCATCGTTATCTAATAACCTAATAAACTATAGAAATAAACTCTTATATAAGTTTTAATTAGTAGATAATCCCAAATCATTCGAATTTGCTAAAAACTCTAACAAAATAACTTTAAAAGAATAAATTACCCTTATTATAAATATTTTTTGATTCTCCAATTTTTACCCTTTTTTTAAAATGAAACTGAACTCTTTAATTATATTTATATACTAGAATTCTCATACCGCATAAGATATATATATATATATATTTATAGTAAATGTTTGAAGTTTTTTTTTCATCATGAGAACTTAAATCTTCCTAAAAATTGCACCAAATTAATAATCATAATTTTTTTTAGGATTATATGATTAATCTACTTCCAATTAATTTCGTTGATTGATTTAATGCAACATGTAGATGAAAGGGATTGTGAAACAGATCAACAAGATTAGGTAACTAATTAGGAAGAAATTACCATTTATTTAATAATAACAGAGTGTGAGTAGTTATTTTTTTTCTTTTTCTTTCAAATTTTTTTTTTTTTTTTGTAAAATGACATCAAAATCACTCAATATAAAAAGAGGAATAATTGAATACATGGGTATTATATGAAATTTTTAGTTAAAAACTTAGCCAAAACTTAATAGGACACCAAAAATTTTTAGTATGACAACATAGATATAGATAGATATTCCTTTATTGACAATATTTGAATCCTTTAAAATTTGTTTATCTTATCACTTAATTATCAAATAAAGGATTATATGTCTAATTCGATAATGTATAGTAAAGACGTTAGGCCCATTAGGCGGGCTTGGATAAAATTTGAAGGCCCACCCACTTTTAGGACATGGCTAGGGTTTAATATAAGCCTAGTCACACCTGACTATTATATACTAATAATTTATAGGATTAATTGTACTTTATCCCAATAAACTATCATATGTTTTGCATTAACTCCTATGAAGTATCAAATTAAGCATATAACTTCTTATTTGAGTCATAATTAGTAAATAACCCCTAATCATCCAATTAGTTATAAAATCTAAACAAGTAACACAAAAAAAATACTAAATTATCCTTATTATAAGTTTTTATTTTATTTTAATTTTATGTCTTTCACTTTCTATCTCTTGTTTCTTCTTTTATCTTCTTTTTTTCTTTTATCAATTCAAATCTCTATATTTATTCAATTTTACTATATTCTTTAAGATGTAATATATACAATAACAAGAAAATAAAAATTTTGATGAAAATATTATCATTAAAATGCAAATTGAATCAACAACTTGTATAATTTCTATAAATGAGAAAAATGATATTAGTAAGTTTATTAAAATTTAAATATTATGAATTTTCAAATATTATTTATATATGCTAAAATTGAATCAATATAAAAGTTTAGTTACATAGAAAATGAAAAGAAAAAGATATAAAAAGCGGAAAACATAATATAAAAAAATAAAATATAATGAGGGTAATTTAGTTTTTTATGAGTTAATTTATTAAATTTAACAGCTAATTTGGATGAGTGATGATTGTTTAGTTATTATGACTCAAATAAAATGGTTATGTGCCTAATTTGATAGTCTTATACTTTTCTTTTTCTGTTAGAAATGAATAAAATTTAAGAATTTGTGAATTGTGAAATATTTAATCTTGGATGAAATTTAGACATGTAGAATTTATTTGATAATTTTTAGTTATCTTATAAATAAAATGTCAAACAAACTGAAAAATAATTGTGATGGCGAGGGTGGGCAAACAAATTTTTCTAATTATCTAAGTAAGGTCCGCCCCGGTGATTAGAGCTGTCAACGAGCAGAGCTTTAGCACCAAGGCTCGGTTTGTCTCATTATAGGCAAGCTAGAGCTTGGCTAGAGCTGGTTTCAAGCTCACAAGCTTAAGCTCGTTAAAAGTAATCTAAAAAAGTTTCGTAAGCAAGGAGAGTCGAACACAAGACCACTTAGTGGTTTGTCTCATTATAGGCAAGCTAGAGCTTGGCTAGAGCTGGTTTCAAGCTCACAAGCTTAAGCTCGTTAAAAGTAATCTAAAAAAGTTTCGTAAGCAAGGAGAGTCGAACACAAGACCACTTAGTAAGTATTTGTGCAAATTACCACTAAACCAAGTAATAATTTATATTAGTTTTTTGTATATAAATAAATTTATTATAAATGAATATATAAATAATAAAAAAATTATTAAATAATATTAAACGAGCTAGCTCATGAATTCACGAACAGAGCTTTGGAAAGATTGAGTTTGACTCGTTTTACTAAATGAGCTCTATTTAGTTCAAGATCGGCTAGTTTAGAAAACAAGCTAAGGTTGATCCGAGTCGAGTAGCTCACGAGCTGTTCACGAATTAACTTGACTCATTGTCACTCCTACCAGAGACTATTTACAATTTAATAGATAATAATTCATAAAAATAAAGTCTAAGCGACTGAAAAATAATTTATTAAATTTTTAAATACCATAAATATGAATATTAAATTAAGATGTATATATATGAAATAAAGTTAAGAGAAGTTACGTTCATTCTCTGTTTTGGATATTTTAATACTCTACTTTAGTAGATTTTAGTGTCATCATTACACATCCAAAGCTAAAATAAAAAAAAAATAAAAAAAGCTTTTATGCCAAATGATTCAACATTAGTATACACAAAAGGTAAATGGGAGTTCCACTCACATTAATAGCATATCATGGTGTTTTGAGAGTGCTTTAGCCTAAGTACTATTGAAATTGAAATTATATTAATGCATATAAAGTTGAATATAGATGATGTAAGAGACATATCTCAAATCACAAACCAACTTTAAAAAGAAAAAAAATAAAAAATATTCCCAAGATATGGGCTAATGTGTGTAGGACAATGATAGCCGTAATGGAATCTTAGTCTAAGCCAAAAAGCATTTATGATTTATGATTATATCCTCCAAATTTGTTGAGCACTTACATCAAGCACTATTCAGATTAATTTAAGGAAAAAGTAATAAATTTTTTTTATCAAAGTTATAAAAAATACTAAAATAATTTTACATAATCTTTTTGTTTTAATTTTTTAAACAAAATCATTTTAGTCACAAGAATATTCTAGTATTTCAATATCTACACTTTAATTGGACAAAAAATCTATCATACACATGTTAAAACTAAATGATCTACTTAAAAATATTATAGTACTTCAAAATTAAAAAAAACATTTAATACTTAATAATATCTCACTCTTTATAATTATTTTTTCTCTCCCCCAATAGAACACTCTCTCTTTCCTCATTTTTTCTCTCTCTAAAATTTCCAGAATTCTCTTATCCCTATATGAAAGTACCTATTATAAATCCATGATAATTGGTTTACACTCAAGGGCTTCAACTAGAGGACATCCATTATGTGAAGTACGAACAAGGACTTGAAGGCTATATGTATCATGGATATGGTATTGAAGAAGACAAAACAACATATTTACGTTTTAAGCAAGAAAAATACTGCAATAATTTATATTGAAGGAATGCTATTTTTAATCCAGTTCATAAAACACAAAAAGTTACCACATAATTTTACACCATGGACAGAAACAGAGTGAGAACAAGGAGAGAGAGAGGAGAGAGGAGAGAGGAGAGGGTTGTTTTAATTAAAAATATAGACATTAATAACATACACTTGTATAGGTGTGTTAGAATTCTCCCATATATATATATATATATTACCAATTAAATTATTTAGTTATCAAACCATCAAATTTTATTTTCACTTCAAAATCCAAACTCATTTTTGAAAATTAAAAATTAATATCCATAAAGGAGTGTTATCGGATAATCTTATACTGCTGTCAATAGATCCCTATTCTCTCTCACTCTCACTATATTGATATCATCATATTTTAATCTACTCATGACACGTAGTACATGACAAAAATAATTGGCACCATAAACCACTTGGACACGTGGTAGACGCTTATTGGACACACCCCATTATATGCAAGCTAACACAAGTTCCAAAAAATTTAATTTTTCTTTCCAAACTCAAGTTAAATATTAGTCATTATCTCTGTAGCACTGACTTTGGTGTCAGAGTGTCTACAGAAGTACATCTGATCACCTAGTCTACGACTAGACAAGTACTTATATGTTAGAAGTTGACTATCTGGTTTGCCACATCATCCTGGTCAGATCGCTTTCTTTGGCACGTACGCTTGGATAAGATTTAACATTGGCATCATCCGTGGGAAACCACCAATTTTAGTTTTATGAATCTTAAACTGATTCACCAAGCAACACCATTCCATGGCTCAGAAATGGGAATGAGGATATGACAACTGAAATGGATGGTCGTGAGGAAGGAATGGGAACTCCCATCCGCCGCGAGACAAACAAGGCCCTAAAAACCCTAGATGCTCCAAACACACAAAGCCAATTCGAAGTATTGATAGGAGCCGTCATGGCTAGGGCTGCAAATGGTCTAAGTTGCTCAAACAATTCATGATCAAGCTCGGTTAGCTCGATTCTTTTTCTAAACTAGTCTAGCTTAAACTCTATTTTAGGGCTCATTTAATAAACGAGCTGTACTTGAACTTGGAAAAACTTGGCTCGAAACCCAGCGAGCCTGGCTCATTAAATATATATATATATATATATATATTTATGTTTTATGTGTGTAAGATAAACATATATTTATTTGAAGAAAATAATACAAAAATAAGTTTGACTTGGTGGTCACACACTTTGCATTCTCAACAACAATTATAGGATTTGAACCTTTTTGGCTCTAATCACGTTGTATTTTTCTTGATTTTATAAAATGGGCACAGAATCAAGCCTTGACAAAATCCTTAACAGGCTTCATGTTAGCTTCGGCTCGTGAGCCTTCAACAAACCTGAGCTAAGCTCGATCCTTACCCAAAATGAATGAGCTGAGCCCGAGCAGCCCAAAGCTTGGCTTGGACCGTTTACAGCCCTAGTTATGTATTTACTTAAATGGGTGAACAACATCAATTCGCAGAGCTACTGAATCGCTAACTCGCTCAGGGAAAAGAGTTACTTATAGATGGATGGTTCGGGAGATATCTCGAAGGCGAAGAAGGGGAAGCAATTGTGATGTTCCATCAATTAACTTTTCATTAATTATGTAGAAATCTCAAGACTTGGTTTTCACCAGTAAGTCTTCAAATGTTTTTTACTATATTCTATATCGTACTATTTGAAGTTGATATTAAAAAGGTACAACCTTTTCTGGAAGAACTCTACGACACAATCTTTTTTGCTGCTGTCCTCATTGTAATATAACGTTTGGTTTGAGTTGAATCTTCATAGAAGAATGTTATGGGTTATCAACCTCAATTTTTAAGTTGCTTCTGTTTTACTCGGTTGTAAGATGTACTTTAATTTTAAGTTGGTTTTTATGTTTTACTTCTCTTAACTCCATACATGTGTTTCTAGATGATATGCTTGTAGTGATGATTGAACAATATGTGGGTTATGTGCTGAAAGTGAAGGCTTAATTGTCTTAGATACCTATCAACTACGCTACACATTGCTTGATCATATAATTTGATGCCGATGTGAAGAATTGGTTGTACTTTGGTGCTATTTGATTTGGGTAATGCAAGAAAGTTGAGCTGAAAGTGAAGGCTTAATTGTCTTTGATACCTATCAACTATGCTACACATTGCTAGATCATATTATTTGATGCCGATGTGAGGAATTGCTTGATCACAACAAGCTCGATTCTTTTTCTAAACTAGTCGAGCTCAAGCTTCATTTTAGGGCTCATTTAGCAAGAAAGTTGCAAGGTTATCAAAGAAACTTGCTTATAGCAAGGGATAATGAATCCTAAGGTAGGTATTTTCAATGATTTTGAAGTAAATTCGGTTTTCATTGCATAAATATATTGAACACTGCTGAGATGTCTATATCTAATTAGCCAAAAACTGATTGGCTTTAAGTCCCTTAAGTTTTTTTTTTTTGTTTGGGTATTTATATGCTTCAGTGAACTCAGATTAGCAACTCACCTATTCATTTTTATGTGTTATTTTCTTCTTATTGCCTTACAAGAGGGTTGAGTTATTGGATTGTTGTTTGCGTTGCTTCTACTTCTAGTAAACTATGGAGTTATTGAAGCATGGCGAAGAATTAGATTTCATGAAGATCCATTATTATTTTTCTTTTCATGAATTATTAGAACGATTAATTTTGGTATTAGTTTAGCTTTTGTATTAGAATAACTAATTAAGTATAATGTTTTTTGAATTGCATTAATTATATTAATACATTAAGATTAGATTTCTTAATTTACTTGAGCATTTTTTTATACATATTTAATTCAAATTAAAATGCATTTGAATAGCAGAGCCATAAGAACCAAAAAAAAAAAAATTCAAAAATTTCAGAGACGGTATTATAATTATCAACGACAATAAAAGAGGTATCTAATGAAAATATGTTAAGCAATGACAATCAAATCAGAGACTACGAACAGGGTCTCTGATAGAGTTGCTAATAGTTATTAGTGACAGGGTGGTCGCAAATGGTCATATTAGAGACTAGGGTTTAGTGGCTGTTTGATACGGTCTTTGATATTGTATTTATTATTATTATTTTTTTGGTAGTGCAATTATTGTAAATCTATGATTGAATAAAAATAGAAAAAGAGAAAAATAAATTATAACATTAGAATGATTAATACATGTTATCAAAGACAACACCATTGGCTTAAAAAAACTCTAATTTCCAAACATAGCATATTAATATTGAAAAACACGAAAGACGGTAAAACCCACTCGAGTGTGGCTATATTGACTTTAAGTCTCTTTCTTGGGCTACCCTCTAAATACATTAGTTGGGACTTGGAAAACACATAAAATACCAGAGCTTAAACTAAAAAAAAGAAAAACACATAAAATATCAGGATTGGGATTTTAACAGCCATGGAATAGAATCTAAATCTGTCACTTTCAAATATTGTTTGGATACCAACAAAGTGAGGGTATGCACAATGGAAAATTCAAAAGGTAATTGTTCAAACAAGAAAATGTGACACCTCACTTCCCTATAAAGACTGATTGTTGTGCAACCCATTAAGAAACTTTTCTTTTTGTGTTTTTGTTCTTTTCTTTGATTTGAAAGAGAACATGAAAGCAGCTCTCTTCACAGTGGGGACTCTGATTATAGTCTCTTGAAGATCATATTTGAGGTTTCTGACTTCTAAATGTATTTATTTGCGGTAAGAGTTTTCCCTATTTCTACCTTTTCTCATGATTTATGGAAAATTATTTGAATGTGTCACTAAGAATTTGACTAAACTCATGTTTACAAAGCTCAAAGTTCTTAACTATTCTCGAAGATTTTTATATGTGAACAATTTTTCGACCTAATTTATGTTATGAATTTATAATGTGCATTGAAATTATTTTCATAAAAAATTTGTATCTTTACTCTTTTCTTTAGGTGTCCAAGAAACTTAAGCGTCTACTTATTTAATCTTTGATGATGGTATAATAATATGAAAGCCTATCGGACTTGACTTATAGTAATATATAATATATAATAATTATCAAGTATATGCCTATAAATAGGTTTTACTTTAAAAATATTATGTGCTAGCTTTGTAAATAATGAAGTCATTTCTTTAAAACGTAAATGGATTGAGTTTTTTTTTTTAAATTCATTAATCACAATTTATCTTCATTATTTATTAAATACCAATTGGATTACTTAGCCAACTTTTTATTTATTTATTTGAATTCAAGACCTTTTAGATAGTCAATTGAGTAATTTTTTGCCAAATTTATGTTGTTATATATATTTTTTATATAAATAATATCAAACAGAGTTGAGCTCGCAAGTTTAGGAGTTGAGTTTTGGAAATATTGAGCTTGCCTTAATTTATTTAACAAGTTCAAAAATAAAACTCAAAATTGGCTAGATGAGAAAACAAGCTGAGCTTGGTTTGAACTCTTAACGAATAGCTCACAAACTAACTCTGCTTATTGTCACTCCTAACAATTGCCTAAAATGACTTAGAAGAAATTTTATTAAAATTAATAAGATGTCATCATTTGAACTGTTAGTTGATTTGTTTTTTTTTTAATTCACGATAAGACAATATCTGTGTCAACTTACTTGCGTCACGATTAATCAACTCTCTTATCCGGTTAGCTGATATTTAATATTGCAAATAAATTAAACTATTGAAACTTAACCGATCCAAACGTAAAATTAGCTAGGAAAACCTAGACCAGTTTTCTTCATATACTTAGTGTTTACTTTTGAAGCAATTCTAACAGATATAAGTTATGAGCACAGAAACAGACAGAGTATAGGCATGAACCCTGCATCGTTAGATAGGAATGAACGCGGACCTTCACATGTCGGTTTTAATCTGTATTCTAGTTTGAAGAAGATGGAAGGAAGGAATGGTGTGTTTGGGTGTTCACAACCAGAAATGAATGGATTGGTGGAGGGTCAATAGTCCACTCTGCTGTACCCAACCAGAAAGATATAAAACTCTGTTTATACAATTGATCAAACTGATGCCCCAATAATCACACATCATATTAGGACATGTCCTTCGTCTTCTCTCTATGATCAATTTGATTAAAAAATAAAAAATAAGTTGATTACTAACAACTCCAAGAATGTGATGAAAAGTCATGAGACTTTGCCAATGCCAAGAGAAACACTTGATAATAATTGGCAACACTTATGTGTACTCTCAATATATATTTATATAAATAATAAAAAATAAATTAAATAATACTAATGAGTTGAGCAGCGAGCTTATGGACCAAGTTTTGGAACAAATTAAGTTCGCCTTGTTTTTCTTAACAAGCTAAAAAGTAAAACTCAAAATTGGCTAAGTAAGAAAACAAGCCAAGTTCGGTTTGATCCCTTAACATGTAGCTCTTGAGCTAACTTAGCTCATTGTCACCTCTAACAATTGCCTACTCATAAATTTTTATATTAAAATTAATAAGATGCCGTCATTTGAACTGTTAGTTGATATTTTTTTTTTGAATTAATAGGAAGATAATGTATGTGTCAATTTACTTGCACCACCTCAATTAATCTACTCTAATATCCGGTTAGTTGATATTTAGTAATATAAATAAATTAAGCTGTTGAAACTTAATAGATCCAAACGTAAAAATTGGACATATTGGTCCATGTAAGAAGACAATATCTATATGCTTCATTAAAGAGAAAGAAATTGAAACTGGTACATGCACCAACTATATATTTCTTGTAGATATATGGAGTCCTATTTCTTAAATTTGTTGTAGCTTCACGGCTTGTCATCCTCATCCTCGTTCTCATCCTCGAAACATTCATTACTTTACTTGTATAACTCTTCTCTTTGGAATAATGGAAAATTAATGAAGTGTAATTAAGTTAATCAGAATTTATAGGTCTAGAACTATGTATAGGATGAGGATTGCATGAGGACAACTTAGGTATATGAACACCCAAAAGTCTCATTTAGAATATGAGAATCATGCAATAATAAAGCATGTTATATAATTAAGCAACAAATAAGATAATTCCGGCTTGTCATATTTAACCTTGCATAAATAAATATATATATATATATATTTATATGTATATATATTGTTTTGTGGTCATATGGTGCTTGGACTCGGTGAATATAAAATTATGAGAATTTTATTCCTCACAGTTTATCAAAAAAGACTCAAATTGAACACATTTTTTTGATCATTAGACTAACTCAACCTAAAAGAGTAAGCCTTGTATATTATTGTGGTTTAAAAAAAATAAAAAAATTCTTCTCTTTTTTGGATTAATGATGTCTTGTTCGACCGGACATGATTTCCAAAAAAAAAAAAAAAAAAAACAACTTGTTGAAGGATAATTTGTTGAATTAAAGGCTGTGCGAAAATAAAAAAATGAACATGCCGCTTAGATGTCCCTTGAGTCCGTTTAAAGAGTGAAAAGTTTCTTCCCTATTGAGAGTACACATAATACGTGTTGCCAGTTAGTGTTAAGTGTTTCTCTTAACGAGTACTAATTATGTGTACTCTCAGTAGAGTGAAGAAACTTTTCAATGCCAAGAGAAACACTTGACAATAATTTGCACCAGTACTTATGTGTACTCTCAATAGAGAGAAGAAACTTTTAATGGACTTGGGGACATCAAAATGACTTGTATATTTATTTTAATTTTCGCACAACTTTTAATTCAACAAATTATACTTCAATAAGATTTTTTTTTGTTTTTCAATTATTTATTTTGGAAATCATCTCTGATTGAATAAGACATCATTAATTCAGAAAAAAAGAAGGATTCTTTTTTATTATAAAAAAAGAATAGTAAATATACACGATTAACTCTTTTTGATTGAATTGACTTGATGATAAAAACATATATTTAACTATATAACATACTTAAATGCGTGATTCGCATAATCAAAATGTGAATTTTGGGTATTCATGTTACATACCTAAGTTGTTGTGATGCAATCCTCATCATATATTTAGTTCTAGACCTATAAATTCCGATTAACTTAATTACACTTCATTAATATTCCATTATCCCAAAGAGAAGAGTTATGCAAGTAAATTAATAAATGATATGAGAATGAGGATGAGGAAAGGTAGAGTAGTTGTATTAGTGGTTGTTTTCATACTAGTATTTGTTATGATAGAAGCTAATAGTGGCGGTGGCAACCACGGCTTATCAGGGTTGAAGATTTGCATGGAATTCTGCCAGATGTGCCCGAAAAAACATAAAAATCAGAAACACAATATTCTTCCATTGCTCCTTTGCGCTGCTGAATGTATTGAGGATTATGAGAACAAGCATGGTCATACATAAGCATCACCATTAATTAGTGATGGTATGATCCCTAATTAATGTAAATCTATGATTGATATAAAACACTGATGTAAATAGTATCTATCTCAACAAAAGAAAAAAAAAAAAACAATTTTGCCCATATCAACTAGAAAAAGAAAAAATAAATAAAAACACGAAAGATGGTGAAGGTATATGCTATTAATGGTGATTTCAGCTCACAAGTTAGTGTTATTACAGGTTCCTCACTATATACGAGATCATTTAGCTACTGTGTGGCTATGTTACTTTTAAGTCCTCTTTCCTGGGCTACTCTCTAAATACAATAGTTTGGACTTAGAAAACACATAAAATGCCAACGCTTAAACTGAAAAAAGTCTAAAATCACCAAGTTTTCTAAAATGCCAAAGCTAATTAAACTAAAAGAGGTCTAAAAACACCAACAACTAGGATCGTAGAATTTTATGTAGAATCCCAATCTTGTGGGATTCTAAGACTCAACTCTGATCCCAGAATAATTTTTTTAAGAGACTTTTTTGACGATCCAAATCTTTTCGAGTTTTTAAATCGTAAAATTGTATATAAGATGCAACCATCCGATTGAGATTTTAACAACCATGGTTTAGAATCTAAATCTCCCACTTTCAAATATTGTTTGGATACCAACAAAGTCCCTATGCACAGTGGAAAATTCAAAAGGTAATTGTTCAAACAAGAAAATGTGACACCTCACTTTCCTATAAAGTTTGATTGTTGTGCAACCCATTAAGATACTTCAGTTTTTTTTTTTTTTTTTTGGGGTTCTTTTCTTTGATATCTTTGAAAGAGAACATGAATGCAGCTCTCTCCACAATGGGGACTCTAATTATAGAGTCTTTGAAGATCATATTTGAGGTTTCTGACTTCTAAATGTATTTATTTTGCGGTAAGATTTTTCCCTATTTCTACCTTTTCTCATGATTTATGAAGTTAAGGTTTATGAAAATTATTTGAATGTGTCACTAAGAATTAGACTAAACTCATGTTTACAAAGTTTTAAGTTCTTAACTATTCTCGAAGATTTTTATATGTGAAAATTATTTTTTGACTTAATTTATGTTATTATTCTTATAATGTGCGTTGAAATTATTTTCATAAAAAAATTTGTATATTTACTCTTTTCTCAAAGATTTTTATATGTGACCAGTTTTTTTGACTTAATTTTTTTTATTGTTCTTATAATGTGCATTGAAATTATAATAGAGTTTCACATTATATATAAATATATGAGTCACTTTTCTTAACACCAATTAATTAATTTTAAGAGTGTGGCTTGAATCGTCAAGATTAAAGCCAATTGATTGATTTTAAGAATGTGACTTGTAATCATAAAAATTAATGAAAGTATTAACATTGATCGGCTAAGTTGATTGCTAACAACTCAAAGAATGTTATGAAGAGTCATGAGACTTTGCCAATGCCAAGAGAAACACTTGACAATAACTGGCAACACTTATTACGTGTACTCTCAATACAGTGAAGAGACTTTTCACTCTTTAAATGGACTTAAGGGATATCAAAATGACTTGTTCATTTTTTTGATTTTCGCACAGCTTTTAATTAATTCAACTATTTTTTTTTTTTTTTGGAAATCATCTCCAGTCGAACAAGACATCATTAACCCAAAAAAAAAAGAAAAAAACTTTTTTTTTTAAAGAAAAACCAGCATAATATACAAGCCAAGGGTAGCTCTCTTAAGTTGGGTTGGCCTAATGATAAAAAAAAGTGTACTTTATTTGAGTCTCTTTGGAGAGACCGTAGATAGTAAAATCCTCATAATTTCCTATTCTCGATGTGAATGATATGCGGACCTAGACACCATATGACCACCAAACAAAAAATATATATACAAAGTTAAATATGACAAGCCGGAATTATCTTATTCGTTGCTTAATTATTGCATGATTAACATTTTCCAAATGAGACTTTTGGGTGTTCATCTTATATACCTAAGTTGTCCTCATGCAATCCTCATCATATAATTAGTTCTAGACCCATAAATTCTGATTAACTTAGTTACACTTCATTAATTTTTCATTATCCCAAAGAGAAGAGTTATGCAAGTAAATTAATGAATGATTCGAGGACGAGGACGAGAAAAGATAGAGTAGTTATATTAGTGGTTGTTTTCATACTAGTATTAGTTATGGTAAACATAGAAGCTAATAGTGGTGGTGGCAACCACGGCTTGTCGGAGTTGAAGATTTGCAAGGAGTTCTGCTGGATACAATGCCGGGAAAAACATAAAAATGAGACATTTTTCCATTGTTCATTTGCGCTGCTGAATGTATTGAGGATTGTGAGAACAAGCATGGTCATACATAATTATCACCATTAAAAGTGATGGTATTATCCCATTGATTTATAGTGTGTAATATTGCACCCCCAATGTGATATTCACCACTTTTCAAACTAAAAAAAAAAATTGACAAGAATCCATGATCTGATCACTTTTCTTCATAATTTTTTATTTAGTTGTTAATAATGATTACTTGAGGTTGTAACGATTTTTTCTTTTCGACTTATAATTAAGAAAGGTGTCTCTACATTTATAATTATAATATATTTTTTTAGCTTTCTATGATTATTTTCACATCATTTGGGTGTGAGTTTAAGTTCGTTCGAGATTCGTGATTGTCCATTCCCTTAAGTGTTTTCCTTCAAGTTCGAATCTCTCACATTGCAAAGACCCCTCAACCGTTGAATTCAAATTGCCTTACCACTTGAACCATGCATTGTGAGGATTTATAATTATAACATGAGTTATCATAAAACAATTACTTATCAAGGTATTCATTACAATCTAATCATATTTTACTTTCCAATTACTTGTACATCATTTGTTTCAAAGTTTCGGATTTTGTAAAGATGCCATGATTTATATGAAAATTGCAAACTTGAATAGTTTGTAAACATATTAATCATCTACCGATTTATATGTAAATTAGAAATAAAAATAATTTATAAACAAATCAGATAAGTAATTGACGATTTACATTTAAGTTGGAAATAAGAATAGTTAGACACTCTATTGTTTATAAAATTCTTGACGATTCATAACATGTTATATTTGTAATAAAATCGCCTAATTATCTAACGATTGACCTATAAATTTCATCTGAAAATTGTTTGATTACATGTAAATTACAAATGGTAATATTTTAAAAGCAAATTGACTAAGATAAATTTCAACTGAAAATAGTCTAAATACATGTAAATTGCAGATGGCAATATTTTGAAAGCAAATCCAACTAAATATATGATGATTTATATATAAATTATAAATGAGGATAATTTCTAACTAAATCGCTCAAACACTCTGAACGATTTACAATTAAATTTGTACTCAAATCTTTTGATTACCATTCAATTTACCTATGCATTTCAACTGAAGTTAGTCACTTGTTCCAATAAAATTGCAAATGCTTTTAAATGACACTATTTTTTATTTTTATAGTTCAGATTTGTATAAAGAGTTGGAGGAGATAAGCTTTTCTACAAAATCAGTCACCAAGATTTAGAACTTGGATAGGATTTGTCAAGTTTTCACCAATATCACATGATGTACTTTAGCCCGCTACTTGAGATATTGGTGCAAACTGAAAAAGATAATAATGCGATTTGTTTTGACATAAAAATTTAAATATATTTTTAATACATTTATAAATGTAAATTGTTTACTTAAACAAAAAAAAAAAATAATTCAATCGAGAACTAATACATACTTTTAGTTCAGTTATTTTAGTGAATAAATAACTTGGCTTGGTGGTTCTTGTCCTAATAAAAATTTCCAAATTTGGTAACACAAATTATTATTTCACATTATAAATAACAGAAAAGATATGACTATGCTAGGAATTAATGAAAATCTTGTCTTTGATCGATGAGAATAGAGGAAAATGATTCATATAGTCGACCCCAACTAGTTTGAGATTTTAAGGCTTAGTTGAGTTGTTGAGTTGTATTATAAATAACAGAAAAATAAATATTACTTAAAATTAATGCAAAACTACTAGTAGAGATTTGGATCTCTAAAATTCCTTAGAAATTCTACCAAATAAAATTCTCTTAGAATTAGTTTGGTACGCAGGAATGACCATTCCCTTCCATGTATGATTTCATAGAATGAATATTTTTTTAGTTTGGTATGTTTTTAACCTCAGAATATCCATTTTATTCCATACCTCAAACTCACCTAGGGGTAGGATTGCTCATTCCTACTTCTATGGAATCGGTTTAGTTCAGTTAAATGACATAAAAACTATTCCATCACATAAAATAAAAAATTAGATATTAATAAAATAATAATATTATAAATAAATATATTTATTATTTAATTTAATGACAAAAATACCCTTCATATCACATTAAATAATATAAAATCATATAAAATATAAAATAAAATAAAATTTGTATATATAAAAAATAATAAATCAATTTATTTTAGTCAAATGTCAAAAATACCTTTCATATCATAATAAATAATATAATTATAAATAAAAAATTAATGTTAAATAAATAAATTAGTTAAGTAATTTTAACTAAAATATTAATATTAATAAATGACAAAAATAGAAGTAAGAAATAATAAAATAAGTATAATTATAAATAAATAATATAAATTTTTTAAAAACTTTAAGAAATATTTATATATTTCATAAATTATGTTACATTTTAATTACTTTATTTATTGAGGGATATTTTTGTCATTTTAGCATAATTTTCATCTTATTTCATGTCTAAAAACTACATAAAAATAAATAAATATAATGAAATGATTATTCTCATTGACGCTACCAAATAATAGAATGAAATATTCATTCCATTTCACTAGCATTCCATTCCTATTCTCTTTCCCATTCCAATTCTGCAAAAATTATTTTTGCATACCAAACTAGCCCTTAATCTTTAATAACAACAACTCTTTTAAAATCCATTTTAATAAAATTAGGATTAGGATTAAGATTAAAATTAAGATCAGGGATAGGATTAGAGTTAGAGTTAGACTTACACTTAAAACTTTTAGGATTAAGATTTGTAATAGAAATAAAGTATATTTTAGAATATAATATTTGATTTATTAATATAAAATAATCAAACAAATTTAGATGATTGAGATTTTAAAAAAATAGTGTGAATGGTTAAAATTATAAATATTCTACTTGATAAAGTTCTTTAAAAAATTTAGAGATGCCCGACCTAATTAGTATAATGTATAACTAATATTTGTAGGATAGACAACATTAAAAAATAGATGAAAATATGGTTTTTTTTTTTTTTTTTTCTTATATGAGAATATAATGTATTTTAAAATTTTAATTTTGTAATTATTATTATTAATTTCATCTAAAATATTATCATATAACTAAATACTTAAAAATAGTATTTTGAATTAGTTGACAATAAACATAATGATGATTTAATGAGTGAGGTAAATGGAATGTTAGAAAAATATATTAATAATTTTAATAATACATAATAAATGTTAATAAGAAGAATTCAAAGCCATAAATAATATACTTGAGTATAAACTCTGGTTATTTGGAACTCACCTTTCTTATGTCAATTCTCTTATTAATTAATATTGAAGAAATATTAAGAGCGTTTACTTAAATTAGGAAGAGAAATATGAGAGTCTAATTATATATAAATATTGTTATTAATTTTGAATATTCATTGCATTAATGACACGTGGCATAGAATGAGACATGGCAAGTTTTAATAACTTTGTATGTACATATATATGACATCAAAATAGAAAAAACAAAAGAAATGAAGACTATTCAAGATGACATATGGCGAGCTTTAAATATTTTTATTACTTATTACACGTTGTGTAAGTTCTTTTCGTGTGTGCTCTGTATCAGTATGTGAAGTATTTTTCAAGTACATTTCACTATTATCTTGTAACAGTGCTTATTATATAAAAAGTTTTTCACCTCTACAATTTTACACGATAATAGTGAAGTGCACTCAACAAAACTCCACACTCTAATAGAGAGTACACGAAAAGAATTTACAGATAGATAGAGAAAAACATTCGAAAGAACTATACACATTTTATTCTAAATTAAAAAAATATATCTTCATGCACGTGAGTGCATGCAATGATACTATTAGTAATATGTCATACAAGCCAGTAACACTAAATATCTATGGTATATTACGAATGGAATAAGACCAAATCTATACCAATATAGCCTTAGCGCCCATATTCTCATTACTCTCATTCTCAAGTAAAGCTAAGAAATTCTAGTAAAGTAACAAAAGACTAGTGCTACATTTTTTTTGTGTGTAATATAATCTTATTTAATTATTAATAAAGTAAAGTTATATGACATTCTTATTTATAATGTACTTTAGTTGCTAATTATTTTTCTAGAATTAACATGATAATTTTCATAGAATAAAATAATAGAAATAAAGATTATGATGTGATCATGCTTATGAGATATATTTCCTTAAACTTTATTCGTAAACATTCCTAATTGTAGGATCATTACATGTTATTTTAGGTCAAATGTTGAGGGTGATCAATCTCATGATCACTTGTATAATTGACAATATAACAAAAATGTAGGTGCGTGTTAGAGAACAAACTCTCTAACTTGAATCAATAATAAAACACCCATATGAACTTTTGTATGTTCTATGTTATATAGTTAAAACATAACTCAGAAAATCTATGGCCTCAGTGGTGTGAAACTAGATTAAGAAATCTATGTTTCACTACATGAGTTATGACTTAAAAATAGATACATCGAATTAAACAATTTAGGATCAATAGAAATTCACACTCTAAGTTTAATTGTAAGATAGAAATATAATTACTGGGTGCATGGCAAATTAATTACTTAATTAGAAATTGTTTTGTTTGATAGTAGAGAAAACCTTTTGAGATTGATTATCATATCTCTATCCTATTATATAATGTTCTACACCTTTTGGATATTTTATGTTACCTAAAAAATACGATCAAAATCATTTTTCATAAAAAAAAAAAAAAAAAACTTGTACTCTATTATTTGATACAATTACTAAACAATCCGATATATATATATATGCATGGTCATATGTTATCCCTCTCAATGACTCATCAATAACTTCATATCCCTCGTACTGCATTTAATTTTCCTCTCAAATTGGGCATCACTGCTTGCATTATATAATCAGTCTAATTGAACTTTCAGTAAGATAGGAGTAGATAATTATAATATTTGCAAACATCCAATTTCAATAAGGACTAAATTTTTTATAGAACATCTCAATTAAATTTGATCATTTTGGTTTAAGAACAAAAACTTGAAGTAATTATTTGAAATCAAAAAACAAGAGAAGCGGAAGATGGTCCATAAATGTAATTTTGTCATAAATAAAAAAGAAAAAAAAATTCCATTAGAAGCTGATTATCTAACTCTAATCTTATATTTTCATTCTCAAATAAAATTAAAAAAATGACAACAAAATATTTGCATAATTTAACTAATACGAACTCAATCAATCTCATAAAACTTAGATTTCAAAATTTTATCATATTCATGAGAAAAGCATTAAAACCAGAAACTGAATTAAACATGTTCAACACCTACAACAAAAAAGAATGAACAATACATCAAAACAACAATAAATATAGTAATTGTAGGCAGAATTATTTCAAGTTTATAATCATGGAATTGAAAATCAATAATAATTGTGTTTTCCTATTTTTTTTTTCCTCCTCAGTAGGTGACCAGATAATCATTACACCACTAACATAGAAACTTAGTTTCAGAATTTATTGTTAAGCTAGTCTCCAAATTGCGTGTGAGACTTACTAGTTCAATCATAAACGTTAATGCAAATTAAATAACATAACTATTGCATAAAAATTTCACTCCCATATACCTATAGCCAACATCATCCATGATTGCTTTCATATATGGTAGTAGCCCCATCGCACATGTTTAGGCATGTGTCAGGGACTCATTTTATTTTAAATAAAATAAAACATAGCATTTTTTTTTTTATAATAGATTGCATTAAAAGAAATGTTAGATATTTTATTTATTTGGTCCAGAAAAATAAATTAGCAGGTAAGTGACAGAGAATGTAGACAATTATTAATAGTGTACTTAACTCAACTAAGTCTTAAAACCCAAACTAGTTAGGGTTGGCTATGTGAATCCTTTTCCTCCATTCGCATATCCAAGGCATCATTTGCAGTAATGTCTAGAGTAGCCATATCCTTCTCAATGACTGCTCCCATGTGAGTTTTGGTATTTCTCTATCACGTCTAGTACCTATCACCTGCACCAGGTTACACTTCTTAACTACGATGTCCATTGGCCGTTGTTGGATATGTCCAAACCAACGTAGGTGATTCTCCTTCATTTTCTTCTTGATAAGCGCTACGTCCAACTTCTTACGAATCTCCTCATTTTGTATTCTATCATTTCTTGTGTGTCCGGTCATCTATCTCAACATTCTCATTTCGGCTACTCCCATCTTATGTGAGTGTTGTTTCTTAACTACCCAACATTTGGTACCATACAACATAGCTGGTGTCACTGTTGTCTTGTAAAATTTTCCTTTCAACCTATTTGGGATTTTAGGATCATATAAAACACCCGAAGCACTTCGCCACTTCACCCACCCTACCTTGATCTGATGGTTCATATCATGCTCAATTGCGCTATCTTTTTGTATAAATGAACCTAAATACTTAAACATATCCTTTGTAGGGATTGCCTGACTGTCCAAAGTTATTTCAGTTTGCCTCCTTTAGAGTCAGATAACTTGCACTCCAGATACTTAGTTTTTGTCTTACTCAACCTAAGATCTTTAGATTCTAATGCGTTTCTTCACAGTTCTAGTTTGGAATTTAGACCTTCTCTAATTTCGTTTACCAACACAATATCGTTGGCAAACAGCATGCACCACGGAGTCCTATCCTGGATAGAATAAATAAGTTCATCAATGACTAAAACAAACATGTAGGGGCTTAATAAAACTTGGTGAAAACTTATCGTGATTGGGAACTTTCTAATCATACCATCAATGGTCCACACCCCAGTCATTACTCCCTTGTATATATATCCTTAATAACTTATACATATTTAGTTGTGACCTTTTTCTTTTCGAGAACCCACCACAAAATTTGTCTCGGCACCTAATCGTACACTTTTTTAAGATCAATAAAGGCCATGTGAAGATTCTTTTTCTCTTCTCTATATTTCTCTATTAATCTCCTTAGTAAGAAAATAGCCTCCATTGTAGATCTTCCCGGCATAAAACCAAATCGATTCTCCGAAACTAGAGTCTCATTCCTAAGCCCATGCTCAATTACTCCTTCCCACAACTTCATTATGTGATTTATAAGTTTTATTCCTCGATAGTTCATACAAATTTGAATGTCACATTTATTCTTATAAATAGGAACCAATGTACTCTTTCTCCATTCATTAACTAAAATAATATTAAAAATATTTGTGAGCCAAGTTACACCAATATCTCATAGGCATCTCCAAACTTTTATAGGGATATCATCAGGACCTATTGTCTTACCATTCTTCATTTTACACATCGCTTCTTTAACCTCCTGTGCTCTAATTCGACAAACAAATCTATGGTTCGTATAAGGTATTTTATTTTTCTTAGTCTTAATATGAGAAGAGAAATAAATTGATACATAAGGGGATGTGGGTAGTCATTATTAAGATGATAGTTCTTCTTTTTAGTTGAAGTTCATAAAAAATTTAAGTGAATATATTATAAAGTAGGAAACCATATATAAAGGGTCTCTCCTTTTTATAATAGTACAATAGATACTATCGGAATTCATAAAAGCCTACTAACCAAAGATTGAAAAGTTGACACTAACAATTAAAATCAATAACTTTTGTTGTTGTTGTGCATAAACAACTTAATCATAACTAGGAATTTTATATATTAATCAAAACATGTATATCAATTATAAAAATAGCCAACTAATTTTAAGAAATGCATTACTATGACTATACCATACTTGTGTATGCATACCTACCTTTCTATTTTATCTACCAAAAAAATACTTGTGTGTGCGTACGTAATACCCAAACGGGAGGCCTGTATGTGTGGAGAGAAAGAAAATATAGAATGAAAAAGGCCTTAGGTTGAGTCGAACGAAAATTGAGTATTTGGAGTGTAATTTTAGTGAAACTAGATGAGGCCTGAAATGAAATAACTTTAGATGGTCTGGCAATTCCTACAAAGGATATGTTTAAGTATTTAGGTTCATTTATACAAAAAGATGGCGCAATTGATCATGATGTAAACTATAGGATCAAGGCAGGGTCGGTAAAGTGGGATAGTGCTTCGGGAGTTTTATGTGATTCTAAAATCCTGAATAGATTGAAAGGAAAAATTTTATAAGATGGTAATGAGGCCAGCTATGCTGAATGGTATAGAATGTTGGGCAGTTAAGAAGTAACACTAGCATAAGATGGGAGTAGCCAAAATGAGAATATTGAGATGGATGACCAGACATACAAGAAAGGATAGAATAAGGAATGAGGAGATCTGTAAGAAGGTGGAAGTAGCACCTACCGAGGAGAAAATGAGGGAGAATCGCCTGCGTTGGTTTGGACATATCCAATGTCGGCCAATGGAAGCAGTAGTTAAGGTGTCAGGTGTTAGGTGTGGTAAGGGACAACCAAAACTTACATGTGGGGCAGTCATCGAGAAGGATATGACTGTTCTTGGCATTACTAAAAATGATGCATTGCATTGATGCGAATGGAGAAAAAAGATTCATATAACCGACCTCAACTAGTTTAGAATTTATGGCTTAGTTGAGTTGAGAACTCAACTGGTGATGCTTTTCCATGCCCCTTCTAAATGGTGGACTATTGAGGTAGAATATTTCGTAAGAAAGTGGGACGGATTGCATTAAAAATTAAAGTAAATTACACTCTAATCTTTTGAAATTTATTAATTAAAACGACACTCAAATCCAAAATTTAAAGTGAAGTTTTGGAATACAACGTACTCGGAACTGGGTGCAGAATGGAGAATGGAGAGTGCAATTAATCATGTAAAGTATTGTAATGTCTGCGGTACTGGCCAGAAAGTCTTCCATTTTGTTATCTCCTCCTCAATGAGAAGCTTCCTAATTTCCCCATAAAATCCATCTCTTGCATTGCCTTTTACCCTGTAATCCTTTTTGTTCAACACTACTCTTCTATATTGTGAGGCAATAGGGTACTGGTTGAACTCCAAGACAAACATATCTGTTACAGTGAGCAAAAACAACTTTCTTAACAAGTAATTATATACTTTCAATTCTTAAAATAAATAAATAAATAAAAAGGAAAAAAAAGAAGAAGACTGTGTGCAAAGCTTATTTGCTCTGTGAAGGCCACTGCTATGGACAGTAGCTCACCCTACATAGAGCCAGTAGGTAGTAATTAACTGGCTATCACAAATAAAACAAATCCTATATTAGAAAAAATTGTGAATAGATTTCTCACATAAGTTAAATTACTAAAAATATTTTCAATATCTACTTTACTAATACAACTCCATTAAAGGTATGTGTAAATAACATTTCTACACAGTTAATTAAGTTTATTTTCTCACCACTGTATTGACAACGGCAGTGCATCACATTTCCATCGCATGATTGCAAATGACTGAGAACAGCATACCACCAACCTACAATATATTTTGATTTACCGGTCAACTAATGTGTCTGAGTCAATTTATGTACATACCAATTAGTTAACTTTATATTTTATTTCTTCATATTTTTTTAGTACGTAACCCCTACCAAACACATGTTAAGTCTTAACTATGAATTGGATGATCCCTAGAATAACTATTAATGTTTACTTGATAACATAAGAAACATACCACAAGGATCTTCCTTTCTCCCACTCCACAATATCTCAATATGATCGCCAGGTTTCCAATCATTTAAATCACAATCAGAAGTATCAACCAGTGGCGGTTCCCTCAGCCTATCCCATGGCACATTCCCCTCTACTGTCCGCCACCCAACAGGTGAATACCTGTAAAAAAAGAACCATTGTGGGTCAAAAACAGGCTAATCCATGTCAATGAGGATCCAAGCATCGAAATCCTAAAATTTCATTTTGAGAGGAAGAAAGAGGAAGCTTCTCCAATACCTTGCTTGGAAGGTGTTAGTTTTGTAGTCATAGCTAACTTGAGCATTATAGCATGACAGAGCATACCCACCATTCTGCAAGAAAATAATACATAGACACAGCAGTGTATGATCATGAACTGTTTTCATAAATAGTCATGCATCTAACTCATCTAAAATTTGCATTACCTTTCGACCATAGACCTGAGCAGGGAACATAAGCCTACCACTTTCAAGAGAGAGATAGCAACTCATGATCGAATCATTGAATTGTGATTGTTGGTAAGCATTGCTACTAATCAGTCCCCCCCATTTTTGCTTCATGTGTTTCTTCCATAAATAATCACTTGTACATTTAATCCTTAGAGAATTACACACTGTTGACACCCTGCATAATTCAGCTGGAGAAAGTCGCTCAAGAATGGATTCCAAAACCGATTCTGGAAAATCTAAGAGACAAACTTTGCGTTCGTCTTCCTTCATTTTAGATGCTTGATTATTCTTCAGTTGAATGGTTGAATAAAACCGCAGGGACTAGATGTACCCCTCTCTTGTTCCATATGATGATTCCAATGTCCTTCCTCATTGTTTATCACTAAACTTTGTATTATCAGCTATTTAGCCAATTGTTTTTGTTCCCTATGGTAGAAAATGACTATTTTTATTTAATTATTGCCCACAAAACTCCAAAACGATGATTTCCATGCTTAATTGCTAATCATACACTTGTCTACTGGATGAAAACACCAGCTATAATTTTAAAAGCATAAGATTACCCCACCTTAGGTCTCCAAACTTGACCATTTTTACACCTACTTCCATTTCTGTGATCTTAAAAGACCCAAATCCTCTCTTTTTGGACATTGTTTCCTAGTTAAGATGGTTTCTGCAACCCATATAATATATATGCACTGTCTTATATATTATTTTCAAAGTTTCAACAATAGGGTTCTAGTTGTTAAAAATATGTCAATAGTAGCTAGCTAGGTTCAGCAAGAAGCAAGTTATGTACAAAAATTTGAACATTAAAAGGGTTGCCTAAGCTAATGATTTTATTTGTGTTAGTCGGTAATACTAATTATACAACTACACCAAAATTGTATTACAATTTGTTGGTTTTGATTGCAAATCGGGTGTCAATAGTGATAAGATAGATGGTCAGATCCTAATTCAACAAAAACTAAAATTCATCTTAAATTTTATTTTATGTGTAATTTAATGAAATGTGTATTAAATATAATCATCTAAATAAATTATTCGAATCATATATCGGATATTTGGATTCCTAGAAAACAAGTAAATGCACCGAGGCCTATTTGTTCAATGTACAAAGATTCAAAGCACAAGCTCATGCACTAGTAAGAGCTAGAACGTCTGAGTATATCTATCCTGGTATTGGATCTCATCCTTGATCCCTGCAAATCTCTCTTTGCACTTTTTCTATGCTCCGACTCAATTCTACTTGTTGAATCTCTCGATTCATAGTGTATTGATTTTGAAGTTGTAAGATCAATTCTTCCACATTTTTGAAGGCAGACTTTATCTCATCCTTGATCAATGTTGAAATGCACCCATCCATGTCTTTGAATTTTTTTTTTAAACACCTCAATTCTTGAATCAAAGCGCTCACTCAGTTCTACTCGTCGAATAATTTCTTGTAGAATAAGAGTGGACTCCTTGGGCGCCGAGGTCGGAGCTGTGGCCACAAAACGTGGTAGTGTTTGTTCTGAGCTTTCCCAGGGTGCCCCCTTGTTGGAAAAAGCAGAGACGATGAGGTAGAATGAAAGCACTATACTTAAAGTAATAAACACTAGGATATCGCCGTGGATGAGAGAAAAAAGAAGAAAATATTAATGGTAGTGATTAGTTAGGAACTATATATAATTGCAGGAGCTGGAGAAGGAAGGAGGCTAAGGGTATTAATCTAATTAGAAGTGGCGATAACTGCTAGTTAACATAATTGTCTATTTGTCTTATGTGTGTAAATTAATTAGGACTTAACTATCAAGAATGGATTTTCAACACCGATTCTGCTAAATCCAAGAGACAAACTTCGCATTCATCTCCCTTCTTCATGTTAGATGTTGATATTGATCATATCAGTTCAAGAATCAAATAAAACCTTACTTGTGATATGATAATACAGGATTATACCAATCCAATAATATTACATGACATTGTTAAAGTATAACGAACTAATCCGAATCGTACTTGGCATCATTAATTCCTATTAATGTTATAACAAACATCATTATCGTCATAAACTCCATCATAAACTCTTATATAAAGGGGCTCAAAACCCCAAAACAAAGATATGTTGTTGTTTCAAACCCTACTCTTCACAGTTTTTTAGCTTTTATACTCTAATCAAATACTGACTTTGGCATCAAAATTTTCACAAGTCCAAACAACTATCCCTTTGTAGGTTACCTATGTAAAGGATACCTCAGTTAGTTATATCTAGATTTAACATTGGTGTCACCTGTGAAAAATCAATAATTTGAATTTCCGATCATCACACAACTCTCTAATCGGAGCAACATAACTTTGGTGACTCTTGAAAAACAGATTGAGAAAATCCTAAACAAACCAAATCTTCCCCTCAGGTTTCTAATTCATCCCGGCCTTGTACTCCAATCTAAACACTTGCAGCACCCCGACTCCTCCCCGATCCACTTTGTCCAAGTCACAGCAGCAAAGGAGCTTCAATGTGCGTGCCCATATATGATTCTAACTTTGATTCAGGTACGCAAATTTGAAAGAGCTGAAGTGTTTTCACCTTTATTCAAAAAGCTCACATGCGTTTTGTACCAAAAATAAATAAGTAAATAAAAATGAAAAGAGCTCATATGCGTTAAAAAAGAAGGCTGAGGAGAGCTTGTTGCTTTTAATGTTTTAATTGGATCACTATATAGACTTTTCAAGAGTCCAGCCGCTAAATTTTTATATATTTATACAAGTACTTAATTGTTTAATTGCATTATGCCTATTGTTGCTTGCTTAAATACATAATTATATGTTTATTAAAAGTATATTAATAAAATTTATGCAAGTATGCTACTAAAGGAAGTTTTTATTTAACGTTATTTGGAGAATAATTATATACTTGTATTGTAAGCCCAATAATAAATATGAAAATCAAATAATGACCACAAAAGGAATATATTCCTCCCCTTCATCGCAAGCTTCCTATAACTTGAAGTCAAATGGTCAAACACCTTGTAAATTGTAAACCACGAGTTTTTACAAATTATATTAAAATATAGTATTATTTATTTTTCATAAAATATTCTCACATATTTAGAAGTGATAAATTTTTGATTGAACTCGGCTTTTCATCTACAATTATACGTGAGTCCTGGTTACCAACATAACTTATATGTTAAGGTTGAAGCCATGTGTAATTTTGTCATAAATCATGACAATAAATTTTTTACCAAAGTTAATTAAACTTAACATAATACTTACCTACTAAATTTACAGCGGCACAAAGAGCTCTATGCATCTCAAATAACTAACCATTAATGCAGGTAGCAACCTCACCGTCGCACCGAAGGCTCACCCTCTACCAGTATATTGTCAAAAATATAAATATAAATAATTTTAATTACTATAACATCAATTACTATCAAAACTTTATTAAACTAAAAGAACACAGTACTAATAAAACTCGTTAAAGTATTGTCACAAATATTATATTTAATAAAATTTAGTAACAGTCAAAATCTATTACTACTAATATTCTATTAAACTAAAAAGAATTCAAGTACTACTTTAAATGGTTATTATTATTTAAAATAATAAGACTAAAAAATTATAAAAGATTATTTAAGAAAATCAAAAGATTTCATCACATCTGTGTTTTTATATGTAGTATGAATATAAATAAAGAAATGAAATGGAATGATAGAGTATATATTTGTTATTTGTGTGATATAGTAAATTTTTTATGGGCAAGTAGCACTTAACCCACATGTGGTTTAGTGTTTGTCCACTTTTCTTACCTATGATTTTCAAAATGTTCACTTTGGCTACCTGAGATTTTAAATATTACTTTTCCATCCATCTCCACATGTGAGAATCACATGCTTTATTTTATGTTATTTATATTTATATCTTAGGGTTTTATTGTAGCCTATATATAGGCATATGTTATGTGCTTGTTTAAGAATCTTTTGCAATTAATTGAAATTGAATATTGATTGCATGGTGTTGCAAGTTTTTCAAATCCTAATTTTATCTAATTCTCTCTCAAATTCTTACTTTTCTACCTATTTCTCTTATTTCTTTCCTATTTTTTATTAATTTCCTTTTAATCCTAATTTTTTTTCGTATTATATGACATCAAATTTGATATCAGAGCGAAAATCCTCACAGCCCTAACACAAATCATTAGAGAAAACCTTCCGCCACCACATTCCACCATTCACGGCCACCGTCTGCCAGAACCCAAACCTAAAAACCTCTTAAACTAGACACTTAAGCCAAAAATCATCATAAATCAACTAGAAAAGCTAGATCCTTCTGCCCCAGCAGTATTCCGCTACCTTCTCTGAAGTCTGACATTCTTTTTCACCAGCAAATACCACCAACAGAACCAGAAAGTCCCGATCTAACAATTTTTGAAATTTTGCTGCCGAAAACACTTGGACGCACTGCCAAGCGCAGCACGTGAGGAAAGCAATCTGATAGCTCTTCACCCCAGCTGCCACGCATATGTACAAGCGTTTGTCGACAAATCTGACATCTTTGCTCAATATGCATTGCTTCCTCCAAGCCTCTAACTCGAACATGCAACAAAGGATGTGGCCGTTGAAATCAACCATCTTATTACCGAATGAATTCTACTCGTATTTTATTCCCTGTTTTTCAAATCTATTATTAAAGAGTATCTTGATTGTAGTTTGTCTGGATTCCCTAATTTGAGACTTGAGTTTCGTAGAGGAGTATCATACAAGGATTGTATTTTCATTAGGGATGTTGAGATACACTTTCTTAATTACACCTCTAGATTTTGATCATTATAGAGTTACCCGAGCCGTAGCGCTGACCCAATGTAGATGCTAAGTACTTTTCCTTGAACCAATGCCCAATTTTGATATCTTGATCAACTACTACACTAAATTCCTTTTATTTCAAGAAACAACATCTTTTTTTTATTAGTAGATGGGGGAGAGTCCTGATATAGAACTCGGGACTGGGATAAGAGCCTTAGCCTCAATTACCATTCTACTTGAGTTATGCTCAATCAAATATCCAAATCCAAATGCACAATGGAGAGTGCTATTAATTATGTAAAGTATTGGAGCCATCCTTGTAAAGTCTGTGGTACTGGCCAGAAAGTCTTCCATTTTGTTATCTCCTCCTCACTGAGAAGCTTCCTAATTCCCCCATAAAATCCATCTCTTGGATTTCCTTGTACCCTGTAATTCTTTTTGTTCAATACTACTCTTCTATGTTGTGAGCCAATAGAGTACTGATTGAACTCCAGGACAAACATATCTGATACAGTGAGAAAAACAACTTCCTTAACAAGTAATTATATACTTCCAATTCTTATAAAACAAAATTAAAAAATAAATAAATAAAACCAAGAGAAGAGTGTGTGCGAAACTTATTTTCTCTGTGAACGCCACTACCATATGGAAATTGACTCACCCTACATAGGTCAGTAGGTGATAAGTGGCTATCACAAATAAGAGTACAATCCTATATTGTAAAAAATTGTGAACAAATTTCTTCAACTGTGTTAAATTACTAAAAATAATTTCAATATCTACTTTACATACAATTCCATTAAAGGTATGTGTAAATAACATTTCTTCACAGTTAATTAACTTGATTTTCTCACCACTGTATTGACAACGGCAGTGCTTCACATTTCCATCGCATGATTGCAAATGACCGAGAATGGAATACCACCAACCTACAATATATTTTGATTTAGCGGTTAGGTGTATCTGTGTCAACTTATCAACTTATGCTCATCTCCACTATTTAACTTTAATATTTTTATTTCTCCATTCTTTACAGTACTTAACCCCTACCAAACACATCTTAAGTCCTAACTATGAATTGGATGTTCCCTAGAATAACTATTAATGTTTACTTGATAGCATAAGAAACATATATACCACAAGGATCTTCCTCTCTCCAACTCCACAAGATCTCAATATGATCACCGGGTTTCAAAATATTTAAATCACAATCAGAAGTATCAACCGGTGGCGGTTCCCTCAGCCTATCCCACGGCACATTCCCCTCTGCTGTCCGCAATCCATCTGGTGAATACCTGCAAAAAAGAACAATCACTGTGGGTCGAAAACAGGCTATTCCATGCCAGTGATGATCCAAGCATTGAAATCCTAAAATTTCATTTTGAGAGGAGGGAAAGTGGAAACTTCACCAATACCTTGCTTGAAAGGTGTCTGTTTTGTAGTCATAGCTAACTTGAGCATTATAACATGACAGAGCATACCCACCATTCTGAAAGAAAAAATATACACATACGCAGCAGGTTGTGGTCATAAACTGTGTAACGTATATATATACAGGAGAAATTCTTATATGATCACTGAATACCAGCATAACTTGTGGTCACGTTAATTAAAATCATCCGCATCAGTTTATGGATAAACCATAACTTGTTGTGTTCTATAAGAATTTGTTTCCATCTGTGAAGCACCGATACGGATACGAATATCCAATACGATACGTATCCGACACGGGAATTCACTAATTTCTAAAAAACAAGAATACGATACGTTAAGGATACGTTTAATTAAATAATTTTAAATTATATTATATATATATATATATATAATTTATAACATAAAGTTATCCACAATTCATATCAAAAAATTGCCTAATAAGCAAATTCATTATATAAAAGTTGCTATACAAAGCACGTTTCATTACATTGACTTTCTCTCTAATTGGAATTAAAAGAAAGTCCCAAAAAAAGAGATCGAAGTCTTAAACATTTATCCAATACTAGGGGAAGCAATGCCATCATTTGCATCACTAAAAAGCATTGCCTCCATATCCGGTTCATCAAGGGATAAGCTTGCAATCTCAAGGACCTCCGCACCTTCAAGTGGATCAAAATGATCACCACCAATATCCCACATCTTTGTCTCTCCTTTGTTGTAGCTTTCATTCTTCCTTGATAAGAGCCGAAGATTTGTATGCACATAAACTAAATCTTCCGCTCTTTGAGGAGTTATTTTGTTTCTCCTCATCGAATGAATAAAGGAGTAAGTACTCCAATTCCTCTCACAACAAGATGAAGAACAAGGTTGTCCAAGAAGCTTCAAAGCTATATTTTGAAGTAAAGATGCTGAAGATCCATGCACTAGCCACCATATTTTAGGATCCAAATCCCATCTATCTTGCAAAGAGTCAAAGCTAGCAAAAACATCCATGCAACCTGAGAATCTAGCAAACTCAATATTGACAAACCTTCTCTCCTCAGCAATTGGAAAGTATTTAAGAAAACACTTGTTCCTTTCAGCATAAATTTCCACATCCTTATGTGGGGGGACCCTATTTGGAAGTCCCTCAAGCCATTGTTTGCTATAATACCTATATTGTAAGACAAGTAGACAACAAAGTTAACAATAAAAGAAAAAAAAAAAAAAAAAAAAAAAGACAAATGAAACATAATCTTAAATTTACCTCGGATTCAAAGAATGCGCCAAACAATGAAGTGGTGTGCAACTCTTTGTCCACCTATCAATAAGTATAGCATACACCACATTGTAAAAATCTGATACCTCATCTTCTTCCTTCTTTTCTTGCCTAAATATCACTGTCCTCACTTGCTCTATCATAGAATCCCACATGTCATACACTAAATGAAGGGTAGGTTTATCGGTATCACACAACCGAAGCATGTCATAGATAGGACCAGTAAAAGAAAGGATGTAATCCACCTTATCCCACCATAAATCATTCAAAATAATCTCTTTCACAGTTTGAGCTATGCCTACACTATCCTCCCTGTAAGCATTCCATTTATCACTAATAACCATACTTTGAAGACCATGCTTTATGAGTTTGAACCTCTTTAACATCACAATGGTTGATGCAAACCTTGTTTCAGCAACAACAAGTAATTTTAAAGGAATAAATTCATTAAAGATAGCCAATCTCATAGCATGATTCATTATGAAGTCTTTGATAATTTTGGCTTCATCACTAACCATAGTAATCCACCAACATTCATTATAGACAATCTCATTTCTCTCAGTATTCTTGGCTGCACATATATTCTTCAATGCAAGGTTTAGTGTGTGCACAACACAAGGAGTCCAAAATATGTGAGGATATTCAGCTTGAACAAGCATACCAGCTGCCTTACAAACCGGGGCATTATCAGTTATCACTTGGACTACTTTTTGAGGTCCAACCTCCTTAATTACATTTGTGATCAAACTAGCAATGTAATGCTTATCCTTATACTCTTTAGAGCCATCAATAGCACTCAAAAAAATAGGGCCTCCTTCAGAGGCAGCCATGAAATTGATCAAAGGCCTTCTTTGTGCATCTGTCCACCCATCTGTAACTATGCTAAGCCCCTTCTCCTTCCATAAGCCCTTAAGTGGTTTTAACAATCTCTCAATGTGAACTTTTTCTTGCACTAACAAGTTACATCTCAAAGAATTGTAACCAAGAGGTACATAACCAGAAATTGAGTTATTGGCAGCATATGAAAAGGCTTCAACATAATAAGGATTTCTAGCAAAATGAAATGCAAGCCAGCTGAATAAAACATCCTAGCAATGAGAGTATTAAGGTAATTCCTAGATTGAATTCCAAATGATTGTTCCAAAGCACTCCCACCAGCTGATTTTCTTTTTCTTTGCTCAAATATAGGCGCTGAAGGTGGATGGGTGAAAGAAGAACTAGAATTAGGTAAAGGGACACACTTAGGCTTGTTTCTATTATCTGCCTCTTCTACCCTTTTTTGCATTTCAGCCCTATAGTCTAATGTCATCTTAGAGCATGACTTAATTCCATAGGAACTAGTTTGTAAAAGGTGTGCCTTAACCCTAGTATATGAACCTGTAAAGGTCTCATTACAAAAGTTGCAAGCCCAACATTTATTTCCTCCTTCTTCAACCCTTTTAGTAATTGTAACAAAAGCCCATAAAGGATATTTCAAATCAGTACTTTGAGTCTCAGTGTTCTCAAATCTGCTGGTAGGTGTGGCTACACTAGAACAATCGGTTGTAGAAGCAGAACCAGAAACCATAACTGCATAGCATAGAAATAAAAATGAAAAAAAAAAAAAAAAAAAAAACAGCTATGTAACATTCTCACAAACCAAGATGACTATCTCAGTTTATTCAAACACAGACATATATCTAGATACATAACAAGGAACAAGCCATCTGCCATCAAGAAAAAAAACCACAAACACAAACACAAACATATATCAAGCAGCAAAAAAAATATTGAAGAAACCTGCGGAGGCAGAACATAAAACGAAATCTAATGCAAAATGACTATCTTAGTTGTAACAAACATATAGCCACAAAAAAAAAAAAAAAAAAAATAAATAAATAAATAAAATCGTTCCAGAGGCAAAAAAAAAAAAAAAAAAAAAGGTAGACTCACTGTTTTCATAGTAAACAAGAAGATATAGCCAGAAAAAAAAAAAAAAAAAAAAAAAAAAAAAAAAAAAAAAAAAAACCTTAGAAGATAGTCGTTCCAAAGGCAAAAAAAGAGAGGTAGTAAACTCATTTTCATAGTACACAAGAAGACAAACTCAAACATATATCCAGAAAAAAAAAAAAAAAAAAAAAAAAAAAAAAAAAAAAAAAAAAAAACCTGAAGATATTTTGCAGAGGCAAAAAAAAAGAGATAGTAGACTCACTGTTTTCATAGTACACAAGAAGACAAACTCAAACATATACCCAGAAAAAAAATAAAAAATACATGAAGATATTTTACAGAAAACATAAAAACAAAAACAACAAAATCTAAAACAAAATGGCTATCTCAGTTGTCACAAACATATAGCCAGAAAAGAAAAAAAACTCAAGATAGTTGTTGGCTTGTTGCAGAGACAAAAAAAAGAAGGTAGAGTCATATTGGAAAAAGGAAGTTAGGGACGTGAGAGACAGAACAAGAGCTTACCTAAACCAGTAAACCTTGACAGATGAGTTGATGATGAAGGACTTCACTTGGCTGCTCCACAAATCAGAGGCTGCTTCACAAATCCAAGGCTTTAGGAGATAAATGTAAACTTAGACCCAGACAGCTTTAAGGAGACAAGATTTTGAGCTTCACTGGTTCAGCTTCAATGATAGCAAAGATGAGAGGAAGGATTTCCATCAAATCCCTAGAAAGAAAAGGCGTAGACTCCAAAGAATAGAAAAGAAATCACAAAGTCAAGATAGAAGTAAACAAAAGGCACCTTTTCAAGGATGAAAAAAGCAATATTTCAGTCTAAACGAAACGTTTTATATAAGCTGCATATTGGAGCCGTATTCAACCATTTTAAAGATGTATCCAGCCGTATCAAGCCGTTCTAAGCCGTATCTGAGCCGTATCATTTTTTTTCAAAAAAAAAAAAAAAAAATTAATTATAGATACGTTTTAGATACGTATCCTAGCGTATCGGGGCCGTATCCGTGTCAGATACGAACTAGACACGGATACAACCCCTAATATGCAGTATCGGTGCTTCACAGGTTTCCATAAATAATCATGCATCTAACTCATACCTTTCGACCATAGACCTGAGCAGGGAACCTAAGTCTACCACTTTCAATGGAGAGATAGCAACTCATGATCGAATCATTGAATTGCGATTGTTGGTAAGCATTGCTACTAATCAGTCCACCCCATTTCTGCTTCATGTGTTTCTTCCATAAATAATCACTTGCACATTTAATCCTTAGAGAATTACACACTGTTGACACTCTGCATAATTCAGCAGGAGAAAGACGCTCAAGAATGGATTCCAACACCGATTCTGGAAAATCTAAGAGACAAACTTTGTGTTTGTCTTCCTTCATGTTAGATGCTTGATTATTCTTCAGTTGAATGGTTGAATAAAACCGCAGGGACTAGATGTACCCCTCTCTTGTTCCATATGATGATTTCAATGTCCTTCCTCATTGTTTATCACTAAACTTTGTATTATCGGCTATTTAGCCAGTTGTTTTTGTTCCCTATGGTAGAAAATGACTATTTCTATTTAATTATTGCCCACAAAACTCCAAAACGATGATTTCCATGCTTAATAGCTAATCATACACTTGTCCGCTGGATGAAAACACCAGCTATAATTGTAAAAGCATAAGATTACCCCACCTTAGATCTCTAAACTTGACCATTTTTACACCTACTTCCATTTCTGTCTCTAAAAGACCCAAATCCTCTCTTTTTGGACATTGTTTCCAAGTTAAGATGGCTTCTGCAACCCATATACTATATATGTACTGTCTTATATATTATTTTAAGTTTCAACAAGAGGGTTATAGTTGTTAAAATTATATCAATAGTAGCTAGCTAGGTTCAGCAAGAAACATGTTATGTACATTTATTTGAACAATAAAAGGGTTGCCTAAGCTAATGATTTTATTTTTTTATTTTTAGTCGTTAATACTAATTATACAACTATACCAAAATTGTATTAAAAATTGATGGTGTTGATTACAATCGGGTGTCAATAGCAATAAGATAGATGATCGAATTTAATTCAACAAAAAATATCATCTAAAATTTCATTTAATGAAATGTGTATTCAATATAATCATCCAAATAAATTATTCGAATCAGACATCGGATAGTTAGATCCCTAGAAAACAAGTAAAAGCCCCAAAACATATTTGTCCAATATACAAAGATTCAAAGAACAAAAGAACATGTACTAATAAGAGCTATTAGTAATTAAAGGAAAAGTTGACGAGCAACTCCATTTCTTGCATAATAAATCTCTCAATTAATTCTTGGTGGATTGATTTCCATGTTGCACAATTTGTGGATCTCATCCTCAATCCTAGAAATTCTCTCATCTCTGTCTTTGGATTCTTTTTCTAGCACCTCAATTCTTGAATCAAAGCTCCGACTGATAAATTCTACTTGTTGAATACGAGGGATCTCCATGGCCGCCAAGGTCGGAGCTCTGGCTACTAAACGTGGTGGTGTTTGTGAGATTTTCCAGGGTGTCCCCTTGCTGAAAAAAAGCAGCGATGATGAAGTAGAGTGTAAGCAATGCTATACATGATGTTAAACTAAGAGACAATAGGATATCGGAAATCGACATGGATGAGAGAAAAAGGAAGAAAATATTTAATGGTAGTTATTAGTTAGAAACTATATATAATCGCTGGAGCTGGACAAGGAAGGAGGTCAAGATTATTAATCTAATTAGAAGTGGGGATAACTGCAAGGTAACATAATTGTCTTTATGTGTTTTGATTAACTAGGACTTCAACAGTTATTGAAAAGTACGTTCTAATTCATTGTTATTTTCATTTAATAGTTGATATTTACAATACTTTAGAAATGAGATAGATGAGAATTTAGAAAGACAGAAAGACAAATTTACTGAAATGTAATGATAGAGGGTGGATTTACTGATATTGAAAAAGATTGTGGGTATATGCGTTAGTAATGGGTTAAGATAGGTTAATTTAATATTTAATTAGACTAATAACATGACTTAATTTATTACGTGACTTACATTAATTGATTTATTTCAAGAATTCAATATCAGAGTGACTCAATATAAATTTTTATTTTTCGCGGGCGGCTAGGTTGAAGAATGAATGGACGTAAATATTTTAGTTTTCTTTTTTTAAATTGCAGATTTAATTTGGTAGTAATTGGTTGTGTTGTTTTGGTTGATTAGGCTACATAACATAGGCTGGGAACATGGGTTACAGAAGTTGGGCTTAAAAATATGGTCTACTGGTTTTAAGAGTATATTTAAATTGCAGAAGTTGGGCTTAAAAATATGTGTGAAATAAATGCACTAAAACCTACTTATTCAATATACAAAGATGAAAGAATTACAAGCAAAACAATAATAAGTCATCTATCATAGTGATACATAGTTAATCATCCACTCAAAATAAAAATTAAAATCCTAAAGGCATGAATGAGAATTACATCATTTCTGTGGGAACAAACTTAATCTTTACACTACTCATCTCTGGTGAATTTAGCACTTGTTTCTACTCCACAATCAGTATATCAGTCAGAACATAACATCTTCCAATAACTTTGTGTGACGACTTGATTGTTGATTATGATAATGTCATTTTGATTATTTTCTGATTTTTATATATTTAATTCCTTAAGGTTGTCAATGATTTTGAATAAATAAGATCCCCACCAAAAGGGATTGCTAGCTAGCTGCTGCTTATGAATATACTTAATTGGTAATTGGATTGAAGGTAGACATGTAAATTTCACTGAGCAAATTGTGCCAAAAAAGCTTATCTTCCAGAACTCAATCCACATACATGGTCCACAACTCTTGTTAAAATGCTACAAAGAAAGTTCTACATCCTTCGACCACCAACTACAAACTACTAACCATGAATTACACCTACCAACTACAAACAATAAATGTCCACCAACTTCAAACTAATAACTAAGAATTTCATCTACCAACTACAAACAATAAATGCAACAGACAATTTTCAAATATCAGATCCTTCTTGAAGGCACTGACATGAGTTTTTTGTATAAGGACACGAGTGTTATTGAAAAGAATATGTTTGCCACTGCCAACTGATATGGAACTATAACATGCACATTTTATTTGGTTTTATAGTTTTTTTTTTTTTTTTTTTTTTTTTTTAAAAAAGATAGGTAGAAGAAATGGAGGGTACTACTCTGTACCTTTCAAATCCTCATATGTTGTTAACAGGTATGACTATTGAACGAATACTCTATGGACAGGAAAGAAGATTAAAAGGACTGAGACTCTTCCTGTCAAAACATCATTGGAAGATTAGCCATAAATGGTCAGAGACCCTTAAACATTTGACACAAGTATTAAATATTGGATGGAAGGAATGGGTCATTGCTTATTTTTTGCAACAAGGAGACAGAAATTAGGAATAGTTGAACTTAAGGCTCTAATAAGAGAGAGAAAATCTAATAAATTTTATCTTTTTATTTTATGAAGGGCAATTTAGTCTATATATCTAAATCTTAAATAATTAATAGGGTATGAAATATACAAAAGTTGGCAGATAACATAAACTTAAATCAATCAATTGTTGACTTTTATTTAAGGATGGATAATTTAGATCATTTAAATCTTACAATAAATAAACTGTAAATATATATAAATAGGGTGTGGAAATAATAAGTTAAGAACTGAAAGATAAGACACATTATAAATTTTGTATATGGTGACTGTAATACTCTTATTCTTTTTATTAAATATTTATTTATTTCAAAATAAAATATTACAAAAATATATTCATAAAATTATGTAATAACATATGCTCTACTCGTTTTCTCTTCACTCCCAACAAAAAATATATTTATTCTCTGCTTTCCCCTTTCTTTATATTTTTAAACTCTAAAATCATAAGTGTTATTATTATTATTATTATTTACTCTTCACTGTACTCTCTCCTCTTATCTCCTTTCAAACTAGTTCTCAAATAAAAACTAATGATGTAGGATAAGAATGAGTTTTATAATATATTAATATTTATATTTTGATATAAATAGTAGCATATCTTTATTTTATTTTTGTTCTTCTAAAAGTCACACGTAAGAACTAATTAGACTAGTATATCTTTCCATCTATCTATTTTGATATTTTATATCTTTTATACTGTTTTAGTATGTTAGAATTATAGCTTCCTTATTTTATCAATAGCGTTTTCTAGAATGATTCTAGTGTCTTCGCTTCCATTCTGCATTAGTAGAAGGCATTTGTTCACTTAATTGTTGCGTTAGTTTAACTTAATTTAGCATCTTAAATGTTGTGTTAGTTTATCATAGTCTTGATAATGATTCAATCTTGGTGATTTGAGATGAAGAAGTCATTACTAACGACAACGGCAGAGATGGTAGCAACCATTCCATTGACGGTGATCGTTAGGCTGCAGGCCCTTTGAGCAGCATTAGATGCATAAGGGGCAGAGTTTGATGCAAAAGAGTCGAGGATGACAGTGAACTGATCCATAAAATTCGTGGCATGCTCATCAACTTGGGAGTTAACGATAACAAGGCTTGGGGTGATGGAGAGAAAAAATGAGCTGAAGATGATGCTAGGGCCAACCTATCAGTCGATGTGATCCTACAAGTCATTATATGCAACAAACTTACGATGAGATTCCGATTCTTGATGGTGACTTCTTCAAATTCATCAACTCTCATTAGTAGATCTTGAATTTTAATTTGAGTCTATGAAGATTCTTGGAATTCAACGAATCAGACTTGCATACTATAAAATCGAAGATGAGTTTTTTGATTTAGTGGAATCATCTACAATATTATAGAGCTTGAGAAGTTAAAGGAAAAATTCGTTCCTTGCTAAAAATGTGAAAATTGATCATTTTATAATTTTTTATCTTTTTTATTATGATGATATATAATTATTCCCGTGGATAGGATAATTAATTATGGATTTGATAAACTAGAAGAAAATTATTATAGTAAGTTGAAGTTTTTTTATCTCTATCCACAATATGATGATGTCAAATTTGCAAGAAATTCTCAAGATGTGCAGATGTAACACATTCGAAGAGACTTGCAACATATTTATGATTCGATTATGAATATGTCATCAATACAGAGCCAACAAAAAAAAAAAAGGTAATAAAAATGATCCTTTACAAGAAGTTTATGAATGTTTATGAGAGAGAAGAACATAATTTTCCTGATCTTGATAATTTTCTGAAAAATTAATACTATTTTGATGAGTTTCACATAGAGAAAAAGATCTACAAGCCCAAAGATCTCATATCGTTTTAAAATTTTGAAGATGATTATTTTTAGGTGATAAAAATTGTTGTTACACTGTTGATGCATAATTGATTGGCATGTTGGATAAATTAAAGACATCAGAAAATTAAAGAGATTAGAGATATTCATGCTGCAATCAACTGGTTGAAAGCAGTTTTCAAAAGGATGATATTTTCAAAGTATCTTGATTGTGTATAGAGCGGAAGATTCCAATTTCAACTTACAAACTTGATATCGAATTTCTTCTAAGTAAAGGGACTGATATAGGATAAGAATGAGTTAAAAAAATATTAATCTTTTGTATTTTGATAACTTTGATGTAAGCAATAGGTTAGCTTTATTTTATGTTTCCTTAAGCTACACATAGAAAATAAAAGTAAATTAGAGTAGTTTAATAAGATATTTATTTTAGTCCCATATCACTTATATTGGCCCAAGTAAGCAAATTAGAATGGGGTGAGTAATTTGGTAATTAAAAAACTTAACTAATCTTAGATGTGAAAACATCATAGATAGTTATGCAATTTCAAAGCAGATACATATGCAGTAGAAAAGTAATGAGAGCAAGGGTAGAGAGATTGACTTAGATAATTTCTATAGTGGTTCACCAAATAACCCTTGGCTACATCTACTCCGCAAGCACTAATTGAGAATTTTCACTAACAAAATTCCAAGAATTAGACAATCCTTCACACTCTAAAGTACAGGGTATAGTTAAATCTGGTTAATGATTATTGGACTTGGTCAAACCTCCACAAGAACAACTTTACCGAGCTTATTAAACCCTAAACTCTAGGTTCTCTTGTCAAATATCCCAGGTTGAGAATATGATTATGAAAGTACAATCATTCGAATTACAAAACTTTTTTTTTTCCTTGTATATGAAAGTTTAAGGCTTTGTAAAGTGAATAACCAGAGAGGAAAGGATATGAAAGTTCTAGTGCTTCTCTGTCTCAAAGATATGAAAGATTTGTTCTTGAGAAACTGATTTGTTGAGAGCTTAAAAGTTTTGATTGTAGAGTTAAAAGTTCTTTTTCCAAGGGTCGTTCTCGATTCTGCTCCTCTAGAAATATATAGGCCTAAATTTGAATATAATTGTTTCTCAAGTAAAAGATGATTGTTGCTCCTTTTGAGCCAAATGTGAAAAACTGAAACAGATTCATGTTGTCATTTCTTTCGAAATATTGGGCAATCAACGTAAAACCAGGTACACAGTGTCTAAAGATGCTTTTTGTATTCTAAACATAGTAAATCACATTCCTAGGATCTTAACTATCTAATTTTGTCTTGTTCGGAGTTCTGGCACAAGTTTTATCTAGAAATGGAATTCAAATCACACAATTCCATATAAGAATTCGAATTCAATTTAATTATTCGAATTTGAAGTCAATTTTTGAATATGAATTCAAATCAAATAAAAATACTTTTTAGAGTTTGAATTTAAATTCAAATCAAATCCAAATGATAATTAGTATTCGATTTGATATTCAATCAAATTGTTTGATTATTAACTATTTGATCAAGTATTCAATTAACTATTTGTTTAACTAATTAATTATATAATTATTTGTAATCATTTTAATTTTTTTTTAACTATATTATCTTTACCATTTTTACTTTGGATTTGCATCCTATAGAATTTTTAAAACATTTATTCAATATAATTCTTTTAATTTTTTTGAACAACAACTCTTTTAAAATATATTTATGGTTAAAATTAGAATTATAATTAGGATTAGAGTTAAGAGATTAGGGTTTGTGTTAGGGTTATATTTTAATCATAAACTGTGAAGACTTGGCAGATTACTACCCTTGCTTTTAAATATACTTGTTTTGAAAGAATTATTAGCTTTCTGATTAAAATTGTGCACTTCAGTCTTAATATCTTAATTGAGGTAATGGATGCAAAATTTGTGTAAACTGGTTGGTTTTTCTTTAGTGAATCTACCCTTACTTTTAAATATACTGGTTTTGAAAGAATTATTAGATTTCTGATTAAAATTGTGCACTTCAGTCTTAAGATCTTAATTGAGGTAATGGATGCAAAATTTGTGTACACTGGTTGGTTATTCTTTAGTGAATGATTGGTTAAAATAATTTGAAACTTTTTGCATTAATTGTTAGAATTGTTAGTTAATTATTAGGGATATAGTTTTTATTTAAGTAATGTAAAAGAAAAAAATAAATCAATTTAATGTAAGTTCTTCAAGGAATGAGAAAAACTAAGTTTTGATGATGCTGAAACAGAAACTATAGTAGATTTTCACTAAAAAAAAAAAAGAGACCTGAGGAAAGCATGGCTATAGTTTATTTTTGGTTAGAGGCGTAGGTGATAGGAGTACTGTAAGGATATAAACTCAATTTTTCGTAACCACGAGTAAATGTCAACCCAAAACTGTGATGGATCTTGATTTAATAATCCAGATATATGACCTTAGCCATGGATGTTGTCATTGTAAGTTTGCTAAGAGCTGCTATATTACTATTTATCTTAGACACACCAATAAAATATGTAGGAAATATAAAAAGCTGGTTGTTTGCAAGGTGATTTACTTGTTTGTATCCTGGATTCTGTTTGTTGTTGCTTTGCCAGTTCTAGGGAATTCACTAAGTTACTAGACAGATTTGCAAGTACAGTAAACTGTTCAAATTACTAATCTGGTGGCAATGAGTGATGCAAGAGACTTTGACATAAAATAAAAAATAAAAAAAAACTCAAATACTAAGCTAGTGCATTGTAAGTGAACTAAGTAACTTCATGAAGTTACATGTTTCCAAGTGAGTACAACTTCTCCTCAAAACTTTATACATTTACTTGATACTAAACTTACATAGTTTACACTGACGAACTAGTTAATGTACTAATGCTTAGATAGATTACGACTCAAAACTCTCTAAGCAAATCTAGTCTGCAAAACAAATGTCAAATCTAACTGTCATGATATGCTCTCTGTCGTGCTGTATATAAGCAAGTTCACTTGAAATGCCAAGTTAAAACAAATATAACAAGATATAAAATCCCAGCCGAGCAACTCTAGCACATGCAATTTTGTTTACAACATGGAATTTAGGCATTTCTTAACTTCAAGTGTTGAACAAGAAGAAGTTGGAGTTTACGAAATATTTGAAGCTTGATGTAACTAACATGTGCTTGACGTTGGTTAGCATACATTCTCAGTTGCAATTATATGGACAAAAATACATAGTGATTGTGAAGAATAACAATTTAGAGAAGTATAAGTAGCAGCAAAATAAAAAAAGAACTAATTGGACCAAGAATGCATTTATGAGAAGCAAAGGTTTTGTAAGGCAACTCCAAATATAGAGAACAGTACAGAGAAAGAACTTTTACCTAGTGACATCATTTTGCCTATCATTTAATGTACTTCTCTAGTCATTAAAATGATGTTATTGGTAAAGTTATTAGTATTTCTAATTTACTTTTAAGTCTTGGTGAGAATTTTTTGTCATGAAAATGATGTTATTTTTCTTGTAGAATGAGCTCATGAATGATCCCATTGAAGGCATAAAACTTTAAACTAAGCATCTTTAGTATTGTTGACTGTTTACAATAAAAAGTGAAGAATAAGACCTTTAGGAAAATGGTTAAATAATACTCTGTTTAAGATTCTGGTAGTACTTGCATGACCTTAGAGATGAATAAGACCTTTAGGAAAAAATTAGAAATCCATTTAGATAAAAGGTTAGGATTTTATACTAAACTTTGTGTTCCAAGGCAAAAACTTGTAAATATTTGGTTTGGAGGGGGGGGGGGGGGGGGGCAAAATGGTCAAATACTAGTCTTTTTAGGATTCTAAGATACCGCACAACCGTGAGGATGAATAAGACCTTTACTAAAAATCAAAAATCAATTTGGCTCAATGGTTAGGATTTTAGGCCAAATTTTGTTTGCAAGGCAAAAATTTGCCAAGTTTAGGTTCGAGGGCTAAAACTGTCAAATACTAGTCCTTTTAGGATTCTAGGAGTATCGACACCACCATGGGAACGAATAAGACCTTTAGGAAAAATGGAAATCTATTTATATCAACGGTTAGGATTTTAAGCCAAACTTTGTGTTTCAAGACAAAAACTTGTCAAGTTTAGGTTCAGAGGGTTAAATAGTCAAATGCTAGTCCTTTTAGGATTCTAAGAGTACTAACACTACCATAGGAACAAATAAGACTTTTAGGAAAAAACAAAAATTCATTTGGATCAACGGTTAGGATTTTAGGCCAAGCGCTGTTTTAAGACAAAAACTTAAGTTTAGGTTCGGGGGAAAAAACAGTTAAATACTAGTCTTTTTAGTATTCTGGAGTACCGAAATGACTATGAGAATAAATATGACCTGCAAGAAGAAACAGAAATCCATTTGGCTCAATGATTATGATACTTTGACAAATTTTTAGTTTCAAGGCAAAAATTTACAAAGTTTGGGTTCTGGGTTTGGGAGGCAAAATGGTTAAATACTAGTCTATTTAGGATTCCAAGAGTACCCATCACGACTAAGAGACAAATAAGACCTTTAGAAAAATATGGAAATCCATTTAGATCAACAGATAGGATTTTAGGCCAAACTTTGTGTTTCAAGGCAAAAACTTGTCAAATTTGGGTCGATGTGCAAAACTGTCAAATACTAGTTCATTTAGGATTCCGAAAGTACCATCACGACTGTGGGGACAAATAAGATATGTAAGAAGAAACGAAAATCAATTTGGCTCAACAATTAGGAAATTATGACAAATTTTTAATTTCAAGGCAAAAATTTGCCACGTTTGGATTCAGAGGGCAAAACGGTCAAATACTTGTCTGTTTAGGATTTCGGGAGTATTGAAAATACTATGGGGATGAATAAGACCTATTGGAAGAAATAAAAATCCATTTGGCTTAACGGTTAGGATTTTAGGCCAAACTTTATGTTTCAAGGCAAAAAAGTTTGAATTCCGCGCGGGGGGGGGGGGGAGGGAAACGGTTAAATACTAATCCATTTAGGATTCCAAGAATACTAATATGACCGTGGAGATAAATAACACATATAGGAATAAACAGAAATCTATTTGGATCAATGGTTAGGATAGTATGTCAAACTTTGAGTTTCAAGACAAAAACTTTACTTGGGTTCGAAGGACAAAACGATCAAATACTAGTTAGTTTAGGTTTCTAAGAGTTCTAGCACTACCATGGAGAAGAATAAGACTTGTAGAAAGAAACAAGTGGATTTGACAATGGTTAGGATATGATGACAAACTTTTTGTTTCAAGTCAAAACTTTCCAAGTTTGGGTTTGAGAGGGCAAAATGGTCAAATATTAGTCTGTTTAGGATTCCAGGAGTATCGACATGATCATGAGTATAAACAAGACCTGTATGAACAAATAAAAATTCATTTGGATTAACAATTAGGTCAAATATTGAATTTCAAGGCAAAAACTTTGGAAACTTGGGTTAAGGGGGGCAAAACAATTAAATACTAGTCCGTTTTGAATTTTGGAAGTACCAACATGACCATGAGGGAAAACAAGATCTCTAGAAAAAAATAGAAATCCATTTGGTTAAACTGATTAGAATAGTATGTCAAAATTTGAGTTTTAAAGTAAAAACTTAGAAAAATTTGCTTAATTTGCCCAATTATTAATTAGAGTAGCATATTAATTTAAGTATAACTTATAACATATTTATTTTGATTATTTTAGGTTCCACCTCCTATATCTGGGCCTTCACACCTGAGTCAGACTGACGAAAAAGTTGGAGATGACGAACCCTTAGGATTTGGAGATGATAGGTTTATGTATTTTTTTTTTCATTTATTATTTACTGTAAATAATATTGTTACGATGGTTTTTGTATTATTTTTTAATTTACATAAAATTTAGATTTAAATATAAAAATTGTTTTAAAGAAGTTATTTACAAGTTTAAAATTAAAAGTTAAATAAAAATAAAATAAAATAATTAAATTGCTTTTTGTATCTACATTCTGTATTTAATTATTTGCAACTGCCTTATGCAAACACAAATAACACAAAAAATAATAAAACATCTGCATCTGGTTTCCTACATTTGGAAAGTAGACTCAATTATATATGTGTCTACATTTCAGCGTATTGAGGCTAGACTTTGATATGTGGCTGTTGTGAAATTTGATAATTAAGAATAGATGATCCAAATAATTAAGGATGAGGCTGATAGGATTTTAGTTAACGAAGACGAGATTAATGAAAGATGGTGAACTTATTCGATACTTTATTTAAAGGAGAGTTAATGGGTGATTTTGGAGACCTTGATGACACCTTTGATGATACGAACCACCGATTTGTTTGTCAGATTAGAACTCAAGAGGTTAAAGAAGCTATGCATAAGATGAAGAATGATAAGGCATTGGGCTCAGATGATATTCCAATAAAAGTTTGGAGATGCCTAGGAAGATATTGGAGTAACTTGGCTTACAAATCTTTTTAACAAGATTTTAGTAACCAAGAAAATGCCAGATGAGTGGAGGAAGAATACGTTGATCCCTATTTATAAGCATAAAGGTGATATTCAAAGTTGTTCGAATTATCGAGAAATAAAACTTAGCCATATAATGAAACTGTGGGAGAGAGTGATTGAGCGTAGACTTAGGAATGAGACTTTAGTTTCTGAGAATCAATTTGGTTTTATTTCGGGAAGATCTACAAAGGAGGCTATTTTTTTACTTAGTAGATTAATGGAGAAATATAGAGAAAAGAAAAAGGATCTTCACATGGTCTTTATTGATTTAGAAAAAAACATATGATAAAGTGCCAAGACAAGTCTTGTGGTGGGTACTCGAGAAGAAAAATGTCCCAACTAAATATGTAGAAGTCATTAAAGAAATATATAAGGGAGTAATGACTAGGGTGCGAACCGTATATGGTATGACTGGAGAGTTCTCGATTACGATAGGTGCTCACCAAGGTTCATCCTTAAGTCCTTACTTATTTGTTTTAGTCATGAATGAACTTACCTATAATATTCAAGATAGGATTTCATGGTGCATGCTGTATGCCGATGATATCGTGTTGGTAGACGAAACTAGGGAAGGTTTAAATTCTAAACTAGAAAATGTGGAGGAACGCGTTAGAATCTAAAAGCCTTAGATTGAGTCGAACAAAAACTGAATATATGGGAGTGCAATTTCAGTGAAACTAGAGGAGTCCCGAATGATATATTTTAGACGGTCAAACAATCCCTACAAATGATGTGTTTAAGTATTTAGGGTCATTTATACAAAAAGAGTGTGCAATTGAGCATGATGTAAACCATAGGATCAAGGCAGGGGTGAGTGAAGTGGCGGAAGAAAGGATAAATAAGGAATGAGGAGATTCATAAAAAGGTGGAAGTAGCACCGATTAAGGAGAAAATGAGGGAGAATCGTCTACGTTGGTTTAGACACATCCAACGTCGGCCAATGGACACAGTCGTTAAGCAAGGTGACTTGGTCCAGGTGCCAGGTGTTAGACAGGAAAGAAAGACTGAAACTTACATGGAGGCAGTCATGGAGAAAGATATGGTTGTGCTATGAATTAATGAAAATGTTGTCTTAGATCAATGCGAATGGAGAAAAATGATTTCATATAGCCGATCTCAACTAGTTTGGAATTTTAAGGCTTAGTTGAGTTAAGTTGAGGAATAGTACTTTAGATGTGAGCATCGTCATAAGCCAGTTAGTTGTGAAAGATTAATGACCCAGTGAGTGGCTGTTGGAAGTTGGTTTTAAGTAAATAACTTATCAACTACATGTAGGTGAAATTTATGTATGGTGGAGGAGTTTAAACATGTATAAGAATTGAAGTGTGGATTAATTCCAAGCACTAGTCAATTCAGTCGTCCAATTTTTCTTCTAATTAACCAACTACTTAATTAATGCCACAGATTGTCGATCACAAACTAATTGCGGTTTTATTGGCTTTATATAGCATTTGATCAAATACATTCAGCTTCACAATGCTCACCCACTACAATTTAGATCAGTTGATTATAACATACATATCTGCAGCTGCCATGGTTGGGTATGCAGAAATACTTGCACCATTTTTTCTCTTCCTTTTTCTTTTTAGTTGGACTCGCTACAGAAATTCTCCCATCATAAACTGGCCCATTATTGGAATGCTACCTGGGCTTCTTTACAATGCTTGGCGTTTCCATGATTATATAGTCCAGATTTTGAAACACCATGGTGGAACTATAGAGATCAAAGGACCATGGTTTACCAACATGAACTTTGTCTTCACCAGTGATTACAGGAACATACAGCATCTTACAGGAAAAAATGTCAGCAACTATGAAAGGGGCTCTGATTACCATGAAATCTTTGAGCCTTTAGGAGATGGGATTTTCAATTCTCACTCAGAAACATGGAAAAGCGAATAGGAGAATGATTCATTCATTGTTTACAAACAGCAAGTTTCTGTTGCTTATGGAGAGAACAATTCAGAAGAAGGTGGAGAGCTGCCTTATTCCAGTTCTAGATTATATATCACAAGAAGCTAATGGATTTGATTTACAGGATGTGTTTCAAAGATTCACATTCGATAATATTTGCTCCTTAGTTTTCGGATTTGATCCCGAATGCCTTTCTATTCAATTCCCAGAAGTTGAATACGAGAAAGCATTTAACGAAATGGAGGAGATATTATTTATTAGACACATAGTGCCAAGAAGCTTTTGGAAGCTAAAAAAAGGGCTTCAAATTGGACAAGAGAAGAAACTGACTGAATCACTGCAAATCGTCGAGCAATTCATATATGAACGAATAGCATCCAAACGTAAAGAAGTAAATAGCAGATCATGCAGTGCAACATCAGAAATTGATTTGCTGACAGCTTATATAGAGGAAGAAGAAAAGGGACAAAAGGGAGACAAATACTTGAGAGACTCTACAGTTAATCTCCTTGTGGCAGGGAGGGATACACTGAGTGCAGGCCTTACTTGGTTTTTCTGGCTTGTTGCAACACACCCATCAGTGGAAGCTAGGATTCTTGAAGATATCAAAGATAATATCTTTGCAACAAAAGAAACAAAATTTAGTGTTCCAGGTAGAAATGAGCTTGGTAAGCTAGTCTATCTGCACGCAGCTATTTGTGAATCACTGAGGCTTTTTCCTCCAGTACCATACCTGCATGTTTGTGCAACCAATTCAGACATTCTTCCCAGTGGCCATCATATTAAGCCAAATACAAAGATATATTACTCCTTATACACAATGGGTAGGATGGAAGAAACATGGGGTGAAGATTGTTTGGAATTCAAGCCAGAGAGATGGATTACGTATACCGAAGGGGGAGAAGGCCGGATTAAGAACATTCCATCTTACAAATTCATAGCTTTCAGTTCAGGACCTAGGAGTTGCTTGGGTAAAGATATGAGCATCATTGAAATGAAGATGGTTGCAACTGCAATTCTATGGAATTATCACATAAAGGTGGTGGAAGCTCATCATGTTTCGCCAAGTGTTTCTATTGTAATTCATATGGAACGTGGCCTCAAGGTTAAGCTCACAAAGAGAATTAGCATTTGATGGAAGGATCTTAATGTGGGTGGAAGGTCAATCATGTCACTGCCTTTGCATCCTGCTTGCTTGAAGACTATCTGGCTAGATATAAAATTACCTAGTCACTCAAATAAATAAATGAATATTTAGAAGCTGTGGCTAGCATTATAATTGTTTTAATTTGACTGTATATAAAATAGATTATATATATATATATATATATATAGTACTAATAATGTATGCAATTATTTTTCATGATTTTCTATAATGTTATTATTTAATCTATTTTTCGTATATAAATTTATACAATAACAATAAACATGGAGAACATGAGACGATTTGAATCCTTCTCATGAGCTATTTTTTTTCTTCCCTTCCTCTTTTTTGGCTTTTGTTCTTCATCCTCTCTGATCTCTACTCCCCTCCCTAAACCTCAATAATGATTTTTAAATTCTAATTCTTTGTTGACAGTAGTTCATATTCTTCTGTCTGTATTTCTCCAAAAGATTCTTAAAGCTACAATATATCAGTCAATATTACGATGTTGTTAAACTCCATGGTTCTTTTCATTATCCACTTGCATTCCCAAAAATTTGATTGTTCGTACGTTCAAGAAACAAAGAACAATCAAACTAACAAGTGGACCATGTATAAGTAACAAACTGGAAATTACATATGTTATATATAGTTCTATGTTACAATAACTACTTCAAATTCATTCAAGGGCTTCACATGCTGAAGCTGAACAACAACTATGAAAGCATACTGGGATGGATCATTTGTGTGTCTATAAACTCAACCTTCAACCGATACATGAAAGATATTCATGCTATTATTTCTGCATTTCGAGTGGATCAAAGATCTTCCACCTCGCAATCTTCTCCTCACTCAGAGCAGAGTTACTAAGGAGAGTGCAAAGCTTATACTATTCAATATTCATGCTATTATTTCCAATTAGGAGTGCCCCTGAGTTTCTTCCACCTTGCAATTTCCTCCTCACTCTGAAGCTTTCTAATCCCTTCATAAAATCCTCCCCCTCTAATGCTTTGTTCTCCATGGATCTTTCTATTTAGCATTGTGCGTCTCCATGATGAATTAACAGGATCCTGATTGAAGTCCACGATTAGTATATCAAGACAACTAAATTAGAGGATGATTTTTTAAATATTTGACCAGAGTAATTTCACAGAGCACCACCGATTTAAGGAGAGGGATTCCATCAGAGGTTGTTGTAGTACTTCCACAGTTCATCTCAATAGAATTATGCATGCCTGTATTTATATACGAAGGCATGACAACCTCATGATACATGTCCTAGAATGGATATGCATCATATATAACTGTCATTTTAAAATGTGTCTCTCACATATATCAGAATTGTTCAAACTTGAACAAAGGTGAATTAACCTTTCCAAATGTCAGACAATTGCAGGGAAATTTTCTGCAAAGGCTTAAACAATCTTATATTTCTCTACATGAACACTGAAGTAAGAGTTCCTTAATGCAACTAGTTTCCTTAAGAAGGAAATTCAAGAAATGAAACTTGAAAGAACTGAGTTCTACAAGTTGATTTTCTTACCACTATAGTGACAAAGGCATTGATAAGTGACCAATAGCAGCATACCACCAATCTGCAAAACACATTCATCAAAATTTACATCATGCAGTTTTTTATTATCTTATGAGAACTCTTAATGTATTATTAGTTTGTTCTCCTAAACAAAAGCATGAGACAGTTAAGGAGGGCATATGTCAAAAATTAATTTGAAGTGTACAAGATAGAGTCAGGCTATTTCCACAGTCAACAATACATCCCCAGAATAGAAAAAACAAATACACAAACAATTGAACAAATTCGATTGACCAAAGTGTCCCCTATGCATATGCTCCCTCTGTTAACTCCACCCTCAACCAACCCTTCCTCCCTCTTTCTTTATCCATGGCCTGCGCTATGTTCTCTTTCCATCTTTTTCACTGTTTCCAAGCACCAGTAAAACATAATCTTCAATGTCAACATAGAAAGTGGACCACAAATTGGAGTAAGACTTGTACATTTGGTTCAAGAATAGAGCAGACTGCATGTTAGGTCAGTTTGTATATATAGCATCTTAAAACAGACTACATGAAGCTTCAAGAAGTCTTTCTCATCATAACAGGATTCAAACAGAAACAGAAAAGGATAAACTTATATCTACTGCTGGAAAAAGTCATTTTAGTTCGAAGTTTGCAATGCAGTAAAGAGAAAAAACAAATTCTCATAGAAAATACCATTATGAGACAGGTAAACCACAAGACTTCCCTTACCCATAATTTGAAAATTTTAAGGTATTCCACCCACTGGAGAAATGATTGGCGAGTCTAAAGAGTTTTACATTCAACCAGAAAGATTATATGCTCAAAGTTTTTTGAAGCCTAATTGTCACTAACTGACAAAGTAGAGAAGACCAAAAAAAGGCTAATTGCCATTAAGGACTTGGAGCCAAAGCTAAGCCTGAAACGAAATTGTCTTGCTTTTCAGATGCATAAAAGAAAGAGAAGTCAGAAGCCACTTCAGTCTACCTAATCTGTCATACAGCAATTTTGGCTGTGAAAATCACCTCCTCTGAAAGGTAATTGACACTTAAAAGCTCGCCTAAAGCATAATTCTTTCTTAAAGTACATGAAGAGAGATCGTGGTAGTAACAGACCATAAGACACGTGTTTGCTTGTTCTCCATTGAATCTCAACATGATCCCCAGGTTTTAAGTCATTTAAACAATCAGAAACATGAAGAGCATATGGACATGTCTCAATTGGAGGTTCTCTCAACTTATCCCATGTAACATTTTCCCCAATAATCTGCCACCCACTATCTCTGTACCTGCAAGAAACCGTCAGTTATCAGCTTTCTTTCCTGACATCCAGCTAAGTTCATGAAAGGCTTCTATTGCTGTGAACTTAGAAATTGTTTAAAGTCAGAAATCTTAAGATATTATCAAGGATGAGGCCATGAGGGGCCTCCCTTATTAAAGTCAAATTATCCCCAAAATTTCAGGCAAGATGAAGTTCATATAAGAGAAGACTGAGATTGACTCAAATTTAAAATGTAAAAAGTTCAAGTTTCAGAATCATGACATAGTCTAAGCCTCTAAGGTATTGGAAAGGAATGAAAGAGAATTGGAAGACTAAGATTAATATCTAATTGGGCATCACTAAAGCAGGAGAATGCAACCCTTCCAGTACCTTGCTGTAAATGTATCAGCTTTGTAGTTATACCTAAGCAATGCATCACAAAGCTGTGACCCTCCACTCTGCAATCAAAGCATATTGGATATAGTTTAATCATAAAACCCTTTTTATTTATACAGATATAGCATTACTAATCAGCTAAAAAGTTAATTAATTGCAGCCATTACCGAATAGACCTGAGCAGGAAACCATAATTTTCCTGAGTGAAGTGAGATGTACCAAGCCATAATTGAATCATCTGCAATTAAACTACTTGATTGCCCCCGATGTTCTAAGTATGACCCAAGACAGAGATCAGGCCACACACCTTCAAGAGACCCAAGTGATCCATTCTGAATTCCTTGATTTAACAAGTTTTGTCTCTTTCTTTTTTCTAAATGCCATTTCCATTCTCTATAAGCATTATCACCAATAACTTTACCCCATTTCTGCGTGAAGTGTTTTTCCCATAAATTGTCACCTCTACATATATACCTCAAAGAGGTACACAGTTCTGAAACTACACATAGTTCAATTGGTGAAAGGCACTCAAGGATTAATTGCAAGGTTGATTCAGGTGAATCCAATAGAGAAACCTTTCGTTCCTCTTCTTTCCTTACATCAGCTTTCAAAATCTTTTTCAATGGCATAGTTACAAATTAACTGCAACAGCATGAAAGAGACCGACAGTCTCAGACAATCTTACCTGAAAACAAAATCTCCATCACAAAGCATGTGTATAAAGAAGGAAAAGTAGGAACTTTGATTCAAATTAATTGGGTTTTTGAGGCAATTGAAGCTACACACCTTTGAGGGGAACGCTAAAAAAATCTACCCATTTCTTTGTCAAACCAAGCTCCAATGGCTGTAGACTAGGAACAAGATAGAGACTTTTGAATATGATACCATGAAATCTACCGTGTATTATCATCAGTCCCATAAAAGACACGAAGCTTTACTCTGCCTTGTTGCATACGATACGATGGCTCCTATGCTTCTTTTCTCTCCTTGTTTTGTTGCTAAAAAGATATGCTCACCCGGCCCTTTTTTTCCTATAAAATAATATCCTCCTAATTAATTGACAAGATACTAGTAAACTCAAATAACTCTTAACTGCTAAATTAAAAAATAATAATTATTATAATATCTTTCACCTTGTAACTACTTAATTTTCATTAACAAACCTAAAAGTAGAAAATTACCTGAACTTTAAGAAAGAGGAATGTATCACTGGACCACAAGAATCTTAGTGTATATATTTTTCTTTTAAAAATGAAAAACTCAATGATATCAAAAACCCATTGATCACATCTCATTGTAAGATCTTACATTCGAATATTTGCCACTATATTTCATAAATAGAACAAACTCTACACTCGTATTTTTATAGCCATTAATATTTGAGATCATTTCATTTTCTCTAATATCATCAGTTTAATATGCTTTAGTATATTCTATTTACTTAATATAATAGAAATAATGGATAAATTATTTGCTACAATATTAGAATTATTCTACTTTAAACAATTCTTTCGCGGCAACGAATTTTTACATGCAATTTTTCTGCCTTCTTGCTTTGCAATATAAATTTATAGAGCGCTAAATCCTGAAACAGAACCCACAATGCAGAGCCGAACCTGATGAAAAAATAGAGACGGCTCAATCCTGAAACTTAAGCCACAATGTAGAGCAGGCAATACGCAGTCAAAAGCAAATTTTGTCCTGCAGCAGTAATCAGGACTATGTAAATTTGTTCAAGAAACTCCAACCATGTGGTAGAATGTAATATATAATAGAACATATATTGTCCCAAAACAAGTACAATGCTTCTAGCAGAGGAATAAAATACGACCAATACACAAATGTGAAAGGATGTATAAAAGTCCAAGTGGATGTTTAAAGTCCTAATCCAACGGTACGGCCATCTCTTCGTCGAAGACCAGCAGTGTACTGCTTCTCCAAATCCAGCTGGAGTTCCTTCTCCTTCTCGACACGGAGATCTTTTTCTTCTTGGTTGTTGGGTTTTTGCTCCACCTTCATATCGCCTTTCACACCCTACAATTGGCCATAGGCACCAATGCAACCTCAGACTCTGAAACTGTGTTAGTAGGTGAGGAAACTCTAAAGAGCAAATCAGGCATTCACCAACAAGCAATTAATTTTTTTTCCATTTGTTTGATAAATAATATTTGAAGTTAGTAATTCCATCGGTAGCAAGAGAATAGACATTCATACATACACACAACATTTATGTATATTATTTTTTATAAGAAAATGAGGAACTTACCATGAGTTTGTTGAATTTTTCTTGTCGTTCACGGTCAGGAAAAAGTGTTGTATCCCAGCGATTACCAGACTGTAAATTTTCATAAGCACATTTGCTATAATAATGAAATAAGCAGTAAACAAACTGTAAACAGCACTAAATACAGATAACCAAAACATAAATTACAGAAGAACGGCAACTCAGGCAAGGCTGGGCTGGCTTAGAGGCCATCCCAGTCATAACACGACTATACCTCAACCCAGCAGAAATCTGGTTCAACTAGTTGGTTGGGTTTCTATTTAAATTTTAAACTAGTGTTCATATAAATGACAGACTACAGAATTATTCATGTAGTTGTTATAAACAAGTCATAACCATGCACATTGACTACAGAATTATTAATGTAGTTGTTATAAACAACTCATAACCATACGTATCATTGTCAAGCAATGTGCATGTATTTAACATGCAAGTTCACATATATGCCACCAGCTTAAAATTACATAAATTTGAACCAGTGTATTGGTCCACCCTTGGGTGTGCCAATCCAGTTTTTCTTATTGTTCCCAAACATTAAAATTTGGGAAGTTCACTGAAAATGAGATAAGTGGTTTTCTAAAACATAAATTTTGGACAACTATTTCTTGTCTTCAGAATTGTATACCCTTTCTTGTCTCATATAGTCATGTATCTTTTATTTCATTATAGGGTCTTGTCTTAATTTTTCCCCGCGGGGAGGGGGGGGTTGGTTGGGGAGCAGTGAGAGATCAAAAAAAGAATCTTTTTTTTAAAGGTAAAAGTTCAACGGGTGTTCTTATTAACTTCTCCATAAAAAGCAGTGACACCAAAAAGAAATTTTTTTTTTTTTTTATAGGTAAGAATTCACTAAAGCACTACCAGAGGGGGCGAACCCTAGTACACAAAAGATATACAAGGTTCACACTACCGGAGGGGGCGAACCCTAGTACACAAAAGATATACAAGGTTCACCACTTAAACGATCAAAAAGAGAATTGGCATTTATAACAGATTCTGACTATATGGATAAAGGTTTTAGCAGGTTTTGTCAAAAAGGGCCATATCCCTTTCTTTTATTATTGAGTCACAAATGGACTTGGTTGGTCTTGAACCAGAGATCTCATTCTCCATCCGTGTGCAGGAGACATAGAAGGTGCAATTATACCAAACTACTGTTAGCACTGAATGGATCAACCCTACCCCAACCAAAGTTAGGTCAGACCAGCATTGTTCCACCATGGGCATAATAAGCTTCAAAATCCTCACTCACAATTTTCCCAGAACAGGGGTAAGGATAGAGTATTTGATCTGAACTTCCAGGAGTTTGCATTACTTAGGGACAGGTTTCCAGGGCCGTTGTAGAAACTAGAGGTTTTAAATAGGTGATATGTAAATTCAACGTTTTGAATTTTGATGCTGAGCCAGACCCACCACCAAAAAAAAAAAAAAAAAAGCTACCTTAAGCGCCATAATATTTCACTGTGTACCATGTACTCACCTTTTAAACGAAAGGGCAGAAATTGTAATTTCAAAAGCTTCTAAGTTTTCAGTGCCCTGATGGAAGGAAGTTTCAAAATTGTTGTCCCTAGATATACAGGAAAACATGGAACCTTGACTCTTGAAATAAAGTTGGTACTGCAGAAACAATATTGACTTGTAATTTCCATAATACCATTTAGCTAACAAATAGAAGGAAGGAGTACCTCTTCTGTTGTCGTAGTCTTCTTGTTCCCCCACAGCAGCTTCTTTTTTTGGTCAGCAGTCATGTAACCTACCCCAACAAGGTTCCTATTAACTGTGTCATGAACCAAAATTCTAGATAAGTAACAACTTCAAAAGCATTCGAGTCCAAAACAATGAATAGAATCAATAAGTCAGTAATGACAAGCAAAAGTAATTCTTGGAAGTTGGTCAAAGTAATCACAAGCTATAAAGAAAGTACCTTTTTAAAGAAAATAACATTAAGAGAGAAAGATGGTACAGATAGGAAGTAACCACGAGAAGTTGATAAGCCGGACTTCATGAATGTAACATTAAAAACAGAGCAATTACAGACTACAGGTCCATTATGCAAATAATTAGCAATTGCAATCACAAAATACCATCAACCTTAGAGCAAATACCCTATTTTGGTGTATAAGACAAAGATCAGTGGCAAAAACACAAGCTCACATGTAGAGACGGTAAACACTGAAAATAGCACATGATACAATACAAGTGCAGTAACCCTTCAACAATTCTTCTTAGAAACAATACTTGTGCTTTTCAACCCAAGACCGGGATTATTTTAATACTCAATGTCTGGATCTCACTAGTAAACTCATCTAATTGAGAATAACAATCAAGTTCCAGACTTCCAGTATACGTCTGACCAGTAAGATTAGACCAAACATACCCAGAAACACTTGTATCACAGCACCAATATTGGAATGCAGCACATATATTTAGATGCAAGTAATGGATACCTAATTCAGCGGCTTTCATTGCAGCAACTTTTGCAGCATTTAGGTCATTATCGGCATCAGAGCCACCATCCTGGACTGATACTAAATTCACCTTATCCTCCTGAGATTGCTTTGAACTTGAAGCCTTCCTTTCATCTGCTACAGTTCCAAGAATTTACAACTAACTATAGAGTAGAAATACATGCTAGTAACAGTATATTGCTGAAAATATTAATAGATAAAGGACCATTACAAAACTAGGAGATCCTTGTCCTTACCAAACAGCTTCAACTTTTTTGCTGGAGATTCTTTTTCACTCCTAATCTGCTCTCTTGTTTCTCTTGTGTGCTGGTCCTTGTCTTTCTCAGAGTCATCATATCTTTTCTTTTCCTCCCTTGTAGACTTTTGATCACCTAGCCCCATTAGGTCACTTTTACAAGCTTCTTTCAGGCAATGCTTACCGTCTATTCGTGAATTTGAGCCATTCCAACGTTCCTTTGACTGATCATAAGAAATTGCCTGCTTACTTTTGCGATCTCCAGAGCTCCTATGATAATCTTTATTACCATCTCTACCATCCCTATCCCTTGTTCGGCGATCCCTGTCAACCTTATCAGAATGTGCATGTCTACTGCCAGATCCAGCTCTGTCATACGAAGAATCCTTATTATATTTTTTATGCTCTAAAGAAGAGGTTTCTCGAACGTTCTCCTTGCTTCTATAACCTGACACATCATATCTATCCCGGGAATATTTGTCCACGTTGTGAGTATAGTCTTTTGGCCTACCATGTTCACTATCGTGTCTAGTATGATCAGAATGTGTACCACCCCTCGACTCTCGTACAGGACGAGAAGATAGCCTTTCATGATTTCTATCCTCATATGCAAACTTGTCATGTCTAATGTAATCTTCATGCCTAGAGTAGCCATGGGAGCTCCTGTAGGACTGTCGATCTGAATGTCTATAAGAATCACCACTTTTTCCGTGGAGACTCTTTCCATAATCTCTGCCTCGTTCCTTGACATCATCCCTCCATGAACGATGTTCTGGGTCTCTTCCAGGATCATCCAAGGAAGTTGGACTTCCACTGTGTTCACGCTTCAGACTTCCTGCAATATACAAAATATGTAAATTAGCAAAGAAATAAATCTTGCATGATTTTCATGCAGAAACCTTGCAAGATGTATTCTCAAGTCTCAACAATTAGGTGCCCAAATTAACTATCCATCTTTCCAATTGAAAATCTACTTTTGAATTACTAAAATCTAAGGCCTCTAAACTAGATCTTCCGTAAAACTCCTACTTTTATTATATAAAAATACTACACGTGTTGATAGCCAACTGTATCAAATTAAGAAGCAAAGAATTAAAGCTCCATCACCCTCTACATAGTTTACAACCATAGCATCCCATAATATCAATTAGGAAAGAAAACTTTTTAAGTCCTCTCGCATAAAAATGCACCAGCCACAGCAACCACACTTTCCATGAGATCTAGCGAATTAAATGGGTCACTCTTTATGAAGTATGAACCATAGGTACCAGGAATGTTAAGACTCTCTTGAAGCCGCATTCCGTATCATGCATCCCATTTCAGGAACTTTTTTGTTCCAGATCGTTGTGGTTCACGATCCAGATCATCAAAAATAGTGAATTTTTTTTTTTTTTTTTTTTGGTAATTTGTACAAAACCAACGAGTATTTCCTTCTCAAAAGAAAAGAGAAGAGGAGAAAACTAGTTTCCAAGTCAAACTCCACCTCAAGCAAAAAGGTTCAGCACCACAAGTAAGAAGTTGCAGACTTACAGTGCCGCACCCGCAACTCTCAACGAAGAGGAATTGTAGAGGAGCTATTAGTTATTGCTTGGGTTATTCTTATTTTGTTTCGGCTAATTGAGTTATGGCTCTAGTTGGACCAAGTCATATAGCTAGAAGAGCCCAGAAAATGATGAAACAATTTAAAAATTAGAAGAACCAAAATGCATAATATCTAAGGGCTCGTTTGACGTATTGTATAGGATTTTATAGTATAAGATTATATAATGTAATATCTCATATAATTATTCTATTGTATTTTTTTATTCTTTCCCGTATAACTTTATATTGTCTGGCATAGTATTAGAGGGGTCATCAATATAAACCTATACTAATCCATTATATCTAATTTAACTCTTATAATTATTGCAACTTATGTTAATCAAGTGACCCAAGTAAAAATATTAAGCAAACCATGAGCCCAAAAAACGAACCAACTAAGAATACCCACAATGAACCATCTTCTTGGCTAGATAGCGTTCCTTTGTTCCCCGACCAAGAAAGTACCGAGTTCTTGGTAACTAAGATATAAATGGTAGCCTCATACTCAACAATATTAAAACCAATGCAATTTGTCAAATTTATATACCCATCCCTTGATAACTCATCAACCAAAGATCATTATAAGTCCTAGAATATAATTAATACGAATTCAAAAACCAACCATCAGATGACGAAGATCCACCAACTGGAGAATGCCGCCGATACTTCCTGTTAGCAGCATCACTTGAAGGTTTGCGAAATGTAGCTTTTGATTCTCCATTATCAGGCACTGGGGTCTGTAAATCAGCGTCCATTTCCAAGCCTCAGGAATATTAATTACTGTCACATTCAAGTATGCAATGTAATATCAGTGGAGCTATCAATAAACAGTAAGGAAAAAAGCAAAACTAGGAACAACGTACACATTCAACAATAAAAAGACAAAGACTATGAGAGAGCAAGGAAAATAGATAAAAGAACCTACATAATAATGCTGATATAGCATGCAATTGTTCATTCTGAGGACTTTGGACTAGTAGTTTGCTATAGAGAATATCATGTTTCCAGCATGCTAAGGCAACACGAGTTATTACATGATTATAGAGCAAATGGGAGGGGAGGGGGAAGTGAGAGAGAGAATGGAGAAAGTGATTGTGAATTCTGAATAACTACAGAATATGGTCCAACAAATAACACCATAAAGAATACTGTTCTTCTCCTGAGGGAGAAGCTAATACGGTGCAAGGAATATACAAATAAATAAATAACACCTTGACTAGACAAGAGAATTTTGAAAGCCTAGCAAAAGGTAAGGTTGCCAAATAAAAATCCTTACTTCTAATTTTTATTTTTATTTTCCTAGCAGCAACAGAACTAGAGGTAGCTACTGCCATGGTAAGCAACCATTATTTCCTGAAGCAAAATTAAGTTGATAAATACTATTTACACAACATGGCTCTATTTCTTTCCATATTGTTAAGTTTCCAGAAATTTATAAGGTAAAATGATAGGGAGGGAAAGAAGGGAAACAGTTTTCCTATCTTTTTCTCCCCTTCTTGACCCATCAGAAAGGCCATTCCAACTTCAAATAAAAAAATATCTCAACGCAGAAATCCCGAATAAGATTCATACATCTGAGCAAGAGAAACCTTTTTCAGATGGAATTATAACAAAATGAGAAGAAAAAAAATTACCAAATTGAAACCATAAAACTACACTCATAAACAAGCATATCAAATTAGAAAGCCTTCACCTCAAAGAGGAAAAAAAAAGCCCTTTATTAGATTCAGTCAGTGATCCTTTTTGTTTTCTGAGAAATCAAAACATTCAAATAAAATATATATATATATATATAACAACAATGATTAACTTCATTTCATTAACAATAAATTCTAACCTCACAAACAAATGCAAGCACAATATCTACGGTTTAAAATGCGAAACATAAAAGGGTTATTCACTCGATTTAAATCAATAAATGAAAATGATAAATGAGAATAAGATATACGAACTTGAACCTGTGAGCTTTCAGAATTCAATTGAAAGAAAATAGGATCATTTGATGTTAATCAATCAATTCGGTCTACTTCAAACTTTCTGGGGTTGTCTGAGAAACCCTAGCTCTAGCGCTTTGTCGTTTCAGTCGGTTTGTCCGGTGATTCGCGAACTTGGGCTATAAACACAAGCTCAAATGGAAAATACAAAAATAAAGGAGTAAAGATCTTTTCTATTTCTACGTGGCGACTTTTTGAAGATAAATAAACAAAGTTCTTATCGAAAAGAAATACGAAAGCATAATTATTAATTAATGACAATTTGGAATGAAAGCCAAATTAGTTTGGAATGAATTTCATATATTATGTTTAAAATAAATAAATTAGAATACATTACCAAAAATAAATAAAAATAATTTAGCCTAATAAATGAGCCAAATTTTCTTTTGTTTGGAATTCTACACAATTTTTTGTCTTATTAGTATTAGTGTAATTATTTGTTTAGTGCATGCCAAATGTTGTAATTGTTATAATATTTGTAATCCAATAACGTAAAATTGATTTTTGGATACAATGTATAAATTTTTGTTATAAAATAAGAAATATGTAAACAAATTAAATAAATAATCATATAACTAAACATGTTATAATTTAATATCTTAGTGTAATTTTAGTATACATTTTAAAAAATTTATGTATTTGTTATTGTAAAAAAAATAATATTGTAATCAAATAAATTCGAATGAGTGAATAATTATTATACAAATATATATATTAAGAATTAATCTCTAGAATTAAATAAGTAAATAAGACAATTCAGACACATACACATATACATACATATAATATATATATAACTAAGAATCAATTTGAACTACACAATTAATATATATATATATATAATTAGGATTCATTGTGCACCATATGTTTTAAACATATGACATTGACTTAAATTTTATTTTTTTTTTAATTTCTTTTGTTACTTTTTCTTTCTTTTTTTTATTTGCTTTGGCCGACATACTTCTCATTTTTTTGGACTAACCGATTCTTTCATTTCCTTTCACTTCTTATATCGTGCCCAGTTATTGTTCCTTCTCTGCTTTTTGTGTCGTTGGCTATGAGTCCTTCATCTTTGGCTTCTAGGTGTGAATTATTGATAAGCTATCTCATTCTTGCTTTCTTGTAAACCGTAGGAAATGGGTGTAAGGGTGTCACAGAGCTAAATTTCAACTTAATTAAAGGAAGCTTACTGTTGTTTTTTTTTTTTTTTTTTTTTTTCTCATTTCTTTCTTTGCCTTAACTTTCTTTTCTTTCCTCTTGCCGTGTATGTACGACTAATCATGGCAGCAAGCAAGAACTGCAACTCAGTCGTGAGGATTACCTCCCTTTTTTTTTCTTTTTTTTTTATTGTGAGCTTTAATTTTCTTGCAACAGAGAAGGTCTTTTGGTCCTGGTGGTTGAGTCTCTTCTTTCATCCCATAAACTCATACTAGTTTAGTTAAGCTTTGGATCTTGGAGGGAGAGGGACTTTAAAAGTTTTGACAGCAGCTTGGTTGAAGTTTGAAGCAGTAAACCGTGAGTCCTCTTATTGGCTGTACTCTTGGAATTTTTGGTGTTGTCGTGAGCTTGAGGAAGCTTGGTTGAGGTTATGTTTTTGTAGTTGTTGGTGAGAGTTAAAGAGGTTGGTGGTGCTCTATTTTCACCCTCTTATTATTGAAGAAAGGTGGCAGCAATTTCGGGTGCTAGGTAAGAAGGGTGGCTAATTTTAAATTTTAATATTATCTTAGTTTACTTGTTTCAAATATAAAGAAACTATTGTTGGTATGGTTATGGTTGAATGTCTGGGTAAAATTGAACTAAATATTACAAACAAAGAACAAGAATGAGAACATGTGGGATAATAATCTTTGGAAAAGAAAACATGGGAAGTTGGTTGTGATTATGTGGGAGGTGGATAGTTTAAATTTTGGAATAGCTTTAGGTAATTGGTTTACCTGAAATTTAATATTTCGAATGCAAATAAAATGAGAATTAGAATTCTTAGTGTAATATATATATATATATATATATATATATATGCACACACGCACATCACTGCAAGGAATTTATGTTTTTAAGGTGTTTGTTAAAAAGCCTCAAAGAAACTAGTTATAGCATAATAAATGAAACTTAGTTTTTCAATTCTTGGGAGTTAAGTATTACTTGAATTTGAATAAAAAGTTTATAAACAATAGTAGAGAATGGTTGGTTAATGCTGAAATGAAATATTCCTACTACCTTGATAAGAAAAAGTGGAAAGTCTCATAATTTAATTCCTAAGTATGAGATTTCTATAAGTATCAGAATCAGAGGTTGGCAACCAAAAATTATGTAGTGCCTTTTTTATGTTCATGTGAGAAATTAAGTGAGTTCAAGGCTGAATTTATGAGAAATTTCTAAATAAGAAATATAGATAACTTCTTAAAAATACTTTTTAAACTTGGTTTTGTTAAATTTGGTTAAGTATATAAGTGAAAATCAGCATATCTCCAAGAAAGTGTGAAAATACCTAAAAAGGGCAAACTTTAAGTAAATACTTTTTTATAGATAATTTTAAATAAATACTTAAAACTTAGTAACTCTAGATTTTTGTAATTGAAATATTACAAACTATAAAATTTTCAAACTAAGTAATACTTAGAAAATTTAATTGCAGTTCTGGAAAGTATTGTTGTTAAGCCAATGACGCACGTGAACGCAATAGAGAATGACGAACAATATTTGTAAACCAGTGAGTGGTTAACGGCTACCCTTTGGTTGCTAGATTAATATGTGTATTTTAACTTAATGTGTTATATGGAAAAATAAACATGTGTAGTGTTTCATTGAGTTATTTGACTTAAGTGTGATGGTTGAAATAGTTCATGATTGATAAGAGCCAATGAAATAAATTTTTCTCCGAAATAATTTTTATTTCTGAAATTGAAATCCAGGCGCATTTAAGATATTTTGATTTAATATTCTAATATGAGATATTATGATTCTGATAAATGTTTTAAAAGAATTGAATGTTCAGCTTTCGTGGGTATATTTGGAGGGGGTATGGAGATTCAGTAACTCTGTTTGGTGTGAGAGTGCAAAACTACCAGGTGGGAGATTGGTGTGCAGGGATGAATTACTCAGTTAGCCATTTGTTTAATTTGTATGTTTTGTGTACTTTGATTGCTTTAATTATTTTGATTGGATTGTACAGAGTACTATTTGAACTGTGCTTGTTATGTTTCCGTAATCGTGTATGTGTAACTTTAGTGGTTTTGAAATTTATGATATGTTGATATTAATTGATTATATATATGCGTTGAGTGATGCTAATATCCTTTAGGTACAATTTTTCACTCACTGAGTCCTTAGGACTTACCCATCTTTTGTTGATATTTTTTTTAGTAACAATATCTCAAGGATGTCAATTATCGATACTGTGCTTGCCAAGTATTTAGTGGCAAGGTATATTCAGAATCTCATACTTGAAGTCAAGAATGAAAGTTTATAGTCACACTAGAGATGTGGAGTGTCTGGTTTTATATTATGCATTAGTCTAGTTATTTGTTATTGTGATAAGAAGCAGAGTAGAGCTTCTTAGTGTCTTTGTTGTTGTTATTATTATTGTATAGAAATAGAAGTATATGTTATTTATATTATATGGGCACATTCCACCTTATAGGGAATTTCTGCCAAAATTTTTACTAAATTATCATCTGTTTCAGTAAACAAACTTTTACAGTTAATTTTTTTTTTATCAAAATTTATTTTTATTGATTGGTTTGGTCAAGAGTCATAGTTGTTTCTTTGTCTTGGAGTCAGGGTTACAAAAATTTGGTCACCAGTCATGTCTCTGTGAGTGGTGTGATAGTAATGAACAGTATAAAACAGAGTTTTTTTTTTTTTTAATACTTCAGTCAAGCCAGTTTAGGTTACATTTCAGCTAATCACAACTCTAATTCCTTAATTAATTGCTCATATGATCCGATTAAATGCAATTATCTACTTTAAGACAAAAAAAATTATATAGAAATTTTTTAAATCCCACAATGTCTTGTAAGAAGATTCAAACAAAGTCAATGAAAGAGTCACATTTGTTTCACCACCATGCCAACCTATTGGTATTTAAAATAGGGTTTTAATATGTTGAAACATACTTATTTGACTAGAGGAGTTAGACACTACCCGTTTGATTTTGTTGAGTTTTAAATACCCAAGCATTATTTACCTGTCTCTAAGCTCTTTGTTTGACATATGTTGTGTTTCACCTGCAAAATTTTGATTTCACTGGTGGGAAACCTGCCAATGATTTTACATAATTAACTTTTGTCCCATATTAAGATTATTTTGTAGTATTTCACCCATTATGCTTATTAAGAAGAGTCAATCAGTGGTTAATTGTAAGTGTTAGTGGCCTTGTAGAGGAGCTACGATTGTCAAAGCCATAACCTAATGATTGTTTGAGACAAAAGATCGAGTCAAAGATTGATACCGGTTGGTCTTCCACTTACGGATATGCTTATTTTGTCAAGCACCACAATATATCCTAGATTACCAAAATGAGAACCTTACTATGCTTCCTCCCACTAATAAGAGTGAGCATAGTTAAATGATCAATCGAACTAAATCATTGAAAATTTGGGTTGGTTATCATTAAAATTTCAATGTGATTAATTTTTTATGTTTTTTTATATATATATACAAAATGGTCGATTTCAGTTTTGATTATAAATTTATTAGTTAATAGAAACTGAACGAATTATAATAAAATTATTTTTGTTTTTTAAAAATATTAATTTAATATACTAAAGTTGCCTCACACATTTTGTAAACTCTCTTCTTTTGAGCCATGTGCCCAACCGATACCCAATACTTTTATTATTCATGGATTATAGCTTGCTTTCCAGTTTGTGAAAAGCTTAACAGGATATTAAGGAGTACCATTGCTAAAAGCGGATGTATGTATTATTGCACGAATACTCTTTCTTAATTGAATTTAGTACTTGCTATTATTATTATTTATGTCTCTTTTGTAGATAAATGAGCAGTTATAGAGTGACATCCTGAAATACTGGCTAAACATGATTACCCTAAGTAAATTTAATGGTTTTGAATTTTGGTCTCATGAATAGAACAAGCATGACAAATGCTCTAACTATAATGCAAATGAACCATACTTTCAGGATACAATTGCATTGGCTAAGCGTTTTAATCTTACATTGATTCTGGAATCAACAGGTATGTATTTAAATAACATGGAAGTTTTCAGCTAATTTAATTTATTATTTTTCTAAGTTATTATCCTCAATGGTTCTCCTTGCAAACTTGTTTAGCTTTAATGAAACCAACATCAAAAGCTTGAAAACTTAGCCCAACTAAAGCATTCTTTGGTTTTGTACTATAGTTATTGTTATCAACCAAACCAACTCAAATGAAACCCTAAGTGTCATATTAATGTCATTCACTTATATTGCACTTATAATTGAAGTATGTGTAATACAAGTGCAATATATGTGCAACGTTAAATTTTGATTTCACTGGTGGGAAACCTGTCAATGATTTTACAGTATGAAATTTTTTCCCACATTGAGATTATTTTTTACTAGTTCACCCATTATGATTATCAAGAAGTCAGTGGTCAACTATAAGTGTTGGTGGCCTTGTAGAGAAGCTACAGTTGTTGAAGCCATAACCCAATGACTCTTTGAGACAAAAGATCGAGTCGAAGATTGATACCAGTTGGTCTTCCACTTGGGGTATGCTTGTTTTCTCAAGCACCACTATATAACCTAGATTGCCAAAATGAGAACCCTACTATACTTCCTCCCACGATTAAGAGTGTGTAAGGCTAAATGATCAAATCAAACTAAATTATTGAAAATTTGGGTTGATTAAATCTGGTTAAAATTAGGTTTTTTATTATTTTTTTATACAAGATATTCGGTTTCAGTTTTGATTATAAATTTAACGGTTAATTGAAAGTGAACAAATTATAATAATATTATTTTTATTTTTTTAAAATATTAATTTAATATACTAGAATGGCCCCACACATTTTGTAAACTCTCTTTTATAAGCCATGTTCCCAACCGATACCCAATAATTTTATTGTTCATGGATTATGGCTTGCTCTCCAATTTGGAAAAAGCTTAACAGGATATTAAGGAGTACAATTGCAAAAAGGGGATGTACGTATTATTGCATGAATACTCTTTCTTAATGAATATAGTACTTGTTATTATTATTATTAATGTCTCTTTTGTAGATAAATGGGCAATTACAGAGTGACATCCTAAAATACTGGCCAAATGTGATTACCCTAGGTAAAGTTAATGGTTTTGAATTATGGTCCAATGAATAGAACAAGCATGGCAATTGCTCTAACTTTAATGCAAATGAACCATACTTTCAGGCAACGATTGCATTGGCTAAGCGTTTTAATCTCACATTGATTCTGGAATCAGCAGGTATGAATAATGTATATTAGTTAGAATGTTTTAAATAGTATGTAGGTTTTTAGCTAATTTAATTTATTATTTTTTAAGTTATTATCCCCAATGGTTCTCCTTGAAAACTTGTTTGGCTTTAATAAAGCCAACATCAAAAACTTGAAATCTTAGCACAACTAAAGCATTTTTTGGTTTTGTACTATAGTTATTGTCGTCAACCAAACCAACTCAAATAAAACCCTAAGTGTCATATCAATGTCCTTCACTTATAGTGCACTTATAATTGAAGTATGTGTAATACAAATGCAATATATGTGCAATGCTAAATTTTGATTTCATTGGTGGGAAACCTGCCAATGATTTTACATAATGAACTTTTGTCCCACATTGAGATTATTTTTTACTAGTTCACCTATTATGCATATCAAGAAGAGTCGATCAGTGGTCAATTGTAAATGTTGGTGGCCTTGTAGTGGAGCTACGGTTGTCGAAGCCATAACACAATGATTCTTTGAGACAAAATATCCAGTCAAAGATTGCTACCAGTTGGTTTTCCACTTGGGGGTATGCTTGTTTTCTCAAGCACCACTATATAACCTAGATTACCAAAATGAGAACCCTACTGTGCTTCCTCCCACAATTAAGAGTGTGCATGGTTAAATGATCAAATCGAACTAAATTATTGAAAATTTGGGTTAATTATTATTAAAATTTCAATGTGGTTAAAATTTTATTTTTATTTTTTTCTATACAAGATAGTCGGTTTCGGTTTTGATTTTAAATTTAAATTTATCGGTTAATTGAAACTGAATGAATTATAATAATAATATTTTTATTTTTTAAAAATATTAATTTAATATACTATAGTGGCCCCACACATTTTGTAAACTCTCTTCTGTGAGCCATGTTCCTAACTGATACCCAATAATTTTATTGTTCATGGATTATGGCTTGCTCTCCAGTTCGGGAAAAGCTTAATGGGATATTAAGGAGTACCACTGCAAAAAGGGGATGTACATATTATTGCATGAATACTCTTTCTTAATGAATTTAGTACTTGTTATTATTATTAGTTATGTCTCTTTTATAGATAAATGAGCATTTACAGAGTGACATCCTAAAATACTAACTAAATGTGATTACCCCAGGTAAAGTTAATAGTTTTGAATTATGGTCTCATGAATAGAATGAACATGGCAACTACTCTAACTTTAATGCAAATGAACCATACTTTCAGGTGACGATACATTGATTCTAGAATCAGCAAGTATGTATAATGTTTATTAGTTAGTATGTATTTAAATAGCATGAAGGTTTTCAGCTAATTTAATTTATTATTTTTCTAAGTTATTATCCCCAATGGTTCTCCTTGAAAACTTGTTCGGCTTTAATGAAACCAACATCAAAAGCTTGAAAACTTAACCTAACCAAAGCTTTTTTGGTCTTGTACTATAGTTATTGTTATCAACCAAACCAACTCAAATAAAACCCTAAGTGTCATATCAATGTCATTCACTTATATTGCATGCATATTGCAATAATGTAAAATTAACTTTTAGACACAGTGCGTAAATTTTTGTTATAAAATAATATATACATAAACAAATTAAATAAATAACAATATAACTGACATATTATAATTCGATATTTTAGTGAAACCTTAGTATACGTTTTAAAAATTTTGTATATTTGTTATTGTAAAGAAAATATCATCACTACCAATTAAATTCAAGTCAATGAATAATTAATATTTATATATTAAGAGTTAATTTCCACCACAAGTAAATTAAATAAGTAAATAATACAATTCAATATATGCACGCGCACACTCATACATATATATATATTTATATGTATACAACTAAGAATCAATTTGAACCACACAATTAATATATATATATATACACACATACACACATGTAGCTAGAATTCATTGTGTACCACATGTTTTATACATATGATATTAACTTAAGTTTTTTTATTCATTTCTTTTGTTACTTTCCCTTTCTTGTTTTTATTTGCTTTGGCAGACATACTCCTCCAATTTTGTTGCTGTCTTTGGCTGAGTTTATTCTAGAGAACTCCTCATTTTTCTGGACTAGCTAATTCTTTCCTTTCCTTTCACTTCTTATACCATGCCCTATTATTTTTCTTTCTCTGTTTTTTGTGTCGTTAGCTATAAGTCATCCATATTTGGCTTCTAGGTGTGAGCTACTAGTAAGCTATCTCATTCTTGCTTTCTTGCAAACCGTAGGAAATGGATGTAAGCATTTTAGGGAGCTGAATTTCAACTTAATTAAAGGTAGCTTGCTGTTGTTGTTGTTTTTTTTAATTTCTTTCTTTGCCCTAAGTTTCTTTTCTTTCCTCTTGCCTTGTATGTAGGGCTGATCATGGCAGCAAGCAAGAACTACAACTTAGCCGTGAGGATTACCTCCTTTTTTTTTTACTATGAGCTTTAATTTTCTTATAGCAGAGAATGTCCCTTGGTCCTGGTGGTTGACCTTTGGGTCTTTAGAGGAGGAGGGTTGAATGTGTTCTTGCCTTTAAAAACTTTGACAGCAGCTTGGTTGAAGTTTTAAGCCGCAAACTGTAAGCCCACTTGTTAGCTGTACTCTTGGAATTTCTAGTGTTGTCATAAGCTTGAGGGAGCTTGATTGAGGTTACATTTTTGTAGCTGTATGTGAGAGTTAAAGAGGCTGGTGGTGCTCTATTTTTAGCCTCTTATTGTTAAAGAAAAGTGGTAACAATTTCGAGTGCTAGGTAAGAAATGTGGCTGATTTTAAATTTTAATATTCTCTTAGTTTAATTTGAAAGAAACTATTGTTGGTTATGGTTGTAGTTGAATGTTTAGGTAAAATTGAACTAAATATTATAAACAAAGAACAAGAATGAGAACAAATGGGTTAGTAATCATTCGAAAAGAAAACATGGGAAGTAGGTGGTGATTGTGTGGGAGGTGGATAGTTTAAGTTTTGGATTAGCTTTAGGTAATTGGTTTAGCTTGAATTTAATATTAGGAATGTGAAAGAGATTGGATTTAAAATTCTTGGTGTAATATATATATATATATATATATATATGTAAACACACACACATCAATGCAAGGAATTTATGTTTTTAAGGTGTTTGTTAAAAAGCCTCAAAGAAACTAGTTAATGAATGAAACTTAGTTTATTCAATTTTTAGGAGGTTAAGTATTATTTGAATTTGAATAAAAAGTTCATAAACAAGAGTAGATAATGGTTGGTTAATGTTATGGGTTAAAGAGGTAAGGAAAGTGAATAGTGGGTATGAACAAATGAGGGTTAGTTGTGAGTAAAGTGTTAGAAAATAAGAGTTAAGAGGTTTTTGAAAGGTTGCAGGACTAGATTTCGTAAGTTAGAGAAATCTTATATTTTGAGTATCTTATGGACTAAATTAAATTATGTGTTCTAAAGGGAAAGTGTAGCTTATTGTCTTGGAATGATATCTGAAAATTTTCGTAACTTGATTCTAAGTATATTTATTGTTAGAGTGGTGCAGGTGTTAATTCCATGTTATGTGAATTTTAGAGGTATTGGAAGTCATGGTTGTGATTTTCTACTCCTGACTATACCAATTTTGGTAAAACTGATATTAGGGGGTCTTAACAGATGAATTAGGAGTAAAGTGCTGAAGATCAAATATTTGTAACACTTGGTAAGATATACTAGATAGTCTCATAATTTAAGTCCCAAGTATGAGAACTCTATAAGTATCAGAATCAGATATTGGCAACCAGAAATTGTGCAGTGCCCTGTTTGTGTTCATGTAAGAAATTGTGTGAGTTCAATGTTGAATTTATAAGAAGTTTCTAAATAAGAAAGATAGATAACTTCTTAAAGATAATTTCTAAACTTGGTTTTGTTAAATTTAGTTAAGTATATAAGTGGAAATCAACATATCTCCAAGATAGTCTGAAAATGCCAAAAAATGGTAAATTTTAAATGAATATTTTTTAATAGATAACTTCAAATAAATACTTGAAACTTAGTAACTCTAGATTTTTTTTAATTAAAAGAGTATAACCTGTAAAATTTTCAAATCATACTAAGTAATATTTGAAAATTTTAATTGCAGCTCTAGAAAGTGTTGTTGTTTAGCCAACGGTGCACATGAACGCAAGAGAGAGTGACAAACAAGATTTGTAATACAGTGAGTGGTTAACTGTTATCCTTTGATTGCTAGATTAATATGTGTATTTTAAATTGATGTGTTATATGAAAAAATAAACATGTGTAGTATTTCATTGAGTTATTTGAATTACGTGTGATAATTAAAATTGTTTGTGGTTGATAAGAGCCAACGAAATAAATTTTTCTCTGAAATGATTTTTATTTTCGAAATTGAAATCTAGGTATGATGTTTTGATTTAATATTTGGATATGAGATATTTTGATTCTAAAAAGTGTTTTAAAAGAATTGAGTGCTCCATCTCGATTGGTGGATTTGGAGGAGGTATGAAGATTTAGTGATTCTATTTATGATTTTGTTTAGTGTGTAGGCATAAAACTACTAGGTGGTAGATTGGTGTGCGGGGCTCAGTTACTCAATTAGCCTTTTGTTTAATTTGTATGTTTTATGCACTTTGATTGCTTTGATTTTTTTGATTGGATTATACATAGTACTATTTGAACTGTGCTTGCTATGTTTCCGTAATCTTGTATATGTAACCTTATTGATTTTGAAATTTATGATATGTTGATATTAATTGATTATGTACATGTTTTGAGTAATATTATTATCTTTTGGATATGATTTTCCACTAACTGATTCCGTAAGACTCATTTCTCTTTTGTTGATATTTTTTTAGTAATAAGATCTTAAAGGATGACAATTATTGATACTGGGCTTGCTAAGTGTTTGGCGGCAAGGTATATTCAGAATCTCATACTTGAAGTCAATGATGAAAGTTTGCAGTCATACTAGAGTTGTAGAGTGTCTAGTCTTATGTTGTGTAATAGTCTAGTTATTTGTTATTGTGGTGAGAAGCGGAGCGAAGCTCCTTGTTGTCTTTGTTGTTGTTGTTATTATTGCATAAAAATAAGAGTAGATGTTGTTTATATTATATGGGCATGTTCCACCTTATAGGAAACATCTGCCAAAATTTTTAGTAAATTATCATATGTTTTAGTAAACAAACTTTTATAGTTAATTTTTATTTTATCAAATTTTACTTTTATTAATTGGTTTGGTCAAAAGTCATAGTTATTTATTTATTTTGGAGTCAGGGTTATGCAAGTTTGGTTACCTATTCTTTCGGCTAATTATGCCTCTATAACGGATATGACAGTAGTAAAAAGTATAAACTAGGTTTTTTTTTGTTTTTTTACATCAATTAAGCCAGTTTAGGTACATTTTGGCTAATCACACTCCAATTCCTCAATTAATTGCTTATATGATCCGGTTAAATACAATTACCTACTACAAGACTAAAAAATTTATATATAAAATTTTTAAATCCCACGACATCTCGTAAGAAGATTCAAACTAAAGTCATTGAAAAAATCAAATTTTTTTCACCACCAAGCCAACCCATTGGTATCTAAAATAGGATTTTATCATGTTGAAACATACTTATTGACTATTTATACACTACCCGATTGATTTTTTTGAGTCTTAAATACCCAAGCATTATTTAAACGTGTCTAAGCTCTTTGTTTGACATATAATACGTTTCACCTGCTGAGTTTTGATTTCATTAGTTGGAAACTTGGCAATGATTTTACATAATTAACTTTCTTCCCATATTGAGATTATTTTTTAGTATTTCACCCATTATGCTTATTAAGAAGAGTCGATCAGTGGTCAATTGTAAGTGGTGGGGGTCTTATGGAGGAGCTACGGTTGTCAAAGCCATAACCCAATGATTCTTTGAGACAAAAGATCAAGTCAAAGATTGATATCAATTGGTCTTCCACTTAAGGGTATGCTTGTTTTCTTAAGTACCACAATATATCCTAGATTGACAAAATGAGAACTCTACTATGCTTCTTCCCACGAATAAGAGTGTGCATAGTTAAATGATCAATCAAACTAAATCATAGAAAATTTGGGTTGGTTACAATTAAATTTTTATTTTATTTTTTTATATACAAAATAGTCGGTTTTTGTTTTGATTATAGATTTATCAGTAAATTGAAACCGAATTAATTATAATAATATTATTTTTAATTTTCAAAAATATTAATTTAATATACTACAGTGTCCCCACAAATTTTGTAAACTCTCTTCTATTAAGCCACGTGCCCAACCAATACCCAATAATTTTATTATTCATGGGTTATGACTTGTTCTCCAGTCCGAAAAAAGCTTAATAGGATATTAAGGAGTACCATTGCTAAAAATAGATGCATGTATTATTGCATGAACATTATTTCTTAATGAATTTAGAACTTAATATTATTATTTGTCTCTTTTGTAGATAAATGAGTAGCTACAGAGTGACATCTTAAAATACTGGCTAAACATGATTACCCCAAATAAAGTTAATGGTTTTGAATTCTAGTCTCATTTATAAAAAGAGCATGCCAAATGCTCTAACTTTAATGCAATGAACCATACTTTCAGGCAACGATTACATTGGCCTAAGTGTTTTAATCTTACACTGATTCTAAAAGCAGTAGGTATGTATAATGTATATTAGTTAGTATGTATTTAAATAGCATGAAGGTTTTCAGCTAATTTAATTTATTATTTTTCTAAGTTATTATCCCCAATGGTTCTCCTATAGTCATTAATAGTATGTGTTTTATTATTTTTTGGTCTTGTACTATACTCATTGTTGTCAACCAAACTAACTCAAAAAAGACCATAAGTGTCATATCAATGTCATTCACATATATTGTATGCATATTGCACTTATAAGCATATGTAATACAGGTTCAATATATGTGCAATGCTGATTTTTGATTTCACTGGTAAGAAACCTACCAATGATTATACATAATGAACTTTTGTCCCACATTGAGATTATTTTTTACTATTTCACCCATTATGCTTATTAAGAAGAGTTGATTAATAGTCAATTGTTAAATGTTGTGACCTTATAGAGGAACTACTATGATTGTCGAAGCCATAACCCAATGATTCTTTGAGACAAAAAATAAAGTCGAAGATTGATACCGGTTGGTCTTCCACTTAGGGGTTTGCTTGTTTTCTCAAGCACCACAATATATCCTAGATTGCCAAAATGAGAACCCTACCATCCTTCCTCCCATGATTAAGAGCCTGCATGGTTAAATAGTCAAATCGAACTAAATCATTGAATATTTGGGTTGGTTATAATTAAAATTTCAATGTAGTTAAAATTTTATTTTTCTTTTATATACAAAATAGTCGATTTAGGTTTTAACTATAAATATATCAGTTAATTGAAACTAAACGAATTATAATAATATTATTTTTATTTTTTAAAAATATTAATTTAATATACTAGAGTGACCCAACACATTTTGTAAACTCTCTTCTATTGAGCCATGTGCCCAATTGATATCCAATAATTTTATTATTCATGTATTATGGCTTGCTCTCCAGTTCGAGAAAAGCTTAACAGGATATTAAAGAGTACCATTTCTAAAAGGGGATGTACGTATTATTGCACGAATACTCTTTCTTAATGAATTTAGTACTTGTTACTATCATTATTTATGTCTCTTTTATAGATAAATGAGCAGTTACAGAATGTCATCCTGAAATACTGACCAAACTTGATTACCCCAGGTAAAGTTAATGGTTTTGAATTTTGGTCTTATGAATAGAACGAGCATGGCAAATGCTCTAACTTTGATGCAAATGAACCATACTTTCAAGCAACGATTGCATTAGCTAAGTGTTTTAATCTTACACTGATTCTGGAATCAGCAGGTATGTATAATGTATATTAGTTAGTATGTATTTAAATAGCATGAAGATTTTCAGTTAATCTAATTTATTATTTTGCTAAGCTATTATCCCCAATAGTTCTCCTTGAAAACTTGTTTGGCTTTATTGAAACCAACATCAAAATCTTGAAAACTTAATCCAACCAAAGCATTTTTGGGTCTTGTACTATAGTTATTGTTGTCAACCAAACCAACTCAAATAAAACTCTAAGCGTCATATCAATGTCATTCACTTATATTGCATGCATACTGTACTTATGATTGAAGTATATGTAATACATGTGCAATATATGTGCACCATTGAATTTTGATTTTACTGGTAGGAAACCTGCCAATGATTTTATATAATTTTGTCTCATATTGCAATTATTTTTGCTATTTCACCCATTATGCTTATTAAGAATAGTTGATTAGTGGTCAATGGAGGAGCTACGATTGTTAAAGCCATAACCTAATGATTATTTGAGACAAAAGATAGAGTCGAAGATTAATATCAATTGGTCTTTTACTTGGGGGTATGCTTGTTTTCACAAGCAGCACAATATATCCTACATTACCAAAATGAGAACCCTACTATGTTTCCTCCTATAAATAAGAGTGTGCATGGTTAAATGATCAAATCAAACTAAATCATTGAAAATTTAGGTTGGTTAAATTTTTATTTTTTTTATATACAAAATAGTCGGTTTCGGTTTTGATTATAAATTCATTGGTTAATTGAAATTGAAAAAATTATTATAATATTATTTTTATTTTTTTAAAATATTCATTTAATATACTAGAGCGGCCTTACACATTTTGTAAGCTCTCTTCTATTAATCCATGTGCCCAACCGATATCCAATAATTTATTGTTCATAGATTATGGCTTGCTTTCCAGTTGGTGAAAAGCTTAACAAGATATTAAATAGTACCATTGCTAAAAGGGGACGTATGTATTATTGCATGAATACTCTTTCTTAATGAATTTAGTTCTTGTTATTATTATTAGTTATGTCTCTTTTGTATATAAATGAATAGTTACAAAGTGACATCCTGAAATATTGGCCAAACGTGATTACCCCAAGTAAAATTAATGGTTTTGAATTCTAGTCTCATGAATAGAACGAGCATGTCATATGCTCTTACTTTAATGCACTGAACCATACTTTCAGATAACAATTGCATTAGCTAAGCTTTTTAATCTGACATTGATTCTGGAATCAGCGAGTATGTATAATATATATTAGTTAATATGTATTTAAATATTTATTGTTTTTCCAAGTTATTATGCCCAATGGTTCTCCTTTGAAAACTTGTTTAGCTTTAAAGAAACCAACATCAAAAGCTTGAAAACTTAACCCAACCAAAGCATTTTCTAGTCTTGTACTATGGTTATTGTTGTCAACCAAACCAACTCAAATAAAACCTTAAGTGTCATATCAATGTCAATCACTTATATTGCACGCATGTTGCACTTATATTGCATGTATATTGCACTTTTAAGTGACATGTGTAATACATGTGCAATATATGTGCAAGATATTACAATATAAGCACAAAAATAAGAAAAGAAAAAAACGTCATATAATATTTAAGACTAGTAAGCTTTTGTCTATAAATTTTTGTTTCTCTCTCAATATTATATGTAGCAATGGGATTTTATGCTATACAGAATACAGAAGTATTGAGATCTAGATTAGAAATGATAGTTGAACTATGAGATCGAATAAAAGGAAGAGCTGGAACGAAAAGGAGAGAAAGTAGTCAACCTTGAAAATTGTAGATACATCAAAACCTAATAGCAAAATTGAGAATAAAAAAATTTAGTATGTTAGGGTTCTAAGTGTTGCTTCATCTGAGTAAACGCAGATCTAGGGTTAAGCTGTATTAAAGTTGTATCCAGCTAAAGCGAAGAAAATAAAATAACACAAGATGGATATAGGATTTCCTCATTTATATTGAGCAATATCTAAACCCAAAAGAATTTTAAAACTTATCTTAGGGACGGGAGCTAGGGTGGCATCCGAAGTTGGTCTTACATCCAAAAACAATATAGAAACGATTGAGAGTACTTTCCTTGTCGTCGACCTTCGCAAGAAGTAAAAGAAGGCTCAGGGAAATTCTTCTTGTTTGTTTGTACATTTCAAAAGAAATTGAAAATGAAAAAAGCATGAAAATATTGAGTGCAACATCGGGATCTTGTTTGTTGTGAAGCATAATTTCCTAAATGGGAAATTCTTATCATAGTAAACATCCTAAATGTTAAAGTGTCATCACTAGTCTATAATGTCAAGATCATGTTTGCTATGAAACATAATCTCCTAAATGGGAAATTCTTGTGGCTGATAAACAATTTGTTTGTACATAAAGAATTCTTTGATGAGAAAAAGGACAGACTTGGATCGAATATATAATGATATATGTTTTTGAAAAAAAATTCATGATTAATGGCTATTAATTTTTATATTATATTTATTCTTATTTTATTTCCAGAACTTAGTGCATGATTTTATTTATAAAAAATAAAAAACATTTACAAGAAAAAGCTTTAAGTATTTAATTTTATTTTATTTTTTTATATTTTTTTTACGAGAAGAAATATCATGTCTAATTACATAAAATAGATTTTAAGCTAATTTTGACACAAAAAATAATTAAGTAATTATTTTGCCAAACATTATAAGTTTTAATCAATTATTAACCAAATTATAAGTAATTCTTACTAAACATTACATGTAACTTATAGCATAATCTAGAATTCGATATTAAGGAGAAAATAAGAACCCGTTTGGTATGTAGATTGCAAAGTCTAATTGCCGATTAAGGCTCCAATCGGTGAATTGGGAGCGTTTGGTTTCCTAAAAAATTGCGATTGGCTCAATTACAATAATTCCAAATCGGGAAAATTCTCCAATTATAAGAAGTAGCTAAGGAACTTTTGACTTTTCAAATTGTATATGATACTAGAATTGTCCAATTTACCTTTTATCTTTTTATATATTAATAGTTATCTCTAACCTAATTCTCTCTCAATTTTATTATTTTTTTGGTTAAAAATTTAATTTATTTACTTAATTATATTTTGTATTGTTATGTAATATAATATTCATATTAAAATAACTTATTAATAACCTGCATAAAAAAATTTTATTAATAACTAAATATTAAAATAACTTGTGCAACATGCAAATCAAATATTATTACTATGCATGACCTTAATCATAATTACATATCTAAACTGACTTTTGTAATATGCATACCAAACATATATTTGACTTATTTACAATATGCATACCAAATGCATATTTGGCTTATGACCAATCTAACTTTTACAATTTAACTTATACAATCTGACTTATCACCAATCTGAATTTTACAATCTGTATACCAAACGAGCCCCAAGTGATAATTTTTATTAGTTTCCTACAAGTATCCCCGTACCATGTGGGTATGAGCTAATCTCAAACGACTCCTAACTATATATATTTTCTCTATTCATTTTTAGAATTTATCTAACTAATATTTATTGATTACTTATAAACATTTTATATAGGATTAAAGTAATTATAAATTTATTAGCAAAAAAAATAAAATTTTAAAAGTTAAATATTTTAATATAATTTTTTTAAACATATATAATCTTGTAATATAAAGATGTAAAAAATTCTTTTGTTATTAATTAGTTGTAGCTTTAACATTAAAGAAAGTTTAAATTATTATTTTAATAGTTTATGGTTTTGGAGGTAAAGTTTTGTCAATATTTTTTGTCCCCAGTTTTGTTAAATATTTAAGTTTAGTATTTGGGGGTGTATTTGAGAGTTTAAAAATGAAGTTGGAGTAAAATTAAAATTATCATAATTAAGAAGCACTAGTCAGGTAATAAGTTGTAAACATTAGACGGTTCTGGTTAATCTAAATAAATAAAAATGTTATTCTGTCATGCCACGTGACTTGGGTATTTAGTACCAACAAAATAAGGTACCGCATAATTCTACTGTTATATGTACACTTTTCTTCTACAATTCTTCCACATAATTATTATTGTATTATTATCCTTATTATTAAACAATTCTAAATCACCTCTTATGGTATTTACTCACTCATCTTATCCTCATACACATTAGTTATTATATCTATATCTATACAATATATAAAGCAATTTAGTGACATAATTTTTTAATTTTTTAAAATACCTTTTATAAAAATTCAATTTTCATTCTTACCTTTTTTCAGTTCAACTTCTAACTCTTTAATTTTACATAAACAACTTTTTAATAGTTATAAGATTGTTTCATAGTTTCTCTCTATCTTAATAGATTGAAATTATTGTTTATTTATATTAATGTTTAATAATAATGAATTGTAACAAATATTAATTTTTTTATATATTTAATAAGTTATCTGTAATTTAACACTATATTAAACTTCCAATTTCACATTGTTATATCATAGGATTATAATTGTTTCTGTTCAATTTAAATTATTAAATTTTAATAACAATAAACTATAATAATAGTTAATTTTTTTTATATTTAACAAGTTATCTATAATTTAACATCATATTAAATGTCTCATTTCACTTTATTTTATCATATAAAAGTCATTTAGTAGATAATATATGTGTTAATGTTAATACCTATAGAGTATGATTACACTTGCATAACATTTCAATTATTTTTTCAATGGTTCGCCAACAAGGTAAGTTTTTGATTAATTTTCAATTCCGTTATTAGTAATAAAAAATAAAAAAAATCATCATCTTTCTTATACTAGAGTCTTTTTTTTTCTTTTTTCTTTTTTCGAAAATATTTTCATTATATTTGAGTTATGTTGCTTTGCTGAAATATTTTGAAAAAAAAAACAAAATATGAATGTATTCTATTCATTTCTCTTAATTTATTAGGTTTATAAAAGAAGAAAGTATCAGAATATTTAGAAGTTATTTTCTTTGAATTAGTTGGTTTTAAGAAAAAAAAGAAAAAGAAAAACATGAGACTCTTAAATTTAAAGTAATGTTTTGGAATCATTTTGAAAAATAAGCTATTTATAATTATTGATAACAATAAAATGCAATCTGTTTGTGATAGTAAATTTAATGAAACAAGTCTTGATAATACCAATGTTAAAATAAATATAAATTATTTGTGATATAAAGTAATTGGTTTCTATGTGTTAATTAATGAGATGGAAGAAGGAAGGCAATTTTATTTTATTTTTTTGGTTGGTATTGAATTTAACAAGATTCTTAATAGTTATGAGATTGTAACTATTATTATTTTTATTTCATGTTAATAAGTTTTAACAAATATTAAATTGAATCAACCATAAAATTTTAATCAAATTGACTTTAGAGTTTTTTTTTTCCCTGATCATTCATTGGAAAAAAAGCATCAATCTGAATCTTGATAAATACTATTAACCTAACTTTATTTTATTTTTTTGTTACTATAGATTAAAATCATTCTTGATTGTACACTTGAAATTTTACAAAATTATATTGTGACTCTTTGTTTTATCTTAATTTTCATCTCTAACAAATTTTTTTCTTATATAATAAAATGAAAAAGAGAAAAATATGAGTTTCAATATTAAAACATGCAAGAATATAAGTAAAATATTACAAATATATGCATAGTAAAAAAATTTAAATTTAAAAAATATTTTATAAGATCAAATTAAATAAAATCATATTATATGAAGTTTTTATTAACTTTTTTTTTATAAAAAAAAAAATTACATAATTTAAAAATCATATAACTATGACTCACTTACAATGCACATGACATATAAACTAATATTATTAAATCTACTTTTTAATTTCCATTATCGCCTTACTTACATCTCCTATTATAATTAATCTAATTAACACACAATTCTCATACTACTACCTCACACAAATGACACGTTAGACTGTTATCCTTACAACTAATTCCCTCTGCTGTGTCTTTAATCTGACTTCCGGTGGTTTTTTTTATCTTCCATGATCAACTAAAATAAAACAACAGTTTTACTAAAATGCAGACTCAAGAAAGGTCAATCTGCTACATCTTAGGTTTTTTTTTTAATTATTATTATTAATTACTACCATTTTTAATACATTAATTTGTGCTTATAGTAAATCTACAAGTATGGTAAAGGTTATCAATCAAAATTTGAATTTTCGGCCATCATTGATGAAAAAACACAAACATTTCAATTTCAAAATCATTTATGTCATATTGAAGGCATTAGAAAAAAAAAATTTGTTGTATGTAGGCTTAATTTTTAATATCCTAACAAATAATAAGTTTTAATTGATGAAATTGGATTAAGAGAAACCAAAAAAAAAAAAAAAAACAAACAAAATGGGTTGCAGTGTCAGTACTTTTCTCAAATGATAAGGAAAAAGAAGAAATTTTATTTTGTAAAAATCTAACACAAATTTTTTTTTCTATACAACGTGAAGATAGAGGGAACAGAGAATGTGAGAGTAAATATAGAAGTATAGTTTTGATTGAATGGAATGCATAAGTGAGTGGGTCAAAAAAAAAATAATGAATTAATAATATCGATAAACTCATAATTTAAAAGAAAGTTTTATAAATTTTTTAGTATAAATTAAGTTATAATAGAAAATTTATTTTCGTATCACTAACGTAGAAACTTAAGTTAAAATAAAAAATTTATTTTTGTATCACATAGGCGGAAACTATCTTGTATATTGTAGATCTATAAAATACATGGAATATGTTTCTTATAATACTAAAACTGTATTATAAGCGGTTAGTGTAATTCAACAATATAACGTCCAAGGACTAAAATGCACATAACAATACCTATATACAAAACTTTACACATGTTTTAGAACCTAATTAATTTCAATTCAAACCCTGTTTTAGCAAAAGAAATAAAACCTAAAAAAGCTAAAAAAATCAAACCAATGATTATACGAAATTAATGGGTGTGCTTTTTATCCACTCAACAACTTGAAACAATGTCCAACACAAATTTTTTTTAAGCCGTTAACATTTACACCTATTTGCCAACCACTTTTGCAAATGATTTTGCTTTTCTTGAATTCTTGATAATACCTTTGTCTTTCTCTTTCTCTTTCCATCTCTCATTTCTCTCTTGGCTTTTGAGTTAATTACAATTAGCCTTTTTGTGATCAAACGAAGTTTCAATTTTTTTTTGCCTTTTGAGTAATAATCTTCTTCAACAACAATGGACCCGGCAGAACTTCGCCGAGTTTTTCAAATGTTTGATAAAAATGGAGATGGCAGGATTACGAAAAAAGAGCTTAGTGACTCATTAGGGAACTTGGGAATCTCAATCCCCGACCAAGATTTGATCCAAATGATCGAAAAGATTGACGTGAACAAAGACGGGTATGTCGATATCGATGAGTTTGGAGCATTGTATCAAACAATTATGGATGAAAGGGATGAAGATGAAGACATGAAGGAGGCTTTCAATGTGTTTGATCAAAATGGAGATGGGTTTATCACAGTAGAGGAATTGAGGTCTGTTTTGGTTTCCTTGGGGTTGAAGCAAGGAAGGACAATAGAAGATTGCAAGGTAATGATTAAGAAGGTTGATGTAGATGGTGATGGTATGGTTAATTTCAAAGAATTCAAGCAGATGATGAAAGGTGGTGGATTTGCTGCATTAGGTTGATCATAGGACGACCTGTCGTTTTAATAACCATAGATGAAAAATTAAAGAAAGAAAAGCTCAAAAACAAGAAAGGAGCCCTTTTGTGGGGATCCATTGTGTTACATATTTATGTAAAGTTTATAGAAAATATGGATTCTTTATTGATTTGTGAATATATTTGTTTATACTGATCATCATTTTCTTTACAGGTAAATTGATCAACTTTAAGTGAGGATGAATTTGAGATAATGTTGACATGTTGTTGTATGTTTAAGGGTGAATCTCTCGTCATGATAATGAGTTTGATGAACTCATTTGAGAACCTATATGATCCCTTCAATGTAAGATTCTTATAACGTAATCATTGATATGGTATTTTTGTTAGTAGGCTTGGCAACGGCCCCATTTGGATTTGATCAAATATAAATTTATCATAATTTGATTTGATTTGAAACGATCAAATTTAAAGAAGGCAAAATCCTATTCATTTTAGCATGAAATAGGTATACCTTACATATTTTTGTCTCTCAATGTACTTTCTACATGGTTTTATGTTTATTCGCGAATCAATTCAAATCTAATCCAACATAATTCAAGTATAACAATTCATTGAAATAGTTTTATTAAAAGTTTCTTTTTACAAGATGTAGTTCATTTGGATCCTTGAAATTCGGGGGTGAGAATTGAAATTGGGTATCTCAATTTTAATTTTCAAGTTTGGAGCACATTTAGAAATTGAACTTGTAATTCTTAGTCTAATTCTTAGGAATTCTAGACACTACAAAAAAGAAAACGCTGACTAGAGAAGAATTAGAGACGGATATGCATTGTGCCCAATATCTGACTCTAATTAGGGACAGATCTACATAATATAACTTTCTAATTTCATTCCAAATTTTCCTCATTTTCTGTTTTAACCTTTCTTTAATTGAACCTTCCAACTCTCTCAAAATCAAATTTATTCACTCAAAACCATCAAAGGGAATTGAGATTCTTGTCCATCAGAAACCATTGAAATTGTAAAGAAAGCATAGAACTTCAAGTTTTCTTCAAAGTGAGTTCTAAGCGATTACAAGATCCATTATGTGAAAGCGTCATTACTGTTTTAAAAGCTATTTGTAGTGCAGTTAATTAATTAAAAAAGGTATTATAAAAGATTGACATGCTTCCTGATCGTAAGTCCCCGTCAAAATGAAATCCAAAATTGGGAGCAAAAAGTGCAGCCAAAAGAAGCCAAAAACAACTTTCTTTCTCTAAAAGACTGAATTTGACTAGGTTGAAAGTGTCTTTTACATGACAATCTGGCCTACAAGATGTGGAGAGAGCAATCTTCTACATCTAGGAAAACTCCGACGATTCAAGTCAGTATAATCAAAGTAAATAAGCTGAAAAGCTGTAAAGAGTATGAGTTATAGAGAACAACCTATTTTATTTTGAGATTTTTTAGCCTCTTTATATAAGAATTGTGTAGGAGTATTAACCACAACAGTTATGACGTCCATTACAATAATAATAACGTCCACCACATAATAATGACGTATGTTATATAATAATAGATGGTAATGGCATATGTTATAATATTAATAGAAATTAATGGTGGCAATTATGATTTGGATTAGTTTGTTATACTTTAATCATGTCACGTGTAATATTATTTAGATTAGTACAATTCTGTATTAATTAATTAAACAGTAATTATAAAAGATTGACATGCTTCCTGATCTTAAGTCCCCATCAAAATAAAATCCAATATTGGGAGCAAAAAGTGCAGCCAAAAGAAACCAAAAACAACTTTCTTTCTCTAAAAGAATTATTTAAGTTGTTAAGACTGAATTTGCCTAGTTGAGGTGTCTTTCAATTGATAATCTGGCTTGCAAGATGTGGAGAGGGCGATCTTTTGGACCTGGAAAAACTCTGACGATCAAGTCAGTATAATCAGAGTAAATAAGTTGAAAAGTTGTAAACATTATGAGTTGCAAAGAACAACATGTTTTGTTTTGAGGTTTTTGAGCCTCTTTATATATGAGTTGTGTCAGAATATTAACCATAACAGTTATTACGTCCGTTACAATAATAATAACGTCTGTCACATAATAATGATGTTTGTTACATAATAATAGACGATAATGGCGAATGCTGTAATATTAATAGAAATTAATAGTGACAATTATGATTTGGATTAGTCTGTTACACTTTAACCGTATCACGTGTAATATTATTAGATTTGTACAATCCTATATTATCACAAGTTATTAAAAAGTGAAGATAAATTATATTTGGTTGTATTTGTTGGGTATGTATTTTTCAAAAATAGTATATTTATGCCATATTTATTCAATCAATAGAAAAACTCATTTTCAATTTTTTCACTTTATTTGATTGAGCACAACTGTTTTTTCTTAGTGAATTAATCTAGTTTTTTTGGGTCAAAGTGAATTAATCTAGTTGTACCATGCATCAACAATCAAAATATAAAACAAAATTTTTAAACATCACATTATACAAAATTATTGATAGTATATTTTCATGTCTCATTCCAGAATATCTGATAAATTAGAATAACACGCATAACATTAACATCACCCTTGTGAAAAGATAACACACAAATCAAGAGATGTATATTTTCTTATAAAAATTAATAATAAAGGCAAAAATGAAAATTAAGAAAAAGATTATAAGAAACATATGAAAAAATAAGAAATTATTTGGACTTTTTTTACAAGAACAAAAAGACAAGGGTTATTATTTTTCCTACCCGTGAGAAAACGGGTAATTTCTACTTTTACCCGTTTAGCCCGCTCCCGTAACCCACCCAAGACAGATAAAGGGTTTGTCTCAAAATAGCACTCAACTCCTCGTCTCCAACTGCAACTGATAAAAGATGGATTTTGCTCCTAGAAGTGGTCAATGAATGGAGACGTCAGTGTACACTGTAGTGTATAGAGAAAAATGGTGGGGAGAGTCTTAGCATCTGTATCTCTCAGAAAATATCATCCGCTTAAGAATCTCTTTTCCAATTCTATTCTTCTCACTAGCTTCTTACCCAAAACCTTATTGCCAACCAGGTATCTCTCACCAGCTCTGTTGTCTTTTTTCCTGTACTTATAATTCATGTACTGCGCTTTTTGAATTCTTTTGAAAAAAATTGAATTGCATTTAACTTTTATATGTGTAGACATGGTAGCAGAAAATCATGATTGTACTGAATAGTATTTGGCTTAGTTGAGTAAAGGTTTTAGCAATTTAGGTGCAAATTGAACCAGGAGAAATAGAAAGCTTAGGGCATGTTTAGTTATGGAACTCAGTTTTTCATTTTCCAAAAGCAATTGTATGTACCAGTTCAAATATTACTTGTTTTAATTAAAATCTGGAAAACAAGGTTCTCCATCTAGTTGTTTTTTTTATGGATTTTGGAAACCACTCCCGATAAGTTTTCCAGTGTCTACTATTTTATCTCCCATTTTGAAAAGCTTGTTTTCTAATATCAACCCAAGATGGAAATTGTAAAGTGTTTTCCATAACTAAACATGGCCTTAGTCTTTTTTAGTTTGGAAATACTCAAAGTGGTTTCCACTTCCTATCTTCACGTTTTAACTAGTAATCCTGGGTTTAGTGGGTTCACTGCATGCATTTGCAGCTTATCATAATATATAGGTTTTATGAGGAAAAAAAATAACTTTTTAGAATATTAACTTACACTGAAGTACCTTTGTTTTTGCTATATGCAAGGTTTTTCTGTCAGGAACCTATTTTTAGATGCCATTTTGACATAAAAAGGTCTCCCTTTCTCGGATATCAATGGATTCATTCAGGTCGTTTATTGAAGTCAAGTGACAAGGTTATAGAGCCACTGAAGGAGTCTGAAAAGTGCTCAACTGTTAATAGCACTGCTGACTCTAAAGTAAAGAGGAAAAAACTGAAAGGGAAGAGAGCTGTTGTTAGGTGGTTGAAGTTCTTTAGATGGAAGAAAAAGAAAGAGTATAAAAGATTGACAGCAGAAGAGAAGATTTTGTACAAATTGAGAAAGGTAAACATCCATTATATTCTTTTACAGTATATTAAAAATGACCATGTATAATTGCTTCCGGTGACCCTGTTTTTTGTAAGTTTTGATGTATAATTGAAAGGACTACAACTTTTTCCTTTGTCTTGTAATACTCTAGTGCTTTTGGTTTGTAGCAATTTAATCTTTCTTATATTATTTTGTTTTATCCTGCTCTGATGTGGTTCCTATTTTAATTTCTCATTGACATTTTCTGTTGGATCGATAGAGTATCCATGCATTTGATCTTTCTAGTGCCGAGTTCCTTATTATAGTTTTCTCTTTAGTTCTTGGAAATCATATAACAGACTTATGTAGTATAAATTAGTGAGATAGAAGGCATATTTGTATTGGTTATAGCTATTAAATTTTCACTTTCTACAGGTTAATGAAAATGTCGCCGCTGTTTTTCTTGTTAAAACATACTTTCTTTTATGTATCTTCCGTTGCACCTTTTGTATGTTGAAGTCTCTTTGCCTTGCAGGGTTCAATTAAACTAATGATAAGATTGTCAACCAAAATTTCTTACCATGATTTGTGACATAGGTTGCCTTGAAAGCATTTGGAATTAGTAAATCATAATTAACTTTTTGATGTAATAGTTTAACATGTTAGTGCATAAAATATTCGAAGGAAAATCTTGACTTTCTCCTACATGGTTTTGGTGCTTGCTCTTGCTGCAAGCCTATTGATCACTCGTATTCTTAAATTACACAATTAATATGCATTATGTAGCCATCTGAAATGAGTATATAATTTTTCATGGACAGCATTTGATATTACAAACAAGGGTTGCCCAATAAATTATAGATATTTAAGTTTAACACTTTAACTTCTTAATAACAAAGTGTTATTCTGTTGTGTAAGTTTATTGCATTGATTGCAATAAAGGTCCCTATATATGTATACTTTGTCAATTATGTTATAATATGTTGCTTAACTTAGTTAAACTAATCCAACATGCGGAAACGTAATGCGCCACTTCGGACAAATTACCGATGACAGAGTTGGAGGTTCCTCTCTATAGACTTTAGCACTTTTGGATAGGGCATACACTGGGTGATTTTCAGGTCTTTCATCCTACAAGACATGGAATTCAAGTCATTACAGAGAAGGTTTGGAGTTTGTTTATTCCTGATGGCCTCGGCAGATAATCTATTTGGTGTTATTTGTATAATTAAGCTTAAGCAAATAATCATTATAATAATTGATCATCTGGTTTGTAAAGAAAATTCCAGAAGCAGAGCAAAGCTGGTGTTAGCTTACAGTGGATAGTCATAATAACATTTGGTCATGTGGTTTTGGAACAAGAGTTCCAGAAGCAGTTTTTGGACAGCTGGTGTTACCATGACATGTCGAATAATCTATAGTCTTTGAATGTTGAGGACATGAGCCACTTTTTTATGACACGCGTGTTTTTGTAAAGATAACTGATCACTTTGCCAGTTATTTTCAGGCTCAGAAAGAAAGAAGGGAGACTTGCTGAAGCTTTGAAGAAGATTGAGCCTTCAGAGTCATCAGAAACAACCCATGATCCTGAGATATTGACACCAGAAGAGCACTTTTTCTTCTTAAAGATGGGTCTCAAGTGTAAAAATTACGTGCCTGTTGGAAGAAGGGGAATATACCAGGGTGTGATTCTCAACATGCATCTGCATTGGAAAAAGCACCAGACTCTGCAGGTGGTGGTGAAGACATTTTCACCTGAGGAGGTGAAGGAGATTGCTGCAGAGCTAGCAAAACTGACTGGAGGTATCGTGCTTGACATTCATGAAGATAACACGATAATAATGTACAGAGGGAAGAACTATTCTCAGCCACCAACTGAGATAATGTCACCTCGGGTCACTCTCTCGAGGAAGAAGGTATCCTCTCTCCCTTTTGTCTTTTGGTCTTTTATAATTGGGAGTTGGGAGTTGGGAGTTTTCAAGGCTATGGTGTCTTGACATCCTCTCTTTACATTATTAGTACTTCTAACTAATTTGTATTGATGTCAAGACTGATAGCATAAAATGTCTATTATGCTTTTTGTTACTATCATCTGCAGTTATGCAGTTATGCACTTATGCTGAGGGTTTGGGATGGAAGCCTAAATTATTATTGTCATTACATTTCTGGTAGGTTTATGTGTTGCGTAATCAAATCTTTTGAAAATTGTGAGAGGTGAGAGAACCAACACTTTACTTCGCACTGCTACTGGCTTTATGATTAGCATGTATGTCAAGCACCAAGAGTATTGCTTTATTGTATTAACACATTCTAAAGAAACAGTCAAACAGCCAAATCTATTTCATGCTGAAATACCTTTTTTTCTGAAAGTAATTTCGTACTGACTTTAGAATGTGTATAATTTGGGTCTTTTTTCCATTACATTTATGGCAATTATCATTTAGTTTCTGTAATGCCATTCATGTAAAAATGGTACTTCAGTTCATCCGATGTGTCCTAAGATATCTCACAGACAATGGACAAAACCCAACATGGATAGACTGCAAGCCAACCTTCTCCAAACTCTCCTTTCACATTCTTTTGCTTTTCTCTTTCTCACACAAACTCCACGTGGCCCCTTCTGATGGGGTGTTTGCCCACTCAATTTGCGTGTGAATTTAGTGTTTCCCTTTCCTCAGTCAGTTGTGCTTAAAATTTTGTCCACCAATACTTTGTTTTCACCATTCCCCCATTTGGCAGGCACTGGATAAATCCAAATATAGGGACGGTCTCCGAGCTGTGAAGAAAGATATACCAAGACTTGAGCAGGAGCTTGAGTTGCTTCAAGCACAACTGAAAAGAAAGTCAGAAAGTAAAACAACAAATGTTTTTGAGGAAGTTCGAGAGAGTGAGAATATTGAACCAGGGAGCATTTCAAACTTTCAGTTAGAGAACTCGGATAAGCTTAAAAATGTAATGGACAGGTCTGAGGATGATGCTGAGATGGACTCTGCAGATATGCCATCAGATTCTGAAGATTTATCAGACATTTTTTCAACAGATTCTGATGCAGAGAATGAGGCAAAGGTGGAACGGCCTCTTTATTTGGACAAATTTGAAAAATTTCCAGTAGAAAGAGATGGAGAACTTGATGACTTTGAGGAGCATCTAAGACAACTATCTCAAAACTCGACAAATTCAAAATCATTGGAAGATGATATAGACTCATCGAAATTTGATGAGGTTGATCAGATATTTCTACGTGCCGCATCACTTCTAAAGAAAAGGAGAAGATAAGAGATTTCATATTATTATGATTGTAGTCAATATAGTTGTTTTAATGTTTATCAACACTTTAAGAGGTAGTAATAGTTCGAGAGGGTGATTCGTGGTTATATGCTAACGTCCACAAGATGATTCATGATTAAGAAGGACTTGTCTTGTTTTTGGATTTGACGATTGAATATATTTCTTGAAGATTGGTCTATTTTCTTGATGAATCAGAAGCATTAGAAAGCAGCAATATCCCTCCTTTCAACTAGTCATCACACGAAGTACAGAGATTTCAAGTTTTCACGACAATAAAAGCTATTTTACAGGACAGTGCCTTTTTTTGCCATGGCTTAGATCATGATAATTCTCTACCATTGTGTAAAGAAATGGTTAAATCCACTTGGTTGGATGCTGACATTGTTGTTGGACAACGGACACATTAGGAAAGGACAGCAAGTGGCATTACCTATGATTAAATAATATACTACACATTGTATATTATTGTTTAAATAGTATAAATTATATATTAAATAATATAAAACTGTACAATATATGAAACATCTATATTATATATTAGAAGCAACTAGAACCAATGACAGAAAATAAAACATCTACCATATTTTTGCAAGCAAATGTGCATCTGATAACTACATGCTATTAACTTTAATGGTTACATACTCCAGATTAAAGAAGACCATGACTGAAAATGAAATAAAATATAGCTGCACAAGATGGTGATCTAAGCCTTCTCTCTATTATTCTCATTGCAATTTACACCAACTAGAACCAAAAAATAACAAGGGCAAAAAAAAAAAAAAAAAGGAAGCTACGATGTGGTGCTTGCATATCTCCATCCAATTACAACTTCGACATACTCTTCCAGGTTCATAACGTTGACATTACTTCCATCTCTAACAGCAACTAAAACAGATGTTGCCACTCCAGAAACAATGCCTGCAGCATGTTTAAGTCTTAATAAGTACTGCCAGTCATGATTAAAAATAAAACATAAGGGCCAATTCAGAATTCCCATTATAAAATATGTAATAACCTCTCTGCTCTTTCACTTTTAACCTTTGTCCCTGTCTTTGTTTTTTGCTAAGACAAAGCAGGGGAGGGGAGACCAGCGTAGCTACCCCTTCGGCATGACCAAGGGGTCTCCCGCACAACGGAATATTGGATTGAATCATAGCTACCTAGCCACTTATAAAATAAGGATAAGACCTCACCATTGCCCCCACCAAAGTGCCAAAGGGTCTAGCCCCTCTACATAGAAGAAATTACGCACTATTACAACAAGCGGGCTCGAACTCGTGACCTCCGCTACAGAGAGTTAAGAGAATACCAATTGAACTACCACCTTGGTGGTACCTTTGTCCTGTCTTACATTCACCATCTTTCTTTTCTTTTTCTTTTTATTTTTTTATTTTTTGGGGCGGGTGTTGTTGGTAGGGGGAAGGACATTCCTTTTACCATAAAAAACAATGTGCCTCCCCCCAGTCTCTCTCTCTCAGTTCTTGCCTTAACAACAGGTCATCGCTTATGTATCAAGCACAGATTAAGATGTTAAAGGTGAAACCTTTAAGTCCATAACATCTAAGGTTCAAAACATATACTTTTTACCATGGAGTACATTGGTGGAAGAGAGGATACAAATGATGTCATACAGATTGGAAGCTCAAAGATTGCCCAAACATTCAAGTAAAAGTTGTCGACCGAAAAGGTAAAAAGATGTAAAGAAATGATCTTTTACCGTTATCAACCACACCAGGTATCATGTTGATGTTCTTTTCAAGCTCAGCTGGATTCTGTATCCCGTTTGGGAAGCTTTTCAAGAAGATGAGAAGTTTGGTTAGCAATACCAATCAGAATTGAAACCAAGATATAATATTAACCAGTAAGTCTAATTACTATAGATACTCACTCATTCTAGTGTCTTACAATGTACTCTTGCGCACCCCCTACGCTGGACAAGTGGACCACAAATAAAATATTTCTTACAGTCGAAATATTACTTAACCACCCCCTAGAAAAAAGAATACAAAACACCCCCACCCCCCCCCCCCCCAAACAAAAAAAAAAAAGAAGAAAGGGATAACATAGAAATACTCGTGTAGTTTGGCATTATCCATTTGACCCGTGGAGCAATTTTGGACACTAAAGAAACAATTGGCCACCAAAATAACTTACCAAACTTGCAAAAATTCATAGATATTCTCAATCCCGAAAACATGAGAAAGCTTGAAATATCATAAAATTCAGGCAGACTGATACAGCACCAAGGAGGGAAAATTGGAAAGAATATAGGGAGGAGAGGGAAGCTAGAAGAGAAATGGAGCAAGGGGAGGCCACTAGGGAAAACACACTCAATAACGCATCAATTCATAATAATCAGGTCTGAATGAAAGACTACATAAGATGCCTTTATATAGGTGAAGGCAATTCATAGCCCTAACTTAATGACAAAGTAATCATAATTATAAATAAACCACTATAATAATAATAACCACTAAATAACCATCAATCCCTAAATATAACCCTAATCCCCAAATTATAAGTTCCTAACCCTAGTTTATAATAAAATCTCAATTCCTAATTACAATTAACATAATGATATTCACATCCTCATACTCCATAACAGAGATAAAGCAAAAACTAGGAACTGTTGAGGGATACTTAAATTTATGGCTTTTTAATTTTTTATACAAAATATTTTAAAAAATTAAGTTAAAATAGAGCTAAAAACTATGAAATGTCGCTAATATTTAATTTTTCAGCACAGTCTAGAGAACTGAGTACTTCACAACAATTGAATCTTTTTATCCCTCAAAAAAGTTTTAAAAAAGAAACTGACAGAAATTAAATATTAGATAGACAATTAATAATGAAATGTTGGCGAGATTTACAGAAACGTATGCACATTCTAAGTCTGAACATTTCAGCTCTCAAAATCTTTATATTACATCCCTAAATTATGACACTAACAGTTTTTAACCCCTAAAAAATTCAGGTCACCTCAACTTGACAGACTAAAAATAATGCCGTGAAGTGGGCAGATTGCCAGACCCACATGATCAGTTCTAGTTTTGCTGTTTTTGACATAATACAAGTATATGCTTCTCACAAACAGCAAAGAGCATAAACCTTTACCAACCTTAGATAGATAAGATATGGTTATCTCTTCAGTATTGATACAAGTGGAAATATGGGTCCCAGTATTTGGAATACCAGCTCTCCAGCAAAAGAGTTTCCTACAAATTAAAATGCCATTCACACATAGTTGTGCACTTTCTTTTTGTATTGTTTGTTGACTATTTTTATAATTTTTATAATTCAGGGACCTATGAATATGTCGAACTCAAAAGAAAGTACAGAATAAAAGCTTTATATCTAAGTTTCAAAATTATGATATACACACAGCCGCACAAGAATAAACTATTTACTGGTTGATAGCCCAGACAATAAGATAAGAGAATTAAATAATGTTATACAACCTATCTGTGAATGAATGCAATACACTAAATTCCAAAACCAAGGATTCTCGTGACCAATGAATACCCAGTTCTACACATAACATTCGAAGAAAACTATGATAGAGAAGCAGCAGAGTCTTAAGAACATACCCTACATCCACAATCAAATTCCCAAGATCTGTGATTACTGGACCATCCTTCCTCAAGGCAGATCGAATTTCAGGAACTGCGATATTCACAAAAACTAGGTTATAAGTGAATAAATAATAATTTTTTGAAGGATAGCAAGGTCATAGGAGGAAGGATTTGCTCAAGACCAGTAAATTCTAATAGCATCTCCTTCCCATTCCATATGAATGGACTTAAAAAGATGCCCTTTGGCCTCCTTAGTATGAAGCATAGCAATGACAGCATAGACTAACAGAAAATCTTCTCGTCGCAGGTGTAAACTCTACGCTAGTAATATCGAAAGCCAGAGGTACCTTTGCTAGCAAAAGGTATTATGATCATAATACCAAAGACTGGGAAGTGAATCCTGCCTTCTCTAGGCACTGTGAAATTCTTACCTCCATTAAATGGACCAAAAGCCCAAGTCCCTTCCCAACAGACATAATCTATAATGTCTAGAGTCTAGACAGATACCACAACAAGGGACGGGGAAAACAACCTAAGATATATATCATATAATTTGAAAACGGTTCAGCATGGTAGAGACTAACCTCCTCCAAGAGCAACAAGTCGCTTTAGAACAGGTGATACAGCAACAGGGAGAACTTCAACCTGTAAAACAAGTTTAAATCTCATATTTTTCAATTGGCAAGTCAAATACTCGCACCAGTGGGTTATAAATCCATGATCTATCACACCACTCATATTCATACAGAGGAGGATGTGCCATTAGACCAAGAAGTGTCATTGGCTCAATTTTTCTTATCAAATTTCTTAGATCACCATAATTGTATCAAAAGAACTTTATGAAAAGTGTTGTGCATCTAACAACAAAATGAAAAGACCACTTAATCCCATAAACACTTTTCCACTTAAAAAGCTAAGGAAGATTTTATAATCTAGAGCAGTAATTAATTTGAAACCTCCTGTAATTCTGAAGTTTCCTCGCAAAAAGCATTGGTATCAATATCTTCCTTTTCTACAACAGATCTCTTAACTGGTGGAGCATAGATTAACTTAAGGATTTAAGGTCCTTATCTAGACATGCATGCCTTGATAAAAGATAGAAACTTTTTCTATATATCTTAATATCAGGCTAAAAATCTTTCCACATGAAAATATAAAATGCATGATAATAGGATTTTCTCTAAGAAAAAGTGATCATCAACAAATAAACTGAAACTCCTGCTAGGAAAAAACAAAAAGAGTTGACATTAAGCACAAATTAAAAGAAAAATGAAATAAAACAAATGAACTGATTTACCATTAAGGATTTGAACTAACCGAAACTAATGATTTACTACCAAGCCGATGAACGACTTGATTGTCTTCAGCCAATATTACACAAGAATCTGCCATCGAATAAACCACCTGTTCCAATAAAAACAAGGTGGGCTTGGTTTAGTAAACTGGGATAAACAAGTTTTTCTCACATTCTTTTTCATGGAACGTAGGCATGAAGGCTGGGATAAAGAATATTCCTCATGAGGCATAAGGTAAACATATTTTGAAAAAGTAGAAAGTTCTTAAAATGGTTTTAGAGTAGGAAGGTCTTCTCATTCATTAAATCTTAAACAACAACCACCTTTTGTCAAAGCCATGTAAGAGCCAGAAGGCCAGAACTGGGAGAAGCCTCACAATTCGATAATAACCTAATTCTTAGAGAAGATAACTGTCAAATCACTTATTTATACTCTTTAACTTGGTGAAAGTGGACTCGAGCCCATATACAAGTTTATTTTACATAGTAGAGCTTGTCCTCATGATTTTCATTGGGTACCCTTAAAAAAAGCAAAAACAAAAGCCCAGCTTCCCTTTGCAGTAAAAGATTGAGAGACTTTTTTGGTTGACAGAATTATTATACTTGTTGATTAATACAATGTTTAAACTTCCATTAATTCAAGATATGACTGTACAAAATCCTCCTAAGCCAAAGAAATAATCGTGCTTGACCACTTAACTCTCACGAGGCAACCTTCAAGAAGCCATATCTCGAAGCTACAGAAATGCTAAAACTGCTAAGGAGAATTGATAAGAAAAGTTTGACTAATAGGTTTTTTATTGTTGGTTACAGATATTAAGCCTCCAAATGTTTCAATTCCATTATTTATTTGGAAAAAAAAAAAAATTCAATATTTAGCTTGGGTTTAATTTAAGTAATATAAAATCCCAAGGTTTAATAAATAAATATATATAAAAAAATATAATAAATAAAAACAGCCAGCAGCTGGCACACTAATTAATTTCACTAATTATAGTAACTAGAATTGCTGAAGCTCAAAATTATAAGGCAACTGATGAGTTGAATGGGAAAGGAAAAGCTTCAATTAGCACTTCAAGTATTATATATTTTTACTTGCATTTGGGGTCCCGCCAACATGCAAAAGATTCAAATTTCCAAATAAGTAGTAAAACAAAGAGGGTTTGCTGCCCAATAATTCTTAAGTGGTACCTAACCTTCTGTACAGTGTGAGCAGCTCCTCCATCCTGGAAGAGATAAGAAAACAATAATGTGCACTAGGAAATTCACAATATCATAAATACAAACACAAGAAGGGACCTGACAGTTTCAACCTTTAGCAGGTTCTTATTGAAGTCCACTTCATCCACCCCATCGAATGCAATGTCGATATTGTTGACATCATTCAAATCAACCTGAATTGAGTGCACCAAAACCACTATAGAGATGACACAGATGTCAGATAATAACTTTATCATGTACACAATATCCAAACAAACATCAGTAGCCAAAACCTTACAGTTGTCATGCCAAACTGCCGTGCTACAAAACGTGTCTGATAGTTGGCTCCCACTGCTACAATGTCTTTCAACTAGAAAAGAAATTGGTTTTGAGAAGGTAAAGATAAAAACCAGAAATGAGAAGTGGCAAAAAAAAATAAATAAATAAATAAATAACAAGAACAAAATGTTTTAGCAAGTAGCAATTCTATAGTTCGAGTGTTCAACTCCGGTGCATTCATAAAAAATTTGAAGAATGCAGGACCTACTCAACATAATGAAAAGCTGAGAATGCTTTGTGTTTCATTCTGTCAATTTCTCATTATTTTGAATCAGAAACACCTTCAAAAGAAATGTGTACTGTGTAGTATCAAATGGGAACGTTTAAAATTTGCACTCAGTTTTCTTTACCCTTTTGGTCAAGTACTCATGTTAATCTTGCTACCACCAGTGCTTAGAGTCACCAAATATAACAAAGATTAGAAGAAGAAAAAAGTAATCCTACTCCTAAAATAGTTCATATTATATTTATGTTTTATTATTATAATGGAAAAAATAGAAACTTTCATCGCTTAAATAATCATTCTTAATTTTTCCTCTTTAACAAAATATAATCTGATGATTGTAACTCCCAATAGATATGTTAAAATAGAACAATCTCCATACTATTTAGATTTGTAAGTTTGTGGTATATACCTTGGGACTAATAATACTGTATACAAGCTGTACTCGGAAAGAAAATGACACTTTCTTCTCCTACCACCAGGTGACAAAAGTATCTTAAGATCAGTAGAAGAATCATACCTTTTCCTCTCTAATTAGTTTTCCAAGCTCCTCAATGACAAGAGAAGAGGTTCTTTCCGTGCCCAATCCAATAACCATTCCAGATTTAACAAGTCCCACAGCTTCCCTTGCAAGAGAATGCTTTGAGGCATCTTGTACTGCAAGAATCATCACAAAGGGTCATCAAAATTTCACTTCAAAATCGTTTATCCACAGTAAACAGAAAATAGATGTTGAAATAGAAATAGAAAGTAAACCAAACTACTTATAATAATTATGTTGATAAGCAAATCAATACAAGAAGTATTTGAACCATCTTCATTTTTTTAAAAAGAAAAAAAGAATCCTACTATACGTAATTAAATGAGAAACCCTGACAAGTTTCAAGTAAGGAACCGGTGCAGCAAGGGCTACGCCTATCTCCTTGTAGTGTTGCAGATGGATCCATATGTGAAGTGTATGTGAATTAACCATATCAGATGAAGTAGATATTGGGAATTTCAAGATAAACTTTTTCCATATTTATATTTGCATACTGCATACCTGCATATTTGTATGTAATTTATACATAAATATGTACTTTACATATACACCCTTATATTATGTATGTATATAACTTCATAAAAGTCACTGAAAATGGTTTCTCCACATAACTTAATAGCTATCCCCTTTTCACAGAAAGGTTTTTGCACAATAGCTTCTTCTATCTATACCAAAGTTGAGAGCATGAAATTCAGTCTCTAACCTTTTTGACTTAAACTGTCTCTCATATGTATCATTGCTCCACCAATATGGACTCAAACACATTCCAGATCAGTTATAATACCAACTTTAATTCTGAACTGGTGAGCAGTGACTGAAGTAAGTTGAATAACTCATTCTCATTATCTTTCATAGGTCAAGTAGGCTGTAGGCAGAAAAATGTATGGCTTACCACCCTGACCCTCAATGCTGTACTTGATTAAAGAATCCAAAAAACAGTCCTTTACAATTCCACATGGAAGTTTACACTTCTACAAAAATCCCAAAGTTAAAGCCAAAAAAAAAAAAAAGAGTATGAGAGTTCAGATCTTTAAACTTACAATTATTAGAAATTTCTGGTGGTGCTCTTTTGATAAAACTGGACATATTTTCACCCATTGAATTGGCAGCAGAGCATAGAAGATCCTTGTCACCATTTGCTAATAGATTCTGACAATTTTCTCCTATTGAATAATCAAATAAAATTTAATATTTTATAATAACCAATGCCAAAGTATGCAAATGGACATGCCAAAGCAGACGATTGTAAATGTTTTACAATAAAATTAAATTCTTGCAGGTCGTGGCCTCCTGGGGGTAAAATTGCACAGTAACATGGACATTCACTAAATTGAAATAGAAATTCTCACCTAATGGTGTATTTTCTTCAACAACTGGATGAGACTCCTGCCCCACTTTTGTTATCCCTTGTTCTTTCACTTCTGATCTTTTCTTCATACGAGGACCACTGCTCTTTTTGCATCTATTACTGTGTATCTTTCCTGGGCTCAGTTCATGATTATGATCAAGAATAATGTGACACACATAGACCCGTCCATCAGAACCTATTGACCCATTAAGCTTGGCCTTGCAATCTGTTTTAGGAGCCTGCCTCCAAGGTGATTTACTATTTGAAGTGCTTACCCTCTTACCAGCTCTAGAACAAGAAAGAGTGAAATATTTTAGTTTTCCATCATCATCATTCCTTGAACTTCTTCTGTATATACCAAAGCCTTCTTGCAAGGCATACTTGCAATAGTAATCACGAACTTCCTCTTGGGATGCAAACACCATTCCAGCATGTGGCGGTTCTATTTTGTTATCCCCTAACACCACTTCTTCCTCATTGATTTTATCTAATTTCTCACCATCTAACCTCTCCTGATAACAAGCAGACAATTCCTTATCTCTCTCTAGTGTCACATTTACAATATGATCACCATCCATATCCTGATAAATTACAGGAAATAAGAAAAACAAAATTAACCTACTAACAAACCTACATGAAATACAAAACAAAGAACAAACCTTTATCTTATAACAGAAGCAAATAACATAGTATAACCCTTGTAAGAAAACATTGGCAGCTTGAAGCAACCTAGAACTCTCATCTCAACTACAAAAAGTTTTGGCTTTTCAAGCTAATAACAGAAACAAATTGTCAATAATTTAGTGCGGATTATGCAGCTAATCCAAAACAATCAATACAAAGATTACGCTTCATTTGGCTTTAGCCGAATTTTCAAAGCTAATTCTTCGACACCCAACTAAAATCCATAGACTAACGGGTCTTATTTATGTCTAACATTTTCTCAATACATCAAAAAGGGCTATAAGCAGTCACTGTAATTGTTGTAATTGCAGAGTTCATAGAGATGAAAGAAAATGAATAGTTACCAATGGCTTTTCAACGAGTCAAATTCGCAGACAGATGAGAAATATTGACAGATTTCCTCTACCGACTTCTAGTACCTACAACGGGTGACCACTTTTGAAGGAGCAATAGGGCTGCGGGATTTTTTTTCGTCGTTTCTCTTGCCTGAAAAGACATAATAGAGATTTTATTTTTGTTTTTGGACTCTTAAAATTCTAAAAACTGAAACTAAAAATAAAAATGTTGTTAAATAAAAATTAAGGAAAACTCAAATGAGTTTTAATAATTTTTTAAAATAGATAAATATACTCATAATATCATATTACAGCTTATACTCAAATGAGTGTCCACTATTTGTTTGAAAGATATTGATTCCAACTTGTTAGGATGAAATAATTGATGTCCCAAATTTGGAGGATGCTCTTTTACGTTATATTGTGGTCAATCTAGTTATGGAGAAATGAAAAGCTTTTTAGAGATTCACAATGTTATCTTAGAGATGTTCTTGAGTTTTACAAGTGAGGTAGGTGTTGTGGTCTGTGGGCAAAAGCAAAATGACCAACCTTAGGTAACCATGGGACTGTTTTGATGGCCAATGTCCAAAATATTTGTGTTTCCAAGAAGAAGAAAAAAAGGTGAAAAAAAGTTTATTGTTGATGGTGCATCAAAGGGAAATTGGGCATGAAGGGATTGGAAGGGTGAAGTGTTAGTTTTTCACGAGTATCTCATATTTTTAGGTATAATTTAATCTCGTTTAAATTTGTGACTATATTTTTCGTAAGTAATTTTAAGTAGGTGCGAATCCCTAACATTACAGAAGCCCCTCGCTAAGTTTAAGTATGTATTATCACCTAAATCATGTATATAGAAGTGTTGTTAGCTTTGTTCCCAAAAAAAAATGTAGAAATCATGGACACCTATGACGTAGAAGTGAGGGCAATTGAAGCAACAATGTTAATGGTGTCCAAATTCCAAAAAGGATTAGTGTAAAAGATGCTGCAGGTTGATTATTGAAAGTGATTCCTAAAATGTCGTAGGATGGATGTCAACTGAAGGATATTGCACTCCTTTGAATTTAGTGCAAGTAATGAGAAAGATTAACAATGAGGTCTCGAAGTTTAAGCACGTATTGTTTAAACATACCTTGAGAAGTAGCAAAATATTGACAGATTAGGAGTGGTCATAAAGGAGGTTTTTGAGGCTGGATTGCAGTGGATGTGAGCTACATCAAGGGGACAATGAAGTGTAATTTTTTTGATAAATTAAATTGTGATTTCTGAATACATGACATAAATTATAAAATGTCAGGTTATGTTAAATAATTTGTAATAATGTACCTTTATTTTGATAATCCTCCTTTTATTTTTTACAATTATTATCTCTACTCAAAACATTATTATCTTGTCATAAATATGAGTAAAAGTGAATGATGTAAGTGATCATGAACTTAGGACTCGCGTTTGTAAATGAGTAGATAGAAGATTTATACCACAGAACTGGAAGAATTCAAGAAAACAAATCTAGTCAAGAATCATTAAATATTAGATAGAATAGTTCCTAAGTTGTTTATGCCATTTATCATTCCTCAGGTCAAATTCGTCGTTGGTTTTTTTTTTTTTTCCCTTCTTATTGATTATTAGTACAAAAGTTCCTATATTGAGAGCTCTTCATCTATGTGATTTTCTACCATGGAAATAGTCAGTACCTTCATTTTGTTATTTGTGGTAACTGGTAAGCTATTGATCTCATGAATAGTTAAGGGGGCATGGTCTTTAGTTGCTTGATGAGTTTTTTTCTATAAAAAAAGAAAAAATAAAAAGTTATTTTCACACTTCCACGGTCTACAAAACTGATTAGATCTAGTTCTAATGCAACCAACACAATAGGCAGCAGATAGTTAAGTTAAAAAATAAAAATTGAATAATGCAATTTTTATTGATGTCTTATAATATAGTTCTGTCACACTTGTTTGTGAAACAAATTATAACATTAATTTTTCCTTTCATCCCGCATAAATTATTATTTTGATGATGTCAGTTATTCTAGCTTTGATTAAGATAGTATTTGAAAGATAGTGGCTAAACATGAACCTGAGTAGGTAAATTTCTTTTAGCTGGAATTTCAATTTGTACCTATATAACATTGAAATTTCTGAAGCTTATGTAATACATTCTTCTACAAGTGTGGTAGCTGATACCATAATCCTAATTTATAAAATTCCACTGTTAGACTAACATTGCAATCAAACATGTTTAACATGAAAAATATAGGAGAATTAAATAAAATAGAGTGGAATTAACATGAAAGTACATTATTGAATTAACATAATAATAATTTGAATGTTAATGATGTTGTGCAATAACTATTATCTTGAGTTCTGATATATACATCCTAACATTTTCTATATATTATCTTTATATGCTGACCAACTTAATTTTTTTTGTAAAAAAAATAGTCTATCGCATAAACTTTTAATAATTAATATGGTGAAATATTTTTCTATCTTTTATTTTAGGGTTACACATTGGTAAGAAGTTGAATCACGAAATAAAATATAAATGTCATGTTATGTTTGTTGGTTTGTTATAATATACTTTTCATTTTGATAATTCTCTCTTTCTTTTGTATTATCATGTCATAAATCATAGTGGAAATAATCAATGTGAACAACAATGAAGTGAGGACTCACATTTGTAAACGAGTAGAAGGTAGGAACATTAAAAAAATGATGAATATAGTCAAAAATCATTAGAGATTAGATAAAACACATGCACACTGGCTAAGAAAGTTATTGTCAGACTTTAGGGTTACAATGTTGAATAGATGTAGCTCTCAAGCAATGACAAATTTTTGAGAAGATGATTAAGAACATGAGTAAGTAATTTTTTTGGCTGGAATTTATTTATTTTTTATTTTTACAATTTCTTAATTGTGTCTTGGCATTACTATATTACACTTATTGTACAAGTATCATAAGTAAAAGTAGTTACATTTTAAGACTTAATTTGGTAATGACTTTTTGAGAGGTGTTGTGCTCTCATAGCTCTCTTAGAGTTGCTTTTAAAAAGTTATAACAGTAGTGTTTGGAAAAATAATGCAAAAACTATTCTCAATAAGTAGAAACCACAAATTAGTGTTTAGTAAATTCATTGTAAAGCTGCTCCAAAAATTTAAATAGATATTACTAATAAAAAGAGTGATAATTAACTTACTGCATTAATTAATAAAAAGATAAATATGAATTTTCATTAAAAATTGAGATTATATTAATCTTTTAAACTTTTGAGAGCAGAAGTTAATTTTTAGAAGTACTTTTGAATTACTTTTAAAAGTACCCATGACTTTTAAAAGCTTAGAGCAAAAATATCCTATTTTTTATTTTATCAAATATAAAAATATTGACTTATGCTCTTCATAAGCATAATCAATCTCTAAAAAAGTATTACCAAACAGAGTGTAAATAAATTGTGCTACTTAGGCACAATAGTGTCTACAAGTAGCAATATTTACTTTAATAGCCTTGACTTGGTTAATACTTTTTGCTACGGTGCGAAGCCCAAATAGTGAGCAGTCCGCCTGGGTGTTGGTGTAAAAGTCATAATTTGATATGGCATGAGCTTTGTAACAAAAACTAAAGATAATAAATGCCTGTATGTTCACATTGACTATTCAACTTTGCAATTTTTGTATATTGATTCTCAAGTTTGACAAATTATTTTTTAGGAAAAGGGGAGCAAACCTTTTCTCCCAGTTTCTCACACATTAAAAAGGACATGTCATAGTATCATTTCCATCTTCTCCATCATCCCCATCATCTCCCATGTGGGTCAATAAATTTTCAAGAGACAAGAGCACAGCCCTAGTCAAATAATACATTTGTTTCCTTAGATTAACTTTTTTCCAGTTCTTGTAGAATTGCCACAACTGCTTGAGTCCGATCCTACATCAGTCCTTTCCGATGTGGACAATCTCTATCCGCTTCAGCCGATCTTGAATTCGACGTGGGCAAACTTGCTAAACATTATTTAATCTCTTTGTCTACATAATTATTGACATGAATATGTCACTAATCTAATATCTTTTTTTTTTATTCACTGTATTTCTTAATAAATTCAAATCCAAAAACTTAATATAATAAATACACATTCTCTTGACTATCAAATCAGTTCCATAATGTATCACTATTTAATCTATGATTGTAATTGTAATTATAACTTTTTTAGTTAGTAAAATATTTGGTAGATTTATGAGCTATACAAAAGATATAATTTTCTTTTTATCCATAAATCTTTATCTTAGATAAAAGGACAGAATTTGACCCCAAATACTTGAAACAATAATATTTTACTAATTGAACCAACTAGTACATTTAATTTTATTTTTTGCAAGAAAAGAAAAATACAAACTTGGTTTACTACTATCATGTCAGAAATGATGGGTTTTTTATTTTCAAAAGTATAGGGGTAGTATTGAAATTAGATTAAAGCCTAGGGGCCTTCAGAATTAAGAAAAAATCTTCAGGAAATTGCAACCCAGACCATTTCGGGTTTACACTAGTCTCTCAAAAGGGTTTTACTTTTTAGGGTTTAGTGGCTTCACTTGAATAAACAAGAAGACCATCTCCACCACTACCAGTTTCTCATTCTCACATCGGTGTTTCTGATTTTTCAATTGCAGACCTCTTCTTATCATGTGGGCCCTTCGTCGTGCTTCAGTTCCTCTAAGGTAATTCTTTTTGGATGTGGTATTTGTTTGTCTACAGAAGTGGAAAGAAAATTGAATTTTGTGTGTTAACGGATTATCTCTATCTGGTCTATTTGAAATGTAAAAAGTTGCCGACCACAACAATTTGGGACTAAGGTTTCTCTTTTTTTTTTTTTTGGTTTTTATTATCTGGGCTTAAAACGAAAGACACTATGATTTTGAATTCAGATGTTGCATGGTTTTTTATTTTCTAGTTTCCTAGCGGAAATGGTTGAATAATACATTTACATGGGTTATATTAATTCAGTTTGAGGTAATCTTTTAGAGTATAAAATGGATAGAAACAATGTTCGGGATGTGTAGCTACTCTGAAAAAAATTGTATTCTTCACTAGTACTATGGTGTATAGAGATGATCTAAATGTGATATAGGATATAATGGGTCAATGAGAAGAAAAAAAATAAAATAAACTTTAGTACCTGGTTGTTTTCAATTTGTCTGCTGTAATGTGATTTTTAAGAACTCAACATACATATCTGATATATCCCGTCACTGTTATGTTCCTGGTTGTTTTCAATTTCTTCCTAATGCACTGTTTTGGTTCTTGGACTACCCTTTATTTTATTAATCCCAAATATACATATATGATATATCTAATCATCTCCATCAGTTAGCTGGATTTTTATCTGATAGAATTATTAGGCGATGTCTTTATATGTTTTGGTACATAATACATGCCTAATACATAGTTACCGGATCTCTTGACACCACTGCGTTCCACGTTCCGGAATTTCGTTCTGGGATCGTGGTTCTTTTGTATACTGGGATCATTGTTGTTCGCGATCTAGGTCATTAAAACTAGTGGCCCAAAATTTTAAGATTTTTCACCTAGAAAATAAAAAGATATGATCACAATTTCAGCCTATATCAATTATTACTTATTTCCTTTATATATGTATATATTTATATAATTAGTAGGCTATTATATTTCTTGTACCATAAATTAAATATTATGTACTCCATTCATTCATTAAAATTTAATGTGAAGTACACCGCCAAAATATAGTAAAATGGTCCAAATAAGTACTTCAAGCATACCACATCCCGAAATACCGAACCAACTAAGCCTACCCCCATCGTCCCATGATTTTAGCTAGGTAGCGTACCCTGTACCCGTTCCCGTGCCACGTCCCGGAACGTACCGCGATCCTGGTAACTATGGCCTAATATATGGATTGTTTGTTTCCTATGAAATCTTTTCTGTCATCAAATGTTTTGTAAAATACCTAGGGCAAAAGTGAAATGTAATTCTATGTATTTTATATCTTCATACTTCATTTTGTGGAACAGTACTGAGGTGATAATTAGTATTCTGTTTCCAGGAGCGAAGTTTTTGGTATAGCAATTTCTCGTGTTTGTTGTGCCAAATTAGAAACACCAACTGCTTGCTTGGGAGATGAGGCTGGTATATTCGAGTCTCCTCCAAATAGGTTTCTTTATGTAAGGAAAAGTTACCACACAGATAATGTTTCTTCAAGATTTTATGTGGGTAGTCGTGAACTTTCTTCACAGGCTGATACAAAAGGCAGAGGAGAGGAAGATGAGTTGGAAGATGGATTTTCTGAACTTGAAACGCCTGCTGCCCAGGAAATTCATGATAGTAACATAAATGGTGAAAACATTGATGTATTTATTTCTGAAGCAGAACTCTCTGATGATGATGATGATGATATCAAGGATCCTGCTCAAAATGAGCTGGAATTGTCAGAGAGCGAGACTGATCCAACCGAAAAAAGGTCACCAGTGAAAAGGGTACGATCAGCACTGTTCAACGCAATCCTGGATGCTCCAGGCTTGTCTGTTCAAACTGCTTTGGACAAGTGGCTTAAGGAAGGAAAAGACTTGACTCGGGAAGAAATCTTGCAGGCCATGCTTAATCTTCGCAAGCGTCGGATGTATGGGCGGGCATTGCAGGTGATCATGATTGATCTATATTTGGCCAATGGTTTACTTAATTACCCATTACATTATGTTTTTGGTCTTCAGTTTAGAATCAACTAATATTACCTGTTCCTTCATCTGATATATACCATCATTTTAGGGTAGATCTAATATATGATGTATGGTACTTTGCCATCTTGTACTCATCCTTTGTGGAAGATTTTTGCTGCAAATGATTTTATGTATCCTGAATATGGCCTTGCAAAATCAGTTGTTACTTTTAGTTGTCAAGTATGTTTTACTAAATCGAAGGAACATCTATAAATTTATGCTTGAATTGTCTTAATGAGGTCAATTAGTCTTCATTCACACAAGAATTTTGAATTAGGAAAAAGAGGCTTCTTGCAATGCCTGCTTGAAATCTTTGCTTTCTCTCTGTTCAAAAGAGAGTATGGTCCCGTCTTGTAGGGCGCTTGTCGGTGTTTGTATTAATTTTATTTCGTGAAAGTAGATTCTAAAGAAGATGATTAATGGATCTGAGGCTTGTAACCATATATGCAAATTCTATTGATGTAAGGTATTATGAGGGTTCATCCTTCATAGCTATGATGTAGAATATAGTATTTTTGTACTGTAATGCTTTACCCTGCTTTTGATATCTTTAGGATACTAGATATGGATACCACACTTTTACCTGTGTCCTTTGATGAGTTTGAACTTCTTTTGATATTTAGATTTAATTTCTTTTAGAGTTAGAATTCAGGGAAACGGATAGGCATTGGTGTTGATAGAATGAGTTCCCAGATTCATATAGTGAAATGTAATTAACTCTGTTTTGGGCATCTAAAAAGTTCCCATTTGTTTTGCTTGAGCATTTATATGATCGGTTTGCCATACCTACTATAAGTTTCCCTGGTGTTAAATCGGTTAGTAGGACTATAATTACTATTTTGCATGGTTGATGTACAAATTAGCAGAAATAGAATATATTTGCTCGTTTCGTTTCCAATTTTTTCTCATATACGTTTCTGTTCATTCTTTGCCAATTCTGTAGCTCTCGGAGTGGCTTGAGCAAAATAAGCATCTTGACTTTGAGGAGAGAGATTATGTTTCTCGACTGGATTTGATTGCCAAAGTACGTGGCTTCCAGAAGGCAGAACAATACATACAGAAGATTCCCAAATCCTTCAGAGGGGAATTAATGTACCGAACATTGTTGGCTAACTGTGTTGTTAACAACAATCTAAAGAAAGCGGAGGAATTGTTCAATAAAATGAAGGATTTAGAATTACCAGTTACTACATTTGCTTGCAATCAGTTGCTCATTCTGTACAAGAGGACTGACAGGAAAAAAATAGCTGATGTCCTATTGCTAATGGAGAAAGAAAATGTCAAACCCTCTCTCCTCACTTACAAAATCTTAATAGACACGAAAGGCCAATTGAATGATATCACTGGAATGGATCAAATTGTTGAGACAATGAAGGCTGAAGGCATTGAACCTGACCTCCAGATACAAGCAATCTTGGCTAAGCATTATGCCTCTGGTGGGCTTACAGAAAAAGCTGAAGCTGTACTGAAGGAGATGGAAGGTGGGAACTTAAAAGAGAACCGTTGGGCTTGCCGATCTTTGCTGCCTCTTTATGCAGAGCTGGGAAAGGATGATGAAGTAGGTAGAATTTGGAATTTCTGCGAGTCGAATCCCCGGCTTGAGGAGTGCTATGGCTGCAATTGAAGCTTGGGGAAGGTTGAAGAAAATAGAAGAAGCAGAAGCAGTGTTTGATAGGATGTCAAAAACATGGAATAAGCTTTCGTCCAAGCACTATGTAGCACTTCTCAAGGTGTATGTGAACCATAGGATGCTGACGAAGGGTAAGGATCTTATTAAGCGTATGGGAGATAGTGGATGCCGGATTGGGCCATTGACCTGGGATGTACTGGTGAAACTTTACGTGGAAGCTGGCGAGGTGGAAAAAGCTGACTCTGTCTTGCATAAGGCAACCCAGCAGAACCAGATGAAAGCAATGTTCAGTTCTTACATGACTATTATGGATCAGTATGCAAAGAGAGGTGATATCCATAACACAGAAAAAATATTCCACAGAATGAGACAAGCTGGTTATACAGCTAGAATGCGGCAGTTCCATGCTCTAATTCAGGCCTATGTAAATGCCAAGGTTCCAGCTTATGGAATTAGGGAGAGGATGAAGGCTGATAACATATTCCCAAACAAAGGATTGGCAAGTCAATTGGCTCAAGTTGATGCATTTAGGAAGACAGCGGTCTCGGATTTGCTTGATTGAGGAAACCAATGAAAATATAGGTAGCTGATTCCGGTCTCAATTTTCTTTTTGTGTATGGCAACCTCACTAGTTAATTTGTACGTTGTGCGGCTTGGATTTAAATTCCCTACTATGGTGCTATCCATGTTTGATTATCTTGTCTCTATGCACAAGATATGCATATACTTTGTTGCATGATCAGTGCCTCTAATTCTGATTGGTTGATCTGCTGATCTGGTTATGATTGTGTTTTTTTGACAGATGCTGCAATAACATGTAGGACTTGGGTGATCATGAATGATATATTTATGCAGAGCTGCAGTAGGAAATTTTCTTGGTCAATGTTTGAACCAATATTTAAAAGCACTATTTTCTGGGTCATTTTTTGTAAATGAGATTGTGTTTCAGTCATTAAGCAACCTAAACATTTTAGGGCTAGTAAACATTGTTTGCAATTGATGAATCATATGCTTCTAATTTTAAGTTGAAAAAAATTTGACGATGGTAGACACCCTTGTGTTGCCAGTGATGGGTAAGTGTGAACTCGACAAGTAGTATAGCCATTTGACATCTAACTGCTCCAGTTATGTGTTACCTATATAGCCACTTCAATTGTTTCCTGTTTGAACGTGAGCTATGCAGTGGAAAGAATGGGAGCTGTCAGGGTTACCTATAAGCTTTTTACAGGACAAAGCAACTATATGCTGTTTGATAATATACTGTCGTTATATACCGTTTCCCTGTTTTTTCGCAATTGTTGGTACACAAGTTCTTTGTTAGCATGAACTGAACTCTCAATGCATCAATAGCTCTTAGTCTGCTTTAACATCAATAGTTACTCTATTACCAAGAGGAGAATCAAAGTGTTACTTCATGTCAAATTGCCAATATTTGGAATACTCCAAAATGGCTCTCTTGGATGAGTTTCTCCAAGAAGAAAGCGATGGTTTCTTGTGTGATAGGGTTCTTTTACCCCGCTCCGATATTGAAAGAAGAAAAAGGGTATGAACTACAGACAGTCTCCAACCAACAAAATAGAAGGTACGAATCAAAATCTAGGCTCGAAGTAGATTACTGCTGCCAGTGTCAAGTTTTGCTGTAATTAGTCAAATTACACAAACCTTTCCGATTTTCAAAACTAACATAATTCTTAATTAAATTAAGGAGAAGGAGCTACCAATCTTGTAAAAAAAAAAAGATAATCATCTCTATAGAAATCTATGATTATTCTGATAAGTATAACATTCTTTGAGAGTTTTGAACATAGAGATAAAAGCATTGTTGGAAGGCTTTTGATATTTATGAAAGGGGAAGACTAAGTGGGTGAAATATTTTTTTGTTTCTTGTACGAAAATTCTCTCTTAAACAAATTCTCCTACTAATGAAAATTTATTTTTGTCTCTCTTAAACATTATAAATGACTTGAAGGAGATAATGGGTACTTCTATTGTCTTTTAAGCAGTAAAGTCATCATGATGCTCGTCTTATTACTTATGAGTATCTATCTGATTTTATATGTTATTTTTATACTAAATTATAAAGGAACAAAACACAGTACGAACCCTCTGGTCTGCAATGAATTTCCGTTTTCAAAAATAAAAATAAGGCATTCACTAAACAAGTAATGGAGATACAAATGCCTACATAAAATTGGGACGGAACACCCACGTGTGGAAAAAAGATGAGTACGAATGAGGTTAAACTTGTCATTTTAGTCCTTGGAACATAAATTGTAGTTCTATACATGAACAATATGAATGTGGCTCCTTTTACGTCCAGGTACAATGATATGAACAAGCTCCTATTGTAGGCAAAATTCATGAGTGTGAATTGTTCTCTAATGGGAGCTAGATTCAAATATATGATTGTATAAGCTTCTATTCAATCTAAGAGTATCCCTACACCCACAATAATGAAACTTTTTACAGTGTTAACTATTCAAACAAAAATAACCCTAAAAAAATTATGGGTTGCTAATAAAAGTCTGCGCATACATATAGCTGTTACCAAAAAAGTTATTTATCTTATATGTCAATTCTAAATTATTGTGATATTGATTTTTTCCATTGATTATCAAGATTTGAGCCAACTACATGCAAAGGTGTGTATATAAGATTGCTTCATTGCACGTATGAAATTCCATTACGAGCTACAAGCTCGAATGACCAGACAGGTCCAATGGTCCATGAAGTTCAATGTATTAGTCAATGCCGCCTCAAGGTCACCCTTAGAAGTTTGAAACTGCATTATTTGATTTTAGTCAATTTCAACGTATTGTGTTTCTTTTTAATTCTAAAACTAAAAGTCATTAAAATAACTTCAACTATTTTTTTTATTTAGCTAAAAACAAGTCATCCATGCAATCATTAAAAAATTAAAAATATTTTTCTCAACAAGAAATTTTAAATTTAAAAAAATTTATAAATAAAACACACATTATTAACTATCATATTAATCATTTAAGATAAAAAGTCATGAATTTAATAAACGATTAGCACTTGACTCCTCGTTTTAATATTGGGTTCGAATATTTTGATAAAAGCTAAAAAGATTACTTTTGGTAATAAATAGGTCGGCCTTATTTGGCACAGTTAGGGCTTGTCCTGGTACGCAAAACATGTCAAGAGACAAGTGACATCTTTCACCACGTTAACAGATTAATGCAAAACTAAACCCAAAAGTCAGGACTTTTCCTCCCTTGGAACGCCTTCAAGAAAATATATCTTTTGAAACTAGAAAAGTATTATATTATGAAATAGTGTCACATTTACAAATTAAAATTCCTAAAATCTATTTATAGGTTTCAGTAAGACATCTGAGATCTATAAAAAAAATGGCAATCCTTAAGATAACCAAAAAGCACCATAAACACTTCAATAATCCTTTCCCTTGTGCACCAACAACCCTCCCCTTTCATCCAAGGATCTCTGTTCATCAATTCTAAAACAGTGCCCTCCCACCAAATCTTCTCAATTGGAAAAGATTTTCAGCTTTCTTGGAGCTCCAACAATGGTGGGTATCTCTCAATTTCGCATCAATCTCAACCAACCAGACCCATATGGTCTACTGTTCCTGGTCAAGCTTTTGTCTCCGCTGCAATGGCTGAAACAGAAGTGGAAGAAAGCAGGGGATCCTTTCTTGTGAAAGATAAAGATATTCATTTGGTTTGTAGTCATCAAATCATTGATCAAATTAGGGTGATCAATCCATTTGATCATCATTTGGATGGTAAAGAGGAAGATTCTCCATCTGGGATTCTGGTACCAAAGGAGAAAACAGATGTGAAAGCTACTCATTTCCCTTCTTTGCTAATAACAGGTAGACTTTTCAATATGACAAAGAAGAACAAGAAGTTTCAGAAATATGGCATTCATGGTAGCATACAATTTGAAGCAAAAGAACCCTCTACTTATGCAAGGTATTGGATTTTGTTTGATCAGAAAACTAACAATCAGGTTGGGTTTCAAGTGAAGCTTGAACAACCCAACTGTAAATCAGGCAAGCAAGATTCACCACCAGCTTCAGGAAGATACCGGGGCTTTAGGCGGAGGCTGGGTATCCGGAAAAGGAGGCTTGGGTGGTTTTGGTATTTTTCAAGGCCAAGAGGATTCGTCACAGCTTCCTCAACTGAGGAGGAAACAGAAGAAATGAAAGTCCCAGAATCTGCAGAATTCAACAGGGTTTGCTTGACGTATGCAAGTGAAGCGAGTGAGAGATTTTACGGTTTCGGTGAGCAATTTTCTCACATGGATTTCAAAGGCAAAAGAGTACCTATCTTGGTCCAAGAACAGGGTATTGGCAGAGGAGATCAACCTATCACTTTTGCGGCTAACTTGGTTAGTTACAGGTACAGTACGCACAGACTCCTCATTCACCTGCTTCTTAGTTGCTACCGAGATGATAAATTTAAATGAACATAATTCCCATCATTGGCAGGGCTGGAGGTGATTGGAGTACAACTTATGCTCCTTCTCCATTTTACATGACATCGAAAATGAGGTCTCTCTACCTTGAAGGATATGATTATTCTGTATTTGATCTAACAAAACAAGACAGAGTTCAGGTACAGGTAATATTTTCAAAATACTACACATTTCAGTCTTATTATGTTATTATAATTTCTCTTTTATCAAATATATCTGGTTATTATATATGCTAAACTAATGTGTAGTAAATGTATCTGGTTGTGATTTATGCTAATTGCTAAACTTGTGTAGTAATTAAAAGGATATTTTCACTGGCCATTGGACAAGAACACGGTGAATTATTGATTAATATATTTGAATGCATTTTCTGTTTGCATTTAATGTCCATGATACTATTCAGTACGAAGACAAGATAGAGCTCTCCATATGCACAATGAATAATAAATGTATCCAGGGCAGTTTCCTAAGGAAAGTCAGATGGCCAAATTGCCTTGTTTCTTTTCTTTAGTACCTATGTGCTCATTCAAGGTCTTAAATTGCAGTTTCCAATTTTCTGTCTACTGGAGCTTGCAGATACATGGAAATTCAGTTGAAGGAAGGATATTGCATGGGCAACTCACCTTCTGAACTCATTGAACATTTCACAGAAACCATTGGAAGGCCTCCTGATGCTTCCTGAGTGGATAATATCTGGTGCAGTGGTCGGGGATGCAGGGTGGCACAGATACTGTGCGCGATATTTGGGATGAGTTGAGAACTTTTGATGTTCCCTATTTCAGCATTCTGGCTGCAGGTCCTCCACAGACCTATACTCATAAAGAAAAAAAAAAAATTAATATTACAAACTTTTGTACAACTTTGGCAGTCTAGGCATATTTTCATGTCAAATTTGTCCCTCAACAAAGTTTTTACTAATATAAAAAATTAAGCTTGCTTCTACAGATAGGATTCAATCTTGACATAAACTAGCTACTTAAAATTTTCCTGTGTTCTGATTCCTCTACAGGATTGGGTAGGACACAGGGAGACATTGATTGGATCACAACTCTGGTGGAACTGGGAAGTGGATGAAAAAAGGTACTGGGGATGGAAACAACTTGTTAAAGACCTTACCTCTCAGCATATCAAAGTTATGACATATTGCAATCCTTGCCTAGCTCCGGTATTTCACTTTGCTTCACTTAATGCTTTCTCTTTAGTCACTTTTGGTATGATTTTCTTAGGCTTTTGACTTGTCTGTCAGCAATCTGACTGCATTGCACCACTATGATAAGAATAATGGCATCATTAGTTCTAGTATAATCATAGGCTCTTTCCTTTCATTACTTGGGGCAGATTGTGAATTTGACAATTTATTGATATGTCTGACTCTTCCATTTCATTTGGCAGACTCATCAAAAGCCAAACAAGAAAAGAAATCTATTTGAGGAGGCAAAAGAGTTGGATATATTAGTGAAAGACATGAATGGAGAGCCTTACATGGTTCCAAATACAGCTTTTGATGTAGGAATGTTGGATCTGACGCACCCAAAAACGGCAAGTTGGTTCAAGCTGATTCTGCAAGAAATGGTGGATGATGGAGTTAGAGGGTGGATGGCTGATTTTGGTGAAGGCCTTCCTGTGGATGCTATACTCTATTCAGGTTTAAACTCTTAACATAATTACTTAAGGTCAGGAAAATTTTCTGAACCATGCGAGCCCTCATGTTATGCCAACTAATCAGAAAGTGAAAATAAAAAGAAAGAAATGCAAAAAGGGGAGAAACACGTAATTGGCCCTAGTGCAATTAACTCGTAGCAACTTATTTTTACTACATGCACATTATGAATGATTTAATACTTGAAATCTACATGCACATTATGAATGATTTAATACTTCAAATGAAAACATTGTAAATTATTAAAATAAAGCTTTTATTATTCTTTAAATGAAGTCAGTAGCCGTTTTGCAGTCTCCACTTGAGAGATCTGTGTAATTCTTATTCAAAACAAAAAGAACTGTAATTCCTAGCCAACAAATCTACCTGCCCCCTTGAACACCCCCCTCTGCTATTTGGAGGGGACCAGAGGGAGGACAAGAATGATGCGAACTTCGTAATTTTTGTAATTTAGCTTTTGATTATTCATCTACATACAGAAATCAAATACACTAATTATTAGGGACACTCCATTTGTTTTTCTAGGTGAAGATCCTATTTCAGCTCATAATAGATACCCCGAGCTATGGGCCCAAATAAACAGAGAGTTTGTGGACGAATGGAAAAGTAACTGTGTGGGAAAGGTAACGGAAGACCCACAAGAGGCCTTAGTTTTCTTCATGAGGGCTGGTTTTAGGGATAGTCCCAAGTGGGGGATGCTATTCTGGGAAGGGGACCAAATGGTAAGTTGGCAGGCAAATGATGGGATAAAGAGTTCCGTTATTGGCTTACTGAGCAGTGGAATTTCTGGATATGCTTTTAATCACAGTGATATTGGAGGGTACTGTGCAGTAGACTTACCTATAATCAAATACAGAAGAAGTGAGGAGTTGCTTTTGCGATGGATGGAGCTAAATGCTTTCACTGCTGTCTTCCGGACCCATGAAGTAAGTAGAAAACCTGCAATATGACATGAGTACCCCATTGTAATTATTATTATTATCATGACCTTCGAATTTCAGCTGCTTCAAGATGCAAGTACTAGCTGCTATCTCTCTTTTGTTTTTGGTTATATTAAAACAAGCAATACTCAATAAGTAAATTCATCATTTGCGGTTGACCTAAGCATGGTTTAGGCAGCCATAACTACAATAACAATGTTCATATTTAGATTATAGATGCTTACTCATCAACGAGAAAAGTTCAGTTGTTTACTTGAAGAGTTTCCATGAAGTCTGGAATGCTACATTGTAAACAGTACATTTCATTTCACAGAATTGCATTATCTGATGTTGACAGCCACAGATGATTGCAATCCTCATTATGCTATTTTTAGTCATTATGATTTCTTCATCTGGAGAACCTTGCGAAGTTTGTGAGTCACATCAGTTATTGATAGTTGCCCAATTCCCAAGCAGGGAAATAAACCATCGTGCAACAGCCAATTCTACTCAAACCACCAGACTCTATCACATTTTGCACGCTTTGCAAAAGTATATAAAGCATGGAAGTTTTACAGAATCCAACTGGTGAAGGTGATCTAAGATACCTCCAGAAATTAATTTATTTCTAATATGTGTAAACTCAGCAAGCATCTAACATTCCCCTTCCCACACCCTTTTGTTACAGGAAGCTGCTCAGAAAGGGCTACCAGTATGCCGCCACCTGTTTCTCCATTACCCAGATGATGACCATGTGCATCACTTGAGTTATCAGCAGTTCTTGGTTGGTACTGAAATCCTAGTGGTGCCTGTCCTTGACAAAGGGAGGAAGAAAGTTAAAGTCTATTTTCCAGCAGGAGAGACTAGTAATTGGCTACATATCTGGACAGGACAAGTATTCTCAAAACATGGAAGTGAAACGTGGATAGAAGCTCCAATTGGATATCCTGCCTGTATTTGTTATGATTGGCTCTGTTATTGGAGAAACCTTCTTGAAAAATCTGAGAAATATAGGCATTCTTTAACAAAGTCGTCATCAAACCGGTATGCTGTTGAAATTAAATAGTAGAAGATCTCATCTATGTAAATTCTCATTCCAAACCATTGGACAAATTTAACTAGAGTTTAATTTAATGCAATTAAAACTTATTACAGAGTTTCTATTACTTTGAAGTTTGCATATGCATTTTGGTAACCTGTTCTAGTTGACTTTTGACGCAGTTCTTGCACATACCACAAAAGATATTTACTTATATTGTCACACTGTAAGTTACCGACTCATAAATTACATTCGAAGAACATAGTATCTCAGAAGAACACTATCATTTCCAATACACAACACAGCTAACTGACTTAACTTTCTAGACCTCATCTTGCAACTTTGAAGGGAAGCATAATCCCTGAAGAAAAAAAGCAGCTTTCGCTGAGCAAGCTTCAAATAATATAATGATGTTGCGAACTTGCAACTAACTGGAAAATGGAAAGCACCGTCCCATATAGGATTCATTCATCGAACCAACAGACTTGAAAGAAAAAGTATTATTGGCACAAAGGCTTTTGCAAAATTAAAAGTTTGTTTACAGACATGATCAGACTTGACAAAGGTTATCAAAATAATTTAAATTTGCAGCAAAAATAACTACTAGGCATGCTACTGCAATTAGCTCAAATAGAAACTTTCGTAAGACATTCTACTGAGTCTCATTTTATGCTGTCTAATTCCAACACGAAACCCCAAAAACAATTTGAAGGGTATTCAAATCCCTTTAACCATATTTCTTCTTTTTATCTCGTTATCCAATGTGTCAAAGAAACTTTCGTTATTTATGTATAATACATACTTCTTTCTCTGGTATCCAATTAGAGCTCTAGAACTTTTATGTTCATTGAACTTGCATCCCCTCTAAGTGAGACATTTCTTAAACTTTCAACCAAACAAAAAGTTTTCCCCATCAAAAGAAAACCAGAAACGTCATTAACAGCTTAGAGTTCTTGAACAAAACACGTTACATACTTAACATAAAATAGGAAAATCGATGAAATGACACTTCAAGTTAAGCATCACATCAATATCAGGATATATTTTTTTGTGGATGTAATATACAAAGCATTCTTAAAAGAAAACCCCTCCCATGCTTTATAGTGACCTTGTAAAATTCCATCTTTTGTAAATTACCATCGCTTTAATGTTCTGCTTTATGTTTTCATTGAACATCACTCAGGTTGCTATCATGACAGCCTTTGTGGAAAAATTAGTAGGCAACATGAAAAGGCCCAATAACATACAGTTTGCTGCAGACAATGACAAGATATTCACTGAATGTGTAAGATTAAAAAGAAAAAAGACAAGGAAAATGATAGAATGATTTCTAGGATTTATGTCTAATTGAATCAAAAAATTCTTCAAGTAGTCATCACTTCAAGCAACTTAATGCACATAAATGATAGCAGTCATAAACTTAATTTTACCCGCCACTTCTCTTACTTCAGACATTCTCTCAAACACCCTTTGTGCATTGTCTATCAACTTAGATTGGCATTTATGTCACATGGACTCTTCCCTAACAAATACACAAGGTTCAACTCCATAAGTATTACTACTCTACTATAATGGAGAAGCATTTAATTATATAACTAGAAGCTATACTGATAATCCTGAAAGGTCATGCTCATGCATGCAGGAGGTTCACAATCAACAAATTATCTGACCCAGGACTTCTACAAGTAAATTAAATCATTAAATATTTAAATCTATACTAAAAGAGCAGAATCACAGAATACAATGTGCAATAATATTTCTGGGGATTCAGAATCAGACTACAGATTGTACAAAAAGTAATGCATTTAAGAAACGTAATTATACTTACATCAAAGGTTTAGATTGTATACTGAGATGAACTAGCTAGCAATTCGGTTTTGGGTGATGATTTTGATGTTAGAGCAAATTAAGAGTGGGAAAAATGGTAACAATTTTCTTGGAGTAAGCTCCTGCATTTTTTCCCGAGAAAATTTGCTTGTCTCGGGTCTATAAAGTTCAGACTTCTAGAACACGGAATCGTTTTCCTCGATCTCCTACCGGATTCGGATATTCTCTCTCTCTCTCTCTCTCTTACAAAGATTATTTTATGAAGATGAAAATTCAAAACGGTGTGTTTCGTAGGAGATAAAACGATTCGCTTTGGCTGCATTTAATTTTTTTTATGCAGTAATGCCTCTCTGTTATGTGGACCAACCTGTAACAGTAAAATGTATATTATACCTTCCATAAATTTCAAATAAGTGGTAAATATCTATTTTACATATATTGTACAATTTTTATTCACTTTACTTATTAATATTTAATTTCCTAATTTTTACTAAAATGTATTACACTTTTTAATACATCACAATGAGTAATTATTCAATGACAAAGAGCTAGGTTATCTAGTCTATAATTTATAATAAAATATATCATGAAATATTACAGGCTGTCATATCAGTTCCTGATGATATAATGAGACATCAATTTTACTTTTGAATTATTGTAGTTAATTAAGGGAATACAATGCCTCTTCTCATTATCATTACTTGACTCTGACTTCATAACTTCATTAAAAATGGTTACAAAAACGCACGCCTCTTCTTCTCCTCTACTGCCTCTTCCAATTAGCGTTACTTGACTATGCCTTCACTGAATTCATATAAATTGGTGGTGCTACCTCTTCGAAATAAATGACCTCTTGGGTATAGTAGAAATTGGGTGCAAGTCCTCTAAAAGGTGGATCATGGTGTTCAATGAGGAACACAACAATATGCAGTGAAAGAAAGAGGGAGACCCAGCTTACGGTAACAAGTTTTTTTGAAAAGTGCTTATTCTATAATGTAGACTATTTGATAAGTTTTTTTTTTTTTTGGTTTATGCTCCTCTACTCTGTTTAGTGATTTGATTAGAATTTTTGAGAGAAGTTTATAACTTCATGATTTACAAAACATCCAACTTTTGTCAATAGCTAATGGTGATTTGATTAGAATTTTCAAGAGAAGTTTACAACTTCATGATTTACCAAGCATCCAACTTTTGTCAATAGGTTATAGCTTTAGAGTAGAACTGCAAAGAAAAACAGATTTTGGGAATGAGTGCCGCTAAATTTAACAGAGCAATCAAAATTAAATAAAGATATCTTTGAACCCTTTGAAAAATGCGCATTCAGTTAAATCAAATATGTTTTGTTGATTTTATAGTCATAGCAGTACTTTTCCTTTATGGGTTATTGTCATCTCACATTTCTTTCTCTATTTATTTGAATGGAAAATAAGAGAAAATAAATAAAAATTGTACCTCTTCATTTCATCTTTTAGTTTGTCTAGATCAAATGGAAGTTGAATTTATTTTGATTTTATTGAAATATTAGAAAGTGCTATGATTTTGGACTCATGGTTGTGAGGTGGATCTTGGCAAGGGTTCATGGGGAGAAAAGAAGAAGAAATTAGAAACAATTTTTTATAATAGTTTATCATATAAATATTATTTTTTATTTATTTAAGATGGCTATAGTAACATGTTACCTTTATTTATATTAGTCTACATTATTTTTTGTTAAGTCAATTTAGATGAAAAGTGATTGTAAAAATCATATTGACTCGATTTTAAAATTATGAATCATTAATTTTAACAATTTAATTCTTATAATTAAATTAAATTAGTCTTATAAGGATGAAAAGTTTAATTTAGTCAAAGACTTAAATGGAAGAAATGTTTAAAAAGCAAGACTTATTAATTTTCTAAAATTATGATAAGAATTAAATTTTTTTTTTTCCTTTTAACTTTCAAAGAGTGTAAAAATAATTTTTATTTTTCTCTAAAATCTAAAAAATCACACATCTTGATCACGGTTGCTTTGAGAATCATGAATGTTTCATGTTATTAAGCACAAGGGAAGTAAAAATCATCCTAGTAAAATTATGGAAAAATAATATCTATTATTCTTAAAATATCATTACTTTGTCAATTTTATTTTAAAAATATTTTTTGAATCTATTTTATCTCATAATTTTCAAAATACCTAAAATGTCTTCTATTATTCTAGCACCATTAAAATTCAAATGAAAATTACTTATTACCTGATTTGACTTAAATTGTAATATTAGCGGCACATGCATGTTTAATTGACAAAAAATAATAATGATAATTGTCCCTAAAGTACTTGCTTTTTTTTTTATCAATTTCTACATAAAAATATCATATTTTGTCAAATTAACCTTAAAGATTTTTTTTTTTCCCAAATTCATACTAAAATGTTCAAATCAACACAAATTTTAATTTTATTAATCAGAGATATGATGATGAGAACTGAAAAAGAAAATTTTTAACTACTTTTTCATCAACTTATTAACACGTGACAAAAATATTATATTTTAAATCACATTAATAATTTCTATCTAACTTAATAATAGTGTTAGACTGAAGAAAGACATCACAAAACTTCCAATTGACCCCAAAAAATACTTCTAGGATGAAATTTACAAAATTGTGATACTTTGGAAACGGTAAATGTTATTTTATCTAAATTATTTATATGCATAAAAATATGTTTTCAATGTTTTTTTTATTGTTTTATTGCTTCAGCTTAGATGGCTTACTTTGTATACTTAAATGAGGGACTCCAAGAATAGTTGAGGCATTGTTTTACGTTAAAAGAGGATTAACCTGTTGGACTCCTGTTGAGAATAAAATCTGCCTTCCCCTGCAATAGATATGTTGTGAAGAAGCTATGAAGGAACCAGCTGCCAGTGCCTCTTGGCCAAGCGGCACCAGTATTCCCTTCAATCAAGGAGATTGACTCTCCTGAATACATGAGAGCTTATTCCCTCTAACATTTGCAATTAACAAATACATCACCTACTTCACATCCAAATTTTCTAGATAACAGTTTTTGGCATTTTAACTATGAATTGAAGGGGTTCCTTAGACTGCACCGCCGAGGAGGGTTGCTCTGCAGGCGCCTCTGAGCTTCCCACTGCTAATTAGAAATAAGTTTCTGCTCATATGTTTTCAGTATAAGGTACAACTTCCTGACTTGGTTTGTCAATCAGATGTCTAACTTATCAAGGTTAATCATGCTTGCAGAATTCTTTATCAGTTCCTTCCGAACATCCACCTAATACAGAGTAAAAATTAAGAACATGCAGAGGCTGAAGTACCTCATAATTGAGTATGACAGAAAAGAGTGATAAACTAATTAATTGATAGATACACTTGAAATTGCATCTTAAGAGTCTCAGGAAATTCAACCAAGGATAACATTTATCAATTGTCAACTGTATATATATGTTTATTAGCCTAGGCAAATTGAACTTGTATTGTTCATAATAGAGACAACTCAACTACATATGAAGGGCAGACTGTGACTTACCCGAGTACCCATGAGAGAGGAAAAGACAACATTTGCCTCAGCTGCATCCTCAACTTCTAACTTCTTCAGCAATCGGCGTTCAGGATCCATCGTTGTCTCCCAAAGTTGTGTGGGCATCATCTCTCCAAGTCCTGCCCTCATAAGAGACAAAACTCATAAGAAAAATACATAGTTTATAGAACACAGTAAATAATTAGCTCCCAGTAAAAACTTAAAAAACTCAGCCTATAAATATAATTTTTCATGTTGTATGTTGATGTGCGTGACCTATAAAACATAGAATGATATTTTTCATCCCCTTAAGGCAGGGGAGAGATGATAACCTTCTGTCAAACGGCTCTAGAACACTGAAAACAGTCTCTTGTACCAGCTTTCATTCTGGGGAAATTAATTGCTTGATCTACAATGCATATTGTTGGTATGAATCTAAGTGAACAGTGATGTTGGTTTTTGACATTTCACGAAATCAATGACATGGAGAAGGAAAAGAGAAGTAGGTAAATAAAGAATTCCTGTTTCTTGGAGAAGTCTGCAAAAGAAATGTTGTATCTTGGAGCATTTTGCAGAAACTTCTCCATCTTTTGGCATCATTGATTTCCCTTTGTTTGAATCAACTGACAAGTTCTGATACTCAGTAGATTTCTACTTCTGTTAGATTTCCTTCCTGCTGCTACCACATGATGAAGGGAACTTGTCCTCTTGTCCTCTTTCCTTCCCTCTCACTCATTTCTGTCTCCCCGCATTTAAGTTATTCTAGATGGTATGAACTATGAAGGACCACATTTAATTTCTTTTCATTTGAATCAGCTGAGAACTTCCCCTACTCGATAAAGTTCTGCCTCTGTTATGTGTTCTTTGTGCTACAACTGTGTGATGGGGCTTGGGAGCTAGACCGTCTTTCCTTCCCTTATTTTCTTCTTCTTGCATTTGAAACTGTTGGAGGTAGTATGAAGGGACACATGTAAGGGATAAAGGTTTGTTCTGTTAACAGAAGTTAACTTGAAGGGTGCATTGGACTATTTTTCATAATACAACTGGTGTTTATGTTCAAATTGGGACTAGGGGGGATCTATAATTCAGTGACAAAGTAGAATGCCTGTCAGTACACTTATCAGAATCAAAAGATTTTAAATTTTTAATACCAGATGATAATGCTAAATGAGAAAAGTTGTCAAGTGGCAAAAGAATAGTCTGTCCCAAAAATGGAAGAAACTATCCTCGGTTTTTGTTTCTATGGGTTCTTTAGTTCCACAGGCATGATGAGCTCAACCAATACACATAAAATTGCTCTCCTACTGCAGTCATCAGTAAACAGCAACAACATGCATGCAACTGACAAGGATTTATATCATACCTTTGAATCGTTGAATGTTGTATGATGCATTAGAAGGAAATGACCTCTGAAGCTTTTTAAGTTCAGTATCATCATAACAATAGTATGCCTGTTTTCCCCTTTCAACCTAGTCATTTCAGTAAGAAATTGAGGATATTCAGCATGATTGTCCATAAGAGTCAAGTACCATAACGGCTTCAAGTATACCTTGTATAGTGGTGGAACACCAACATATATGCATCCTTCATCAAATAAAGCTCTCTGCGAGCAAGAAATACTGAATTAAACCAACCATTCTATTCTAACTGATTGTTCATATGGAGGTAAATTAGTTCTATTCTCTAGTAATGGAATTCTAAAGAATTTATTTTCTTTTCTCTACCTGATATCTAAAGAAAAATGTCAACAGCAGAGTTCGGATGTGAGCACCATCAACATCAGCATCTGTTAAAATTATAATCTTGTGATAACGCAGAGCCTCCTTCTTAAAATCCTCTCCCTGCTCCAAGAAATCAAACAAATCATAATTACAAGCAACTTAACAACAAATTTGATAGCCATCATAGCATGCAGTTGCTCTGGCATAGGCACACAAAGGAATTAGGGGATTGTGTTATGTATAATAAATTGAATTATGGAGATATCATAATTAAGGTACTTAATAATTGGGGTTTTCCTAATACTCGCAATTCCTTATATGTATTAAATTGAATTATGAATATATCTTAATTCTTAACTAAGGTACTTAATAATTGGGGACTCCCCTATATCTCACAGTTTTTTGTTACCTCAGGTATTACTTTCTAGCTTGATTTGTGATTGCCAGAGTTATTGTCCCAATGAGATTTAAGATTACTTTTAAGTTTGGCATTAATGATACCTAGAATTTTCAGAAATCCCAAATTTTTGTCTTCTATCTCCTTTCTTTTTGTAAGACTTTGTACTAGTCCTCAATCTATAATCAATTAAAAGAAGAAATGAGAACCTTGACTCCAAGCCCAAGGCCAAGAATTAGATTTTGGATCTCCTCATTTTTATACATAGCTGCCTCATCCTTCCTTTCGATGTTCAGAATTTTACCCCTTAGAGGGAGAATAGCCTGCACCAAACGTTTTGCATCAATTTATTATACATCCATATCATAGAACTCCATAGAATCAGGAAGACAAGGGTATATGAGTCAGAGTGGCAAAGTACAAGACAAATGGCACTAACTACTGACAAATATGTGTCACTGAATGCATGTGTAGGCAGAATTGACCAAACATCAGAACTCTGATTGCATCTTGTTTCATGCTCATCAAGAAAGACAAAAGTATTAATGAAAAGAGAATGAGTATATTACATTTCATTTTTTCATATAAAGACAACAATAGTTTCTTTTCCATTACAACATCGAGTTTGTCTTACTGAGCATGCAATTCATATTCTTCTACTACTTTCTTATGTTTTTCCACTAACATTATGGATATGGTAGTGATCGATGATGGATGCATTGTCGTTAAAAGCGAGCCAGGTGCTCCCTACATGCCCAGATAAGCCGGGGCAAGTGGAGAGACCTTAACGCTCACTACTGCACCTTCAGTCCTGCACTACATGGAGGATTGTCAGAGCTAGCGTACCAAGTGCCGTTTCCGCTCACCTTGGTAAATTTTTCCTAGTTTTGTCTTGTAACTCCTCTTTACCTTAAGCCAAACGGTTTCTGTTGTCAAAGCAGAAATGTGGAGGTATTTTTCAGCTCTTGTTCCTTTCTAAATTTTTTTCTCAAGTCCTATAATTCTGTATCTTTTTTCTTTCTTTTTTTGGCTCAGGTGTTGCTTCTCTCTCTGACACCCTCAATGTTTGCCAAGTACATCTTCTGTTTGCTCCTCAATCTTGTTTTACTACATTAGCCAGGATAAGGTGGCTTTAGTTTGCCTTGTTTTCAATTCACTTTTTTGAATGACAACTTATATTTTGAATGCAAGTCATGATTCGATGATGAACTTAAATTATTTGAGCCATCACTCATTTTGTCTTGGATAATTTGTTTGATTCCCCTCAAGCGAGTTCCTAGCACCACAGGTGACAGCGAGTCATGGCACCTTAAGAGCACCTAGTGCTTTTAACAACATTGGATCACTATTGTGAAGTGAAAACAAAGAAAGAGACATGGTAATGAAGTACAATGATAATATTCTATTTAATAGATAAATTTGTTACAATACTAACCTGTTTATATAAATATAAATATAAATACTGTACTTCATTTGTTTATTTCTTGCTAGTTTACAATTATGTAAGTGGTCAGTAATTACAAGCAATCTATACAGGACCCCAATCGTCTACATTAATGGACTTCCTGATTGCTTATAAATCTACTGAAGTGGCAGATAATTTCCAGTTAACAGGTTGCTTTTTAATTTGAAATCTAATTAACTATGGGGAATGAGAGAAGCAAGATTTTGGAAGTCATGGATATGTGCACACCAGCCTGCACCACATCCGTTGCCGTGTCATTGCATCCTAGGTGATGTGAAACAAGGAAAGCTAAGAGTACTGATAATTTGATTTTGATATGCTGTAGGCATTAGAAACAGCAACACAAATTAACAGCTGCTGTATGTTCAAATTATGCACAAGATCTTGGAGTTTGCATCCAGAGTGGAATCACATAAAATGAATATATTTTTCCTTCCAGAAGAACAACCTTCAGCTTCTCCAACACTAATCTAATTTTTATTTTTTTTTACACTTTGTTTTTTTGCTGTGACATAATAAAGTTGCAATTTTCAAAATATTTATCTTTTACAAATCATATTCTACTGCACAAATAATGATTAAACTATATACCTCGAGAATTTTTAAAAGTTTCCCAGAATCAAAACAAACTTCAAGAATATTTTGAGCATCAGGTGAGTTCCCTACTGCAGACTTATTCCAATAAGCTATAATTTTACCTGAAAGCGCCTATCACGACCTTGTTTAGCACTTCCACCAGCTGAATCACCTTCCACTATGAAGATTTCTGTAATGCAGTGACATATATCAAACTTTAAGAATTTCAAAATATAATGACGATTTGGAAATCTCGATTTTCTTAATCAGAGCAATATTAGTAGGATTAAGTAAAGCCATGAGTCACCATCGAAGAGATAGGAGATCCTCAGTCACTAAAGGCAAGTTTGGCATGCAAGAATGGCCATTCCATTTCATGCATCCATGGAATGAACATTCTTTTGTCTTGGTACGTATTTAGTTTCAGAATGCTCATTTTATTTCAGCTATTTTATTTCATAGAAATAGGAATCCTAATACCCACCTAAGGGTTAGGATTCCTCATTCCTACTTCTATAGAATCGATTTAGTTCAGCTAAATGACAAAAGTATCATTCTATCACATAAAATAAATAATTAAATAAAAAGTTATAGATTAATAAATTAATTATATTAAAACTAAATAAGCTAAATAATAAATATATTTAGTTTAGTCAAATGACAAAAATATCTTTCATATCAGAATAAATAATATAATTATAAATAATTAATTAATGTAAAATAAATGAATTATTTAAGTAAAAATAAAAATAAAATATTAATAATAAAAAATAGAAATAAATATAAGAATAAGAAATAATAAAATTAAATTCTAAATAAATTATTAAAAAATTAAGAAATACATAAATTTCATAAATTATGTTATATTTTTATTACTTTACCTATTTAGGGATATTTTCGTCATTTTAGCATAATTTTTATATAATTTTAAGTCTAAAAACAACATAGCAAATAAATAAAAGAAATGCAGTGTCTACTCTCACTGACTCTACCAAATAATAGAATTGAATGATCATTCCATTCCAGGGCATTCCAATTTTACAAAAATCATTCTTGCATACCAAACTATTCTTTAAGTTAAAGTAACAATCCCACCCTGAAGCTCAAATAAATTTCATGCAAGAAACAAAAACATACCAGCCTCTTCAGGATTTGTTGATGAGCAATCAGCTAATTTTCCTGGAAGAGAAGAAGATCGCAGTACACTCTTTTGTCTCACCAATTCTCTTGCTCTCTTTGCCGCTAGAGCTGCCTGATTAAGGAAACAACACACACGAAATAGTTTCAAGTTAAAAAAAATGTAGGTAATTGACATGTCAGTTCCTGAACAAAGCAGTCTGGTAATTTTGACTCAGTAAAGCTGCATTTTGAATCAAAATGATATATTAAGTCTTGAGAACTGTACCTTTAGAGCATTTAGAGACTTTGAAAGGATTGAATCAAGTACATCAGGATGCAACTCCAAGTATTCAGTAAGGTACTCCTGAATAGATTGATCAACCACCCTTCGCACCTCTGGATTTCCCAACCTTGTCTTTTGGAGATAGACATAATAACAAAAATCACAGTGACTATTGGAAAGAAAAAGGAACCATGTGAATGAGAGGAGAAATGCAGATTTTAAACATCAATATGTTGCAGAAAAATTAGTATTCCATTAAAATCATAAACATATGCAGTACCTTTGTTTGGCCCTCAAACTCCGGATTTGGGATCTTGACAGAGACAACACATGTTAGCCCCTCTCTCACATGCTCACCACTTAAAGTAATATCCTTATCCTGGAAAGTAACAAGATACTTTAAATATAATGAAGTCCAGAACCAAATTACCGAAGATACTTCAAATTTTAGACAGTGGAAATCAAATTTTCCAATTCTCACGCATAAGCAATGCCCAACTCCTCAATAGGTTAATGTTTGATCCCAACTGCTAGCTTTTCTAAAAAATACACCTACTCCCAACCCCTGTAATCCAATTGGTCAAGAAGCAGCTTTTTTGCATAAAGAGCATAGGAAACATACCTATTGAAACCCCCAATGACCCCGACACTCCACTCCTTTCTCTTCACACACACCACCCAAAACAAAAACAAATAAAAGGAAAAATTACCATAGGGTGGTGAGTGGACAGACCTTGATAATTTTTGACTTCTTTCCAAGGTTATTAAGAGTTCTTGTTAAAGAAGCCTTCAAACCATCAATATGGGTGCCACCATCAACAGTGCGTATGCTATTAGCATATCCAAGTATTGTATCTGAATATGCATCTGCACACCTAGTAGAGAAGAAATGAACTAAATCATAGTCATAATAATACAAGGAGTGGTCCTCAACTATTTTAAAGAAAATTATTTTTCCTAAAAAAAATGGCTGCCCCAAAATTTGTCATGTCAAAGCACATACCAATTGATGAAAGAAGAATCAAGGACCAATGTGCATATTTTCAAAACATGTAATGAGATGAATTAAATTAATTAAGGTCCAAAAGCTTTGCTATCACTATTTTCAGTCAAGAATAAAGAGACATCACAATTTAGAAGTTCATAAGAGAGGGGCTAAAGCTTTACCATTGAAGAGCTATATCAATTGTGATTCCATCTACTTCTTTTCTAAAACCAAACACATCATGAAGCACATTCTGGATAAGAGAGTTAATAGTCAACAAACTTTACAAGATATCAGAAACCGATTGCCAAATACAAGAAGAAAAAAATTACATGAGAAAGATAACAAAGAGAACAAACACATTTTGCCAAATCATTGTATCCGAAAATTCATGTTGAATATTAGTATAGGGTTTAAAATTCCACCAAGGGCGATGGAAGATACAAATGATAAAATGATATTCAATTTTAGAGAATGAAACTCAAAAGTAGCAAATGAATGTGGAAGAGTCAGAATTGTAAAAGATATTTATGCAGAACAGCTAGTAGTGAATATGATATGCAGATAACTTACATTTTACAAAGAAATATAAGCATGGGTCACAAAGACAGATGCAGAAAAGGTTATTAACTTTCTCCACCAATGTTAACCTCATGTCAAATAGAAGATATTAACAATGCAACAGGAACATGAAAGTAAGAAAGCTCAAGCATACCTTATCAGTATTAAGCCATGTCACATACTCAACCAATCCGCCGGCGTAGAAGTACTCATTATATTGTATCTTGTCCAGATCATTATTCTCTTTTTTTAGTGTAATAGTAAGCTGCAAGAGGCAAGTACAGCAGACAGTAAGATGCAGCATGCACAATAGTCATCTTAGTAAACGATCAGCATTATTTATAGGGCTGTAAAGAGCAGAGCCAAGCTGCAGGCTACTTAGGCCCAGCTTGGTAGGTACTTGTGGAGTACAAATCAGGCCCGCCTGACTATTATTAGCCAGATCTAACAAGCAGAGCTCGAGCCTGAACCCATTTGTATACAGAAAATAACCTCATTAAAGTAGACCTTTCAAAAGAAATATTTTTTTGGAGAAAGTGATATTTTCCCTGTAATTCTCGGTGTTGTTGCGCAAAAACAGCTACAAAGGATTTAACTAATTGGGGGATGCATGGTTAATCTGGGAGATAGTCAAGAAGTAACAAGGACAGTCAGGTGTGGAAATTAACAATAACGGGCAGATACTGCTAGCTTCGGGCAAGTAGTGGGATGATATTATGATAGTTAGAAAAGAATAGGAGATAATTGACGGTTTTAGTAGGGTAAGGGGATTGAACTCTTTCTGAAAATGATTCCAGCAAGAAGTATTTTCTTGCACTTGAGGAATAACTGTAATGATACAAAATTTACCTTTGGACTATTAAACTGGTAATACACATGGAAGAAGTTTTCAAAAAGGTCATAGTGTTGAAGCATACATACATACAGCACTACCAGCTTGAGCTGCGTCTAATTAGGCTTGGGGATTATCCATTAAGTGAAGCCAAACTTCAAGTATCATCTTAGCTCATTTACCATTGCAATTGAGCCCAAGCTGAGCTCAACTCAATCACCCATATTAGCATAACTTATGAAGCACCCTAAAACCCAATCTCATAACATGGTAGCCACAACTAAAGAACAATTTCTAATTAGAAAAGCATCTGCCACACGGAAAGATACCAGCTAGCATTATCCAAATTAACAACCTTACCTTTGGATTCAGGAAAGCTAGCTCCCTAATTCGTCCAGCTATCGTGTTGTAGTCAAACTGAATAGCAGTAGTGAATACTGCATGTAAAATTGATATTCAAGTGACGTAAATATAAGTCACCAGGATATGGTCTAACCAAAACTGAAAAATGCATGCTGGCTGACTCATCAATATAAACCTTCTTTGTCAGGACAAAATCTGATACGTGTTCCTTGACGATTCTTCTGATCAACTGGAAGGACATGACATGTCAGAGTAGTCACAGGCTTTCCTCGAGAATATTTTTGCTGGTACCCCATTCCATCACGCCAAACTGTAACTTCTAATTCCTGTGAAGTAGGACATCACAAAAGAGTCTGTTAGAATTAGATAGGATAAGGTGTAATAGGTAACAACTGGTGGGATAAGAAATCAATTTTTTGTAAGGGCACATATTTAAAAACTTAACAATGACCATGAGAATATACACAGGGCGCTTTAATGTGTTTGCCCATCAATATCACTAGTAGTTTGAAAGTTTCTTATCCTACAATTTCATATCTGCATGATAAAGTCCAAGTCACACTTACCCAAGGCCATAAGTTTTGAAAAATTAATTATTAGTAATTCTTTTGGAGGGGCGACTTTCTTGCTTTCTTTTTGCATCTAGTGGTTTGAAAAAGCATACACCAAAGCTTGATCTCACATACTAAAGATAACCAAAGACCCTCAAGCAAGCATTAAAGGTAAATAAATTGACTAAAAGGAAATATAATCAGTAAAAATAAAATGCACACCTCCGACAAGGCATTGACAACAGATAAACCAACTCCATGTAAACCACCTGACACAGAATAGCCACTATTTGAACCACCAAACTTTCCACCTGCATGCAACACCTGCAAAGCTCAAAAGTTTACTTCTACCAGAGAAAAAGATATGTAAAATATACTTTACATGTGAAAAATAGCTCACTTGACCATATTTTACATCAGTTCATATTCTGTCTTTAAAAAACAAAAACCACAAGAACATCATAAGTCATGCATCTTTGATATGCATGGATTGTATTCAGATTGCTGAATGTCCTTCAACATCAGAAATAGGTGTTTTCAGAATTCTAAAGAACATCTATCCATTAGTTTATACATGCCAAGATGTTCCTCTTATCAAATTTTTATTGAAAACGTGAGGAAACATCGGGAAAGTGACAAATATTTTTTGGTTTTAACTCTATGATGTTGAGGACAAATAAATTAAATGAAAGCAAATTTCATAAGCATTACTTTCCCACATTTAATATATTGTAATTCTTGATTACTAACAAAGAAAGTTGGCTGCAACAACTTCTGTGTTAGTTAGTGACTCGTACAGTCTTCTCATTGACTGTCAGAAAACTCTCCAATAACATTCAATTCCACAAACTTCAAAGCATGAATCTCAGCCCCACTGAAATAAGTAAGCTCAAAGCAGATACCGTGCTAACCAATAAACAAAAGTTTTAAATTAAATGGTCATCTTTGCGACAATACCGTCAACACAGTCTCCAAGGCAGATTTCTTTGTAACTGAATGCAAGTCAGTAGGAATCTGAAATCCACAAGTGAAAGTAACATGTAATTCAGTTAGAATCATAAAGAAAAGACATCAGAAGGATGAAGTAGAATATGCTTCCAATATATGCATAATAGATTATTTTGTAATAGTATTATTGCGTCAATGAATAATAGATTGGATATGCATATTGAGAAGGGGTCAAAGTAGCATATCCAAGTATCCAACTACAAGCAGTTTGAGAAGTATGAAGTTACCAATTCCAAATAATACAGTCATTTTCCAAGGAAAACAAGTATATCTGAAAACTTTCTGTTCCTCAGTTGCAAATTGGGAACCTTATAAGCAGCGGTTCAAATTTCAGAACGAATATTAAGCAATGGCATGTTATGGGCCCATTAAGATGTATCCTAGGTCCTCACACACAGAGACACAAGAAACATTAGTTGGTGACTCGACTGATAGACAATGAACCATACCCCACGACCATTGTCAGTGATGCTCACAGAATCATCTGCAAGTAAAACAACATCTATCTTGGAAGCAAACCCAGCTTGAGCCTCATCAACAGCATTATCCAATATTTCATAGACCTAAAGTAGCATTGTTGATTAAATCAGTAACTTCCTTTTTTCTATCAGAATTCACATGAGTTGAGCCAAAAAAAAAAGTTTAGTAACATATGCTGCAAAAATAGAAGTTAAAAAGAAAGTACCAGATGGTGCAACCCCCGAGGTCCCGTGCTTCCTATGTACATCCCTGGCCTTTTTCTGACAGGGTCTAACCCTTCAAGTACCTGCATGTATTAGAGAGGGAATTTAGTAAGCTGGGAAGCTATAAAAGCAACATACTACTCCCAGAACCCTGACCCCAAGACAGAAAAAGAGAATCCAAATAAATATAAGAGTTGGTAAATGATTCTAACAAATAATCTGGTATAGAATTATAGGAATCATGTGCACATAAATTCAGAATATTTATATAAAATACATTTGTATTCATAAATATTTGCAGCACAATAAATTTTACAAAAGTCCTTATACACCCTACTGGGAGCAGTCCAGACAATTTTAATCAATGATATTAGTAATCGATTATACCTGAATTTGATCAGACCCATAAACATTAGATCTTTCATTTCCGCTAGTGGCTTCAGTTGAAGTGCTTGATGACATGAACGCCCTTGGAGTGATCGCATTTAGAATAAAACGGCGACTTGAAATCTTTCTCAGTTGAAAACTCGTCCTGGTAAACAACACTAATTGTTAAGTGAAGACCACTGACCAATAACCCAACTTCCGAGACAATGCAGTAAAAGCAAGTAACCCAGCAACTTGAATTTTCTTATTTCGAACATGTTCGGGAGACAACAAGAATCGAAAGCAGTAGCACTATGTTTGTAATAGTCACTATTTGTTTTGGGATAAATAACACCTAAAAAGGGACAATTATATACAAAATCCAATATCTCTTGGTTCAATTCCTTAATACTTCTCGGCGACAAATCCAGAAAGCACACTAGAAATGTAAAAGTTTTAGCTTTCTGTTTCATTTCCTCGGAATCAAACAGAAAGTAAAGGGGAGGAAAAACACAGATAGAGGTTAAAGAAAGTACCTGGGTTTGAAGAAGAGGGTTGGCTGAGAAAGAAAGGAATATGATAAGAGCGAAGAAGAAGAAGAATGAAGATGATAATGAGCGTGGATAGCAGAGCTTGTGAGGAAGCGAGAAGCCATTAAGCGAAGAGGAAGATAAGGAGGACTATGCCTCAGAAGAAGCGCCATAACATGAATATTTTGTATAAGAAGGGAACAAACCCTCTGCGCTCCAGTTTCTGACTTTCTTTCCTCTTGTGTCCGTGCTATGTTTGGGATAAACCCTCTAACACAAGCCGGCTGTTTTTTACTCCCCTTCAAAACCCTACCTCTAAGTTCAAATATTTGCTTTGTTTCCTGATAATCCTACTTAGTTATGCTGTCGGAAATAACGTTCAATACGTGCCTTCAAGCCTTAATTAATTAGTATACCTATTATAACCAGATAACAAACAAATGAATTATGATCGTGGCAGGCTCACAATCAATATCTTAAAGAGTGGACCAATATCTCAACCATGGTTGCTATTTTATTTCTACTTTTTTTATTTTTTTCCTTCCAAATTTAGCCTGTCTCCGAGTAAATTTATATATGTCTCGACTAATCACTTTTTCAAAACTATAAAATTTATATAGTCTCCCTAAAAAAATTCGAATCTAATAAATCAATGACATGAGTACCTTTTTTTTTTATCACCAAATCAACCCATTGGAGTTGCTATTTTATTTTCTAAAAATAATACTTCATACATGTTATTTCCTTAACCATTGATGTCTCAAATATTGCTTTTTTTTTGTTTTTGGTTGTTGTTCTTTTAGTGTGTATCAAATTGGAAAAGAAAATTTTTCAAAGATTTTTCTAGGAAAAATTGTTACAAACAATACAATGGGAATTAACTTTTAAACCGAGTCAAATGTATACACTCTTTTCTAGGATAGTATTTGCACCCCATATTATAAACGGACTGGGTTATAACAAAACTATCTTCCAAGATAAAGCAAACGTCTTTTATATTTTGGTTGCATGATAAAATGAAGACAAAAAGTACATGAAACTGAGAGAAATAGTAAATATAAGAATAATAACATATTCTCATCTTATCCAAACTTTTTAAAACATGAAAAACTTGTTTGGTACTCATATAATCCAAATGATATCTTGTAAAAGGTTACACAATTTCATAAAAGATATAACTGTAATAGTCAAATATTTAAGGAAAAAATCTTAATATAAATCCAAAAACATGATATTTTAGCTTTAAAACCAAAAAAACATAGTTTCCATTTTTAAAATAAAAGTAATAATTTTTTGTTTTTTTTTTGGGTGAATAGCAATAACTTTTTGTTTAAACATAGGACACTTTTTATTTTAAACCAAATAGACATAAGCTAAATTATTATTTTTAATGTGTACTACAATTTGCCAATTGTTAGTTTTTCACATTATTTTACCCATTTACCATTAATTTAATGTTTTTCATTTATTTTTTGAAAAATTTCAACTATTATTCCCAATTTCACAAAAGCGGCTACACTTCTCACCTATATACAGGTGAATTTATAAATACACTGTATTATATGTATTTTTACCTTATAACATAAATTTATTAAAGAATATAAAGCTTACCCTCTAATTGTTTTCCATATTAGCATGCACTTATTATGAGATGGTATGAAGTTTTAAAATAAAATTTCATCTTTAAAGTGCATAGGCTGGTTATAGTTATATGTATGCTTTCCTTTGAACTAGAAGATTATATATTTGTTTAAAGTTCTAGTTGGTGTCTCATGTAAATTTTCCTTAATTCAAAAAGGTTTATAAAACCTATCTATCGAAAATCTTCATACCATCCTCTACCAAAGCAATTTGCAAAGAGATTTGTCTTGGGCTAATTTTTTCTTTCAATTCTCTTCGGGATCTGACCGTCCCATTGATATTTTAACATGACCTATTAATCTACCATTGATAAACTAACCACTCGTGGATTTTAAAATTAAGCATATCATGATCTTTAGACTTGATCTTAAAATTCAATAAGAAACTATTTACTTTTTTGGTGAACAACATTGAAATACCATTTTCAAAAACCTTGATATTTACATTCAATATTTAAAATTATGTTAATTGTAACACCTATGATCATCATTACAATAACATCAATATCACATTTTCAAGTGAGATTTTAAATCCTCTTTTGACATTGATATCATGTATTTTTTGTTATATAAACTTGCACAATGATATTAAATCCAAAATAATATTTATATTGTATCATTTTCAAGTAATATTATTTTTTTCTCATATTTGAACTATTTCAAAAATCAATGGAGTAATGAATAAATTCATATCCATACTCTAATATACTGAATATCAATTCCATAAATATATAATATTGAATTTAACAAATATCCATATAATTTTCAACCAGAAGAAAATTTTCAAACTAGTATCACCACTAGTCATGTCCTTAAGGTAAAATAATCAAGAAATAATTATTTTCTTTTTATACCTTCTTGAATTTTCTAAGAAAAATTATACAGTTAATAAAATTAAAAATTCATAAAAATTTCCTATTACTCCATATATCGAAGTTTGATATACAATTCAAATAGAATTTAACCATATGAACCTATTTCATGTAAACTTATCAATTTATGATGTACAATTTGCAACAGCACCGTAAAAAACTTGTGACAGGACGTAAGTTGTCGCCTCATTTCTGATACTGCATTACACCAGTCAGTCACTAAGAAACTTGAGTCTTGACTTTCCATCTTTTCTCAACTAAAAACAATCCACTACCCCAAGTTTTCCCATTTCCATTTTTTCACCCAAACATTCAAAACTGTTTCATCTGAGATTTTGTAGGAAACTTCAAATCCATATAGGTAGTGGGAAGCTTGTGCCTTAATCAGCACAGAGACTTGCCAATTCCATTCATGATACATGAATTTATTTATTTTTCAAGACATGGCAAAATTTCTATGACAACTTTGGCTTATGTACCCTCTCCTTATGCAATAATTAGGAATAATTGATTACATCCAAAAACACAGATATAAATAGTCAAATTTATCTAGTATGTCTAACATGCAACCATATTTCCTAAAATTTTAACAATCACAAAATTATCATTAATTTTTCATGTCCATTTATTTTATCATACATATAAAAACCAATTAGTAAACAACTTATAAGAATTAAGATAGAATAGAAAAACTTGATTCTCCATGAAAGGATCTGAACCAAACTGTAACTTTTTCTTGAATTTGTTAATCCTCAAGCATGACTTTTGTTTTCCCATTTTCATCATTTATTTTTTGCGAACTATCAACTTGTCAATTTCACTATATCATCATTGACTACTGCCATAACTTCAAAATCCCATTGAATCTAAATACTATCTTAAGATTGTTGGAAAAATTATGACAAACAATATCAATGCCAATTTAACTTTTAAGTCTAAGTTGAATGTATATACTCTTTTCTTAAACAATATTTGTGCCCTTATATTGCTAATGGGGTTACAACAAATCTGTCACCCTAAATAAAATGTACACTAGTCTACATTTTAGTTGCAATACATAATACAGACAGAAAATACACGAAACTGTGATAAAGAGTAGAAGAAGAATAAAATATTCTCATCTTATCCAAACTCTTCAAAACAAAAAAAAATATACTTGTTTGGTATTTATATTCCAAATGGTATCTTGTGAAAGATTGCACAATTTTCATAAATGATATAATACTAATAATTACATTTTAAAAAGAAAACAAAAATTCTTAATGTAGATTAAAAAAAATACAATTTTCTGTTTTAAAACCAAAACACATAATTTTTTTGTTGCAAACCAAAAGCCATAACTTTTTATTTTAACCGTAAGACACAACTTTAAGTTTTAAACCAAACAAACATAACCCAAACTTTTTTTCTTTCATTTTCCAATGTGTATTACAATTTATCAATTATTAGTTTCTCACATTATTCTTTATCATTTACCATTAATTTAACGGTTGTCAATTAAATCTTCAAAAATTTCCAACACTTCTTTTTTTCTTTAATGTATTTAACAATAATAAAAAGCTCCTAAGAGGTAAGCATCACCAGTATTAGTGGCTGGGTACAAAGTCCTTAGGCCCTTACAACTATCCAAAATAAAATGTTGAAGCTAATTCAGTGACGTGGAAAAACAAACAAAACATTTACGAAGGGCAAGGTTTTTCTGTTGCAAGCTGAGTAGCTGCTTATTTTCCTATCCACAATCAGCGAGACAGATAGAAATAGGCTGAGGCAAAAGGCTGGATTAATCTAATATACTGCGACAAACATTAAACTTGATAGTCATATCCTGGTTTCTAAATTATTATCAGTTGATTCCCTACACTGCATTGACCTAAATAAACGAACTTAGCATTCTTAAGTTCAATCCTGAATGGTTGGTTTCAAATTTCAAATTTATTGCATTTTTTTACTTCGATAAATAAACATGATTTGCATCTTTTCAAGTCCCATCTCCTGTTCAGTACATTGGATCTCAATTTTATCAACCAAACAATATATAAAAAGCAAGTAGATTTTAATTCCCTCAATCCCACATCTGTTCTGCTTCTTTTTCTCTCTAGCCGGTTAAACAATTCAAATTAAATAAATAAATAAAAAACAGATTAATTCATAAAACAAAAGATTCATGAGAGCATGGTTTAAACTCATAACCTCTTGTTTTGATAAATTACTGCCTCATCTTCAAGCTCAATCTTATAGTGTGAGCATCTTTAATCATTTCTACTTTAGGCTGATATTCATAGCGGGCACCCTTTGAAACAAGTCATCTAAGAAACTTGTTTATGGATTTCATGGAACCATTAATTTTCTTTTCCTTTTCCTTTTCTAATAAATAACATTAGTACAGAGAAATATACATGATTTCTTGGAAAACCTAATGTCAGTTCTACACATGAACACCTGACTAAGACAACATCAGAGGATGGAGACAGGGAAATGTGAAGAATAAAAAGTAATGGTAAATCATACAAGTCTACTGACTGCAGAGTGGAAGCATTGCAAAGATACCCTTGTCGGGCAATCATTTCACAGGCTCGCAGCTGCATCAATAGCCTACTAATTACGTGCATTCCTGAAAAGTTAAATAAATATTATTTATTTGTTAGTTATATCTTTTCTAGGAGTTCAATCCACTAAAAATAACTACCATTATTAGCAACAGGTAAGTGGAAATGAAGAAACGCCTGAAATGATGTATTCAGCAGTTAATTGCTCCAAGAGAACGTAGAATTACATAATGTCTCACCCTAACAACAACTTGGTTACTTCACTTGGAGAAAGTCCCAGTTTAACTTTCATATGATAGACTCATCAGTACATTAGATCTTGTTTTTTGACAAATATATCACAGACCAGATTCAAAATAAATGAACAACTATTAACCACGCTACCTAGATTATATCTAACTCACTCCAAATTAAATCAAGAGATGTACAATATATTTTTTCTGATAAATTAAGATTAAGATTTACCTTGTGGAAAGCGAATGAGAACTACTTACAGCTCCCCTTGGAGCACCAATTCGTCGTGCCCTCTGGTCATGTTCCTTGCTGACCCGCATAGCAGCAACTTCCTTTTCCATTGCAGCTACTTCTCTTCGCATTTTTTTGGCCTCAACTTCCATTGCTTTGTTCAATGTATCAACCTTCTTTGCTAACATCTGCAGGTTTCAACAAAAAGACCAAATTGAGAAGAATTTAAAAGAGGGGGAAAGGAACTATTTGGCTCTGCAAATTTAAACCAAAGTATAAGACGTCCAACCTCAATTGCATCATCCTTGTCCTTAAGGGTTTGATCTTTCTCATGGCAAGCTTTCCTCAGAGATATCACCTCTTTCTGTAACATGTCATACAGCATTCCGGAAACATAGTCTTCGAACTGTGCTTTGGATATTTCAGTTGGAGGCCCATTTACCCTTTCCTCATGTGTAGCAATTGTCTCAGTAGAGGAGGTCTGATCAGAGGTATTGGTAGGCATGTTATCTTTCTTAATTCCATCTGGTATTAGCCTCTCTCTATCCAGGGATCTACTACCACCATCAAATGATCTAGATGAGAATTTAGCATGCTTGAGTAACATACTAGCACTGCTCGATCGGAAGGACCCTGATCTGGAAATTGAAGTTTTCCTTGGCAGATTGGAGGATGATCCGGAGAAACTGTCAGCTCCACCCAAAGACTGACGACGTGAAGGCCCATTGTTTATATTCCTTCCTTCTGCAACTGTGTGTGAATTACCATTTGGTGCTTTAATCCTTTCCTCCAATACTTTGAAGCGCAATTGAAATTTTTCCTGAGCAGTCAATTAAGCATTGGTTTTTATGGAGGGCTCTAAAGCAGGTATCAAGCTTGAGACAAAACACATCCACATACCTTTAATTGAGCTTCTGCTTTTGCAGTGCGCTCAGCTACAGCTAGTTTATCTCGAAGCTGTTGCATTTCCCCCTACAAAACCATGCAAAGTCATAAAATTCTCCGCAGAGCCCCAGCTATTCCATTATCATCTCTGCGATGTTACATTACTTTGATCTGGTGCTCCAATTAAGGTACTAAGTTAAACTTAAAACATCATGACAAAAAAATCAGATTTCTTCAGAGTTTTACTTTTCTTGCAATTGTTGCTTTCTAAATGACTATTTTCATCTGGATGGTGATAGAGAAATATATCATGTCAATGGGTTAGCTATCTTACTAAAGTACCTTCTTTCTTTTGCACAAGGTTTTGGCATAGCAGTATCAAAATTATTCCTAGTAGTAAGAGCAAAAGCAAATATAAGATAGGGACACAGCTTTGTCTCTTTTTATTAAACATGATAGAACAAAGATATGATAATATTGGTCAGAAAACAGCTTTTTTCTTTATCCACACTACTGGTTACTTACCGCTAAAGCGACCTTGACATCACAGATGCACTTAACCATCAATACAATAAAGAAGGATGCTGTCACCTATTATCATTATTTATTTTAATCTTAAGACACAATAGAACTTTGCCTTAAGACTTCAATTATATTTAGCAAAAGATTCTCTGGTATCTGCTACGTGATATCAGCTATCAGAAAAATAAACATAGTTTATGAAAAACAAAATAAAAGAAATTTTAGAACTTGCAACATGCCTGAAAAAACTTTCTTTCTTCCAGCCACTGCTTTACAGGCATTACTTTGTCATTACCATCTTTCCACTCATTTGCAACAACAGTGGCAACCCGGTTTGCAGACACTTTTGCACGAGCTACTTCCCGCTCCAAGGTTTTTCTCTCCTCCTATGAAAACTTAATAGGTTAGAAGCACTTTAGATGATTAGCTGAACACGCAGAATAACTTCCAACTACATAGGAAGAACATATTTTTCAAGGATGACAATCAATTACATTCATCTCTTGCACTTTCCGCTGATAATCACGGACAGCGTTAGCAGCAGCCCCACCCGCTAAAACAGCCTCCTCTAGCTCACGAACAGTTTGAGTTAGCTTTTCAACCTCTGCAACTTTTTGCCTGTTCATTTTGTCCAGGATTTTGTTCTCCTCCTGATATGAGAGGCAAGAAATGCTAACTGAACTTCCCATCATACTTATGAAAAGCTCAATTAATGTGCCTTTTTATCATAAAAGCTTGGGAGCCTTGGGTTGATATAATGCTTTAATTTTTGAAAAACTTAAACGAGGTCAACTGACTAATACAAACTAGGCATAAGAGCCAATATCCATAGTTACTTAAGTAAGACATGTGAATGAATTGTGTTCTACTCACTCTTTCTTAAATCAAGCCTCTTACTTAAGCGGCCCGCATGTATGGCACAATATTTTTTATTGCTTTATCTAATTAAAATACCAACATCAAATTTAACTTTAAAAAAAAATAAAAAAAATCATAAATTTCTCTACAAAGTTAATTACTAACACATAAATTTTAAGTCCTTTATTACTGACAGCCAATGCACATTGGTTAGTGCATGTGTGTTGTATGGTTTCTGACAAGTGATGATTTTTACCTGGCATATTTCAATCTGCTTCATAAGCTCTTGGTTTTTGTTTTGCAAATCATCAACCAAGGATGCTTTTGCCAAAGCAATCTCAACAGTTCTCTCAGCGTCAAGTAGAGCAGCCTCCTTTGATTTTGTTAGCCGATCTAGTGCTCTATTGTCATCCTGCAACTTTGCCACCTAAACCATGAAAACAGCAAGCATAAGCAAGAAAAGTTTCTTCCACTGTTCGCCAATGCAAGCCATACTAGGAAAACCATTGAAGTCTACCTCCAACCTGGCCAGCTTGAGCTCAGCCTCCAGAGGAGCGATAATGGCTTCAATGGGAGGCATTTCATCGTCTTTCTGTGCAGCATGGACTCTTCGAAGTGAAGCTTCTGCGGCAAATTGTGCAGCCAATGCAGCCTTCTTCTCGTCATTTATTTTTTTAATCTCAAGGTTCTGCAAAGCATAGTGTAACAATTAAATGACTTAGACTTAGATAGGAGCTAAATAATTCCCACAAGGAAAAAAATTAACCAAAAAATGCTACCCTGCTTTCCAAAAGAGCTTCAGTTGCCTTCAGCTTTTCATCCACTTTATGTAGCTCATCCGTTAGCTGAAATTAAAACCCAAGAAAAAAATGGATTTTAAAATTTGTAGTTATTGACATTCCCATCATCTACAAGATTACAACTATCAAATACTATTACAGCAGTAATACTTAAAACCACATTGAAGTATCATCAGGTGCATGACATAATTAAAATCTTAGATTGGGAGATTCAGGAAGGATTGCTAAAGTACTGTCTCCTTTTCTGCTTTATTGAAGCATGTACATAATCAGAATTGTCAACTGCTCCTAGTCTGTTATCAAGCTATCCCTATAATAAAATCAGTTCCTTACATTAATAATCTATTGATAACATCATATCTAAAAATCAATAAAGGCAGAGTTCAATTATTTGCGATGGAACACAGAAAACAAATTATAATCAATATAATTAGTTAAGTTTCTATAAATCACCCTAGTGAGTGCAATGATGAACATATTTTTCTGCAGATTCTGCAATAGTTGCTCACTAATAGATGCACGGATTTTTGACATATTTAGTAACTATTTTTCTCAATAAATTTGTTCAGAACATGAATATAAAACTAAAGATTGCAACAATTTTTTTTTTCTTTGTATCCTTGTCCAGTCATGTTCAGTTACAAAAACTATCTACTTAAGGCAACAGAGTATTGTTACTATTTACTTAAGACAACAGAGTAATGTAATTATCTACTTAAGAAGCACTCTTCACATTCAACTACGTACCAGAGAAAAGTACTACACATGTGCAAGGTGCATCTAATGCGTTTCATCATGGCACCAACTTGGTGCAGCAAACAAAATCAAGTGCCATGATATGTGTTACTTGAGAGACATTGTTTATGGTTCAATAGAAAATTGGTCGTACTAGAATGGAACACAATTCATCTACTGCTTAATAACAGTACCTAGTTAAAGGAACTAACAAAACAATTGAGTGCCTTGAAAAGCGGCTTAAGTACCAGAGAAAAGTTATATACATGTGCAAGGTGCACCTAATGTTTTACATCATGGCACCAACTTGGTGGAGCTGATAAAATCGAGTGTCATATCATATATTACTTGAGAGACATTCTTCATGGTTCAATAGAAAAGTTGTCTAGGCACCAGACTGAAACACTGCATATTCATCTACTGCTTCACTTCATGGTACCTACTACCTAGTTAATGGAACTGACAAAAGAATTGAGTGCCTTAGCATCATAAAGTTCTCAAACCTTCCCATTAACAAAGTCATTAATCATAATCATATATCTACTCAATTCCTGGCATATTCTCTCTGTGGTTTCTTAGATTTTTTATACTTTTTTTTTTTTTTTGTAAGAACTTAGATTTTTTATACTTATAACAAAACTTAGATGCTCTGCATATTATGGCTGATAGATGGTATCAGCCTGTCACCTAGAAGTGATTGAATCATAGGAAATAAATTACCCAGAGACCTATTGTTTCCTGCTCATCTATACTTTTTAATATTCTCTAACTCAACATACCCATAATAAGCAAATGCAAGCTCAAATAAGGAACCATTATCTACCTATTATCGCAACATATTGCTACATGCTCAGAAGGAGCAATTACCATAATCAAAATGCACTATGTTCATCTTTAGAGTTACTCGTACTCATGAATGTTAAATGGCATTGGGCAGCTATGTTTTATAGTATTTATCTCAATATAACTCCCATCACAAATGAAATAAGAAAAAGTACACAAGTTATGACTAGCATGCTATCAGAAAAGCTTTATGGTTGGCATTGGCAATAGAAGTAGTACCTCTTCAACTGCCTTCTCTTTGAGACGATCGGAGTTCCTCAAGGACTTGATTTCTGCAAGAGCCTCTCCCAATTCTCTATCTTTATCTGCAAGTTAGACAATATCCAACCAAGCCCATTCTTATATCAAGTATACAATGACGGTCTAATGAAGAAAAGCCTCTTATTAATTAGAAATACTCTTCTCAATAATGGAGATTTATTTATCACATCAAATCAAAGCACGTTGAGACCAACTTCGAATGAACCTTTTCAGAAGGAAAAAAACTCATCTTTTGTACTTCTAAATTTTGGGAAGGAAGGGGAAGGTTAATGTCTCTGCGGAAATCAATAGGTTGATCTTTAAGTTGTATTGCTGACAATGATTAGCTGTTACTAAAACTCATCAAGGAGCAATCCACATAGCTTCATACTCCAAACCTTAATTCTATCATTCCCTCCCTCCGAGAAAAGAGAAAAAAAGTGAGAGAGTTGGAGAAAGGGTGTCTCCCGACCTTATCCAGTATAAATGGAAAGAGACAGGCTAAATATTCGACTCTTTGATCAGAATCCAAAGAAAGTGAACAGAAATGTAATATACAAATAGACAGTAATTGTTGGGCATTACTCACAGAATCTAGTTGGACCACTTAATACTAAAGATTGGTCAGGAACTTAGAAAGGAAGATAGCTGAATTGCTGATGAAGACATTAACATTTGCAATTAATGAAGATAACAACAAGGGGTACTTCATAGAGTAACAAACAGTGTAGCAAGTTAAATAACCAGGGAACTCTACTAGTTTATTATCAACAGTTTAACAATAACATTCCTGTTTTGACGTGTGTTTTTCCAATAAGATATAGAAGCATTATGATAATAGTGTATGACCAAAAAAAATCCTGGATCTCATATATTGCTTTCAGAACAAAGACTGCTTTTCTTTCTTTTTTTTCCTCTTTAGTTTTTTCTTTTTTTGCTTTTCTTCCAAATGGATAGAAATTTAAGTTTGAGGATAAAAAATATAACGTTGCTCAAATTAACAGATCCGTAATGAAACTTCAAATGGGTAGTGTTTTTGTTTCCTTCAACTTTTGTTACAAAACTATACTTTTCCCAGTTAATCATTTCTAAATATACCATTCATTAATATAATTTCAATTATAACAAACAAATAATGTAAGCAGCTAACTGCACAAAATATTAACAAATTTGAAGGGGGGAATGATCCTAACATAAACAGAAAAAAAAATTAGAACCCTATTAGTGAAATGGCAAAATGATGATGGCCAAGATTTACAATGCAACTTCATTTTTCTAGAAATACTACTGAATTTATATGTAGGACTCTGTTTTGTGCTCAAAGTATTAATTAAAGCTCAAAGATTTATATGAATACCAGTTTTCTTCAGCTACCATATGCGAATTAAAAAAATTCCTAAAAATCATTTCCACGGAATCAAAACTCAAAAATAAAGCAATAGAAGAATATGAACCTCGGACGTCATTCTCGAGACGGTTAAGCTCCACTCGTACTGGATCAGAGCCGTGCAAGAGAGTGACAATGTCGTCAACTTCAGAGGCAGCTCGGGAGATGACATTGGACTTCTTGCGAGCCCTGAATGAAGCAGCTGAGGTGAGAACTGCCGACTTTCCATACTCAGCTTCGGCGCCGTTGCTAATGTGGGTATTCGCCATTAGAGATCTAGTACTGCCGAGCTCATACGTCTCCTTCAATGTGAACCCTAAGTCGAAGGAGGCAGGTTTGTAGTTAGTAGGTTCCGATATTAAATTAGTACTACTTCCAAGAGAGAGAGACTCAGAATATTTATAGGGTTGGATTAGGGAAGAGGTTTAGGCGGGGATTTAAATTACACACAAATTATTTAAAGCCGTTGGTGCTGTGTACACTACAGTGAGATAGTAGGGAAAGATACTATGCTTTTTTTGTGCAACCTTATAACATGCACCAGCATGGGTTCTTATAAACTTTGTGTTTTGGGCATCTTCTTACTTATTTTCTAGAGAAATTATTTGACCTTTCAAGACTAGGGTGACCTCAACAGCATTGTGTTAAAGAAAAAATTAAATACACTTTGAAAGATAGAAATTTTGTTTTGAGTATTCAAATCCATATTTTAAATATTTGTTTATTTTCATCATAATTTTTTTTTTTGTGTCAATTTTGTTTTTATAATAACTTGTTATTTTTAATGTATTTTTTCTTATACACGATACTTTTAAATACAATGAATAAAAAAACTAATAATTAGTGTTATTATTGACACTTTAAAATTTTCTTATAAACACTCAAAGAATATAATATATAATGAGAAAATATTATTTTTATTTGTAAAAGGACTTATCAGATTTATGAGTTGAGTTATACAACGAGATATAATTATTTATTTTTTTATAAATCTTATTCAACATAAAACGAAATTGAATTTCAAGTACATGAAATGACATTAAGAGAGTTGATGACATTTTAGTTCAATTATATTAGACAAAAGTGTTAAGATTAAAATATCACGTATTCGAATATAGGAATGGTTAAAATTATATAATTTGTCAGTTATTTGTCTTATTATGAGGATATAATTATAATATTGGGTCATTAAATTATAATAATGTAAAATAAATTTATGTTACTTTTTTATTAATTGAGTAGTTTCTGTCAATTACTCTAAATGTCATTATTATTATTATTATTGTAAGTATATAATTTATTATATATAATAATTTTTATTTTAAAAAAAAATGATGTTAAGAGATTTTATTATTATTTAAACATGTTTCTGAAATTTGTTTCATCATAACATTTCTGACAGAATTTTTTTTTTTTTTTTGCCAACAATTTATCCAGTGTGGCAACAATAAAATAAATTTGGACAAAGGAAAAGAAAGAAAGAAGAAGAGGCAGTCAAATACGTGATACGCATGGTGGAGGCCTGGAGTCGCGAAGCAGAGGAAGAAAGGATGCTGAAAGAGAAAGCAACGGCATCCAACTGCAACTCTGCAAACGGGACAAGTGCACATGCGAGTGGGGAAGGCGTGAAGTGCACATGACAAATCGTAACTTCAGACTTTATTATATCACAAGCATCATAGACACTTACGCGCCTCTGCACGAGCGTGCAAAAATTTGGGATCTCACATCCAAACTTTGTTTGTAATTTTCAGAGGCTACGTGTCTGGTATAGAGATTAATAAGTTGATAAATTAAATTTGAGTTTGATATATTTAAAATATTAGTCTCATATGCAGCGGGCGGACCAGAGGGTGCAGCCTGGGCCCAGACCCGGCTAGGTTTTCCTTAAAAAAAAAAAATAGTAGCAATAGTGATATAGTATTATAATTGAGAATCACTTACATTTACATAAGCTACAAGTTCACTTATATATTAAAATATTATGATGCAAAAATTTAATAATAAATTTGATAACAAAACTATAATTTTAAGAGAATATATAAGGGATTATGATGCAAAAATGTAACAGTAAATTTGATAACAAAGATATAATTTTAAGAGAATAGTTATAATTTTAACTGAGATATTTTAAAAATCAATGCATGGTTAACTGTTAGAAATAATATCACTAGTTTTCATAAATGTAATGTATACCATAGTCATATGATCTAAATAAATTTGCTAATATTGGGGAAATAAATTTAATTAGACTTCTTTTATTTGTTTTAAATACATAATGTATCAAAATGCCCATGAGCCTCCACTGTAATGTAATTAATCGATGTACTATCTATGTCAAAAAAAAATCTAAATTAAATACATATTATTATATTTGCACCTTAACTAATGCTTGAGAAATGTTATATTGTTTTGCTTATATTTGGATCCACAATATTTCATCACCATTGGTTTTCTTAATTTTTATTTTTTTTGATCTTCACCACTAAAATAAGAAGGCATAAATTGTGTATTCTATTTTTATTAAAAATATAATGTAAATAAGAGTATGAATGTAATATTATATTATTAAAGAGACTTTGGTTCGAGTCATAATATTTACTCAATTTACATATATTTTTCAGATAATTTACTACTAAGAATTCAATTTTTGGCTAAATATTTACCAGTGTTTGGTTATGTCCAAAATTACTTAAAAAATAAAAATTGTTTCCTATTTCGTGCTTGTTTAAACAAATAAAAACAAAAATTCCTTAGGTTACAAACATTTTTTCTACAAATGCCATGTTAATAGAAAATTACATATTCTCACAAAATCAGTATAAAAAGTAAATTAGTTTGACTATGAAGCATGCATAACTACATTTATCATTCATAAACTACACAAATTAGAAAAAGTTTTACAAGTCAGCATCATACAAAGTTTTGATCTTGATTAAAATAAAATAAAATTATACATACAATTTCCTAATATCATGAGTAAATGAGAGAAAATATTTATCCAGGTGAAAGCAGAATATGACCCATGTAAGCTCTAGTTATTTTCCATAATGTTCATTGTTTAAGAGGGTACAATTCCATTCGTATGCTTTGTGTTTCCCCATTTCAAACTGTATATCCCTAATACCACGAACGTAGCCTCATGATATCTAGATTAGACATTAAGGCTGTGTTTGGCATGCCATATTATGACTGAATAAGATATTTTCAGTTACCCTATTCAATTAATTGTTTAGTGTGCATAACATGAGATAGAATTATTATCTAATTCACAATTAGTATATAAATCTATACATTATCAGTATACAAAATTATAATACATCATTATATTTGACACATATCACTTTTTTATTTACTGATAATGTAAAAAATTAGATACACTATCAATATATTTAATATAATATCACTAATGCATTTAAGGTTTTACTTTGTTAAAGCAAAACTAGTAAATCTAGTAAAATGATTACGACATATAAGTAAAGACTAGGAAAATTATATATATAATAAAAAATGCAGTCAAGTTGTCTCAAAATATAGATCAATTTGATATACAAATTGTAAAATTAGATTGACCATAAGTCAAACTGTATAAGTCAGATCAAGTAAGTTTAACATGTGTTGGGTATATGGTATAACCTAGTTTGGGAATTAAATTATAAAAATGGGTATATATTTCTTCACATTTATAAAGTATTGTGTAAAAATTATATTTTAATCAATTAAATAAAATTTATTAATTTTTCTAAGGACATATTTTCATATTAATTATAAAGTTAAGTTGGCGGTCATTCACTTTGAATGCCAAGAAGATTAAATGGAGTATTTTACTGGAAAGGCTACAAAAGGAAACCATAAGCTTCATAAGAGAGTCCGTAACCTGCCAAAGGTTCAAAACTGAGACAATAGCATATCCTGATACAACTATGACTGTTGCTCAAGTATACATGGATAATGTCTATAAATTTTATGGTATACCTCAAGACATTGTGACAAATAGGGATACTGGGTTCTTATCCTGGAGGGAATTATTCAAAATTCAAAAAGTTAAACTGCAATACTCAACTGCTTACCACCCTCAGACAGATAGACAAATTAAGGTGGTTAATCGATCAATGGAAACCTATCGTAGGTGTTTTGTAGGTGATTGTCAAGAAGATGGGTGCAATGGTTTCCCTTGGCTCAATATTGTTGGGAAATTTCGGATCACCACAAGTACACACAACAAAAGCAAACACAGATTCAAAGTCACATCACGCACATATCGGATTTAATGAATAAAGAAAACACACAACAAGACATCCAACACACCGTTTTCCATGGTTTGGCAAAGCACCTGCATACATCCATGGAGAGAAATCTATATTCTTTATATTAAGAGAAATACACCATACATACAAGTAAAATTCCCTGAGTGTTATACCTAAACCCAATAACCTTTGTACACCATCTTTCACCCCAAGAATACCAAGAGAATATATATACATATCCTCTTAACTCGATGCTTATGCACACACCCAGAGCATCAAGAGAACAACACTTCTCTTTTTTTGCCAGAAAGCCTTTCAAGAGAAAACCCCCTCCTATTTTTCTCTCATTTTGGTTGTGCTACTTCCCTTAGGAGTCTGGGCTGTGTCTCAGTCTCAGTGTGGCTGATCATCCTCTCAGACTAGCTACTAATCATCCCCTGGTAACCTATTGCCTTAACAACTAGCTAATCAGACGCAAACCCCTCCTTGGGCGGATTATCCTCCTTTTGCTCCTTAGCCTACAGGGTATTAGTAGTCATTTCCAGCTGTTGTTCCCCTCCCAAGGGTAGGTTTTTATGCGTTACTCATATGTCTACCACTGGAAGCACCACTTCCCATTCCTAATCACTCTACATTTGCCTCACCCATTTGCTGCCTTTTATAGATACTAGCCACCACTAATTGTCAAGTATAGTGGCTAATTTTTCTTCATTCTGTGCCTATTGCACCAAAGTCTCAAAAAATGGACACCCTTTGTCATATAAAGTGGCTAAAATAATGATCCACCAATATTGACGATCTCCACCTTGACAAATATTTTGTCACATTCGCCAGCTTGAAGATTTACATACTTGCAAATATCATAAACATAGACCATTGGCTTTTTATTATACCAGCCACACATGATTAGAAATCGAAAATCATGTCCAAACTCCACCCGTTTCAAAACTTGGCCAATATCCATGTATAACTAAACCCGAGTCAAATTTACCTTTCGACACCAGAGAAGAACCTCAATCATCTTCTCCAACCAGCAAGAACCACATCGTCTGAACTTCGAAAATACATTTCGCACACCATTTCGGAACAACCATTGAGGTCACAATATTACCTTTCAAATGATAAACCGTGACACTTCTCCTTTTGTTTGGACTATACTACTAAAAACTCCACTTATAGCAAAACCACTATCCTTGGACAACAATTAGCTCTCTTTGAGAAGATGTCACCTATGGAAGTTATAACCCACCTTCATGATCCACAAGTGCAATATCCCAATCAACATTTCGAGGACTGTTTCACCTCACATGATCATACTCCTTGCACTTGTAATGTTGAATGTTATCTCCACCGACCTTGGATCTAGACCTACTACTCTCAGATCCCCTGTCTCGTCTTCTCATTCTATCCATGACAATTTGTTGAATCGCCATCTTGCTTGGAACACCCTTAAATCTCAAACTGAAACTTGTGGCTCCATTCACCTAGCAATATCCCTTGTGAATAATGATTGTATAACTGAACAGTAACTATCTACGTAAACAATACTGTATACTTGAACAATAATTGCATACGCCATCAACACAAATCTTGTTCATGAATCAACCTTAACTATGTTACCACTTGTTGGGAAATTCTAGACCGCCACAAGTACATGTAGAGGAAGTGAAAGCCAAGATTTAAAACCACATCACGCACATATCAAATTTAATGAACAAAGAAAACACACAAGAAGACATTTAACACAGTTTTACGTGGTTCGTCAAAACACCTACCTACATCCACATAGAGAAATTTGTATTCTTTATATTGAGAGAAATGCACCGTACAAGTAAAATTCCCTAAGTTTAATACCCACACCTAATAATAACCTTTGTAAACTCTCCTTCACCCCAAGAATACCAAGAGAATAAATGTACCTATCCTCTTAACCCGATGCTCATGCTCCCACCTAGAACATCAAGAGAACAATACCTTTCTTTCTCTTCCCGGATGCCCCCCAAGAGAAAACCCCATCACATTTTCTTTCCTTCCGGCTTTGCTGCTTCCCCTATCACTTGCATTTACCTCACCCATTTGCTGCCTTTTATAGATACTAGCCACCACCAATTGTCAAGTATAATAGCTAATTTTTCTTCATTCAGTGCCAATTGCACCAAAGTCTCAGAAAATGGATACCCTTTGTCAAATAAGGTAGCTTACACACTTGAACTCAGACGACCCCTTATCAGACCCAATTTGGCCAAGCACCCTCTTGTCATGTTCCTTATGTTAAAGGAGACTCAAGGAATGATGAGGTTGACAGGTCCTCAACTAGCAAGGAAGGCCAACATTCAGTTGCTCAAAGACAATTTACTCAAAGCACAAAATAGAATGAAGTGCAGTGCAAGCAGACAAGCACAGAAGTGAAACGGAGTTCATAGTGGGGGAATGGGCGTATTTGAAGCTGCAGCCTTAGCAACATGCAGTATCCAACAGCAGCTTTCACAAGTTGGCTGCAAGGTATTTTGGACCCTTCCAAGTGATTGAAAAGATTGTGAATGTTGCTTATGCTCTACAACTACCTACCAATACAAAATTCATAATGTGTTTCATGTCTCACTGCTAAAGAGTGAGCATGGTCTACACAAGGTTCACTATCAATTGCCTAACATCGATGAAGAAGGTAGAATGCTATTGGAACCTGTAGCAGTGTCGAGTAGAAGGTCAAGTAAGAGGTACAGGAAAGCGTCGGTACAAGTTCTGGTTCAATGGTCAAACACCAACAGTGAGGACTGTTACTTGTTTATGACCTCAAGAACAGATTCCCTACCTTCGATCCTTGGGAGGGAGAATGTTATAAATCGGATCCAGCAGCTGAATTGACAGGCAGAATCGAAAAAAGAATCCAATGCCTGGAGCTGAAACGCAACATTGAGGGCAGAATCTGTTAGTTGTAAGATATTGGTAGTTAGATGATCTTGGTGGGGTTGTGAATTGAGCTGTATAAATACCACACTCTGATGATTTGAAAAGCAGTTGTTGATGAATAAGAAATGAATTCTTTTCTCTCTCTTCTTTCCCTTTCCCTCTCTCCCTCGGAAGCCAATTGCCAATTCCTGAGCTTTCTGGTTCCAACCTTTACATTCTGACTGACATTTACATTTCTCCAATTCCTACCAGACACCATAATTAAGTCTAAAACCCAGCAGAAATCAATGCAAATTGCTTCCTCCGTTTTTTGTGTCCCACAAAATAATAAGAAAATGAAATAGGTGAATTTTTTTTTTTTTTTAACATAACATTCGAATTTCGTCAAAAAGACACGAATTTTGAGCCTAATGCAGCAGCCGAGTCGAATTTCCAAAGTTATCAAACAAAATTGTATGACCCATCCCAAAATTCCAATTTTATTCTTTTCCACTTTCCTTCATTCTCTAATTCTCTCGGCAACCAAACGGACAATAAAAAGACAAGTTAAGTTTTTGGAAAGATAAATGAGTAAAACACCTGAGAGCTTGGAGAAGCTATAACTGAAGTAAAATTGGATACATACTTCATCCAGAAAACAAAGTTTACTTTCTTCAAATACACTAAAAGCACAGACAGACCACTAGAAACAAATTCCCTCGCAAGTTATGTACATAAATGAAAGCACACAGGGACAAGCCCCCATAAAGGGAAAAAGAGGAGGGGGGAGAACACTGGATATAAGCTTATTTGAGGGCTACAAATTCACAGCTGTAACCTAAACTATCAATAACACTACACTATTTTTCTTCAATTCTATTTTACATCTAAACCACCTCATTGGGATTTTTGGAATATTTTCAAAGTGAAAGGAGGACTAGACCTGACAATGGAAACTTAAAATGGACAAATGTAGACTTACTGCAGCTTAGGTCCTTATGTAAAATCCATGTAAAGATGAGAGCCTCCACCACTTGTATTTGATCCACATAATCAAGGCTCCGAGAGATAAATATGATACAATCAGTCATGAAATTAACTCATCAAAGGGCAAGCTTCTCACTCCCGTGGCCGGGCAAGCCAGAGAGAACTTAGGGCTCGTAGCCTAGAGAAGTAGTCATTTATTGCAAGAGCAGCTCTGGCTGACTGCCGGGTTGTCAATATACGATGCATTTGTTGTAGTGTTTGTTGACGAAGATTATCAGCCTTGATATTGTTAGGAAAAATGGATTCATGAACATCAGCAGTTGAATTTGAAAGATGAAGGACGCAAAATATAAAAGGCAATATATCATGGCTCATTCCAATTTACAAGCATGCTGTATGACTTAATGTGAACTCATTGCATCATACACTAAAAGAACGCCCAACTAAAATTAAGGAACAGAAAAACAAAAAGAACAATTTTCATGCACAAATAGAATTACTCATCATGCAGTCATGCTTTCAGGCTTTCAGGCAGTGGGGAAGTGGGGAATCAGACCTTCAACAATCTGAAAGTAACATAAACGACATTCTGCTAGGTACATAATCACATGCCTCTGAAACTTAATAGTTTTAAACTTCCAATCTCTTGATGTCATTTCTCTCTTCAGAGACAATCAATTAAAACAATGCAATCAAACTTAGAAACAAACAGGCAGAATCAAAAGAAATTACCTGGCGAAGGAACACTTCAAGGGTTCCTAGTTTTCCCATGGCCATAGCCATTTGACCCATATAATTTGCCACATTTCCGGATGATCCTGATGGGCCAGGGGAGCCATTGGCCAAAGACTCAGCTAGTGATTGCTGCAACGCCTCCATTCCTTGAGACAGAGCATCTTCAGCCTGCTGGGACGACTGCTGCAAATTGAGGATGCCCAACACTTGCTGCTCAGTCAAAGGCTCCAATTGACTCATAAGAAGCTACACCAATGTTAATCCAGTCCAAAATTAGAACAACAATCTGAATAAAGAAAAAGGTCATTGAAATTTACAAAGAATCTTCAGATTCATGCAGGCATAACTTAAGGATAAGAAACTTGTTTTTTCAACAACGAAGAATATCATAAAAATATGGAATTTCAGTACTGCTAACTTTAGTCTTTCCATCCAAGGCATCCTTTGGTCTTTTTTGGGGCAAGGGGAAAGGGCCAGGGGGTTACAACTTACAACTCAAAAGCTTCTGGTTGCATGACTACAATACCATCTTGAGGTCAATGTTTTAAAAAGCACCAGACACATTTAGGCGAGAAGGACTTCTATTGCCTAGGCGCTAGGTGCAAGGCGCAGGCACTAGGCGCACTTAAGTAAAAAAAATTAAAATATTCTTAAGATAAGATATATATAACGATAGTTGGAATGTGGGATTTAACTTAAAATATATATATCACAAAAAACATTGTATTGAAGATTTAAAGCTTATGGACTCCAATTCAAGTTCAAACAAGAAAGTAGACATAAAATTCAGATGCAAGCATCTTTCTAAAAAAAAAGTTCTTCCTCCTACTCATGAGTTACTCACTGTCTCATTCTCATCAATACTTGTAAGACCAACATTACTTCAATCACCATCATTAGAATTGTAACCTTTATCATCTTCTTCTAATAACTCCTCATGGCTCATGTGCATGGTTCTTGATAGTATAACTTTGATCCATAAATGTTATTGATGTAGCTCTTGTGTTAGATCTTTTTAAACCCTAGATATATATATATATATATATTTTTGGAAGAATAAGGTTTTATGGTTTTTATAAGTAGAAGGACATAAGGTTTGTATGGCTTTTGTAAATTGTACACCAGTTATATATTTACTATATATATATTACTATGATCCAAACAAACAAGGCCCTGAAAAAGGGGGAAAAAAAAAAAACTGGAACTGCCTGGGCAGCACCTTAGCTGCCTAGCACCTCACATGAAGTGAGCGCCTGGGCAAGCCAGGCGTACGCCTCACCTATCAATGCCTCGCCTAAACCAGACTAGGCACTTTAGGTACACCTCGCCTGCGCCTAGCACACTTTTCACAACATTGCTTGAGGTCCTAATAAAAACTTCATATCTAATACGGGAATGACTCTCAAGTCTCAAGATAATTAGATCAAATCCAATATCGTCCAAACCACTCTTAGACATGTTTTCTCAAGCCAACGTGCTAATCTCTAGTGTAGATTTGGTAAAAAGTATGCAAAGTGAAAACATGAAGCGTGGGAAGATCTGCTATGCTTTTATTCTTTGTCCAAGATGCAATAGCATCAACAATAAAAAGGAATAGTAACTTGATTTGGTTCCATTGTCCATACAACATTGAACATACACTTTTCCCTATTCAACGTGAATTTGATACTCGCATGCAAAATCCATATAGTGCATAATAGTAACCACACCAACTTCCATCAGGCACATTAAATGGAAGCCACATGTTTCAGTAGTACAGGTATATTCATAAGCTTACAATTTTATGTTCAGACTCGTTCAAAAGAGGATGTTTCCTGTCCATATTATTGCATATAATACTTACCTCTCTTGATTGGCAGGTCAAGTTGACTACATACTCAAAAAGTTTCATAAAATAATAAATGAACATATTTTTTAGATACCATGAGGTCCAGGACACAAATCTACAGATACTCAAACAGCACCCCAGCAAACATGTATACACAGAGATATAAGGTGACTGAATGGATTGCAATTTGCACGTTTTCAACCAGTATGGTCCTAGAAATTGCTTAAACAATTGGGGAAAATTTGAACAATCAATATGAGCTTGTATTGTTATAGAGATGAAAGGTAGCCACTTGCATACATGAAACTTGAAACACAGAGAGAGTGAAAAAAATTCCATCAACTAACAGTAAGCACGTACCAGTACATTCCCAATAGTATTACACCATCCAGTCATGCCCCAAAGATTATAACAAAAGCATATAGGATTATATTATCCAGGAAAGACAAATTTATCACCTTGAGAAGCTCTGATGAGCGAAACCCTCCAATCCACATGAAACATCGCTCTGCTGGGGTCTTCCACATCCCTGACAGGATGTGGAAAACATCAGCCTTAGCGGCACTTCTTTTCAGCCTGAAAATGTCATCAAAGTGTGTTGTGACATTATCAACAATTGTACGAAGTTCAATGTCTCCAGCATGTGAATTGACTGCAGCCCTTAGCTCATTTATCTGCCTGTTCTGCTCCTCTAACCACCGAGCATATTCTACATCAAATGCCATGGCACCTATAGGCCAACTCAATTAATTAGCAAGCACCGTATGTTATCATGTAACAGCAGTCTTAGCATCACAAAAGATAGGGGGTGACCTGCTATCAAATAGTACTAGAGTTCAACAATGATAGCAGAATATGAAATCATATATCTCATGCAACGTTATGTACATGTCTAGTAAAGCAAAGTTTGGTTATTGCTCAAAGCTGAGGTAAAATATGATCTAGTATACATTTATATATATATATATACATAAAAGATCTAGTATGCATTATATTAACCCCATCCTCCTCCCCTCTGCATAACTGCAAAAAAGGGCACAGGTAAATCTCCATTTCACTTATTGAATCATAGGCTGCTTACAGATCCCAATTATTCAAGAAATTCTGGACTTTTTTTGGTGTAAGCAGATCTGTGCTGCAGGCTAAATACTTCTATTGGACTTCCTGCAAAAAGCTTATGAATTGCACCTCTTTATGAATAAGGTAAAATACTGCTAACTGGACTGTTTGCAAACTTTAGGCTCTAAATAAATGATAACAAAACTCACATTTTCTGTAGCCAAGCTACCCAAGCAAATGGATAAGTATGTGCAGTTGACTGCAGCCTGAGAGGCAGAATCTAGTGCAAAAGAGTGCAGTCCTAATTTATGCATATTTGAAAATAGAGCTACATAAATTTGGTGAATATGGAAGGTCACAATGCTGCTGGTAGTTAGCATGTATAATGATAGTAAACTGGGGTAACAAAACTCTTATTTTTTTCTTTTTTTAGTATAGCCAAACTGCCAAGCTACATGGATTTGACTGTAGCCTGGGGCAGCATAATGCAAAAACAGTACAGTACAAATTTATGCATCTTTGAAAATAGAGCTACAAATATAATATATTTTGGCAAATATGTAAGGTCAAAATGCCACCGGTAGTGAATTATAGCCGATATAATGGTTGTAAACTGTGGGAACTAGCAAAATGTGGCAACGACAAATGGTGAAGCTGCCAATTTTCCCACCTGGAGTTGAAACCAACGTGTTTCTGATACTCTAACTAATTCATGTCCTTATTCAGTAAAGACTCGATACTAATAGGAATGTCAACAGAAAACTGCTTCCTTTTAATCTAATGAAGATTTCAGGCCAGTTCCCTATAAAAGAAGCCATTATTTTTTTTATAAATATAAAAGAGCCAATAATAATGAATAATGTCAATCCTAAAACCAATGCATTAAAGAGGTTTAGTTTTATGAAACCGTGATACAACCTAAGAGACATCCAGAAAGGAGTTATAACTAAGAAGGTTCCAGACTTCCAGCATTAAGGTCAAAGAAAAAACTAATTACAGAGACTCAAGAAAAAATAATGGCTTTGGATGCACAGACAACATTCATTCAGGAATTCTCCTTTTGATGAAGTGATTGCAGGTGTGGACTTATACTGTGTGGTCTGGTTATTTAACCTGAATGACAAATAAATAACTCAATCATTAATGGTTTCCCTAATTAGACACCCCACCTGGGATTAAAACGTGAAAGACCCAATTGTGGAGCCCCATCTGCCTGTCCCTCTTAGTACACACTTGGAGATAAATGTGCCACTATTTATTATAGCCATAATTTCAATTTTAAAGATCTTAAAAAAACATTTCGTATATCATTCCAGGGCAACAGGGAGTCAGGGACATTGATTGTTGTGATAAATCTCCTTAACTTCAGGCACACAAAAAACTGCAAAGAAATAAGGGTAATACAAGTTTTAATACCATTTCCACTCATTGACTGGGACTGATCTCCTGAGCTTGAAATAAACATACCCTACCAAAAAATAAATAAAGTATATGATATAGAATCACTATAACAGTGCGAAGAGAAGAGTATAAAAATTAAAAAAAGCGCAATGAATGAAAGAGATAATCAAACCTGCTGGCGGGCTCGCTGGAGCTCCTGCTCAAGTTGGGACAGTTTCAGCCGGCTACTCTCTAGCTGTTGTACATATGCCTGGGGAAAAAAGTTGAAAACTATATAACATAATATTCAAATGCATTAAATTACTGCCACTTGCAGTATGATGAACAAGCTACAATTAGACATGCAAATCTACTCTCAAGTATTCAACATAAATTCAATTTTGTCCACTAATTTCATATCAGGTCAAATAATTTTACTACCACAGATATTATTGACACATAATGACATACTTTTTTCCGTAATCGGCTTTTTCTGGCAGCTTCACGATTTTGAGCTAGCCTGCGCAGCATCTGCAAGATATTCCACTACCATGAAACCAATATAAAATTACAAATGCATAATTTCAGATGAGGTAATGGTTCTAGACAATATAACCTTTTGATCCCCTGATTTTTCTTTTGATTTGTCACTGGAATCAGATGCAGCAACAACAAACTGACCTCTTTCAAGCTGCAAAAAAAAATTAATGGAACACCCAAACTTTTCAATAACAAAAGCATCCTTTAAACGCAAATTAATGCCACCATTAAAAAGAAAAATCATTTCCAGCAGAAAAAGAAAAAGATCACAGCAGTAAAGAATAGGTAGATGTACTGAATTTCAACAGCAAAAAAACAGTAAAAAATATCACCCTTTGGTTTTTATCATCTGTATCATCTGTTGAAGTATCGGTCCTGGGGCTTGCATCAGCCATGTTGGACTCTCCCCAGTCACGGGGACCAGCAGATGCCGAAACAAGATTTGGTTGTGATTCAGTCTGTAGCGGCAATATCTGAGACCCATGGTACTGCACCAGATAGGTTTATACTGGACGTTGCAAGTGACTGTATCATCAACACCACAAAAGAAGATCTAAATACCAATTTGAAATGTATTGATTCTATAGAATACAATTGCTAAAGGAAGAAAAAAATTACCTTATTTAACGTGCCAAATTGAATATCACTACCTAAAGCCTGGCTACTTGATTTCATCAGATTAAACATTGGATCTAGATGGTAACATAATAGTGAAACAGGTAATTGTCAGATCTGTTGCCAAACAATGAGAACAACAACATGGCTATGGGATTGTTTATTCTGATCAAACAAAATTAAAATCTCAGAGATGCAACCTCAAAACGTTTTTACTTCCAAGTTCCAACTTAATTTCAATTGTTCCTACATTTTACTAATTGCTTCTCAAGGATAATAGTAAAAAAATTAGCACCATTCTACTAGGAAAAAATGAGGAAAGAAGAAGTTCAACAAGGAGTAGAAATGAAGTATCAGGGTTGAATTGAGCTATTGAAAAGAATCTTCCTGTTCTAACTGCTAACCTGAGGTATCAGTGGACAACAAAACAATTGGGATCATAAATATACAAAATCGCATTAAGCCATGACAGATTCATGAGGTAACTTTGAGCATTTTGTTTATAAGCTTATTTGCCAAGATTAGCACTGTTAATGACAATACCAAAGGTGCTCCAAAGTCCAAACCACTAAAAAGAATAAGGTGATCACAATTTTGTATTGCTGAAAGACCAAAGGAGAACAATAATAACTGGCAAAAAATAATGGCACTAAAGTATATTATTGATGGAGGACCTAGATGTGATTAACATACTTCTGCTGAGATCGAGAGCATCTTCTACATGAAATCCAAGAGATTGCTCAAGTTCTCCAAATTCTAAAACTCGAGAAGGACGAATGGTGCTTCCTTCTGTGTCACTGAAATCCACAAAACCATCAGAACCATATACCAAAATTGATATATATATATATATATAATCTAGAAACATAAATACACCAAATACATACTATCTCTCACGCCATTGAAAGGGAAAATATTGTAGTGTATCTAATAAATTTGGGATCACAGCTAATTATGGAAAAAAAAAAAAAAAAAAAAACACTCTGGTAAAGAAAAAACATCTATACAAGATGAGAAAAACACATACACCAAAGACATATATGCAGCCTCGAGCCATCAAAAGAGAAAAGATTACAGTATAAAATTTGGGATCAATGCTAATTATGGAAAAGAAATACAGAGGTAAAGGGACAACATTTATACAAGATAAAAAATCTAACTTAACATTGTCTTTGGCATCCAAAAAGTTTGAAGAAAAAAAGAGTAAACAAAAACACCTACTCAGAATATGATTTTAGCTGAAAATATGGAACCTTGAAAAGAAACAAACAACAGTATTGAATTGAGTAAAAGGGAGGATTTATTGCCCAAATAGGAAATTAATTATTGATTGAATGATTGATAATAAAATATTTTTCCTTCTTTTCCAAGCATTTTGTCACAAATTAACAGAGCTTGATATCTCATTTCCAACAGTATACCAGTATTTACCAAACACATGAAATTACGATGGGTGATTTATGTTAAAATGTATATCATCGAGGCACCAAAGAGACACCATATCAGAACATGGAAAAAAAAGATATACAATAGAAACAAAGACCTACAAGAACAATCAATACAATAAATCATCTAAAGATTACTTTTAACAGATAAGTCATCGTAAAGATTTACATGGTACTGGAAGTAGGTAATGGAGGAGCGTAGCTCGGCATCCCGTTCACAACTGTATTGTCATCCTCCGTATTAATATTTACTCTTCTACTAACCATGAATCATCATCCTCATAACCACCACCTTATTCCCACAAACACCGCAATTCAAAAAAGACCTACAACCCCTTCACAAAATAGGCTAAAACCCAAAACTAAAATTCCAAGAAGATGCTCTTTAAAATTTCAAACTCTGTTCAACTTCTCAAAGTAAACTAAATTCCAATTTTAACAGCTTCAAAACGCAAGACTACAAAGAATTTGAAAATTTAGGAAACAGGTATAATCATTAAAACAACCTCAAAGTAGTATCTTACCTATGTAGCAGTACAAAATAATCCTTTGAAAACAAAAAAATGGTACTAATGGACTATGGCTGTCCGTACACCCATGAGGAATAAGTATCAACTTTTTTGTAAAGCTCGAGTTTTTGCAATTTCAGAAGAACATAAACCTCCCCAAGAATTTGAAGTTAAATAGAGAGTAACCCAACAAATCTAGCGGATAAAATCAAAACACTGACTTTTTCACAGATTGAGCAGAAGCTGAAGCTGATAAAATAACCCAACTAAACCCTAATCAGTAAGACTTCTTTGATGATAAAATAAAACGAAAGACCTTTTTCACTTTTCGATCGTATATACGTTGGTATATGGTATTTTATCATATAAAAATAAGTATACAGTGAAAATTTATGACTTTCTCTCTAACCCTGCAAATTTTATATTCACGGAAATGAAAGCTCACCTTGATTTTTGGGGAGAGAAGAAAGAAGAAAGGGACTAAGGATTGGAAGTAGCGTGATACTTCAGACCATGCCAATCTCCTTCAAACGTTCTTTTCTTCATAAACTTTTGTTTTTGATTTTTTTCTTCCTGATGTTTTTACCGCTTAAAAGGAATTGTCTGAAATCAAATTTTTGTAATGCCCTTAAAACCTTATGAATTCTTCTTATTTTGCATATTCCTTATGACACTATGAGCTAATAATTTATTTTCTAGTCCTTGTAAATACTTTTCTTGTGCTATTATTTAGAATCCATTATTTCTATTAATGCTCTGTTTGGTTTGACTTTTAATATAATTTTTGAGTTTAAACATTTCTGTAAAACTGTTTTATAATAAAGATTTTATTTTTTAAATTTTACATAAAGTATTTTCCAGTTTTACCTAAAAGTTAAAAAGAAAAAAAAAATAGGTTTTTCAAATAGAAAATAAAATAAGTTCAAATAAATTTTAATAATTATGTTATCTAGTCAAATATAATCATAATATTTGTTAAAATTATCTTTTGAGTAATCAATACTCAATATCTGTTTTAGTAAAATAAAATAAATTTTTTATACGTCACAGCGTTTCATGTTAACTTATCCAAATATTTTTTAAATAGCTCTACTTAAAATGTATTTTTATACACAACTTGACCAAACATACCCAATCATAAGCAAGTAAATACACACTTTTATTTTATTTGCTGCATAATTATATATATAATATTAAATTTATGTCATTGTAAAAAAAAAAATCTAAAAAGATAATAATCAATTCAAAATTTTAGAATAAAAGAAGCGTCTCGAGTGTAAAAGCATGTTCTCAAACTTCACCTTTGAAATTAAAGTTAATATTTAGTCATATTTTTTAGAAAGAAAAAATAATAATAGTAAATTAAGATTATGAGATATTTCTACCATACTATTATATAGATCTTACCGTTTATGCAGTGTTATCTTTAATGATATTAATATTTGCATGAAATACTCACACCAACTTGAACACTTATTTATTTATTTTGTTTCTTTAAGTTAAATACTGTCTGGATAACTAACATTGTTATAATTTTACACAACTAAATAGTTTCTATCTTACTCGTCTTATTAAGTTTATTAAAATTCTTATGATTTGTAACATAATTAGTGTTGCTTTTCCTAGATTTATTAAACAAAGAAATTAATAAATATTAAATAAAATAATTTTTTATTTGTTTTTTACAAAATATTAATAATCACTATTCATTTCACTTAATATTTACCATTAAAACTTTTAACTATTCGGACTCACCTGAATGTCAAACCAGAAAAAAGAAAAAAAACTTCTCATAATTTATATGGTGCCATCACTCTGTATGTACCAAATTATTCTCAACAAAAATTTATAGATCTGCCCTAGTTTCATGGAAACAGAGAACTTCTCTAGGGGACTTAAGTAGTATTTTCAGTAATAACTAGGGCACGTTTTGATATTTGAAGAAATTCATATCCTTATACTGTAAATGGATCAGATCCAAAGAATGCAGTTCAGTAGGAGCAGCTCTATTGTGAGCTGTTCCTCATTATAAAAATGATAAAAAGAATTGAATTGTCTGCACTGTCTATTAAGAACCCTTCATATACATAAAATTACAGAATAACCACTCGTCAGAATTCTGATCAAGGGTGCTTAGAAAGAAGGGGCATTTATGTAACATCGATAAAAGTGAGGGTCCCTATGTCTTTTCAATGGGGAGCGTGAAGCCAGATTCTATTTATTGCCGTTGAAACGAATCCATAACAACCACCCTTTCTCCCGCGCCGCCAGCCGAGACATGGAAACTGGGAAGTTTACAGAACTTTCGTGATGAACGGAAATGACCATAACACCCTTCAGGACAAAAGTCAAAAATGGGTAACTCGAAAGAAAATAAATGCCGTTTACTAATTCACGTATGATTTTTCAATTCTTTAGTATTTCATTATTAATTATTACTCATTTACTCTAACCATCCTAAGTTAGGCCCGTTTCATGTACAAATTACAATAATTAAATTGACTAATAAATTAGATTATATAAATTTCTTTAGATTGGAAGGGAAATAAAAAACAAAAACCGAAAACTAAATTACAGGAATAGTAATTCTGTGTTGTCAAACTGCACTGGTTTTATCACTTTAGAACCTGACGAACAGCATTAGGACTCTGCAACCACTCCAAATTGTCTTCCTCTCCATCCAACATCTGTTGGATAAATTATAATTTAATGTCCCACATTGAAAAGCTTAAAGCCAAAAAAAAAAAAAACGCTTTAAAAAATTTCATAATAAAAAGAAAGATCAAACATGCTTTCATTGGGGAAAGAAAGGTCATGTTGTTTATGAGTGCAAGTTCACGAAGCAAGAAAATTTCAGAATTATGAGAATTCAAACAAAACAAACTTAGTGGAAGATGTTGACAAGGAACTTGTAGCCATGGTGTCTCAAATGAACATTGGAATGGTCGTTGAAATAAACATGGCTAATGCTACTTTAACAAATCAAGATTAATTGCTTGATTCTAGTGCAATAATTCATGTGTGTAAATTCAGGCATTGTTTTAAGACATTCACAGAACTTGATACATCTTTAAGACATTCACAGAACTTGATACATCAGAAGAAGTTCTAATGGGCAATCATGTTACTGCAAAAGTTATGGGAAAATGAACTGTTGAATTAAACTTTACTTCTGGACAAAGACTTACACTACTGAATGTCTTTTATGTTCTTTCAATTTGCAAGAATTTAATCTCTGCTAATTTGCTTTGTAAAAAGGATTCAAGGTAGTCTTAGAATCCGACAATGTAATAATATCTAGGAATTGTGTGTTTGTTGGCAAGGGATACAACTATGCTGGCATTTTTAAGCTTAATGCTAATGTAATAAAGGGTAATAAAATAAATAAGGTTTCTGCTTATATTGTTGAGTCTGATTTTTCTTTATGGCATGTTAGATTAGGACATTTGAATTTTCAATCTTTAAATTTTATGTCTAAGCATGGTTATATTACATGTAAACATAATTATAAGGATAAATGTGAAATATGCATAAAAGCAAAAATGACCAAGAAACCATTCCTTAAGGTTGATAGAAACACTGAGTTGTTAGATCTTGTACATTGTGATATATGTGAGTTAAATGGGTAATTAACTAGAAAAGGAAAAAGATATTTTATAATATTTATAGATGATCATTCAAGATTCACTTTTGTTTATTTACTTAGAACAAATGATGAAACCTTTCAAAAGCTTAAGGATTATAAAGGTGTTGTGGAAAATTAGAAATTGAAGAAAATTAAAATTCTTCGAAATGATAGAGGAGGAGAGTATTTTTCTGACGAGTTTAATGACTGTTGTGAAGAACATGGTATTATACATCAGAAAAGTGCTCCTTATACACCACAACAGAATGATTTGATAGAAAGAAAAAATAGGATTCTAGTTGATATGACTAATGCAATATTAGTGAATGCTTATTTGCCTAATAATTTATGGGGAGAAGCTTTATTAACTGCATGTCATCTTCATAATAGAATACCTTCTAAGAAAATACAAATTTCTCCATGTGAACTTTGGTACGGTAGAAGGCCTAACTTAAACTATTTGAAAGTGTGGGGGTGTGTAGCATATTATAAAGTTCTTGACCCACATAAAACTAAGTTAGGAACTAGAGGTGTTAAAAGTATTTTTGTTGGATATGCACAGTATTCAAAAGCATATAGATTTTTGGATTTACAATTAAATGTCATAATATAATCTATACATGTTGAATTTATTGAAAATAAATTTATGCATGATGTTTCTATAGAACCCAATCAAAATCATGTTAATTCTGATTTGGTCATGAATCCTTTTATTATACCTGGAAAAAAAAAATGATAATGAGAAACCAAGAAGAAGTCAAAGAACCAAAAAAGAAAAACATATAAGTTTTGATTTATTGACTCTCAATCAATTGTTTTCCTTGTTGAAGGAAATATTTTTAATAAAATGCCCATGGCATTAAATATTGGGGATAACCCTAAAACCTTTAAATAAGCAATGTCTTCTAGAGATGCAGTTTTTTGGAAAGAAGCTGTACATGATGAAATGGACTTAATTATGTCCAATAACACATGGTTTTTAGCAGATTTATCGATTGGTTCAAAACCAATTGGATGCAAATGGGTATTTAGAAGAAAATACAATACAGATGGTACTGTACAAACATTCAAAGCAAGATTGGTTGTAAAAGATTTTTCTCAAAATGAAGGTATTGATTATTTTGATACTTATGCTCCAGTAGCAAGAATTACTTCCATAAGATTACTTTTTGCTTTGTCATCAATAAATAATTTACATGTTCATCAACTGGATGTTAAGATAACATTTTTAAATGGAGATCTAAGAGACGAAGTATACATGGAGCAACCAGAAGGTTTTGTGCTTCCTGATTACAAAGGTAAAATTTGTAAATTAATTAAATCTCTTTATGGTTTAAAGCAAGCTCCAAAGCAATGGCATGAAAAGTTTGATAATATTATTCTAAAGAATGGTTTTTCTCATAATAGTGCTGATAAATGTATTTATGCTAAGTTTACTAAAGATAATGGTGTAACTGTATGCCTTTATGTTGATTTTTGGCACTAATATGCTTGGAGTAATTGAAACTAAGAAGTATCTAACTTTGGTATTTAAGATGAAGGATCTTGATGAAGTAGATATTATTTTGGGAATAAAAGTAAAAAGAGATAATGGGGGTTTTCTATTAACTCAATCTCATTATATTGAGAAATTGCTTCAAAAGTTTGATCATCTTGGAATAAAGGAAGCAAATACTCTATTTGATTCGAGTATGAAGTTAATAAAAAATATTTGAAGATTAGTAGCACAACTTGAATATGCAAGTGCAATTGGAAGCCTCATGTATGCAATGCATTGCATTAGACCGGATATAGCATTTGTTGTGTGTAAACTTTCAAGATCCACAAGCAATCCTCGTTGTAACCACTGGAAAACTGTAACCAGAAGTTTTGGATATCTTAAGAAAACAAGAGACTTGGCACTTTGTTATAATGGTTATCCTATTGTGTTAGAAGTATTTACTAATGCAAGTTGGATAACAAGTGCTAGTGATAATAAATCCACTACATGATGGCTTTTTACACTAGGAGGCTGTGCTATTAGTTGGGCATTAAAGAAGAAAACTTGTATAGCACTTTACAATAAAATCAGAATTCATAATGCTAGCAGCTGCTGGAAAGGAAGCGGAATGGTTAAGAAATATGCTTCTGGATATAGAGTTGTTGTCGCAACCAATGCCAGCAATTTCCTTATTTTGTGATAGTGAGATAACGATGTCTAAGGCTTATAACAATATTTATAATGGAAAGTCTAGACATATAAATTTGTGACATGATTATTTGAGAGAATTAATTTCAAATGGAGTAATTTCAATTATTTATGTAAGGTCTAACAAGAATTTAGCAGTCCCTCTCACAAAAGGACTATCAAGAGATACAATACATTTAACATCCAGTGGAATGGGGCTAAAATCCTTTCTAATAACACATTAGTAATGGGAACCCAATTTTGACTTAGTAAAAACTATTTTCAAAGTTTAATGTGTAATAACAAGTTACTATATCTTGTAGAAGTACTAAATTATAACTAACATAGTCCTATTCTAGGATATCAGTGCAAGATTGATATATATGAAGGATGAGTATTATACTCTTAATGAAATAAGAGAATTGTGATTTCACCTATATGAATATAGAAGTAGTCCCACTTCTAGCAAAAAATTTAAGGGTTATTTTTATAGATATTCATGAATCCAAGAATAGCACATGGCCATATACGTGCTAAAACCAGTAACAAGATATAAAAAAATTTGGATAATATCATGTGTGTATACACTTTCGATTCTAATATAAGGAGTGTTGGTTTAATATGTGGACACCAATTACTTCATTATGACTTTAAAGTGTTTACACTAGTAGACAAGTTTAAATCTTAAAGATCCTTTCTATGAAGCATGATATTAAGAAATGAAACTTTAAATTACAATTTAGTGGGGGATTGTTGGATAAATTATAATTTAATGTCCTCAATTGGAAAGCCTAAAAAAAAAATAATAATAATAATAATTTTCTTTTATTATTATTGATGAACAATTTTATTAATTATTTAAATTTGAAATTACAAGTATAATTGTTCTGTGTCTTATCATTATTAGGATTATTAGGTATGACTAGTTCAACGATGACTTTAATTCTACATAAGAAGACTTCCATTAGCAGTGTTCTTTTAGTAGAAAACAATTAAGGCTTTGTAGAAATTTTGGGAGAGACTTGTCTGAATTCTAATTATATGCAGAAAATATCTCTTTAAAGATAGTATTGTATCAACAATACGTTTCAAAGCCAATAGCCTATTATTTTTCTTACAATATCAAGTTAGCCAAAGCATCCGCCAACTTGTTACTCTCTTGGTGCACATAGGTCAAATTAACCACCCAATCTTGATTGATAATCTTTAGAATATCCCTGTTAGATCCATGATAGCATTAAGATGACAGTCCCTTTTACGAATAAGCTAGAAGACAACTTGGGAATTTATCTTAGCATAACCTTCTTGTAACTTCTATTCTAACAGCTACTAATCCTAGCTTCAGAGCCCACAACTCAGCTCTAACGGAACATCACAACCCAATTTTTCTCCCAAAACCAAAAACCAATCTTCAGTACTGCTTCGGATGATCGCAACACTAGCAAATCCTAGGTTTTCTCTTGAGGCTCCATCTGTAATTAAACTAATACAAATATTATTGATCAAGAGTATGTATCAAATATCACTAGCTAGTATAGACTTTATATTGTATAAATTAATATAGCATGACTCTGATAAATATTTGGTATGCAAATTTAGTATATATCAAATATGTGTTCAATATGCTAATTGCATAAGTCAGACTGAAGTCAAACATAAATTAGGATGTTTTAGTGTACAAATTATACGAGTCAAATTTATTAAAAATATTATTTAATTATTAATATAACATTTTAAAATATTATTATTTAAAACTAATTCATAGGGTATAACTTTTTATAATATAATCAATTACATAAAAATAAAATAGTTTGATGGAAAGATGAGTCAGGGAGATAAGGTGAAGGGTTAATGAGGTTTGTTATTATTTTAAAAAAATAAGAGTATGTATAACATTTTACTTTCACATACCACAAAAAGATTCATAAGTTGCTAAAAATGTATTTATGCTAATTGAGCAAAAATTTCAAATTATTTCTGATTGCGATTAAACCTAATCATCCAATTGAGACATCCAAACACACCCAAGCAGTTAATTAAACTCTCTAATTGACAATCAGTGTCTCAATCCGTATACCAAACAACTCTTAGTGTTTATGTTACATGTTATATTGCCACATCAAATACTAAAAAGGAACCAATGATCCTTAATTTAGATTTTATTTATTGATTTGGTGAAAACTTGATTAATGCCTAAGTCTAGATTTAAACCAATACAAATATCATCCAAAAAAAGAGAAATTTAATAGATTGATAAACTAAATTGGAAATAATGATATTTAGGAAATATCTATTTTTTTAGTTTTTAGCTTCGGGTTCATCCAAAAAAAGGCTGCAAATATTTATGAAAATATAGATTTATCATCAACTGCAAGATGTGGTTAAGGAGATTCAAACTTTCAATCTCTTAGGGAGCGCTTCTTGAGTTTATTTTCTACTAGACCAACCCTTTATTGGTAATGTACATATCAATTTAGATAATTGATATGTGCACCACAACTTTTGTTGCATGCACGAAAATCAAGTAACTAAAAAAAGTCTTACTTTCTTTTATTATTGTGGCATGTGAACCTAGTAATTTGTCACGACCCGAGTTAGGGGACCGTGACTAGCATGAGAACTAAGGTAAACCAAGACTCTTCATAACTCCCATGAATTAACAATACAATCCTACAAATAAAGGTTATTGGAGAACAACAATAATAATAGTAACAAAACCAATTACAGCATAGTGGTTTCACCTTATAACCATAAAATTTTCGTTAGAAAAAATGATGAAGACAATCATAGATTCGGAATCAAGGTACTATTGGAGTTTAAGAGTATAAAAGCTCATAAAAGAATTTGTAAATACCGTTAAAATAATATCAAGCTATGAATATCCAAACTGAATACAAAAGTTGAGCCTACCAACATCGAGACTGTTCGATAGTGCTCCATGTAAAACCCAATAAGTTAAGGCCATCATTATACAAGTTTTTCCTTTTAGTTCATCTTAAATACTTGAAACATATGAACTTGTAATACTTTCAAGAGAGTCATTTGTTTTACTTGCATTTGATTATAGAACTACTATTTAACTTGGTTCATTTTATTTACAAACTTACTCATTAATTGGTTGGTTTACTACAACATTCCTACCTTCTTTGTATATTGTTTGTTTTAATCTTATTTTGAATTACATTATAAATTACCTTTACATTTTAGTTAACAAACCATAACTAAGTTTTTTATTAGACTCATTCATCAACTTTTTTCGTAAATAACCAATCGAATATTTACCAACATAAATCATTACTATTAATATTCATTCAATGTCCACCAAGTTCACAAGTTCTTTTCTTTTTATACAACTTGAAACCTTCACTCAATGTCCAATTTTCTTAACTTGTATATTACAAATATACGAAACAGTTGCAAGCATTACACATCCACAATTACACTTTGCTCAATTATAGAAAACTATCTTAAGTCATCCATTGCCAGAGCTTTTCATTGCTGCCATTAAATTACTCAATCTCTAGAAATCTTTTAAATACATAAGAATGAGATATACATTTCAATAGGAAACTATGCAATGCAACATATCAATATAAATGCACTTTGCAGCCATAAAAGGAACATAACATAATTCAATCCATGTATACCTTTTATAGCAATTCAACACTTATATATGATTCATAACATGTCAAATCCCACAAGCACATATCTCAATATTCTTACATATAATATATATCACCATTTCACATATAAACAGCCAGCAACTTAGTCAAAATTAGTGAAATATGCCAAAACATTCACAATAATTCATAAACATTAAACAAGGAAAATCATGCATACTTTAACTCCAGGATACAAACATTTACATGTCCAATCAAGACTAAGAAAAGGACAAAAATCACCCTTAGGAAGTTAGCTACAACTTTCATTCAGCTGCCTTCCCCAAATTCAAGCCTTAGCTAACCCAAAACTAGACATTTCTCAAACAGATGCAAAATACGGAACACAAAGTCCATCCACTGTTAGTAAGCTAAACTAGCCCTCCAGACGATCAAACCAGTTCAGAAAAGGAACAAACAACATCCTTTTAAGTCTCATGTACACTGCATCTTCTTGTCTCAACCCTTGGTTTGGTCATTAAGAAAGCCTAAAAGCAAGATACACATAACTAGGTGCACATGCATGTAGAACCCAAAATTCCAACAATGGCTTCTAAGAGTTCCCGAATACATTCTGCTTGTAACCAGACCTTGGCTAGCTTCAAAAATCTCCCTCAAGATATTAGGAATAATTTTTCTTCAAATCTCTTTGGCTAATTTAACCAAAAACTCCATGAAAAATCACCTGGACGAACTAAACAGCTGTTCAACAACTCTAGTTCTTTCCTAACTCAAAACCAGACTGATATCTTTTCCAGATTTACTCTTAAGAACTATGCTACAACTCTGATTCAATACTTGACTGAAGAAACCACTCAAACCCTCACACATTCTCACTTCTCCTTTAGCTACAAGGTAAGGCATAGAGCTGATAGCTATGCCTGCTCTTTAACTTTCTCACTCTAGAAACAGAAAGGAAGGAAATGAATGAAGAGAATGTCGACCTCTCTTCATTTTTCCGAGTGTATAGCTATCTCTTATAAACAGTTGCCTGACTATAGGTAATTAGCAGGAGACATCTATCATTAGGTCACAACAAGTCTCCCACTAATATAAGTGGAAATTATTAGTATGCAGTTTCAATCCCTTTCTTTGTATCAATTAAGCCCTTGATGGATATTTCCAATTAGTCCTTTATTATTCGCTTAATTACTTACTAAGTCATATTATTATTTCATTATATTACAATATGCCTAAACTCAAACCACAACAATAAATAGAAACTAGTTTATTACAACATAGACAAATTTTAACTCTATCTATGAACAATAAACTGTATTAATTGGTAAATCCAAATAATACATATGATACATGTTAGGAAGCTACATATGTGTATTAATTTATCCAATAAAAGGATCATGATTTTTATTCTCCTAGCTCATCTTATGCTAATATAACTAAGATAAGGTCAAATTGCCTGAGTCCTACCTTTCTAGGCCTAAATCTGATTAATTACTTGAACTAATCCACTTGTCCAAATATTGCAAACAATATATAATTTTAATGATATACAAGTCTATTTTTTAACACATCAATCATAATTCTATTTAGACATTTCTATCCAAAGATATGAAAAATTATGCAATCATAGGTCCAAATTGTCATCCATATAGGTTTGAACTCTCATCCAATTTACTTGTAAAATTCTCAATTAAGTTCAACCACCTATTCATGGTTGCAGCAAATAATTTATGTAAACAAATATCGCATAGGCATTTCAGGATTACCTTTAAGCAATTGAAATACACCAATAAGTTATGCAAGTACAAAAATATGCAAATTTGTATTCCTACACCAACTTGAAAGTCAGAGATGTTATACAATTGATGTTGTGCACAATGAGTGACCTAAGTTTATAAATTAAAGTTATAAGAAACAGGTAATGTCAGAATCAACAACCAATTATTAATTTAAGAATTAATATTCTATCAACTATGTAAGTAATTTTTATAATTCAATAAATCTGAATATGTCACGTGTTTCTCATATCAACCTCTATCTTTAATTCTAGTCACCATCCATTAATTATAAGTAAATAATATAATGTCTTGTGATCCTATTAACTAATAATGTAAAACTTATCAAGTCGGTAAGAAAATTTGAACTCGTACGTCATGAACCAATCACAATAATGACTATGAATTTTATATCAATCTCTCCTGCAAGGTGAATGATTTGCATATATAATTATTTATTTTCTCTATTTTTTTCCTGTGCACTACCATGTATATGAGGTACAAAAAAAAATTATAAATGACATTTGGAAGATTTGTTTTTTGTTGTTGTATAAAAGTAATTGCAAACAAGAAAAAAGAAAAAAAGTTTCGTATAAACCCTGAAGCTTCTAGTATATTCTGAACTGGACATTAAAAAAATAGATAGAAACCCATTAACTGTAGTCAAGTGGGCTTTATATAAAAAAGTGGGATTTGAAGTTCAATATCTAAAGGGCTTTTCCTGGTGGATCACTTTTCTCCAGTAGTTTAATTAAGTGTACGGTAGTGATCTTATCTTTCAGTAGTTAGAACAAGAAACAAATAGATTCAATAAGAATGATTGTTCATTTATTTTAAATTTGAATAATTACATACCATCACTAATTAATTTAATAAATTCAAAATTATAAATGTTTTATTAATAAGAGTATTTTTTAAGTTTATTTTGAGTAAGTTGTTTCGTATTTTTCTAATGTCAAGATTTTTGTAGGTTTTAAAAACAAAGAAGAGGTTTGTGTATTTGACATGATGAGAGGTTGAATTAATTTACTCATTTAGTAATTATTTTCCACAACATCTCTCCGGTGAACTATTATTGCTGACTTTTCTTTTACTCTTAGCTTTTTTTCTTTTTTTTTTAACAAACGGGGTAAAGAGTTAAAAAAAATAAAAATGTAATGTATCATTGAAGGATAGGAAACACCTGAATATCATCATTATTAGAGTAAATTAGGTTCATTGTTTATATCTTAATTTAGTATATTTGTTATGTGATTAACTTGTACTCAACTTTAATGTAGCTTATATATATCTTTTATATAATTCATATATTATATACAAAATATAGAATTGTCTTTTGAATGAACTATTACAAGTCAAAATCACAATGAACGTATAAGCTACACAATAAGAGATAATTCACATAAAATTCTCATCTTAAATTGAAGTCAGAATTTATTCTCAAATCTTTGAAACGACACATCAATAAATTTTATCAATTAAACCAACCGACCCCTCATCAAGAAAATCTAAACACTAATTCAAGGGGTCGTTTTCAGCAGTCATAAAAGCTTTAGTACAATTTAGGACCATGTCATGTTGCTAGTTGCTTGGCTAGTTGGTACTTGTTACTTGGGAGTTTCTGATAGTTGAATATGTATGTCTAATATTGCTAGCTAGTGGCAATTATGGGTACATGAATTAATCAAGTAGAAGAAGTATGAAGGAGACAGAGAGAAACTTGTTACTAGCTCAGTAGTCTAATGAGGGGGCAAATTATGCAAATGGATAGAATTAGTAGAACCCATTAATTGGGTGCATCTTTGATTCACTGTTTGTAGTTTTTAGGTAGTGACTAGTGGAAGGGATACATGACTTTTTGTGACTATAATTCACTTTCCACTAGACTGACCCAAGTCTCTTGGGTCTCCCGGGTCTCTTGAGTTGGCGGGCTATTACCTGCCATTTAAATCCAATTTTTTCTTGACCTTTTTTTTTTTCTTGGTTTAAATTAATTGCTTCATTAAAAGGCAGCTGAGACTTCATATCAGAGCTTTTGATACTTTAATTCAGGGGACCAGTACAGTACAGTTCCAGCTATCGCGTGCATCTTGCTCTCCTCCACTTGTGCCATAAGAAAAAATGTTTTGTCGTGTACGTGTGACAAGAAATTTGCCAATTTAGAAACCCTTATATACATACATACTAACAGTGTTTGTTTCGTGAGTATGTGGTTACGACGCGACGCATCAACAATAATTCATAACGTCATAAATAAATTTTATTTAATATTTAATATAATTATGTGCATGAAAGATAATTATATTAATAATATATATTAAGAACTTAAAAAATCAAAAATCAAAATTTAAATTCATTTAGTATAATTGCACCTAAAAAAATATTATATGTTAATTAATATGTTTCAATTAATCATGTATAATACATTTTCAATTTTATTAGATTTTTAACTGAATTTGGATCATAGTAAAAAAGTATAATAGTCTAATTATTAAAACCCGTGTAAGATCATCTAGTTCTCTTACTTCTTAGTTTTTTTTTTATTAATTTTACACGGTCTAACTACAAAAATAATTTTGTAGTCCACGTCAATTCGATTTTTTGTCTGAATGATGATTCAACTGATCTAACCGTCTTGTTTGTTCGATTCTTAAAACTATTGTTATGCATACTGAGTACACGAAACATTTTTCTCAATATACTTAGTGTAACTAAAAAGTAAATTCTATATGGTGGTTTGTATCTTAATTCATTAATTTGCGGAGTATATCAATTCCCATTATATATGAGTTATCTAATCCACAACAAAGGCGGTATATATATATATATATATATGATAAATAAGTTTGAAACTGAAGAAATGAGCAAATGTTTGAACATATATTAGAAAGTAATTATAAATTGAACATGGCAGGTTATATATATATTTTATTAGAAAGATATATCATTCAAACAAAGACTTCAGAGCAATCAGCTGATAACAAATGAAGAAAAAAATGGGGAGCATCCTCCAGCCAGGAAGCAAAGGATTGTACAAATTGTGAAGGAACCCCTCACTCAGATGCTTGATATCTTCCACAATAAACCCTACATTTATATTTTCACCATACTTATTTATTTTGCTTTCAAGACTTGTATCTAAATTTTGTTATAATCCAATCTGATTCAAAATAGATAAAGTCTAACCTGAAAATTTTAATTAATTTCAATTTTTTTATATAATTTCAAATATGATATTATACAATCTTATTCAATATATATATATATAATCAATTGAATCTTACATTGACGATCAAATTTGATATCTGTATTTTTGTAATCTTCATCTCTATCATCATGATGAGGTACAGTAGTATTATGTAATGGAATTGTTTGAAGTCACCATGGAAGCCAATGAGTGAAAAGACTATGTCCTTGATCTGCAGATCTTGACATGGTACAAGTAATTATCGAATGATTGTATGTATGCATAATTCACCCAAATAATATTGCTCAGTTGTTGCGTATTCACCTCAGTCATTTCAACTCACAAAAGTCAATACACGTGCGAGACTAATTCCCTTACTATATAGCTTGCCGTCGGCATGTCCTACTCAAGTTATCAAGAAACTTATCACTCATCATACCCACCTTCTATCTACTACGTTTATAATTATTTATATTATATTCAAACCAAGATCTTCACTGTGGTAAATGTCAGATACCATGTATTTATTATAATATATTTTTCCATCATCAATCCATATTTATTTTAGATTTTATTAATTTTATGTTTTTTGTACATAGCTCAAAAAGTGATGAAGGAATATTTTTTTTTTTTTATGATCATTACTTAAGAAATTTATGTTTGACATCACATTTTCTATATATAATCATTATCAAATTAGAAAGTTTTATTGATTTTTTTTTTCAATTCTTTGTTGAAGGTATAATTGAGTTCGAGCAGCAATGGAAAGGTTAGGGTTAGACATTGTAGATGATAATAAATTGAAATAATTAAAAATAATATAATTACTATGAGAATGATTGAATTAGCCCTACGAGCCAAGTGGGTATGCTCCGTAAGCCGAGCCGAGTAATTACTGCCAGCTCAATTACGTTCCACAACTTTAATACACCAACGTCACAATACAGTCACTTGATGACGTCACAACTTCTAACTTGGCTTTAGGTGAGGACCACGTGGTAGAATTATTGATGCATTGATAGCCCTAAATATCTAGGTTCTCTTTCTTATCTGCAATCCTAACTCGGCGCGTGTGTACCACTTATACCAAAACTTCTATATTTAGATGAATTAATAATGACCACAGAACTTCTTCTTTGGGCATCTGGTGTAAAACTATATGTCACTCGTTTTTCTTTTCTTTTTTTTCTACTGTTTGATTTGATAATAATAAAAGGCTTTTCCTGCAAATTGTTCTAAAAGACAAATTTTATAAATAAAAATTTATAATTTTAATTACGGAAATGACTATAAATTTAGTGTTAATTTATTATAAATTATTATTTTTAAATAATTTTAATGTTTTAAACTCTATTTATTATATTTTAATAAATAATTATTCTTAATATAATCATTACCAAAAAAATACATTAAAATAGTTTAAATTATATTATTGATTTAATTTTATATTATATTTGTAATATATTAATAAACTATATCGTGAGAGTAAAAAAATAACACAATTAATTATTATATAAATTTTTGTTATTAAATTATATAAGATGGGATTCTTTACCTTTACAAATCTATATCTTTTTATCTAAAATTAGATTTATTAGTGAGAGCTTACTTTAAAAGATTGATATCTGTCTTGGATGAGTTCGACCACACCCAATGTATAAAAAAAATTAAACTGCACGCGCCTCATTGCTGTAGTATGAGTTATAATTACAATCACTTTAGCTTCCATTTTCTCTCATTTTCTCACCCATTTTCTTTCCAGGAAACCTCGTTTTTCGTAGCCTACTAAACTTAGAAACCTCTCTATCCTTCCTCTTTTTAAACATCCGAGGTGTTAAATTTGAGTTCAAAATTGAAAACCCTTCTTTCTTCTAAATTGCAAAAATGGACACCAATCCACTGAGCAGTACTATGAGTCAAAGAACTGGAGCAACCAAACGAAGCAAAATATCAAAGAAAAATAAGCCAATCAAAGTAGTCTACATATCTAACCCTATGAAGGTCAAGGCCAGTGCTTCAGAATTCAGGGCCTTAGTGCAAGAGCTCACTGGCCAAGATGCCGAATCGCCACCGGATCCCACAAGGTTTCCAGACCTTACCGGAGAATATGTCGGCAGCGCTATAGATCAAACGGTGGTATGTTCTTCTGATAATAATTCTATCAAGAAAATCAATGGCCATGATGTTTATGATGAGAAGCCTCAAGATCAGGAGCAACAGCTGGGAAGCATGGCGGAGCGATTTGAGCCGTTGGATGATGTATTTTATACGCCTCAGATGATAGAGAACTTTTCAGGGTTGATGATGCCTACAACAAGTGTGTTTTATGAATCTCATGCTCAAGTTGATTATGTGCTGTGAAGGATGAGGATTTCTTGATGCAGTACTGTAAATTCATGAGTAAGCTTAATTACTGAGCTATTTAGGATCCAGCCCAGACAATCAAGTGAACATTTGCTAGCTATACTGTGGTTAATAATAAAATAGTATATGTATTACACCTATATCTTTGTGCATATATTGAGTCAATATTTTATTTATATATATGTATATGATATATTTATTAAGTAATTTATATATATATATATATATCATTTTAGAAGAATATGCAGTTTCATAAAAAGATTCATCCAAAAATAATAAGAGAAAAAACATGGAATTGAGTGTTTGTTTGTGTATGTGTGTGATTCTATTCTTTTTTGTTTGGTAGGGATGAGATATTGACTCTATTTATGGGAAATCTTATTGAAGCAAAAAAAAAAAAAAACTGTGGAGAAAAGTTCAAGGGGCTAAAAGCTTCAATTAGTGGGAAACATAGTCTATATAAGAAGAGCCATATATATAGTTTATGGTTTTGAATTAGTTTGGACTACTAGAGTGATACTGTTTGAAAAATATGATCATATAGCCAAATTAATTAGTGTTTCTAATTCAACTTACAATTAGAAGAAGGATGAATCTTAACCATGAATATATTTGGCATCAAATGAGAGTATATTTTGTGGTTCTTCACTGAATTTCTGGTTTTGTATAATATATATGTCTTATATAGAACTTAATTAAAGTAGGCATATAGGATATATGATGAATGAATTTTGTCTTTTGCATAAGTTTTTTTTTTTTTATAGATATATATATTTGGAGCTCTTGTTAAGTGATGTATATATATATATTTATATATATTATCACACACACCAGAGCAGTTAATTTGAACCAATTGTCGCTCTCAATTTATTGTCTCATTATCTGAAATTATTGTGGTCTGATCTGTAGGGAGCATGAATACAAAGCCTACTTGCACACTACTTAGAAAGCTAGCATGCAAGGCGGTGCATTCAAATAGAGAATCTGTTGAATTTGATTGGATAAATAGAAATGGCTTGACATGGAAAATTGTTTGCCAAATGTTTTATATAGGCTGTAAAACTAACCATTTTGGTTGAAATTATGAGTAATTGTTGGTATAAGGCTGAGGTTTCATTAACTTCTAATTAAATGTAGTATTTGAGATAAATTTTTTTTTTTCAATGTGACTAATCAGAATTACCAATATTGGTAAAGAATCACAATTTTGTTTGAATATTATTTTGTTTTTAAGTTGATTATGAGGGGATAAGCAAGAAATTTACAGGAATGAGGCCTTTCCTATTACATTCAACTGCACTTCACAAAAAAGCTTATATCCAAGTTTTCTTTCCTTATATTGTGTGTTTTATGCATAAAAAACAGAACAACATTGTCAATATAAGAGTTTAATTCTTATCAAACAGTTTATTGTGTACAATTTAATCTGAAGTTGGCTGTCATTTTTCATGATTGTTAAGGAATATTTTTTCACAAAGAAGAATATGGTGATTAGACATTATAGTGGTGGTATATATATTGATATTAAGTAGGCAAAACGTCAAAACATAATGTATAACATACTGTAAAAAGAAGTTTGTTTTATCATTAGAAGTCTGATGACTTTCTTAATGTCATGGCAGCCGTAGGTGATAAGTGTGTGTAAAGAGACATACATAATGACTATTTAAACATTGAAGTTTTATCCCAAACCACTAAAAAAGGCATTACAACTTCAATGAAATGTTCAATGATTTGAAGGAAATTACAATTTGCTGAATTGATTGGTATACAGTTGCAAAGATTTTTTGTAACTTTCAATGTCAAATATTAAATATGGATTTGATATGATATGAGATAAAAAGACATTATAACTTTAATGTCCAGCTCCACGTAGATCTGATATGAGATAAAAAAACATTATAACTTTAATGAAATGCTTTGTCATTAATTTGAAGGAAAATACAATTTGCTGAACTGAAATTGGTACAGAGACGTTGCCAATATTTTTTTTGACTTTCGGCAACCCATGCAGGGAGAGTGCAGTACAAAAAATAACTAAGAAAAATGAAATACTCTATCATTTGAAGGAATGTGGAACATAAGTAAGCACAAATAAAAACTTTACAAAATAAACTTGAAAAAAATAGGGTTTTTTTTTCTGGAAAGGAAATATCTAAAAATAAAAAATAGAAATCGATTAAGATAAATGAAAATGATGAAAACGGTACAGGTATAAAGAGAATTCACTTCCAAAATCAAAAGGATGAATAGAACATAGAAGAAATATTCATAAAATAGTATTATAATACACCATTGCAATTGTAAACTTTTTTAATTTTTTTCAAAAATAGATAACATCCGTTAGAAAAATCACAATCAATGAAAATTAGATGTACTGTTATAGTTGCACCAAACTCCGCTAGAGATTACTCTGCTGGTCCCAAGCCCAGGATAAAGGAGGAGTGTTGCGATAGGTTGACGGCCAACGTAAAACTAGTCAAACCCTATGACTACCGAATATTTGTTGGGGCGTAATCCTCTAAGTGACGCGCTGCATCGGATCCTGGGTGTAGTGAGAAATGAACAAGGGTTGGGTTGTCACATCTTTACTGGAGCGCTACATCGGCGCCCGGATGTGGTGCAAAAATGAGCAAGGGTTCTCGCATCGAGGGTAGGTGCGGGTAAAAAAGCTAGTCCATGATAAGATTCACATAACTACTTGGAACATAGGGACTCTTACTGGTAAATTGAGAGAGCTCGTAGATACTATGAGTAGAAGGAGGATTAATATTGCTTGCTTGCAAGAAACTAAATGGGTAGGAGAAAATGCTAGAGAGATAGAGAGAACATGATTCAAGATGTGGTATATTGGTAAGACTAGAAATAGGAATGAAGTGGCGATTATTATACATGGAAATTTAAAGAACGAGGTTGTTGAAATCAAGAGAAAAGGTGATAGAATAATTTTAGTGAAATTGATGATAGACGAGGAGGCATTTAATATCATTAGCACCTATGCTCCACAAACAGGACTGGAAGAATCTACAAAGAAGGCTTTTTGGGATAATTTAGAATAGATAGTCCAATGAGTACCATTAGGAGAGAAACTATTTATTGGTGCTGATTTGAAGGGTCATGTAGGAAGTACTAATGAGAGTTTTGAGAGCGTACATGGAGGATATGATTATGGAGTTAGGAAGGAGGGTGGATAGTCTATTTTAGATTTTGCGGTTGCGTATGACTTGATTTTAGCTAACACGTTATGGTTAGTTAGGAATGAGGGTATAGAGTATATTTTAAATTTTACAGTTGCGTATGACTTGATTTTAGCTAACACTTTCTTTAAGAAACGAGAGTCGCACTTAGTCACCTTTAGTAGCAGGCCGAATAAGAGCCAAATAGATTTTGTTATGACTAGGAGGGTTGATAGAGCGGTTTGTAAGGATTGTAAAGTTTTGCCTGGCGAGTGTTTAGTGTCTCAGCACAAACTTATGGTTGCAGATATTGATGTTAAGCGTTGGAAGCAAAAATATAGAAGTAATACGTGTAGTAGGACAAGATGATAGAATTTGAATGGAGGGAAGATGACTCTTTTTAAAGATAAAATGTTACAGGATGACCCTTGGAAGGTGAAGGGTGAGCCTAATATGATTTAGGATGAGATGGCGAGTCGTATCAAGAATACAGCTAGAGAGGTGTTAAGAGAAAGTAGAGGACGTGGACCTCCAACTAAGGTGACATGGTAGTGGAATGATGAAGTTCAATAAGTTATTAAAGTTAAAAAAGAGTGTTATAAAAGATTACACAAGTGTAGAAATGAAGATAATTATAAATATTTTAAACAAGCTAGAAAATATGCTAAGAAAGTGATTAGGGAAGCTAGAAGCAAGGCTTATGAAGGATTTTACCATAAGTTAGAGACAAAGAATAGAGAGAATGATATTTATAGGATTGCCAAGCAAAGGGAAAGACAAACTAAAAAGTTAAATCGTATTAAGTGCATTAAGGATGAGACTGATAAGGTTTTAGTTAAGGAAGATGAGATTAATGAAAGATGGCGAACTTATTTCGGTACTTTATTTAATGGAGAGTCAATGGGTGATTTTAGGGACCTTGATAACGCCTTTGATGATACAAACCGCCGATTTATTCGTCAGATTAAAGCACAAGAGATTAAAGAAGTTATTCATAAGATGAAGAATGGTAAGGCAATGGGCCCATATGATATACCAATAGAAGTTTGGAGATGCCTAGGAGATATTGGAGTAACTTGGCTTACAAATCTTTTTAACAAGATTTTAGTAACCAAGAAAATGTTTGATGAGTGGAGAAAGAGTACGTTGATCCCTATTTATAAGAATAAAGGAGATATTCAAAGTTGTACAAATTATCAAGGAATAAAACTTATTAGCTATACAATGAAGCTGTGGGAGAGAGTGATTGAGCATAGGCTTAGGAATGAGACTCTAGTTTCTAAGAATCAATTTGGTTTTATGCCAGGAATATCTACAATGGAGGCTATTTTCTTACTTAGGAGATTAATGGAAAAATATAGAGAAAAAAAAAGGATCTTCACATGGCCTTTATTGATTTAGAAAAAGCGTATGATAGAGTGCCAAGACAAGTCTTATAGTGGGTACTCGAGAAGAAGAAAGTCTCAACTAAATATGTATAAGTTATTAAAGATATGTATGAATGAGTTATGACTAGGGTACGGACTGCAGATAGTATGACTAGAGAGTTCCCGATCACGATAGGTGTTCACCAAGGTTCATCTTTAACCTCTTACCTATTTGCTTTAATTATGGATGAACTTACCTATGATATTCAAAATAGGGCTCCTTGGTGCATGTTGTTTGCCAATGATATCATGTTGGTAGAAGAAACTAGAGAATGTTTAAACTCCAAACTAGAAATGTGGAGAAACGCGTTAGAATCTAAAGGCCTTAGGTTGAGTCGGACAAAAACTGAGTATATGGAGTGCAATTTCAGTGAAACTAGAGAATGACCGAATGAAATAATATTGGACGGTCAGACAATCTCTACAAAGGATGTGTTTAAGTATTTAGGTTCCTTTATACAAAAAGATGGCGCAAATGAGCATAATATAAACCATAGGATCAAGGCATGGTGGGTGAAGTGGCGAAATGCTTTGGGAGTTTTATGTGCTCCTAAAATCTTGAATAGATTGAAAGGAAAATTTTACAGGACTGCAATGAGACCAGCTATGTTGTATGGTACCGAATGTTGGGATAATTAAGAAGCAACACTCGCATAAGATGGGAGTAGCATAAATGAGAATGTTTATATGGATGATCGGACATACAAGAATGAATAGAATAAGGAATGAGGAGATCCGTAAGAAGGTGAAAGTAGCACCTATTGAAGAGAAAATAAGGGAGAATCGCCTACTTTAGTTTGGACATATCCAACGTTGGCCAATAGACGCAATAGTTAAGAAAAGTGACTTGGTACAGGTGTCAGGTGTTAGACGTAGTAAGGGGAGACCGAAACTTACATGGGGGCAATCATCGAGAAAGATATGACTGCTCTTGGGATTACTGAAAATGTTGTCTCGGATCGACGCAAATGGAGGAAAAGGATTCATATAGTCGACCCAACTAGTTTGGGATTTAAGGCTTAGTTGAGTTAAGTTATTATAGTTGCACTACCAAGGGACATCAACACTTAGTGGCCAGTAGCACATGCTGCCTGAAGCACCTAGTAGCAACAGCCTACATCAACTAGTACTAGTTTTTTAACTCTACATGTTTAAAAAGTTAAGTATAGCAATAAGTATTAAGGAATTAGTTATGATTGATTGAAATTAATTGTAATATTACAATCAAATCATTAATCACCCTAAATTAAGCTAATTATATTATTGTAATTGTATTTGATAGAATTAAGGTCTAATTATGTAATCATAGACAAAATTATAAGAAAACAGAAATAAGGCTTAGTCAACTATAATTATCTTTGTAATGTCCTATAAATTAAAGGCTCTACCATTATAAATGAGTGACTAAGTGAGATTCATATTCATCAATGGAATAAATCTATTATACTCTCCTCCCTTGAAGTAGACCAATGGCTGAACTACATAAATCTTGTGTTTCTCTTTATCTTTCATTTTATCTCATTTATTTTTATATTTCTACACGGTATCAGAGCTTTAAAAGTTCTAACAAAAAAATTGATGCTAAGTAGCTACAGTCTAATGAATTTTACCATCAAAAACTCTCATGGCGCCTTGTAGTATGGCAAGAACCACGTGAGACTGCCTTTGGAGTATCTCAACCAACATTCTCATAGCGGTGCAATAAGATCCCTGAATAAATGTTCGAGTTTTGCGTTGCAGTAATATACGAAAAGAGTGCAATAAGATGTCGTCTCTATCACGACTTATGATAGTTTGTCATCATTTCAAAAGAAGGCAAAAGATCAGGACGATGAGCTTTCATCATTTATGATTTAAGATGAATATTCTTAAAGAACATTCATCTTGCGGGGGAGTATTAAGAAATTAAATATGATTGATTGATAATTTATTGAGATTAATTGTAATATTACAATCAAATCATCAATCACCCCAAATGAAGATAATTATATTGTTGTAATTGTAATGGACAGAATTAAGGCCTAACTATGTCTTAATTCTATCATTAGTCAATTATAATTATCATTGTAGTGCCATATAAATTAAAGGTTCTATCATTGTAATGAGTGAGTGAGTGAGCTTCATATTCATCCATGAAATAAATCTACTATACTCTCCTCCTATTGAGTAGCCGATGGCTGAACCACGTAAATCTTGTCTCTATTTTTTTTTCAGTTAGTCTCGTTTATTCTATATTTGTACAAAGAAATGCATAAAGTTGTTCAACTTGTTCAATAATAACCATGCATAAAGGATCACAGACATCTATTCAGAAGTGAAGATGTACTTTTTGTTTTAAGAGGGAAGAATTTGAATCTATATTGATAAAGAAAATCTACAAATAAATAACAAGGTAAACTAAGTGAATACTAACACAAATGTACTTGAGTTAGATCATTTTTGCTATCATTAGAAGATTTGAAAGACCTTCATCTTTATCAGCTTCTATCATCATCGGAGGAAAAATAAAAAAGGAATATATAATGTGAAATTCAAAGTTTAAACAATGAAGTATTCAATTTTTCTTCTCCACTAACTTAAAGAGAACATGAATTAGCTTTAAGGCAATGCAATATGTTACTCGTGACAATATTAAAATTATAGATAATATACTAAAATTAAAGATTATGGACTCTTATAACACTTAAAGAAAGCATATATTCTCATTTCCGTTAATAGTAAATTTTCTTCAGCCTTCTTATAAGAGAGTGTAAATCATTCAATTCAAGAAAAACTACTATTAACATAGTAGATTGTTGTTATTGATAGTCAACATTCTATCGTTGATAATTATTAATGACAGCGTCCTGTGGCAAAACAATTGATACATATGGTTTGGTCACTAATTAATGACTCTTATCAATTACAATTTGTCGCTAACTATAGACTTCGAAGAGAAGAAAAGCAGTAGAATCATAAAATTTGGTTGCTAATTAATAACTCTTATCAATTTCAGATTATGACACTGAGCCAGAATATTGGAACGAGTTTGGAATCTCACTCTGATACAATGTTAGAACCTCACTTTTAAATTAACCAATTGGTACAAAGAGTAGAGACTTATAAATTTATAAGACTTTAAGGCTTAAGTTAGAAATGTGGGAGTTACCACATTAACACACACATATGCCAAACTTAAAGTTTTAGGATTTTTTGGGTCATAAAAATCCAAATCATGAAGTACCTAATTTTTTTCAAAGACCTAGATATTAAAAGTGACAAACACCATGTCAGTAATTATTTAGAAGATCTCTTACATACTTGCAGACAAGTGAAGGGACTACCACCGATGAGCCAGATGATATACACAACGAACAACTACAAACGAATAACCTGGGGACCATCAGAGTTCTTGCCTATAACGCCAGAGATCAGTTAGAGAGAGAGTTTAGACACACATAGGGGGAGGAATTCGCGAATGGAGGGAAATTAAGGATTGAAATTAGGAAAAACAATCAGCGACAACAACTATTGTTGTAGATTGTTAAAAACATTGTCGTCGTTAATAAACAAAAAATAAAATATAAAACAACATTTGCAACAGCACACCCTAGATGAGAATAACGTTGTCATAGAGTTTTTCTTGCAAATTGGCTCGAAATTTGTTTTATATTAGTGACATGAACTAAATTTTTTTCTACTCTTTTTTACGACAGCTAATTTGTTATCACTAATAGTATTTATCTGCGACAACTAATTACTGTAGTTGGTATTGTTTTTTTGTAGTGCATTAAAGCATTAAGAATTTGTTACTCCTCAATAATTTAAATGTATTTATATGCATAAAGTAAAAAAATTATTTTTTTAATTCTTTTTATCAAAATTAGGATAAAGTAATAAAAATATATCTATGCGCACAACCATAGTTAGATAAGAGATTTTTTTGTATCATCTTAAGAGAGAGTATGGAAAATAAATAGAAATTAACAAGAATAAGTGAGAACTAAAAGATGCATATGAAAAATATGTTAATACACTATTACTGATGCACGCACATTGAACATTCGCAAAGGAGACATAAGAACCAAAGAACATTAATCTACCTATTTATGTACAACGAATATTAATTGAGAGGAATAGAAAATTTGAACCATTGAATTATAGAAAATGTATAGATAAGAAAGTCTAGGTTTTAGGTGATTCCAAAAATATGAATATCAATTGTCATGTAGTTTTCGACCCTGAAGACATTAAAATTTTTAAGGTTTTCGGAGTTTGTCCAACACATCAATTATGGTACGTTGCTTAAAAACAAAATGGTATTTTTCATATTACAATAATATACACATGAAGTACTTGAAAAACACTAAAATTTTGATGATTCGTCAGATTCAGGCTGAACGGAGATGAGCAAAATCAGAATCTTTTGATTCACTTCAAACAATAAGATTATCACTTCAAACAATAAGATTATCAGCAATCATATGTACATTCTCCATAACAAATTAGATTTAAATTTATTTTTTGTGAGTGTAAAAGATTAAAAAGTAAAAGAATTCAAAAAAAAATATATCTAACTTAACATTCACTCGCTTGTCACTTGTTTGGTAACTTCCATACTATCCATATGCATCCGACTTTTGTCAGTTTTTTCATTACAAAGTCAAAATCAATCTTGAAGCGGCCAGCAGATACAAGAAAATTATAAAATTAGTTAACGTAAAGCATAAAGCAATAAAAGAAAGAAGCAATCAAGAAAAAGCTCGTGATAGGCCTATGCTTCCAAAATAAAGATTGATTGGCTAAGCTTATGATGGGCCTATGCTTCCGAAAAACTACATCACTTAGAGGGAGATCCTGGTATTAGGTCTTGACATGGATGTCAAAGATTTAAATAGGAGAGATTGTAATACCAAAAAATAAATTAAAAAATAATGTCTCCCATTGATTGTGGGAGGTGTGATTTTATTATTTATAACCCACAAAGACCAATTATCAAGTATCTTCAAGGTAAGAATTTTAACCTATGTAGTGAATGTTGTGGATTCTTCAGTACTTGGGGTAGGATTTGAAGGACTTGGAATAATGTTTTAAAAATCAGACCGATCAAATAAACCTAAATTGAGCACCCTTCTACTATGCTTCTTTAACATCACATAAAGACTGCTTAGAAGATTTAAGAACCTAAACCAAGCATCCTTCTACTACGCTTAAGCTCAATGGACCAAAGCTTAATGGACTAGAATTAGAGCTCACCCTCAATGGAGGCTGTTAAAACTGGATTTGACTAATTGAGGTGTCCTTCACGTGGCAATCTGACCTGCAAAATTTAGAGAGGGCTGTTCTTTAGACCTATGAAAACTCCAACAATCAAGTCAGTATAATCAAAGAATAAATAAGCTGAAAAACTGTAAAGAGTATGAGTTGTAGAGAACAACTTGCTTTGTTTTGAGATTTTAAGCTTCTTTTTATAAGAGTTGTGGCGGAGTATTAATCACAATAATTATGACATCAGTTACAATAATATTGACGTCTGTTACATAATAATGTACGATAAGGGCATTCCTTACATAATAATGGACAATAATGGTGTCCGTTGTAATATTAATAGGAATTAATGGTGGCAGTTATAATTCTAATTAGTTCATTATACTTTAACGATGCCACATATAATATTATTGGATTTGTACAATCCTTGTATTATCACTAGTCTCCCAAAAACTAGTTTAAGGAGCGTAGGGACTTGAACTAGATGTTATGACCATCTACCTGGGCCATGTTCCCCATTTGTGGGGTGTACTTTTGTTCTAATTTGTTTTGAAATTTTGGTGCTATTACTGGTGTGATACACTGATGGTGTGATATTTTTATTACTGATCTTGACACTATATTGTATTCTACCTTATAAATTACCCCATTTCACTCTACCTTATAACTACCCCACCTTATTACTCCCACATTTTTTTAAAGCAAACTGAGAAGTCCAGACTTGTTATGATAGTAGTTTATGTTTAATTTTCGCCTGTCGATTGAAACTAATATGCAATTGTATTAAATTGTACTGAAATAAACAGCATAACTTAGTTTGAGCAATATGGGTGAAAACTCGAGGTTGTTTGCTGATAGCATTATAGGTGAAAACCCGAGTTTTTTTTTATGATGTTATAGCATTCTGGGTGAAAACCTAAGCTTGTTGGCTTTGTAGCCACTTGATTTGTCATGGTACTTTTCCCGAGCTCTGGCTTTTTAGCTTATGCTACCAATATACAGTTGTATTAAACTGTATATATTAAAATAAATAGCGTACCTTGCTTTGAGGAGCGTTGGGTGAAAACTTGAGCCTGTTTTGCTGATGTTTTGGCTTTGTAGCAACTTTCTAGGTGCTTTGTCCAGGTGCCGACTTTTTAGTATGTGCTGCCCATCCTGAGTGTGACTATAGGCATTTTAGCTGTGTGTTATCTCCTTAGGTTCTCTCTCTAGGTCAGATGAAATCCCAGTACCTTTGGCAATGTAGTATCCGAGAGGCCCCGCTAAAAAGCTGCTTATGCTTCTCCTCGAGGTCAGGCTATAATGTTTGGACCTTTATAGTCGTGAAGGATGACATATTGGATGTCATTCCTCCCAAGGTCTATCACTAGCTGAAAAGCTGTGTATATTAGCTCTTTTGATCTGTTATGATGGAAAGCAATAACTTCTTCCGTTTTGAAGGCGATTAGCTTATCTTGATTTGGCGGCTTTGTGCTTGAAGATTTTCTTGAAATATATTTATAATTGCAGTTGAAAAGCCGAACTCAACAGGAAAATCGTTAAATCCACATATGTGAGAATATTTAATGCATTGTTGAAAAGAATAATCAATAAGATTTTCCTATAATATTATATAATATACTTAGTTCGAGCTTAAGAACCTGGGTATGCATTTGGACTATCAATTTGCACAAACGTGTGTTTTATCAAATATCATGTTATAGCTAACATTTTTTTTTTTAGTTAATTTAATTCGAAAGTAGCAAAATTCAACAAATACTTTAAAGACATTTTAAAGGATCTGAGTGAAAGCTATCACCTTGCATAATTTTACATACCATGTTAGAAGGCAATCAAATAATTAAGCCCTCCATCAAGTTTTTGTAAAATCATATATGTTTGTCTAACTAAACAATAAGATACATTGAGCGATGACAATAATCATTCACAGAATACTAGGCATAATGTGCAATGAGCAATATGATTAAATCCAGGAATAAGCTTACTTTCTTTAGATTTGAGAGAAATATGATCGACAATTCAATTGAGTTTTTCTAACTTTAGACCTATAATGTTTTGCTGGTGCAACCTGTGGTGCTGTAAGAGGGTGTTGGCAGTGGCTCTATGTCATTGGTACGATGTCATAATGGATGACAAAATTCAAGAATAGAATCTGCTTGTGTTTTGACTATATGCTTGTGTAGATTTGTGAATATTAAGAAACCTAAATTATATGGGTTCCCACTGGGAGGTGCCAATGTTAAAATTAGATTTAACCAGTTGAAGTGTCTTATACGTGATAATCTGACCTACAAGATGTGGAGAGGACGGTCATCTGAACCTAGAAAAACTCTGACTATCAAGTAAATATAATTAGAGTATAAAAAAACTGAAAAGCTATAAAGAGTATAAGTTGTAGATAATAACCTGTTTTGTTTTGAGGTTTTGAGCATCTTTTTATAGGAGTTGGGGCGGAGTATTAATCACAATAATTATGACATCAGTTACAATAATAATGACGTCCGTTATATAATAATGGACGATAATGGCGTTCGTTACATAATAATAGACAATAATGACATCCGTTATAATATTAATAGGAATTAATTGTGGCAGATATGATTCGGATTAGTCTGTTATACTTTAACTATGCCACTTGTAATATTATTGGATTGGTACAATCCTGTATTATCAGAAGCGACTAAACTCCACCACTAAGGGTTATTGATTAGGTAAATGGAGAGGAAGACAAAGCTTAACACGTAGAAGAGGAGTTTGATCAGATTCAACTAGATCTGTAGATTGAGATGGAGATAATTTTGGAAGAATCCAAAAAGAAGAATGAGACAGTGAAGGCTAGGGTTTATCGGTGATAGAGGGTCGTTGATTAGGTAAATGGAGATGAAGACAGAGCTTAACATGTAGCAAAAGAGTTTGAACATATCCAACTGGATCTGTAGATTGAGATGGAGATAATGTTGGAAGAATCAAAAGAGAAGATTAAGATGGTGGAAGCTAGGGTTTATCCGTGACAGTTGATGGAGGATAATGGTGGATGATAATTTTTTTTGTATGAATAATTTTAAAAAAAAAATTTAATATGATTTTTTAAAAATAAAAATTAGAGCTTTTTTAAAATTAATATTTGATATAACTATTATTTTGCCACGTGTCTACTTTTATTTGTCCATTTATCACATGAGATTTTCATATAAGGTTTTTTTTGTCTAGTATGGAATCCGTTAGTGTTACAATTGAAGGTAGATGACGGCAATGACCTAATTGGAGTAATTTTATAATTATAAGGACCCAATTGCAACAAAATGAAAAGTAAGAACCAAAGTGAAATCTAATTGAAACTACAAGGATCAAAAGTGTGATTTGACATTCATTAAATAATACGAAAATCACATCATAAATAGTCAAATATAGTTATTAATAGTTAACACGACAACCGATTTATTTATTGTGCATCACAATATTCAATTTTCAACTTATGCATCAAAATAATAAAGGTAATATCAATATAAAATATAATAGTTTCACTCATTTTTAATATAAACTATAAATATTCATCCTTAATGCAAATAGTTTTTTTTTTTAATAAAAAAAAACCGTTCAATCAACCCTGCATCGATTTTTATAATTTTTATTTGTTTTGATCGATCTAACTATCAAAATGGTTTTTTGGTTCTATCTAGTTCGATTTTTCAACAGAGCGATGATCTAACCGATTTCGGTTTGATTTTCAAAACATTGATAAGGAAGAAGTTGAGAGGCTTAAGGCTAAATTTGAGGGATGGTACATAAGAACTAAAGTCAGCAATGGCACGTAAACAATTTCCTCCCACAACATTCAAATGAATAATAGGTACAATGAAGGAAATGACAATGTTTTAAAACCTTACCCAAAAACTGATTGAAATATTAAATATTTCCAACTGTGTCTCAAGTCATCGGTTCAACTGCTTAGTTAACTCGGATTGACCCATATAACGTCATAATTAGATAAAAAAATTCTTTATGTATTTGTATTGTATTTGAAAAATAATAGAAATGTTATGTACATAATAAAGATATATTTAAAAAACACAATAATTTCAAAAATCTTTGTAAATTTTATGGTTGAAGTAACTCCAACTTATCTTTAGGTCATGGGTTCAAATCCAATTATGTTACATTTTGACTTTTCCTCCTAATTTATAATCGGGCTGAGTCATGAAGATGATGACGGGTGACTTTTTCTCTTTAATTTATAATCGGGCCAAGTCTTGAAAATAATGACGAGTCGAGTGGGTCACTTTGGGTCAAACTAAGAGGCAAAATCGTTAAAACGGGTCCTAATTCGAGCAAGAAGAGGCTTGGATAGCGAGTCAGAAGAGGCATGGATGACGAGTCAACTGATTCGACCAATCGGAATCGGAATCTTATAATATTGGAAAATGGGATTGTGCTTTCCTTCCTCTATATTGTAATAGATTTGGACTTACAAAGTACAAAGTAATTCTCTTTTCTTAGTAAGGACTTAATATTTAAGTATTTTCAAAATATTGTGGGTTAAAATGGAAACACTTGAACTCTTTAGGGTTGTAAAAGCTAATTAATCAAGCCAAATTTTTATTTTTGTAAAGTTAAATGCGTTAAAGTGCCTCTTACACTTGTCTATTTTAGTAAAACAGGATTCCATATAGGATCATATTTTCATATATATATATTCATTGTCATGCCATTACAAGAAAAGTCAGTATCAACCAAAAAGTGGACGCTATAAGTTATTAGAATATGGGATATGTGGACACTGATAATTGTTAGAAAAAAACAATATTACGAATATTGATACTACCAATTGGATGTTGATAATCGAGAAAAATTCACCCCATTTGTTGCGGAAGTATCAGCGTCTTTCTTGGTAATTATCCGCGTCATCATTTGTGGACACAAATAAATTTTTTGTTTTTTATTTTTAAAATATTATCAGCGTTCGTCTTTGTGGACGTAAATATTATATTTTTATTTTTAGAAATAATAAAAGTTTCAGCGTCCACTTTTTATTCTATTAGCGTCTAATTTGCAGATGTTGACAACTTTCTGCAAATTAAATTCCTAGTTCCTCTTCTTTTTCTCTCCCTGCTAGAAATTTCAGTTGGGCTTTTTTTGACATCTCTTCTTTCTCTCTCTTTTCAAGGTCAAATCTTCAGCTTAATTTACTTGTATAACTCTTATTTCTGCTAGATCTTAATTTTTTGTATTTTTCATGTAGTTGAATTCCTCCATAGTCGTAAAATGTAAGGACACTAAGACCTACGATCTTTGCAGAGAGACATCTTTCCCTGTGTCTACTGGTGATTTCGTGGTTGCTCACTCAAAAGTTTTACCTGGATTCACTTCATTTGTAAGTACTTCATATGTTCATTCCTTAAGAAAGAAGAAAGGGAAAATACTAGAAGAATATGTTTGTGTATACGATTGCTTATTCGCAACTACTAGAAAAAAGAAAAGACAAAAAAAAATTTCTTTTTGGCACTCAGAAAGCTAGCGAAACAATATAGCATGGATCTTGTCATTTGCACTTCCCCATTGTATATTCTCTTCTGCTTGTTCACCTCCAAAGCCTCAATCATGCTCTCAATGTCTTCCCTTGATTTGTCTGATTATTATTTTTTATTTTAAAAGCAAATTTATTTAAATTCAAACTCTTTAAGAGTAACCAACAATATGAAAAATCCCATCACAAAACCTCTCCAAATGGAGTTACATGTTGACCCAACATCCCCCAAAACTTACCTCTAGAAACAGAACACAATACAGCAAAAAACTTACTATCAATCCATAGATAAAGACTAAAAGAACCAGAATACGACACTTACAGATTGAAGTACTGGATCCTGGTTTTGAGAGATTTGTTTGCTTATTATTACTATATATATATTTTTTTTTGGAGAAATACTTTGTGAAGAAGTATTAAATGAAACTATAATGGTGTTCTCAGGATTGGTTGAATATATGATCATTAAAATTCATTTTCTGATATGATAGATATTTATTTTCATCGATTTACAAATTCTTTTCATCACATACCATCCAATTCGTTGTACTTTCAGGCCTCTGTTTTGGTAGATAACATCTTAAAGAATGTGGAGTATGATGCTTTAAGGATTATCTAGAACAAGATCAGTTCAATTGTCTCATTTCTACCAACATTGTCTACTGTATTATCTCGAGGTACTCTAGTTTATCAATTTGTAATACATACACAATATGCAATACCAATGTGTAGTACCTATAATATCAACATTTTCATATTCTCTTTCCTTTGGACTCCTTATCCTTTTCTCTAACCCTTTCTTATTCTTAAGCCTTAATATAACTTATTTTCTTATCAAAAGAAAATTTCCTTTTCCTCCTCTTGCATACCATTTCTCCCTCTTAATATAGTTTCTTTTTTATGAAAAGAAAAATCAATGTACATTGTTTATATTTTTATCTGCAAGAAGGAAAATACAACAAGGAAGTATGGAGCATTGTATCAGATAGTCGTGACAAAAATGGGAGTATATTTGAGTGTTACAATATAGAGTTACGTTGTAAAAGATTCACCAGACTCGAGGCATAGCTTAAGTGTGTTTTAAGTTTTTCCCAAATTTTATTGCCAACTATCCAACAAATGGTTTGAATTCTGGCATGAGTTAAAAATTTTGTTATAGATTTTAGAATTCTAAACCCCATATAATACATAAGAAAATAAACAGAGAAAAACAAACTAAATATTATCTTAGTGTATAATCCTAGAGAAAAGAATCAATATTATTCCAAAAATGAAACATTTCATAGTTCACTCACTCACTATTGGTACAATGATAAAGCATCTTATTTATAGGCTACAAGATAATCATGACTGGTGTTGAAATTAAGATATAATTATGACTAATTGCATGTACATATAATTATTCTTCAATTGTGTTATGCTTATACTTTAATTCTATATATTACAATATAAATGAGGACGCTATGTACGTATATGAGCCCTAGCTCTCACAATAATTTTTATGGGTCCATGAAAAAACATAGAAAAAAGAGACCTCAATTATAGTAAAAACCACAACCATGAAAGTAGATATGTACGAGTATCTGGTGGGAAGAAGCACAAATACTATTATGGGTTTGGAAGATGCGTTGACTCTCAGACACTCAGCCAATGCAACTTTAGCAATATTGACAGCACTGAGACTTCTTTCCACCTCTTTCTCTCGTGTTCACATCAAAAATGGCTACATTTTTTAGGCAGATAGTGAAGGATGAACTTACTGCAATCAGAGAATCTCAACCACCACCCTATTCATCTTATGTGAGTAAACATAAACCTACTCATTTCAATGCCATAGATAAACCTTTATTGTCATTCAAATTATAAATGTCTTCTTTCATGCCTTTATTATCTCAAATGACTAAATGGTGTCGATGAACCAATAAGTTCCCATTATGTTAGGATCTATGTCACAGAAAAATAGAGATGAACTAAGGTTGCATCAACTAAAGGGAAGCATGAACTGTGTAGCAACTAATTAACTAGACAAACTTAGGAAATACATTTTTTGAATTTAAAAATGGATTCTTGCTTTTGGAGGGAAAGACTATTAAGCAAATTAGATTTGGTAGGTGAAATCTTGCATTAGTAATTGCTTATTTTTAAACTGAATAAAGTGTGTTTACTGTCAAGTTTGGTTGAACTTTGTCAAGCCAACCCAAGCATATATCCTTTATTTTTGACATTTGACATATAAAGAGTGTTTAAACCAAATTCTAAATTTTCAACTAGATACATAACATCAATGGCAAGAACAAGAACCAGGATGAGATCATCAGTCTCACTTCCTAGAATGAGAAACTTTGCTGCAAAATCCTTTTTCCCTATGTATCTGTATCAGGAAAAATGAATAAATAAACAAAAGGAAGTGTAAAATCTATTAGAAACAGTATGAGAATGTGTATGCTTAATTACTTAATTTCCAAGCATCATAACAATAGCTTAAGGGTTAGTCTCCTAGGGTATCGATAAAAAGTTAATCCATCAACTACTCTCAATACATCCACCTGCACTAAGAACCTTGTAATTTTGATCAACCACCCCTATCAACTTGGCATCCTCCATGGTAATGCCAAATGTACAAGACAATGTCTATGCATGCAATACTATTCCAAAAAGAACTTATTGGTTCATCTCTATTGCTCTATCATAAATGTTGTTGATGGGCTATTGTTATCTAGTACTTGGGAATTGGTTTTCCGTTGCATTTCATCTAGTTTATGTGAAACAACTTACAGGTTTTGTCAAAAAAGTTGTGTTATCATATTGTCCTATTGAAACTCCTCCTTAATTCATAACTATTTTCTTTTCTTTACTAATTGATTTCTCAGGACCTTTCTACTGTTAGTAGTATGCCCTAAAGCCAATGACATGTGATGTTGTGGCATATTATTTTATGTACAATCTTATTCATATTATTAATAAATATAACTGGCAAACATTATCATGTATAAGAGTTATTAATAAATATAAGTGGCAAACATTATCATGTATAAGAGTTATTAATTAACCATCATGAGCCCAAAGAATTAAAGTAATGGAAATAAGCATCATGATGAGATCATACTAATGAGATATATTTCCTTTAAGCTTAATTCTTAAATGTTCCTAATCATAGGATCACTAAGTAGGGCATTAGTGAATCCGGATAGATTAGTACATATCTAGTTGGCTCAAAGAGTTGAGAGTGGCTGATCTCATAGTCACTTGTATATGAGACGCTAAGACTGATATGTAGGTGCTTATTAGAGAATGAGTTCACTGAACTAACTCAACTGAGAACACCTATATGGAGTTTCTCTACATGTCAATAGGTGATTCTTATGTTACAGTTGTGCAAATAGTCATTTGACTTGAGACATCATAGTTATCTTGTATGTACGTCATTATACTTTGATACTATTTCTGATTCTATTAATGAGTCACCTAAGAAGTAGTAATTGGGTATAACCACTTGCATATGGAGGTATGTGAATATACAATTAAGGATCTATCACTCTTAGTAGAAAAGAGAGAATGTCTTATGTGGTCTATAAAAAATTTAACTTAAAGTCTATGGTCATAGCAAAGTGGATATTAGAATCTGAGTTTCTAATTTTTCCAATGAAGTTATAATCTTAAGATTAGACTCATACTGATTAAATTTAGGGTTTGACATTATTTCCATACCCAAATAGATTTAATCGGGACATTACATGATAGAAGGATTGAATTGCATGGTAACTGTTAACAGAAAGGTTCAAAAGGTTCACAGCCATATTCATACTATTATGGGTAGTCATCATGTGCTGCTAGGCACCAATCTTGACTTGCAGGAAACCCTGATAATTAATTAATTATCTATAGATGATTAATTAATAAATTTTAATTATAGGGTGAATTAAAAAGAGTTTTAATTTAAATAATTAGAATGAGTTCTAATTTAATTGGACATGGTCCAATAATAGATATGTAAAAGTTACATGCCTACTGCCATCAATAGTTTGAACCTAAGGGGTCACACACAAAATGACGATATTCAACTAAGGAGAGTTTTGGGGCAATCATGTAATTATTATAGTTTGTTAGACATTAGATTTAATTATGATTAAATCATAATGTTAGCATAATCTCTAATGTGTTAGGATTGTCCAATACATAAGGAGGTGGCTAGTCTTTATAAAAGATAAGACTTAACAAACTAAATAAAAACAGAAGAGAAAAATAATTGTACGTACTGTACTGAGGGCCAAAAATCCATAAGATGGATTTTAGGCCAATGAAAGTTTCTAAATTACAAGAGAGATTCGGTAACTTGTGCTAGCACACAAGAAATCCCTTGGTAACCCCTTTCATCTTCAAGCATGAAGATCCTTAGTTGGATTCGTTCGTGTGGATACACTTAGAGACGGGACACCTGTGTCGTTACTGTGCTCTTGATTAATCAACGAAGGAGTGAACGCTGATCAAGAATACGACAAAAGAATTAAAAGCCTCAGAGGTACACAGTTCTCTACTTGTTTAATTGTTAAACTATAATTAGGATCTTTCATATAATCATAAGGTGGTTTTGGGTTAAAGGAATCAAAAATTTTAAATTTCGATGCGCATATGATTGCCATATTTTACACTGATTCCTAACATCTACTACATCAACTATTCCACTGTCTCCTCATGATTTGGTGGATGTTCATGAGCAAGAGGAGCAGGATCCGACCTTTAGGTATACTTAGTTTTAGATTTATTTTCTTGTAATGAACAAACATAATACTTGACATTTTAAAAAGATGTTTTGTTGATGTTTACATTAGTAAATGATAATTTTGATTGTTATATCAAAATTTTAATTCTATAATTTTAAATTTTAGCAGGTATACAAAAAAATAAAATAATAAACAAACAAATTTCTGCATAATAGATAAGCTTTTAAGTATTAGCGTCTGCATTTTATCAGCTTCCGTAAAATGCAAACGTTGAAAGTTTTAAAAAAATGAACTATTAACTTCCACTTATCAACTTCCATTTTGGACACAGTTGCTAACAACTTCCACTTGCTAATAATATCAGCGTCCACACTGTGCACGCAAATTTTCAACTCTTATTGCTTTTGTTTTTTTATGCGTCCACAATAATGACATTGATAAGCGAACACTGATAATATTATTAGAGGGCACAGTATCTGCATCCACATATTAGCGTCCACCTTTTATTATCAGCGTCCACTATTTGCGGACGCTGATATTACATTTTCTGTAGTAACATGCATAGATCAAATATAAATAAATAATGAAAGAAAAAATGATCATCAACTTCTTTTCTCATACAATTTTCAATAAGTCTTACTTTTCTACAAAAATAACTAATGAATTCTATAATATTTTTGCAGATCAATGAATTCTAATTCAAAATATATCTTTTGTAATGAGTTGAATATCTTAATTTTTCAATATTACCATCTAAATTTTATATTTTGTAGTAATACTCTTATGATTCACTTACATATATATATTTTTTTATGCGGTCCTTCTAATAAAACTTATAAAAAATAAATAAATCATAGATGTATTTTTATTTGTACATAAAATATAGTTGTAAATATAAAATAATGAATTTATATTTTTCATTTAAATTTATGATATAATATTTAAGAACTTGAACTATTTATCAAAATTTTGATAATTAAAATAAATATTCATATAAGTAAATTAGAAGATGATATACTTATAATATATATACAAGTGATTTAATGTCATAAATTTTTGTTTTCTTTAATACTCTTGTGAGTTTTTGTTATTATATAGTAACCTTTAGTTATTATTTTGCTTTAAATAGTCTCTTAATTTTAGATTTTTACTTTTTTCTAAAATTTTTCTATTTTAATATCAAATAGGATTATAATAGTTTAGAACTATTGATACCCTTTTTTACTAATTATTTTTAATATTAATAAATATATAATTTTTCAATAATTAAATGTCAATTGGAATTTTTTTTTTTTTTTTGTTTAATAAGTTTCTAATAATCATTATTTTTAGTTCTTTTTAAATTTATGAATAAATTTACAAAAAAAATACTATGAATTAACAGAAATATTAAGAGTATGGTTTTCATGGTTATAATATTGTTGTTTTAATTTTAAATTCTTCTTCCATCTTAAGAATTAAAAACAAAAGTTTTATAAATTTAATTTTTTGTTAAATTTATCTATTTGTTATTGAAAAATGGTTTATTCGATGAAAATTTATTTTCTTAAATACCTTTATGGTTTTTTACTATTACATAAATACTATTTTAGTTGTTATTTTGCTAATAGACTATTTATTTTATTTTATATTTTTTACTTCTTTCCTAATTCTTCTAAACTTCTCGATTTTAATATTTATAGGATTGTAATTGTTTTATGGCTATTGATTATTTTTTTTTTTTGGTCCTAATTCTTTATAAATCTATAAGTCAATAATTATACATCAATAGTAATTAAGAGTGAATTTCTCATTTGTTTAATTTAATAAGTTATAAATTATTGTTCTGTTAATTCTTCTTCCATCTTTAAAATTTAAAAAAACATTATATGTTTAAATTATGAATCAAACTTTTTATTGAATTTGTCTATTTTTTTTAATGTCATTAACATAATGTATTATTTTTATTCACTATAATTTTATTGATATGTACATCAATTGTTGATGAACATATATGTATATATCATATACATGATTCATGTGCAACACCATATATACTAGCATGTATGAATTATGTTTATAGTATATAGATTTTCAATCAGAATTGACATACAAATTTAAAAAAATTATAATTGATAAAATATTATTACTCAATGTTAATGTAATTAAATAAATAAATAAATCTAATAAAAATTTAATTTCATAATATAAAGTTGTAATTTTTTTTAATTCTTATGATAGAAGAATAATTATGAAAATAATATTGTAATAACATAAAATTTTTTTATTCATCTTCATTCTTGAAATTGAGTATAATTAGGAAACTAAATTAATAGTTAAAAAAATATAATCATTAGTATTAAAAAGAGTAGAGTTAGAAAAAAATAGTAATCTATTTGAAGAATAATATTTTAATACTATGAAATAATAACTATAGGTTATTCTATATTAATGTAATTAAAAAATGAGCAAATTTAATTATAATTAAATTCATAATATAAATATTATTTTATTTTAATTCTTAAGATAGGAGAAGAATTAAGAAAATTATTATTATAAGAGTTAGAAAAAAATAAATTACTAATCTACTTGAAGCAAAATATTTTAATACTATGAAATAATAACTAAAGGTTACTTTTTAATAATGTAATAATCAAATAAGTAATTGTAGTTAAAAATTAAATTCATAATCTAAACTTATAAATTTTTTCTTTTAATCTTTAGATAGAAGAAGAATTAAGAAAATGATATTATAATTAATTTTGAAACTCTTCTCTTATATTTCTTTTAATTCATAGTTTCTTTTTATAATTTTTATTAATAAAATTGAGATGAATTAGACAAAAAAATTAATAGTAGAAAAAAAAATTATCTATCTATTAGTATTAAAAGGAGAAGAATTAAGAAAAATAAATTAATAGCCTATTTTAAGAATAAAATTTTAATATTATGAAATAATAACTAAATGATTCCTAATGTAATAGTAAAAACCTAAGTTATTATAAGAAAAAAAAACCCATAAAGTTATTTAAGAAAATAAAAAATTGTCATTAAGCCACTTTTTATATATAATATAGATAAATTATACTTATTGATAATATTCTTCTTTTTCTTTTTTTCAAGATTATATATCTCAAATTTTATCATTTCTCCTTTATATTTTTTGTATCTGATTAAGAAAATTAGAATTTTTTTAATTTTAACCAAAATATTCAAAGAATAATTTATTAATGAATATATACATTTTAATTTACTCATAAATATCTATATTTTATTTTGTTTAGCGATTTCAGTAATCAAGTGTGTAACATATATAATAAATAGTTATGAGTAAAATATTTAAATAATATTTTTTTTAAATATAGATAAATTTAATTTTTAAGTATCATATCATAAAAAAATTTAAAAATTACTTCTTAATTTTCTTATTATCTAGTTTATTTTGTCTATATGTAAGAATGAAATATGATAATTAAAAAAAATTACAATGTCCGCAATAAAAGCAAAGTTATAAAAGGAGTTATTAGTTCAGTTAATACTTCATCTCATCCTTTGAGATCTCTTATTGATAATTGTAGATCCTTGATCAAGGAGTTTCCTTTGATGAAGATGATCCACAATTACCAATAATGGAATCAAGCAGCTGATATGTTGTCTAATAAGGCATGCACAAGAACACAAAGCTTTACTATCCTTAATACTATGCCGCCTTTTTTGAGTTCTGTAATTCTTTTCGATGCTTTGGGGGCATGTACCCCAAAACTTTATATTGACTTTTAATTTTAGTGCTCTCTTTTTACCAAAAAAAAAAAAAGAAGTCATTAAGAAATATATATTTGAAATTAAAATTTACTGATTTTATGAATATATAATAGGACTTATAGTATTTTTTTTTTTAATAGAAAAGTATGGCTTATTACAAATTTTATGAGAAAAATGAGGAGTTAATGATAATTTTTCCTGTCATTTATATATTATGTTGGGATAAGTTAACTCCACATTTAAATTGGTGAGTGCAGACTTTAACTTCATTACGGGGTTCACTTTCATTTTAAAAAATTAACAAATTATGTGAATGTACACTCTCATAATTATTTAAAAACTGAAGTTGAAGGAAACAATAACTGTTGTTAATGAAAAAATAATTTTTGATATGAAAACAATAGAAACCCCAACAAATAATTGTCAGGGTTTTTTAGACAGTATAGATGTACTGGCTTTTATGGCATATGCAATGCGCGTAATTTGTAATTATGATATATACATATATGTTCATCAATAATTAATGTAAATATCAAGAAATAATTTTTACAAAATAATTTAAACATTTAATTATTTTTTAAAAAATTTAAAGATGGAGGAAGGATTAATACAATAATATTATAATCATAAAAACTATACTCTTAATATTTCTTTTGATTCATAGCATTTTAAAAGAAAATTAATTTATAATACTATAATTATTTGTAACTTATTAAATTAAAAAATGTGAGAAACTCAATACTAATTAGTATTGATATATAGCTATTGACAAATTATAGATTTATTAATATTGAAAAAAATTATGATAAAATAAATAAATAGTCATAAAATAATTACAATTATATTAATATTAAAATACCAAAAAATAAATAAAGTAGTAAAATATAAAATAGAATATTTGAAACAAAATAACAATTAAAAATTATTTTTGTAATAGTAAAAACTCACAGGGTATATAAGAAAATAAAATTTCTTCTATTAAAAGTTAAAACAACAATATATAATCATGAAAACTATACTCTAAATATTTTTTAATTCACAGTATTTAAAAAAATTATTTCATAAATTTGTGAAGAACTAAAAAATATTATAATTATTAGGAACTTATTAAAAAATTCAATATTAACTAATATTGACATATGATTATTGAGAACTAAAAAAATTTAAGATTATTAAATCAAAAAAAATTAAAATTCAATTTTAATTGCTATATAGTTATATGAGAAAAATTAGTAAAAAAGAAATCAATATTCCTAAAATAATTACAATTCTACTGATATTAAAATAGAGAAAAAGTAAAAAAAAAAAAAGTAGTTTATTAAAGCAAAATAACAACTAAACATAACATGTAATAATACAAAGTCACAAGGATACAAAATAAAATAAAAGATTTATATTTCTAAGACTCTTTTATATATAATATAGATATAGATATACAAGGCGTAATCTAAAAAGTGCATAATCAACTCCAAGGATTGACTTGATGACTAAAAATATGCATTCTGTTAACTGATTTGAAGGGTTTAAGTCTCAAAGGAGAGTAAAAGCCTTTAAAACTTTCTAATCTTGGCTTGGATGGCCCAGCATAGTTCGGGGCTTTGAGAATTATACGTCTTTTAATTAATTTAATTAATATAGTAAAATCAAATTGGACAAGGCACCTACTAGTGCTATTACCATCGAGCCAAGCACTTTGCCGCATTGGGTGTAAATGCAATGCACTGCTCCATGACATATAATATTGTTTGCCTATACAGTCGCATAAGTACTAAGAAGAAAGAAAATTTAAAAATGATAACTAAGGAGTCAATAACATAAAAGAGTATGTAAGATTATGAAATGAACAGAAGACATGAAAATGTGCATCAAAAGAAGAAAAGTAAAACAAATAATGCAGAAACTGGATTTGTCATTCTTTTGACAAACAGCTATATGTCCTCAAATAAAACTTAGTCTCAATCAATGCAGGTCCGTTGTCAAATGGGGAGAAGTTAGAAGGTTCTCTTCCATTGTAGTGGTAACCATCTGATTTATATACCATTTCAAAAAACTTCCCTCAAGACCATTTCTCATCCATTTATGCCGACAAGAATCTATAGCTTCAGAAATGGTTAACCAACTTCTTTGGCGAGTGCTCTGTTCTGGCCAACACACAAGTTCCCATCACAAGCAAAGCAAACACGGCAGCTTTGCATACACCTTCTGGACAGAACTCATCTTGCAGGGTATTTTTCTTAAATTCATAATACCCCAGAAAATCCTGAAAAAGAAGAACAAGACGCCTGTTCAATGAACTACTCGCTACTCAGATATTAACCCAAAGATGAGATACGTCATTTGTTTTTGGGCTCAAATATGAGATAATAGAATATAGTTTCACAATTGTCATTTCCAACATTCAGAAAGAAAGAGGAAGGAAGAAATTAAAGTAGTCAAACAGGAAATCTAAATAAATTTTCCTAACACCATGGTCAGTAGAAATTTCGGTTCATTCATGTGAAGTCACATGCAAGAAAGCGTACACAGATAGTCCACTTAAAACCAAGTTTGTATATCAGAAATATCTTTTTGTCCTCTTAATAGTAAAAATATTAAATTCCATAAGGTGAACACATTGCAGAAATACTGTATAAGTCAAATTAAATAGAACTGAGTTTATACTTATACCATTAGTTCTCCTCGAACTCCAGCCTCTTCTACACCTTCTCTGACAACAGCCTCCTCAACAGTCTCGTCATTTTCCCAACCCCCCTTCATTATATAAAACACACCTAATGAGTACAGATTACAAGTAGGATCCAAGAGTTTATTTGGGACTTTTTCTTTTTATATAGCTGATGTCTCATAAATCAAGGATTAGCATTTGGACATCAACAATTTACTGTTTTTTCCTTTCCTTTTCTGTTTTATGCAAACAACCATGCATTTGACATCCAATATAAAATATTGAATGTATCATATAAAAAATTAAATAAATCTTCAGATAAATGAATGTAATCTCTATTTTCAATGTTTTAAGTTCATTTTATGCAAATCAAGTGTGAGAAACAACATAGCTAACACTGTTTTCTTTATAAGTAAAAATTCAATAAACGATAGCCGGAGGGGCGAACCCAACTACACAGGAAATATACAATGTTGAAAAACAAAAACAAAACAACACAAGCATCAAGCATCAAGCATTGAAACTAAAACATCTAAAAACTCAAAAAAAAATCCCACAAGTAGAATGGAGGCTGGATAGACACCCAAGAGAATAGAGAACAAAGATAAGATTGCTTCCGCTCCTGCTGTGTTCGCTCTAAAGCCTTAAAAGATACAACTATTACGTTCAGTCGCTTTAAACAACCAAGAATAACCTTCCATGCTGCTTGGCTTCTTCTGCTACCCAACGTCTAATTCCAACACCTGAGTAAATCTATGTCAGTGTTTGGCAAAACCCATAAAACACCAAAGAGGCAGAATACCGACACCCAAATACTTCTAGCCATAGGACAATGAAGAAGAAGGTGAACAACTCTCTCCATCACGATTGCAAAGGCTGCACCAAGTCACCAACTGATAAGCAAGATACTTCTCTTCATTAGATTGTCAGCCTTCAGTAGACGATTAAACAAAGCTGCCCAGACGAAGAAAGCAACCTTTCCCAGCTCTCCAAGTGCCTTCCAAGAATAAATGCAAGACCCATACTGCTTAGGCATTTGCAGAAGCTCTTGACTTTTAATTCCTTTCTTCGTCAAATTTCAAGCTACAGCATAATCCATATCCATCTCACAATCCACCCAGTAGAGAGTGTGAAAGATCCATATCACCTACTTCCCAATCTAGCAGTGCTTGACTGAAATGAACATTCCAATGGCAGAAGCCTCATGATGAATTTTACCTGGTATTGTGGCGGAAATTGTTTGTTCTTTAACTTCCCGTACATTTTCTTGTTGAAAAGTATGCTAACCCACAACTAAGGAGATGGGGGTAGAGCCAAAGCATGTCCACTTATCACTGTTCTTGCCCTCAGGAACAACAATAATGTCTTCCTCCACCTGCAAACTCCTCTACTAAAGTAAACCTGCCATGGTTGTTTGTCCACTATATGCAATGAAATGTTTTGAAGCATATGCAGAAACCACTTTTTTAAAGACAGAAAGCAACCAACGACTTCCTTATAATCATACTCATAAACCGGGACCACAATCTGTGATATGTAAGCTGAAGGATGACCATTCTTCTTCCAAGAAAACTCCAAAGCTTTTAGATTCAATGAATACAAATTTTACACCACCCAAATTGCATTTGTAGACACTCCATTTTTACTTGCTTTTTGTTCTGAGCCGTCTTTAGAAAATTCACCAGAAAGCGGTCGAACGATCATAGGGAAAGCTTGGAACAGCTGCCAAATTGTCGAGGAATGGCACCTAGACCAACCCCTAGCTTAGCCCTTGAAAAGAATGTGAAATCGGGTGGCAATACGGTCAGACCAGAGGAGAGAGAAAAATAAAAATAAAAAGGAGCCTCAGTGGTTCGCAGCCACTGCTTAGGCCAAAACCAGAGCTCTGTGCTGAACCGATGTCACCGTCCAACTTAGTTAAGCAAGAGACAGTGGGTTAGGAGCAACAGAGACAGTGGGTCGGTCTTCAGGAGATAGCTGCAGGTTCTCAGCATTGGGAGGTAATGTAAAATGTTATCTTAGCTCGATGTAGTGGCTCATGGCGGTTCTGACGACAATCAGAGCATGAGATAGGGTCCATTTAAGTAGTGAGTCCCTTTTAGCACATAGGATTATCGAAGAGAAGGAAAGAGAGAAGCTAAATATATGCATGCATAAGAAGCGTTACTTCAAATATAGGAGTTTAAGAGAAAATCAAGGAACATGGATGATCATATAGTAATGTGAGACCCCAAATGTCATTTTAGAATGAATAAGAGAAGTAAAGGAATAGCAATCACAAAAATGAACACCACAAAAAGTTCCTGAAACGGAGCACCAAAGAGAGGCCAGGAAAATAATCTTATTCACTTTAAGGTTGGTAATGGGGAGCCATGACTTGTTTTGGAAGGATGAGTGGTGTTCAAACTTGCTCCCTTGTCTTTATAGTATGTTGAGAGACAAACTTTCTATCGTCTCTTCAAGATTGGGAGTAGTGGTGGCTCTATGTGTTGGAGTGTTCAATTTAACCGTCATGAATTTCTTCCTCTATATGCTTTATAGTGTCAACACAAATGGGGAGGTGCGGATGTTATGTTGGGGCTTGGGAATCAAGTAGTTCTGAATCGTTCTCTGTTAGAAGTTTTTATATTCAGCTAAGTTCATACAACAAAGTTTCTTGCTAAGGTGCTTTTCTTGTTTCGATAACCTCTCAAACTCGTATTCTAATACCAGACAATCTTATGAAGAGAGGTCTTTGCATCATGAGCTAGTGTTATCTGTGCAAAAACAATGGTAAACTGGTGGACCATTGTTATCCATTGTCTTATAGATGGAGCCTTGTGGGAGTGGTGTTTAGTGTTTGGTGTTTGAGGTTGTTTAGGTGATGCCCGGTACAGTTATTGATCTTATATTTAGCTGGAAATATAAAGGAGGAAGAAGAGGAAGTAAGCTATCTTGGAGGGATTCCCTCCATGTTTGACGTGAGCGATTTGGAATGAGAGAAACAACCTTATCTTTAAGAATGACGTGAGTGGTTTGTACCTGCTTTATGTACAAAGATATGATCCTGCATTCTTTTCAATAAAATCATTACTTATAAAAAAAAAATGAAACCAAAGGAGATTAGAATTAGCTTGACCTCATTCACGCCAATGCTAAATCTCTCTCACACTTAGGCTTTCTGTACAAGGATGAAGTACAGGCACGCCATGTCTCAAACTAAAGGAGACGCACATATATATATATATAGATAACCATGCCACTTTGTTGTCTTAATGGACTATGCCACTCATTCTCCAATTGCCAACAAAGCTACTGGGCTAAGCTAGGAAATATTTGTTGTACCGGATGTGAAACAAGAACCTTCCACTGCCCAAATCAAGATTTAGATGTTTAATCCGCTAAGCATCACATGGCCTCCAAAAACATAGTCGGCTGAAATATTTAGTGAGAAAAGAAAAACAAGTCTTATACATAAGCCATCGTTAAACAAGGTAGATCCACAATTTAAAGTTTAAACCATCACACAACATATAAAAATAATAACTTTGACAAATCAATATTGATCCAATTTTTTCTTTTTTCTTTCTTTATGGGGAATATTGGTACAAATTAGGCAAGATACTAAGACAGTGCTTAAAAAGGTAAGATGTAAGTATGGATATTTATTTATTTATGATAAGAATGGTTTTATTAAGAAATAGAGTTTTTTGTACACAAGATGGGTACAGACGCACCCCGCCAAAGGCCATAAAGAAACACTACTAATTACATCTCAAACTCTCTAAGAAATCCACAAGAGACTGAATGGAGTGAAGAGAATGGTGAATAGACAATCCATTGAAACCACATGGATAAAAAGGTCTTTTTAAGTTTTTCAAGAGAAGCCTCCTCATTCCTGAAGATTTGATTATTCCTCTCAATCCAAATCACCCATATCAAACAAAGAAGGGCCGCCTGCCAAGCAAGCTTGTTTGCTTCTTCTACCTCCTCTCTTGTGCTAGCTAAACAAGAGATCCATAAAAGTATGGGGCATCCCCCAAACAACCCCAAAGAGCCCAAAAACCAATTTCCACAAGATTTTGGCAATCGGACAATGAATAAATTAATGGTTTATCGTTTCACCACTGTTTTTGCACAGACAACACCAATTCACAATGCAAAAACCTATCTTCATCAGATTGTCTGCTGTTAGTATACGATTTAGGGAAGTTGTCCCAACAAAAAAAGCGACCCTAGAAGCCACCTAATGCATGAACAACAAAGAGTGTCTACCCTTTTGAATGATGTGCCTAGTGGAAAAATCTTGGTGCAAGATTCAGTTGGGATTTGCTTGTTGTCACTTCATTTGAAGAAATGAAAGTGGGATCTAACTAAAGATACATGAACACATACAAGATTTACGAGCTTCCATAGACCTGCGGATAAAGCATTACAAGTGTTGCCGTATGGCTCTACTGTGGGGGCTAGTCATACATAGGCCATAGGGTGCTGGCAATGCACTAGTTATAATTGCTTAGTCTAGCTGTTTATTTTCTCCAAGAATATGCAAGGAACCTTAGAAGATTGGTCAGTCCATAGGAAATTCCATCAAGTTTTAGAACTTCCTATATGTGTTAGTTCTCTGATTTTGACTTTAGGATCTCGAGAAAACTGAAAACACACACCACTTAGCTAACATATAATGGATCTCTAGTGCTTTCTATAAATCCTTTAACCCCAAATATTGCAACTTGTCAAAGAAAATGCCTTATATTTGCATCTAGGTATATAAATGGCTAAAAGCAGTGAAGTATTATAAGAGCAGTAGACATTTTTGTCAGCATAGTATTGTTTTTACCTCATACAGATAAGACTGTCTTTAGTTTTTAGAAGTTTCCATGTCAATGCATACTGACCAAAGCAAAAGATCAGTTAAGAATACTATCATTTTCTGGAACAAACACCATTAAGAAGAACTTCACATCCTAATACATAATAAGTCTCCATAACAAAATAGACACACAGTTCCAGTATGGTTATTAGATGAAGAAAACGTCGATATCAGTGAATTTGACTTTAAAAAAGGGTTGAGAGCATAGTAAATATTAATAATGCTTATGTACCTTTGGAAACACTAGTCCTGATCCACTAGTTGAACTCGAGTTGATCATCAGTACCTCCAAAACCTTCTCAGATGTACAGTCACTATCCTTGTCACATTTTCTATACTTAAAGGGAATACACCTGACAATTAATTTTGTTAGAATAAACTATCATTTAAAATATACCTTTGACATTCTGAAGGCCAATCAGTCAAATATATAACCCTGATGAGTTATTGGTTACCATTTTTGCTCATAGATAATAACTTCCATATTAAGCATTGATGATTTCATATCTAAGATTAATAACTGGGTTGATTCAACCATCCATACAGGCGTACACGTTATTTTATCACATGTGTCCAAAGAAAGTTGTGAGCTACTCAATGTTTGTGTATAAAATCTTCTTCTAACTTTTAAAAAAGAATCTTATAAACATGTACAATCTACACATTAAAAATCATGAGTCTGACCTAAGTACTCATATCTTAAAACTTTCCTTATATGCTAATATATCAGTAGCAGAAACAAAGCTCAAAAGGCTGATTATCAAAATAAACGTCTGTCTATAAAAAATGATGGACAATTTATTGTGTAACAAACCATAGGCTAAGTTGAATTAAGCATTATCAAAAAATTGTATAAGTTATAAAGAAAGAATGTAGAGAAAGATTTTAAACTGAGCAATTTTTTTGTTAATTGGTCATGTAACTAAACAGTTTCATAATCTATTAACATTGCCATGTCAACCAATATATAGATGGAATCATCAGAATGTCACCAATGAACAGCCATCCAACTGCAACTAAAACATTTTAGTCCGGATACCACAAAATAACCCTCTTTAAAACATGATCATAGAACTCTGACCCTGTTCAACTGAAAGATCTAGCTAAGTTTAACAAAATAGAATATGAAAAGCCACTGAATTTTGGAACATGTTTCAAAGGGAGTAAAGCAATTCATATTTTTCTCTAGTTTTTTGTCCTTCCAAAATAAAATACAATCTTGTGGTATCATATACTTGTACATTTGCAGAAGATAAAAAATAAACATAAAAAACGCTTAAACTCCCTTGAAATGGTGGGTTGCTGGAAACTGAGACATCTAAGAAACAAACAAACAGAAAGAGAGAGGTAGAAATACCCGGCGGCAACCGCCCTCGTAGCCCTGCTGATGACGACTAGTACGAGCCACCAATTCAGACATTTACTCAGTTTGTTAAATTTCTTTCTCCTCCAAATACTACAACCGTCCGATTCCACAAAATCCAAGTGAACAACCTACCATAAACATCGTATCCTACGTTCCCTTAGTCAAAATTAACAGCTTTATTTCAATCAAAAAAAGTTAGCAGCTTTATAAATTATTGTGCCCTTTGCTTCTTTTTCTCATTGACAAAGCTGCACTACTGAAATTCAATAACTTCATGCAGCGCCGTGAACCGACCGAAGATTGAGTCAGCGAAGGAGGGCAGAATAAGAAGAAAACGGGTTTTGGTTTTGTTTTTGTTTGGTCTTTGGATTTAACATTAAACTTCGTATCAATTCCCAATTTCCCATTAACCCAAATTTGATAGTCAAATGGATACAATTTTTGTTTGTGTCGCGTGGAACAAGTCAGAGAAGGGAAGAAGGTCAAATTGCAGGTGAAGGTCAGTTTGTTAATATTGTTGGTGAGAGGTTTCAACTGTCAATCCTCCACAGAACTAGTACATTTATAGTAATAAAATCAGATTACAAAAGTGCCATTCACGTAAGTTGGATAAAAAAAAAAATAGGGTTATAGTTTATGAGAATTACATTGTATCTTATTTTGGTTTTTGAGAAAATATATTTTTTAATCAGATTTTTCAAAATTAAAATATTTCTATTTTAATCCTACAAAATTTAATTTTTTTACAATTAAGTTCTTAATCAATTCAAATAGAACATAACATACTTAATTGAAATAGTGTTTTTTTTTTTTTTTGGTTCTTTACTTAACTGATATAGTTAATAATGCATGAAAATAATTTTATAATTAATTAATTAAAATTTGAAGGATCTAATTAGAAAAAATAATTTTTTTAAGGACTATGAAAATGATGTAATTTTTCTCTAAACCAAAATAATAAATAAGCAAAAAAGTTATATTGACACAAGTCATAGACCTATGTTATTAGTAAATGTTGGTGTCAAATTACTATAAATATATATATATATATATATAGTTTCATATAAAATGTTTATATTTTAATTCTCCGAGATTTATTTATTTTTTAAAATTAAATTTTTAATCAATCTAAAACTCTTAAATTTAGATAAAATATAACATACATAGTTGATATAGTTAATGATGCATGAAAATAATTTTATGATCTATGAAGAAAATTTGTTTTAAAAATAAAAAATAAAAAAATTGGATAAAACAAATTTGTCTAATGAATAAGCCAAAATTCATGTGATTTTTTCTTTTATGCATTAATATTCATATTTTTCACCATCTCCTAAAAATATGTTAACTAAATTTATTAGATTTCATCTCAATTTTATATATTCAACTTGATTTAGAACTCAATTAAAATAAATTAAATTATAAGGACAAACAAAATTAATTAAATATTGTAGAACTTTATTAGAAAAATAATTATATAAGAACCAAGATAAAAAATAATGTAATTGTCTAGACCTAAAAAATAAATAAGCCAAAAATATTATACTAACATAAGTCATATACATATGATACAAAGATGACATATCAACAATGGGTTGGTCTTGTGGTCATGACTCTAAGAAGCGCTCATTCTATCCTCTATACTTTAATTATTTTTTCTAGAAGCAAATCTATATTTAATAAGATAAAAAAAATATGATATTGATATAAGTCATATATGAATGATACAAAATGATAACTAAAAATATATTGTAGGTAAAATTAAAGAATTAGAAGTTGACTAAAAATTAATAGGATTGAAATTTAAAATTTTATAAGCAATATTTTTAAAAAGCAAAAGAAAATTAAAGAGTTAAAAATTAACTAAAAATGAATAAGATGAAAATTAAATTTTAATATAAGATATTTTAAAAAATTAAAAGATTTTAATATTAAATTATTTTATATTATAGTATAAATATAAATATAGATAAATAATAAATGTGTTGATTTCCTAGAGATTCTCAAATGGTAGCACTAACTGTCATTGGATTTGGGCTACAAACTGCCATCAGAGAATAAAATTCTTTCTTTTTACTTTGTTTGCATCATGCTCTCCCTTGCAGGAGCTTATTTGCCTAGGCTAATTGTTGATTTCTATACTTGCCCTTCGTCTTTTTTTCACTCAGTTTTTGGATTACATTCTTATGTATCTTGTACATTTATACTAATTTGCATAATGTAGCATGTGTAAATATTTTTAGCAAAAAGTATTTGTTTTACATATTTATACTAATTTGCTTTTCTTGCTTTAATGATCAACTTGAAGACTTGGAAGTGTTACTCTATCCATTTGCATATCAAACTCATCTAAAATGTATCTTGTACATTTCTTGCTTTAACGAATTTATTTTCTAGTATTTTCTTTTTTCTGTTCTTTTGTAATATTTCCTGAATAATTTAAAGTACAAAATTCAACCTGAAGAAATAATAATTTAGGGTAAATAATGAATGACTAATTATCTTTTAGGGTCAGATATAGATAATCAAACTTAGTTTTAACTACTAAAGGTTGACTAGTTAGCCCTCAATTTGATCTGTTCACCCTCAGAACTAGAGTTACAAATTTGAGAATGAAAATTCATTATCCGAGCAACAAGAGAATCTGAACACAAGGATGACCATTTGCTAATACACTAATTTATTTCCAATGTAGGGTTTCAAGTTTCAACATACAGAACAGTGTAGAGTTTCAAAATACAGAATAATGTAGAGTTTCAACATACAGAACAATGTAGAGTAAGTCCAATTCCTCCACTGAAGTAAATGATTCAAATGCCATGAGGTTTGGTGCAAAAACATGAATCATTCAGGGTCTTGATAAGAATGACAGTCTTCTTAATTAATGCTGGTTGATAGACTGTTTCAATAACTCCTTACTATATCTTTTACAGAAGAATATGTTCCAATGCTTCCAGCAATGATCCCCGATATAGCAATTGTGATACTCAGAATAATCTGATTAAATGGGAAAAGAAATCGTTTAAAAACAAAAGAAGATTGAAAAGAATTACAAAGGCAGAAATTAGTGATGAACATAGCATAGGTTTCACAGTGAATGAGTTATACTGTTCTAGCTAACGGAAAACAATAACAAGAAAAGAAAAAAAAAACTCCACAAAATAGCTCCAGAAGTGTCTTAATGTAAAGATCAGTTTTGCAGATATTCGAATACATATGAATCATTAGATCATGGAGTCTATGGCATGGGACTTCAAAATTGCACAATGGGGGTGGCTGAAAACCCTATTCCACCCCCCTTCTCCAAGTTTGGAAGAAGGAAGGTTGTAAATTATAATTAGGTAATGCAACTGCTGACTTGATATGGACAGTTTGTGCTAACCTTGTTTCAGCAATCTATAAACTGACTCATAGGTGAATATAAACGTTGACAAGCATCTGAAGACTTGGCGGAAATAATTCAAGCCAGATAAAACAGTTATTTATTAGATAAACTAATTGGAATTGCTTACCTGTATCGTTGAAGCTTTTCTTCCCACAATTTTCAGAAAACATAAAGCTGGCATGATTACTGCCTGAAAAAGCCATATCCCATATATAAGTTAGCAGTTCCATGTGAAAATTATTATAACAAATTGGAAAGCAAAAGAAAAGGTTAATAACATAAACAAGATCATCTCAAGCTAACAAGAAATTAACATTCTTCAGGAAGATGCAAGTTATATGCCATGACGCACATCAAGTATCAATTATCTTTGTGACCATATCAAAAGAAAAGAAGCAAAGAAACATCAATCACTATCAATCTCTTATGGCTTAGAAATTACTTGACTGTTGATCTTTCCCATTACCAGTGCCTGCCGAAATAAACCAACAATTTAACTGTTTATACTTCAATTCTCCTTGTCTATTCCTTTGTAAGACAAAAGGCTTTGTAGCATCATTTAGCCGGCTACTATAAGGTTCCTGACCTCAAGTTGCCAAAACTGATGCTAATTATCTAAAAAAATTTATCCATTTAAATGCAATATTGTTCAATTGCTTGGTGTCAAGTTAATGTATTTTGTCTGGAGTAGTAGATAAGGGGGAAACTACAGTCGGCTAGAAAGGCCAGGGAGAAAAGTTGAGCTTTTTGGAAAATAACCATCCCTTTTCATACATCTATGACAACATAGTTCTGACATAACTGGAAACAGAGGCATATGCTTACCACAAGTGAACAAAGGAGAGAACCAATTAAAGCCATCACAAGCCCTGCAATAATGACAAGATGAAATGAGATCATAAGATTACGTTATGTACAATATTATCAGTTTTAATTTTTGATATAGAATAATAAACCATTATTTGAGATGGGAAAGATACATTGCCTGTCTGTCCCAAATTATCCAGGGAAGATTTAACACTAAACAAACTTATCAGACCTGATTTACGTTTGAAGTAATATATCACACTTTGTCATGATACAACTATATAAAGAATCAACCCACTACCTAAAATACAAGTATATGTGTATGTTTAAAATAAAATCACCAAGTCCTAGATTACATGGATATGTAAGTGAGAACTTTTAAACACTTGTGAAAGTGAAATCTGGCAATATTCTTGCAGTTGTTCAACCAAATGATTCACCCGATGTCCTCCCTAGGTAAGGGACAATATTGAACAATCTCCACTTAGTGTCATGTTGCAGCATGCTCATGCAAAGAATAGCCATAACCTAGATACAAGTCATGGATATGATGACATGCAAATGACATCAGAAAACAGGGATACCTCTTTTGCCGGGGTACAACTAACATGTACGCCCATGCAACCACCTAAAGCTACTACTGTCCTTTCTGTAATAATAGTTTGAAACAAGCTTACTTCATCTAGTGTAGATCCACCTATTTAACTAGCTAACTAACAAAACGGATGATGTCTTAGGCATACAGAGAGAATTATTATTTACAGAGTTAAAAGATTCGCAAGTGTATTTCTGATTCTTCCCTTATGTAGAAGTTAATAAGCATAGAAATAGAGCTTGCAGGGGCTCAAGACTAGTGAAAATATATCATTCTTAGAATATTCTAATATCTTCAAATTGTCCAACATATCACCCTGAGCTTTCTCTTTACTGTCTAGCATATTAACTTAGAATTCTGCCCAAAAATCAAATGCGGAACACTTAATTAACTATTACTTCAATCGTCACTCATTGAGATCATTACAGAACAACTGGCATCATTCTTTTGCAAAAACTGCATGAAATATCTCCCCTAAAAATGTACTCTAGCTTTAAGCTAGAAGCTGAATATGAAATGCAGCAGTGAAATTGTAAACCATCAAATCATCAAGACATCTCTACCTGCCAATACTAATGCAATTCCAGAACGTTATATGTCTACCATGAATAACTTCAATAATTATCCTCAGACAGATTTTATTATCTTACATATATTGGATTACAGTAAAATGTGAAGTATTTTCTTGAAGCCAAATGCAAGTATTTACCAAAAAAGGGAATCACAAAAGCAGCACAAACGGTAGATATAACAATTGCTGTTCTGAGAAGAAAGAAACACCATAACGTATTTGGAACTCCAGCCGGTAGCAACTCCTCTATACTCCTCGCCAATGGGTTCACCAATAAAGCATATTTGTTTAATGTCAAGGAAAAAAGTTTGTAACATATCAGTAGACGATTAGCAAGTCAACTAATTTGACTTTCATGACTAGTAACATACAGTGAAAAGGATATTTAGTTAATGGGTTAATCACCTGAAACACAGCAAGAAACACAAATCAGAAATGCCTACCCCTTACAAACTCACAATTAACCAACCCATAGCAACTAGCCCAAAGAAAATCTATAATTCCAAACTTACTGTTGTCCATAATGCAACGTTGGAAACGAAGGCACGTGGTGGCAAATTCAGAGTTATCTGGGACAATGTACCTTGACCAAACATGAGAAATCCCATCACGGCAGCACCCCCATATATTAAAACGCACAAAACAAAGCTGCACACCAAGAGATGTATTAGGTGTAAGAAAGAAGCAAATAAAACACATTCATAATACTATAATCACGTCACATACCATGTTATCACTGCCTTGGTAAATTTTGTTTTGTCAGCCATTGACTGGTAAATATTTGGAAAAACTGAATGCCCTGAAAAGCAAAAACCATATACACCAACAGAAAATGGAAGGCCACTCAATTTAACCAATGGGCCAGATTGATGGAATCCAATGCCTCCAGTTGTCCCAGTAAGAAACAAACACAAAACAATCAACACTGTTACAAGGACCCCTCCAGCTGCATAACAAATATCAAAAGGTAAGATAAAAATGCGCACGCTAAATTGGAAACTTAAGCACAAACAGGGGAGTTATGCAACAATACCTGAAAGGTAGGAGATCAAGCGAAGATCCTTCAACCAAACAGTTGGGAGAACAATAAGTCCAGTCAGTATTCCAAACAAGTGCTTTGAGTCCAACTGGATAAAAGATAAATCCAAGGATGTTCCAGGAAAGAGTCTGGTAAGATTATCTCCTTCCAAGATAATAAACTCCACACAATATGACTGCGCATATCAACAATACATATCATGAGTCTGCTTAACATATTATGCTTCAACAAAAAAATATTACACTATTACTTACGTATAATTCTGTGTACAAAATAATCTGCAAAAAGATCAAAGGAAACAATATCAGTAACAATTGACCACCACAGCCATTGATCGATGTGTTTTATGAGCATAACCAGAATATCTACCACATCAAGCACCCATTTCCAACTCCAACAATTACCAATTTAAAGAGAAAAAAATGAGAAGACAAAAAAAATCTGTCCAATGGGCAGCTAAGCCAGATCAAGCAGATGATCTACCATACATCAAAGTTAAGGTCCAAAACCTATTGGGAAGAATCTCAGATAAGAAATTCTGTGCCTAGATCAATCCAATAGAGCCAGATGACAGACACTTTACTGTAGTAACAATAAAATAATACGCTTAACATTTGCATTTATGCTTCAGAAAAAAATTAACAATAATAGAACTCACTGAGATTATAAGACGGCCATATTTTCCAAAGGCAGCTTCTCCTATATCTGGATAGGTTTTGATGCCTTCCCTGCTTTCAAAGCAGTATCTCATGAGACAGGCTGTGTAGCAACATACAACTGCAAAAAAGAGTAGCATTGCAAGACTTGCCCAACCAGCTTGTTTCACTGTATAAGGTGTTGAGAGGAGGCCAACTCCAGCCATCACATTGATTGCTGTTCAGGAACAATATAACACTGATATAACAGCATTGCTTTAAAGATAAAAGTGTCTTAAATTTATGCAGGTAGATTTTCCTCCTTTTTGTTTTGTTTGGCTGGGGGAGGGAGAGTAAAAGGAGGATAAACAATACATAAAAATAGTTGCTTTTTCCCGCAGATAGGCCATTAAACATGAACATTGCCAACTTGAAAAACTATCTAACTGTACCTAAACTTCTCTGTCAGTTATAGAGCATATGATGTATCCTAGACACAAATATGATAAAGGAACACTAGATGTAATAAATTACCATTGAAGACGGTCTGAGTAAAGCTACATCCAAACGCAATCGGAAATTCTCCAGTAAGTTGCTTGTATAATGAAGCCTTTTCTGACCATGACAGCTGTGATCTTGAGATCTTATCCAGCTCAACCCTTTGATAACTCTTTTCCCGATCAGATAGTAAAGGAGCTTTTCCATCTAGGTCCAGATGACTCTTACTGGGTCCAAAGCTTGTATATATTAAACTTGGAGTTCTTAGAAGCAGACCGAGACTTGGTGATGCAGCAATTGTATAAGAATCAGTTGTCTCTCTGCCATAGAAGTTAGTAAAATAATTAAATCCCGGGAAAAGATTTTTTTTTTTTTTTTTTTTATTTATCACATTCAGATTATTGAGAAAAGAAACCAACTATATATACAGAGCCACATAAAGTGACTTCTCAAGCAACTGTAATCTAAGAATTAAAAAAGAAAAAAGGAAAAAATTTTCTTTCCAATCTCTGGATACAACCAAATCATCTGTATAGGAGATATGATGAGAAAAATCAATAACATTTTGGTGTCTCTGTTCTTTTTATACACGAGAATAATTTTACACAAAGAAAAAGGGGGAAAACTAAAAATTAACAATTTGATAAATAAATTTGGTAAAGGATCAACAAATTCTCAAGTAAAACTAGCAAGCTGTGGCCATTTACCTCTATGAAAATACAGAATTGCTCAAAAAGTTTGAACAATTCTTTTTTCCCTTTTTTTATAGGAAAGCAACGAGTCCACCCAACACCCTACAGGCACCAAGGAAAACCCAACTTCACAATCAATATTCAATTAATTTAACAGATTTATGTCCTTCCCTAATCTTTAATCCCAACAGCAAGTTCTACAAACCCTGGATCAGTCAATTAGACATCAACAGAAATCATAGGAACACATCAGACAAACTACAAACTTTTTTACTATTCCAATATCCCACATATTTAATAAATGAATTCGTACACCAGTGTTCATTCTGTCATCAGGCACCTATTTTTCTGTGTTTAAAACAGCCGACTCTCACTCTATCCACCTCATCTTTTTCTTAATTATTCCATTACAGCATATGAAACAACAACAACAACAACAACAACAAAAAACATTACAGCATGCATAGTTCTAAGAGTCTTGATAGATCTATCTGCTTCTTGAATTCGAGTTTAATACCCATCAATCATAAAGAAATTACAGAAGGAAAACGAAATATACTTGTAACTTTGAGGCCATTGCTGTGAAGTAAAAGTACCAGGACCACGATTCCCCTCATCAGATTCACCACTGCTATCACCACTACTACTCCCACTTTCGATTTTGCTCCCTTCAATATCATCATCCTCGTTATCATCTAAGAAATAATCTGGGTCCTTCTCCTTATCCGTTTCCCCCATTGCAGCTACTCCAATAATAAATCCAAAAAACCTAAACTTTTCAACACAAACTCAAGTTCACTCCAATGATGTGTAAAGGAATGATCAGGCCCAGGGCCGTGTTTCTGCGAAATAATTTGATGTATGAATTCGCCGTTTCAATTTCTATTTATATTTATTTTTTCTAAAAAATTTAATTTGTGAGTAGTTCTAGAATGTGCAGTAATCCTATTGGATGGATGAGATAGAGGCCCAGATTGTTGGATTTGGAAGAGAAATTGTGGTGCAGCTGACAAATGGACGAAAGCTGAAGGTGGCTTTTGTATTGGGAATTGTGTTTTGGAGGGAGGAACTGACGTGGCAGTGTAATGAAATTTTCTCTGTGATCCGGTTCATTGGACCTTAGTACCAGCCGCATGATACTACACGTGTGTCTGAATCAGCTTTGTAATGTGCTAACTACTTATAGTATTTTTTTAATTAAAAGTATTTATTGCTCTAAGCTTATAAAAAATTGATGACTCACAAGTGATGCGCACATTGTTGTCATTAGTCTATTAAATCTCGTTGCACACACCTGTTAGGTCGATGAGACATTGGGAAACTGAAGGAGAGTTATTAATAATATCCGAACATTGATTCCTTGTGATATATAACTATTTTAACATAAATTATGCTTCTTCGGTTTTATTTTCAATTCGACGAGTAAGTAGAGAGGAAAACCTAAATACACAATGGTGGCACTCCAAAAGATGATGGTAATAGCATAATGAGCTATACCTATAATTAGCCTATATTTTTTAAAAACACAGATTGTAATACCCAAGTCCAGTATTAAAAGTGAGAAGTGGATGTGTGAGATATATAAGCTAAAAGTACTAAATAACAGACCCAGTCTGCTTTAATAACAATTGGGAGTTCTCTTTTTCACCTTAAACATATGATAATTTTACCCTTAATAATCCCACACCATAATTGACATTTTATCCTTATTATTTCATACACATTACATTACATTCCACTTTTAATCTTATTATTTTTCATTTTCTTTTTTAATATAATTGTTGAAATTGTAATTTATTGTAATATATCTTATGTTTCATGGCAATTATTTAACATTTTGTATTACAAATTTAGTGGCATATGCTTTCAATTGTGAGTATCAAATTGTAATTGGATGTGTGAATATTAAAAAGTCTTAGACATCATATAATAGGATATCATTGTATATATCTTTTTGATCTTATTATGTTAATGAACTGTGGTAGTTTAGAAAAAAAAATATTGATACTGAAAAACTGAAATGAATTTTTCATATCTTCCAGACAAGAGAATTGAATTGAATTTTATAATTATTCATTTTATTGAAAATAAAAAAAATTATTTAAAATTAATTTAATTGTAGAATTCAGTCAATTGAAATGAATTTTATTTTATATTTGGTTATAAACACACCGCTAGTATGGTTCTATAGAATTGTAATATTGTTGATTGGAGTCATTAATTAATTAGTAAATACTAACTATGTCAAAAAAAATATGAAAGAAAAAAATACCTCTTGATTATGTAAGGAGACATATATTCAAGTATTTTTAGGGTCAATTGTATTTCACCCCTATGAACTACCACTCATTTTATAATTATTTTCATAAATTGTCGAATTAGGGCACTTAATCCTCTTATTTGAGTCATTGACAAATAATCCTAAATTATCTATTAAATCAAACAAATTAATGCAAAAAAATAAATAAAAAAAACCTAAACTATAATCGATATAAGTTTTCTAGTGTCTTTTCTCCTTCTCTCTATTTTAACTTTTTTTTAATTTTTTTAAAACAATTGAACTATCTGTATTAAATTGAAACTAATATTATCAATTTAATATACTATACTAAATGAGAATCAACATAAAGTGTTCAAATTTGATAAATAAATAAAAAGAAAATAATTATAGAAAAAAAAAAGCATTAAAAATTTATAAAAAGTATAATAAAATGTTTTGTTAGATTTAATTGATAATTTGGATAATTGAAAATTATTTACTAATTATAACTTAAATAAGAGTCAAATTATAATTTAAATAATGCATATGCATATGTCTAATTAATAATTTATAATAATTATTATAAATAAATAATAATTCATGAAGAATTGTAATAGAGCATTTTTATAAATGGAGCGTACCAACAAAAATTGAAATTGACATTAATAAGAAATTTAGATCACATCTTTGACTAAGTAAAATGATATGCGCAAGAGACAGAAGAAGTACAATGAGTCACCGATTGGCTTAATAGAAAAGTCACTGCATGGTCTCGCTAGTGTCCACATGTGATCTAAGGGCCCTTCCCTCATTTGCTTCATTTGCAAATAAAGGACATAAAATATTGAAAAAGGTCAAAGCTGACAGTGACACATTCAGAAAATGTTGCACTTTGTATGGAAGTTACATACGCAAGGACCAAGCGGGCCTGTAATATAACATTTCCAGCTTTCTCTTTCAGTTTTTTTATGTTTCTAGGTAATCCACTTTTGGAGTATCCTGTCATGTTGCTAAAAGTAAAATAAATTGTGTTTGAAACCGCAAACAATATAAGATAAAATATTATATTAGATAAAAATTAATAAATATTAAAATACTTGTATATAAATGTTTATTTTATATTTGTGGATGGACAAATAAGTTATAGATATAAATAAATTATTATTTTCAAGTATTTGGTGCAGTATTGGAATTACATGAGAAATTTAATCTTCCGTATGAATCGATATTGTTATATTTCAATTTCTTTTTCATACTTACCAAGGAAAAATCTCAATTAGATCTCAAAGTTATGGGTTATTGAATTCTAGTCTAGTATGGTATGAAATGAACTTATAATAATGAAATTGACTAAGTTAAATGCCTAAAAAATTGACTTATAATAAGAAAATGTTATAGAAAAACTTGACACAATAGTTCCAATTAAATCTCTAGTTGAATCTTTTGGCTAAACTGAATTTTGTAATGCATTAGGACATCCCTTTAGTAAGCCAATTTGGAATTGATTTCCTTATACATAATAAAATATATAATAATTCATGTAGAATTGATATTCTAATATCCATTTAGATTCCTCATTCCAATTTTTCATCTCCAACACAATAATTTATGGTTTTTTTTTTTTTAATGAAAGCAAATACATTAGCAAAGATTTGAAAATAATTTTTGTAAACTCACTCTAATACCAATTGTTGATTCAAGTAAGCAAACTAGAGTGTGAATAATTTAATATTTCAAAATGCTCTTTAAAATTTATTTTGAGAGATATAAGTTAAAATAGAATACAGAGAAAAGTAGTTACAATAAGCAAAGTAAAATAATGAAACTAAGATTTTTATTCTAGTTCACCAGAAACTCTTGGCTAGTCCACTTCTTAATGCTACTTTTTGACTCTTTTCAGAGAAATCAGTATTCTCTTATTAATTACAAGGAGGGACAAAGCCATCTGATCAATTGCATGAAAAACATGGCATTTTACAACCGATTAAACTTACATGCATCAATGATCTACTTTCGTTTCGCAGAACATGCAAATTACATAGCTTTTCTTTTCCTCGCAAAGAAGAATTACAGTGCATTTTCTCACTCACAAAATCAGACAGCTTTGGATGAGTGTTACAATAAAGCAAAGAATATGAAAGTTTGACCCTTTGTGAATTATAAAGATATGAGAGTTTAAGCTCATAAAATATCTTGATTGTATTCTTATATTTATGTGCCTTCTTCTTTTTATGGTGATCTCACACACAAATATTCATCATAATTTTTCACTTTGTAGTGTTTTTCATGAAAGTAATCATTACATTAAGAATTTACCCGTGGAAAAAAGTAAAGTTGAGAATAATTGGGCAGAGTTCTTGCAGTTGTTTCATAGAAGAGTTTTCCATTTGTGTGCAATCTTGGACTATTATGCAATTTCAGACTCAATTTTTAGCTTGGAACATACTTGATATCAGACTTCTTTTCTTTTGACGTGAGAGCTTGCACAGAGATCAAGTACAGTAAAAAATAAATTTGATTTGAATTAAATGTAGCAGAGAGTAGTTTCCATTTAGATTAAATCTGGATTATTCAAATCTCTTTAAGCATCAAAATGGTGAATTTCAAGGACCTTCATTTTTTTTCATTCTTTTCAATAGATAGCCAGTTTAATCCAAACGGTGCGCATCACTCGTAGTCAGCATTTGATAATTCAACAATTTAATGTATTGATTTGCTTCAGTAGTTAGTCCAAACTTCAGCAAATAGCCTTCCATCTTTAGCTATTAGTTGTTTTTCAGCACTTAAGGATCACAATTCTTTTTATCATTTAATATGATTGGTCAGCTCATTCTGCAAAATCCCTTCAGCACAAGATGATTCTATTGAACAACTGTCACTTGAGTTTCAGCACTTGATAGATCTACTGATCTACTAAAACAAGCATTTTAGCATTTGACTCTTCAGTGAATTAATATGATTAATGTAACAGGGCGTTTCATTTTGTTGATTTTGTATCTTGCGAGTGAGTCAAGGAAGACTTTTCAAAATTATGTGTTTTATTCTTTCAGTTGTCAACTTTCAACAATATGATTTCTTGGCTCTTTGGTCTTGTGAGAGATTCCTTCAAATGATGTTCATGAGAAGTAGATATTTTAAATGTAATACTTAGTTAGAGATTTTGAGTTGGTTGTTTAAGACTTTAATCATGCTAGACAAAGTAAGTAGTATTAGTATAGAAGAGAAAAGATTATTCTATAAGTAGTAAAAGTAAAGCACAAGATGATTCAACACTTTGTATGATTGCTTTTGAAGGTAATTATATTAGCAATCAGAGGTAGGTGGAAACCAACTAACTTACAGAACTTTAAAAAAATTATGTTTTCACCTCTAAATTTTATAATTTTATCACTATGACTCCTACAAAATTTTGCACAAATATTTTAACATAACTTTTATCATTTAGACCTCCACAAAAATTTGATACTTTTATAATTTGGTAAAATTCTGTTTTTACCTTTAAATTTTCTTCTTTTATCACTTAGGTCCTCAAATAACTTTCAACAAATTGTATTTTGATGCTTAAGGGTGTGTTCGGAACAAATCTATCAAAAAGTTGAATTGGATTGAATTTTATTATTAATTGAATTATAATATTTAGTTTATAAATATATTTAAAAGAATTCAATTCAATTTATCACTTTTACAAAATTATCTTATATTATAAATTAAATTATAGTTAAGTTGCCCAGGTTTTGCCATCATTTTCCCTCATAGTTATTAGTTGCACTTGGACCTGCAATGCCAACGCCCACACATTTTCTCTCGCTCTTCCAAAGCCATCCATTTTGCTAAGGATTTTCCTTCTTTATAACCTTCTAAATTCATTCCTCCTCTGTTTGGTTCCCAAAAAGCTTAGACGTCGTTTGCTCCCCTCTTCTTGGTTCCTCCACCAAGGCAACAATCTCATTGGCACAAAATCACAATCACCACTTTTTTCTTCTTCGTTACGCCCCATACAAAAATGAACCCCAACGAGCTAAAACGGGGTTTTTCAAATGTTTGATGAAAATAGAGACAGGTTTATCACAAAAAAGAAATTGAGTGACTCACACTGAAAAATTTGAGAATTTTCATCCAAACAAAGAGCTAACACAAATGATCGAGAAAATTGATGTCTAATGGAGATGGGTGTGTGGTTTAAAAGAAGGATTGTGTAAAAATTATCAAAAGTTAGGGGTATATTGATAAAATTATGTTTTTGATGAAATAATGAAATGAGTTCTCCCCAAATTGCACCAATTGGTAACAATTTAAAAATAGAAACTTTTTAATGAAATGTGAATTAATATGAATTGAATTCTAAATTAAAATGGATTCCAAATATATAAATTAATAGAATGAATTCAATTCTTTAAATATTTTAGTTCCAAACACACTCTAAAAGTTATAATATTTTACTTTGGTCCTACAAATTTGATAATTTTTTATTTTTATTTTTATTTTATAATTGTCTCTTATAAAACATATTTTTAATGATTTAATCGGATTGCAGTTGCTTGAAAGATAAAAAGATGAGCCTGAGAAAATATATTTGAAGTAAATAATGAAACTCATTTAGTCTATTTAATATAATGGTGCATTTATATTTAGTTATTTATTTTTTTTTATGTTTTTTCTTAATGACCTTTTTCATTTTTGGTTTAGATATATTCTTATTCTTAATAATCATTTTAACATCTCTACTCAAATTCTATCTATTCTTAATACACAAGCTAAGTGATCACTATTGATTTAATGAACCTTCACATTCTATTTTGAATAAAAATGTTTGATTCATTTTATATTTTTTAAACAATAAATATGTACTATTCATAGTAATATATATATTTATTAAAAATTAGTCAGTCATTCATATTTTAGAAAAGTTAAATATTATATGAATCAAAATATTTTGACTATTTAATTTATAATTACTATGGTCTCTCAGGATGCTACACAAATGTCATATACCTTATTATTCAATTCTAACAAATTCAGCAAATTAATCCATTCCTGTATTCTATCGTGACGTACCAATTTATTTAGCTAATTTTACAGATAACTTGCATTCACTCATTTCTTTGTTTCCTAATTCTACTTAGATCATCGATTTTGGTTACTCGGGTTATAGTATATGACTCTAACTTATTTATTCTACAATACAACAATATCTCCTCCACTTCAATTACCAATGGCAATAATTTTTTTATTTCTAGTATCGGTAATATTAGACCTACATCTAATCATTGAATTGTTATGTAAACTTTCTTCTATATTTTTGTATTCAAGACCTAGAGATGATGCCTGTGAATGGACTAGCTAAAAGCATGGATGGCTTTATTTTCTATTAACAGATATGCCAACTTGTTGTCTTCAACAATTCTCTTTTGATCTATGATATTGGTGGTTAAGCCATCTTACATTTTCATTGAATCCAAACTTAACAAATATTACTAAAATCTCAATTTCTAACAAATGCACTTGCAAAGCAATCGTTTGCTTTTTTTTTTCTTTTTCTCATTTATGTTGTTGCTTGTTTTGATTTAACTCATTTTGATAATTGGGGACCTATCGAATTCTAGCATTATTCGTTGCCCATTATTGTTTAACTATTGATAATTTATCTTGTACTACAGTGTTACCTTATGCATCACTACAAAAATATGAATTCAATTCTCACATTGATAATTTTTTTTCTTCTATGGTTAAGACTCCATTTGATACACAAATTCGTCAAATTGGATGCAATAATTATATTTAGTTTTTAAATTAAAGGGCCCTCCAAAATAATTTTAAATTTCTCTCGGTATTCTTCTCCAAACAACCTGTATTGCCACCCCATAATTTGGTATTGTAGAACATAAGCACTGTCATCTTCTAAATATTGCTCGTGCTCTGCGCGATCATGCAAAGCTACCTAGTAAGTTTAGGGTGATTGTGTTTTGACAGCTTCATTTCTATAAGCCGTTTTTCTACTAGAGTTCTTAAAGGTAAAACCTCATTTAAAGTATTTTTTTCAAAAACTATCATCTTACTCCCATTTGCGAGTCTTTGGATGATTATATGTTATAGATGAAACCAGTTCTATTAAATACAATTTTAATTATCATGCATTTGGATAAATTTTCATTGGTTATCCTTTTGGACATAAAGCATACAAAATTTTGTATCATCTTACTCATAAAATTTACCACTCTGATATTACATTTCTTGAAATATTTTTTTGTGTCAAGTTATGTAGATGAAAACTATTTAAATACTTTTTCTCTTCCTCTTCTCAATCTAGATGGCACCCAACCACCTAGTTTTATACCAGAAAATTCTACTCTTCCCACTTCTAATCTAGATAACACACCACAACCACCTTCCTTTATACCGGACAATTTCTACTCCTCCTCCCGCCATTTTTGCTAATTCCGTATCACCACATATCTTAAATTAACAAGCATGTGACACTAACAATATTAGTTTCAACTTTTACAAGTCAAGCACATTCTATATACATGAATATTATTCACCTATTGTCCATCGACTACGTCTTTCGGCCTGATCTTCCACCAATTTGGAAAATAACTCGGCATCACAAGGCTACAACTTATCTCATCGATTATTTTAATATCTCTCCTATACGAAATTTTTTATACTTCATCAATCCTTCCTGCCTATTGACCTGCTATTAATGAGTAATCTAATATAATACATGCAAAAACAACTAAATTGGATCTAACACATAAAAATTAAACAATGGAAAAAGAAAACATATTTACTAGATTTAATTTGTCAAAACCAACATCCAAGATTAATGAAGTTTGTCTTCTTATTAGTGCATACAAACAAAACAAACAACATAGAAAAAACATACATAGTAAGCATTAATTACTGACTTGGTTGAAATGAAACTAAAGTGTGTCAAAGGGAGATGAGCAAACCATTTTGAGAAAATTAATCTAAGCTAAACCTTTAATTCCCACCACAATTGCAAAAGAAGTAAGCAATGAAATAAGAAAATTAGTACACGAAAATATATTAGATATATGATGAATATACAATCATGCACTAATGCAACCACCACATTTTACAATACCTATATGATATTTCCTTCCCCCAAGAATAAGATCATCACCTGTTTGTGAATTTGTTGAAATCTTAGAGGATCAAATAGTGAATGCTAGAAAAAATGGCACTAGTTCTCAATTGCCAAACATGTAACAAGGGTTTGAGAATTTCCGAATGATTCAAGTGAATTAATTGGTGGGTATGAACCCAACCGATTTATTTGTTGTTGTCATAGTTCTACTATGATTTGATCGATAACGAATATTCATATTCTAAGAAATCAAGTTTGAAAAAATAAAAAAGAAAATACCCCAAGAATCTCAATTTTTAATTTGGGATATGAAACACAATCTAACTAATACAAGAGAAGTCGAAACTCTCCGTATTTTATATTTCATCCATAATTTCACCTTTTTGAAATTCTCTAAGTATACAACTCAATCACTATAACTTGACTAAACTTATCAAACTAACTTCTCATTGATGATTTATTTTTGAGTTTACAAAATATACATATGGTAGCATTCTAATTTCTTTGCTACTAACTACAAGAACGCGTAGACATATACATTTCATATGAACTTAAAAGACATCTCAAAAGACCAAAACCCACAAAACTTCTAAGTTTCAAAATGAGATTACATAACCTAGGTTTTCAATTTGGAAGAAAAAATACCCTCAACTAAAACAAAACTAATAAAATCCAACATTCATAAAAAGTCTTAAGAAATGTGAAGCTAATTATTTTGGGTTTTTAGATCCTTAGAGTTTGTAGACAACTAGAGTTGATGTAGCCACCAAACTTGAAGAGGGTGTGTGAGGTGCTCTGCAATGGAGATGAGGGGAGGGGTGGAGTAGAAGGTATCAGGTTTGATAATGGGAGAGAGGTAGTATAGCATTAAGGGTACCAAAATGGTCATTTTGCATACCTTTTTTCCTCATATTATGGGTAATTTAGTTAGAAACCCCTTCCATGGATAATAAGTTTCCCATGTTTAAGGGGAAAAAAGACCGAAAATAACCAAGGTGAAAGGGAATATCTCAAATAATAATTCTTATACCAAACGTTAGTAAACATTATGCTAGATCGTGTTTTCGTGAACAAATTTTTTTATTACTCGATCAAACGGACCTAAGAATGATAATTTTGTATTCCTTTTATGCTTACATCATTTGTTATAAATTTTTGGATTTATGTGCCCAAAGGGCACTTGTTAAGATTCTATAAACAGAAAGTTTGTAACGTTTGTAACATTTATTACAATAGTTGATCATGATTTCAGTGGTATTTATTGCATAAATTACTACTTGTAAAAAGTTTCAATTTCTAATGACTATATTTATTGTAGCTTAACAAATACCTTTTGGGCCCCCGTTAGAAAAAATCCTAAATTTTTATCTAAGTTGACCACTTTTTGCTTAAAATATTCTTTATCCTGATCAACTATGATTGTTGATAATGCAAAACCTGGAAAATATAATGATCAATGGGAATTCAATTTTTATGTTTGAGTCGAATGTATACAGCTCTTTTCTTAAAATAGTATTTGCACCTCTATACTATAAATATGGTTACAACAAATCTGTTTCCCAAAATAAAACAGACACCTTTTATATTTTGGTTGCAAGATAGAATATACGCAAAAAATACATGAAACTGAGAGAAATAGTAGAAGAAAAATAACATAATCTTATATTATCAAAACTTGTTTAGTATTTATACATCTCAAAAGGTATCTTGTTAAAAAGTTGTACATTTCATAAAGATATAATCCTATCTGTCATATCTTTAGAAAAAAGCCTTAATATACATCAAAAGACACGACTTTTTGTTTTTAAACCATAAATACGACTTGCTTATTTAAATCAAATATACATAACCCAAACTCTTTTTTCTTTCATTTTGTAATGTGTACTATATTTTATCAATTGTTAGTTTCCCATTTTAATATTCTTCATTTACCATTAATTTTACATTAATGGTTTCCTTTTAATTTTTTAAAAAATTTCAACCATCATCAAGGCAAGGAAAAATCATTGACAAAAGAGGAGTTTCAGAAGAACTTGCAAGAAGTTATCACTGAAATTGGATTCACTGGTATAGGGGGAGCAAAAATACACTATTTGTACATATTTGGTGTTCCAGTAACTGCATTGTTCATCAACAGAGAAGTACATGCAGTTCCTAATGAAATTTTCATCCCAGTCATAACTTCTGCCACTCTCTTTATTCTTGCTAATCTTAACAAGATAAAAAAAGTTATAGAGCATCTGTTAATTATCTCCAATTTCAGGAAAAAATTATTCAAGGTATTCGTAGAATTTATTCACTTATCTGAAAACTTTTTCTTTCCTTAAAAATTCCACCAAGCAGCTGAAACTTTTGAATCTAAGATCCATATTATGACTGCATGAGATTGATCTGTCTGAAGCATTAGATAATTCTTTCTTCTTTTATATAACCCACTTACCCAAAATGGGAAAATAAATTGAGGACTTAAGAATAGTAAATGAACACCTTGATTAAGCCCTACCCTCCATATGTCATGGTTCTTAGAGGTTGTAGGAGATGAACGAGTCTCTCTCTAGGAAAAAAAGAACAAGGAAAAACAATGCTACTACCCAATGGGGCTTGAAATTCTCATGAATTCTGAGTCAAAATATTATAACAAATTGATAAATGAAAATGGGCTTTATGGTAAACCTTACTTTGTTAATGACAGTTGTCCAACTTTTGACCAACTGTGACTCTCCTGTGAGAATAGCATGTCCAAGGATTTTTTGAAAAATGACAGACAAAAATCTAACACCAACACGAACGTTGGTTCTGCTTCAGAAAGAAAAGGGCGCTCTTTGCTTCAATCTTTCTTTTCGCTATTTTCATCAAAAACAAAGAAATTGAGAGAGAGAGATATAGCCATTGACAGAACATTGAAGTTTCCTGTTGCTGCGTTGAAAAAAAAAATGTTCGAAGATTCATTTTCTTAATGTGGGTCTCTATGATTTCCATCAAAGAATCATTGTTCAATCCCATCATGCATGTTTACCTAAATAATTTGGTAGCCAAGAGTTTGAAAAGGTGAAAAAGAAATAAAGAAACAAGTGCAGAAATGAACAAAGATAGTGGTGTTTTGAAGGCATGGGAGGCCACGATCCGGAAGACGCAGCAAGCCAAAAAGCGTGCCAACAGCATATTTGGGACGATGTATTTAACCCATGCAGAGGAAGAGGACAACCATGATAATGATAAAAATGGAAGTGTTAAGCCTGAAATATACAATGCAGATAAAGTTCTTCCCAATGGAGACTACTATACAGGCCAATGGTCTGAAAATTTCCCACATGGGCAGGGGAAGTACTTGTGGACAGATGGTTGTATGTATGTTGGAGAATGGTTTAGAGGCAAAACAATGGGGAGAGGAAGGTTCAATTGGCCTTCTGGGGCTACCTATGAAGGTGAATTCAAGAGTGGTTATATGGATGGGACAGGTATGTATACGGCATCTAATGGAGATACTTACAGGGGACAATGGATTATGAATTTGAAGCATGGTCATGGTGTGAAGTATTTTTCCACTGGGGATTGTTATGAAGGCGAATGGCGTCGAGGGTTGCAGGATGGACAGGGGAGGTATCAATGGAAAGATGGGAACCATTATGTCGGCGAATGGAGGAATGGCGCTATTTGGGGTAAAGGGTCATTTGCTTGGGTAAATGGGAATAGGTATGATGGGTTTTGGGAAGATGGGTTGCCTAAAGGAAATGGAACTTTCAAATGGTCTGATGGAAGTTTTTATGTGGGAAATTGGAGTAAAGATCCTAAAGAACAAAATGGGACTTATTATCCATCTGTCTTGTCCCAAGATGGCCATCTTGAATGGGATCCTCAAGAAGTTTATGCTGATCTGAATGAGTGTAAAATTTGTCCCGGTGAAAAGGTTTCAATTTTGCCATCACAGAAAAAGCTTGCAGTTTGGAGATCATCTAAGGCTGGGGATAGTGCTAGGAATAGAAGAATGTCGGTTGATGGGAGGGTAAGCGTTGGCGTGGAGAGACCAATTGATAGAATGCAGTTATGGGGTGGTGATGGAGATGAATCCTGTGATGATGGGGGTGCTAAGACCCCAACAGAGGGGGTGGAATTAGAGGAAGATTTAATGGGTTTACATGTTGATGATGCAAGCAGTCATGGGACCCCGGGTCATCAAATGAAGTTACCAAGGAAATCAAAGAGGCAAGGGGAGACCATATGCAAAGGGCACAAGAATTATGAGCTTATGCTTAATCTGCAGCTAGGAATAAGGTATCATTGGGTTTTAAACTTCCCTGTAGAATCTGTTCTGTTTAACTTATATGTTGCTTCCTATGTTAATTGGTTTCTAATTTTCCTTTTACAATATTTAATTTTGTCCTGGTTTTTTTGGTCATGTTCAATGTATTATAGTGTTACTAATTCAAGAAATGATAAAAAGAAAAAAAAAACAAAAAAGTTAAAATAGTCGGTTATGTTTCTACACGTATCACCCAGCAATCTTGACATATTTGACTCAATTTTTGCCATAGAACTGTATCATTGATTAGTTGCTACATTTTCTATTTACAGTTTTAATGTCCCCAGATTCTTTATCCCGGTAGGATTCAAGTTTAATTTTTTTCACTTATATTTCTGATGCAACTTTTTCCAGATTCTTGCCTTTTAAACTAATCTTCAAATGAAAGTTTAATGCGATTTCTAGTAGGAGAGGAAATTTGGATGTATCATTAATCTTTTAAAGTAAAATCAATAATTTATCAGAAATCAACATTTGAAAGGGGAAAGTTATTTCAGTCTTCATCAGTGATGATGGAAATTCCTGCTCAATTCCTTATGCTTTCACAAGCATCTACCCATGTTCTTCTTTTCTTTATTTTTTTGTTTTGTTTTATTGATGCTGTATACTGCCGACCCCAACTAGTTTGAGATTTAAGACTGAGTTGTGTTGAGTTGGTGCTACATGCTGAATTCTTCTATTCTTGTAGATCTTAATTCTACAAAAGAATTCATCATCGTATTTCCTCCTATGTCCTGATTACTTTTGCAATAAATTTTTACTTCTCATGCTTGAATTCTCAAATGCTTTGTTATTTCACACTTATCATTCTTTAACTGCTTTTTCTATATGTATATATTTCCTGTAGTCATGTAATATTGTCATTCATTTCACAGGCATTCTGTAGGAAGACCTGCTCCGGCAGCATCTTTTGATCTGAAGCCTTCAGCTTTTGATCCCAAGGAGAAAATGTGGACAAGATTCCCTTCCGAAGGATCTAAATATACTCCACCTCACCAGTCCTGTGAGTTTAAGTGGAAGGATTATTGCCCGGTAGTTTTTAGGTCAGGTCTTGTATTACATTTGTTGCTGCTCTCCGATTTTTGTTTTGTTACATTAACAAGTATTAGCGTTGTAATATAAATACATGCCTGCATATGTGTGTGTGCGGACATAGGTACATATGTATGTTAATAATACTCCGGCCTTTGAACATGTCCACTGCAGCAAAAAATACAAAACACAAGCTGTATAGAAGTGTCTGGATATTATTGAGAAACTATAATCATTTTATTATTCAAGAGAAAATACTTCAAATCAGACAGTTAGATATCCAAAAATTATGCCACTGAAATGCCTATAGTTCTTTCTTGTTATACATTTCCTAAGGTATTATCTTAAGACGTTTCCTTGTACTTATCTTTATACCATATTCTTTTCTCAGAACTCTAAGGAAGTTATTCAAGTTAGATCCAGCAGACTACATGATATCCATTTGTGGGAATGATGCTCTTCGGGAACTTTCTTCTCCTGGTAAAAGTGGTAGCTTTTTCTACTTGACCAATGATGACCGCTACATGATAAAAACAATGAAAAAGGCAGAAGCAAAAGTGAGTTTCACATATTCTTTTCTCCCCTGTTTTCATGGAAAACAAGACATATCCTCGTAATGATTCAGCTATGATGGATTTTTTCTGCAGGTGCTCTTGAGAATGCTTCCAGCCTATTATAACCATGTTAGAGCCTTTGAGAACACTCTGGTGACCAAATTCTATGGTCTGCACTGTGTAAAGCTAACTGGACCAATCCAAAAGAAGGTAGACATGCAAAAAACTATTTCTACTAGAAAATGGTCTAAGACAATGAGGCCATAATTTCCTCCTCTAATATTAGAGCCTGCTGATCTCAAGCATGCCATGAATTTAAGAGTTTTCATCCTTCCGTTGTGTTTATATTTTTAGAGAATTTTTTAGTAGTATGGTACTATATATGACCCCTGAGTTATAAGCATCACAATAAGGTTCATTTCCAGGTCCGGTTCATCATTATGGGGAACCTGTTCTGTTCTGAATATACAATCCACAGGCGCTTTGATTTAAAAGGGTCTTCACTTGGCCGCATAACGGATAAGCCTGATTCAGAGATTGATGAGACAACTATCCTCAAGGACCTTGATCTTAAGTTTATATTCCGACTGCAAAAGTCCTGGTTTCAAGAGTTTTGCAGGTGAAAAATTATCCGTACCTTAGCTTTTCATTTCTATGTATTTCTTGGCTTCCATCTTCTATGATCAATCCAAGCATTTTGATCATGTGTTTCTGCTCACAGGCAAATTGACAGGGACTGTGAGCTTCTCGAACAGGAGGGAATTATGGACTATAGTCTTTTGGTTGGCATTCACTTCAGAGAAACATCGGCTGCTGGAGATTTAATTCCTTCAGGAGCGCAAACTCCAATTGGTTATTTTCCCTCCCTTGTATTAATTACTCTATATCCATAATCTCAGCTTTTTATCTGCTCAACAAGTAAGGGACTATTCACTTTTCAATCTCACAGGCGACTCAGATAGTGAAGGAACTCCCCATCTTTCAAGAGCAGACACGGATCAGCTTCTTTTAGACCCGTCCAGGTGAAATGCCTTTTGACATAGTTCACCTTTTGGAATTTAATTATACTTTTAACTATCAATGACAAGGAAATGTTTCTTAGTTCAAAAATGGTGATGTGGTCATAATAAAAAACCTACTAAATGCAACAAACATGTTTTATAGACTGGAAAAAAAGAGCTTAGTTTCTGATGTAGTTGTACATTGTATATTGTAGGTGGGCTAGTATTAAGTTGGGTGTGAATATGCCGGCAAGGGTTGAAAGGACAGTGAGAAAAAACGATGGTGACCAAGTGCAACTCATAGGAGAACCAACTGGAGAGTACTATGATGTGATATTGTTCTTTGGTGTCATAGACATACTTCAAGACTATGACATAAGCAAGAAGCTTGAGCATGCATACAAGTCCTTTCAATATGATCCAACCTCAATATCAGCTGTTGATCCTAAACAGTATTCAAAGCGATTTCGTGATTTCATACTCAGAATATTTGCAGAAGACACTTGAAATGCATCAACAGATTAGCAGTTAATTACATTCTGCACATCACAATCTCAGAGTTCTTTGTCTAACACAGCAGTACTTCCTTGAGTTACAGCAGGTCATGCCCCAGTTAGCACACCATTGCAGCTAGCCATGGAGATATCTGGTTACTGCAATGAAGGGCCGCATAGTTTTGACTATATTATATTCCAACCTTTCCATGTTAATTTCTTCCTCCTACCTGTGTAAAATGTGATAGATGTGTATGTACGACGTAAAACATAGAAAATGCTGAAAGCGGGAGCAGATACTGTAATCCTATTGCAACTGTACATTAGAATAATATATCTTTCTGAAAAATTATAGTTTCACATACATGGTCAGTGACAGATTCAGAAATTTTTGTTAGTAGAGACAAAAAATGACATTAGTTTTCTCATACATACACTGATTTTTTTTTATTTATGTATATGCATACATTAATTTATTTATTTTGCTAATATACACTAATTTTATGATTTTTTTTTTTTTTTTTACAATATATGCCATAATATTTACCATTTTATGTTATTATTTTTATATTGACATAACTTTTTTAAAAATAAATAAAATTGTAACATGAATAAGAGGTCTTGAAACAATAAATTTTTTATTATTAAAAAATTGTCGAATAATATTTTTTAACACAAACAAGATGTTGACGTGCTTTAGAAACAAAAGGTATCGATAATTTTTGTTAAATTATTTATGAAAATAATTGAGGTAAAAGATAATATCTGGTTAATCAAATGACGAAATAACATAAAGTATAAAAAAAATTAGAGATACATTTTTTGTAAGATCTTAGACATTTTCAAACTACTATAATTATTAATGGTGAGAAAGGCTAACTTAAAAAAAATAAATTTAATCATGTGCAAAATAGTGTATATGATTCCTAAAATTTATTTGTCACAATATATATATATATATTTACGCAAATAAATAGTATGAGAATGTGACTTTTTAGTAATTAGGAAAATTCTCATTGAATTTAACTAGTAGCCTTAGAAATAGTTTGATTTGTTCTATAAAATAATTCAATTATAATTATACAATTTTTTAAATTTAATTATAAACATATATGATGACAAAATTTTAAATCTAAAAATTAACGGGGGCCAGAACTTTAATTTCAAAAATCAGTAGCCACAATTAAACAAATTGTTTTAAATTTTTTTATCTATCACTAAAGATATTTTTGTAATTTAAATGGGGCACAACTGCACCCACACTCTTCTACATAGATCCACCAGTGTACACAGCTAAGAGTTTCTTGAGCTTCAACATTTGTATCAGAATGGAAAATAATCCTTCAATTTTTAACTTTCTCCTCCAGTCCTCCTCTCATTGTATCAATAATATGAAATTTTTGCAGCTGCCTTCTTATTGTAATTTGGTTTAGTTACTTTGGAGGGAAAAAAGAGAGGAAAGATATCAGAATATGCAATGGCAAGACTGATTGATGGTTCTTGGCTCTAGGAAGTTGGAAAAGCCACTATATACAAATGTAATGAATCTCAAATATATTTTATGTTCCTCATTTCACATCAAGTTATCAACTAAGTCAATGAGATAAGGCTGTAGAATAGATCAATAAATAAATAGATGACATAGGAAGCCTTTGTGGTGGTGAATGTTTCTTTTTTGGTGACTCTGTATTATTGATAGTGGCTGGTGCTGATTTTTAATACTTATATATAACCACTGGCTTTATTTTTCTCACCACATATTGTTCGACAGAAAATTTTAAATTTCATGAAATTTCACTTGTGTATTTTATAATCTAATCATTATTTTATTGCACTTAATAATAATTTGTTTATTGTTTGTGCTCAATCTTATAATTAAATTTTTACATTAAATAAAAATGAGAGGACTTTTATATTCTTTCATACTGATAAGTTATAAGTGGTGCAAAATGCATTAGAAATCAAAACTCATTTTTAAAATCTCCCTTATCCATAAATTTTTGGACTGATGTTTTTTTTTAACACAATAAATTATTTCATAGGTTTTTTTTTTTCATTTTATTTTCTGTAAATAATATTTTGTACGTTTTTTTGAATACTAAGCCATTCTTAACCAATTATTAAGATTCCAAACAAAGTTGCAAAATAAATTTAATAGAAAATAAATTAATTCGATCACATCTCTTTGTTAAATAAAAAAATATTTAATATATATTTTTTCTAACAATTACCTATTATTATAAATCCAAGTAAAATAGTCACGTAGGATAACCCAATACAATCTGCCAATGAACTAACATAAATCAGTCTTTATACAATTGGTGTGGTTCACTTATGTAGTTATTTTTTTCCTTACATATAATATTACAAGACAATAAAAAATATTTAATGATGATAAAATTTCAAAATGAGACATCATCTACTTATTGCCAAAACATTTTTAGTTAGACCCATAAGGCAGGATTCAAGTGGTAAGACACGCTTGAACTCAGAGGTTGAGCGACTTTTGTAATTGCAATATCAGTAGTCCAAGCCTGCATAGAAATTGAAAAAAAAAATTCTTAGCCAAAAAAAAAATATATTAAAGTGAAGATGAAAATATAAATAATTTTAAATTATTTTTTCTTCTACTAGTTATTAAATAATAATTTTTAATTTAAATAATATAATTAAAAAAAATTAGTCAACTTAATTAATATTTTAAATTTAAAAATTAAACATAAAAAATAAGGATACAAATGATATAAAAAGTTTCAATAAAAAATTTAGTACATAAATTTTAAAACAAAAATTTATTAGGAATGTAAATATATTTTAAAATTAATTTAGAATTTGAAGGAAAAATTAAGATTTATTTTTACGTTTCCTAACAAATAATAGCAAATTGAAAAACAGTTTATGAGAATATTTGGAACACATTGAGGGACGGGATCCTTGGAAAACGAGCGGTGATCATATCAGGTGCAGATTATAACTATACACCACGACACATGCCGTAATAACCCCAAAGTCTGAAACGGGATTGAGTGTATATAGGGGGTAATACACGTACATAGAGTGTAGTTTGTAGTGAGTATTGACATCACAGAGCGAAGGCGAGAAGTGGACCGCAGAGGTGTGTTTGTGGCGGGTGGTTCCTCACCTCTCTCCTTTTATCTTCATTCGTACCCACATTCCCTCTCTTCTCCACACGATCGTCTTCTCACTCCCTCCCTCTCTATCTCTCTCTTTCTCTGCTATGGCGCTCCACTCTGTGGCACCAATTCCTCGTATACTCCACACCAATGGCCGCTCGGCCATAGAGAAGATTCCTTCGTTTCTCGCATCCGGCAACGGTCATCTGCCCTTCGATTTTACTGGATTGTACTGCAAATCGAAGCGATTCAAGCGGAAATCGGGAGCGTCTGGTTCTCGAAGAAGCTTTCCTCATTTTGTGAGCAAGAGTTCATCGTCGGTCAAAGCTGTTCTTGACCTCGAACGTTGCAGTAGAGATTTGAATGATTCAGCTTCCCCTTCTGATTTGAAACCCAAGGTGAGTATTAAACACTGTCAATTGTTTAGTTGGACTGGTTCTGTGCTGTGTTTGGCTTCTTTCTCCGCTTCATGGAGCTCATACTTTTTACTATCCCACAACAAACTACCCTAGCAACTTCCTTATTTTGTTTCTGAATTTAAGGTCGTCTTGAAAATAAGAAGTTTCCAAATATTGCTTGAAAGTCAATAGTGGATTTTGAGGGCTTAACCATATTGAAAAATGTTACGTAAAATGCTAGCTTAAGACAATAATGCCCATCAATCATGTTGCATATCTACTAAAGAAACACCCTAAAGGCTCATGAAGCATAGCATCAAAGAGAAGCTAGGAAGACAATCTTATCCCTAAGAAGATGACATGGGAGACGGTGATCACATAACATCCTAGCATTACTCTCCTAATCACTGCAAATAAAGCACATCTTCACAAATGCTTAACATCCTTTTTTCCCTGAAAACTTTGTTAACGAGTCAGCAGAAGATACAAAGAGCCAAACTAACCCAAGGAATGCTGAAAATGTCAAATAGTCTACATCAAAGGGTACAAATAAAAGGAAAATGAGAAAATATATTTGATTTGGCACTTAGAAACCTCATGCTTGGAACTCTGGGCAGATATGCTTGATATAAGTGTTACCAAGGCTCTTTACAAGTGTCAGATACATACCCATCTCCGACACAGGTACAATTGACTTTTTGAATGTTTTTCCTTGTATTTGGAGGATCATACCCATTTAAGGTGTACGGTAAGTGTCAGAAACTGGTACGTTGGGCTAAAAAGAAGATTCTAGGTAACAGAGCTTGATATAATAGAGTGTCTTTGACGTAATATGTTTATCATGGCGAGCACAAGTTCACTTTCCCACTGCCTATGTAGGTGACATATGTTTGAATTCTAGAGTGTCTATAGGCTCCATTTCACTTTCATTTTCACTTTTTTTGTGAAATTTTGTTAGCATTTTCTTTCCTAAAAAAGATGTCTCATTTATTCCTCCAGAACTAGAAATTCAAGATAATTCAGTTCTGACACCTCTTCTCTTATTGTACTTTATAATTGTTTATAATTTATCATTTTATGTTACTTGGTTAATGTGTCTGCATACAATTCACATTATGCTGTATAATCCAATAATCATTACTGATCAACACCATTCTCTCTTAACTATTTTTTAATAATATATTTCATTTATCTGGACTAAGTTTACTTGGAGGCCAAGCAATAGAATAAGTAGTTCAAGTAGAACCCATTAACCAGTCTGGACCACCATTCTGGATCATTCAAGATAAAAATTGATAGATACTACTAAGACTCACCAAATAGAACCCAAGTCAATCAAGCGGATTCTGACTCCAAAAAGGATTCAATTCCAGGTGATCCACTTTTGTGCCCTAACCACCCTTATACTTAGTACACATTGGTATCTATCCTTTTCTAAACTCACCAAATGTTTTCTAAGCTTTAAAATTGATAGATACTACTAATTAGACTCTCCAAATAGAACCTAAATCAATCAAGCAGACTCTGACTCCAAAAAAAGGATTCAATTCCAGCTAATCCACTTTTATGCATTAACCACCCTTATGCTTCATACACATTGGTATCTATCCTTTTCTCAACTCACCAGTACTACTTATATTCTGTTTTCTATGCTTTAAATTTTATTTAGTCTGGTGAATCCTGCTCAAATTGGGCCTGGTACTTTCATTTCTTTCGTTTAGTTACTTTGTTATCACATGCTTTCATCTAAAAAGGCATCTGAAGGTGCCACTGTGTTCCTTGGGCAGTTGGACTTACAAATGTACTCTCCTTGTTACACTTCCAATATGAAATTTTGGGGTGTCCATGCAACCTTAATGTAGGGAAGATTCGGGGAAGTCTGCCTATGTTAATTTATGGTGGCTTAAGGTTTCTAAGGTGCAGTTAAAAAATGATGTGTTTAGAGTCTGATGACCAATTTAAGGTTGGAAAGATTGCAGTTTGGAAGGAAGAAGTGGCTGTATATCACAATAATTCAAAGTAATAGGTTACCTTGGGTAATAATAGGAAGGAGTGGCTGTACATGGAAATTTCGACAGCTACAAAAGATCGTGACTCTAGATGGGGAGGGTTTGGGTTCATGAAGGTGATGTAAGTTAAGGAAAATACTAGCCTATGGGTAATAGGACATTGTGTTGTTTGGGGTTGGAAATAAGAAGAAGAGAGGAGTTAAAGGATATGAAACAGTAGTGTGAACATCACTGTTGTCAAGATCGCGAGTTAGATCATACGATCCCGCTCCACCATACCGAGTCAAAGCATGCTGAAGATTGTTGTTTGAGGAACTCGGTATTAAGATCACTGGATCATTGCACAACTTATGAGATCATGAGTTATGACTGAGTCTACTCATTATGGAAAAAATGAAAAATGGGTTGAAATTTGGCTTGGGCTTTGGAAACCTGAACCTGCCCATCTCTTTCTAAGCCTAATTTTCTCTTGAAGTGAACCCTTGATTGCAGATTTACACTTACAGACAGTGGAGCCTCCCTCTTCTTGCTCGTTGCTCGACCTTCTTCTATGGTGAAACTCTCTCTCTCTCTCTCTCTCTCCTCCTCTTGCGGTCAATTTGGCATCAGCAGATGTTGGGTCGACCATTTGAAATCTGTGCTTCCACCATACCATCTGTAGAAGAAAGGATTTAGCATCTGCAAAGAAAATCTGCATCATTCTCGGCTGGAACAGAACATTTTGGCTTTGAAAATTGCCTTTGTAGACCAAGAGAAGCTTCAGAACAGAGCATTCTCAATCTGCAGAGTTGTGTCTTTAATTTGGCCAGCAATGGAAATTTTTATTTTTAAATTTGTGTTTTGTGATTTTCTTATTATATAATTGGTTTGTTTGAGTACAATAATGACTTTGGTAGTGATAATTCTGAATTTTCTGAGTTATGAATAATTTTGGCTTAATTTGGCATTTGAGAATAACTGACTTTGTAAAAATGGTTTGGCTAATTAGATATCTGAATAGTTTCTGATTTTTTTTATGAACATATGTTTGGATTTTTTTATTATGAATTTAATGTGTGAATTTATGTTATGAACTTGATATTGGAATTGGATGTTTGTACTTGACTCTTTATTGATTGGTTCTTTTGTACATTTGATGGAATTGGTGAAAACTTTTCTTTAAAAAAAAATATTTTTAGAGCTTTGTAACAAATTACACATTTTTAGAATAAATTATGTAATGGATATCTATTATAACAGTTATTTTACAAAATTTGTAAGATCTCCCGATCCCACCGATTCAAACTTACAATTCGATCTTGTAGCTATCAATGAACCTTCTTAGGATCTCGATCTTCACAACCTTAGTGAAAAGTACTTGTAACTCTGTAGCATCTGAAGCAGCAGAAAGAGGGGGAGAGCCAACAGTAGCATAAAAAGTACTGGTAAAGATTGTAGCGAGGAACAATACTAGTTATTTGGGATTCTCCTATCAGCAGAGCCTTTTTCTTTTGCATTTGGGAATTAGAACTATTGGCAACAATTTATATCAAAGATACAAAAAGGACAATGGGACAACTACCATACAGTTACATTATTAAATTCAAAAGATTCATTAATCTTTTAGTAATCATGACAGTAAAAAATTCTGTCTCCTTATCTTATGTCCACAATCTGTAGTTGGCATTGCTGTATCTTTGCCTTGGAAAATATTGCAGTAGGATGACGTCCTTGTTGTGACATGACTCCTACGACTTTTATCTGTGTGGCTGATCTGTTTGTTTGTTGAGCAGGTACCAAACTTGGAGGATATAATATCAGAAAGAGGAGCTTGTGGTGTTGGATTTATAGCCAACTTGGAAAACAAAGCATCTCACGAGATTGTTAAGGATGCTCTGACTGCTCTTGGCTGTATGGAACATCGTGGTGGCTGTGGAGCAGATAATGACTCAGGTGATGGTTCAGGGTTGATGACTTCAGTCCCATGGGATCTATTTGACAATTGGGCCAACACGCAAGGAATTGCCGCCTTTGATAAGTTGCACACTGGTGTTGGAATGGTTTTCCTTCCGAAAGATGACGGACTTGTGAAAGAGGCCAAAAAAGGTATTTTTAAAGGCTGTGAATCAACTAGGCTCCCATATATTGTCTTTATATTTTCACCATGCAGTGTAGGAGTGCATGAGCAATTTTCAATTGATCTTTTTGCATATCACATAATGGCTTTTATGTAGTTGGTGAACTATGTAATAACTGAATGTTGGTGCAATAACGTGGGAGAGGTTCTCTTGTAAGAATCCTAAGATCATATCATGTTACTGGTGAGATCCTATGCAAATTACACATTGTTAGAGGGACATCAGCCGGATATCTCAAGTCTTGAAGTTTCTGGATGCTTAATTTGTGTTGGAAAGTCCTTTCTACTTTGCTTTTATCGAGTTTTGTAGGATAGTAAACTATCTTTTGCAATCTGGGAAGTCTGCTCTGCATTGGAAGTTTATGACTCTACAATAATGTGTCCATCTTATTGAAGTTGCTTGTATTTGTAAATGAGATACTGCTTAATAGCTGACAAGTATGATCTTTTTGTTTTTGTTGTTCTTTTGGCTTGCTTATGGGGCCAAAAGAAAGTACACTTTTTTGACTTGACAAGGTGACATAGCTGTGGTGGATCTCAGTTGTAGTAAATGACTTACTTTGATTTGCATTGAAGTTTGAACATAACTTAACCGATATAATTTTAGTTATATAAACCTTGATTAGGGTAGAACTTTCATATTGAGTTTGTCTTATAATTTTCTTAACTCATCAGTCCTACCAGCATGGAAGATCTCTAGGAGGATGAAAACCTACGATATCTTGTCACATTCATAATTCATTAGTCATGTTTTAACATGAATGGGTTGTGTCAGACACAATAACTGCTAGTTATCCAGAAAATGAAACGTGGCTGCACCCCTTTCTGATTATTGTACACTTCACCACTTGGATAAAATGACAAGGATTAGGATGCTAATATTTCAAGATTTGTACCCTCTGCACCATTTGTTTCGCTAGAATAGTAATCGTTTTCTTGATCTCTTGATAGTTTATTAACTACCAGAGTCCAGATATGTATTATGTCGATGATTAAACTTCTTTTCTCCATGGAAAAATATACTACACATGACACTCTTTTGCTGTTCTCTCCATATTAAGCTCTTCTATCTGAGCATGCTTCTTCACTTTCTTACAGCTGTATCTTGTTCTTCATATTTGCATCCACATGTGGGCAATCAGGCATGGATGAAGTTTTATGACATGATAGTTCTGTATCCTATACTTTAAATCTTCAACATGCTCATTTAACATGGCATTTAGAAACTAAGATTTAATTCGAATTGCTTGTGTAGTTATTGAGAACACTTTCAAACAAGAGGGTCTTCAGGTGCTTGGATGGAGGCCTGTTCCTGTAAATACTTCTGTAGTAGGTTATTATGCAAAGGAGACCATGCCCAACATACAGCAGGTATTTGTTAAGATTGTCAAAGAAGAGAATGTTGATGACATTGAACGAGAACTATACATCTGCAGGAAATTGATTGAAAGAGCAGCAAGCTCAGAAAGTTGGGGAAATGAGCTTTATTTCTGTTCTTTATCTAATCAAACCATAGTTTACAAGGGAATGCTTCGATCAGAAGTTCTTGGGTTCTTCTATTCTGACCTTCAAAGCAATCTTTATAAATCCCCCTTTGCCATTTATCATCGAAGGTTTAGCACGAATACTAGCCCCAGATGGCCTCTTGCTCAACCAATGAGGTTACTTGGTCATAATGGAGAGATCAATACCATACAGGTGATCATTTCTTGTGGTATAGAAGTTTTCCTTAATAATCTGATGCAGGTGAAATTATGAACAATGATAGTGACATTTTTGCAGGGGAATTTGAACTGGATGCAATCTCGGGAGACATCATTGAAATCACCTGTATGGCGTGGTCGTGAAAATGAAATTCGTCCATATGGAAACCCTAAAGCATCAGACTCTGCAAATCTTGATAGTGCTGCAGAAGTATGTTACAATCACATATTCAGTACCTTCTACTAGTTAATGGCGACTCATAACAAAAATGAATACTTGAAAATAAAATTTATATAAAAAGGAAAACAATGCAAGTGCTCCTTTGGAATGTGGTTTGTCTGGATGGAAACATGATCTTTTGGGCTCATTTTCTATTTACAACCATCCTTCTCCCTTCCTGTGTGTGCTCATGCATAGAATTGGGATTCAAATATAAATGTTGATCACAGTAATGATCAGGCATAAAGGAACAATAAGTAATGATAGGCATACCAGTAATATTGTGCTGTCTAGCTAGTTAACGGTAAGGATTCTCATGGAATATTAATTCTTATCTGTTTAAAGATATTGAAATCCAAATATTCTGTGAATTTATAATGATGATAATATGTGACTGGATGCTACTTGCTTTTTTCCAAATCCTTGGTGTATAGTAAAGTGGGCGTAAATTTTATAGTTGAGTCCATGTTTAATCTCTTAGGTATTAGTGTTTTACATTGTTATTTTGTGAAGCTTTGAGTAATTATCACCCATAACATGAGAAAATGAACATTATTTTTGTTGTTTCTTCTGTGATTTGAGATAGGAGCAAACTCGTTTCGCAACATAAGTGTTAAAACAGTGGCAGTTGTTTGGCAATACAGGAATTGCATATTGGTCTACTGAGATTCTGTTACAGTATGTTTCACTATAACAGCAGAACCTAATTTGTAATTACTTTTTGGTGGTCTATCCTTCAGAGGGAAAAATGTGTTTTAAGTATTTAAGAACCCAAAGTAATTACCAATATTTGTATGGATATTAATTACAGACCGAGAACTTCACATAGTTACCAGAGATCCCTACTTAGGTGGCTACTTACTTACGAACTAGATCCTTCGATCCCAATCGAAGATCCCATTTGATCTGGAACTCTACTTTTAGTGTTCCGACCATAAAATAAAAGATGACACAAACAAAATCGTAAATCAACAAGAAAATATTTATCTAGATAGCCCACTACCAAAATCATTGATGAACTGCAAACGTTTTCCTTATGCAATCATTTTGTTGTCTCTTCTTCTCTTCAGGATGGAGAGTAGATATCAAAGTTTTCTTTTTATATTATACTTAAATGTTTAATTTTCTATATATATATATATATATGAAATTACTAGATATGTGATCCTAAAAAACTTTTATGTTCCAAACCTATGTATTTCATTCTAACTAAGCGATCCAAATAATTGTACCCTTTTTGTACCACGTTTTGGGGTAAGTGACATTCTACGTTCGTGTTCCGTGTATAGCATTGTTTTGTGTACTAGATAACTATTCCTCAAGCAAGTAAGTTGTGGCATATTGGTTCTGGTTGCCTTTTTCATGGTTTCCTTTTGAACTCCCAGTATGTATTTAGTTTTCCCAAAGAAGTTAAATTTGTAAAATGTAGCACAAACAGTCATATAGCGAGTAGCATGTACTCAATTGAAAATTCTCTAAACTTGTTTTGATCTGTCAGTACCTTGTTGTTGTCCACCAAAGTTTGGTTTGAAAGATTTTCGCTGGTAACCTATCTTTTGCCTTCATTACTCAAAATAAATTCTTAGCTTGAAAGTTGAAACTATTTTGATTGTTCTCCATGTTAAACATTTCCCTTTCTTTCTCTTTCTCTATCTCTTTTCACTATTCATATGGTTATGTAGTAAATATTTTTCTCTGTATTTATTCATGAATACATCTTGACTTGATTGTTCTGATTCAATTATGTTAATTTTATTGTTTAATCATTTCTAGATTTGACTGGTCTCTTATGTTTTCTTCAGTTGTTAATAAAAAGTGGGCGCACTCCGGAGGAGGCTTTAATGATTCTTGTTCCAGAGGGATACAAAAATCATCCAACTTTGGCGATCAAATACCCTGAGGTATTTTTTAATGCAAAATATAGGCATTTAGCACTGATCACCAGTTTCAGTGGTGTTTTTGAATATTTTCAATTTCATATCTTGATTATTTCAACAAAGCACTAAATTCCTACTTGTAAAAGTAAATCAAATTAGTTATCTAATACTGCAGCCAGCTAGCTAAATTTCAAGCCTTGTTTTCCTATTAATTTGCAACTGCTTATTGCTTTCACTGGGCCATTTAAATGTTATTCTCTTGTCTCTCGTAATGTCTTCAACTTAAATCATGGTACATTCTTTGTATTGTGAGCCAATTATGACAAATAGGCTTGGTATCTGTTAAGAGTAGAAAAGAAGGAAATAGGTAATTGAAGAGCTTAAAATAAGCCTCCTCTTTTTATTTATATGAAAGAGAGGCAATACTATAAGACTAAAATATCCCTTAACCTAATGACACACTTAAGCTAAACTTAATTAAGATAACCATCACAGTCACGCATACTAGTACTCTTCAACAGTATCTAACTGATAGGACATAGTTATTTCTGGAAGAAGCCACACTGATTCTTTTTAGGTCCTTTGAAATGGATAATTTAAGTAGAGATTAAAGATTGACAAGTAAAATGTACTTTGCAGTGCAATATAGGCCACAACTTGCCTAAAGTCATAGCTGTTTGGAGTTGTAAATGTGGACATCAACCTTTGGTAGAATGATATACTGTTCATGGGATGGGATCTTGCAATACAAGATCTAAAGGAGATTTGAGATAGTTGTTATAATGGCACAGAAAGTTTAGATAACAAAAAGAATGAGAACTTATGTATGCTATGTCTAAGTACTTAAATAAAAGTCAATTGTTTACATTTCTAGGAATCACATCTAGTGGTTCAATTGAATCCCAGAATTCTTAATGGATGTCTGATAGCTTCTTAGTTTTTAAAAATTCCATGCCAGATTTACTACATACTTCTGGAGAGAACTGACAAAGATTAATTGCTTAACCCTAAACAAGGTTGTCGTAAGAAATTACAAACAAGGAATTGCTTAAACCCTTAGTGAGGATGCAATATTCAAGTTGACCCAATTGAGACCACCAGATCATACTTACATCTACAGCCCATATCCATAAAAAATTTGATTTATTATTGCTGTGATCTGGATTGAATTCTTTTTATACCATGGAATTTAAGACAAATAAATTAAAGCATCAATGTAAGTTACATAAAAAGAATATAATATCATATGGGGGATTCTTACTTGGCTCCACTGTACAGAGCAATCTTACTTTTGTGATTCCTTTTTCTTTGAAGCTGCTATCAAAATGGACTTCTCAATCCCTGCTTAAAACCGTAACAATTTTTTGATCATATATTCTCTTTAAATGCCTAGTTTCAGATTCAAGTGAAGTGAGCTTAATGTCATGAAAGTTGAATTTCCATATGCTAACTTAAGTTGTTATTTCCCCTTAGGTAATCGACTTCTATGACTACTACCAGGGACAGATGGAGGCGTGGGATGGACCAGCCTTGCTTTTATTTAGGTAATACTTCAAATAATTCAAAGAAAATTAGTTGTCTTATCAATTTTTATCCTAATTCATTGGACTGGAATGTTCTTAAGTCCAGTAACAAATACTGGGTTGTTGTTCTCTGGCATTATTTTGCTAAAAGCAGAGCTTAACAGACACTAATAATAGATCTCAACTGGTGCGGCTTATTTAATGTGTCATAGAAAAGAGCCTCAATCTGTGTCAGGTATTCTAGAACAAAATGAAAGCTTCATTGGTTGCAGTTTTATGGCCTTGTTACTGTATTAAAAGGGGTTAAGTTTGGACAAAGTTAGACTACTTAAGTTGATTTTTTAAGGGCAAAATGAGAACCTTTAGGATATGAGGATAGGATGCAGTATGAAGTGATGAATAGAAATCTCTGACACTTGGGTTTGTGGCAGTAGTCCCATGATAGCACACAAAGATGTTCCTGTATCTCTGTCATTATTACAAGGAAAACTGCCATCTTGGTTTCAATTCTATCTTGGAGATATTTTTCCTTTGTACTTTTCTGTTGTTTTGTGCACTTTTTTCACTCCTTCATTTCATCTTTAATTTTTTTTCCTGAAGTTATCATTTCCTGATTATTAACATCCAACGTCTATGGCACAGTGATGGAAAAACTGTCGGTGCATGTCTTGATCGTAATGGGCTTCGACCTGCTAGGTATTGGCGAACATCAGACAATGTAGTCTATGTTGCATCTGAGGTTGGTTCTCCATCAAAAGGATTGGACACTATGAATTTGATGTTTAGATGACAACTTTTATTTTGCTTATGTGAATATGGCATGATGTCTTGCTTGGGTTTTTGCTGTATTTAGACTTTGCGGATGATCTCTCTTTTATCATCTATGCTTCTTGGTCTTCATAAACTTGGCTAACGACCATAAATGAGGTATATGTCTTTTTAAGTAGAGATGAGTCTGCACAATAAAGCAGATTGGTGATTATGCTTGTGTCAGGCCAATGTGGAGCTTCTAGTTGTATGCTTTTTGTTTCTCGCATCGGTTGGTCTTAGCTCTTTCCCTAAGAACAATTTGACTGTATGAAGCAGTTTATCATGTAGCCAAAAAGAGTATTTGTATCATTAAAGGGATTTGATGACTATACATTGGAAAGGGAAACTATTTGATCTCTGTTTTCAGCAGAATAATATATCATTTAAAAGAAGTTTAATAAATCAGTGCAAACTTGAAGAAAATTGACATGTAAATTGAAGAAAAAGGAGAAAACTTCTTCCTTTTTTGCACAGAATGGCGTTCCATTATTCTAACTAGGGCTGAAATTCAAATCAAATAGCTTCAAATAATGCACTATTCGAATTTAGATTAAAATTTAAATTTAAATGCAATTTTGAATAAAATTTCAAATATTCAAATTTTAATGGTATTTTGGTATTTTTTAATTAAAAAAATTAACTCTTTATTTCATTTTTTAATTAAATAAGATTATTTTGAATGTTAATTTGAATACTAATTAGAATTATTTGTCGAATATCGAATCTGATAATCCATTATCTGAATTCGAGATAAAAAATTTGAATTATTCAATTTGTGAGCCAAGCCTAATTCTAACAGCATCAGGTGAGGTAATCGCTTGGCGTTGTTTTTTCCGTGTATCTGGGTGCGGTAATATTTTGTCCCCCAGCCTGTGATGTAGGATAGTAGTTAAATGGTTTTAGAGATTCAATAGCATTGCAAGTATATAGGTTTCATTTGAGGGATATATGGTCAAGGTTTGTGGTCAGATTTCAACTTGGAGGGTTTTTATTTTGTTGGCTCTTTGGTTGTAGGAAAAGATTAATTTAATTACAAGGATTCTCATAGTCACACCAACAATAGATTTTTGATTATTTCTAGAAATAATCCAATGGCTAATGGCCCTGGGGAAGACTTGAAAGGTCTAAGTGATGGAGAATGAGGACATTATTAATTTACTATTATATTGTAATTAGAAAATTAATTATATCATCAGGGTTTGGGTTTTGTAATTAAGTGATATATGGTCTAGGTTTGTGGTCAGATTCCAACTTGGAGGGTTTTTGTTTTGTTGGCTGTTTGGTTGTGGGAAAAGAATAATTTAATTACAAGGATTCTCACACCAACAATAGTTTTTTGGTTATTTCTAGAAACAATTTGATGGCTAATGGCCCTGGGGAAAACTTGAATGGAGAATGAGGACATTATTAATTTACTATTATTTTGTAATTAGAAAATTAATTATGGTATTGTAATTTTGGGTTAGTATTTGGGAATTAAAGGTTAATTTGAAATTATAATTGAAATAAAGGTTAATGAAGGTAATCAATTCTTGAGAGTTAAGGTTATTACTTATAAAAAACAGCTAAGTTAGGGTTATAGTATTAGGATTATAGGTTGCCTGTTTAAAATAATATTTTGTAGTTGCCTATTTAGACTTGATTATTGAGATTATGATGTTTCTTAGCAACCATATTTCTCTTTCCCGCTAGTTCTCCTTCTTCCCTTTTTCTCTCTCTAGACCTCCCTCATCCCTATTCTGCCTCTTGGTGTTGCATCACTAAGTGAAAGTTCAAGTTTAAAATTTCAAATAGGCATGGTGTAATGAGTTTGGGGCCATCGAGGGAGTGATGAACAATATCCATGAACAATGCCCACAAGTAATAATTGTAGTTGAACTATAAGGATACACTTGTTTACTAGCTTCTCTAACATAAATACTCAATTCTTCATAGATCAAGAATCTAAAGTATCTGAAAAGGAATAGATAAAATCACTCTGAATACTAATTGGGTTATCACACTAGAAATTAAGTTTTTTTTTTTTTGGTGATAGTAGTCCTCCTAAGTAAAAGAAAAAAAATAAAAAAGAAAGAGGAAAACTGAAGCAAGAGGGCTTGCCAATCACGCAACATGTCAACTAAGGAAACACCTTGAAATGCTCCTTAAGCATAGCACCAAAGAGAAGCCAGGAAAACAATCTTATCCCATAGAAGTAGTTATGGGAAACGAAAATCACAAAAAGTCCTTGCATTATGTTCCAATCACATACCCCATGTCATTGCAAAGAAAGCGCATGTCCACAAACATTTAATATCCTTCTTCCCCCTATGATTTGATACCGTATTATCAAAAGATCATGTGAAAAATCCAGACAGACCTTAGGAACATTGAAAGTATCAAATAGTCTACACCAAAGACTCCAAACTGGAGGGGCAGTGGTGAAAGAGAAGCATGGAGGGATTATTCCTTTGAAGGTCTTTGCATATGCATCAAATTGCTAGTATTGACTCTTTTAAGAAATGTAGTCCAAACAAAAGCCTTAACCCTAGATGGAACTTTGATTCCAAATTAACTTATGCAAGGGGAATGAGGAAGTGCTAGATCTTGAACACGAAAACTATAAAAGAATATACAAGAAAAGGTTCCAAATGAATCTGAGAGACCATCTCCGCATGTCAGGGATAATTGGGAATCGACAAGGCTCAAGAGTGTTCAACAAACTGGGAAGGTCAGAAATTTCTCTTTCCCTAAAAAAGTGAAGATTCCAAGCAATAATATCACCCTCCAAAACATAGAAAAAGAGAAAATAGGAGCAAAATGGAGAGTTGATAGCCGATAAAGTCTGGGATAAATCATTGCAATGTAGAACTTACTACTTACTTTTAAGGTCTCGCTTTCCTATTTCTCTTGTACTAGCATTGTACATGTGTCTTTCATCCTGTGTATAGCTTCCTTTGGTTTCTTTTTGACTACATTTTCTGAAAGGTTACTAACAATGTGAATATCGGTACTAATCATATCCAATACTTACATAACACTTTTCTGATTGTTATGGATTCAAAGTCACTGATTCTGGTTCATGACTTCTGGTGAATGTACTAAACGTATTGTATTTTTCTTATCTAGGTTGGTGTTGTACCGATGGATGAGTCAAAGGTTACAATGAAAGGCCGTTTAGGTCCAGGAATGATGTTAACTGTTGATTTACTTGGTGGTCAGGTTTGTACAGAATTTCTTATCTGTTTCACTTGGTGCGTTTAGATCATTGATTTTGCATTTATTTGACGGTCATTTATTCCTGAAAAAGTGAAGTTGTGGATTGACTGAGTAGAAAGTTTTACAGCCTTATAGTATTGTTTCTATTTGATGCATCTATATCTTGTGCTTTAGACAAGTTGACACAAGCTGTGCACCGAACCTTTCAAATTTATTTACATTTAAATTTAGCATGGGCAATGCTTAGTTATGAAGGTGCTATATCAAAAAGTATAGTAACGTGTAAATGCTTTGAAGCCTTATGTAGTTAATTTCATATATTTTGCAGTGCATTTTGTCGTGAGCCTCTTAAAGGTCATGTCTGTAAATTATATAACACAATATCAAGTCAAACTTGCCTTCCGAAACCAAGGATTGCACTTGAAGGCTTTTCTGATATTCACATTATTTGTTCGGAAATTGGTATTAAACATGAGGTTGGTTTGGTTAGTTAGTGAATCCATTAAAATAAACATGTCAATAGGTAAAAATATAAGATTCTGAGTTCACTTACATATTCGTGTATCTGTTTAGGAAAGACTTTATTGAGTGTATCAGATAGTCAACTTTATTTGGTTGATGACTAATATCACTTGCATCAACAGGTTTATGCTTTCCCATCATATTTGGTGTTTGTTGCCTTCACTTGTCTATCCGTAGTTTAAAGATATAAGATTTCTAGTCACTACTGCATATGTAAAAATTTGAATTTTGGCCTAGTTATTTATCTTCTTCTTTTGTGTTAAAAATTTGTTTCTAAATCAGTGGTTGCTACAAATAAAGTATATTCTCTAGAAGTCACATACAAATCAAACATTTCACATGTCAGGTGTATGAGAATACAGAGGTGAAAAGGCGAGTAGCTTTATCAAATCCATATGGGAACTGGGTCAGGGACAACATGCGGTCTTTGAAACCTGTGAACTTCCTGTCAGCAACAATAATGGACAATGATGCTATCTTGAGACACCAACAGTGAGTTGTCTTGCTTTTGCACCTAAGAGAGACATTCATGTTCTAGATATGCTTCTTTTACTTGCATCACGTCACTATGCCGACAGCTACAACCAGGATTGCCTGCATATGATTCTTTATTAAAATGCTTGTGGGGATTATCCATTGTGTTGTGGCCATGAAAATCTTGAACGGTATTTGCTTTCTCTATGAGGTATAAAAAGGGGAAATAACTTAATGTATAGGGTCTTCTTATGGATTAAAGATGAGAGCAAGACTTGCTACTGTAACGGTGTTTGAAATATTAATCTCATGCCTGATCTGAACCCAAAATTGATTGAATATATCCAGTCAACCTAATTTGGGCTAGGTCCAACTTCTTGGATCAGATACCTGAAGTTCTTACTTAATTAGTTAGGCTCTTCACATAAATGTCAAAGATCAAATCCACTAGCCTCGGATGAAAGTTACATATACTGCCATCTCTGGGTTGCAGAAATTATTTCTTTGCGTAATACTCTGATATATGCATGTGCTTATGCATTGATTCAGGTATTTGTAATTAGCATGCAAAGTATTATATTTGAAGCTACATACATGGTACTGCATAACTTGATTACTTCATCCCAATAGATGTATATCTATGTTAGAGGAGGAAAACATTATAATCATGCCCATAAATTGGTAATACTGGAATAGGCTTTTATTCTGTGATTCATTGTACTATTTAGTATTTTGTATTGTGCTTCTTATACATCATCCTTCATTGACACCAGGGCATTCGGCTACTCAAGTGAAGATGTCCAAATGGTAATTGAGACTATGGCTTCCCAAGGAAAGGAGCCAACATTTTGTATGGGAGATGATATTCCATTGGCAGCGTTATCTCAGAGGCCTCACCTGCTTTATGATTATTTTAAACAACGATTTGCACAGGTATGCTATAATATTTTCTTATAATTGCTGAAGTACTTATGAAGTGGTTTCCCATGTCAACTTTGTCAAAGAATGTTTATAATCATTGTTGCGGTTCAGTTTTATCTGATAACACTAAAAAATAACACGGTCTGTTACAATTTATGATAGCTTGTTTTAAAATCACGGGGTGCTGTTGCTGCTGATCTTATGTATTCGTTGTACTTTGTTGCTCTGTATTGGTAAGGTTAATTTCTGATGGAAGAGAAGTACCAGTTTTTATTTTTTTATTTTTTGATAGAAAAAGAAATTTTATCAAGATAGAAAGAATTACAAACAGAGGACAGGAAGTCCTCCTAAGTACACAGAAAAAAAAAAAAGAGTACTACTCAAATATCCAAAAGGATTATGAACAACCCTTGTATAATTTGGAAAGCCAAAAGAAGCAGTGGAAATGCAAAAGCTGCCTCCATATGCTGAAGAATTTGGGTAATATCTGTAAAAGAATCTATCTGAACCAGAATTGAAGCAATCCCTGTCTTCTTTTCTAAATAAATCCATTGACAAGGTTTTTGAGAAGCTAGGTGCCGCCATCGTTGATGTAAAGTAAATAACTACTATCTTTGTTATCAAACCCAGATGATTTGGATTTCCTTAGTCCATGAAAATGTTTAGAGCTAGTAGTGATATTGTTGAGTCACTGTAAGCTTCATCTACATCTGAAGCTTCTCTTGGTCAATTTTTGTTGGAAAAAACTTAAAATCATAAACAATGGATTAATGCATTAAGAGATGGTGTGATTTGTATAGAGAATGGGAAATGGAGGGATGATTGAATCAGGGAAATAGAAAACGTAGGAAGGAGGAATCTATATTTGAGGAGAGAGAAAATTACATTGGAACTCAATTTTCAAATTATAATTTTTTTTTATTAAATTACAAGTATACGTTTATATTTTAGTTTTTACAAAAAGATGAAATAGGTTTCTCTGTCCAACTGAAATAGTGGACACTGATAACTTCCATCACATTGGTGTATGTGATTCCTCATCTATATATATATATATGATCTTTATATTTTATAGCCTGAACTTGCAATTTGTAGCTTCCATGTTCCATCCCATTCCCGTACCGCAATCTTGGTAACGATACTTGGCTAAAAATGTGATACTGAAGGGGTAGGTTTAGTTGGTTTGATATTTCAGAACATCATACATTTGAAGTATTTACTTGGGTTGCTCTACCAAGTGTCCCGATTAAACCTAAGTTTTGATGAAAAATAGTATTATTAATTGCGAATCAATATCAAAGGAAAGAATGGAGAGATATGGGGAAGAAAGGGGCTTCAGGGGAAAATATTATTATTTTTTGTTTGAGTATCTTTTTGAATAAGTTCTAGGACCTTTTTTTTTACCCCTTTTACATAAGATTTGAATAGACAATGTTGTTTGGGTTAATAAGAACCTAGCAACAAACCTTTTAACTTAAGTCTTGGGCCAACCAAGGCCAAGGCCCAAAATGAAAAGAAGACAGAAAATGAAAAGGAGGGGAGGCATGAATTTAGTTAAACAGTGTGTATAAGGTCATCTTCTCCAGTGCCCCTTCGGACACTGAAGGCTACCTGCAAACGGCCAAACAAGGGTGGCAGGTGCACACCGGATTTCCATAGCCAGATGAAAATAAGGCAATTTGTGTCTATTTAGCGCCAATTCGTGTAGAAAATAGCATGTCCCCATCAATTTTCACTGAAATCTGTCCGTCTCATCCATTTTAATTGATCATACAGATTGCATAAAATTAGGGTTGCTAATTTTGGCGATCCAGTACCAAAAAATACCATGATCCGGAGCACAGTACCAGGGTGTGTTCAACGTTCCTGGTAACTAGTATCAGTTATGTGATTTCTTTGTTTACACAATGTGAAATTTAGTTTGAAGGTTCATGCCTGATATAGTCTAGTCTAAAGGAAAAATTAGGTGTCATTTTTCGTTTTCTTTGTTTTCTATCGCCATTGTTGCTGGGTATTAAAATGAAAAGAATATATTTTGCTAAACTTCAGTTGATTGCAATTTTCTGCAAAATCTTCCACCCTTCCTCATCCAGTAGTTTTAGAAACTACTGCATTCTATTGAATTTTGCTTGGTTGGGATCTAACAAAAGACTTATTTATACCCCATTTATACCACTTGAACCATAAGGTAAAGGTAACTCTTGTACAACTGTCTTTGTACACGTACTGATAAATCATGTTATGTTCTTTTCTGCCTGCTTGAGAAGGGGAGGTTGTGTTGGGCATGATGGTTGGGAGCTAGGTGCCTAACATACAAAACAAAAGGAAAACATTGTTGCAATTGAATACTTATGTGAAACTGAACTATCTTGGGTTGTGCTTCTACCTTTAGTTCCTGGTGCTTGGTCCTTTTTTTATAGCTAACAATTCACTAAAACACTGTCAGAGGGGGGAAATCCTAGTACACAAGAGACATACAAGGTTCACCACCTAAGGGACTAAAGAAACCAAAAAAAAAAAAAAAAAACAAGACATGAAATCAATCATTGAGACTTAGAAGAATCTAAAAATTCCAAGAATTCGATAAGTAGTATGGATGCTGAGTAGACATCCAAGAGAACAAAGAACAAAGAAATAGATCTCTGTAACTCCTCCTTTGTTCGATCCATGCCTTCAGAGATACGAATATTCCTTTCAGTCCAATTAAAAGACTCGGAACAAAACCTTCCATGCTGCTATCTTCTTCTGTTGCCTATCTTCCAATTCCAACACCTGAGAAGATCTATGGCTATATTTGGCATTACACATATTACACCAAATAGGCAAAACACTAATGTCCACAGACTTCTAGCCATAGGGTAATGAAGAAGAAGGTGATCAACCGTCTCTCTATCACACTTGCAAAGGCTACACCAACTACATATTTTTTTTATTTTTTATAAGTATGATTTTATTAAAGAAAAAGTCATCTCATTGGTACACAAGGCAGATAGAGACAAAACCTACCAAAGATAAGAAAAAAACTTGAAAGAAGGCTGAATAGACATCCATTGGAACCACAAATAAAAATGATCACTTCAGCTTATCTAGAGATGCCTCCTCATTATTGAAGATGCGATTGTTTCTCTCAAGCCAAATCACCCACATAAAACAAAAAGGAGCCGACTCCAAGCTAGCCTATTACATCTTCCTCCACTCGTGTGCCAGCTAAATAAGAGATCCATAATTGTGCTAGGTATTGCCCAAACTGTCCCAAAAAGCTCTAACACCAACTCTACATGGTTGTAGTAACCAGACAGTGAATAAACAAGTGATTCACAGTTTCACCATTGTTTTTGCATAAACAACACCAGCTCACGCTTTTAATATTTGATTTAGGGGGACTGTCCAAACAAAAAAAAGCACCTTAGACGGCACCCTAGCATGCCAAACAGATTTCATAGGAAAAGAAGCTATGCTGCCTGTATTCAGCTGAATATAAAAACTTCAAATGGAGAAGTACGCAGAGCAGCTTGGTGTCCAACTCATAACATCTTCTCTTCCCCCATTTGTTTTAACCTTGTAAAACTTATTGAGAAATGCATCCGAAGAGTCAACTTACCTGTCTTGCAACGAATGGTTGAATTGTACATCCAAACACAAAGAACCGCCACTAGTATCCATGCAAGAAGAGATTGTGGCAAGTGTGTCTTTTCCCAAATTATAAAATCCGGGAGCACGTTCATCTCACGATTCACTTGGTAGAGAGTGAAAAAAGGCTCTCATAGAATCTAATTCCCAGTATTGCTGTGCTCCAATGAAATGAACATTCCAATGTCAGACACTTCATGCACTTGTTCCTTACCTTTCCTTTGCTCATTACTACTAAACAAAGCATATATGTGATTTAGCATTCATCATACTTGACCTATCAATGCACTTGGAACTGGAATACGGAGCCTGTAATTTAAAAACTTTCAGACTGGGGTTATTGTATGTGGAATTGAGCATGTACTGCTTTGCAGTATAGAAGCATGGCAACATTGTTTGCATATCATCCAATCCCCAACTCCCCTTCCCTCCGAGAAAGAATTGGGGCTCCCAACACTTTTCCCCGGATGAGATGCACCAACTCAGGGACGTTTCGAGTAAAGAAATTGGGGAACATGCCTTGTTTCTGGAGTTTTATTCAAAAGTGTGCAAATACAGATTACGTACATAAAACCCCCTAACTTCATCTAGGAAATGATTAAATCATGTGTGCATACTGACGGGCTGTTGTGGAGAAGATATGTCACTCTGCAAGCTGGTCTTCTGTTGTATTCATCTTTCCTTGATCAACTGATGCAGACAATTAATGAAGTGAGGCTGACAATATAGGGACTGCACTTCAATATTTTTGCTGAGTGTTATGTAATGAATTTCATTTGTAGTTATTTCATTAATTTTACATGTAATTAGGTAATTTAAATATTTTTTTGTTTCGTTTGATATCTTTTTTTATGCAAGCTTATTTCTTAATGTATTTATTTATTTGCGTAAATGCAGGTTACAAATCCAGCTATTGACCCTCTAAGAGAGGGATTGGTTATGTCTCTTGAAGTCAACATAGGGAAGCGACGAAATATATTGGAAGTTGGTCCTGAGAATGCTTTACAGGTTTTTTTAGCATTCTTCCTTCTAATCATGATTATTGGTGTTTCTTCTTTTGGAATTTTTTTGGTGAGAACTTGTTCTTTTTTATGGCACACTGTAACATTTTCTTGCAGGTTATTTTACCTAGTCCAGTGTTAAATGAAGGGGAGCTCGAGTCATTGCTAAAGGATCCCCACTTGAAACCTAAAGTCATTCCAACATTTTTTGATATACGTAAGGGGCTTGATGGTTCCTTGGAAAAGACATTGTCTCAGCTTTGTGAAGCTGCTGATGAAGCTGTACGAAATGGTTCTCAATTACTTATTCTCTCGGACCGTTTAGATGCCCTGGTGAGTACACTTTGTGTCATAAGTATGTGATACTTCTCTGTTCTTCCAGGCTTAGTTTAGCATGATTTGGTGGTATTTTATTTTAATAAAGGAAAGAAGAATACAAAAAGTGCAAGTACTCCAGAGCGACACACCAATGAGGAATGAGAAAAAAAGCAAATCCTGTTCTTACATTCCACTAAGACCAGATAGAATTATTACACATCTCCAAAGAATCTGCTCCTCTTTCTTCTTCCTTAATCCCTAAAATTGGTAACAACTAACAAATTGCCTGATTTTATGACCCAGACACTTGACTCCAAGTATGGCAAAAAGCCTGTTTGAAATACTCAAAGCAATGGTACAATGCAAAAGAAAACCGTCTGTCTGAAATTCTGATGACACATAACAGATACATAAAAAATAATGCCATTGCCACTTGAACAATGATAGGTGGTATATGAACACTTGAATGTGAGAGGTTACTGGCTCAAATCTCCCACCCCTTATCTTCCGATGTACCAAAAGAAAAAAAAAAAAAAAAAAAGGAATAATGCTGTTATTTTAATGCCAAACCTTGTTAAAATTAATTCTTTAACTAGTGCAGACCAAAGAAAAGCCTTAACCGTCTGGAAATGGTTATTAGGCACATAAATACTGAAGTAAGATTTGCATTGAATACCCCTAAACATGGTCTAAATCCTTTCATCAGGTCCTGTTATGTTAAGCGGGTCGCTAAACAGTGAAGATTCAAAGAGACATTCATTCGTTCTGGACTAATGCCTTTTTCTTTAATTTGTACTAGGAGCCAACTCGCCCTGCAGTTCCAATACTTCTTGCTGTTGGTGCTGTTCATCAGCATCTAATTCAGAATGGTCTGCGAATGTCAGCTTCAATAGTAGCAGATACTGCTCAGTGCTTCAGCACTCATCAGTTTGCCTGTTTGATTGGATATGGAGCAAGGTCATTTTTCTATCCTTGAGCAAATCCACCCTCACCAATAGTTATCTCTTGCTTTCTGTTATACCTAAACTGGAGAATTATGCATTGAAGTTAAGCTATTAATAAAGAGAAATTTTTCCTATGATACCTTAATTTTCATATATGCATTACACTCTTAACGTGAGACCAGTAATTTGTGGCCTGTGTTACAAATAATTATTAGTGCGCTCTTAACCATGGTATTTTATAGGAGTTCATTGAGAGTTGAGATTAAATTGCAGGGACAAGATACTCTCTCTCGCTCTCTCTTTTCCTTTCTTGTGTATGTGTGTGACTCCTGTATTAAATGATGATCCTTTTTCATTAAGCGAGGACACTTATGCTTGCCAATTCTTATTTGAATTTTACCTTACTGTTTGATGCAAGGATCTGAACCTGATACTGTAACTTGGTTGCTCCTGTCACTGCCATTGCATTCATTTTTAGATATATTGCAGTAACATTTACTTGCCTCTTCACCTTCAAGGTGCATCATGTTACAAGCTCATTTTCGTTTTTGCAGTGCTGTATGCCCATACTTAGCATTGGAGACTTGCAGACAGTGGCGCTTGAGTAATAAAACCGTGAATTTAATGCGAAATGGAAAGATGCCTACTGTAACAATTGAACAAGCTCAGAAGAACTTTTGCAAGGTCAATACATTCAGTAGTAATATTGGCATGCTAAGCTTCAAAATTCTAGGCGTGTGACATGTCAATTATTATTATTTTTTTCTTAAATGAAATTCTTTGAGCTTCAGGTTTTGAGTTTTGATTGCAGCCTCCTACTTCTTGTCATTACATTCTGCAATAACATGCTTATACAATTAATCTTATTTATGTTGTTGTTTGCATTCTAGGCTGTTAAAGCTGGTCTTCTTAAAATTCTTTCGAAAATGGGCATATCATTGCTCTCAAGGTATGTGTTCCAATACTTTAGTTCCTGAAGCTTTTATAAGAAACAACTTTGGCAATAATGATGATGTTCTGATGAGAATTTTTATATATACACATAGAATCAATCATATATAATGATAAGCACTAAATCCTGGGGAAAAAGGAATGAGCTTCACGGATGTAGCCCTCCTCTTCTTGGATTTAGTGGTTCATATATATAATATCACTTATCTTATTTATCTAGGTATATATGAGAGGTTTTATTTATTACCAAATATTATTATTGAATGCTCTTAGTTTTAGTACTTTTTTCTAGCCACAATTACCTTTATCAAATTAACTCATCATTTTCTTTTCTACATGTTACTGTAATGCACTGATCCTGCAGAGAAAGGACTGATCCATGCAGTCCACTCTTTAGTGGGATCTACATGTGGGTTCACATGTAAGAGAGCTGCATGGATGCAACCCTCCTCTTCTTGGATTTAGTTGTCCGTATGTATAATATCATTTATCTTATTCATCATATTCCTTATACATTTTTTTGGGTACATAGTTACTGTGGTGCACAGATCTTCGAAATCTATGGATTAGGGCAGGAAGTTGTTGATCTTGCATTCTCTGGCAGTGTATCAAAAATTGGTGGATTAACTTTCGATGAGGTAAGGATACAACAGAATAGCCCCGTGTTAAACATATTTATCATTATGATAAAATGAATAACATGCACTCTGAAGATGCTCTTTATCATATTACATCCTAAATCCTAAAACATGTTATGTATATAAAAATGTCTGGAAATAATTTCGCTCTCGCATTACCTCTAGATACGTATATTGGAGCAATATTGATAAGTTTTGGAAGTGTCATTGGTATCAAAATTAGTCTGCATCAAGAGATGTCTGTAAGACATAAATTTCTATTCTAATTAAGGAATGTGTAATATTTTAGTACTTCAAATGGGCCAGCACTTGGCAATGGCTTTTTATATGTGCATTCTATTAGTCACCAAAGAATTTCTCAAGGATTTTCATAAATATTAGGCTTAGTGGTAGATCTCTGTAGCTTTGGTGGGAAAAGCATTGCTCGTTTAAGAAATTGATTTCACATTTCTCATGTATAGAATGTTACTCAACAGAGAAATTATTCATGGCTATAACTGAACTTGGTGAAACAATAACCTACTTTTGAGCTTCTAATACAAACCCGAGGATGAATAATTCTACCATTTATTTTACTTTGGTTGCTTAGGTTCAGGTTCTGTATTTATGAGCTGATGCATGATATTGAAGGAAATAGGAATATTAGGGATTTCAATTATGTTATTAAGGTTAGGATTTATTAGACTGGAAATTGGATTGAATAGGAATTATCATTAAATTATACAGTTTTATTATAATTAATTACTTTGGGATTAAACTAGGGTTTCATGTCATAGTCGTATTAGGTCTATTGGGGTTTTCCCATGTAAAGGACTATTTTGAGTATAAAAGACAGCTTTGGATGAATTATTGCTGAGATATTTGAGTTGTGTGGTTATTCCTCTTGTCCTTTGGTTATTCTTCTCATCCTATCTTGTTCTGTTCTCCCTTGGTTCTACACTACGAGCTTTCTAAACTTAGATTCAATGTTCATGTGCCATCACCCTATTTCCACACGCACACTTTAGCAGTGGATCTGTGCAAACTGACTTTTTAACCTTCTACCCCTTTCATGTACTGCAGCTGGCTAGGGAGACTTTGTCTTTTTGGGTGAAAGCATTCTCTGAGGATACAGCTAAAAGACTTGAAAATTTTGGATTTATCCAGTTCAGACCAGGAGGTATTACTTATTATAGACTTGTTTTGCGGTTGTAGAGGTAAACCCTTTTTATTGTTTTTAAAACCTTTAGAAATTAATCTTTATCATTCTAGGCACCCGCACTTTTCTTTGACAATTGTGGCTAACTTTGCCTCAAGAGCCTTTTGGGGTGTTCCTTTAATTGATATGCAACATGATTGGAGAGCCTTATTGTTTTAACTTTTAAGCTTACGTTTTTCTTTTGTACTTCTGTTTATGCTTAGGAGGACTTCTTATCCTCCCTTGTACTTCTTTCTTTCTCAATAAAACTTTCTTTCCCATTTAAATAAATAAGAAAGTTGTGTTAAACTTTGCTAAATATATTTCATAAGTTGATTTTTTTGTTATGCACATGACTATGATAGTGCATTCACATATGGAAATCTGTAAAAGGTGATAGTGGGGCTTTAGCTGTTATATTGTATTTTGGGCCACATCAGAAAACTGAGGAATCTTTTTATTATTTTTACAAGGGGAGTATCATGGAAATAACCCAGAGATGTCAAAATTGCTCCACAAAGCTGTTCGTCAGAAAAATGAAAGTGCCTTTTCAGTTTATCAGCAGCATTTGGCTAATCGACCAGTAAATGTGAGTGCTGTACACAATTTGTTGGCATTCTTATTTCTTTATGGATTTACTAACATGTTACGTTATAATAAATGGTCCTATGATGTTTCACTGATATCATGTCATGCTCATTGCAGGTTCTTCGCGATCTTCTTGAATTTAAAAGTGATCGTACCCCAATACCTGTTGGAAAAGTTGAACCGGCGGTATCTATTGTGCAAAGGTTTTGCACTGGTGGGATGTCACTTGGAGCAATTTCAAGAGAAACTCATGAGGCAATTGCAATTGCAATGAATAGAATAGGTGGAAAATCCAATTCTGGGGAAGGTGGCGAGGTAGTTTCAATCCATTCAGTGTGAAAAAAGAACCCTTCTTTCTCCTTTAAAATATAGTTCAATGTGTGGTTCCACTGTGGCATCCTTGAAATCTTTCTTTTAACTTTTTAAATTATGACATATTTATCCAGGATCCTATTCGCTGGAGACCACTTACTGATGTTGTTGATGGTTACTCTCCAACACTTCCACATCTCAAAGGTCTTCAAAATGGAGATACTGCTACAAGTTCTATCAAGCAGGTTATTGGACTGAAAATGTTACTTTTAATCAAATTCAGAACTCGAAGTTTAATCCCATTAGCCATTTTTGACACAACATTCTATGTATGTGTGTATCGATGCTGGGAACATTATTGCACATTTATCTACACTTGATGAATTTCTCTTAAAACAAGCTTATCCTTTCTCTAAACTAATCGCGATCTTTCATTATAGCCCAAGAGCCCAAGATTTCTGTACTGGGTATTATCCTTTGTTTGGTTAGTACTGTAAGCTGATTAAATTGGATAGGAAGTTGATTTATTTATTGATGTAATCTATGTTTTGAATTCTTTGTTGATTTTTTTAATCGGATTTTGACATCTGATGCAAAGGACATTTGCATCTATGCACCACCAAATTTGTGAAGAAAAAAATACATTTCAAAGAAGAAACTAAAGAAGATTGGAATCCGTAAGGCATGATTGTAGGCTGCTCCAATGTCCATCACATGTACATACATCAATAATTGCATGTGTGGTAGTTTTTCATTATGTATTGTTGTACTATATGTATCTGGATTGTCTTTGGATGCTGGATTTGATAGGGAATCAACAGTTATTCTGTGATAAAAATGGGATAACCAATTTAGGATCTAATCAGCTATCAGTGACCTTCCAATCATATTCGTGCTTTTGTGCTTTCTTTTGAATTGTACACAAGAAATCTTATGCATTTACTATAAGAGCTTCCAAATGAAAATGTGCATTTTATTCAGGTTGCTTCAGGACGCTTTGGCGTCACTCCCACATTCTTGGTCAATGCTGATCAATTAGAAATCAAAATTGCACAAGGTGCAAAGCCTGGGGAAGGTGGCCAATTACCTGGGAAGAAAGTTAGTGCATATATTGCAAGATTGAGAAATTCTAAACCAGGGGTTCCTCTTATATCTCCACCTCCTCATCATGACATTTATTCTATTGAGGATCTTGCCCAATTGATCTTTGATCTTCATCAGGTGACTCTCTTGTCTGGTACCTCTACCTATTTCCTTTGCAAAAGTGAAATCAATAGTACTGATGAAATGTTATAATGCTGTTGTCTCTTGAAAAGGTAAACCCCAAGGCCAAGGTGTCTGTAAAGCTTGTAGCTGAAGCTGGAATTGGCACTGTCGCATCTGGGGTTGCAAAGGCTAATGCTGATGTTATACAGGTACTCTGACCCTTAATATTATATCGTTTTCCTATTACAATATATGTTTCATAAAACTCCGTTGAATTGATGGCAAGGTGGTTGGACCAACCAGCCAGTTACAAAACTTCTATCTGGCTCAAAGATTTGCATAATATGATAACTTTGGGTCTATGGTCAAGCTTTAATCAAGCTCAACTTTAATCAATAATTGCATTAAAAAGCTTATGAGCTGGCTTTTGAGCCTATTTAAATGATTATTTTTAGGCTAAATTATAGATTTATGCAATGTTTACTTTGGTCCTATAATTTGGTCAATGTAGTCCCTATAGTTTCTAAAACAGGTTAACATAATCCCTCATGTTATCTTGTATTTTAAAATGTTCCTACTTTGACATAAAAAAACACTTTGCTAACATTTGCACAGTGCAATTCCCTTCCTAATATGCAATTTTTTGGACTGAAGTGCACGTGTGGCATAATATTTTAGATGGGTGTGAGAGTGGCTGAATTGGACCTTGTTTGCACTCCTGTGATTCAAAAACAATAAATTAAAGAGGAAAACACTATAATGCAGAACAACATAAAATATATAATATGTATTTTCCTGTCTTAAGTTATACACCCTCCATCCCACTGGATGTCACTTTTCTTGTTTTCAATATCCCACTATAATGTGACTCTTGGAATTTTCAAGCATAAGATTTGTCAACATTTCCATAGTACTCCCTAGTTTAAATTCAGGTTACCTTTATCAAATACTCATCATGACTTCACACACACACAAAAAAAGAAAAAAAAAAGTGGTTTCATTTGTGTGTAAAGTTGGAAAGCTATTATCAAACTTCATATTTCTTAAACTACTTTTTTTTTTTTTACCAAAGTGATAAAACAAATGGGATAGAAGGAGTATAAATAATATATTTTAATGTACAAAAGGGTGTGGCTGGACAAGTTGAACTTAAAAAAGCTCATGATCATGGAACAAAAATTCATTTTGAGGTATCGTTTCGATATGCTTGAAAATGGAAACAGTTCGTGAAATAGTATATCTAGAAACAGCATGAAAACACTAATTTTTATGAAAACACTAATTTTATTTTTTTTAGAAAGTATAGAAACAAATAAACAAACACTTTTTATAATAATTATAAGTATCCAAAATGATTTAGTATAAAGAATTATCATAAAATATATACTTCAAAAAAAAAAAAAAAAAACCTTAACATAAAATTATGTAAAATTACAATCACATCCAACCAATGAGGGGGTGTGCATATTCCAATATTAAATAGATTCAACTAGAATCTAAATAAATTAAATTAAGATAACAATTAGCAAAAAACAAAAAAATAAAAGACTAGAAGATAGAAATAAATTAAATTAAGATAGCAATAAATTAAATAAATTTATAATTGAATAAATTCTCAAAGTCTTTTATCATTTTTAAGTAAGTTAAACTAAGATAGCTGTCAGATAAATAAATAAAAGCCTCAATTTGTCCTAGCGGTTAGGCCTTTTGCTACCAAGGCTAGCAGAGGTTAGAAGATAGGATTAAAAAAATAAATTAATCATTAGCATAATACATAACACAATTTTAGATGTTAAATACAAACATTATTCATTGAGTAAAAACAATGTGTTCTCAATTTCTTACATTTTATTTATTTTATTTTATTAATATTAAAGGTGTGAGATTTTAAGAAAGCCTAACAATTTATTTGTTCTATATAATTTTTTAAAATATAAAAAATATTTATTTCTTTATCTTTTAAAATTTGTAAAAAAATAAAAATAAATTCTTTGGTTGCATTGGAATTTAAATGGGCAAAATCTTATTTAGGTTTTAAAAGGTTTTTAGCGTAAGAACTGGGCCAACTGAAGTCTAGCCTAACTATTGTAATAGCAAACAAAACAAAAAATGAAAGCGAAAAAAAAAAAACTGAACTTAAAATGAAACGCAGTGTGCCATTCATCTTCTTCACCAAAACTTAGAGCACAATGATTTGCAGAACACCTCCTGCAGTGCAAAAAATATCTGCATAGATTAGGCCAATATCATTAGATATTTAACTAGAATCAACATTCTTCTATCAATTGTGTCGAAGTGTTTTGCTTTGAAATTGTAGAAACCATGTCGTTTTCACCGAAACAATGAGTTTGTTTCTATATGAGTGTTTTGTTTTCATGTGTGTGGAAATCAAATCTGTTCTTCCAAAACAGCCAAATCGACACGAATTTTTTATTTTTGTTCATGATAAGCTCATTTATTCATATTTAATAGAAAAAAAGAGAAGTTTATTAAGAGAGAAAAAAATACTAGAGGAGGATAAGAAGCCCTCCTAAGTAAAGGGAATACAAAAAAAAGAGAGCTTAAAACAAGAGGGCTCCTAATCATGTTGCATGCCCAGCTAAAGAAATACTCCCAAAGAGAAGCTTGGAAATCAGTCTTATCACAATGAAAATGTCGTAGGAGACAACAATCATGAAAATTCTCTCATTACGTTATAACAATGAGCCACAAATAGTTGCAAAGAAAGCACAACTTCTCAAACGCTTAATATCCTTTTTTCCCCTAAAGCTTCAATAGCATTTTTTTCAAAAGATCATGCAAAGAATTTGAACAGACCTAAGAAATGTTGAGAATATCAAATAGTCTATGCTAATGCAAAGTACTAAAATTCGTTTCGATGTACCGTTTTGTTAAGTCTGGAAACAGAATCAATTCCTGAAATGACATTAAAACTTATTTAGAAATGCTTGAAAACATATAATAAAACACATTATAGTAATTGTAAGTATCCAACTTGATTAATTTAGTATATAGAATGCTCATTAATATATACCAAAGTGAAAACATTAACATAGATATATAAATTGAAGGAAAATATCAAATTACAATCACATCCAAAACATTAAGAGTGGTTAGGAAGCTTATACAATAATATATGTGTATATAACTCATGTAAAACAGTTACATAAGCAAGAATTTTATTTAACAAGAAGTTAATTTTTATTTCCATCAAATTTTATTGAAATCAATCCGTTTCAAACAAAACTGCAAATCTCCTATGGAAATGATAGAAACAATTTGCCCGTTTCGATGGAAACAACATCGTTTTCACTGTAATTTTATGTTTCATTTAGGATGGGGTGTTTCACTTCCATAACTATGGAAACAGAAATGATTAGCCTGTTTTGATGAAAATGAAATGAATTTTAGTTCCTTGTACCATAGACACCAAACCGAATGACAGCGAAGAAAGAGGTGTTCATTGGTCTCATTACTCCGGATACACATCACACAATATAGGGGATAGTGCCTTTGAAGGTCTAAGCACCTGAAAAAAAATTGTTAGTAATGACTAATAAGAACTGCGGTCCAAACAAAAGCTTTAACTTTAGATGGAAAATTTAAAAGGAAATAAATAAATGTTAAACGACCTGCTGGACTCATTTATTAGTGAGTCTATTATTATGCTCAAGCTTGACCCATTGGATTGAGCAGCTTGCTAGGATATTGACTCATAATATCGTTATCTATTAACTGGTCCCCAATCCTACTTGCAAATGCAACACCAAAACATTATATCCTGTTAGTTTCAGAAGTCAAACTGCTGTAATGCCTGATGTCTACCTCATATGATCAACTCATGGATAGCCTTTAATTTATTTTCTTTTCCATGGGAAGCTTCATCTCCTGCATTGTGAAATATTCTGTTGACAGCTTCTATCTCTGGATGGCCATCTGGTTGATGTTCTTCTCTACTGGAGATGTCGTTGCCCTCCATTTTGCAGATTCCTTTAAAGGCTTATAAAACATGAAACTCGTGTTTATTACTCTACTCCCTACTCCTACTTCCCCTCCAATACCATTCCACTGGCAACTGTATAACCTTTTAGAATACGCAACAAAAAACTCTTACAATTGTTGTTTAACAACTTACATTTTTTTGAGAGTACGATGGTGTAGAAGGGGACATGGGAATTGGGAAGGCATTGGCTTGATACCACGATTTATATGGGAAGGTCTAGAATAACTTATTGTTTACAATTTCCCTGTCATATTTGAATTCCTTGGTGATTTGTTGGATGTTTTGTCTGATATCTGTAAGTCATTCAGTTTTGTACCCTTTTTAGCGGAGGAATGATATCTCTCAGACTCTTGCAGATTTCAGGGCATGATGGTGGAACAGGAGCAAGCCCTATAAGTTCCATCAAGCATGCTGGAGGCCCTTGGGAACTTGGGCTTACAGAAACGCACCAGGTAATAATTTCAGACCACGAATTTTGTTGTCAGTGTTGCTTCTTGTTATTCTATTTTAAAATTAGGTGCTATTAGATTATTGGTCATCTTTCTTTCAGACGCTTATTGAAAATGGGCTTAGAGAAAGGGTCATTTTGAGAGTTGATGGTGGCTTCAAAAGTGGAGTCGATGTTCTGATGGCAGCAGCAATGGGTGCTGATGAGTATGGCTTTGGTTCAGTGGCAATGATTGCTACTGGATGTGTTATGGCTCGTATTTGCCACACAAACAATTGCCCAGTTGGTGTTGCCAGTCAGGTATCCAGAAGATTTATTTATTATTACATGTAATCTTTTGTGTGTGTGTGTGTGTTTTCTATTTTCTAATAGAGTTGTGTGTGCATATCATTGTACCATATGTTTCCAATTGATCTATTTCAGAGAGAAGAACTGCGTGCCCGATTTCCTGGTGTTCCCGGTGACCTTGTCAACTTCTTTTTGTATGTTGCTGAGGAGGTAATATGTGTAACATGGCAAGATTATGTTTTAAGCTTCCGTTTTTACTTACCATTATTGTTGTTGATTAAGAGGACTTCTTGTCCTCTTATGTACTTCTTTCTTCTTCTATAAAAAAAATGTAAAAGAAAAAAGAAGAAGTAGTATGTGTGCCAGCAATTTTGAATATTTACTTCCATTTTGTGGCCCTGATTATGAACTTTTCTTGTATTATTAGATCTCAATAAATTGACCATTGTTATGTATAAGCAGTGTTTTCTCATCTTTGATTGAAAGCTTGGTTTTCATTTATTTTGTTCAGGTAAGAGGTGTTTTGGGACAGTTGGGTTATGAGAAGTTAGATGATATAATTGGACGCACAGACTTGTTTCGGGCACGGGATATTTCTCTATTGAAAACTCAGCATCTAGATCTCAGTTACATTTTATCCGTATGTGCTACACAATTTCTTATCTTCTTTCATGTGCAACTCCTACGTTTTAATGCCTACTTTTCTTTGTATTTGTTTAATTAGTAATGCCTACTTTTCTAGCTTATATACAATATACCTCCTGTGCTCTCAGAATGTTGGGTTACCAAAGTGGAGCAGTACTGCAATTCGGAATCAAGACGTTCATACTAATGGTGCAGTTCTGGATGATGTTTTACTAGCAGACCCAGAGGTAACAAATTATTGATCACATTGATGAGTGCTTTAATATTTAACTCGAATTGATGTTACCCCAAAATCTCCTTCTATAGCTAACTCTACTGCCATAACTGATATAATGGAGCAGAATGTTGGGGAAAGAAACATCCAATCCTTCATGGTGTCTCTCGAATTGATATTAGTTTACTACTCATTCAGATTAGACTTCTTTAGATTGATGGGCGATAGAGTTTACTGTTCATTGTTAGGCGTCAAGCATTGGTGATTTGAAACTTAAATTATTGGTAATATTACCTCTGCTCCTTCCAAGTAATTAGTCATTGCTCGAGAGTAGTAAATTGTCTTTGGAAATCATTCTTCAAATGGATGTTGCGTGTGGGAAACCCTAGTCTTTCTTAATATATTCTTTCAGTTCCACATAACTTATCAGCCTCATCTGTGCAGTGGCCCAATACTTGTATACTTTTTCCTCCCTACAGAAAAATCTACAAACCATAATTATTATTTTAGGAATAGAATTTCTGTAAGAAAAAAAGTCCTAGATATCTCTCTTATTGACATTATTTCACATATTATTTTGATGGGATTTCTTTTGGCAAGTTCGAGAAGAGTTAAATGATCATATTTAGGTTGTAGACATTGATGATTTGGAAACTTCAGTTTTTAATTCATTTAACCTCTTTGCCTTCCAAGTAAATAGTTGCACCTCAAGAGTCTTTAAATGGACTTGGGAAATCATTTTTCAAATGCTAGTTTCACTTAAAGAAATCTAGTCCTTATTAAGGATGGCAATGGATCGAATTAATATCCAATTCGTTGGATCAATTTTTCAATTTGAATTTGGTTGGATCATCCATGATCGGTTTTTTTTTTTTTTTTTTTTCCAGAAAATTAATTAAGCTTTCTTACATTTGTGTCACTTGACTTTATTTTTATAAAGCGTAAACTCTTAAAAATAAAATAAAAGAATAATATCAAGAGTTGACTAAATATAAGAATGAAAATAAAAAATAATTTAGAATAATATCAAGAATAATGTAAAAGATTTTACTTAAATAGTTTTTATAAATCTATATAACAAAATTAGAAACACGAACTAAAAAAATATAAATATATTTGTTTTGTGTTTTTTTTTTTTTTTTTTTTAGCCAAACTAATTTTATAAGTCTAGAAAATTTTATTAATTATTTACTTAAATAATTTTTACAAGTCTACATAAGGAAATAAAAACACATAAACTAAAGAATTTTAATTTTCTCTACAATTAAAAACTTTTCTATAAGATGAAACTATGCAATTTGATTCTTTAAAGTTATTTAGGTACTATTATATAATAAATTTAGTGACATAATTATTCTCCTAATCTATATGTAGGGCTAAGCATTTGGTCGGTTATGAGACTTTCACAGGCCGACCTGATCATATCGGTTCTTAAAAATTATCACCGATTAAATAATTGACAGTCGATTTCTAAAACTTTTTAACCACCTGAAAAATGATTGGTTCTAGTTGGATAATCGATCAATCGGTTGTTCGTATCACAACCTTCAAATCCCACTCTTCAGATCTAACCAAAAAAAAAAAAAACAATATTAGAAGAAAGGTAATTACTCAAAAAATGCCAAGTTTATATGAAGTCACATCATTACATAATTTCAAATTAGAGATGCAAGTTTCTAAAAGAAAATTGAACGAAAAAGAAAAATAAAAAACGCTATATCAAACTACAATCTACATTGATATAAAGAAATAAGTTCAAATCTAAAGAAACAAAAAGTGGAGTAGATCGACAATCCACATGCAAATCTGAAAACAGCGCAAGTTGGCTCAAATTATTAGATTTGCAATCCCAACCAAAAATATTGATGTACATGAAGGAGAAGAGCCAAAAAGAAAAAACTTGATTCTCTTCAAAGATGGACTTCAAATCTCCAACTTTTTGATGATTACAGTAGCAAATCGGTATGGAGAGAGAGAAGTGAGACAGATGAAGATTTGAAAGCATAGCTGGTTATAAGGGATGGGGGAGAAAGTTTGGAAAGCTGGTGACTAGGGAGTGGATGGGGTAGAGATTTAGGATTTCCAAATGAAAGTTTGATAATTTTTATTTTATTTTTTGTGAAAAAAGGAATGATTCTGTGTAATAGTGTGCATAATAAAATTTGTGCACAACTGATAAAAACTCACCATATGTTTTTTGTAAAATAAATAAATATTTTTTGACAATGTAAAATAAATATTAAAAATATAAATATATGTATAAGTCGGTCAAGTTGGTTTTTATTGGGTGATAAGATTTTTCACCCGAATTATTGGACTGACCTGACAATTCACATAAAAGCCTAACCAATTTTACAAATGGGACTTTCAGATTGGGTCGGTTTTGGTTTCATTCTGTTGGGTTCGGAATCATATATAGAGGGAGTGAGATCTTGAATATCCAGGGTTGGGACCTAAGGAATCACTCTGAATATGCCGAGATTGCTGAAGATTAGTATGAAATTGATAAGAATAGTCCTTAATCTTGGACAAACCAGCTGTAAGTGGCCAACTATGCATGAAGAACTGAAGAAATTGCTAAAAACAATTGTCTTGGATGGTCAAAACTGTAGAATCTAAGTTTGTTTTGGGTCATGTGAGGGCGACAGCAAGATCTGGCTGTTCTAGTACGGCTTGGGCTTGAAACAGTTTAATCTGCATAAAAGAACGGAGCATGGAAGCTGATTTAGGTCTTTAGGGTAGGATCGGGTCAGCGTGGGTGGTAGGTTGAGGAAGGAGGTTCGGTCATAATTGGGGTCAAGATTGGGCTGGAGGACAGACCGAGCTGGCACACAGGTCATAGGTGCTGGTAGGGTGTGGTTTCTAGGCTCTATGCGTGAGCCAATGGGTCTTATCAGGCTAAAACAGACTGGTCCAGATCTAGAACTGACTGATAGAGGAGTGGCTTTGACCGGTGCACCTAGAGGTTGTCGTTGATGAAACTTCCAGGTTTGGTAAATCTGATGATGCTGCATCTTCTGGTGGTGGTAGGAAATTATTATGGTCGCGGACGGCAGGGGGAAGTGATGTTTTCAGCAGTCCCAAATGTTTTCTTGTGGCGACAAAGTGGTGTTCAGATTTTCTGGCTTAGCAGATGGATTGTTTGCTAGATTAGGTAGCAGTGCATGGGATGAAGGAATTTAGACTCTCATACCAAATATTGGCAAACCAAGAGGAATAGGAGAGAGAGATAATACAGGGGAAGATGGAATCTGGAAAGAAAAAAGGGGCAATGGCTGCAATACTAGGGCAAACTACTCGATAACTCAATATTAGTTCATGATTATCAACTCTGAATAAAAGACTAAGTAATAGCCTTTTATATAGGAAACTCTAATAACTCTAGTAACACTAAGAGCTTGTTTGGTATACAATTTGCAAAAGTCAGATTAGTGATAGGTCAGATTGCATAAGTCAGATTGCATAAGTCAGATTGGTCATAAGCTAAATATGCGTTTGATATACATATGGCAAATAAGTCAAATATGTGTCTGATATGTAAATTGCAAAAATCAGTTTATATATGTAATTAACATTAAGGGTATGCATAACAATGATAATTTGTTACATATTGCATTAGTTATTTTAATATTATTTAGTTAATAAAATATTTTTATGGATGTTATATTATTAAATAATAGTTTGCACTAATAACTATATGAATATCATATTACAAAGTAGTGTTACATAATATAATTAAGAACCTAAAATAAAATAATTCAAATTTTTTTACAAAAAAAAAATAAAAAATAAAAAATTGAGTGAGAATTGAGTTAGAGATGATTGTTAATATATAAAAAGATAAATTGAACAATTCTAGTTTCACATACAATCTAAAAAGTCAAAAGCTCCTCTAAAGATACTTCTGTCAATTGGACCGATTGCGATTGAGCCAATTGCAATATTTTTGGAAACCAAACGCTCCTACTCTATCGATTGGACTCCTCAATCGACAATTGGACTTTGCAATCCGTAGGCTCTAAGACGCAAAAACCTAACTTAATTACAAACTATACTATTAACTAAAATAAAACCCATAACTTAATAATAATAGCTAATTGATCCCAATTCATTAAATCTGTAACCCTAATTACAATTACATATCCCAATGCTTATATTACTTATGTTTCCTGCACCACTCTGTCCCATATTTCCCCTTTGATGCTTTTCTGTAGCTTCAAAGTGACTAAGTACATTACGGCAAAACTTGCTTTAATTATGTGGCAGCATCTATGGAGTAGATTCTAATCAATATTGCAAACTCCTGTAAGAAAAGCACTTTTGGGAGAAATCCTCCGCAGTAAACTCTAGCTTGTTTTGCATCCCTTGTTAAGGATGATTATTGCTTGTTAAAGAATATAGGGAAAAAGTGAATTTTTGTTTACACTGCTTTATCTGCAAGCTTAAGACATTAGACAACAAAGTTAATTTGATATTGTTTTCTAGATATCAGATGCAATTGAGAATGAAAAAGTGGTCCAGAAGACCATAAAAATATACAACATTGACCGTGCCGTTTGTGGGCGTATAGCTGGAGTCATTGCGAAGAAGTATGGGGACACTGGTTTTGCTGGACAACTGAACATAAAGTAAGATGTGCTTTGTCGGAACAGAAACTAAGATAGAGGTTAAATTTAGTTATTTCGGGTTATTTCAATGTGATATGAAGCTTTTCTTTTATGTTTCCAGATTTACAGGGAGTGCTGGGCAATCATTTGCATGCTTTTTGACACCTGGAATGAATATCCACCTTGTAGGAGAGGCTAATGATTATGTCGGAAAGGTATCGTCATCAACTGTCTGCCTCTATCCAGCATTTGACTCTATAAAATTTTACTTGAAAACTTAAATTAGTGCCTAGTATTAATTATTTTCAATGCTGAATACTTGTAAGATATATATTGTACCAAGTCAATTGATTATTTGGTTGACTGTTTCTTATCTCAACTTGATTGCATACACTCTGAATTCTGACACTGGAGAGATGACTGTTTTTTTTTGGTAGTTTGCTTTTCATATTTATTTTTCCCAAAGAATTTTGATGCTAATTTATAAATGTCACAAGGGTATGGCTGGAGGTGAGCTGGTTGTCACTCCAGTTGACAAGACTGGGTTTCTCCCTGAGGATGCTACCATTGTAGGAAATACGTGCTTGTATGGTGCAACTGGTGGGCAAGTCTTTGTTAGAGGGAAAGCCGGGGAGCGATTTGCTGTGAGGAACTCTCTTGCACAAGCAGTTGTGGAAGGTACTGGAGATCACTGTTGTGAGTACATGACTGGAGGTTGTGTGGTTGTCCTTGGAAAGTGAGTGATGTTTCTTTAGCAAGCTATTTTGTAATGAAATTTGAGGATATGGACTGGAGATATTGAACCATCCCATGTTTTAACTTCTCAACAGAGTGGGTAGAAATGTAGCTGCTGGAATGACTGGAGGGTTGGCTTACCTTCTTGACGAGGACAATACTCTCATACCCAAGGTTTGTGCTGATGTATCTATCATTTCTCCTCTTTTCTTTACATAACAGGCGAAGACAGGTGTGCACTTGTAGATTTCATTGTTTGAGTTGTGGATCTTTGACATATGAATAATTCTTGAATTGTTCATGCACTTAAAATGTAAACAACTCGCCCTCGTTTCCTTCAGTGACGGCAACTTAACTATAATGTGTGATGTGTTCATTTCACGCCATTACCTTGGTCCAAGAATGTGGGTTTATGCTTCCAACTTATTCGGAAAATCAGAAACAGAAAAAGACAAGAAAAATCGAATTTATGGATCATTTTTTACCCATTTAATTCGTTCTCTTGCAGCTGCTTTAATGTTGGTGGAAAAAAGAGAATATAATGAATATCTTTTGAAATGTACTTGGCAGGGGAATAAAAATTGGAAAACAAGTAGAGATAGGAAAGAAAGACATATTGCATGGAAAGTCAGACACCTTAGATGCTGTTAGAAAACAATTTCTTCTTTTTCCTAAATACAGCATTTGTAGCACCTTTTTGATTACTTTTATAAAATTGTTCACAGGTTAATAGGGAGATTGTGAAAATCCAAAGAGTGACAGCGCCTGTGGGGCAGATACTTCTCAAGAGCCTCATTGAAGCCCACGTTGTAAGTTTTCCAAATGAATTTTGTGTGTATGTATTCCAGCACAAAACATGCATATCTTTGTATTTGATTTTAGTATTATGCTTGAGTGTATAATGCTGGGTTGCTGACATTTAACAATATTCTTGCACGTTTGATTTTTTATTTATTTGTTTTTTCTTCTTACTGCTATTTTATTCCTTTCTTGCTTTATTCAGTTGCACTGTAATTCTATATATATTATATATCCAAATTGTTACTTAAGCTTACCACTTACAATATTGTGAAAAGGAAAAAACTGGGAGCGGCAAAGGTGCTGCTATTCTGAAGGATTGGGACACGCACTTGCCACTGTTTTGGCAGCTGGTTCCACCTAGTGAAGAAGACACACCAGAGGCTTGTGCTGAGTATGACACAAGTGCTGCAGAACGGGTGACTTTGCAGTCTGCTTAGGATAAGAACCTGAGAGTAGGCCCGCATACAAACTAGTTGCACCACCTCCTTGTACAGGAATTGAAAAGGAATGCTCACCTAGATGGCAACGCATGCAGATTAATCGGATTAAGTAAATCCATAATCCCTTGAAGCTGCGGTGTTACATTCTTTGTCAAAAATCACCATTGCTTGCTGTCGAAGATCACAATACAGCCACTTTAAGTTTTACCTCCCCTCAAGTCAAAGCAGTTGTATAGGTTTTAGTGAGAGAAAATGTAAATGAAATCCAGTTCAGGTATTCGAATCAGATGGTGATAATAAATGGTTGGTTTTGGCTTGTTGTAAGTAGTCATGACTTTGTGTAGTTGTGTCTCATTAATTTAAAGGCGGGGTCATTAATAGTTTTATAATATTCAATCATTCCATAAATTGTTTACTTGATCGCTAACATAACATTTTCGTTATTTTTTGCACAAGGGCAGTTGTGATGTATATAATATAATAGCCATTTCATGATCCTTAAGGTTGTTAGCGTCTTGGATATTATTATAAATGTATTACTTTAATATATTTTTATCTTCCAGAATTTCTACAATTCTACTCGTCCGGAATTGAATTTGCTTGTAATCAAACAGTTGTGGTAGCTAGAGATTTTCTAATTTTCTATTTGCTTGGTGCAGGAGTTTTTAAAGTTGATTGATTCATTTCCCGTAACTATTGCTACAGTTAAACACACTAGAAAAAGACATGCCCTTCAATCATAATAAAGTCCATTCTTAGTTCAACCCAATTTTTTGTTGTCTTTTTACAGACCCTTAAGTCAGTTAACGGTGCCAATCTGATTTGAAATGACTTACTTCCTTCTGTTCTCACTCGTTCTTTTGTGCTGACCACATCTGAACTTAAAAATGAACATACAATATACATACACACCAGAACTGGCATATTTTTATTCTTTCACCACATGGCTAGTATAACAATTTATTCATGGCCACTTACAGTCGAACAATTGCTATGAAAAACTACTAGCATTGCACTAATAACTTTAGCAGGCTAATAAAATTAAATCAATCATAGCATATCTCTTATTGACACAATTAATTGTTTTAGGGTTATAACTTATTAATTAGTATGAATTTTTTTTTTCAAATATTTATATTTATTATATTTGACTTATCTTGTTTAGCATTTATTATTTCTCTGTTTATATTTTTCAAATATTACAAGAATTATATTTAAGGTCATTTCTCCTCTGTTTTTCACTAAATATTCATTGAATTTATTATTATTTTTTTGGCAAATTTGATTTTACTATAAGAATATACAATCTTCACAAGAAAATTTTAAAATTAATATTTAAAAAACATTAATAATAGCATTAGTCATACTAAGAAAAAAGGACACCCAAATATTTTATTTTAACAAAAATATAATTTAAAATATAATTTACGGGAAAGTATAGAGAAAAAAATTGTATGAAATAAAGAAAATAATTCAAAAAGGTATATATTGGACCCTTTTTTTTTTTTTTTTTTTAGGAAATATATTAGACCTTTAAGGTGAATTAAAAATAAAATATCAAACAAGTTGAAGAATTTAGGAAAAGTAGACTAAAAAAAAAAAACTAATAAAAATTAAAATAGGAAAGAGAAATAATAATGATGAAATACATGATAGAAAGTTTTACAGGAAGAAAATTATTAAAAAATAAATAATACAAGGTAAAATACTTGGATAAATAATTTACAAGAAGAAAGATTTCTGACAGGTAAGGCATAAACATATGTACAAATAAAAGAACTTAAAATAGTTTAAGCAAAGTAATATAATAAAAAAAATTGAAGCCTAACAAAAAATAAAAAAAATAAAATAAGTGTTGAATAAGATAAGTTAAATATAGTAAATAAAAATATTTTATAAAAAAAAATTCATGTCAATTAATAGATTATAATTCTACAAAAATTGATTGTGAAAATAAATTTTTAAATATTAATACCAATTAATTTGTAGTAGTAATAAATGATTATTGGTAATAATAATGGCTCTGTATTCATTGTCTTAGTAATAGGTAATAGTATATAGAGATAGGTTGCTAGCTGTTTCTACTTTCTAGGGAGTAGTAGTTTGGTGGCTGCCTTTGTTAGTAGTAAATGGTTAAATTCAGATACAGATGAACCTTTTCACTGTACAATCGCCCATAGTTATTATCTTTCCTTTCCTTCAGTTTGAAAACAAGCCACAGAAACCCATGTCCACATTTGTCCTCCACATGTTACAATTCTAGGCTTGAAATCTTTCCAAAACAAACAGAAAGGGAATCAAATTACTTTGCTTTAATCAAATTGCTCCTTCTCTCTGTGTGGGTGTCTTGGTCACTCTGCTCTTTGCTTGCTTCCTTGCTCACACTGCTGAAGGGAATCAATTAAATTAATTTCTATGTTGTACCTTGTTTCTGTTCATTTCCTACAATTCTATAATTCAATTTTATATTCCCATGACTTGCAGCTAGGCGTTTTTGTACAATAAAATTCACCAGATTCCGGCTTCTGTATGCCTAGAAAAAGGAAAACAGAGGGACAGTGATTCAGGTGGTGCATAAAAAAATGAAATTACAAGAAGCTACCATGACCTCAAGCCCTCAACATTTCCATTGAACCAAAATTTTCCGAAAGATCAAGCTTTACAATAGCATAATGTGTCAACACATGAATTCTAGCTAGGATCAATAAATCTTGAAAAGTGAAAAACAGAGTAATGTGTTTGATATGTGTCCCAATGAGAGAAAGCATGCCCTTTCTTCCTAACCAGCTATCGAAATCGAACAGACCTGTCACTGTCAATGACATCAGGCACTTTTGAAGGAGAAAATGCCAAGAAAACCAGAAGGAACATTATCAAAACTGGGACTACCAGAAGTATCAGAGGCGGCGGCGGCAATGGTGGCAATACCAGCGGCAGAACCAGAATTAATACACTCAATACAACCAAAATCATAGTCACTGCTCTAAACCCAAAAAAAGACATTAACATCTAAATGTATCTGTCACACAATGATAAAATCAAACACCTACCAATCTACCCAGAAAGAAAAATTTCACCTTTATGAAATAATAATCCCCTTCATTTCATGCATTGCCGTCCAACTTCATGACCGTTACAGAAAAAGCCCAGTAAACTTTATGCTCGAAATTGTGAGTCTGAGAGGTAAATGTATAAGATGGTCTGTTGGATATGAAAGAGAGACCTTTTTTGTGGGTGTGGGGCTGAATGGTCCTATGTGATTTAGACTGATCAGACAGACCATAAAAACAAAAGGATGGCGTTGGAAATGGAGGCCTGAGGGCTGAGAGAGTGTTTATGTAGTGTACGGGTGTTATGGTTACCGACCAGTGTTGTTAAAAGCAAAGAGTCACAGAGATGCACTGACTACTACTAAATACTAAAAATAATGTCAAGTTGTTTTCTATTGCGATTGATGCCATTGCTCTCTCTCATGTTTTATTTTGAAGGTATGTCACTATGTCTCTATGTGGTATAGATTCTATTCCTATTCAACGATTCTCCTCTTTTCCTCTTAAAATATATTTTAATTGCAAAAATGATTTAATTTTTAAATTTAGAACAAATTATTATTATTATTATTTTAAAAATATTGTGTTTTTAATTAGTGTAAAAATTACTGTCAAAAATTCACATTTAACTTTTAAAGACATTGATTAAGATGTTTCTAAAAATGTCCTTAACTTTTATTAAAATAATAATTATAATTCTAACTCAAAATAAAAATTATTCAACCAGTTTTTAAATCGTACACGTATTTAAGTTTGCGATTGGTGGCAAATTTTTAATGCTATTTGGGATCTTTCATTAATTCTTTTTCAAGTTAATTCCAAGTAGGGTAAAAGATTCGGTTTTTATTCATAGATATGGCTTTTGCCATTGAGAGCTACATTAGAACAGATAAATAGATAAATAAAGGTATATTCTTTCATTTCTTATCACAATTCTAAAATTTCCTAGCAAGAAGAGGGGAAAAAAATAAAAAAATCTTAGACCTCGTAAAAAACAAATTAGAAATTCCATCATAATATTCAAGCAAAAGTCAAAGTATGGTATGAAAAGTATATACTAGTACTCAATTTCATCATTTTAATTATTACTCTATTTCAACTATTACGTGAACATATTCCCCACAAATTATGACTGTTTTTAATTGAGTCTTCGACTATTTTATTTTTATTAATTTTGTAAAGAATTCATCTAATAAATATTCAAAAATCACTTATTAACTTGTAATAAATATAATCATTAAAAATTAAAACTTTATACGAAAAATAATTTATGTAATAAATAATTCTAAAATCATGATCAACTATTGTAATAAATATTACAAATTTTTTATTTATAAAAACTTAACAAGTATTTTTTATACATCTGTTAGAAAAATTATTTTTTTAACTAAGTCATAAAAATATTCAAAAGAACACCCTTAAATTTCCAACTTGTAAGATTTTTCAGTTTGAATTTCCCTTAGGTGGAATTTCTAGAGCAAAATTCAGCAAACCTTTTTGCTTTCTTCTATACACGTAATTTGTCATATCTTTTTCTTATTTGTATTTAGAAAGACGTAAATTGCCATTTGAGGACATTGAGTGATCCAAAACAATACCTCTCATTCTTGTATATATAAGAGATCAAATTGTATATATAAGAGATCAAATGGTCGACTTTTCTCAAAGATTTATTTGGAGATTTATTCTCCTTTTTCTCCTCTCAATAAATCAATAAATAAAACTTACTATTTGGGGTTTCAGTCTAATTAATGAAATAATATTAATTAAGTATATTGCCCTGATCAACCTGAAAGAGGCCTTGGGTCCAAAAAGAGGGACTATGCCCCACCTCCAATTCACGAAATAAGTAAAATAACGTTAAAAGTAGTGGTATTTCACTTTCGCCCCGAGGGGCTCCCACTTATCCTACACCTCTCAAGTCATTTTACAAAGTCGAACTAGAGTCAAGCTCAACAAGGTCTTCTCTATGAAATACAATAATGATTAAAATTGCAAGAAAAAAAAAAAAGAATTAAGAGTCTTTAAGTATCAAATTAACACACCTAAATGTGGTATTGCTCCAACAAAACGATTTCGGTAATATTTGAGATTATATTATAATAGGCTTGTTTTTAGAAGAATGAAGCAAAAGAATAGTAGCGGCTTGGCCCAAAAAAAACAAGGTTCTCATTTTAGACACGATTTTGTAGTTCATTTGGAGGTAATATTCAAAAATCTAAGATGTAAAAGAAAACATAGTATGTGTAATAGAGGATCTAATAAGCAATTTTCTTCCTTCAAAAATATAATTTGTGATCCAAATCACTTTTTAAACCGAAGAGATGTCACCAAGCAGCTGTTTCATCTTCCTGCTCATTATATATTTGTTGAGGAGAGTAATTTTTTTAAACTTTTGCTTCTACTAACAACCAATGTTTTCAATTTTTTTCTACAAATATAAGAAGGGATAATAAGACAGTTAAAAAGCAAATAACTCATACACAGAATCAGAACACTCTTTCTTACTTCAAAAACATCATTAAGAATTCAGGAATCAAAAACACTTTCAACAATTCTAATGACATAAACCAAAAAGGAAAAAGATTTCAATAATCTATAAATTTCAAGAGAAATTTCTCCTTGAGATTGAGGATGAGTGTAAAACATAGGCATCACTGCTAAATTTGAAAACGTTAGTCAGTAAGATCCTCAGATAGTGGTACAGTACAATTATAAAGAAAGGATTTTAGCAATCAATAACACCCTGTCTTGGCATATCTTCTTGAATATCTTTTGTTTAGTTTCTTATAAAATGAAGATCAGAATCCTACTGCTTTTTATAAGAAAATAATTTTGTTAGGAGAGGTCTAAATTCTATTATTTACTTTGGTTCAGGAATCAGGATAGGAGTTGAAGAAGGTGGAAACCTTCTTTTGAAAATGAAAATTACAACCTTTAACCTTTCACTGTTGCTGAAAGTAACCTAAATACTATTTTGAACCGTAAAACATTGTTATTATAATTGTTGTGATAATTAACATCCAAACCTATATAACATTCATTATATCTGCATATAAGCAATTCTAATCAATGTGTTCAAGCCTATAGAATATTATATTATGTGGATTGCTATTAGGACATATGTCTCTTAGCATACAGATATAGAAAATTCAACGACAGTATATATAAAAATATCTGAATGTTACAAATTGTGCTGAAAATAAAAGTTAGATCAAATTCCATTAAGGCATGAACTAAATTCAGGTTTACTTCAAGTTATACTATCCAGGCTAACAAAATAAGAAAAGAAAACAATCAAGTCCACATTGACTTTCAAAATTTTGAATAGGAAACAAGAGCAAAAGTAAAATCACCTCAAAGTCATTGGAAAGTTAAACTATACCAAAACAATGACAGAAGTGCCAATATTCGGTACAGGAACCAAAAGATCCCTGTTGATTTTACTCTGAACATGTAGGAAATAAATATTGCACATTTGTATAAAAATGTGATGGCTTATCCTTAGCAGACTTTGAAGCTCCTACAATTAAAAGAAGTGAATATATAAGCCTAATCTTGTGTTTCTTTGCTTTATACAAAATTTTCACTCCAACCTAATTTCTCATGCCTAAGAAGAAAAATGCAAATAAAAAAAAAGGAAATCTAAAATAAAGATGAAATAACTTCCAGATAGTATTAATGGACACATTAATTAATCAATAAACTGAAGAACAAAAGGAAATACCTGAAAGGATATCTTCCAACGTTTCCCTTTAAGAGGAGGAACAATTCATCTGGAATATTATTCCCAGAAGGGAACTCCAACATCTTAACTTTCCAGCAGAAGTACATAAGACATCCTTGGTTGTCTGGTAAATTACAGAAGGTTTCCGAAACTTAAAACAAAAGGTTTTGTGCATCACTTCTAATCAGTCGAGCCTATTCATGGAGGAGCATGATGGTGAGCACATAATCCGAGCTCGGGTTGTGACACTTGATTTTTCGTTTGCAAAGGCATCCAAGGGAGATGAAGAGGCCGAAGATTGGAGGAGTGTTTTTAGGCATTACAGTAATTTGCGACTTGTAGGTGGAGTGAATTAAAACGTCAGGTTAAAAGGGAGTTTAACATAATCTAGTAAACAATAGCTGGTGACTCATAAAAAACTTGGCGCAGATGACTCACCAAGGAACTCAGATCTCAGCTGCATCAAAAGCCGTCCAAGATAATTCAGACCTTCACCATCCCGACCTCCACCCCAAAATAAATCATGTGGTGAAGCTTCAACAAGAACAGACCCAGCAGTTGAGAGCAGCATAGAGTTCAGATGAGGGTAGATTGAGAATTTGCATTTCAGTGCCCTGTACATGACATCAATCTTGATATTTTCCCAATCAGATCTTACCTGCATAGAATGGAAAATAAGCTTTAATCAAAAAATGGAAGAAATCAATAAAATGTACTGGCTAAGGCATCAAAAGCACCAGATAATGCATGTAGCAAGGTGCATTTTATCCCTTTGTGCCTTCTGAAGGACCATCTGAGATCAATTTCTTTTAGTACAAAAGGAGCAAAATAATTAATGGCTAAAGCATGTCACGTCATTCTTATAACTAGAACAACTGGTATTTATGAGAAATCGAATAAATGTACCTAGATAGCATATAATTGAAGCACTCCAAGAATTTCATGCATGGTATAAATTTGCAGGAATAAATAGAAATAAACATCCTTCTCTTGATAAGGAGGAAACCACAAAAACTTTAAAAGGAAAAATCAAAAACAGATATTAAGAAGCTGTCTTCTGCAGTCAGTATCGAGTTACACTGACTCATTGAGTGAAGGTAAAGATAAATTTGTAGTTGCTAATTAGGTCAATCGTCTATGAACCAATAGACTACAGCAGAAAAGGAGTTTTTGGGCTTTCTTATTGGGGAAACATCATAGCAAGAGAATGAGACAAGTTTGGAATAGAATCAAATGTACAAAGGACCAAACCAGATCAGGTTGCTGCCTCTGCATTGACCTTCCAATTCTTGCAGCTTCTTCTGGACTCTTTGCAGATTTAATGCTTTCAACACAATCTCGAGCCATAGGATCATTTACCCCAACAAACTTCTGTGCCTACAAATTGGACAATACTTCAACATGCAATTCAGAGTAAGTTCAATAGAACATAGAAATTATACAGAAAAGTCAAGTACCTGGTAATAGTGCTCTACGCTCAACCAAGTTGCATAATCACCATTTTCATCAGAAACTTGGATTGGATGAGGAGAGAAATTTGAAAAGGCTCCATACAGATCCCACGTTTTGTAGAAAAATAATATGCTTGATTCATATGGAGAAAAAGTTGGATCAATAGCAAAAATCTCATCCACTGATGGTATCACAGGTGTTATGTCTGGTAAGGGCTGAAGAAATCCACTGACAAGCATGTCTGGCCCAACCTGCAATCAAGGAAGGAAGAATTTACATTAACCGCACAAATCCATTACCTTGATGATACGAACCGGCGATTTGTTCGTAGGATTAGAGCTCAGGAGGTTAAAGAAGCTATGCATAAGATGAAGAATGGTAAGGCTTTGGGCCCAGATGATATTCCAATAGAAGTTTGGAGATGCCTAGGAGATATGGGAGTAACTTGGCTTACAAATCTTTTTAACAAGATTTTAGTAACCAAGAAAATGCCAGATGAGTGGAGGAAGAGTACTTTAATCCCTATTTATAAGAATAAAGGAGATATTCAAAGTTGTTCGAATTATCGAGGTATAAAACTTATTAGCCATACAATGAAACTGTGGGAGAGAGTGATTGAGCGTAGGCTTAGGAATGAGACTGTAGTTTCTGAGAATCAATTTGGTTTTATGCCTGGAAGATCTACAATGGAGGCTATTTTTCTACTTAGGAGATTAATGGAGAAATATAGAGAAAAGAAAAAGGATCTTCACATGGTCTTTATTGATCTAGAAAAAGCGTATGATAAGGTGCCAAGACAAGTCTTGTGGTGGGTACTCGAGAAGAAAAAGGTCCCAACTAAATATGTAGAAGTTATTAAAGATATGTATGAAGGAGTATTGACTAGGGTGCGGACTGTAGATGGTATGACTGGAGAGTTCCCGATCACGATAGGTGTTCACCAAGGTTCATCCTTAAGTCCTTACCTATTTGCGTTAGTCATGGATGAACTCACCTATAATATCCAAGATAGGGCTCCTTGGTGCATGTTGTTTGCCGATGATATTGTGTTGGTAGACGAAACTAGGGAAGGTTTAAATTCTAAACTAGAAATGTGGCGGAACGCATTAAAATCTAAAGGCCTTAGATTGAGTCAGACAAAAACTGAATATATGGAGTGCAATTTCAATAAAACTAGAAGAGGCCCGAATGATATAATTTTAGACGGTCAAACAATCCCTACCAAGGATGTGTTTAAGTATTTAGGGTCATTTACACAAAAAGATGGTGCAATTGAGCATGATGTAAACCATAGGATTAAGGCATGGTGGGTGAAGTGGCGGAGTGCTTCGGGAGTTTTATGTGATCCTAAAATCCCAAATAGATTGAAAGGGAAATTTTATAAGTCGGCAGTGAGACCAGCTATGTTGTATGGTACCGAATGTTGGGCAGTTAAGAAGCAACATTCGCATAAGATGGGAGTAGCCGAAATGAGAATGTTAAGATGGATGATAGGATAAATACCATAGGCACAATGAAGCTTTGCAAGGATAGTTTTATATATTTAATAATTTCTATATATAGATCAGATGTTACTCTTTAAGAGGATGTTACTCTTTAAAGCAGAGATTTTCACAAAACTTCTGAGAAAAACATAAATGACTGTGAAGGTCATAGATAATTCCAGGACCACCACCAACTGATCGTAACAAACATCAATCAGACCTAAGGCTTGGTGACATCTCAACCATCCCAAGTTCACCCACAGGTGATGGTGCATTCTTTCCACCAATAATTTTAGGAGCAACAAACGCAAAAAACCTGTAAAACACGAAGGGTTATTGTACATAGAAACTCTTAAGGGAGATCAGAAGTCAGAATACCTAGTTTAGTCTATAAAGTCAGACAGGGAAGACTTGCATGCACGAAGTAGAAAGAAAAAACAACAAAAATACCTTGTGAACAACTCCAGATGAAATAGCAGATGCAGCCAATGTCCCTCCGCACTCCCATAAAATTGAAAGATACCCTCGATTGTGAAAATATTCCATAACATCTCGAGGGTTTAATACATCAAATTCAACTACTTCAACTCCTTTGGATGCAAGCAGCTTCTGAAATCTCCTCCTAGCACCTCGCTGTGTCACAACTAGTGTAGACACCTCAGAAATGTCCCATAGGTTTGCTTCCTCAGGAAGATTAAGAGTCTGGCTCATTACAATGCGCAGTGGCATATGCCCACATCCATGTCTAGCTGTCAATCTGGGGTCTAGTTTATATTACAATCAGAACACATTGAAAACAATCGACTGAGAGAGTCACTACAGTAATGATCACTTACTGTCCTTTCGCATTGTATTTCCCCCAACAACTACAGCATCGCTTCTACCACGGAGTTGAAAAACTAGATTCCTAGACTCCTTGCTGCTTATCCATGCTGCATGTCCACTATTAGTGGCAATTTTTCCTGGTATGGTCAAAAGGAGACTATGTAATATAGCCTCCCTAGCTAATGCTATTTATACAAATTTACAAGAGAGTGGAAAAAGATAAAGGAGAAGGAAACTATCAAGTATAAAGCTCACCATCAAGAGTCATCGCATACTTGAGAACAGAGAAGGGAATTCGAGAACAAGCTCTACAAATCAAAGGAGCATTGACAAGTTGGCATGCCTTTTGAGCTTCCTGTAATACATTGTTACAATACATACAACACTAACTTAAATGAGTGGCATTGTAAGACCTGCATGAATAAAAGGTGTAGACGGTAATATATAGTTGTATATTCTTGTTAGACCATTTTTCAAAAACATGCCCAAAGTAAGGAATATGTGTATCTCGTAGGAGATCAAACAGAAGAGAAGAAAAATCTACAGACTACTAAATGCGAGCTACAAGTTGGCCTTTTCTAAGACATCACACATACTACAATGGCAAATATAATTCATGTAAACAACAAAACCCAAACAGCAGTGTAAATAGGAAACGCTATTTTCATTATCCTAATCAGAGGGCCGCTTGAAACCCAATTGACTAACTTGTAATGAGCCATTAAAACATAATGTGGGAAAGAGGTAAGATTTCATATTCTGTATCTTACGTAAAGTATTCTTTGTTTTTTTTTTTTTTTTTTTCCTTCCCATAATAAGTGAAGTTTGAAAACAATAAGGCTCTTGTATTTGAGAAGAAAAAAAAAGAAAACTAAAATACCTCAAAAATTTTACTTCTGAGATCCTCCCCAAGAACATCTACCTGCACTCCTTGACTTCTTAATGCGCGGACTGGCATTTCCCCTTAGATGTTGCAGGGGATTCCTCAATCCAACAACTACTCTTCCAATCTTTGCCTAGTTCACAGACATACACTTGCCATATAAATTTCGAAAAACTAGGAATTGAAATACGTCTTCAGTTCAATAAGAGAATCATAGCCGAACCTGAACAAGAGCAGACACAGCAGTGGGGTCATCGTGACAGTCCCCAGGCTCCAAGTTGAGATAAGCAGTAGCACCACGGCAAAGATCACCGGCAGCCTCTACGGCCTGGACCTCAGCCGGTTTAGTTCCCTGGGCGTAGAGATAACCCTCTCCGGCAATGTTGCCTGAGGCGGTGGCAATTACGCAACCGAAGTTGGGGTGAGGGGAAGTGAAACCGGCGGACTTGTCGGCTATCTCAGCGGCGCGTCGAATGTAGGCCGCCTCCTGCGCGTGGGTACCGTTGATGCTTCTACTATTAGTAGACGCCTTGCAGACCATAGGAGAAGCTAAAGCCCCAACAGACTGCACCATTAGAGAGAACCCCATTAGAAATTGAAGCTTTTTTCCTCCCTTCGTTTTTTGTTTACTATTATTCTTCCTAGAACTGAAGTCGGACCGATTGATTGGGTCGGGCTGTGGCCAAACTCTAACCCGATATTAGCAAACTCAACTTAACAGGAAGTATGCAAAGCAAATTGCAAATTGCGATGGACATATTCGGATTAATTTACGAGTAGTTAACTAATTTATCTTTTTAAGAAAGTCAAAAAGAAAATATGTCTCCTTAACATTTGACCCATCCTTATAATATTGTATATCTTTCCTTAAATAAAGGATTTTTTTTACGAAGAACACTTGTTAACATCTTTTAAATGTAAAGTTTGAATATTTATTATAATTTTTTATAATTAATACATAAATTACTATTTTTTTAAAAATTTAAATTTTAAAAATTTTATTTATTGTAATTTAACAAGTGTCTTTATGGCACTTATTAGAAAAATCTTTAAACAAGATAAGGTCTAAGGATTGAAATATATTTTTGTAGTCCATTCACTTAGGTGTCTGATAGATATCAAAAATATAATAAAAATTGTATACAATCACATACAAACATAAAAATATGTAGAAATATTATAATATACTTATTTATAAGTGATTTGAAATTTAGATACACATAAACACTTAACTATATTTATTTTTTGTCATTTGACTAACTTTTATATGATAATTGTTCTATAATTTATAATTTTGTATACTTATCAAATATAATATTATAATACAATTTAGACGTTTATATAACTTGTTTATATTGAATTATAAATACGTAAAAAAAATAATTATTAGTCATTATTTTTTAATTTAAAAATGTGAAACTATTAGCAAATACTAAATAAACATCAGAAATAAAACTATCTAAACTGAAATTTATTTTTTTATGAACTAAAATAACATAATAAAAAAGTTCTGGTTGATTCCTGATATTATTATTCTTTGTTGTTTCTTTCTTTCTTTATTGACATTATAAAACTCTTAAAATTCTTCTTTTTTTTTAAACAAATTTTTGAATTTTGAGTTTGTAGGATACGATATATATTAAGAGATATCACAAGTACATATTGAACTACATTATTGCATACAATCCAACAATGAGTATCAATACTTAAGTATATTTAAATATCACTTGTGAATTATGATTTCGTATTCGTAATTCAAAATATAAAAATATTTTGTTCGTATATTATATTGTATTTTTCATTGTTTGTGTCACACCGTCAAATAAAGGTATGACTGGACGGAAGAATCGATAATCACTCCCCCGTGACCCTGAATAACCAAGTACTGTGCACCAGCGACTCTTAAATAAATCAAAATGAAAACTAATAAAACTTTACTAAATTAAAAATAAAATTATGAACCTGGTTATTTTATATAAAACGTTTATTGAAAATTTGGCAGTGGTTCCCCTTAAAGTGAACATGCCCAAAATATATATAAACAATCTGTTTATAAGGTCAATAGTAAACCATAGTATCAGAATATACAGAAAAGCTCTACTCCTAACAAAACATGAAATCACCATGGTTAATTCAATATATATATATAACAAAAATGCATAACACCTAAAGTGACTTGCAAGTTCCGTCCCTTAAGCCTCAAATGTGCGATTCTGAGATATACCTTGCCACAGTAGATGTCTGCAGGTAGCAAATATTAACGCGACAAACTGTGTTTTGCCTGATACTAAAAAAAACAACAACAAAGAAAAGAGTAAGTCACAAGGACTCAGTGAGAAAAATCACGTACCCTAAGAGTACTAGCATCACACAACACATAGTACTTATATCACTAATTAATCTCATGTCTAAATTTAATTTTTCACGTATGCACTTATAATCAACATACAGTCATAATTCACATATCTCACAGCATATATCAATCAAATTGAATATCCTGAGTTCACAATTCTTAACAAAGCAATTCGAGCATACAAATCAAGCAAAGGGCCAACTGAATATCTTAGCCCCACACAACAGTATCACCCCTACTGGGCATTTACGCACCCGCACAACAAATTAATCTCCGTACATATTCCATCCCACCAGGACTGAGCACTCACATTTTTAAAAACACTTACCATAATCAGAATATCTCAGAATTTCAAATCAACATATCCTTAGGTGCACCTGATTTCAATTTCGGAGAGAAAAATCATTTTTCAGAAAAAATCTCATTTTTTGTTGGCCCTTACTAATCACAACCAATATCAAATGACAAACATTAATCAATTATTCAAAATTCACATAATTTATTTCATACAATTATTCGACAACTAAAGTACACGTAATTCACTAACAAGGCTCAAGAACGTGGATCGTTAGTCCGCCTAATCTGCGAAGGTGTCAGAATATCCTCAACACGATCCAGAATTAAAAATCATCAATTTATATATAATTTAAAATAAGTACTTATGATTAATTCCATAATTCACTAGTTCACTATTTCTAAAAGTATTTATGTAAAATTACTTCTCTATGTATAATAACATTTAAGTTCTTTAAGAAATTTGTTTAACAAGTGGAATGCATATTTTTTTTGACAAGTGAATTTTAAATTTATATACTTATATATCTTCCAATATAGGTATAACCTCAATTCCTTATACTACTCATATTCCTATCCTTGACTTAAACTTATTTAATCAACTCTTTTTAATTCCTATGATTTTTATTGCTATCCTTTATCCTTCTTAACATTTATTCTTACCTCTAGTTTAAATTCAAGTCATCCTTAACTTACTCACTAATTATCCATAATTTAGTTCGTCTATAACCATTAAACTAATAAAACTCTCTAAATCTAAACTTGATCATTTTAACTTGCTATACATAAACTACTCTATTAAAAGTCTTTAATTATCCCGGGCATAAAATTTTAAACAACCTACAAGTATAGAATTTAGCATAACTAAAATTTAATTAATTACTTTAACTAAAAGCCATCATAATCCACCTATATAAGTCTTGCGGCCAAGAAAATTTTATATATCACCAACCCTCCCCTGTTACCGTGACAGAAAGGAGATATAACCCTCCCTTTTCTTTTTCATTTGCTGCCAATTATGAGAAAAGCTTAGGCAGTCACGTTGCTACTCACATAAAGACAACAGTTTATAACTTGGCTTCAATCCATAATTATTATTAATATTTTTTTTTTCCTTCCCACATAACCACTTACCAACTCCTTTCTTTTTATATTAAAACACAACCATTAGGTTCCATTAGACCATACCTTTCACTTATTCAACCCAACAGCCAGTAAAACGCTACCATCATCAAGGCAAGAGAAAGCTAACTCCTAAAGGAAATGATGGCAGGTCTCCTACACGCGGCTGAACAAGAAAGGAGACAGTTATCCCTTCAAATTTCCACAGCCAACACCATTCAACTTACTCACCCCGCCTTCCAAGGTGAGAAGAAAAGAAAAGAAAGAGTTTGCTGCAAGTAAAATTTGCCAAAGAGTGGAATTCTTGCTGCTAAAGGTGCTATAACTCTCGGTTAGCAATAAAGAGATTGGAACTCTCATGAGACAGGGGACAACGAAGACTATAAAAGGAGAACAGTACATCTAAGTCGGTGCAAGTAAGGAGAACAAAGTAACCAAAGAATAATATAATAATATAACTTAATGGCCTTAATTAATTCTTAAAACGTGTGGTAAGAAATTTAATATATACATATATATTTTTTACTTGTTAATACAATTCAAATTCAAATTTAAATCCAAGTCAATCGATAGGTGGTAAACTACAATTTATTTACATAAATATAAATATTTTCTTATTTTAATCTGTTTCAAGAAAATTTATTACTTATGTAATTACGATAATTTAAGTACCATATTCTAGCATTATATGTTAGACTATCGTATTATAACAATTTGCTAAGAGATATGATATTTACTTAATTAATCATGTGGTCATTATTAGTTTCTTTTGAAATTCACAAGCAGTGTCTGAAGTGAAATTTGAATTCTTTTTTCATTACTGTAAAATTACTTGTCACACCCCAACGGGGCATGACTGGCCAGAGGGTTGGATAACAAAACCTCCTTAATTCTGAATTCAAAACAAAGTAACAACTATGACTCTTGGCCTAACTCAAGAATAAAAGTCTACTGTAAAATTTTGTTTTCCTCAAACAAATATTAATTTTTTGAAAATTTATATAACATGCCACAAAATATAATATATATGTTCCTAATTCCACATAACTGACACGAGGACAAATATCTAGACTATTACATCATACAAAATTAGACATTCCACCATTCTATTGTGACTACAAACTTTCATCATTGACTGCAAGTTTGAGATCCTGTAAATACCTTGTTGAACTCAATAGTCGAGTCATTAGCTCGGCGACATTCATGTACATAACTCCTGTTACTAAAAAAAATTTCACAAGAGAGGTGAGTCCTATGAACTTCGTGAGTGAAAAATCATACCCTAAGAGTACTAGCATCACACCACATAAATGTATAACATATATAGTAACATTATTCATATCGTAACTCACGTTACACGTATATATTGTAATCATCATAAAGTCACAATTTACATAATTCACACTATTACAAATTAATCAGAGAAATAATATCAAAAAAAGTAACCAAAGGGCCAACTAGTGACCCAGCCCCGTACAACATTATCACCTCCTACCGGACATTTACACGCCCGCACAATAAATTGATCTCTGTATACAATCCATCACACCAAGGGTGAAGCACTCAATTTTATTTAAAAAAAAATTTATCCTGAATCAGAATTTTCTTATGATTTTAAATCAGGATAACCTAGGTTCATCCTGGATCTTAATTTCGGAGATAAAAATCATTTCTCAAAAAAACTTCCATATGTTGGCCCTTATTAACCACAGACAATTTCAAACAATAATAATTCAACTAACTCACTAAAATATTGTACTAGCACATTTATTTAAATACATATACAATTACACACAATAATCTAGCCCCTAAAGACGACAATTAATCATTCACCCGTAATCGATTCCCTTCACCACTCACACTTGCGTCCACGCATCTCATCAGGTCCACATTAGAATCCGAAACTAAAATTCATATACCCAAATAATATTTAGTTCATAAACATTATTGTTATAATATTTTAGTTACTAAACTTATATCTCATCTTGTATAGGTTTCTTTATGAAAATTTTCTATTAAGCTATTACATACCAATTAATATGAATTGGACTTTATGTGATAGAATTAATAATGATGAGACACTTTAAATGTCTTAAAAAAGCATAAGGTTGGAGGAACCATTAGAAAAGATAGAAAGTACTTGGTGAGTTAGAAATATTGAAACTGTCAAAACTTGGGATTTGGACCAGTATCCACTTTAACGGTCATATTTTTATCTAGAAAATCTCAAATCCAGTTTCATTAAAATTTATAAAATACTAGATACATGTAGCTTTCTAATGGTATATCATTTGTAATTTTTAGGTTTGTATATCAATACAGTTTATTCTTTGAAGTTGCGTCAAATTCTACAAAACGCAAGATTTTGACAGCTTTGACCTTACCTTAGTTAATTGAACATAACTTCCTCTAGAAAAAACGAAATCCAATTCCATTTGTTGGGTTTATTAATAGAAAAGTATATATATATTTATTATTTATAAAATTTTCCTAAAATCTGTCATGAACCCACTCAATTTCTTACATGAACCAAAAACAGGGCACTACGAATCTTGCCTGACCTAGCCGGAGTCTAATAGCTATAACTCACAACATATTTGGAACTAAACTATGAAATTTTGTAGAAAACATCCCAAGATCCTAAGCTACACTTTCTATTTTGAACCCTTAATTTAATTCAGCTCCAAAGGCACCCAAAATCCAGGATTTCTTTCGTCCTCGAATCTGCCGCTGCACCCCCCTTCAAAACCCACTTAACTCTCATTTTCCACCACTTTCAAGCTCCAATTCATACTCCTCACTTAAACACTAATTCACTAACATTACTCCTAATATAATTAAATTCAAAATTATATTAGTGATTTAGAATCAATCAAGAACTTAAATTTCACTGTCCAATAACAATCCAACCGATTCTAATTCATTAAGATACAATTATTTTCTAGTAGACATTTTATCAAATATCTTGAATGCAAGATTTACTCTAGTTTATATGTATGTGCATATATATACATATATATATATATACATATGTATACCTTCCAATAAAACCAACAAATTTCATTAATCAACTAAAATCTCAAACACAACCACAACTACCTTAACCACTTTCTCTAAAACTTTGTTTGATTTTAACCACCCAAACTTTAATTAAACTTTTGGTTTCCAGTAAAACTTTTTCTGCGTTAAACCCATACTACCAATCCCCCACTTGTTTCCAAGAATAAGCTTAGGGGTTGTAATAGCAGTTTACTTCCAGCTAATTGCTGCCTTAACAAGGGAAGAGGAATGATGGAGCAAGGTGCAGGGCACAAGTTACTATCCCTGCATGCTGAACTTCTTTGCCCTACAAGTAACTTGGCTAAACTAAGATCTTGAAAGGAAAATGCAAAACAAGGGAGGCCAAAGGAAACGGCAGCAAGGTTGCCTTACGCCATCCGCCCCGTTATTCCAGCTTCCATACCAACCTAAACTAATTTGTTACCAATTTCAAATGGAAGGAAAAGAAAAGACTTACCCAAAAGCTTAAGGGTGTGGTAGTCTTATACGGCAGAATTGGAAGCAAGGATAATTAATCCATCAAACTGTCACAGCCATCCCAGCCCAAATCTGCCACTATAGCACATACAAGAAGAGAAGAAGTAGAACGATTTACTAGGGACTTAAGCATAGCCACCCTCCCTGTGAATTCACGGCTTGAAATGGAGAAATAATGAACCAAGAAAGCAAAAGTATCACAGAGCACAAAACAGGGAGGTGGACTGAGTCGGTGGAGAGGTCGAAAGAAAAGAGAAAAAAAATTCAACATAAAACTAAAAAAATCTTGGTCCAAAAGTTGCTTCACAACATATATATGAATACCAAGAATTCATGTATATATTTATATAATTATATCATTAAATCTTCTAATTTATATATATATATATATTATTTTCAATTGCTCACTATTGTAAAATTATACAAATAAATTTTATACCTTAGATCAACCACTAAAGTAGTGAAAATTCAATTTATACGTTTATATCCAAGTACCTTCTTATTTTAATTTATTTTATAGAAATTATTAGTTATATTGTCACGATAATTTATGAATAACATTTTAAAATACCACTAGAATATCGGTTTATAACATATACATATATATGTGTGTGTGTGTGAATATTTATTCTGTCAAATTTTTATTTTATTTATTATTGTTTTACCTAAAAAAATTAACACACCAAATTTTTAAAACAAAGTGCTAACGTATCAGTTATAACATACTAAAATTTGTTTTTGTAAGAGTACTGGACCATTTTATTTCTCTCCTTTTGAGATTAAACTTTGGACTATATTTTAGATTATTCAAACTACGTGAAAGTGAAAGAACTCAAAGTTTTCAAGAATAAATATTTATAATTTTGTTTATTTAAATCAATCAATGGCCTTATGTGTGAATAAGTCAAAAGACTAACACTACAAGAAAACTGCTCATTACCGACCAACCAAGTTGGTCTGTAAAGACACAAAAGTCGATCGACAACCCATTACCGACCAACTATTGGTCGGTAACGGGTGGTAGGCAAAATCAAGGTTGCTAATACCGACCAACTATCTAGTTGGTCAGTATTGTTTGTCGGTGAAGTTTTTTGGAGAATTAAAAGAAGTTGGTCGGAGATTACCGACCAACCATTTGGTCGGTGATTACCAACCAACCTTATTGTTGGTCAGTAATACCGACCAACCTTATGGTTATCGGTTGGTCGGTGTTACCAACCAACTATGGTTGGTCGGTGATTACCAACCAACCTTATGGTTGGTCGGTGTTACCAACCAATTATGGTTGGTCTGTATTACTTTTTTGGGAACATTACTTGTCTTTACCGACCAACCCTGTTTTGATTCTTTTTAATTATAATTTTTCTAAAAACCTACTTTACATTAAACAATTTCTAAATGAATACTGAAAATTAAATATACTGATGTATCAAAATAAAATTGTCATATAATTAGAAATAGGATAATTCATGAACACAATGTAACATGATTAAACAAAATATCATATAGTATATCAAATAATAAAAACTACTAGCTAAAAATCTTCATCGTGGTCTTCATTGTTCACTGCGTCATCTTGTCCCAAATCAACTTCACCACCATATCTACTGCTAGAGGAAGCCCCCACATTGCCCTGTTGAAGTGAAATAACTAATTAATATATGTAATAAGGATGATAAGTACACAATTAAGATAGTGTAAACCCAAAAAAAAAAATATAAGCATAATTGGTATAACAAAAATCTTGGCAGCATGCTTGTAAATGGCAAAGGTACATCCTCTAGCAATTTACCAAGTTCTGTTAATAACAAGAATTACATGTATCATAACATTTTCAAATATTGAAACCATCTAAGAGTAGCATAAAGGAAAAGTTCTCAATCATCTCTTTCAACTTTTCAAAATCTAGCTGTTGCCTGTACACTAACTTGTCAAAACCTAGAAGCCAAATTTCCACATTACATAAAGTTGCAGGCTCCTAAATACATTATTGCATAACAAGCCATGTATATTGAGTCTAATTGGGTATTTCAGATCCCTAATAACGGAAAATAAACCATTCTTTACATATATACCATTATAAATACCTAATTCTATCACATAATGATAAAGTTATATCTACATCTCTCTTATGGAAACACATAGACAGTTTCAATATGGCAGGAAAAAAAAGAATAATAAAGGATACAAAGCATGTGACAATGTATTATTTCACAAAAGTTGAAAGAAAGATGAAACTTATTGAAGATGACGGCATAAGAATGCTAGTATCTACACCCAGCTTTTCTACCAACAAGTTCACAAGATTTTTCATTTCATCTACTTTTTGAGTTAACTCGCTCTTTGTTGTGCTTAATTCATTTTTCAGGAAATCAATCTCATGAGCCATCTCATATTCATGCCGTGAGGTGGCTGTAGAGGAAGTTGATCTATCGGAAGTACTAGCTCGGTCTCTAAATAGAACTTTCGCTGATCTAGCCTTCCCACATCCGTATATTTTTCCTCATTTTTTCAATCCCCCAATTGCCTTTAACCAAAGTTCTTCATCAAACTCAGGATGACTAGTAGGATTTTTCCCGTATTTTTCATTCATTAGGCACGTGTAGGTTTCCTATAAATCCAAACAGAAAAATTTGTTAAACATATACACACACACATATAAATAGATATATAAATTAGATATTGAAGCTTAGTCAATAAAAAACAAACTGAAGTGGCATTTGACTTCTCATTCACAAAATCTCCAGTTTTAGTTTTCTTGTGAATGCGGTAGTAAACTTGTAGTGTGCTCGGTTCTGATCCAAATTCTTTTCTCTACAAAATCATTAAAATTCTAAAATGTTAACATTGCATACCAACTTTTAAAATAATAATATTTTGCAAAAAAAAATTACCATTTTTTCTTTATGTTGTAGTACTGAGATGGATCCTCCAGCATGTCTAACCAATGAGTCATCTCCTCCAGATAACCTGTTTTGTGACCCTGTTGCAAAAAGTTTTTGCCACTTATCAGAGGCCCAAATTTGAAGGAGTCCTCTCCAATTTTCTTCTTTCATCCAAATAGGCTTCCATCCCTCGCATTTTAGAAAGTCATTAGTTTTACATTTTTTTAAAGCTGTGGTTCGTGCTTTACTCAACAGGTCTTTTAGTTGTTGTGCAGCTATAATATTGAACACAGATTTAGATTCTACCTCCTCCTTCTCTGTCTCAAACCTATAATGGGCCTGCAATTTAAAAAAAATATTTAATTATTATGACATATTAAGAAAAATAGATATAATCATTATTTAATTACTTTATTATATATAACTATTTACAAGAAACTGTCGAAAACATAATTCTCTAGCCCCCTTTGGAAATTTAGACCAAGTTGGATACGGTCCTGGCATATGAGCACGAATGATAGTTGAGATGGTCTTAACAGTTCTGCCATCATCAAATTCACTGTAAACATGAACAAATTAATACCATTTTAGGATATTGACACTAGCTACTAATAAGAAATATATTTAATATTATGTCTAAGTAAAACATACGTACTCATCACTGATAGCTTTAATCAACTGGCGATCACTCAGGTCTACAGGAGATGGTTCTAGGTGCGCAGACCCTCTCTGTGCTCTCGGATCAATGGATGGAACTCTAGATGATTCTCCAGTTCTAGTTGTACCTACATGTATATAAAAAAAATCCATAATTCACTGACTCCATCGATATTATGAACTTACAAAAATTTATAACATAAGTTCTTTTTACCAAGTGGGGTGAAGCACGAGGTACAACTATACACCATGATTGCGGTGTGTGACTATCTGATGGATTAGAAGTAACATGTGTACCAGGTGATGCTCTAGAGCTAGACCCATGAATACTACGAACTATGATCTATATCTTATATAATAAGAATATATATTTAAAAAAAATTAGAAAGTGTGCTAAAAGAACTACATAAGATATGTTTGTAAATATTAAAATACAAAAAGTTTTACAATATAAGAACAAATCATATACAAGATATGCTAATCATCTTCCATATCATCGTTACTTTCATATTCAAAACCAACTTCTTCATTATCCACATCTAATTCAACATTATCATTTTCATCATCATTTTCCCATTCATCATTTTTTGCGTATTCTTCTTTATCTAGTTGATCATCATCTGAAAATCTAGGCACAGTTATATCATTCAAATTCACTTCTTCCATTAGACCGTCACCTAGAAGAACTCTAGGTATATCCAAATCAGCGCCAACACTGACTGGAGTCGGTACATGCAATTCAACCTCCTGAAATATATCATCATCAACTTTTTGCACATTGTCAATAGGATTTTCATGCCAACTAAAATTGTAATTGTTCCTGGCCTTCATGTTGCAAATAGCCCACCAAGCATTTCGTCTTCTATGTGGGTAACGGGCATAATACACTTGATGTGGTTGAGAAGCTAAAATAAATGGTTCATTTGAGGCAAGTCTAGATCTATATTTAATATCTACGAGACCGTGCAAAGAATCTATTTTCACCCCTTTATCAGAATCATACCAATCACACTGGAAGAGTACTATGCTATTGTTAGTTCCAAAATATTGCAACTTTATTATATCAGTTACCATGCCGTAAAAATCAAGTTCATCAACTCCGTAACAACTTCCTTTGACACGAACTCCACTATTCATTGATTTTTTGCCATCGCCATAAGAAAGCGTGTGAAACCTAAACCCGTTAACAAAAAATCCATTATAACACCTTACAACTTTGATTGGTCCATAGGCAATCTCTTCAATACGTGGATTAGAGATCTTGCGTTCATCAGCTTATAACATAAGGTAAACTAATTCATTAGGAAATGCACATGATTAACTATCACACATGCACGTACACACACATACAGTTATTATCAACTAACCTGTTGTTGAAACCAATTTGAAAATTTAACTTTAACTAACTTTTGGATTTGGTCATCAAAAAGATCTGGCTGCTCCATCGATATTATTTGACGAAACTAACTAAATTTCATAACAAAAAAGTAAGTCATTTTGTCTACTTGGTAAATGTTAGTGTTGCATATCTAAACTTAAATAGGGTTTGTGAAACTTACGTTACATATGGTTCAATTTCTATTGTATTCAATAGAACATATATCTTTGCTGCTTCAAACTCATTGTCACTAAGAGATATGTACCTATGAAATCCAAATGCACGACCTGACTGGCAGAAAACAAAGATTCGTCCATTGGAATCCACATATCCGCCATCATCTTGACGAGGAACTCGATTAAACTTCATTTGAACACTTGGCTCGAAATACATTGCACAGAAATTTGAAATTTCTTGCAATACATAGGCCTCACAAATGGAACCTTCAACATAAGCCTTGTTTCAGGCCTTTTTCTTTAAATTCAACATCATCCTATAAACAAAATATGTCAAAACTAAATAAAATGAGTACAAATGAAATCAAAGAAAGGTAAAATAAATTACCTTTCAAACGGATACATCCAACGATATTGCACCAGTCCACCCACTTTAGCTTCATAAGGTAAATGCACGGTTAAATGCTCCATTAAATCAAAAAAACCTGGAATTAATATCTTCTCTAACTTACACAAAGTGATAACAATATTTTTCTCAAGCATCTCCATATGCTCCACACGCAATTCAATTGTACATAAATCTCTAAAAAAGTTACTAAGCTCTGTAAATGCTTCTCATGCACCTTTCGGTAAGTAATCGCGAAATGCGATTGAAATTAGTCTTTGCATGAATACATGACGATCATGGCTTTTCATTCCGTACAGCTTACAATCCTCCATGTTCACATAACGAGCTAGATTTGCAGCGTACCCGTCTGGGAGCCTCAAGTCTTTTATCCATTCACACACTTCCTTCAACTGAGGTTTTAACAAGCTATAAGAAGTTTTTGGCATGATAAGTTTTCCAACATTCTTTCAATTCCAATTCAGGATGCTTACAAAATAATTTCAAATCCATCCGAGCATTCGAATTGTCTTTTGTCTTGCCTTTCATATTCATCACTGTATTGAAGACATTATCAAAGACATTTTTCTCAATGTGCATTACATCAAGATTATGTCGAATAAGATTAGTTGATCAATAAGACAATTCCCAGAATATACTTATTTTTACCCAATGATGTTCTTTTCCAAATCGGAAAATTGTTTGTTTGCTAAATGCTTTGCCAAAAGTGATTTGATTATGTTTAGAAAGACGATCCCACACTTGTTCCCTAGATAATCGTGGTGGTGGCAAACCTTTCTCTATTATTCCCTTTTTAAATGTATCTCTTTGTCGTCTAAATGGATGATCAACAAACAAAAACTGACGGTGACAATCAAACCAACATGGTTTACTACCATGAGGTAGACGAAAGGATTTGGTTCTTTCCATACAATACGTACATGCTAAGTTTCCATGTGTACTCCACCCTGATAGCATTCCATATGCGGGGAAGTCGCTAATGGTCCACGTAAGTGAAGTTTTATAATAAAATTCTGACCCCTGTAAGCATCATAAGTATCGACCCATTTTTCCCACAACTTTTTCAAGTCATCAATAAGAGGTCTCAAGTAGATGTCCAGATTTTGATTAGGAGATTTTGATCCAAGAATGACAAGTGTCAAGAATAAATACGGCTCCTTCATACATATATCAGGAGGCAAGTTATATGGAGTAACAAAAACTGGCCAAATAGAATGACCGCTTGATGAATGCCCAAACGGAAAAAACCCATCTGAGGAAAGACCCAACCTAACATTTCTTGGATCTTCTGCGAAAGATGGATAGTTGTCATCGAAGTGTTTCCATGCTTCACCATCACTTGGATGAATCATTAAACCAGTGGCACGTCTCCGATCATGCCATGTCATATGTTGAGCTGTGGTTTTTGACATATATAGTCTTTGTAGCCTCTTTGCAAGTGGAAAGTGATGCAATATCTTATATGGTACATCTTTCTTACTTATTCGGGTCTTAAGTTGATATCTCGGATGCCCACATACACGACATTCTTGTAACTTCTTGTCTACTTCACCATAGTAAAGCATATAATCGTTGGGACATGCATGTATCTTCTTATATCCAAGTCCTAATTTCTGGACTAATTTTTTTAATCTGTAAAAATTTGCAGGCAACTTCTTGCCTCTAGACAACATATCCTTAACAACTGAAACAATCCAGTCATAGCATTTCTCACTCATATTAAACTCTGATTTACAGTTCAATAGTTGTGTCACTGCTAATAACCGAGTATGCCAACTATAACCTTCCCACAACTCATCGTCAGCATTTTACAACAGCTCAAAAAACCTTTTTGCATCAGAATTTGGCTCCTCGGGAAGTTGACTCTCCTCATCCCAATTAAAATCTGGACCAACAGCGTCCATAACCATGTCAACATACCGATTGCTTGAATCTTCGATATCAACTCCTCGGTCATTTGAAGTTTCCCCTAACCACTCTTCACCCTCCCCATGTAAGGTCCACCACTTATAGTTTCTTAAGAAACCCTTCTTAAACAAGTGAACAGTTATTTCATTATGAGACATCCACTTTTTGTTCTTACAAACAAGACAAGGGTATTGAATTGTATTATTATCATCTACAATTCTTGGATGACTATATGCAAAATCAAGAAACTTATTTACATTATACATAAACTCATCTGTAACCTTACAGCTCTCAACCTTCCTTTGCATCCAACTACGGTCACCCTCAAATCAAGTACGATCTTCGTCCATATTTTCTGCTCATCAAAATTTTGTAAATATAATGATTTCATGTACCTAGTTAAAATTTCACATGTTCCATTTACATAAGTAAGCCCCTATTTCCACTAGAACTAAACCAAGAGGTATACAACATATACAAGTCAATATTATCTAGTACCTTGCATTAAAAAGCAAAAGTCTACGTAAAAAACATTACTTGTAGTATACTTGCATCTTAATTCACAGCTCAAACAAACTCATCAATCAACATTTAGCATAGACCAAACAAAGAAATAAAATAAAATAAAATAAAACCATTAGCATAAACATCTTTTAGTGGATTTTAAACCAAATCATGAAATCAAATATAATTTCCTATAAGATAAATATAATCCAACACCAAGAATCTAAGTTATTTACATTATGATTGAATGAACCTTTTTCACTAAGGAGAAATAGGAAAAAAGAAAAACCTCTAATCTATGTTAACCAACACATGGACAACCAAACTAAAATCATAAACATCTTTCACTTATGTTTAAACCAAATCATGAAACCAAATCTAATTTCCTATAAGAGAAATATAATCCAACACCAAGAATCTAAGTTACCAATTCCAACTCATTGCCTCATATTTTTATTAAAATCTAATTTCCAAGATTCCAAAACGTTTCTTAATGATCACCACATATTTCAATGTTTGATTCCTATCCTAGCTCCTCTCAGCAGCAAAGAGAGCATAATAATAAATATCTTTAAACAAAAATGGCAACAGAGAAGTATTTAGATGGCACATCCTACTTTTTGTATCTGGAGATCTTTCTTTCTCAATAATGCTGCACAATCGCAAGTTGAGGTAGCAAGGCGAGGAGTTCTCAAGGCATGAGAAAGGAGCTGGAGGCGTGGGAGGCGTGTGGGAGGCGTGGGAGGCGTGAGAAAGGAGGAGTTAGGGATTTGGAATCTCAAGTTGAGGTAGCAGGGCCAAGAGTTCTCAACTCACTCTCCAGTCTAGCTAGCTCCTTTTGCAAATGCTTGACCAAGGCATGAGAAAGGAGAGAGGAATTAAGCAAAAGGGATGGAGAGGAAGAAGGGAGGCGTGGGAGGCAAAGGAAGAGTTAGGGATTTAGAATTTGTTTTCAGAGTGAAAAAAAAAAACACAAAACGCAGGTTTCATCCAAGTCTAAAAAAAATAAATAAATAAAATAACCCAGTAAACTGATTTACCAACCAACCATAATAAGGCAAAATCACCATTACCGACCAATCTTGGTTGGTCGGTAAAATTCCACCAAATTAAAACCCATTACTGACCAACCATAATAAGTAAGAAACTCCATTACTAACCAACCAAGGTTGGTCGGTAAAATTCCCCCCATTAAAACCTTTCCTGTCAATTTACCGACCAACCTTACCGACCAAAAGTTGGTCGGTAATATATTATTTATATATTTTGGTCGGTTGGTCGGTAATGACCAAGTTTCTTGTAGTGTAAAGAGATTGTCTTGGTCTTGGTCAAAAAAATACTTGCTTTTTTGCAAGAGTCCTTAAGAATGTATTAGTATGAGATTATTAATTATACACCCTTTTAATTGGACACAGACACTAGTTAAACCACATTCTGATTAAAGAGAGACCACTCCTTGGACACACATGACATCACCTTATTGGTTAAGTATCACTATATAAAAGATATGATCCTTATTATTTATACTTATTTTTATAAATGACTAACTCAAGTTTTGAAGTGTCCCCCAATTTAAAAAATCGCCGCTTTACTATGCCTTATATGTTGGGAATTATACAAAATTTATTTTTAATCTTCAATAAGTTATAATAAAAATAATAAATGATAAAAACCATAAATATAACGTGGAAGAGAAGAGAAATAAATATTAACAACACAAAATATAACGTGGTTCGGCCACTTGCCTACATCTACAGATGAGAAAAGAATTTACTAATATTCCAAGAAAGATTACATAGAAAGAATAATGTTCTCACTCATTTAAGTCACACCTTTAATAATCTCTCTTGCACTCCCACCCTTAAGGGGTCTCTCAAAAATATTAGATCCCTCTCTTTCTCATATTTACAACTCTCATAAGCCTACATATTTCTACTACATAGAACTTACTCAACAAGTTAACTTTTTCTCTACTTTATGGAAATCTTGCAATAATCTAATTAAACTTATTTATCCACCAAAGTAAATATAATTAGGAAATCTCATCAACATCTAATTAGTTATTTCTTGCTCGCTAAGAATAAACTAATTAAGAAATCTCCAGCAACATCTAATTATTTATTTCTTGTCCACCAAGAATAAACTAATTAGAAAACTACCAAATAATGATTTAGGTTAAAATCCTACAATCTCCACCTTTTACTCAATTCCTCATAAACAATTTTCAATACACATACAATGCATCATCTACCATCAATAGCAAAATTATCAAAACTTCACATAAACCTTACTTATCAAGACTCATTACTATATTGAAAGTCTCTACTTGCTCATTGTGAACAAACCATGATATCCCTTAATAACAACAATGGATATGTATGTGGCCATCTTCTCTCCTCTAAAACCATTGATGAGCCATTTCCATGCCGGCTCATCATTGGATTAGATTTATGCAAAAACAATAACTCCATCTCACCTGACACCATTGATGAGTCATTTCCACATCATCTCATCACTAAACTACAACTCTATCTGACCTATCACCAATGAGGAGTGATTTCCACATCATCTCATCACTATGTTAGGTTTCTACAAACACTACAACTCCCCCATCTCACTTATCACCATTAATAGCTATTTTTGCATCGTCTCATCACTGGGTTTGGTTTTTGCAAACAACTTCATATCTCCTATCACCATTGATGAGCTCTTTCCACATCGTCTCATCAATGGGTTAGGTTTCTACAAATAACCCCACTTACAACAAGTCTCAATGCAAAACCCAACCCTTTTTTTTCCCTTCCTTTTTCTTCTTTCTCTTCCTTATACACAATCTCAATCATCATAACTTTTTTTTTCCTTCAACTCTTTACTATTTTTATAATAGCTCCACCATCACCAAAATTCTCTTGGGACATCTACTTATCCCAATTGAATTTAACTCTGATACCACTTGTTAGGAATTATACGAAATTCTCTTTCAGTCTTCAATGAGTTATAGTAAAAATAACAAAGGATAACAATCATAACAATAACGTAGAAGAGAAGAGAAATAATATTAACAACACAAAATACAACGCAGTTCGACCCCTTGCCTACGTCCACATATGAGAAAAGAATTCACTAATATTCCAAGACATATTACATAGAAAGAGTACACTTTACATATAGTGTTATCACTCATTTAGGTCATATCTCTAATAATCTCTCTTGTACCCCTAACCCCTAAGAAGGTCTCTCACAAATATTAGATTCCTCTTTTACTCTTACCTACAACTCCCACAAGCTTACATATTTATACTACATAAAACTTACCTAACAAGTAAACTTTTTTTCCACTTTCTGGAAACTCTATAATCATCTAATTTGACTTACTTATCCACCAAGATAAATCTAATTAGGAAATCCCATCAACATTTAATTAGTTATTTCTTGCCTACCAAGAATAAACTAATTAGGAAATCTCCAGCGATATCTAATTAGTTATTTCTTGCCCACAAAAAATAAACTTATTAGAAAACTATCAAATAAGGATTTGGGTCAAAATTCTACTTGATAGATCTCTAACTAAGAGTGAACTAAGTGTCACGTGAAGAACACTTACGTTTAAACTTAATAGAATGTAAACCTGAAGATACAAACTCCTAGATCAATTGAGTGTTTTTATTTCATAATCAAGGAATATCATGTAGGCGGTAAACTGCTCCCAGATTCAAAGAATCACCTTTTTATCATGTCTTGTAGGTCTCCAATTACTCATGAGCCACGCGGAGAACACTAGAGTAATTTGGACTTAGCAGAATGTAAACCTGAAGTGACAAACTCCTATATCAATGGAGTGTTTTTATTTCATGACAAAGAAATACCATGTAGGCGGTAATTATATTTGTACTGATACACGATATGCGAGAATCGTCATTTGCAAATGATACAATTTTAGAAAGTATCAAACACTTTATTTAGGACTTTCTTGAGTTGAGCGATCACTCCAATCTTAGTTAAAAGTCATTGTTGAAGTTTATTTAGTATTATAAGATTTAGGGTATTAACTATTCTTTTATGGTGCAAGTGTCTGGATATTTTAATCGATACACTGTTCTTTCCTATAAAATTAAAAAAGACAAAATGCTATCTATTATATTGTCCTTTAAAATATTAAATTTATAACTTTACATTTTTTGGTCAGTTTCATCTAAAATGTATTTTTTTTGGGGTCAATTTAGTCTTGTATATAACTTTCAAAGTATTTTTAATGTTTTCTCTCACCCTAACCATTAGCATTTTGAATAAGAATTACTTATGTAACTCCAAATATTATATTTTTGTCACATGTGTGCTGAGTTGACAAAAATAAATAAAACTATCCCAACAATTTTAAGTTTTTTAAAATTTATTTTTAAGTTTTTAAATTTTTTTGTCAATTTCGTTCTAAATATTTTATTTTTATTTTTATTAAGTCTCAATTTCAACACAACACTTCACAAATTTACCTCAGCAAATTTAATGACAAACTTAACAAAAAGTCGGTTGGTAATTGTAACAAAAAATAAAAAAAGTATTTTGTGTGTTGACTATTAGTTAGTCGGTAATAATCAAATTTCTTATAGTCTCCCTCAAAAAATCTAAGAATATTTATAAAAATATTATCAATCCGGTAAAATTTCTAATTCCTCATATGTAAATGATCAATAAGAAAATAAAAATAAATTAGGTAAATTTCATTAATATTTTAAAACATCTAAATCATCACAAACCCCTAATTTCATAATTTTAAGGAGAGGTGCCAAAAAATAGAGCGAAAAAGAGAATGCATGACAGAGTAATTAGACAAATAATGCATGAACGGGAAGTGAGAAATAATACATGAGAGGACTGAGATTTTTTTTATTTTTTATTTTGTCAATGCAGCACTAATGTGATAAAAAGTTTATATTTTGTCTAAAATGTCAATAGTATTAGACTGAGATACTGCATTACAAATATTTTAAAAATTATGAAATAAAGTTGGCCGAAACATACTTTTGAGCCTAAAGTAGTTAAAAAAAAAAAAAAAAGCAATAAATATCACTTTGCCAAAAAACAAAAACTCATTTTAAAATCATGATGGTCTCTTCTCCACTTCTTGAAAAAAAAAAAAATCGTGAGAGAATCTTAAAGTGAAATTTTGAGTAAATTTGATACTCTGCTTTATATTTTATGCCTTTTCCTCCCTCTCCCCACCACAGGGACTAAATTGAAATTTTGAGTAAATTACCTAGAGCAAAGCAGTAATTTACCCTTGTCTATTTCTGCTGGAAAATACCTTGACTAAATATAATATAAAATATCAAGCGTTCAAATTTCTACCACCAAATTTTAGTTCTAGTATTTCCACGTCAATTCCCAAAATAAATTTTAATCTGAGAATCCAACCATGTTTGCCACACCAAATGTAACTTCCAACTTGTTTCAAAAGGTTTTGTGAGAGAATCTTAAATTAAAATCAAACAATTAGACTTTGGTATCTAATCTAATTTAAATTTTTTTTATGAACGAGACAGTTTTATTAAGATGAGGTGCTAGAATTACGAAGTCCAGCTGATTCAAATCTCACTATCAAGAAATGTTTAGTTACTATTCCTAATTTATGTTGTTTGTGGGGATATATTAAGTTATGATATTGTTGATTGTTGAATTTAGATTACTCCGCAATATTGTAATAGACAATTGAAATAAATACTGACACAAAAAGAAAAAAAAAAAACAAAGAGTTATACAATTATTCATCATTAATTGAATATAAACACAAAAGGAGGTAATTAACCCACACAAAGAACATAGAATTACTCTAAAGTACTACTTGATCGCATAGCTATAAATTATACGAAACTAATTAATGTCGGCATATACACGAAATATATATAGAAATTCTAAACTAAATGAAGTGAGTGACTCTGTTTGAAACGGCAAGGAAAGCCATGCTTGGAACTTGGGGAGGTGAAATAGCCAAAAACAAGAGAAGCATCATCATCATCAAAACTGGAAGACAGAGGAGCATCAATGGTGGTGGTGGCAACGGCGGCAACACCAACGGTAACACCAGAAGGGACAGAGTTAAGAAAACCAAAAACACCACGGATTTAACACTAAAATAGCTTAACATATATATATAAACGCACAAACGTATTTTTATCAAAGACAAAGAAAAGAAGAAGAAAAACTCAATCAATTAATTAATTAAGAAACACAACAAACTCTTTCTGTTGATACGAGCATCCACCCGAACCCGATCACACCGTCACACATGGATCGTCATCTTCATCGGTCTTCATATTCATCAGCTATGGGAAGAGGAGGGACAAAGATTATCGTATGGAAGTAGAAAATATATGTATGAGAATGAAGGTGCAGAATTTGTTGTAGGAGAGTTGAATGATTTTTTTTTTTTTTTTGTTTATTGTTGATGAAGATATATAGTGAGAATTAGGTCAAGTAATTGTCCTTATAAAAGCCAAAGCAGTCTTTGTCCAAAGATTACTTGTTAATAATCTAATTCAAATAATTATGTCTTGGTTCAACCAACCAAAAATGTAACTTTCATGGTCAGAAAAATAGTAATTCACTATTTATAGGACTGATTCATTGTGCTGGGTCATGATCATGATGTGGACTAGCTATCTATGTATGACCTTAATTCAAAGTACCCTTCCTTTTTCTTTGTTAGATTTTTTTCATGCTTTACACTAAATAATTAATCAATGGTAGATAGCTAAATGTCTTAATATTTTCTTTTTATTTTTAATTTATTATTTCTAGACAAAATAAATATGTGGGATGTTTTAATTTGTTGGCCTCCAGATCTTGTGGTTGAGTGTGATACTGCCCTTTAGCTGATCCAAAGAGCCAGCGGTTGTATGAGGTTACAAATTTTCAATATTTAGATTAACCTTTTGAGCATGATTAATATAGTGATAATTAAATGAAATTCAATTGTAAATATTGTGAAATATTAAATAAAGAGGTAATGTGTCTAATTTGATATATTTAATTTTTCGAGATATTGTAAAACAGACAATAAATTTGATGTTAAAAGTAAAGTGAATTATCAACTAATTTGATAAGTTCAAAATTAAAATTATAATTAATTTAATTTTTTAATGTGTCTAAGGACACTCTTTTTAAGATATAATAAATTTAATTTTTAAAAATTAAAAAATTTTAAAAATAAAAATTTACGTATTAAATAACACTAAAATTATACTTATCGCAATAAATATTACACACTTTTTATTTATAAAACTTTAACAAAGAAAAACCCTAACTAGATCATAATTAGTGTACAACGATTAATGGAAATTGCTAGAATCTTGGTTGACAATGACATATCATTATCATGTCCCTTAAGAACCATCAAATGCTATATTTCTGGATACAGTCATACAGATGTTACCACCGGCATGCCAAATCGACTTAATCATATTACTTGTTTCTTTGAAGTATACAATGAATTGAATGTGCAGTCCTTAATAGAATTCTACTCTCTTTTTTTTTTTTTTTTAGTCAACTGGGTGTTAGCAACTGTGTTATATATTTTATCAAATATTTCTTGAATTTTGTTTTATTTGTGAGGGTGCACAAGATGGATATTCCCTCCGACCGCCCAATAAACAACCGTCCCCCCAACTATTCTTTTTCCGTCATTATTTGCCTAAAACATCCCACCCAATTATACCACAATTAATTATCCGTTTAGATATGCAGTCACTACAAGAAATTGTACTATCATCGTCGGACTAAAACAGACTTTGATAATCAATTGGCGGACGTTGATAAATAAATGCTAAAAAAAAAAAATAGAACCTCATAATATTATGAATATCTACGTGGACAGTGATAATTATCAGCATCTGATTATTTGCATAATTGTTGATGTTGAAGCGTGGACAAGTGTGGGTACGCTAATAGTATCAACGTCTATAATGCTGATGATATCAATATGAATGCTAATGGTGTAACGTTTTTACAATTATCAATGTTTGCCTTGACTACCTTTAATATGTCAAAAATAACACCTTATTCGAGACCCTTTACAATGACGACCAGCATCGGACCCAAATATGACAACCACTATCAACAAACACTTATGGGCCTACTGAAAAACGACAATTGTCATCATTAAGACAAATTAGAGGTGATGACAGCCACCATTGGGGACCAACCGGATACAAAGACAAACAATGAATGGACTCGTTAGATATGACAACAACCATCGTCATGATGCACTGAAGACGACAACCATACTCCAGTCCTACTAGAGACGACAACAACCATTGTCGAGACCCGCATGAGACAAAGACAATGGTGCCTATTGAAGACAATGACAATTACAATTAAGACATGTCAAATATGATAACAATCACCATCAGAAATTGTTCCCTACAATAGAAAAACCCTAATATTTATTTCGGTAAATAATACTTTTCACAAATTTTGGAAAATAACACAGACAACTAAAATTTAGAGAAACTGCCACTCCCATCTATCAAAATCATTATACTAACCGAGTCTTATAATGTGCTGATTATATCAAAACTTTTACTCTTTTTTGTTTCAGCAGTTGCTCTCGATTTTTCATATATTTTTTATTTTCTTAGAGCGTTTAGAGTATTTATCAGTCCAAGTATATAATAAAAAAAAAATATTATGCAGCATCTTTTAAACAATCTAAAGTCTTTGCATCTTCCAAGTTTGCGCTCACTATTTGATCTAGATTCAGGTTGGCATATATATCTACTTTTTGGATTCATTTAGGGCTACATCTAGATATAGCTAGGCTGTTTCTTTATCAAGCCATAGGGGGTAATGTAGGATAAAATTATTAGATATTGGCCTTTTGAGGATGTCGTAGCCTTGCCTAGTGATGATCATCATCTCTCAGTCAACCTATTGATCGAGACCAGAGAAATAGAGTTCGAGACAATTATTTGGTTTTCTCAGTCAATCTGTCTAAAATAATTTTCATCTTAATAATTGTGTGCTAAAACACATGTTAATATTGCTTCCTATAATGCATAGAATTATTTTTTTACCATGAAATATAGCTCATTTAGCATTCATGTAATCAGTAGTTAACATAATTGCTTTACATATTAATTTAAAGATTGAAGAGGTAAAGATTAAGAGAAGGATTAGCCAAATCCACATACAATATAATATTTTTAACAAACAGAGGAAAGTGTTTTTTGAAGTGTGAGCAGATGATGCCCTCTATTATTTGTCTTAATTATCACTTTTGTTAGCAGGTCTTAATTTTGAATAGGGTCAGACACATTTAACGAACTAGTCAACTCTAACTTTTTCCCCAATAATTATAGACCTGTCCTTATTTTGATTACTTTTATGGGAAATTATATAAAAAAAACAAAACAAAAGTTTCCATAGTGCGTACATGCATGCATGTATGCTGCTACACCATTGTGGGCTAATTGTTTTCTTTTTTTTATTATCCATTTACATGTAGAGAAGAAACCTAAGGTACAATTAGGATTAAACAAATGAGTGATTGAGAATTGAATTCATCAATTAAAGATTACCTTTTAAGTTCTTTGTCTATTAATTATTGCCCCTTGACAGCTTGACTCTTTTTTTTTTATTCAGTTAATTATGATCAAGGTCGTTTTGGATCAACATAGGTGTTTAGGTGTGTTTAATAGTAACATTTATTTTATTATTGTTATTTTTCAAAAATAAAGTTCTTATATGTAAATTAGTGTATGTGAAGTTGATAGAATATGGTTCCTTTTGATCTTAATTAGTACTAAAAAATAGCAATTAAGAGAGTTGGCCATTTATGTTTTCCTTGTTCAATGAATCCTTTAGTGTGGTCATATATGAATGATTAGTTGATTCTATGACTTTTGGTCCATAGGGGACCTCTCTTTCGCCTTGTCACCAAAGGAATCATTGAATATAGATCAAAATAGATATTTTTCAATTTTATCCTATATTAATGCAACGAAAATTTAATTTTTTAAACTCAATGAAGTTACATAGTTTTTATCAATTTATATGTATATATATATATATATATATATATCACCTTTTATAGAGATTACTAGCTCTCTTTTTTAATGTGACAGCACCTCAAACTTTAATTTTATATATGTAAAAAGTTAAATAGAATATATATAAATAAGAAAGATACGAAAACCATGTCTAAACATTTGTTATTATGTGTCTGTTTAGTGGAATTGTGTGTAAAAACATAATAAAGTAAAAATAGTTCAATTAGAGCTATTTAAAAGGTGTTATATAAAAAATTTGAAAGAATGTTTGAAGAAGTTAACATAAAAGCATTATGAGATATAAAAGATTATTTAATTATATTGTTTTGAAAGAAATATTGAATATTAAAATTACTAGAAATGGATCTACTTTGAAATACTTTTTCAACAAGTTGTTTTGAAATATTTTGATATGTAAATAATGAAAGTATATGTTTAAATTTAATTTTTATTTTTTAAATAATGATAACATGTATTTTTTTTTTTTTTTTTTTTTGGTTGATTTGAGAGATTTTAATTATGTACATAAATTAGAATAATAGTATATGGTAAAATATGACAAATATTATAGTTATATTTGTCTAAATAAAATAATTATTATATTTTATTTTAGTTTGATTTGTTTTCTACTTAAAAAAATATTTATTTCTACCTTTAGTTTTTAGGACTCTAAAAGTCAAAACATACTTTTTGTTAAAACTCAAAAATTAAAATCTCTATTACCAAACAGTAGTGAGTAAAATTTTAAACCCAAAAGTTATTATGAAAGCTAAACCAAATATGAGCTATATATCCTAAATCCTTCTTAAAACACTATATATTCAGTAAAAAAAATTCAAATTTCACATAACAACATAGGCTTTAATTTATAAAACAAACCTCAAATTAAGTGTTCGTCTAATAATTAAGAATGTGTATTTTATTTATTGACTTCATATGTTTAAATCTCCTTGAGAGAAAGTATAAAGAGAAAAATCTTCATAATTTTTTAATTTTGGAGTTAAAGCACTTATAAAGCAAGAATTTAATTTATAAAGTACCCAAAGATAATTGAAGAATTCTAGGAAAAAAATAATATTAAAATAATCATACAATGGTTTTTGGGATATTGACTTTACAACCCAAAAAAAAATGTCATTGTGTATTTCTTGTCCATATCCTGAAACAAATTAAATGATCATCTTTGACTCCTTGTTCCCTGGCTGAGGGGAGTTGGTTTTACTTTAAACATAATTATAATTTAACAACCAACAACTAGCTAGAAGATTAGATTCATGCATCTTCTGCCTAACCGTTTTTAAGGCACACTGATTACCAACTTCAAGTGTTTTCTCCTTCTTTTTTTAACTGCTCGCTTAATATATAGAAAGCAACCAAAGTTAATAAACGTTACAAATTAAATTAAGCATGGGAGACATGCATGTTGAAAAAAAATTCAAATTAATTTAATAATAATGATGAATATTATCAATTAAATTTTATGATTTTAAATGAGCTGACAAATTAAAACTGGATTTAAACTTTAATTCTTACTATGATAGAGCGAACTTCATATAAAATATTAAGTTTGTAGACAAATGTGTCTTAATAATTTATATATGTTTTAATATCTTGATAAAAACAAAAATATTTATTTATTGTTTTGGTTTATAAGAATTACATTGTTTTCTAATTTGGTCTTTAGGAATTTATTTTTTTCTGATCATGACTAGAATTTAAATTTATCCATTTTGGTCCTCTATAATTTAATTTTTTTAATTAAGTTTTTAGTCAAGTCGAAATTATTAATTTGAGATGGAATCTAATGAAATTATCTAACAAATATTTTTTTAAGAGATGATGAAAAAATGAATATTAATGCATGAAATGAAAAATCACATGAATATATATGACTGAATTATTTAGACATAATTGTTTAATATTGCACCCGATTTTATTTTATTTTTTTCCAAAAACAATTTTTTTGACAAAACATAATTTGTTTTTCATGCATTCTTAACCAGGAGGATTATATAATACCCCATATGCATTGTGAGGTTCTAAGTACCCAACTGATGTCGCTACTATACACAATATTAATTTATTTTGATTGAATCACAACCATCCATTTCTCTTAACCTGTTACCTAATTATTGAAATAATAAAAATAATTCTATTTTGGCCTCAAAGTTTGTATAGTTCACCTTCTTAATCATATCAACAAAATATGTTGTATTACATCTAAATTTAATAGTTTTGGATTGACTAAGAATTTGATTGTAAAAGTAAATAAATCTCGGAATCACAAAAAAAAAAAATAATAATAATAATAATTAATTATGAAAGACCTAATTTAAAAAATGATTCATCAAGAACCAAAATAAAAAACCGATGTAATCTTCATAGAATTAACAGTAAATAATAGTTTGTCACATTTTTATTTATATATTGGTTATTTTTCAAAACATTTAGATCATAACTAACCCTTTTACATGAATTTCGACTAAAAGTGACAAAATATCTATTTGATACCCAAGAATGTGAGTTAATAGTGGACACTAATTATGAATCTTAGCCTTTTTATTTTACCTTTTCTAATTGTATTTACTGTCTGTAATTAATAGTTTTCGTTTAACAATCTTATTTTATCAATGAGTTCCTCCAAGTAAGAGAATTTGTTATTGTATGGTACGCGTGACAAGAATTTTATCTAGTTTTCTTGAATGAGTTTTTTTTTTTTTTTTTTTCTAGTTTGATTATTACTTAATAACTCATATTGTGTCATCACTTTATATGTCACTTGGATCAAATTGATGCCGAAGAAAGCATCAATATCTTAAATGGGCCTACGTACTTCGAATTATGTATGGAACTATATATTCGCAAGCCCAGCCTATAAAAAACATATTTACTGTTGTTTTTAGCAACATTAACATTATTATTAGAGTCCCGTTTAATAATCACTTTAACACCATAATAGATCGCTAAAATAAAATGTCAAATTCAATCTTTCCCGCACCTCAGTTCACTTGTCCTCAAGATTAATTTTTCATTATAAGTTAGAAACGAGGGAGAATTTTTCGTCCTTAAATAACTAAATAATATTCAAGTAACTCGATAGCAACAATTCAAGCTATCTAACCTATCCTAATAAATCAAAATAAATTGATTTAAACCAAAGTTACATTATGATATATATACTTGGTATTTAAAGCATTGGTAGATGTAGATAATAAAAATAATTATTTGTATACTTGATCAACATATCTAAAATAAAATATGGTCTGTTACCAAATAAAAAAATGGTTATATACATCAATCAGGCCCAACTTGATATGGAAGGCCTTAAACACATATTAAACGCAGACTCTTAAACTTAACTATCAACAATTAATGGGTTTGGAACAAGAAATGAATTAGTGTAGAATTTAATGAATAAACAATAAAACTGTGGAATTTAACCTAGACAAATACTGAAGAGCAACCAATATGTTCTTTGACATACTCACCCAACCAGTTTCAAGTCTCTTCCTCTCAACTTCTTATTTGTTTGTTGAGATTGAGACAACAATCAATATTCTCACATTTTTAATTATTATTTTTTAGTTCAAAGATAATTAATTTAATTAAAAAGATTAACGATAGTATAGAAAAATGATTAAACTAAAATTAGTTACGCACATGTACTTTCAAACAAGAAATTTAAAATGAATTTCTTAATTATAGGTTTTATTTCAAGTAAGTTGAATTCATTCAAATTAATTGAATTATAGAATTCATTTTAATTTTACATAAGAGGAGGCAAAATCGTTGTAAACGCATTGTAAAATCGTCAAGATATAACTACCTTCTTTCTTATATATATAACATATGGGATGAACCAGAGATTCTATCTTAAATCCTTAAAATAAAAAGTCATAAGACTTTTTATCGGACGAACTATTTACATACACCATAGCATACAAGAATCTTTCTTCTCTTCCTTCTTTTTTAGAGATGAATCGCTTGGAAAAGAAGATAGTATATATCTTACATATGTAACTTCTGAGAATCTATGCATACAGCCTTCTTAAAACATGTGGTTGCTAATTCATACCTAAACCAAACCAAACTTTGTACATAGATGATTCATAGATCGGATTCCATGAGCAATGAAGCGGAAGCCTAATTGGAACATCAAATTTGGCCACAGTTAACTATAGCCAATATTTGATCAGATCGAATAAAATCCTTTCCTCTTATTTAAAATTAAGCACCTGAAAGTGCAAGTTGTAAAAGATCCTTCCTCCAAAGGACTCAAAGGTAAAAGCATTGAGTAATAGAAGCCCATCCTTCTCAAAACATGGCAATATCTCAGATAATGGAGTGCCATGGATCTTATTTGAGGAAATATGAATGACAAGTTCATTGTCACTAATCCAACTTGCTGAAGAAACACATGAAGAGTTGTAATTATTAGTAGCAGCATTTTGAGTTTGTGATTCTTTGTTAATACCCAGAATGTCTCCTTCATCTCTCCCACAGATTCTTAATAAAAGCTCTTCCTTTTTCTTCATTAGTCCTTCCACTTGCTGCTGTAGCTCTGGTATGTATTTTACAACATGTGAAACTGTTGCTGGAATGCTTAATTTTTTCTGCAATAGAAAAATCATAAAAAAAAATTAATTTTAATTTGTGTCAATAATTCTTATCTGCTTAATTAATTAGCTTATATATTGAAAAACACTTAAACTTTTAGGTGAAACTTTTCTTTGACATAGTATCAAATTTTTTATATGGTCAAGAGTTTAGAGTTCAATCATTGTTAGCACAAGGTGAAAAGAGTATCTATGCATTTTTGAGACTGACAAGTTTAATTATAGGTTTGAGTGTACTTGGGAGCGCGTAAGAGATTTTAACCTACTCCTATATCTCACTAGTAGCTTAAACGTTTTGGTGGACTGTTTTTTTTTTTTTTTTTTTTTTTTTGACAGAAAAGAATATATGTACCATGTGATCTGTGGAGGGAAGTAGAGAACGGAGTGAGGAACACAAGCAATTGATCTTCTTCCGGCGATCACGTTCATTAGCATTGTGGTTAAGCTTCTTTGTCATATGAGGATCGTCCCCACCGCGGGCGCCGCCACTAACAGGAGTTGTAATTAATGGTGAAGACCTACCTGCAATTTCAGGCTGATCAAGTAGTATCTGTTGTTTGTTGTAATTGGAATAGTAGTTGTGGTGGTCATGGCTTATGGATTCATCCAATGGCCATCTAATATTGGTTGGAAACGAAGCTGATGATAATGCTAACATTATTATTTAGTTTGGGAACTAGCAGTTGCTTAGATAGTTAGATGAATGATGATATAATTTGTATATAAATACACAAACAATAAGAGATCATTACCTAAGCCTCTATTTGTTTATGTGTTAAGAGGGTGTGATGAATATTATAATAAAAATAAAATAAAATTTATAATTAACGGATGTAATTTTTTATTTTTAATTAATTATTAAAAATTAGACTGTGTACATATGCTATAGGTTGATAAAGAAGGATGTAAGTATTCAATCTTGATTAATTAATTTGTGCACATGCAAACGCATGTTTGCAGTGTGGGCTGTGTGTGCTTATGTGTGTCTGATGTCTCCAGATAGGAGGAAGAAGGTTTAAGTCTATCAACTAAGTTAAACCACTTTTTCTTCTCTCTTTTTTTCCTTATAGTCGCTTATTTTAAAATTAGTTGGAGATGGATTGTGTATGAATTGTGTTTATGATATATAAATATATGTTCATCAATAATAACAAGAAATTATAGTTAATAAAAATAATTTCAATGTTCTTTACATCAACAATTAGATAAATCTAATAAAAAATTTAATTCATAATATAAACATATAATTTGAAAAAAAAATTAAAGATGAAAAAAATAATTAACACAATATTATTATAATCATAAAAACTATACTCTTAATATTTATTTTAATTCATAATATTTTAAAAAAAAATTCATTTATAGTACTATAATTATTTTTAATTATTAAATAAAAAAATTGAGAAATTCAGTTTTAATTAATATTGAAAAGAATTAGGAAAAAAAATATCAATAGATAATTATAATTTTATTAATATTAAAATTAAAAAAATTAGGAAATAAGTAAAAGTAAATAAATAGTCTATTCGAAGTAAAATAATAATTAATAAATATTTATGTAATGGAAAAAACTCATAAGGATATTTAATAAAATACAATTTCTTTCACTAAATTATTTTTATATTCATAAACAAATGGATAAATTTAACAAAAATATTAAATTCATTAATTTATTTTTATTTTTTTAATTCTTAAGAAGGAAGAAAAATTAAAAATTAAAACATCAATACTCTAATCATGAAAACTCCGCTCTTAATATATATATTTTTTTAATTCATAGTTCTTTTTTTTACAAAAATAATTCATAAATTTTAGAAAAACTAATAAATATTATTCTTATTATGAAATTATTAAAAAAATTGAGAAATTCAAAATTAACTACTAATGACATATAAATATTGAAAATATTTTTTAAGAAAAATTATGAAGTAAAAGTTAAAAAAAAAATATTATAATCATAAAAACTATATTTTTAATATTTCTTTTAATTCATAGTAATTTTTTTAATTTTTAATTTTTAAATTTGAAAAGAAGGAGGGTGCTTGTAAAGTAAATTGCCGGATACAGGATGTTTCATTATTTACTTACCAATTTGATGACAGAAAATTTTGCTGTGATTAGGAAGACAAGAGCATCAAGCTGATAAGGATACACACCCAAAAAGAGGGAGATGATGGAGGGAAGCAGCAGGGGAAGGGGGTGTGGTTGACTTATTGCTTTTCTTCCCTTCTACAAGTTTTGGTTATTTTCTTTGAAACCCTCATTTTATTTTATTTTCTTAAGAAGCTTCTCCCTCTCTTTCCACATAATTAAATCTGGAAAACATTTCTATAAAAATAAAAAATATAGTACATTGATGATAATAATATAATTGAAAATTAATCTATATTGATTCCTTAAAAAGTTATAAATAACAATTTCATCATAATTTTAAATAGTAAGTACTATTAAAAAATTAGTAGCTATAGCATATTAATATTGTTTTTCCAACTAAAGTGCTTAGAATTTCTGATATGAATTAAGTAGAAAATTTTATAAGTTTCCTCTTTCTAGCATTATATATATGTTATAATATATTTAATAACATATTTTTTTTTCATCTAACAAGTGAGTATTTACAACTTCACATATGAACTAAAAATATATATAAGTTGGCTCTTTCTATAATTTATATTTATAGCATATTAAAAATACTAATACTCTAATGTTACTCAAATAGTTAATGTTGAGTTGAAATGAAAAATTAGAGGGGTGAATAGTTTGAAATCAATTTTTAACTTTGATTTTAAAATCAAATAATACAATTATAAGAATTCAAGCTTAAGCATAAATAAAGCAAATAAAGAGATAGAAAATTTATAGCGGATCATCTTAAAAACCCAGACTATGTCTAGTTTTTTCCAAGAATACTACTTGAGGTTCCACTAGCTCCACTAGCAAATTTATTTGCAAGGTCCAGTTTCCTTTATAAACACTGGTTTACTGGCACAACTAAAAACCAAAAACAGTCAGGACTTACAAACCTTTCACTACAAAAAGAATCATGGACATTGAAAAGTGAACACTTATAGTCAGTATCCAGTGGAAAGAAACATAGATACTATTATGGGTTTAGCGGATGCAATAGACTCTGTGGCTCTCGGCCAATGCAATTCCAACAATGTCGATAGCATTGGAACTTCTTGACCACCTCCAACACTTGTGTTCACCCCAGAGATGAGTACTTTAGTTAGGCAAATACTGAGGCATGAACTTGTAGTGTTGCATTGAGAGGATCTCTACCACCACATCCTGCTTCTTATGCATATAAAACTTGACTTGAGTTCATATTACCGACAATAAAAGTAAGTTTTGGTATTTGTTAAATATTGTCAAGACCAACTTTTTGCTACATTTTACTTTTGTTTTATGTCATTTTGTTGGTTGAGACTTGAGTGGGTTAGTCTATTCTAAATTGTTGTCTTCGTAATCATTTAAGTCACAAGTTATATTTAGATGGAAAGTAAGCCTGAAAATATTTTCCACCTTAAGTGTATTTCTGTTGCTATACTTGGTATTTGTTAAACATTATCCGTAACGATAATGGATTCTTTTAGTAGTGAATAGAATGTATATAATTTTTTAACTAAAAATTACTCATATTATGCTTTAGAAGCTGCTTGAGCTTATTTTCAGAGTAGTTCTATTTGCACATTTATTTTTACACTTTTTTTGAATCTAGTAATCATTGCTTGAAACATGATTATTTGGGGCTTCTATTGGTGATCTTATGTGTATGTTGTCTAGAGAATTTGAGAATGTTCCAGCCATGGTTAATTGATGTTGACAGAAATGTGAAGAAAACACATGTTTGTGCAGCCTCATTTGCACGGTTTTCATATTACATACCTTTTATTGTCTTCTTGATTATTGTTGATTGATGAGAAGGGGTTAGATTCATGTTTCTTAAAATCTGACATCATTTTGAGGATAAATTATGTTAGACTCAGATATTGATTACTTTTTAATTTGTAATTGTCTGTTGGACACAAGGCTATCAGTTGCTATGATGAATTCTAGTTTTTCTAAGTTAATTTTACTTTTACAATTATAAGTTTTAGACATAATAACTTGTATTCATTATCAACTAATTTTTTAGGGTGCTTCTTCATTAGCTGCTCCACAAATCACCTCATGATATACGTGTAAGCTAATGGTAGAGTGTGGTTGACCACACTCAAATTTTGAAAACATCTAGAATATGTATGTAAAACTTTAAGTTTAGTTAGATATAAATGAAATTGACCCCACTTAAAAATAGTAAATACAGACTCATAGGAGGATAAAATTATAAATAGTGTAAGGAACACAATTGATCTTTTCTTTTCTTCCTAACAAAAAGTAATTTCACTAATTCTCAAAGGTTTGTTTGGGTATTCAAGAAAGACAAAAGTGAAGAGAAAAAGATAAAACTCAAAAAAGAGAAGAAAGAATAGAAAGATAATTAGAAGACAAAAAAAAAAATCAAAGAAAACACAAATATAAGAAGATTTAACTAGTGGAGAAGTTTTATATATATATATATATATTTTTAAGGTAGGTCGTAAGAATTTTAATATCTTAAGTTTATATTTTGTATTTAATTAAATTATAGATAATTACTAGTGTAAAATTATGATTTATATAATGTTTGTGATTATAATATTAATAATAATAATAGTTATGACTCCACCTACTAACATAAACTGTGACACGGTAACCGCTAAATAAAGTAATTAATAGAAGAGTATTTGGTAGCATCCACGTTTCATAATACTTAAATACTAACAACAAAATTTTAAAAATTTTACTTCTCGATCGGTACCCTATACAATTTAGTATTGCCCCTTGTTACAAAATGTGATTATCAAACTCGATGTTGTTGTCACTTGGAGAGGGAATGAGATGTACACTCACATCCACTATTTAAAACCATATTGTTGACGTCTGCAACCCTTGTTTCGAATCAAACATATATATATATCCGGACCACATTTAATTTTTTTCTAAGAATAATTAATTAATTATCTCAATTTTCAATTATATCCTTTGATGTTTATATGTAGAATATTACTTAAGTAATAATTATCCTCCTCTCTAGCATGAATATTATATATATATATATATATATCTCTGTTTTTAATTAATTATATATTATATATTTTTTCTTTTTCACTATGAATATTTCTTAAGATTTAATTAATATAATTATTAAAATTTAAAATATTTTAAGAATACTAATTTATTATTTAATTATACTGAACATCCTGTACACTTGTTCAAATATAATAAATATAATTTTTAAAATTAAAATATTTTAAAAATAATAATTTATAAATTTAAAAAATTGGAAATATAATCATAATAATTGTTATAAATTTTCATTTATAAATTCTTTAAGTGCACTTGTCAAAAAAAAATTATTAGCTTAATAAATACTTTTACATATTGTTAGAAATTAAATTATATAATAATTGAGATTTTTTTTTTTTTTGGGGGTAAAATATAATATTAATTGTGTGTGTTGTGTGTGCCTGCCTATGCTGTGTGTGAGCCAGCCTATGGTATGTGTGACAGAGTGATTAATTACTATGGAGAAGCCTTGAGGGCATAAGGCATTTATAAAACGTCACGTGCCCATGCATGGCAAGAACAAGTCTCAAGTAAGCTCGCCACTCGCAAGCACGTGTTTCCAAATTTTGTTAGAATTATGAAACTATCAATTTATCTATATCTATATTATATATAAAAATGACTTAATCCTTATATATTCCTTATAAGTTTTTGTAATTACATTATTATCTTTAATTGTTATTTTGTTATAAATAAACTATTATTTTTTTCTTTAGTTTAATATCAATAGGATTGTAATTGTTTTAGGACTAATAATTTATTTTTTGTTGATTCTTTTTAATCTTAATAAATGTATAATTTTTTCAATAATTATATATCAATAGAAATTAAGATTGACTTTCTCAATGTTTTTTTTTTTAATAAGTTCCTAATAATCATAATCTTTTAAGATCTTCTCAAATTTCTTAATTAAAATTTTAAAAAAATGACTATGAATTAAAATATACATATTACATATGTTTTCATGATTATAATATTATCGTTTTAACTTTTAGTAATTCATAATTTTTTTAAAATATTTTTTCAATGATTTAGTAAAAATTGAATATTTCAAATTTTTTTTTTTTTTTTGGTTTAATAGGTTTCTAATAATTATATTATTTTTTAGTTCTTCTCAAATGTATAAATTAAAAAAAATATTAAGAGTATAGTTTCTATGATAATATATATTATTGTTTTACTTTTCATTCATCTCCCATCTTAAGAATCAAAACATATATATATATTTATGAATTTTTTTTGAAAATTAATCTATTTGTTTATGATATAAAAATGGTTTAGTAGAAGAAATTTTATTTTCTTAAATATCCTTATGAGTTTTTACCATGACATAAATACTTTTTAGTTGTTACCTTGCTTCAAATAGACTATTTATTATTATAATATTATTATTATTACTTATTTTTCTAATTCTTCTCTATTTTAATATTAGTAGGATTGTGATTGTTTTATGACTATTGATTGTTTTTTTTTTTGTCCTAATTCCTTTTAATATTAATAATCTATCATTTGTCAACAACTATGTATCAACATTAATTAAGATTGAATTTCTTAATATTTTTATTTAATAAGTTACAAATAATTATAATATCATAAATTAATTATTAAAAGGAAGCTATTAATTAAAATAAATATTAAGAGTATAATTTTTCTGAATAAAATATTATTGTGTTAATTTTTCTTCAATCTTTAAAGTTTTTAAAAGATGATGATGATGATTATTATTATATGTATAAATAAATAAATAAATAAATATATATATATATATATATTATGAATTAAATTTTTTAATGGATTTATCTATTTGCTTAATGTCATTAACAAGTATTATTTTTTATCAACTATAATTTCTTTATATGTAGATCTATTATTAATGAACATATATAATATATTATAAACACGATTCATGCACAATACGTATGTCACAAAAAAAACTAGTATATATTATATATTTCATAAAATATGATAGAAATTTTTATATATATTTATAAGAGATTCTAAATTGATAAGCTTATGCTTTTTTATATTAATCTTTTCCAATGATTAATTAGAAACTTTGTAGCTTGTAAGCATACATGAATTATGACTAAATTTTTATATAACTTGCTCCAACGCAACTGATCACAAAAAGATTGAAAGACTGAAAAATTGAAAAATAGCTTAATTCGTGAAATTAACTTAACCTATTCTTGAGCTAGTGGTGGAATTCATAATGATGAAGGTGCTTGGAAAATTTAGGTTTTCTATGAATCTCCCATTTGATTCATAACTACATGTTTTACTTTTATTTGGAAGCTAGAATGGTTATAGAGGTATGTTTGCATTTAGAGGGACGTATAGCTGAAACAATTGAGCCTTATTATTTATAATCTAGTCATTCGAGGACAAATTTTTTTGGAAGCCTAATTAAATTTTTATATTAAGCTTTACTTCATATTTGAACTGTTCACGCTTCAATTGTTATAAGGTGGCTAACTACTGTAATGCAGATAGCCACATTGTGAGAGTTGAAAGGTATGAGAGAGAGTTGATATTTATGAGATCGATTTCTTTTAGAATCGAGGTGTGAGATCTATGGGAGACAACTGGTAGATAAATAGGAAGAGTGGCGAGCAATATTTTAAAAACCAGACCAAATTGGCTCATCATGCTAATTGGAATGTCACTAAATGTTTTGAAAATCGGATTGGACCAGCTAATTAGACTGTCGTTCGGTGACAAATTGGACTGGATTGAACTAAAAAAATTATTTTGGTGGTTGAACCAATCAAAATCGGTAAAAACTAAAAGAACAGGTAAAACTGGTATCTGATTAATTGAACCAAATCATTTTTTAAAATTATTTTTAATTAGTATTTGTATTAAAAATTAGTGAAATATTTGTATTTTATATTTAAGATTAGTGAAATATTTGTATTTTAAATTGATATTGCATTTATTATTTTTATGCATAAGTTGAAACTTGAATGTTGTGATGCATATAAATCAATCAATTATCGTATTAACTATTAATGATTATATTTGATTATTTATGATGTGATTTTCTTATTATTGAATGAATATTGAATTATTATATTTTATTTTCTTGTGTATTTAGTATTTATAATTGATAGAAAATTTGATATAATATTTAAAATATATAATTAAATATATTTACGATGTCATTCAGTCTAACTATTGGTCCGAATCCAAGTTAAACCAATAACCCAAGACCTAGTTAATTTTTTGAGTCGATCACCTGTCCAGTTTTTAAAACATTGTTGTAAGCTCATTTAACATTTTGGAGCCAAGTATCAAAACATGGATGCTTGACTCGAAAGCTCGATGAGTAGCTCGTTAATTTATTTTTTAATTTAATTATATATTATACATTTTAATTAAAATAAAATTGTTGAATTTTAGACTAGTTTTATTGGGAGTTTGAATGGTATTATTAAGATGTTTGTATATGTGTTTTGGATTATGAATTTAGATGTTTGATTTGGTGTGAATTCATATTTTGGTGGCAAGAATTTGTGATTCAGTATTTTGATTTTATTTTAATTTTTGTATCGTATTAACAGGTTTTTTGTATTTCTTACCGACTACTTGAGCTAAACTCAAGTCTGGAGCTCACACTCAAGTTTTTTGATTCGAGCCAAGCTCAAGTATCACAATACTCTACTCTACTCAACCATTTCCTAGCCCTAGTCTTAGGTAGTTCAATTGATAAACTCTAAGAACTTTGGATTGAATCTTGAATAGGGTATGAGAAATAAGAAAGCTACTTCTCACTGTGTAGTTCATGAACCCAACGGCTTCTTATGTATTTAATAAAAATGAATGGAATATATTTATCATAAAAAAATAATATACATTTTTCACAAGTCCAAATTCAGAAGATTTAAGAAAAAGGTTAAATCACACTTTGAGCTTTATGTGGTTTTATTACTTTCTCAATTGGATCACTGTGTTTTTGGTATATTAGAAGTGCTCGAACTTGACACTAACGGATATGGTGACTAATACTAACTACTTGAGTTAAGCTCTCGGTAGTTGGCTCACCGTATTTTTAAATTCAAGTATGATCCTTGTATTTTCATTTTAATTTCAATTAGGTTTCATACAAAAAAAGTTTACATTTACGAATGAAAACCTCTACAAAAATATAATTTTTTTTTGGACATCAATGCATTCGTATGACCCAATGGAAACTAAGAAAAATACAATGACCTAATTGAGAAAAGTTTAAAATACATTGACCCTATTATCAGTTCAAAAAGAAAAATCTCATCCAACCCTAGGCTAGAGGCGCTTCCTAAGAAAATTACATATTTATCAGGTCAGACACTCAGCTTCCACCCCCACATTCACATTCACATTCACATTCCCCTGCTACTCGAGAAGTTCTCCTTCAGAAACAAAGATTTTTTATTTCAATTCTGGTCGTAGAGGTCTAGTTATCTTCAGCTTCAGAAATGGTGCGGCCTTTTGCGGTGAAGGAGCGGAAGCGAAAGAAGAGGGCAGAGAAGTATGATAGGGAAGAATATGAAGAAGAGCAACAGATGGAAGTAGCAAAGAAAGCTATGATAGAAAAACCAAATTCTCATAACGAAGTAGAAGCAGCCGCTGAAACAGAAGAGATAACTACGCCTGAACTTGATGGTATTCCTATTGCGCCAAGCGACCTGAAGACCTACAAACCTAAGGTTATCTTTGTTCTCGAAAGGGCTTCTTTGGAAGTCGCCAAAGTTGGGAAGGTATTTCTTTATATTTTGGTATTTCATTGCTTTTTTTAATGTTGGATTGTATTTCTATTTCAAATTTTCATACATGTATGCCAAAAAGATTAAAATTTGAAAATGGATTAGACGGTGGCATTATCATATCAGATGGGTTATATCGCCTTAGGTTTATAATTGAAGGTTGCTGTTTTATTTATTTATTTATTCCATTGCTGTGATTTAATGTTGGATTGTATTTCTCTTTCAAATTGTTATACATGTATGTCAAAAAGATTAAAATTTTAAAATGGGTTAAACTGTGACATTGTCATATTAGATGAGTTTTATCGCGTCAGGTGTATATATGAAGGTTGCTTTGTGGGCTAAATGTGGTTTTAAATGGGATTCCTTTTTTTTTTTTTTTTTTTTTGTGGGGGGGGGTGGGGGGGGGGGGCGGGGCGGGTGGGTGGGATTCCATTACGTTTCTGTGTCTCTCTTCTTCTGACTCGCCTTATGTTTGCAGACTTACCAGCTCTTGAACTCGGACGACCATGCCAATTTCTTGCGGAAGAATAACAAGAATCCTGCTGATTACAGGCCAGACATTGTTCATCAGGTTAGTGGAGGATGACAAATGCAGTACTTTTGTTTTTTGTTTTGTTTTGTTTTTTTTGTTTCTTACCATACATAATAAAGCTTTTGTTCTTTATCAGTCTTATTTTCTCGAAAACTCTATTCGTGCATTTACTGTTTATAAGCCTAATTACCTATTAATTCTTGTTATTCAGGTATGTTACTATATAACAACTGTTTTGACAATTACATATGTATAGTTGGCTGTCTAAATAATTGCCAAGGATTGCAGTCTGAATGTTTAGGAGGCTTGTGTGTTTCTGTAAATTACAATTTTTTCCATGCCATATTGTGTTTGGTGCAATATACATGACCCAGTAATTGTTGTTTTCAGGCTCTCCTATTTATTTTGGATAGCCCGCTTAATAAGGCTGGTAGGTTGCATGCTGTGTATGTGAGAACTGACAAAGGTGTTCTGTTAGAGGTTAAACCACATGTTCGTCTTCCAAGGACATTTAAGCGATTTGCTGGTATTATGTGTAAGTTTAGCTAATTTTACCTTTGTTCATAAGCACTGCAATAAGTCGTTTGCACTTCTTGCTTTTCCTGTGATCAACTGAGCTCTCTTTTTTTCTGCCTTCAACTATTTTCAATTAACTTACAGTGCAACTGCTTCAACAATTGAGTATATCTGCTGTTGGGAAGCGTGAGAAACTTTTACGTGTGATCAAAAACCCTGTAACCCAGTATTTACCTGTCAATTCACGCAAAATAGGTGAGCCTTTAATTATTTGGTTCCTACGCTGTTCTGATCTCAACATTGAGGAAATTGTTTGGGAGTTTGACAAAAAATGATTAGCAGTTTAGAAACAATAAGATACCCTCATAATTAGAATTGGAGTTTGTGTAAATTATCCAGACTAATTATTTAATGTTTGTCTCAGGCTTCTCGCATAGCTCCAAAAAATTGGTAAATATGCACGATTATGTGGCTACTGCTGGCAGCGATGTAGACCTTGTCTTTGTGGTATGCTGAGAGGTTCATCTTGTGCTTTACGCATTCTTTTCCTGTTAAAGTTTTGTCTCATCATTGCTTTATTGCAATTTCAGGTAGGTGCAATGGCCCACGGGAAGATTGAGACCGATTATACAGATGACTATATATCAAGTAAGTGTATTCTGCTCTTTTATCCCGTCTTCTGTTGTCAATTTGTCATGCTAAGCACGTTCACATCTCCACATGAGTTTACTTTCATGGTGCTCATTGCTCCCAGGTTCTACTTTATGATTGTCGTAGTTTTTATTGTTTATTGAACATCAGAGAACTTGGTGTCTCTAATTAGTGCTCAGTTACCAAAGGTGAAAGGCATAAAATTAGGTTTGATCACTTATCCTATAAACAAAAGTAGGTTTGATTGATAGAAAGTCATAATATTTGGCCAAGGTATATTAATATTTTTTTAATCCTGAGTAATCTAGCTCAAAGTCTCCTTTATTGTCCAAAGATAATTCGATGTTGTGGGTTCCAAGCTCGAGTGATGTAAATTTTGTGCTTTGTGTTGCAAGCGTGTTTCTTGTCAAATAAAAGATGCTGAAACACTGAAGTAAAAGTATATATGATGGTATGTATGGATGCAGGAAAACCATTTTTTATGTTAATCAGAAAGAATTAAATAAGGTGGTAGATATTCGTAGGGAAGGGGTACAATTATTAGCAAAGCTAAACTGCTTTGGCTACAAGTTATAAGATCGTCTGAATTTTCCGGATGCTTCCAAAGTTCAAGTACTTAGTGTATATCTCTGTTGGTAAAAGAACCTTAGTATATATCTCTGTTGGTTAAAGAACAAAACTTTTCTTTGGTAACTTATGCTTCACTAATATGCGTTGGCCTTAACTGATTCAGCTTACCAATTAAGATTAAAACATGAGCCACCTATAGTTTTCTCCATTAAATTGCTTTCATTTTTCCTATAAATTCACGAACTTTGTTAATCAGCTCAAATAATATATATTTTATAATTATTTTGATTGTTTAAACCCGTGTTTAATATTTAAAATGTACTTTAATTCTATTTACAAATTGAGAAAAATGGTATTTGAGTTTGATGTTTGTGTCACTGTAGAAGAAAATTTCTTAGTTTTAATGAAAGTTTAATGGAACTCGATAGTGACAACTATAGGTAGGAAACTGTTATGTTTTAAATGATTGGTGGCCAGACTGAACTTAGGCCTAAGCCATTATATGTTCTAACCTGTTATCGTATGCTTATTTGAAGTTCTGCTGTGGGTGCTAAAACTCAAATGTTTTAAGAGTTGCCCAAGTGTGTAAAATAGTGAATTTGTAACTAAATGGCGTTTTATTACATGGGAAATTGAGGGTTATATTGTAACTTGGTTTGGAGGCCAAGAATAATCAAATAATCACGAATCTCGACAATTTTAATTTTTATGTTCTTCTTTCAGCTGTGTATGGATTTGATTGTATCATTCATCTTCTGGTCAAGATTAAGGAATGTATATCAGCTTTGCATGTCATTTTCGTTCTTGATTGTATCATTCATCTTCTGGTCAAGATTTACGAATGCATATCATCTTTGGATTTGTCATTTTTGTTCTTGCTGCAGTCATTAACTGTGCCCTCTCCCAAAAAATTCTTTGATAAATGATATATTTATGAAAGAAAAAACATGCTCCCAGACAGGAGAAAGTTGTCCAAATCACACATAACATCCTAATCACTGACTTTATTCATGAAAAATTTGATCTTAGCTTCTGATTGTCGAAAAGAATTTGTGCATCCAAATAGAATAGATGAAAACATCAGGAAACAGCTTATGAAGAAAGAGTATATATAGACTTCATAAAAAAATAAAAAAATAACTTAAGAAGAAAGAGATATTTAAATCTGATGCAATCATGCAAGTTAATCCACCTCTAGTTCCTGACTCCCAGGAACCAACAAAACCACAGTAATAGGAGAGATTATCTGTATTTTCAATAGAGAAATGGAAGAAAAGAAAAAGGTACAAAAAAAAAAAAAAAAAAAGCCAGGACAAACTATCATAGTAACTATAGCGCAAGAGTTTATCTATAGTCAGGATCAAGGAATCTGGTCCAAATTACAGGCAATGAGAAACTGGTAACTGTATTCTAATTATCTGCATTTGAATTTGTCCTGGCCTACACAGTAGAATAGATAACCAGATTAGAAATGCTTGGATCTGCACTTATGGCCACATATTTTGAATTTAGAATGTGGAAGGTTATTTGTTCTTTGATGTGGAGAAGTTTATTTGGTTTGTGGGTAGATGGAGTGGGACTTACTGCTAGATAGCTGGTACTGTGCTTCACAACTTACCATAGCTCTTCAAAGCTGTTAATATCAATCAAAATTGTCTTAAAACTTTGTTTCCTGGTTAAATCTTTACTTGTCATTATTCCTCTTACTGAATTAATAGTGACCTAAAAACTTGAGCTGAAGTTGCTACAAGTCAGTTGATCTATTGTTTTGAAAGTCCTTGCCTTGTGAAACATTCTTTTGTTGGTGTTTAATATTTTTGACAATAAATATATCATGATGCTGCTGAAGTATCATGCATTATTGGAGTTTGGACACGCCGGGAAATTCTGTTAGTTGTAATCTCACCCCCTTTTTTTTTTTTTTCCCTCTGATGCAGTTTCTGACTACCCTCTGAGTGCTGCCTATTGTATTACAAGGATTTGCAATGCGCTGGAGGGGAAATGGAACATATTATGAACCTCACCTTTACTTCTGTATCATTTTCATGCTATAAACGCAATATGACTTGTGGTACAAGTCATTGACTGAATGCTAGAGATTTGATGATAACTGAGCCTGCACATAAAGCTTATTAGTTAATTATTTTCATGGCTTTTGAGGCATGAGGTTCAAGTCACTTGGTTAAATAGCAAATGTGCTTAGGACTGAATGACAAAATACTACTACATGTGCCCGAGACCATTATAGTTAATTGATAATTAGAGAGCTATTACTTATTTTTTTTCATTTGTGGGACTGTTTTTATATTGAAGATGTATTTTATTTTAAGACGTGATTGAGTTGAGTTGGCCTATACTTGCTACTATGAAATCACTTTTACATTATTTATATCTTTTAGCTTGGAAATACATTTTGCAGTTGTAAAAGTCCTTTTCCCCCTCAATCATATTATAAACAATATCATTCCAGATACGAGAAATTTTACATTGCATTTTCTCCAAATCATGACCTTTCTATTCCACACGCTTATGATCAAATGGCTGCTATGTTGCTGCCTTAATGTCGTTTCATTACTGGGCAGCTAGTTGCTTTTTAAGGTTAAGGACCTCAATTCCCTTGGAAGCCAATCTGTCCTTAAGTTTCCCAGCAGCCTCCTCATATTTCTTGTTCATGAGATCTGACTCATCTATTGCTTCCTTATATCTAACACGGAAAGCATCTAATTGTGCTTGTGTTCCCCGGATTTGCATTCTAAGTTTTGCCTTTTCCTTGCTGTTATTCACGTCAGTCTGATCACAACAATAAACGTATTAATATTAATACTAAAAATGTACTTACGAAACGGATCAATGCATTGCATTGATGCCAAGACTCTTAATTGGAAGGCATGACTAATGTCCAGGAGGAACTTCCAACAATTACTCAGTAGAACATTTAGTTACAAATATCACCTTATTTGGATTAAGATCAAATGAAAAAAATCTGATGAACCAAAAGAAAAACCAAAGTATGCAGGATCATCAGAAAATTAGCCATCCGGTAGAAACCTTATTTCATATTTCTTATCATAAACTTAGTGACCTAATATTAGTATCATTTGCAAATCCAGTTGTTTCTTTTTCCTTGTTTCTCAAGAAAAATCTAGGCCTCGAATAATTAATGAATATCATTGAGAGATCATACTTGCACCAGATAATCAGATGGACACTTACATCATGCATCTTGACTTCCATGCCAGAAGTTCTCCTGCTCAGTTCCTCCACTTGGTTTTTCGTCTCCAACAACTGACAAAAATTTCATTATAAGTTGATTCTCAAGCAACCTAGATTTACCAAATAAGAGAAAGAAAAATCTATTTAGTTTACCTCATCATTGCATTGTTTTTGAAGAAATTCCACTCCAATCACATGGTTTTGCTGCTCTTCAATCTGAATCATCAATTTATCCCTTTCCTTTGTCACAGTGAAAAGTTGTTCTTTCAGTAACTGTTGAAGAGGCATAAGATGATCAATAAAACAGATGAAGATGAAAAACATTTTCGTAAAATGTAACTTCTTAATTGCAAGTTATATATCCACCATTTTAATACAATCTTATTCCTCTTAGGGATAGTTCAACCAGAGGTGAAAACCTGGATGTCATTCAAAAGTTCTGATCCTGTACCCAACTCTGTAAGTCTGGTTAATAATTCTTCTTTTTCATTTCTGAGAGCATCTATCTCCTTCTTAACTAGACTTGATTTCTCACAAGCATAATCATTGTCTGAAGACAGCATCTCCAAACTGGGCTTTGATATCTATATGGGGAAAATTGCATAATCCAAATAGCAAAGTAGTTATAATTAAGATATATGGTAACCATAAGCTATGCACAAGTTAAAACGTATTCCTTACTTCCTGGGTTTGTCTACAGTCAGCAATTGTTTGAAGGTCACTCTTCAGTTGATCATTCACCATTGACTTCCCTCTGCTGCAATGGAATTACATTAAGGTATAGTGCTTTTAAGTGATTTTGAACAGTTAATCCATGATGGCACACCATGATTAAGGTAACCCAGAAACAGCAGCAAAGACATAATAGTTGTTCATAATCTCTCACATTCTGGAAAGACGGGAGATTCAGTTTGTTATTCTCAAATATTTTCCATTTAGATAAGGATTTCTCATGTTAGAAGAAATAAGGGATATGCCACAGAACATGAATAGAAGAATTTGAGAAGCATGATAATTTTGAAAAAATAATTTAAAAAGAAAAAGAAACTAAAGAGAAAAGCTGAACTCAACTAAGCATTTTGTTTTCAGTGTGATTTCCTATTTAGTTCATCAAAATCACAAATTAGGTCTGAAAGAACTTCCTTCTGGAGCTGGCTTGCCACCAAGCAATACGACAACAAAAACAGAGGCCATATTCTAAGTCTCTAAGGGAGACAGATCTAGAGACGTGATCTAATTCATTAATAATAACCTTGCAGAGTTCCATTCTACAAGTCATGTTTGCTTCTCAAGTCAGACAAGTAGGTTAATCCATTAAAATCAACTTGACATTGGCTTAGAGAAATGCTCAAACAAGGTCCTACCCAAATTAATAAACTAGAGCTCCAATAGCCTATCGCTTCCTCAATAGGCTTCTTGGTGAATTTTGTCAACCTTATAGCAATTTATATGCGATGTATTAACCTTGGAACCTAGCCCCCAAGGTTAAGTTCAGGCAGGGCAAACTGCCTAAGGAACTGAAGCTGAAGCGGAGCTCGAAACTTCAACACCATTCAATTGGAAGACCTACCATCCAGGACTAATTACACAAATACCAGGTTAAACAAAGCATGAAAATCACAAATTTGATAAGAAAATCAAATAAACAAAAAAAGAACCTCAACTGACCTGCATATTTCATCAAGTTGTGGATTTTCATTGGAAGAAGTCAATCTTTCCCTGAGGACCCTGCACTCGTCTCTACAGGAATCCAATTCATTCCTTACCTTAAATTTAAATATGTAGTTTATTCAGTTAAACAGACGCATTGTGCATCATACAATCCCATAAAACAACTATAAAATATAAAGGACTCAATAATAAGAGTGGGGGGAATGGAAAGATGCATCTTAGTAATAGAATGCAGGCAACATTCAGACTAAGGAAACCAAGAATCAACATCAAATTATACAAATGGAACTATTTTTATTTAAAAAAATTAGCAGAGTTTAACACTGTTTTCATTCCTGATGCAGAAATGATCCCCAGAAAGCTTCAAGGGCAAATTCATGCATGACATAAACACCTTAAGAATATTTATTATAACATTATTACTATGAAATACTAATAAAATTCATAAAGAAAAACTTTATAATGTTATCGCTGTATTGAGTTTATCATTATTAGTGAAAATTCATTGCTGACTATACATTAGAACTAACAGAAATGGTAAAAATAAAAGAAACCTCATTAGGACTCCAGAGGTTAAGTACTACAGAGATTGCAAATCTCTCCTGTATCTAGAGATCTGAAAATCCCATGAGGGAAACATTCAAATTTACATATCAACTATCTATGTGGATGTAATAAAACAGTTATCTCTTTCAATAATACCATTGTCATCAATAAAATAGTAGAGATATGATTAACAACATTTCTGAAGCAGTAAAATATTTCTTTTTATCTTCTTTCTTCTTTTTTCTTTTTGTGGGGAGGGGGGGGCGCACTAACATATTAACAGAAGAGAGGCGGACAAGGCCACTATGTAATTTTGTTCAATTGAGCTATGCATATGAAGTACACTACCAATGAACGAAACAAAATAAGACACGCCTCCGATAAATATATTTTCACTTTTCATTCTTCACCACATATCATATAAAAAACACAAAGCATGACATTATCCAAAAATATTTGCATGCTACTAAAATAGACTCAGACAGGGTAACCAGAGGGTTACAAGTGCTAGGAATATTTTTTTTAAAAACCTATACATTCATAGAGTATCTAAAGTCAAATATGGAGCAATATATTCAAAGACATGCAAAAAAAAATAAAATAATTTCTCTTCCAAATCTCTTAAAAGGTGGATTCATAAATCTTACATCTGACATTCTTTCGGATATTGACATAATCTCCTCACTGTATAACCTTGACTTATCTTCTATAGCTTGAATAGACGCTTTCTCCTTAACATACCATATTGCTCTTTCCTCCTCGATTTCCAAAAGGGAGTCTGTAAGTCTCTGAAAAATTGAGGACAATAAACTCAACCTTATTAAAAAGAAAATGAAAAAAGTTAACATACTAAAGAAACACAATTACACTACCATTGCCAACTCTTCCTTTTCTTCTACCAATGTTTTGATAGAGCTTTCTAGTTTTTGTTGGGTGATATTCGATTCTTCTAGATTCCGTCTCTGTACAGAAAGTAATAAGTTGCCAAGTTTGAAGGTTTAAACTGTGAAAGGATGTCAGACTAATAGAGCAATAAATAACTGACTGGTGAGAAGGATAAAAATAGCAGAAAAGCTTACAAGATCTGAAATTTCTTCCTGCAAATTATAGAGTTCCGAGTTTGACTTGTTCAACTTTTCATTCAGGCTTTCTAATTCTGAAGCCAAACCTTCATTTATAGATATAGCCTCCTCTTTCTCCCCGCATGCAGATGTCAACTCGTCTTCCAGAGAAGCAATTCTTGTCTCTGATTCAAATGCAAAAACTTCCAGTTTTCTGTATTCTTCCTGAAATAAGAGGAAATAATATAACTATAAGTCTATAACAGCAATAAGAATGAGTAGACTTCAATTTTCCTCAACCAAATAACTTAGAGAAAATGGTTACTACATACCAAAAGACGTTACTGGGTATGAAGCTTCTTTAACAATAGAACGCTAATTAAAAGACTATAACCTAAAAACAACACTGGAGTATGGGAGGGCAAGAACCCATGCCAGGGACATAACAATAGTTTAGAAAATTAATGAAGATGCAAACGCGAATAGCTGCTGAATTATAAATGTTTAAATTTTAAAAATAATGGTACATATTGCATATAGGGTCATTTTCTGAAGAGACAGGACATATATTTATATGTGAAAGAAAAACTATACATTTCATGCACCAAAAGACAGTAATGGATGATGCTCTGATAATACCACACCGGTGGTCTTCTATAGTATGTGTGCCAATTTAGTAAGTAATTAATGTCAAGATGTCCTACTTATATGAATAAATTTTTCAAACTTCGATATAATATGTCATATGACTCTTATCTAGTTTACAGAAGAAAAAAAGAATTATCCACTTTGGTGCCATCACCTAAGGTAACTCAAAATGTGCTTCGACCTTTTCTTTTTGTTTTTTTTTTTAAAAAAATGTTCTAGATTATAAGTAAAATAGCACCAAGTATAAACACTGGTTGTAACTAGAACCACTTTATATAAACCTGCTAGATCTTGTAAAAATAAAGTAAATTATTTAAGCGTTTCCCGGGATTGAAACTCAAAGAACTAATTACAGCTTGTATTTTGGGTACTGAACGTTGGATAACATCAAACATATACCTCCCAATGACTCACATAGTGGCACCAACTCCCACTAATAAGTGTTGGTCCCAAGCTCAATTCACTCCTTCCCCAAAAGAGCATCATTGGTATTGATAAAAAAAGAAGAAAGATAAACTGATACCAAGTCTTCCAAAAATTGAAACTCAAAGAACTAAAACTACACTTGTATTTTATGTGCCGAATGTTGGATAACATTAAACATATATACCTCCCATTTACCCACCTAATGGCACCAACTCCACTAATAATTGGAGGTCCCAAGTTCAATTTGCTCCTTCAGCAAAAGAGCAGTATTGCTACAAAGAAAAAAAAAAAAAAAAACGGAAGAAGAAGAAGAAAATAAGCATACTGCATATACCAACTCAATTGTCACAACCTGCAATGACTGCTCATAAGCACCAGCAAGTCCTTTCGTCTTTTTTAAGTCAGACACCCTCGAGCTCTTGTCAATGACAGATTCACGCCTTCTACCAGCAAACGAGTCATGTTTGCTAGCATCACGTTTGCTAATATCACGTTCAAGAAGAGAGTTCTGACCATGCAATCGTTTCATCTCCCGTTCAGCAAATGCTTTCTCAGCCCTACAAATTGCATAAAATCTTGTAGATAACGATATAAATTAAACTCTATTGTGGTACAAAGAAATCAGCATGTATAGCTCAACACCTCAAGTTTGATTTTCTCCTGGATTGCAATCTTAAGCTTGGATTCAGTATCTTTCAACTTAGTTTTTGACTTCTCAAGATCTTTTCTCAAAGCTTCCTTTTCCTTTGCCAATGAACATGATGTCAGACATGATATTTCATTTTCTAAGAGTTTGAATGTAAGAAAGCATTTCTGCCTTTTCAAGATCCTCCTCTCCAGAAAGTGCCTGCAGTATTACACATGTCAACTTTGTAAGAGGTTGCCAATAGTTATAAGTGCAGATTGAGACAAAATAAAATGTAGATAACACAATCAAGTAAAAGAGCACCATTAACGAGTTCTGGGAATTTTCAGCATCTCTTTTTAGTTCTAGAATCTGCTTCTGGATAGCAGTTAATTGATTGTCCAAAACAATCTGCAGCTTAAGTATCAGTACACAGAAAATCTTTCACAAAGGACTATTTAAACCAATCACAAATTGGAAGCAAGTTCACCTTTTCATTCTCAACTTCAGCAACTTTTTGTCTCATACAGGAATTTAACTTATCATAATTACTTATGATTTGCTGTTGCTGCAGAGTATTCTGGGAGATCAAAGACTTGATATCCTGCTTTAAAGCCCATAACAGGTTAAACTTGGAGACTCGCTAGAAAATACACAATTCTAGATAAATTAGAAAGACATAGAAGCTTATGAGATTCTACAGATAATTCCTTTGTGAAATACAATGAAGAAAATAAGCGATGCAATGTTACAATAGTACTCACAAGGAACACATCGAATAGGGCAGAGAAACTTGAAGAAACCTCTTCCACAAGTGAAAAAACATTCTGAACAACGCTTTTTGAGTTTTGAAGTTCCAACATTAATTCTTGGATTTCCATTGAAACATTGATCACAAAATCAAAGTTTCCTTCCTAAGTGCAGTGCCAAGAATTAGTTCTATTTTAACAAAGAACAAAATAGTTCTGTGAAGAAAATTAGTTAGAAACTTGTGAGCTTATATAAACATCACAACAGTAACCAACAAATACATACATCTATCTTTCTCACAATCTCTTTGGAATTAAGTTGTTCATGGGCTACCCTGGCCTCCTCCTTTGCCCTCAAAACCTCTTCATAGAGCTATGCAAAATAAACAACACGAGTAAATTTGAAATTTAAATATGAGATAGGAAATAAACAATATTCAATGTAACAGGACATCAAACAATCATTACTTTCTCATTCCTTTCAATTTTCCGGGGAAAAAAGAAAAAGTGCAAAAGCTAGGAAATATCTTGTTTTTTTTCTTTCTTGGGCTTAGATCAAACCCGCTTTGATATCATGTAAAATATATAGAGAGGAAGAAAGAGTAGGAGTTTGGATGATTCCAAGACTACACCAAGACCTTATATTTATAATAGAGAATATACATAAGACTTGCTTATCTAAACAATGTGAAACTTAACACCCAACATAACTTAACACTAAACATGCTCTAACACTGGGAAAACATAAAATATTACTTATCCTTGGCTTGAGATTAGGGGTTAAGTGTAGAACTGATTATGTTAGTTTCCCTATGTAGGCTTTTCCAGTCACACTAGATCAACTGTAACAACCAGTGTAGAGATAAAAGAAATTGACAAGTGGCCAATATATCAAAATCTTGCCATCAGCTTGGATAGCAAAATGAAATTTGCATTATTGACTTAAACCAGGATAACCTCTTCAAATTTCTCCCTGGCACAAATGTTCTGCTCAGTTGCCAGTTCAACAACACTGTCCAGATTTTGTTGGCTTGATGACTTGTCCATTTCCAACATCTTAATCTGCAAGATATATGGAAAATATAGGTCAAACAGACAAAATAGACAATATCAAAATTCCAATGTAGCATTAAGTACAAAATGATAACCAACATACCAGAAATATATATATAATTTAATTATATCCTAAAATATAAAATAAAAAAACAAAAAATGAAAATTAATAAGTGGACCTGTTCTTGAAGTTTCTTTATAACAAGAATAGCCTCTGAGTCCTTATGAAGTACACTTTTATCACCATTATAGTTTCCTCTAATTGTTGAATAGTCGTTACATATTGCAGACCCAAAAACGTCAGCCTCATTAAGCCTTTTTGTCAAGCAATCCGTTTGTATCACATTGACAGTCATCTGCAAGAGAAATAGATAACTAAGCATGAGTTCTAAGTACTTCTTGCCTAGAGCAAAAGAAGGAACAATTAACCGTGAAAACCTGAGTTTCAAATTTAAGAAGCAAATCCTCATATTCAGCTTGCAATTCTGTTAATTCGTTGTCCTCCTGGCATACACAAGACAAGTTTACAAACTACCATGATCACAATGCAAGGAAATAAATGATGAAGATGCAAATAACAGACCATGGACAAGCTTTTTCTCCTTTGTGGAACCTTTCTCCTGTTAGTTACATGCAATAAAGCACAAGGATCTGGAAGGCTGCAGTTTCTGGATGTATCACTTCTGTTATCATCATCTTCCTCACATGACTGATCCGCAGAAGTGTCAGTTTCATTAACCAATTCCTTGAAAGGAACAAGTGGTCCGATGTCACGCTTAGGTCTTATTGGTTTTAGGGCAGAAGACTTTAGCATGGGTAATAGAATGTGCCTAAAATGCAGAAGTAAATATTGGATTCTAAATATAAGAGATGGTTATCATGTATACTCGAAAGGAACAAAAAAAGCGGCTAGAGAGAATGTAACTGTGGTATTTAAAACCATTACAATTTTTGTACAGTGTACAGCTAGTACCAAAAGCTAAAGCTATTACGGAAACAACTAATGGAAAGATCAAGCATCTGTACTCTTAAAATTAAGAGACAGAAATTTTAAGAATCTAAAAGTAGAAGTCAGCGTTTATAAATAATCATTGTCTCAATAAAAAAAACTAGGTATCTGCAGAAAACATGTGACACCCAAGGGAAACTTATCAGATGTTTTATTAGCAAGAAGAAAACAAATTACTTCTGTAACAATCTCCCTTGATAGATTGCCTGGACACCATGTATCCCTCCTCTTCTCCTGCAGCAGGAAAACAGGAAATATGTCAGGAAGAACAGGAAGACCAGGGGGTGTGTCAAAGAAGTTTATAAGCAAATTTTTATAATACAAACCTTTTTAATACGATCACGAGTTTCATCCCTACTTGAAAACAACACCATTGAACTCAAATTTTCTATTTTTTTGGCCTGCTCTTTGAACTCGCTTCTGCCATTCTGCTTGAGTCTTCTTTTCCTCCTCTAACTCCAAAGCTATGCGCTCCCTTTCCAGTTCAGTCTAAAGAAATATATAGCAATTTAATAAATATAAAGGTAATTCTTCTTATTTAATTAACCACAAATGAGACATCTCAAACCTGTAATAATGTATTTCGGAGGTTGAGAATTTCTTCTCCCAAATGTTCAGAGTGAGAACCCTGAGGATCCATATATTTCCAAAGACAAGACTATGTTTACCAGATGATCCATACATAAATAATAACATCTTTTAACAACAAATTTTCCCAACCTGCAACTTCGCTCGGAGCTCCTCAATCTCTTTCTTCTGACGCTTTAATAAAGCAGCATCTGTCAAAATCTGGCATGAGGAAACAAACTGGGTTGGAATTCCATAAAAAGACTATGAAGCTTCTATGCAAGCAGAACTCGATTATATGCCAATTTTAAGCAGATATATGGAACCTTGTCAAATATTGAGCTAATCAATAGGAAAGATGCAATATTAATTAAAATAGAAGAAAAAAAACCTCATTCACACGAGCGCAGTTTGTGACACGTAATGCCCTGCTTGCAAACTGGAGACTGCTTTTAGTCTCATCTGCATGAATCTGACATGATAAAAAGTGCTAAGAAACTACAGATGAAGTAAATTTAGAAAAAAAAAAAAAAAAAAAGGCGATTCCAATTAACAAAACAAAAGCACCTCTTGAGGGGAAAAACAAAGAAGACATTCTGTGTCCATGTGGTGCCTATAGTTCTAGTTTCCCATGAATACTAGCTAATAAATACTAGTGGTATATCTGTAAAAATCACCAACTACCATTATAATTGAGATGTACACAATCTGGATAACAAGGCAACTGAAATTCTATGGACTTGTTATTTTTTCTCAATTAAGTTCTAGGAGATTAAGAATATCAGTGTGATTGTATCAGTCACCCCCAGCCCTCATTTTTCTGATACAAACAAACCAAATTCATGCAAATGCAATATAAGGCAATAGAAGAATGTATTATTTGTTCTAGCCCCTACATATTATTTTTAACTTTACATTTATATTTTGCCTAGTTCACTAGTCCACTGTCTCATTCCCTCGGCTATCACCAAGGCAATAGAAGGATGTATCACTCGGTGTCACCTGGGCAATTTGATAACTATGGAATTAACTACATACTTATGCAAATGCTTTATTCCTTGGTTCCACACTACAGTCACAACCAACTTATCAAAACAATACACATACTGCATGTCAGATGAAAAAAAAGTTCAATAATTACATATTGCACTCTTCTTTTTTTAGTTTTATGATAATTAATTCTTTTCAGCATAGCTCAATTGCTATTCTAGGACGCCTTGGTCTCTAATCTATACTTTCTTTTGTGCCAAATGCAATCTTTACAAATCTATTGAAGAAGTTATTCATGTTGTTACTCATATTAAGTGCATCTAATAAAGACTTTTATTCCAAAGAGATTTAGGGGAGTTCAGTAAAGATGAATGGTCTTCAATCATACCAACTTCATGTAAATAATAATTTATTCCTACAGCAGAACCTAGGAATGTCTAATAAAATTGTACAAGTGAAGCGCAAAAAATGACACTTTTGAGTCCTACCTGAGCTAGTGTTATATTGCATATTATAGCTGTGTTAGCATTTCCACCAAGTGCAGGTTGCAAAATGCGTGTAAGTTTGCTATCTCGATATGGAACATGTCCCCTGCACTAAAATTAGGTAAGTTTTCCTTTTTACATATAAAAATCGCACTTGGTTTAACAATTGTGAAGCCTACCCTTGACTCTCAGCACCTTCACTCAATTTTTTAATCACAGTTCCCAATGTCATCAAACTTTTGTTTATGTGAGAACCCTCCTTCAGCCTAACACCTTCTGCTCCAGTTTTTGCAGCACGTTCTGAACCAGCAAGATCCACTAAATTCTAGAAAAAAAATTAATCATGAAAGGAATGACAATCTAATAGAGAACATCCCATTTTGCCAAAACAAAGAGAGATGATGAGTGAAAAAAATGGATTCAAATAAGATGAGAAGCTAGTAGTTTAAGTAACAACAAACCAACACTGATACGCGAACAGCATCACAAGAAGTACAGCTGTCTTCATCTTCACTTCTATCCCGACTCTCAATTATCTATTTAGAGAACAGTAATAAGGCAGAGATCATATGTACCTATATGATAATTAAAATTGGTAGGAATACTAGATTTACCATGCGGAAAATAGTGTGGGATCTACTACTGTATAGATTCATATTTGTCTCGCCAATATGTCGACGGGCTGAAATTTTGAAAGTGAAGGAGATCAAGTAAACATCTATTAGATGACACATTTTCGAGAGAGAAGAGAGAGTAAGCTCAAATGAAGTTACTCTATAATTAATCATTGAACTTGAGCTTTCATTTTGATTTTAAACTTGGTTTACATCTTTTCGCACTAAAGGAGTTGTAGAAGCCACGTAGAAAGGAGAAGAATGCTACATGAAAGGAGAAAAAAAGTGTGCAAGAAATAAATGCGGCACTTTACATTCTCCGAACTGCATGAGGTCAAGGACTTGCTCAGGAGAGGCAACAATTTCTTCTCTCAGACCAGCAACATATATCCCCCTCTGTAAATATCAAAGAAAATGATATTGAACTGCCAATGATACAAAAATAAGATCATATGTAAGCTAGACCTTAACAAAAAAAAGAAGAGAGTACCTCTAAACTTTCATGAATCTGCAGTTTCCTATGCTCAGGAACCAGTAAATCATTTATTTCCTCATTGTAAATCTCCATATATGACATTCGTAAAAGAAACTCCCGATCCACATCCTAAAATGCCAGAAAGAATAACAGCTATGAATAACAAATTCCAAAGTTTTGAGCAAATAAATGCATCTTGAAAGTCAATTAGTTAGAGACCTAAATAAATTAATAAATCTAATTTGAGGATATGAAGATAAATGGGAAGCATTCAAAGAAAATGGACTTTAAGATCATTACATAATAGCAAACTGATGAAGCTACACGAACTAGAACAAAATTACCAACGCTGATTCTAAGTCCAGGGCCAAAACAACTCAAGCAACCAAAGTTAGACCTTGAAAGATGTTGGGCATATAAAGTAATGAAAATTCATATGTCAAAGTTACTGCCTAAGCCTAGAATCAACCTTGTGAATTAAATCTAAGATTACATCTTCAATAGTTTTCGTAGTGCAACTTAAAATTTATAACATTATTATTCTGATATCAAAGATACTCAACAGTCACTGTGGACTAGTTGAGAAGACATAAAAACTTTTGATAAGCATTTAACAAATGAGTTTCATTATCTTCCAAGATAAGCTTCATTAGATCAGCATATAAAAGGAAGAGTTGATATAATCAGCTTATCCATTTAATATGGAAGCATGCATATATAATGTTGTAATGTTGGTACTAAATGATGTGCTGAGATTCATACATATCTTACACAATATGCTATGCCATGTATCCAAGTATCATGATAAAGTTAGGTATAGAGACAAAAAGAAAAAGCACCAGAAATTATTATAATAAATATGATATATATTTCTCATTTGTGTTGATAAGTAAAGTTGACTACAAGAAAATGAAAGAATGTAAAACATAATAAAAGTTACTGCACAATAATAAGAGGGAAGTAAATGATTTCAAATGAAGGACCCCCAAAAGGGGGGGGGGGGGAGAGAGAGAGAGACTCTGTTCCTTATAGCCTAGAAAGTAGAAAAGGTGCCTAAAACTGCAGCTTCAATCTTCAGCAATTTCATCCTCTCAAAATACTATTTTCTCGGATCTATAAAAACTTAGAAACTTCCTGAAATCCAGTGGAAAGAGATGAACTTAGCAACACCGTAGGGATCTTGAGATCAACATCAAACTTATAGATAGTCTACTGTGTCAAAGAGATAAGGATGTAGTTAATGTATTTGAAGGTTATTAACTCCCCATTAGTTTTGCCTATTTGTAAGTTATGTTGTCTACTAATCTCGATAACAAAGGAGAAAACTGATTTTCTTCACCCATATTGACGTAATTGGTGTTAGCAAATGAATAAATTCATTATCTAGATAAGTAAATAGATTGCAATGTGTTAGATTAAAAATATATACGTGTGTGATAAAGTGTAAGTGGTTATACATGTACCTGTTGGATAATTTGAAACAAATCGTGCACTGCAAGAGGAATGACTCCAGGTTCAGTTCCTGAGCCTCTCATTGTGTGTGTCTTCCCACTGTTAGTTTGCCCATAAGCAAAAACAGTGCCTACAGTTAAAAGAATGAAAAAACGTCAAAAGAAAATATTTTCGCTTATTCAAGAACATCATTTTAAAATTTCAAACCCCCTAAAAATACCAGCCAAGCCAATTGGATACTTGGAATTTTGTGAAGCAGAAATCATAAATAGTTTTCCTCTAGATTACCATTAAATCCACGAACTGCAGCCTGAACTATATCTTTAGTGCGAGCTTGATACACATTGATAGTCTTACACTCTTCACCAAAAATCTGATCTATTAACCATAAATGTAAAAACAACAAAGCAATTAGATGAAAATTTTCACAAAGAAACATCTTTTATGCATATATGTGAGGAGAGACGGGTAAGAAGGAGTACCGAATTCAAACTTGGTTGAGTGATTAGGGATGAAGATGGAGTTGCCGGAAATTCTCCATGGGCTGGTCTTCTCGTCCTCCGGCGAGAGAGGCCTTGCACGGACCGTCACGTGTATTCTCTCCATTTAGGTTCTCTGTTTCAAACTGTCCAAAGGAAGGGACACAGTCTTCACTGTAGGTTTGGGCTCAAATTTCATGTTCCCGCCCTCTCATGTCAAATACGGGATTACCTATCACAGAAGAAGAAAAAAAATATGAAAATATTGTTTTTGACCTTCAAATTTTACAAAGCTATAATTTTGTTCTAGAGAATTGTGTCAATTTTTGTTCTCTTATTTATTTGAACATATAAACAATCACATGTGACTCATGTCAATATAAATTTTTTAAATTAAAATAATGTTATTCTCGAATATTATTTTTATTTTATTAGATAAGAATACGAGAGATTATGATATTAAAATTGGTTTAAATTGTTTATTTTTTTCATTTCAAGAACAAAAACAGTAATTTTGCCAAATGAACAGCCCTAGAAAAAAAAAATACAAAGAGATTTATGTTTAATATTTCAAACGGTCAGATCCAAATTTAAGTTGTCATACTACTATAGTTTATACTAACAGTAACAAAACACTATGCCGGAGATACACTGATTTTTTTACGATTTGATTCTTTTACTTTTGCTGTAATATCTCCGAATCTTTGTTTCCCTCATTACTTTACTTTTAGTGACTATTTTTGTTCATTGATCTGACAAAATAAAATAAAATAAAATAAACTTAGATTCATGGATATGCCAATACTATAATTTTGGTTGAGACATTTTTTTTTTTTGGCCCTGAATTTTGAAGGTTACTCCTATTAGGATTGTGCATTTTACTCAATTGATGGTACATGTTTTATTAACTTGTGATTGATGTTGTTTAAATTTCTCCTGCCCATCAGGGTTTGTCTTTCTAGTTTCCAGCCATCAGCGGTTTGGTATAAACCTGCAACTTTGCAGGTTTCCCTATATATATATATGGGATCAATTGGATGGCTTTAAAAATGGTAGATCAATGAACAATACTGAATTGATGAGTTCTATGAGAATTTCTCATTTCTGAAGATAACACTTTCGAATGAGAAACAAGATATACTCGTCATACAGGAAACTTATACATACATTCTGAATTGTCAATTTACATAGAGGCGAAATCCTCTTTTATGGTATCATATCAATTCAGTTGAATTGATGTGAAACAAGTTACTCAGTCAAGCATGCTAGCTTTGGCAACCTAATATTTCTGTTTGACTCAAGGAAGGTTAAGCATATTCTTTCTTGTCGAAGCTATTCATTAGTTAAATGTTGAGAATTAATATAGAAATTTTGTTGGACGTACATATAAATGATATTATAGAGCTTGTCACATTTTTTTCCTTTTGTTACCTGTAGATGACAATCGATTATTGTGGAAACATTTGGAATCGGTTTACTATCTACTTTTAACCATGAAGTTGGTTTAATTTGAAATATGTTATACATGATTTTGTGTCAACATGATTTAGTTTTAGGATGGGCTTCCTAGTTTACATGTACAAAATACTTATGGTTTTGCAACTATTCAGCTGACAGCTTCTTAATTGCTATCACATTTCTGAAAGAAACATGTTCAGTTCAATGAAAGTGTTCGTTGTTATTAAAAGTAATCAAATGTGATTAATACGAGTATCCTCTCCTGACCTTATTACATGATTAGAGAACCTTACAAGAAAGCCATCCATGTAGTTTATTGTCAGTGGTATATTCACATGATTTGAACTCATTGTAAATTGAAGGTTTAGATCTGTACTAACAGGCATTATATTTAGTATCATCTGCATTTTATTCCTTAAAAGAAAATTTACTGTCACTACCAGCATGTCTCCCAAATTACAATGGAGTACAATAGACGACAAATTCAAGGGGGATACAGGTAGAATACGCTGGAGATCAGGGAGACCTGAATATTGTCCAGTAGGTTTGAACAGAATTTAAGAAAAGAGCATAAAAAGCAGCAAGGACAGCAATCAAAGTCCATGGATTCCTAAAATAGTCTTGAATCAAATCAGCCATCCATGTTTTCATCTTATTGCCATAGTGTCCAAGTATGTCCTCTTTGACACTCATATATGTCCCAAGGTCTATAACCATTTGTGAGCAGATCTCTTTGATCATCTCAACCATCTGCTTGTCACTGCATTTATGGTTGATAAGTATGCGCTTTCTTCGTAGCACTTGCGCATCTTCAGGGTCATCAACAAGTGAATTCAAGAAGCAGAAGTAAGATCCAACCGAAGTGTCAGAATTTGGAGTATTCTGACTAGATTCAAAGGCTATCAAGTTCATGTATAGTACTTTCATAACCGGGCTAAAGATCATCACCGGAAGTGTTAGCTCCCCGTAGCAAAAGTGTGATTTGAACTCAACCTCCTGAATGGAAATAGAACGGCCAGCCTTGAAATGAATACCCTTTCTTTTGAGTTCTTTAACCGAAGGGAATGGTTGGCTATAATGCATAAGATGCATTGATTCTTCTACCTCTTGTGTTTCTCTCTTCCAGAATTTGATCCAAGTCCAAACCTTAAGCATTGATTGTTCCACCTCTTGGGCTTTTGATCTCTTCCACAATGTGATCCAACGAGGAGGTGAACTTTCCATAATTTCAGGAGCATCTTCAGAAAGTAACCTTGCAGCAAGTCCAAGGAGATGAATGGGTGGAAAAGAGATAGTTTTCATAATAGAACAACATGCTGATTCTTCCAGTTTTTTCTTGCCAGGAAAAACACCAGTATAAATAAACTTGAGGAAATTCCCGATCACTTCAAAACCTTCATGTTCTTGTTTGTATTTGAGGCGTATCAGCAATAGCAGGACTCTGAAAGGTACCTGATTCTCCAATAAAAACATATCCAGAAAAAAGGTATGGTAGTAGCCCATCATTCCCAGATGTGCAATAATAATGCCTCGGCTTTCGCCTTGGCTGTTTATGCAGTCATCGATTACATCTAGTATGGAACAACCATCCACAAGCATCATCTGTGCAAATTCTCTCTTGGTGAACCTGCCCCTCAAGCCATCAATATCAACATAGCATTTTCCAGCATAATCAACTAGGTCGAAAATTTTGATATAGAATTCAGTTATTGATTTGCCAGTTTGAGAGATAAACTTGAGCATCAACCTGGTTTTGAGTTTTTCTGTTGATGCAAGGTGTGGCTCTCCATGGTGGTAGGGACCAAATGATACTATCCGAGGATAATAGTTGTACTGGCTTCCTTCGTTCTTCAAAAATACTTGCGGAACTCTCTCTATTCTGGGTTCTGCTGTTGATCTTGTATTCTTGGAGAGCTGGGATTGAGCAACCAACATAGAACTTAGCCACTCATTCTCAAATGAATCATCAAGCTGATTAATTGGATCTTCTACTATAATATCCTGCATTTCCTGCTCGGCCATCCTAGCTAGACGTTATCTGTTATGTTGCTTCTGACAGAAAACAGTAGAGGAATATTTGTTATAATGTTAATTTGATTATTGATAAGTGTTCTTGGATACCTTTATCCAGTAAGCAATCTCTTGTATTATTAATTGCACAATAAATAATATCTTTTAGGTTACTAGTACTAAGTTATCTGTTTGAGATGTCTATGCAAATATCATCATTCATCACTCACTCTGACATAAGATTAATTCAGTAAGTTCTTGATTTTATGTAATTTATAATTATTATTCTAAGTCAAAACATATAAAAAGGATTCCACTACACTGCATTCTGGATTGCTCCTAGGTTGAAGCATCAGGGTCAGGGGTGAGCCAAAAGTACTTGGTGAAAATAGACGGTGATGATTACAGATGAAGCTTGATTACATATTTATATTTAAATTTGAAAAAAGATTTTAAAACAAATAAAGTTATTTGAAAGATTTGAACACACAAATCACAGAAACCAACTGCATGATAGAAGTACATGTGCTGAGAGATTGAGAGCTTAGAAGAAAATTACATAGATACAGTATCTAGTTGCCTTGCCAGCTAGTCACAAACATCAATCTTATATATCTATACAATATATATAAAAGTAACTTAATAGCATTATGAGTTGTTATTATTAATAATTATATTTAGTTATTATTTTATTTCAAATAAACTATCAATTTTTTTAATTATTCTTTATTTTAATATCAATAAGACCATAGTTTTTTAGAACTATTAATTTCTTTTTTAATAACTCTTTGCACTATCCATAAATCTTTAAATTTTCAATAATAATATGTCAATAGTAATTAAGATTGAATTAGTATTTTGTTTAATAAGTTCTTAAATTTTTTTTTTTTTTAACTTCAATCAAATTTATTAATTAAAAATATAAGTTTTATTATTATAATATTGTTATTTAACTTTTAATTCATAAAAAAAAATTCTAATTTTCAAATAATTAATATCAATAATAATTAAGAATGATTTTCTCAATTTTTTATATTTAATAAGTATGTAATAACTATAATGTTTTTTAGTTTTTCTCAAATTTAGGAATTAATTTTTTTTAATAAAAGACAATACTATGAATTAAAAAATAGTAAGAATATATTTTTCATAAATATAATGTTGTTGTTTTAACTTTAATTATTCTTCCATCTTAAGAATTAATATATTTTTTCATAAATTTATGAATTTAATTGTTTTGTTAAATTTATCTATTTGTTTATGAATATAAAAGTATTTAACTGTAAGCAAATTTATTTTCTTAAATACCTTTCTAATTTTTTACTATTATACAGGTGCTTTTTAGTTCTTATTTTGCTCAAAGTAGACTACTATTTCATTTTATTTGTGTACTTTTTCTTAATTCCCCCCCCTCCCCCTCCCCCTTTTTAATCCTAATTCTTTTCAATAGTAATTAAGATTGAATTTTTTATTATTTAATAAGTTACAAATAGTTATAATATTTCTTCATTTATCCCAATTTTATAAATAAAAATTTAAGAAAGTTCTATAAATTAAAAATATATATATTAAGAGTATAGTTCTTTTGATTATAATATCATTATGTGTCATGTCCTTCACGGAGACATGACTGGCCGGAAGGTTGGATAACCAAACTTCTGTAACCTTGACTTCACAACAAAGTAACAATCATGACACTTGTTGAAAATTTATATAACACACCACGAAATACAACCTATGTGTTCCTAATTCTACACGACTACACGGGAACAAATATATAGACTATCACAGTATACAAAATTAGACATTTCCACCATTTTAGTGTGACTGCAAACCTTCATCATTGACTTCAAGTCTGAGATCCTGGAAAAATATCTTGTTGTACTTTGTCTGCAGGTTAACAAGCTCAATGACACCATATATTGGATTCCTAAAAAAAAGAATTCCACGAGAGGGATGAGTCATATGGACTCCGTGAGTGAAAAATCGTACCCAAAGGGTACTAGCATCACCCCACACAATCATATAGTATATTAAATTCATGTAACATTGTTCATATATTAACTCACCTTACACGTATATATTGTAATCACATAAAGTCACAATTTACATGATCCACACTATCACAAATCAATCAGAAAAATAATATCAAACAAAGCAACCAAAGGGCCAACGAGTAACCCAGCCTCGCACAACAGTATCACCCCCTGCCGGGCATGTACGCGCCCGCACACCAAATTAATTTCCCGTACACAATCCATCCCACCGGGGCTGAGCACTCAATTTTTAAAATATATATCAGAATCAAGATTTCTCACAATTTTTAAATCAGAGTATCCTAGGTGCACCTAGACTTTTAATTTCAGAAATGAAAATCATTTTTTCGAAAATGTTCACGAGTTGGCCCTTATCAAACACAAACAATGTCAACACAATAACCAATATCAAGAAAACATTATTCAAGCAAATTACTGAAATACTCCACTAGCTTAATTTCCATATATCACACATATTCAAATAAACATATAATCATATATACGAATCTAGCCCCTAAAGGCAGCAATTAACCACTCACCGTATGATGAATTACATTCCTAGCTCAATCCTAGAATTCACGCGTCTCATCCGGTCCACTTTAGAATCCGGAACTGATATTCATAATTTCAAATAATATTTAGTTCATAAACAGTTATTGTTATACTCTTTTACTTATTAACTGATATCTCAACTTATATAGATTTATTTATGTAAGTTTTCCTTTAAACTATTACATGTCAATTAATATGAATTAGACTTTAGGTGATCATGTTAATAATGAAGATGCATTTTAAATATCTTGACAAAGCATATGGTAGGAGGAACCATTAGAAAAGAATAGAAAGCATTTAGTAAGTTAAAAATGTTAAAGCTGTCCAAACTTGAGGTTTGGACCAGTGTCCACTTTAACGGTCAATATTTTTCTCCAAGAAACTCCGAATCTAGTTTCCGTAAAATTTATAAAATACTAGACACATGTAGATTTATATTGGTATATCATTTGTAATTTTTACATATGTATATCAATACAGTTTATTGTTTGAAGTTGCAACAAATTCTACAACACGCAGGATTTTTGACAGCTTTGCCCTTACCTTAGTTAATTGAACACAACTTTCTCTAGGAAAAACGAAATCCAATTCCGTTTATTGGGTTTATTAATAGACAAATATATATATCTTTATTGTTTAGAAACTTTTCCTAGAATCAATCATTAAGCCACTCAATTTCTCACATTAACCAAAAATTGGGCAGTACAAATCTTACCTGACCTAGCCGGAGTCTAACAGCTATAAATAACAACATACTTGGACAGACAACATGTCAAGACTATAAGCTACATTTTATCTTTTGAACTCTTAATTTAATTCAGTCCCGAAGACACTCGAAATACCAAATTTATGTTACTCACGAAATCTGTCTCCTGCACCCCCTTCAAAACTACCTAACTCCTATTTTCCATCCATTTTCAAGCTCCAAATCATACTCCTCACTTCAACACTAATTCACTATCATTACTCTTAATCCAATTAAATTCAAGATTGTATTAGTGATTTAGAATTAATCAAGAACTTATATTTCACTTTAAACACTTCCTCTAATTCATAAGCCATTTCATCTTCAAACTATAATTTCCAATACATAATCACTAATTTCACATCCTTAACTACACTTAAAAGAACTCCAAACTATTTACCTAAATTAAGAGATCACCATATTTTAAACTAGCAAGACTAACTTAGCTAAACTATAATTTTATAGCAAGAAAATTCCTGCACGTATCTACTCTTGATGCTAAGGCACTTAAACGCCAACCTATCTTCCTCCTAATGATTTTTGCTAGTCGGCCATAAGAGAAGAAAAACGTCCAAGCTACTGTTGGCTTTCTTAATCCACTACAAGAAGTTGGGAATAAAGAAAACAGAGTGTGGTCTGCCTTTACCTATCACTTGCTTGCAGCAAACACGTACTGCATCCCACCAAAACTCCAAGATCATAGCAGATTTCAAAGCTCACAAGTCTGCTGCCTCAATTTTTGTCCATAACTGTTAGTCTCCCTCCTTAGATCTGCAAATCACACGCCAATATCTAAGACCCATACCCAGCTAGGCTCACATGGAGGTAAAGGAAACAAAAAGCTGAAAATGCAAGAAACCTCCATGGCTTCCAGAAAGTCCCCACGGCCTACGAGAGGGAAAACTTACGGCCAACTAAAAGGAACAATTGAAAGAAGCAGGAGCAGGGCACGGACTACAGGAAAAATTCCTCACAACAAGAACAGGGGAATGGACACCAAGCAAAGGAAATTCATGGCAGCAGCTGGACCCATACAATCCAAGTAATTCTAGACTAACTATGACAAGCAAAACAAGGAAAAGGAAGGAGAGTAGCAGCTTCGGTCCATCAAGAAGAATACAGAAATTTCTAGAACACAAGGAGGAAAGCAAATGGGTCGGTCGACATAGAAGAAAAAGGAGAAAATAAATAATAAAAGAAACAAGGTCTAAGTCACCATAAAAATTGTGGTGTATGTTTATTCTTTTATTTACATGTTTGTCACATCCATAAAATTTATATATGTAAATTTTAACTTATTCTGTCCACCCCTTAATATAAAATTAATTTTCCTACTCACATATTTATACATATATGTATAATATACATAAGTATTTATTTATTTTGCTTCCACTTCGCATAAAATTTTATCCACCTATTTACATAAGTTACGTACAAATCTCTTAAAATGTAAAGTAAGATATAGGGTTATAACATTATGTTAATTTTTCTTTCACCCTTAGAATTAAAAAAAATATAGATTTATCTATTTGTTTAATGTACTTAATATGGAGTTTTTTTTTTATTAACTATAAATTTTTTATACGTATATTAATTATCGATGAATATATATATATAAATATCATAATCACGATTTACGAATAATGCGTTTGTCATGAAACTAGTATATCTATATCTATATTTATATTATCTATATTATATATAAAAGTGACTTTAAATAGACTATTATTTTATTTTATTTTTCCTAATTCTTCTCTCTTTTAATACAAATAGGATTATAACTCTTTTTTACTATTAAATTCTTTCACTAATTCTTCTCAATTTTATGAATCAAAATTTAAAAAAAAAAAAAAAGAAACTATGAATTATAAGAAATATTAAAAGTATAATTTTTATTTTATTATAATATTATTTTCTTAACTCATCTTCTATCAGAAAAATTAATTTCAATTATATTTACTTATTTGTTTAATTATATTAACAAAGAGTAATATTTAGTTATTATTTCATAGTATTAAAATATTGTATTTCAAATAGATTACTATTTTTTTTTCTAACTCTTATAATAATTATTTTCTTAATTCTTTTTCTATCAGAAGAATTAAAAATTATATACGTATATTATCAATTTAATTTTTAATTATAATTACTATTTTTTTTAATTACATTAACTAAAAGTATTATTATTTCATAGTATTGAATTATTGTGTTTCAAATAGATTACTAATTATTTTCTAATTCTTGTAATAATTATTCTCTTAATTCTTCTTCTATCTTAAGAATTAAAATAAAAGTATAAATTTATATTATGAATTTAATTTTTAATTATATTTACTTATTTTTTTAATCACATTAATAAAGAGTAATATTTAATTATTATTTCATAGTATTAAAATATCGTGCTTCAAATAAATTCCTAAATTTTTTTTCTAACTCTTATATAATTATTTCTTAATTTCTTCTTTTATCTTAAGAATTAGAAAAATATATAAATTTATATTATTAATTTAACTTTTAATTATATTTACCTATTTTCTTAATAACATTAATATAGAATAATATTTAGTTACTATTTTGTAGTATTAAAATATCGTGCTTCAAATGACTTCTAATTTATTTTTTTATTCAAAAGGAAAATTATGAATTAAAGTATAGTTTTTATTATTATAATTTTTTTTTATTTTTCTATCTCGAGAATTAAAATAATTATTAAATTAATTTTTAATGAGATTTACTTATTTTTTTTAATTATATTAACATAAAATATAAAATTTAGTATGTATTATGGTTGAAAATGCATGTACCTTTAACATGATTACGCAATAGGTGTGCCACATATGCTAGCTAGTATATATATATAGTTACCAAACATGACAATGAATTGAATTGGATCAAGACTCAACTTGATCCAAATTTGTTGAAATTCGATTTGATTCGATCCAATAATGATCATGTTAAAAATAGTAAAAATTAAGTTTAATCCATTTTGGTCTTACATAGGGTAATTTTTAGACACCAAAACAATGTCCTCGGTATCAAGTGAAGTAAGTATTGCTTGATGGGTTCCTAAGAAAAATAATGTATTGCTTTTAAAAAGCTTATGGTATCTAATGATGGTAGATCATTACGCATTTGTTAGTATACAAATGTTAAAAGCTTATGGTATCTAATTATGGTTGTAGATCATTAAGCATTTGTCAGTATACAAATGTTAAAAGCTTATGGTACTAATGATGGTTGTTGATCATTAAGCTTTTGTTAGTATACAAATGGAGGAAAGGGAATTCAAGGAAAGAATAAAGTGGAGATATAATATAAAATGATAAATTTTAATTTGAATCGGTAAAGTGGATAATCTAAATGGAAAAAGAAATATAAATAAATAATTTTGATTCGATTCATGAGTATTATTTTTTTTCTTTAAGGCTTATAATTTTATAAGAACTAGTATGCGTTTGAGTTAAAAAGCATGGTTCCCGCACCATCTATTATTGTAGATTGATTTTGAGAAGTTTGATCTGATATTTTTTTACCCATCCAAGGGAGATGGGTTTTGTACAAATCCTCTCTCTTTTCTAGTACAGTTATGCTAGTTTAAGGTTTGGGCGAATTATGCACAACTTGAAAGTCAAGAAATGAAGTATATTTTTTCAATCACTAAATCAATCCCTTGAGTAACTAGATCTTAATTTAAAAATTATTAAAATATTTTTACCGAAAACACCCTTGATACAATTCCAAACAAATCCCTAGGCATATCCCTTTATCAAGCAATTAATAATATATAATATAGTAGTGAGACAAACAAATAAGTTGTTGTCATATTTTTTAATATTTTGACAAACTGTCATATCCTCTAAAATTGTCACACTAACTGATGTGATTTTTATTAAGGTCGATGAAAATTGAACCTTATCCTAATGAGATTGATTTAGTAGTCAAAAAAATCTTGATCCTTGGACTTGAAATTTTTTTAAGAGAGGTGGTGAAGAGTATAATTGTCATAATTCTTTTAGTTTCGGTGTGAATGGTCTGTCTTTAACCGAAACACACCTCTCTGATAAATGGAACAAAAAAAAAAGGTGAATCTTAGACTCTAAGATAAAATAAGAGTTCAATAAATAGTAAATAAATAATTTGAGTAGTTAATTAATTGATAAACTAAATCAACAACAATATTGACATATATTAAATATTAAAAGAAAGAAAAAATTACTATAAAAAAGAAAAGGAAAAAAAAAATCCAAAAGCACCTAATAAAGGAAAAAAAATTAAAAAAAGTTTCATAAAATTTTATTAGTAACCATGTAAACTTGCTAATACAGTAGTAAAACTCGAGAGTAGATGGATTTTGTACAAACCCTCTTTTCTTTCCTAGTAAGATTATGCTAATTCCTCTTCTTCTTCTTCTTTTTTATTTTTTTTTTAGTTTATTATTATTATTTTTTAGTTTAAGGTTTAGGCTAATTGAGCGCACCTTGAAACTCAAGGAATTAAGTATATATATTAAGTCAATCCCTTAAATTGCTAGATTTTATTTTTAAAAATATTGAAATATTTTTACCAAAGACACCCTTAATACAATTCCAATCAAATCCTAGGCATATCCCAAAGGTTGTGTTTGACAAACTAGATAAGTAAATCGGATAAAATATTTATATCTTATTCGAGCTGATCAACTGTTTGGTGTATACCATAGGAGAGGACAAAAAAAATTTACAATAAGGTTTTAATCTTGTTGAGACAAGAATATTCTGCATTTCAATAGATGATGGTTTTATGACGGATAAGATAAGTGAACATACCAACATAAAAAAATTTCAAACTAACCCAATCTCCTCATCCTTCTCCACAAACTCTTTTTCGTAACCGAAAAAGTCTTTTTTTTTTTTTTTTTTTTTCCTTTTTACAAAAAAAAAAGTAGATAAATTTAAAGTCAACATTATGCCAAATAAAAAAATATATTATTTTAAAAATATTATGTGTCATAATAATTACTATAATATTTTTTTAGAATAGTTAAGATCATATATATTTATATAATTAAAATAAAATATAAAATATAAAATATAAAACTATAGATGAATAAGAATTTTTAAAAAATTATAAATTTATATGAGTTATATATAATTTTTCTATACATGGATAATTTTGTCAAAATAGTATTAAAGTTTATTATGATGTAATTTAATATTGCACCAAATAAGTGCATCTTATTCGATCGTGCACCAAACACAAGATAAGATAATTGTTATCTACACATATCCTAATCTTTATTAATTTTTATAGGATATGTTATCTTATCTTATCCTATATGCGACCAAACACAGCCTTAGTATATAATATAATTGTGAGACAAACAAATAAGTTGTCACATCCTTAATAATTTGACACATAAATTATCTGCATCTAAGCATCTTCTAATATTATGACATATTAACTGTCAAACTAACTAATGATTCTTATTAAGGTTGATGAAAATTGAACCTTATCCTAAGGAGGCTCACTTGGTGGTCAAGAATGTGTGATCCCTTTACTTTTTGAAATCTTTAATTGAATGCCCGGACACATCTAATTGCTAAATAAATAAAAAATAAATAAAATTGAACCTTAGACCTCCAAGATGAAATAAGAGATCAATAAATAATAAATAAATAAGTTGACTAGCTAATTAATTGCCATCTCTAATTGTAAAATACCAATAAATATTATGTGATAGTTCTAAACTATCTAGTGTAAGATGTAAGAGAAAGAAAATGGAATACCTTATCTCTATTATTTTCCTTTTAATATTTGTTCACATATAGGCTATTTCTCTGATTGTAGTTGATATTAAATATTCACGGGGCAAAAAGAAACATAGAGGAATAAACATGTTCAAACTTCAGACACACAACTTATAAGACAAAATCAACAAAAAAAAACATGGCCACACGGATTACTTCAACTGACACTGCAAAGTACTTTGCCAGAGATACACTAATTTCTTTGCAATTTGGTTCTTCTACTTTTGCGGTAATATCTCTATTGGAATAGTTAGACTAATTTTGTTATTTAGTTTGTAATCAGTTTATTTATTTTTAGTTTCCTTATTCCTAGCCTTGATTTAGGTTGTAATAGTTCACTTAGCTTGTACATTACACATTCATATAGTGAACACATAACATTAGTGTGACGGCTATACCTACTGATTTTCACTTACAAATATTTGGGTTTTCTCATTCTTTCTTTAAATTTTACATGGTACTAGAGCAAGGATAGAGAAACTTTATTTTTTTTTTTTTGCTACTGCGCCTCTCTCTAACAGTGCCTTTATCTTTTCAGTTCTTATTCGCCTCTTTCTAGTAGTGCCTTTTTTTTCTTTTTTCAATGTGCCTCTTTCCAGTGACAAATCCTTATTTTTCGATAAATAGGGGATATGTTGTTAGTTCTCACACTACCCAACATTATTATTATTATTTTGACACCACCCACACCATCCGAACTAGAATCTTTCAATCTATTTATTGCTAGAATCTCAGTCTCACGGACCTTTTACTTTTTGGGGTATTTTCTCGGTTCCTCTACTATTTTTCAAATTCCAAGCCTATTTCTAATTGACAAATAGGTATGTTTACCCCTGAAGAATCTTTTGATATTCTCAAATCTCATATTTTTACATCTGCCTTCTCTAGTAATCTTGTTATCATTACTGAAAAATTATCAGGTTCTAATTATCAGTCATGGGCTGCTTTGATTGAACTATGGTTTTTGAGTCAAGGTCATTAAGCTAATTTATTTAAAATTCAAGCTGAAATTCTTTAAAAGGATTAACTAGTGTGGAAGAAAGTTGACTCTCAATTATGTAGTTTGTTGTGGGCATCCCTTTCCCCCTCAATTTTATCAATTTTTCGTGCTTATAAAACTTGTTCAAAGTTGTGGAAAAGGGCAAAAACACTTTATACCAATGACATTCAATGTTTTTACACTGTGGTTACTAATATGTTAAATTTGAGACAACTTGATTAGGATATGCCTACTTATTTGGGTAAAATTCAGAATGTAAGAGCTGAATTTGCAGAGTTATTACTTGTGATACAAGTGTCAATGCTCAGTAGGACAATAGGATAAGCTCTTTATGATTCTTACTCTTTATGGCCTTCAAGCCGATCTTAACTCATTCTGCATCATATTTTAGCAAGTTCTTATGTTCCCTCTTTGGATGATATTTTTGCTCAGTTGTTATGGACATCCTCTTTGGTAGTACCTACTAGTTGAGATTCCACTCCCTGATTCCTCTATCCTAGCCTCACAATTTTCACATCATGGAGGACAAGAGAGTCGAGAAGGTGGTGGACAACGTCCTTAGTGTACATATTGCAATAAGAAAGGTCATACTAAAGAGCGTTGTTTTAAGTTACATGGTCAACCATCCCATGTAGTTAATATAGTTCAAATTGAAAGTTTGATACCTCGTGAGGATCAATCATGGAATGCCCCTCTGTCAGTAGTCGATTATGATGAATTTTTATAGTACCAGGCTACCAAGCAATCCTTATCCACTTCTCATGGTAATTTTATCGTCCTGTCTCTCTTAGCACACATCATTCGAAAATTAGGTACTTAATTCTAGTGCATCTGATCATATCTCTGGTAACCTTAATCTTTTATCTGATATTACTAGTTCTTCATCATTATCCACTGTTACTTTAGCGAATAGGTCTAAAGTAATTGTCAAATGCATTGTTAGGCTTCCCGGTTGTCATATTTACCTTTAGAATCTGTTCTTTCTATTATGGAATGCCCTTTCAGCTTAATATCTATTATTAAATTAACTCGTTTCCTCAACTGTTTCTTTTTGTTTGTTGATGATTCCTTTGTCATACATGACCTAAGTATAAGACAAACAATTGGCATCAGTCGTGAGGCTTGAAGCCTTTTATCAACTTACAGCTCTAGTAACATGCTCTGCGGATATCTCTCCTCTCATTATTCACAGTCTCTTGGGTTATCCAAGCCTCTCCAAACTCCAAAAGATGGTTCTTCGTTTATCTTCTTTGTCTTTCTTAGATTATGAGTCCTGTTAGTTTTGCTTCTTATCCAAAGCATAATTGTTTTAAAGCAGAGTTTCCTTTTCACCTTGTTCACAGTGATATTTAGGGACCTAGTCATCTTAGTAATACTTTAGGTTATCAGTACTTTTTCATATTTATGATATCCATTCTCGTTGCACTTGGTTGTTTTTAATAAAACATTGTTCGGAGCTATTCTCTATTTTTTTAACAGTTTTGTATTGAAATTAAAAGTCAATTTGGTGTTAATATTCGCATTTTATGAAGCGATAATGCTCGTGAGTATTTTTCTTAATCTTTTCAAAGTTTCATGACATCACAGGGTTTGATCCATCAATCTTCATGTGCTCATACTTCATAACAGAATGGAGTTGCTGAGCATAAAAATAGGCACTTAATTGAAACAACACGTACTTTGTTGATCCATAATAATGTGCCATTCTATTTTTGGAGAGTTGTTGTTCTTATTGTATGCTATTTGATTAATCATATGCCATTTTCGATTTTACATAATAAAGTTTTGCATGCTATTTTATTTTTGAATCGTTTCTTATAATCACTACCTTTACATCTTTTTTGTTGTACTTGTTTTGTCCATGATCTAACACCTGGGCAGGATAAGCCTTCTGCTAAATCCATTAAATGCATCTTTTTGGGCTATTCTCATTTTCAAAAAAGATACAAATGTTATTCTCTAAAAACTAATCAATATTTCACCTTTGCTGATGCCACTATTTTTTATGAGTCTTCATTTTTCTCTCCATCTTCTGTTGACGGATATATTATCTCAGATGTTCTCCTTGTCCCTTACATTGGACCTTGTAAGTCATCTCTCTCCACAGTTCGTCCATTGCAGGTCTATCATCGTCATCCTTTAATACATCCTTTTTGCAGACTCTGTTGTTTACCTAATAACTCACTCTCTGCTCCAACTTCATCATCGGCCTCAAACCTCTCTCCAGCTGACCTCTGGCTGTTAGGAAAGGTATTTGTTACACTCGTAATCCATATCTCATTTATTCTTTTCTTAACTATCATCGATTATCTTCACCCTATTATACATTTATTTCTTCTTTGTCTTCTGTCTCTATTCCAAGGAAAACCAGTGATGCACTTGTCCATCTAGGGTGGTGATAAGCCATAGTTGATGAGATGGATGCCTTACCCAATAATGGCACTTGAGATCTGGGTTCATTAGCCACAGGTAAGTATACTGTTAGCTGTTGTTGGGTATATACTGTAAAAGTTTATGCTGATGGTTTTGTTAATGGCTTAAAAGCTCAACTTGTAGCAAAAGACTACACACATATTTATATTGTGGATTCCTCTAAAAGTTTTTCTCCAGTTGCTAAAAGTACCTCGATTAGAGCTTTTATTTCTCTTGCTGTTAGTTTTGATTAGCCTCTACATCAGCTAAATATCAAAAATGCATTTCTTCATGGTAACTTGGATGAAAAAGTTTTTAAGGAGCAACCTCCTGGATTTGTTGCTCAAGGGGAGAGTAACTTGGTTTGTCTACTAAAGAAATCTCTATATGGTTTGAAATAATCTCCTAGAGTCTGGTTTGGAAGATTCAATGAAGTAATTCTCAGTTTTGGGCTTCAGCGATGTTTTGTTGATCACTCTGTCTTCTACAAGCATACACCTTATGGCCGAATTCTATTTAATGTGTATGTTGATGATATTGTTATCACCGATGATGACAGTTTTGACATTCAACAATTGAAGTCTTTTTTATACTTCAAGTTTCAAACCAAAGGCTTAGGACAATTAAAGTATTTTTTGGGAATTGAAGTTGCTAGATCATAGTTTGGTATTTCTCTCCCCCCAGAGAAAATACTTCCTTGATCTATTGAGTCATTCAGGAATATGTGGTAACCCGATCAGCTAACATATATTTTAGAATGTTGTACATAAACTATCATGATTATGTAAATTTATTTTACGTAAGATAAATTAAAATAAGAGAATAATTGGATCAAAAAATAATAATAATAATAATAAATTAATTATTATAATAAGGTATATATATATATGTGGTAACTTAGAGTCCACACTCTATTAGTTAAATTAGATTTAGATTTTAGTTCATGAAAATTCTATTATAGGTAAAATTAGTATATATATATATATATAAAAGTGGAATTCGATATTTACAGCCATTAATATATATGAACAAACTCACACCACACAATCAGGATTTTTTTTTTAGTCACTTGCCTTTTTCTTTCATAACTTGTTGACCGACCTAGTATTTTTCTCTTTCTTTCCATTCATCTTGGCCGTGCTTTACTTTCTCCATATTTCCTATGTTTTCTTCATCTTTCTTCCACTTTATCCTTGTTGATTATGAGCCATTCAAGGGTAGGCAGGACATAAGTGGTTGGTAAGTTTCCCTTCCTTCTCTTTTGTTGGATATAATAGCTTTATTGCAAAGGATTTGAAGCTGAAATTGGCTCTTTTGGGACCAGTTAGCAGCAATCAATTGCCGCTATTTCCTCCTTCCCTGGTTCCAATTCCTTTGTTAAATGTTTTTCTTGCCGTGTGGGGGGGGATGTTTTTCTTGTTTGGTGTGGGTGTATGGGTGGACGAAGGAAGGGGATGGGAGGTGATGAACTGCCCTGTTTTTGGGTAGCAGGGTGGTGTGGAGTGAGTCTCATGCTACTGCTTTTATTCCTGTGTTGTTGTCTAGCCTAGCATCTTGTTTACTTCTCCTAAAGTCAAAAGTAACTACATTAAGAGCTACCACCGAGGAATATAACTTACTGCCCTGTTGTGATAGTTTAGTTGTATGGATTAATTAGTACAAGAAAAGCATAGTTTGGAATTAATTTGATTTTATTAGGCGTATAGTTGTTGGGGCAGCCATGAAAAAAATAAAAAATAAAATAAATTAAATAAATAAATAAATAAAAGATCTTAGGATAGTCTAATGATTGGATTGTGTTAGTAACCAAGTAAGGTTTTAAATGTTATTTGTTAATTTACTTATGTATAGGAATGGGGTTTTGCTAAGTGATTAGATTAGTTAAAATTATTTGGAATCTTCTTATACTAAGGTTAATACTTGTTATGTTAATAAAAGTTCTAGTATAGAAAAATTAAGATTTATTTAAATTATCTATTTATTGTAAATTTTGAAGAACTCTCAATAAGAAATTAATTTGGGAATATATATATATATATATATATAGGGAACTAAAACTATGCCTGTTAAGAATAGATAAAATGTTTATGAGAAATTGAATATAAAACATCCATATTAATAAATTGCTATATAGTATGTTAGTGGAACATATACAAAAGATTTCGAAACCCTAGAATTAATAATGCAATGATTACTAAGAGTAATGTATGAATTAATTTTCAGCCTCGGATCGTGCTAAGGACATTTCGACATCCTCGCAGACTAGACGGATTGACGAATCACGTACTTGAGCTTGTGAGTGAATTACGTACTCTTTGGTTGTTAGATTCTTATATGCAATTATATGTTTATTTGAATATGTGTGATATATGGAAAGTAAGCTAGTAGGGTATTTCATAATTTGCTTGAATAATGTTTGCTTGATATTGGTTATTGTGTTGATATTGTTTGTTGATAAGGGCCAACTTGTGAATATTTTTTGAAAAAAGATTTTTCTCTCCCGAATTAAAAAGTCCAGGTGCACCTTATGATATCCTGATTTAAAATCATGAAAAATTCTGATTCTGATAAATATTTTTTTAAATTGAGTGCTCAGCCCCGGTGGGATGGATTGTGTACGGAGATTAATTTGTTGTACGGGCTCGTAAATGCCTGGTAGGGGGGTGAAACTGTTGTGCGGGGCTGAGTTACTCGTTGCCCTTTGCTTGCTTGTATGCTTTGATTGTTTTGTATGAATTGGTTGCTAAATTGAAAAGTGTGAAATATATGACTTGTAATTGTATGATAACCATAAGTACATACAAGTACATTTAAATTTAGATATGAGATTAATTAATAATATATGTGTTGTGTGATGCTAGTACCCTCTGGGTACGTGATTTGCTCACTGAGTCCTTATGACTCACACCTTCCTCTGTTATGTTTTTTTTAGTATCAGGAAAACACAGTTCGTTGCATCAGAATTTGCTACTTGTCGACACTATTGCAGCAAGGTATACCTTGGAGTCACATACTCGAAGTCGATAGGGCGTCACTTGCAGTCACTTTAGGTGTCATGCATTGTTACGTATATTGAGTTAATTGTGGTAACTTAATGCATTGTTTGGAGCAAAGCTCCTCTAAGTACTTTGATATTATGGCTTACTGGTGATTTGTTCCAAGTTATTGTTTATATATTGTTGGTCATGTTCCACTTTATGAGGAACATTTGCTAAATTTTCAGTAAATATTTATGTTTCACAACCAGTTCATGACTTTAATTTAGTTCAGTAAATTTTTCTTGGTCTTAACTAAAATTCGTTTAAGAATCATTTGTGCTTAGTCATTGTGGATTCAGGGTTACGGAGGGTTGATTATCCATTTCTTCCGGCCAGTCATACCTTTATTTTGGGGTGTGACAGAATATTAGACTTAAAACCTATTAATACTCTTATGGATCCTAATGTCAAACTTGTACCTGATGAGGGAGAGCTTCTAAAGAATCTAGAACAATACAAATGCGTGGTTGGTAAGGTGAATTACTTTATAATAACCAAACTAGATATTGCATTGGCAACTAGTATGGTTATTCAATTTTTTACTCAACATCGCACTTCTCATTGGATTGCAGTTATTCATATTCTGCGATATCTTAAAATTGCACCAGGAAAGAGGCTATTATATAAGAATCATAGTCATATCATGGTTCAAGGACATGGTCATAGTCATAATTTGGGTCAAAAATATGACTCCACTTCCGTTCAAGGTTATAATAATAAAGATTGGGCTGGCCCTTATTTTGACAGAAGATCCACTACATGATATTATTTCTTTTTAGTAGAAAATCTTATTTCGTAGAAAAGTAACAAGCAAGCTGTTGTTGCAAGATCAAGTGTTGAATCTGAATATAAAGCCATGACTTATATACTACAGCTGAGTTGGTTTGGCTAAAGCACTTATTGGAAGAAATTAGATTTCAGCACTCACAACCTAAGGAGCTAATATGTGAGAATCAAGTTACTTTACATATTGCCTCTAATCCAATGTTTTATGAAAGAACAAAACATTTATAAGTTGATTATCAGTTTGTTTAAGAGAAGTTTCTAGATAACGTAATCAAAATAGTCTATGCAAAGTTCGAAAGACCAGTTAGTTGATTTATTTGCTAAGTCCTTAGGGGGTAACCGACTTTGATATCTGTGTAACAAGCTTGGTACATATAACCTATATGCTCTAGCTTGAGAGGAAGTGTTAGAATAATTTGACTAGTTTGACTAGTTTCCTTATTTAGTTTGTAATCAGTTTCCTTATTCCTAGTCTTCATTTAGGTTGTAATGTAGTTGACTTAGTTTGTACAACACACATTCATATAGTATTAATATTGCATTAGTGTAAAGGCTATACTCACTGATTTTCACTCTCAAATACCTATGGTTTCTTTTTCTTTCTCTCACTATCATAATCTCCATCTCTCCAAATCTTTTTTTCCATCCATTAATTTATTTTTAGTGTCTATTTTTGTTCAATGATCTGACAAAATAAAATAAACTTGATTCATGGATATGCCAATACTGTTATTTTGGTTATGAAATGTTTTTTTTCCCCCTGAGTTGTAAAGGTTACCCTTGTTAGTATTGTGCATTTCCAGTCAATCGATGTTACATACATGTTCTATTAACTTGTGATTGATATTGTTTAATTTCTCCTGCCCATCAAGAATTTGTCTTTACTAGTTTCCAACCATTTATTTGGTATCTTTAACTTGCAACTTTGCAAGTTTCTTATATGGGATCAATTGGATGGCTTTAAAATTAGTAGATTAATGTACATTAAGTATGTGTTGTTTCTTTTCCTTTTGTTTTTCTGACTATCAAGGGTAGCTAATAGCCCAATACATCGAGGGAAGCTTCCTTGTTTTAAATTAAATTTTAATATATAACCAAATCAATTCCTTTCTTTCCTTGATATTGAATTGATGAGTTCAGTTAGAATTTCTTATTTCTAAACAAAACATTTTTTTGAATGAAAAACAAAATATACTCTTCGTACTAGAAACTTATAAATACATTCTGAATTATCAATTTACATAGAGGCAAAATCCATTTTCATGGTATCATATCAATTCAGGGAAATTGATGTGAAACAAGTTACAAGGAAATTGAGAATGATAGCTTTGGTAACCTAATTGAGCAAATTTTGACGGACCTAATTATGTCGCTAATTACATATAACAACAAAAATATTTGGTCGCTATTCCATCAAAAATTGTTCAAAAAAAAAAAATCTAACATAACCGTTGTTAAGGTTGCGATAACAAATTTTGTCTCAAATTTTGGGATTGAGAACTTTCAATTATGTCGCAAATGTGACGCTATTCTATCATTATGTTTAGCAATGGATTTACGATAGCAATTCCATCGCTAATATGTCGCAATATCTGAGCGCCATTAATTTTCTCGCCAAATTAGTATCTTCCTACAAATCTTGCGATAGCGATGGACTGTATCAGTCACAAATCCATTGCTATATGGCTACAAAATTGTGACAAAATTAATCCATTGCCTAAAATTCTTCACTAAACTGCTTTTTTCTAGTATTGCAAGGAAGGTTAAACATATTCTTTCTCACTTATCGAAGCTATTCATTAGATAAATGTTTACAATTAATATAGAAATTTTGTTGGACGTACATATAAATAACACTATAGAGCTTGTCACATTTTTTCTTTTTGTTACCTGTAGATGACAATCGATTATTGTGAAAACATTTGGAATCGGTTTACTAGATACTTTTAACCATGATGTTGGTTTAATTTGAAATATGTTTTACATGATTTTGTGTCAACATGATATAAGCCTTTTAGGATGGGCTTCCTAGTTCACATGTACAAAATACTTATGGTTTTGCAACTATTCTGCTGACAGCTTGTTAATTGCTCTGACATTAATTTCTGAAAGAAACATGTTAAGTTCAATGGAAGTGTTCTTTGTTATTAAAAAGTAGTCATATGTGATTAATACGAGTATCTTCTCATGACTTTATTATATGATTAGTCATAAGGAGAACCTTACGGGAAAGCCATCCGTGTAGTTTGTCAGTGGTATATTCACATGATTTGAACTCATTGTAAATTGAAGGTTCAGATCTGTACTGACAAGCATTGTATTTAGCATCATCCGCATTTTATTCCTTAAAAGAAAATTTACTGTCATTACCAGCGTGTCTTCCAAATATACCATTCTTTATTATCATTCTCTAGTTAATCTTTGGTGAAAGATACAAGTAAGTTGCTGCTCCAAGTAGTCATGCATACATTGCTTCATTCTTTATTTTACTTTTCTTATGCAGTGGGAAGCAAATTAAAGTACCAGATTGGCTTGTCAAATTAAAATGGAGTACAATAGACAACAAATTCAAGGGGATGCTGGTAGAGTTAGCTGGAGATCAGGGAGACCTGAATATTGTCCAGTAGGTTTGAACAGAATTTAAGAAAAGAGCATAAAAAGCAGCAAGGACAGCAATCAAAGTCCATGGGTTCCTAAAATAGTCTTGAATCAAATCAGCCATCCATGTTTTCATCTTATTGCCATAGTGTCCAAGTATGTCCTCTTTGACACCCATATATTTCCCAAGGTCTATAACCATTTGTGAGCAGATCTCTTTGATCATCTCAACCATCTGCTTGTCACTGATGTTATGGTTGATAAGTATGCGCTTTCTTCGTAGCTCTTGCACATCTTCAGGGTCATCAACAAGTGAATTCAAGAAGCAGAAGTAAGATCCAACCGAAGTGTCAGAATTTGGAGTATTCTGACTAGATTCAAAGGCTATCAAGTTCATATACAGTACTTTATTAACCGGGGCTAAAGATCATAGGCGGAAGTGTCAGCTCCCCGTAGCAAAAGTGTGATTTGAACTCAACCTCTTGAATGGAATAAGAATGGCCAGCCTTGAAATGAATACCCTTGCTTTTGAGTTCTTTAACCGAACGGAATGGTTGAATATAATGCTTAAGATGCATTGAATCTCCTACCTTTTGTGTTTCTCTCTTCCAGAATTTGATCCGAGTCCAAACCTTAAGCATAAATTGTTCCACCTCTTGGGCTTTTGATCTCTTCCAGAATGTGATCCAACGAGAAGGTGACCTTTTTATGTTTTCAGGAACATCTTCAGAAAGTACCCTTGCAGCAAGTTCAAGGAGATGAATGGGTGGATTAGTAGTAATCATAATAGCAGAGACTGCTGATTCTTCCGGTTTTGTCCAGGGAGGAAAAACAGTACCAGTATACATATACTTGAGGAAATTCCAGATCATTTTAAAACCATCTTCTTGTTTGTATTTGAGGCATATCAGCAATTGCAGGACTCCGAAAGGTACCTGATTATCCAATAAAAACATATCCTGAAAAAAGGTCTGGTAGTAGCCCATCATTCCCAGATGTGCAATAATCATGTCTTCGCTTTCGTGACCATTATTTACGCGGCCATCAATTACATCTAGTATGGAACAACCATCCACAAGCATCATCTGTGCAAATTCTCTCTTGGTGAACCTACCCCTCAAGCCATCAATGTCAACATAGCATTTTCTAGCATAATCAACCAGTTCCAAAATTTTGACATAGAATTCACTTATTGATTTGCCACTTTCAGAGATGAACTTGAGCATCAATCTGGTTTTGAGTTTTTCTGTTGATGCAAGGTGTGGCTCTCCATGGTGGTAGGGACCAAATGATACTATCCGAGGATAATAGTTGTACTGGCTTCCTTCGTTCTTCAAAAATACTTGTGGAACTCTCTCTATTTTGGGTTCTGCTGTTGGTGGTGTATTCTTGGAGAACTGAGATTGAGCATCCAACCTAGAACTTAGCAACTCATTGTCAAATGAAACATCAGCCAGGGTAATTGGTTCTTCTACTATAATATCCAGCTTATCCTGCTCGCCCATCCTAGCTAGTTATCTGTTGTGTTGCCTCTGACAGAAAACAATAATGAAATATTTGTTCTCATGTTAATTTGATAAGTGTACTTGCATACCTTTATCAGTAAGCAGTCTCTTGTGTTATTAATTAGCACAAGAATTAATCTTCTTTAGGTTACTAGTACTAAGTTATCAGTTTGAGAAGTCAATGCAAATATCATCATTCACTCTGATATAAGATTAATACAGTAAGTTCTAGATTTTATATAATTATTATTCTAAGTAGGCCTTAATTGTTTCAAAACATATAAAAAGGATTCTACTAACAATGCATCCTGGATGGCTCCTAGGTTCAAGGATCAGGGTCAGGAATGAGCCAAAAGTAATTGGTGAAAATATATTGTGATGATAACAAGTAAAGCTTAATTACATATTTATAATTAAATTTGAAAAAATATTTTAAAAAATAAAGTTATTTATAAGATTTGAACACACAAATCACAAAAACCAACTGCATGATAGAAAGTACATGTGCTGAGAGATTAAGAGCTTAGAAGAAACTTACATAGAGTATCTAGTTGCCTTGTCAGCTACTGACAAATCTGGATCTTATACAATATTATAATATATAGTTACCAGGCATGGTAATGAGCCGAATTGAATGGACTTTATCTGATATTGTTAAAATTACTTTATAGGCATGAAAACAATGTCCACGGTATCAAGTGAAGTATTGCTTTAATGGGTGTCCTTGGTATCAAGTGAAGTGTTGCTTTGATGGGTGTCCTCGACTTGGTCCGAATTTATTAAAATTTGATTTGATTCGATCAAACAATTATCTATTATAAAATAGTAAAAATTAAATTGAATTCATTTCCATCTGAAATTAGGGATAACTTTTTATACACCAAAACAATATCCTCCGTATCAAGTGAAGTATTGCTTTTTTGGATTCCCTAAGAAAAAGAATGTATTGCTTTTAAAAAGCTTATATATGGTATCTAATGATGGTTGTAGATCATTAAGCATTTGTTAGGATACAAATGGGGGAAAGGGAATGCAAGGAAAGAATTAAGTGGAGATAGAATACAGAATGATAAATTTTAATTTGGATTGGTAAAACGGATAATCTAAATGGGAAAAAAAATTATAAATAGACAATTTCAATTTGACTTGCGAAGTATTATCTATTTATATGAGGTTTATAATTCTATATGAACTAAGTATGTGTTTGAGTTAAAAAGCATAGTTCTGTCCCTATTTATTATTGTGAGGTGTTTTTGATAAGTTTGATCTGATATTTTTACCGAATAATTAATTGACAAAACTTTTCAATAGTAATTAAGTGCTTGGCACAGTAGTAAAACTCCGAAGGAGATGGATTTTGTACAAACCCTCTTTCCTTTCCTAGTAAGGTTATGCTAGCTCCTATTTTTTAGTTTAAAGTTTGGGCGAATTATGCTTATCTTGAAAGTCAAGGAATGAAGTTTTTTTTTTTTTTTAACCACTAACTCAATCCCTTGAATATATAATATAATTGTGAGGCAAACAAATAAGTTGTCATATCCTTTAATATTTTGACACATCAACTATCACATTTTTTAATATTATATTATATTACTACCGAAAACTTAGCTAAAGCGGTTAGTATCTTGTTTTTACTTTTCAGTGCTAAGTTCGAGCACTCTCAATATACAAGTCTCTATAAATTTGTCTTTAACCAAATTTACAAACACACTTTACTGTTAAATAAATAAATAGATAATTGAACCTTAGACTTCTAAGATAAAATAAGAAATCAATAAATAATTTGACTAGCTAATTAAGCAATAAATTAAGCAACAACAATATTGGCATATATTAAATATTAACTGAAATAACTATAGAAAAAGTAAAGGAAAAAAATCCCAAAGTATCTAATAAAAGAAACAAAAAATCTAAAACGAGTTTTATAGAATCTTATATTATAATTTTCTCTTTCATGATCAAAATCAAAAGTCAAAAGTAAATTAATAATTTAAATATATTTTTTTAAGATAGCCAATCAAAATAAAATATATATAATATGATTCATATAACACAAAAAGATGTACAATAAGAAATAATAATATTATATTTCATAAATTAAAAGAACAATTGAAGATATAAAAATAAAAATTAATGTAAAATAGATTAAAAAACAAAGTAAAATAAAGGTGGTGATCCTTTATGGCAAACTTCATTAGGTATTCAAGGTATGTGTTTATTGATTTCTCACTTGTTTGTGTTATAAGCATCAAACTAGTGACGTTTAGAAAACCTTCTCGACTCATTCTGGTGTGTGAGACTTGAGACACTAATATTATACACATCAAACTTTGACCAATCATAAAAGTTACTGTAAATCCCATAATTAATTATATTTTGATCCAATCATATTTTGATAATTTTTTTAATTAATTTATATTTTTTAAATAAAATAATAATAGATAATTATTGGATGTTCTTAATTAAATTTATCTTGGATAAATAAGTAAATTTAATTAGATTTTAATGATAATTTCTTAGGAAAAATTAATTAATTATTGAACAAGTCCTATCTAATATGAATATATAAATTTGTGAAAAATTTAATACAAGAAAAAGAGATCTAATTAATGTTTATAAAAAAACCATATCTATAAATGTCATTCTTTATATAATATGTCTGAGTATCCATAATTGTAAGCAAAGATCGAACCACGTTAACACATGATCACATTTTGATGTTATCCTTTATCTTACCTTCTCTTTATAAAATGTGAATATACTTTGTTTTTGTTTTTTTATTACACCTCATTAAAAAGAAGAAATAAAATGGAAAAATTCTCAACAATCATAAGTAATAATAGCAGATAATGGAGGAGATTTCTCGTAGAGAATAATTGCCTGGTTTCTGGAAAGTCAAAATTCCTTATGACTAAACATTTATCATCTCATCTATCTGGGTTTTCACATCATTTATAGACTCGCATCTCTCCCCTACATTGGACAAAAGAGAAATATACACACCCTTATAGAAGCTAATAAAGAACCCTGTACATATGTTGTGCAACAGTAATCTTATTGCTAAAGAGCATTATATTAGACCTGGACCCCAATCCTCTGAGCAACCTGCAACAGTGAAATTTGATATGATCATAAACACATCTAAATAAACGAGTAACAAAGTACAAGAAATTTTGAAGTTTGAACTGTAAAGGTCAAATTCTGAACAGGTCATACTTTGAGAAAAAAGGATAAAAGTTTAAGCAGATTCAATTATTTGTCGCCTTATACAAGAAGATTGTTACTCATACATTTATGCAGAATCACACAAATAGTCAACGCAGATAATGAACTCTGAAAGCATTTTAAAGATGAACTTTACTGTACAAAATGTTAAATTAAGTTTTGAAACTCCATTGATGGTGCCAACTTCTAATGTGGAAAGGCCAAGGGAAAACCATCAAAATCATCTTCTGCATCTTTTATTTTTCAGTTGTTTATCTTTACCACAGAAATCAAAAGATTATCTTCAAGACCATGGACTGACACCTTATGTTACTAGAAGGCATTTCATTGTATATTCCATCCTGAGTAAATATTGAAAAAATGAAAAAGAGGTCAGCATACCTCCCTAAAGGAGTAAACATCACTTCCCCAAAGCCAAGCATCACAGCCTGCATCTCTGGCTCCCCATATATCATTTCTACGATCATCCCCCACGTGAACCGCATCCTCAGGTTTTACACCCAACAAGTCACATGCTTTAAGAAATATAGTTGGATTTGGCTTCTCTGCTTCAACCTATTAGAGAGGGAGAGGGATTTAGAAATCATACAGTTGAAGAAAATCACAATGTCATAAGCTAAACCATATTTCTCAGAAATTAATCATCAATACTGAGATTGCTTATTCAATTGTGTGTGCAAGTCTCTCTTTTATGACAGAGTACATGATATGTTGATAATCTAAATGACTATTGAAAAAGAGCATAATTCATGAAAATTGTGGTTTATACTGTACCTATTGCCACAATATTTTTACAAAACAAGTTTATATTGCCATCTAGGATTTTTATTTTTTTTTGCCAGATATATTCCAATTCTGTGTGTGTATATTTGCATTATGCAACAGCTCATAATGTGATCATATGTATGTCCCGAGGGGCAGCTTAATGTAATGAAAATTCATTATTGTGCATTTGTGATTACTCATCATGGATACATTGTGGTCCTATGTATGAGGTCAACTTTTACTTGTGAAGCACGAGATGATTGAAGTTTCTCTACTACAGAATGACTTTAAGAGCCAGGTATGGTTCATTTACTATGAGAAACCTATATAGGTCTCTCACTCAAGTAAAAGTTGAGTCATTGTAAGAGACCACGAGATCAATAAATATTGTCTTATAGTTCTTGACTATTTACTGCAAGATACAAGAGAAAGAAAAATGGAATACCTTCTCTCTATTATTTTCCTTTTAGTATTTGTTCACATATGGGCTATTTCTTTGATTGTTGGTGAATATTAGAATAAACATGTTCAAACTTGAACACGACTCATAAAACAAAATCAACAAAAATGGCCTCACGGATTACTTACTTCAGCTGACACTGCAACTGCATCAAACCAGCTATCACAATTTAGTGCCCGCAAGAGTGGTCTGAGTCGAGTGTCAAAATTTGACACAACAGCTACTTTTACACCCGCTTTTCTAAGAGATTTGAATACCTTATCTGCATCAGGATCACAAAGGTGCCAAGCCTATGCAAATCCAGAGCAAAAACAGTCAAGACCATATAGAAACACTTGCAGTATGTGTATCAGTAAAAGAGAACGCTAGCATAAATCATCTGACCTTGTCGGTGGTATAATAGTTATAAAGTTCTTCAAAGTACTGAGAATCTGAACAACCGGTGGAATAGCTGACTATATATTGCCAGAAGGGCCTACCATCATTAACGTATCTGCAATTCACAAGGAAGAAATAGTTTTCCCCTTTACAAAAATGCTAGAATTTGTGAAGCTAGAAGATTTACAAAATCTCATTGTGCAGTTAAAGAAAAAGAAGGGTGAGAAAGGTTCCTTTCAAAGCTACTTCAGAATTCTACTCATACAAAAGTAAAAACTGTAAAGGAGGAATTCAGCGCAGACATGTCTGCTACTGGTTATTGGGCAAGGCCCCAAAAAATGACCTCTGAGTAATACGGCTTGAGCACACTAGTTATATTGTGAGAACCACATGCTGCTTAAAAATGCGGCACCCTTAAAGCATTAAATCCTTGATTGGCTCACTATACCTGAGTTACTCATTGTAATTAAGTGGGCATAGACGATTGTCATTAGAGGTTTTTGTTAGGATGGTACTTCAGCATTCTCAAAACAATCCTTGTGACTAAAAGGAAAACAAAGCATGTCATGAACTGTAGAAGGTACAAAACTAACAAGCTATAAGATCAGAAACCGACCAACATAAGGTGAAAAAGTTAGCACGGCAAGGATTTTATGCTATAGCTACTAAAAAAGGAAAACAAATAAGGGAAAAATGAAAAGAAAATACCGCCTCTGTTTATACTTTTATCTCTCGTATGAGAAAGCACTTTGCTTGGATATGAAAGTATATATTCCAAATACCAAAATCATATATTATGCAAATGATAAAAGTATATAATATGGGAAAATAGTCAAAATACCATTCAAATAGGACATAAGGAAATCATAAAATAATTTCCATAATGCTAAGATGTTAATAGTTAATTTGAACATTCTTTTCAAAAATAAACAGAATAAACTTATCAATTGTATAAATAAATAAAAAAAAGAAGAATTAAAATGAAACATACCTAAGACGAGATCTACCCCAAGGCTGCTCATAAGCCCTTCTGTATCTATTCAGTATCTCGCCTTCTGAATACTTCACCCCATACTTCTCTCCAATTTTTCTGTAAATCTACCATAATTAAACCAAAAGAAGTGTTCATTAACAAACAGTATATGCGCGCCCCTAGAGAAAGAGAAATATGGATGACGATTATAATTTCAAATTTACAGAACTGAAACCTATAACTTCAACCTCAAAATTAATATACAGAGGGTTTAAGACCCAGAGAGTCATAGACCCACAAATTTAATCCACACATCAATTAGTCAGAAACCATACATCCACCCAGAAACACACAATTTTGTACATGTATGTATTTATTATGAGCTGTGTGTGTAAGAGAGAAAGAGAGAGAACGGACCTCGGCCATGGGTTGCGAGGGAACAACAAGGGTACCAACAGCATCAACGAGCAAGGCCTTGTGAGTGATCTCCCCGTACAGAGACCTCCTATAATCCTCATAATCTTTCACTCCCAATGTCTCCAAACTCATCAACCTCGAACCCATTACTTCCGGCTCCTTAGTTGCCACCGCCGCTGAAGAATAAGACTGAAAAATTGACCCAAATCCACCAACTGGGTTATTGGCACCAACTATCCTCGTTATGCCATTTGAGCAAGACCCAGATCTCAAATTTTGCGTTTTTGCAGTCAGATTGTTCAGAACTTTAGCAAACTTAGTCCTCGTGGCCATTAAACCCATTTCTAAGGCACATTTGAAGCACTCTACTGTCTCAAATTCTGCTTTCTGTAATTCTTCGTATTTTTTGGAGCAATTGCTTTAGTTTTTGGTGGAAGTGGACACCATATCACTGACCGCCAGTAACAACAATAAACATACTTCTTGAATGATTAAATGCCTCGACACTTTGGTGGAATCCATATTTATAAACCTCATCACACCGATAGAACCGGTCAACAAGCTCAAAATGCAATAATCATTATTCATTTAAATTAATGGGTTTGCATTCAACTCTTTGTGGACTCTGAAAATGAGAACACTAATATAAATTTTACAAAATATAATTATTGGGAGAGTCATTTAGCCGTGATAAAGTCTAGCAATGTTTGTGACCCAGAAAAAGAAAAAAAAGAGGTAAATCTTTAATACTTACTTTTTATTTATTTATTGTTTTCTTCTATGTTTATAATTTTTTGAATATTAATACATTATGTTATTCTTAATTTTTATTTAAACATATTATTTTTATGAAATATAAAAGAAAATATTTATGTACAAATATATATATATATATATATATATATATATATATATATATATATTTGACACATGTATAAGTAGAACTAGGTTTGAATATTAAATATAAAAAAAAAGTTAGATTTTTCTTATATTCTTATATCATTCATATCATAAAAATCAAAGAAAAATCTAATTTTATTTGATTTAATATTCAAACTTAGTTCTACTTATACATGTGTCAATTATTTTATAACCAATATGGTCAAATTAAAAAAAAATTGAGATTAACATGTATTAATATTAAGAAAAAATTTGAGAAAATAGAGGGTAAAAAATGGAAGTATTTATGATTCATTTAAAAAGTTAAATTAAAAATAGAGATTCTTGGTACTAGTAGTTTTTAGTATTTTTTCTAAATTATCTTGTAATACCATTAAGTTTTTATACATTTCAAAGTTGAGTGTGTTAATTTTTTATTTTGGACCTTAGTATTATTTCAGCAAATATCAAAGGAGGAGAGTATAATTTACTCATTTTTTTTAATTATTAAAAATATTTGATGCTTATTTTTTCCTACTTACAATCAAATTTCATATTAATTTGATATGACAAAGTAAAATACTATAATATATCCACTATTATCACAAATGACTTATTGAAAACCTAGTACCATTAATACACCCCTAAAGTTTACCCAGATAGATGGTTCTATGCCCTATTTTCATAGTTAATAGATAATTTTATATTAATTTTTTATATTTTATTTATATATATATATATTCTCAAAGTCAGACACAAAATCAAGCACCCTTGTCTCTTTTGGCTTTAACTATTTTTGTTACCATAAACTTTCATACAATAACCTATATTTATAATTTCCCGCTCTTTTAAGTTATATGATATTTTCTCAATTTAGTATATTTGAAAGAAGAAAACTAAGTTTAAAAAGTCTCTTCCAATAACTTCTTACTTTTTATCTATTATTTAGTTTTTTCTAAAAATAAATAAATAAACCACATCTATCCACAACGAATTAAAAGATTTTAAAAACTAACTAATTAAAAACACATTCATTCACAATAACTTTTTTAAACAATTACTTTCTCATTAAAACAAATGATATATAATTATTTAATATAAATATGTATATATATATATATATATTAACCTTTGTGCGCATGTTATGAGACTAGTATACATATATTTAAATTGTTTTACCTTAATATATAATTTTATTTTAATTTTAATATTTATAGAAAATAATTCAATTAAATTAGGTTTTACCACATTTTTTTTTATAAATATAAAAAATAAATAAGAAATCAGATAGAGCATAATTATTTCATATCCTTTTTTTTTAGTAATTTGATATAATATATATATATATATATATATATCATCTATTAAACACAGCCACAATTTTTAATTAATTATTTCACATATTATAAGTAAATCTTACTAAACAATATATAACCATATTCTAAAACTCGATTATAATTAAAAGTTAAAAAGATAATCTAATTATCAATTATAATCAAATAACTTTAAGGATATGTTTGGATGCAGGTGAATTAGAATTGAAATTGAATTATTTGATGCACATTTTAGAAAGAATCACAAAATATCATATTCAATTCTTATAGGTCTATCCTAAAATTTATAATTCTTATGCATGTGTTATTCTATATATGACAGCACATCATGCTATAACATCGGTCGCCATTACCAACAATCACCATCACCCACCTTTGGCCTTTACCCAATGACAACTTCATCTACCCGTCATTGCTTGCCACTACCAATTATCGTCACCGTCACCTCGAGTATGATATCGACCATTGTCAAAACCCATTACAGATGACGGTGATCATCATCAACCACCATCGAGATGAACAAAGGCTATGATAACCACTGTTGGATCTTCTAGAATACCTGATAATCATCATCGGAACCTGAAAGAAACAAAGACAACCACCGTCAAAAGTCATCGTTCCAAACCACCTCCATAAGCCCTTGAAGACTGTGAAAAACACCCTTTAAGAAGACAACAATCACTGTTGGAAGCCACCGGATACAACAACAATCACCACTAACAAATATTTGAAACACAATTCCAGTTTTAATTTTTTATGTGATCAAAACTCATATATTGTAATACTAACCAATTCAAATATTAGTATAATTGAAATTGGTCCCAATTCCAATTCAATGGATCCAAATGGAGCCTAATAAAAAACAAACATAATGTATTTCTCCAAGACCATGAATTATTTGTTTAGTTCTTTTAACCAAAATTTTTAGACCCGGTCCAAACATTAACTCAAAAATGAAAAATGGTCAAAGGTATGAGGTTCAACTGCTATTAGATTGGGTTAAATTATAAAAATTATATATATTATTTTTAATATATAATTAAAATACATTTATTTGTAAATGTATACGAAGCATTTAATTATACTAGCATCATCATGTGCTCACACACATGTTTAGAGACTTTGTTTTCCAATTTGTTAGGTAATTATATATTAGTTGTTTTAATTAGAAAGTAATTATCTGAAAAGTTATTGTGAATGAATGAGCTTCTAATTATTTAATATTTAAATCTTTTTAATTTTTTGTGGATAAATGTGATTTTTTAACTTTATTTTTAGATAAAAACTAAAAAATAGATAATGATTAAGCTGTTACTAGAAGAGATTTTTTTAAATTACTTTTCTTTTTGCAAATTAACTAAATTGAAAAATATGTCATTTAACTTAAAAGAACAAAAAATTATAAATATAGGGTAGTGTAGAAAAGTTTATGGTCAAAAGAATAGTTAAAAGTATAAAATATTATAAGAGTGTTCTGATTTTTAGAATATTATAGATAATCTTTTATTAGTAAATATTGAGATTAGCATATAATCAATTAAGTGGCATTTTTATTCCAAGACTTCACATAGTACAAGCAGTAAACTATTAACAAGTGCGTACGAGTATTGACCTTAGGCTGAGTTTGGAAATATTATTTGTTTAAAGATATTATAAGGGTGTCTTAATTTGTAGAATAGTATAAATAGATCTTTCTATTAAATATAGAAATTAGCATATAATATATTAAGTGGCACTTTTGTTCCAAGACTTCACATAGTACAAGCAGTAAAAGCTACTCATAGAGTGAGACAGATTGTACAAGAGAGAACAATATTCTCTCACCTTTTGATCTTCATTAATTTTTTTTGTTTTTCTCTAATAATAGACTTGACTTATTGTGAAAGTTAAACAAACAATTATTGAAAATAAAAATTAAAAGTAAATGAGATCTTAACTCAATAGGTTAAAACAAATGTACTTCCCGCCTATTAATGTGTGGATATTTATTTTCTTTATATGAAGTGATGATATGAGTCGAACTATTCTCATGAAAAATTTACGAATTATTCATTAAAGACTCCAATCGAGTTCAGTAAAATAAGTTGATCTTGAGTTTATTTTTATGTTCATTCAGTAAAACGAAATCAATTTAATTTTATCAAAATTTGACTTGTGTACTCATTAGCTTAACTCAATTTGATAAGGATAATTCCAAAAACAAAGGGTAAATCCAAAAAATCCAAAGCTAGAGCTGTTAATTATGGCAAACCCCTCCACCGGAGGTGGATTTCTTAAATTCACAAAGAGTGAGAGGGAGACGAAGAAGACTGAGAAAGAAAAGGCTTCTGCCAATTTCTATTATATTCTATATATTCTCTAATACAATACCTAATACTATTTTATAGACTAATTGATTGCTATCAAAATATAAAATTATCCCTTCTTTTCAATTCTACCTGTGTCACGATTAATATTATAAATATATTCATACTAATATATAAAATATAATTTGAGTTAATTTGATATAAATTACTATCATCGTATTGTCATGTCAGAACCCATAAAAAGAGTGAGATATTTTTAAATTTTTGTGATATATTAAAAGTGTTTGAACTTAATATAAAAATAAGTAAATATATATCAACTATTTAAACTAAGCTTTTAAACATAATAAGATATTTTTTTTATGAGTATAACAAAAGATCTAAGAGAGGTGATTATTTGTATTCGTGGTTATGATTTTTGTACTCAACAGTTATTTTATATCTAAGTGCATTTATCTTAATCAGCAGATGTATTGAAACTCGAAAGTGAAATCTATCCATCAATCCATGTAAAATAGCAACAAAAACGGCTCAATCAATATACGAAAGAATGCAACGGAATTGATGATGTGGCAGACAGCCAAGTCGTTCAGATCCGCGTCAGCAAACTTCTTCCGTGAATCATCAACCATCAACAATTTCGAAAAATGGGTCCCACATCATCAATCATACTGACTCTCTCAAGTCACAATTGTGGGGCCACCTTCCGAACTTATCAATGCCGCCCTCAATTCTATCGACAAAGACAGCATAGCCTCCCAAGTGTATGACTCACTATTTTATTATTTTATTTATTATAAATAAATGTGTAATGATTCTAAATTGTCTTTTTAATATATTATAATAAAATAATAAACACAATCTTTGATATGTCACCATTGCCATTATTTGAAGAAATATGAAATATTGATGTTCAGTACATTTTTTTCTTCTTAAATATTAATATATTATTTCATTGCAATGATTGGGGTATTCTTTATATTAAAATAATTAAAAATTTTGGTGAAGTAAACTTGTGTTGATACAATAAAAATCTGTTTAATATTTTTTAATGTAATCAGTAATTATATTTGAATTGGTTTACATGTATATAAATTTATATTAAAGACATATCTTTTATGTTAAAACTATAAAAAAGATCTCTCTAAATGCAAATCAAACTCAAAAATTAATTAAAAAAACACGTATTATTAACTACGAGGCAAATATATTGGGATTGTCTTAGGTTAATGATGCATAGTATAGTGCATGTTTATGTGAAAATTGAAATTATAATTAAGGGCACTGCTGAGGTGCTAGTGAATTAATAATTTTTACAAAATTTAAATAAAATCAATTATATTTATTGTATATTTTTTATTTGTGATTGAAGATTTATGAAAGAAAGAAAAATATTTTTTTTGTGTAATTTATATATTCAAAAAATTAATTTCTTATAAAAAATATATTATTTTTGATGATAGACTCGAACAAGTAGATAGATGTTGTTATCTCAATTATTCATTTTAAAGAATAATAATACTACATATTATTTTAATATTTTTAAAAAGCTTTGATTAACGCTTTAAGCCAATTCAATCACGATCCTATTTCTTATACTAAACTATTGTTGATATATTGAAATGAAATATTTATATCTATATTATTATAAAAATGAGTTACGCTGTTGTAGTCTCGTATTGTATAATATAGAACTAATTAAATTCACTTTATTAACTTTATTAATTTGCTGCTCATGCACCAAGATCTGAATTTTAAAACTTGTCAAGTAGAATTTTCTCAAAATTCAAAGGGTTGTTCTCTCTCTATCTCAATCACAAACAAAAAATGATTTTATAATCAATTTTAAATAACAATTACATTTAGAAAATAGAAAAGAAATAAACACTAAGGTTATTGGTATAACCTTCTCATATCATCAAAATAACATTTTATTAATTATAAAATATAAAGAATAATTAATCACTTATATTGTTAAAAAGAAACAATGTTTTATTAGCTTCATGAAGTGATAAGGGTAGACGGAATTTGATAAAAATAAATAAAAAATGAAAAATAGAGACACAAGATTCTCAAAGAAATTGAGTTTTTTTTTTTTTTTTTTTCAATGGAATTTACTATTTTAGTTATTATTAGTTTCATGAAGTGATAAGGGTAAATGGAATTTGAATAAAAATTCTAAATTAGATTTTTGAAGGTAAAAAGAAAGACACAAGATTGTCAAAGAAATTGAGGTTTTTATTTTTATTCATGAAATTTACTATTTTAGTTAATTGAAAGAAGTTATACACCCTTGATAGAAAAAAAAGCAAGGAAAGAAAGAGCCTGTTTAATACACAGATTGCAAAATTTGATTGCTAATTAAGAAATCCAATATGTGATTTAAGAGTATTTGATTTTCAAAGATTGTGATTAACTCAATAGCAATCGGTCCAAATCGAAAAAATTCATCAATTAACAAAAATAATTGTAGATGAGCTTTTGACTTTTTATATTATATATGACAGTAGAACTGCTAGAACTGTTGATATCACAGTAGAATTTTTTAGAACTGTTCAATTTACTTTTATCTTTTTATATATTAATAATTCTTTCTGAACCTATTTTATCCCAAAAAATCTTTTTGGTTAAAAAATATGAATTATTTTATTTTATGTACTCGATTATATTATGTAATACTATTATATAGTATGATATTTATATAGTTATTATTGCAATGCATTATATAATAATCTAACATGCATAAAAATATGTTATTAAAAACTAAATAATATTAAAATAAACTTATGCAATATGTAAATCAAATGTCATTATTATGCATATCCTCAATGATAATTACATATCTAAATTGACTTTTATAATACACATATTAAACGCATATTTGACTTACTTGACATATACATACCAAACGTATATTTGACTTATAATTAATTTAATTTTTATAATCTGTATACCAAATAGGTCTAAGTAATAAAATATATAAGATATTTTCTTTGGATAATGATTGATAATCCTAAATACGTCAGTGTTGAAATACTAATCAATGTATAACTGAAAGATAAGTTGATCCGAACAAACTTTACAAAATACTAATAATCCACTCAAAATCAGAGAGAAACACATAGCTTTTTATACAGGGTATGTAGAAGGATGTGGAAAATGATTCCCATAAAAAGTATCATATAATGTGAACCTAAAAAAAACACAACTCTAAATTTTTAGTATCCCCTTTTGTTATATCTTCATCAAATTGATGTGAATGTGCATCTATCCAATTTATGACAAAGCTTTCTTTATTTTTATCACTGAGTTATTATTCATTTATTTGTCATAAAAAGAATATCAACCTCATATTTGTTGTGATTGTTTGTCAACCTCTGCACAAATATCGTCCACAACATAATATTGTGGTTGTGGGAAGAACAGAGCACTATTGGATTGGGTGTGTCTTTGGTGTTTCGCCACATATTTCTTCTAAGAGACGGGACAAAGAGGGACGGCAGGGTCCTGCCCTGGTCCCCAAGTATGAAAACTACACGAAATTAATCTATCATCTGGGAAATGATCTCAACATTAAGAACGTGGACTATTCTTTGATCTCTTGCTTGACTTTGTTTTGGTTGATTTGGTGGTTGAAAATACGTGTCTTATCCATTATTTTTTTATGCTCAATTTTTTTGAAAGGAAAAATTATAAGAAATAATTTTTCAATAAATTTTAAATGCCCAAAACCCAAAATAAATCATATTCCAATTTATCATAATCATATATATGATTCTATAAGTATGTAACGCCTATCAAATCTAATTATGAATTAAATTTATTTAGTGTTTTCATATAGTTTTATATTTTTTGTTTGGATCCATTCAAAATTGGTCCAAATTAAATAAGATCTATAGATAGTTTGAACACAAAATAATTGACCAAATTAGGCTGGATACCAAATCATGTCACACACATCAAGTTGTCATCCTAATATTTTTATTTATTTATTTACTGTTCGAGAGCTAATTTATACGGATGTTCGTTAATCTCTTCTTTGATCCGGTCAAAAGAATTCATCCATGCCCAGTAAGAGAGGCATGAAAATAAATAAGTGGGGTCAATATATATAGGAAGAGATTCTTATCATTGATATAAAAATAATTAGTTTTAAATTTGTTAATTAATTTTTTAATTTTTTTTTCTTGTAAAACTACCCATTTTATTCAAAATTTATATGATGAATTCATCCAATACAGCTTTAATATTTTATTAACATATACATTTTTATATTATTTTAAAACATTAAAAAAAAATTAAAATTTGATGAATACATTTTTACTGTTAGTAATAAATGTACTTATTAGAAACAATTTCAGGAGGCCTAACAATAAATAACATAAATTGTTTAAAAATTACCAACAAGAAAAGGAAAAAATAATAATAATAATAACTAACTATCAAATAACGAAGGGAGATGAAATAGGAAATATATATTTCTTGTTAACTTTTTTTCTGGTTTTTCCCAGGGGCCCTTTATCGTACCGCACATGCATCTTCAATCAATCAGACATATTGGTCTAAAAGAAGATCTTGTTATGAAATTAAACATGTGGTTGATACCAAGATTATGAATTCAGAAAATAGCAATGTAAATAACTTTTATACGAATCTCTTACAAAAATTAGTTTCGTAAATAATTTGGCATATAATTAATTAACATGTAAAGTCTAATTAACTTTTTGAAATTTATAAATTTATAGGAATAGAAAAAGTAAAGATTATTTTTCTGTTTCTTAATCTCATTCATTTTGATCAATCCACATGTCCTTTACAAAATAAAACCAGTTTCTAACCAAACCCCAAAGATTGAGATTATCTAATTATAATCAAGTTTGATCAGATTATAATCAAATATAAACACCCTATCAATTTTTTAGTTTAGTGTTTAAATTATTATCAACGACATATACCACTGATTTTTTTTTTTATAAGTCCCATTTATTCCTTTAATTTTTATTCAAACCCCATCAATTTGTTTTGTGATTTTGGCAACATATATATTTTATCTATTTACATTATTATTTACAAAATATCACTTACATCCAACTTCTTTCATTTATAAATTCATAAATTTTAATCACTTACCTTTAAAAATATGTATTTTAAAATAACACTCAAAATTACTTTGATGCTTAACTATTTCAAAGAAATTCATTAGTATCAAAATCAGAAATATGTATAGTTATTAATTATTCAACGTGTATATCCATCTTCACCACTTGAATTATACACCAAAATTGGTTTCAATACTTTAGGCAACATATGAGGTTGGTTTCTAATGTTCACTACGTCATTATTTTTATTATTTTTATTGGTGTATTCTATGCTTAGTTGATTAGGAGTACTAATAAATATATGATTTGGAGTACAAGTTTTTCATACATGGATAAAGTCACGAGAATTAGTGATAAGTTTCTTTAAAATATGTAGACGAAAAAGCAAAGAAAAAAATGTTTAATTTTTCGTCTTAGTTTACTTGCAGTTCACCTAACAATTTTGTAGTCCACATATCGATATCCTAAATTTTTATATGGAATTTTTCACACTTGTCAATCACTTGTAAGGAATTTATCACTGATTTTAATAAATTTATCTATATGTGAGAAAAGTGTGTGCGTGTAGGCACCATAGTATGTACATGTCTTAATGCAATATTGAGAATATATAATAATCAAGAGAAAAGAGGGAGTAAAAAGAAAAGAAAAAGAAAAACTCTATATCCCAAAGTTATAATACTTGCCAACAAAAGGCATATTGATAGATCCCACCCATAAAGTCCCATTTCTCTCCTCCACCTCACTAATAGATTTCCATCTTATAATCCCACTTGTGTCTTCAAAAATCTCCACAACATCACCTTGCTCATTTACCCTGATTGCCATTCCAGTAATCTTTGCAAACTTAGCCAAATATGAATAAGCTTTCATAATGTCCACAGGAACATAATTTAGCAAAGCATTTCCTATCCAAGGATAAGAAAGAACCCATTGGAACATTCTTTTTTTCCTTACATGAATTCCCACCCAAAATCCTCCTCTAGGACTTCTTTTGATGTTGTCTGGAAAACCTGGGAGTTGATCAGCAAAAACTTCTAATGTTCCTGCTTTATGTGTTTGTAGCCAATACCTTAGAACTCTGCAGTTTGTGGTCTCTGCTAGTAAGATGTAATCACTGTTTTCACTTAATGCTACCCCATTTGGGAATGAGAGATTGTCTACAAGAACAGTAGCTCGTTTGCTTTGTGGGTCATATTTCATTAGCCTCCCTGTTTTGTCTCCACTTAGAATTAGAGAGATGTACCTCCTGCATTTTATCAAGGTTTTGGAAAAAGCAAAATCTGCACTTAAATTGAAAGTTTGATGATTTAAAAAAAAAAATACAGATAGCTCGCAATATGAAATAATAAACCACTACAAAAAAAAAATTATAAAAAAATAGAGCATCAGCTAGGGTTCTTTTGTAAGCTGGATTGATTCAGTTTTAGGACCAATCCTGAATCAATTCAACCTAATCGATTTAATTTAAAAAAAAAAAACCAAATTCAATCTATATATGATTTGCAACCACATGGATTAGATTGGATTGAGTTGATCAAATTATGTTTTTATTTAAATTTATTATTTTACAAGTCATTTTCTTAATAATAACTTGTATTAAATAAAAAAAAAATTATTTTAGATTGTAAGAACATATTTTAAGAACTCATAACCTACTTTAAATCTTTAATAAGTATTAATAATATATTTCAAAAAAATACAATAGGGCTAGCTGATAATAAATTACATCCAATTGCAATCTATTACCAATACAAAAAAGTAGCAACTACTTCAACTCTAAAATAAGTTTTACAGCCACAAAAAAGTAATATGAACTAGATATCAGGTTTAATTGGGCTAAAAAATAACTACAATATATGGGCTTAATTGGGTTGACATACTGTGTCGGTGTATTGACTTAAATTACTTGAAAATTTTATAATTTTGTAGGGATATATAGTTATTTTTAAAAGTGAATATACATTATTGGATTGGATTTGATTAGTTAGGATTACTGACTTTGAAACTCTTGACCAATCCAATCAAAGCAACAATATCTCTAATTAAATCCGACAGGATTGGATTGATTTGATTAGATTAGATTGATTCATGAACACCCCTAATATTAGCTATCGCATTTGGCGATATTCCATTTATTGTTGATAATGAGCATCAGTAAGCATAACTGTTGTCGCTGATGCTCATTATCAACAACAAAGCATGTGCTGTTGCTGATAAATTATTGTATTTTCTTGTAATGAATGTTAAGTTCTACACACATAACAATTCACCACACAAACAAAAATATAGGACTCATACACAGCTCACTATATTTATTGCTATTTGAAACATTTTTTCTGGGTGCACTTAAAGACTCCCTCATGAAATTCTCTTATATAAAAAAGCATGTACGTTTACTTAATGGAGAAATTAGTCATGTAGAGTGTGATTACCTTCTTTGGTATTGTGAGCTGCTGTCACTGTAATACACTGCTCCACTTGTTTGATCAATGTCCAAGCTGTTGGTAAAACCCAAAGGGATGCCTTGTACTTGTGTTAAGACTCTAGTGGCAATGCCACCATTGTGGCCAACAACTAGCAGGCCCATGTAAGCATCAGCAATGTAAAGATCACCAGTTGTCTGGCCGAAGCACAATCCTAACGGACGCCCACAAATGTGCTCCATTTGGTCATGATGATCATATGGTCCCCTGCAGCCCTCTCTGCCATTACAAAGTTTATCAAATTGATGATGGTTTCTTTGTGCTAAAATTGAATGTTTATGGTGGTCCAAGGCCTCTATGCGATTATAGTCTCAATAGTGTAAATATAAAGACTTTGGACCCAATTAGCCTAAGTTGGACAAATTGTTTGCAGCCATATAAAGAAAAGAAAGCTTGAGTCCATAACAAATTTTTGGGCCTATTGTAATTTTTAGTTATATAAATAAAAGAAACAGAACAATGTTATTGTTAATATGTTTTGTTAACATGTCATTTTTAGTTATAAATAAAAGATATAGAACAATACTATTAATCATGTAGAATACATGGTTAGCTAAGTTGACTAACAAACACTTGGACTTTCTGCATGATCCAAACAAACTACCCACCATATTTTCTTTGCTTGTAAACAAAAAGACAAGCTCAGTTTTGAGTTGCCCACCAAACCTCATCCTTTGATATGCTCACAACATTGAACTGTGAGCCTATAATCCTCATTCAACCATGCCTATTTTTCAAAATGACATTTTCTCTCAATAATATGCTAATTATTGTAAATAATATATCGTCCTGATACTCAAATATCGAATTTGAAGATATCACTTATAAATTATGAGAATAAATCTGCAATAAAATCTTTCTTTTTTCTTCTTTTTTTCATTTCCTAGTGTTTCTTTATCAATTACAAACAAGACAGAGAATTGTATTAAATTGATATAAATTAAATAATAAGTAAATAAAAATCTATGGGATACCTCCCTGGAGAAGTGACAGCAAAATTGATCCAACGCTGTTCGTTTTGCAGCCATTTGATTATCCGGCCATCTGATACACCTGTGTAAGGGCCACTGCCGAGAGGGTCAAAGGAAATGCTCTCTGGTCCAACAGCATCCTCAATTGGGACAACTTCATATTGCCAAAGCTTCTTGTTATTGAAGGATTTTTCAATATCAACATGTTTAGCAGAATACCCAATACGATTATAGGCAAATATGGCAGATACAAAAACCACAACTATTGCTGCTGTGAAGAACACCCTTGTACTTGAGCTCATAGTGGCAGAGAACTGAGAAAGAAGAAACTAATAGCGGGTAACTGAAAAAGAAAAGTCATTCAGATAAAGGAATCTAGTACAAAACAATTATACAAGCCAATATGCACGTGCATATGCACGTGCAGCTTTTAGAGGAAAGAATACAATAAAAGCATCTAGCAACACATAGTTGTCTAATTCCTGTTCACTCTTGTGCTGGAGAGGTTACCAAAAACATCATACTAATTACGCTAAAACTTCATGTTTGTCAATTGTACAAAACAGATTGCTTTCAGTACATAGCCAACACAACATCTCAGCTGATTTTCTTGTAAATTTATTTCATGTGGTTTACTTAGCCCAAGAAAACAAAAGCTAATGAAAGGCATTGTCATCACAAGTTACAAATGCCAATGAAAGGCATTAACAATACCAAGTATATCCAAAGTTTCCCATCCTTCTCATCCACTTCACTGATGAACCTCATTGCCTTTCTTTTCACTATTTTTTTTAAGATTTCCAACTATTTCTCGTTTTATGGCTGAGCTTTACAGCAGTGGCATGTGCCTTGCCTCCACAAATAGTGCGTGCAATTGTCTGAGGTAAGATGAAGCTTCAGCAATTTCTTTCCTGCCCTTGAGTTGGAATAAATCCATTTTGCAAAAGTAGTTTGCATGTAAGACGAACCAAAACTCTCCTTTTGAATTTCTTCTTACCTTATCTGGGAATCCTTGAAGTTCAGCAAAGATGTCAACATGACCAGTATTAGGTCCATGAAACCAAAGCCTCAAGACCCTGCAAGCAGTGGTTTCTGCTACTAACACATTATCTGTAGACAAATGCTGCATACAAATCAGACCGTCAATTTTCCCTTCCAAAAATGTTTGGCTGGCGCTATATGCTTATATCCAAGCAAGAGGGGGATGCATCCATGAACCTCCCTGTCTTTTGTGGGACCCAAATTGGTCCTACCATGTAAGAGGAAGGGGCTGTGCAGATGCAACCATTTTGCTTGGATATAGTGTTTCCAAAAGTATTTTTCTATAAATACTAAGAGAATGAGCAATGAATTTAGTGTTCTGAGTTTGCAAACAACTTCAAGAACTAACCCCTCAAAAGCTTCTACAAGATGCTAAAAGAGAAGAAAAGAGTACCCCCATGGCAACAACAAGAAGCATTATCTCATGCAGTCTAGAGAAAAGGCAGGTGCCTGGAAATCTAGAACATACTTCGTTGCGGCCTTGTCTTGCACATTCCACTTCCTCTTAAACAACAGAACAAGTGATTACTGCTGCATATGAAATTTGCTTGAACATAGGAAACAGAAGCATGAAATAGCAAAGGGTAAGAGTATTTTTAAAGGTGTTATGCAGGCATTTCTTTTTTATTTAAAATCAACCATATGATTGAAAGGAAAGCCATCTACTGTTGAACTACAAGAGGCTAAAAATTCCAAAATTTCATGCCGGCCACTTTAAGGAGGTACCAATAAATACTCTATTAATTACAAAAGGAGTTTTGTCCACATATCCTAATGTTAAAACTTTAGACGTTTGTGATCTCCCCTTCGAGAAAACAAAAACAAGCAAAGTAACAAACAAAAGAATAAAAATGTTACATAAAGTATTCTATTTCAGGCAAAATCAAGAGACAACGTCTATGCCATAGGATAGAAGAATATTTTCCTTTGTACTGAATTTACCTTCTGCAGAAGTTTGTATCAGTGAAGTAAATAATGTCTTCATGCTCATCAATGTCCTATGTCATTGGTAAAGACTAAAGAGAAAGGGATAACCTTCAACTTCTGTCACCACTTTGGTTGCCTAACCCCCTGGTGGACCTACTACTTGAAGGCCTAAATAGGCATCAGCATTATATAGATCTCCACTTTTCTTATCAAACCGAGGCTCTAATGGTCGCTCGCAGACATACTCTAGTTCAGGTGCAAATGGGCATATGCAGTCCTTCCTAAAAGTGCATGCATTTAAATTAGTTAGAGACATAATTATGGTTAGACATGTCCCTTGAAAAGATGCCAGCATTCTATGATGATATGAAGTCATAAACAACAATGTCAGTGTCTAAGCAAAAATATGAAAACAAGTTTTTATTTTATTTTTGAACAGAATTGTCAGGACAACATGTCATCTCAAAAGGAGCAGGCATAATCCAGCCTGCATAATAATTCCCCCACGCACAGCACCAATTTGTTTATCTGCCAGGGAAAATAAGTCAAATGCTTTCTTCATATACATGCACAGCTGTGGCGTGGGTGTCAGAGTAGGGCTTCATGTGGATGGAGACGGTGTGTGGTTAGGATAGGTAAACATGTGCAATCCATGATGGTTGCTTGGTTTGGACTAAGCCCAACAAGTCTACGACCTATTTTAGCACTAAACCACGGCTGCAGAGTTTCAGAAAGGACTGAAATCCATATGACAGCAGCTTGAGATTCGCATAGACAGAAGAGTTCTACTCTCCACAGTCATTTGTTGGTTGAATACTTGAATTGGGCTGCGGCTGCAAGGATCAGCTTATCTTTGAAACATGGCATATTTATTGCATTGCCTCTCCAGAAAAATGTATATACTCATATTCAAAAGAAGCATAGCATGTAGCGAAACTAAGTTCATACATCAACCTCCTAGATTGGACAAAGGTGAATTGTTGATTTGCTAACTTTTTGAGAAACAATGAATCAAATATTCAGAATTAGCCCTTACAAAATGGTGTGCAAGCATGAGTTTAGTCTGATGCAAGCCTATTATTGCTATTCGAATAATTGGAACAATCATAATTCACATACTACTTCTACTTTTGATTATTAGAAAACAAAACTTTTAATGTTCATTGAATAGGCAGAGCCATTTTTTAGAATTCCATAATTAATATAGGCTAACAAATAGAAAAAGAAAAAAAAAACATGATTAAAGACAATATTATAAACTTTCACAGACGAACTTATGAAGCGAAGTTAAGGTTACAGCATCCACAAACCCCTCTTCCATCCATGTTATGTCTATATTCCTTTTTAGTCAAATTAAATTTAGATCAACTTGACCCAGCAAAGTGGGTAGCCAGTTATAGACTCAAGGGTTTATACAGTTAAAAGTATTGATTTTGGTAGAGATTCTTATTTCTTCTATTCCTTTTCTGTTCATTCAGGCTGGTAAATAGATAATCTGGGAAAAAGAGGATTTTCCCAAATTCAACCATTAGAAGGCTTTCATTATTCATAGCAAAGAAACAAAACCACAATTGGAAACATTTGGAACAGATAGCTGTCCCAAGGTACCTATGAAAAGTAATGATGACAAATTCAGTTCCACCACGGACCGTCTCCATCCCGTTTGTGAATCCGACCATCGGCGACGCCGGTATACGGAGCTTACCCATTGGGATCAAAGACAAGACTCTCTGGTCCTTTCGTCAACTTGAAGTCCAAACGAAGATTGATGAGAAGCCTTTTATCATTGAAGCCCATCTTGGGAGCCCAAATACAGGTCTCAAAATCATTCAAAAAATGACCCAGAATGGAGCCATTCTTTCTTGGACCCAGATTTTAAAAAATCAACCTTGACATATGCTTTATCTCAAAACTCTTAGAAAGTTAGCAAATAATAATAAAAAAAAATCATGTGTTATCAATACATGATCACTCTCGAAGAGATCCTTCACTTCAGCTTCAATATAAGTGCAATAAAATTCTTTCAGATATAAGGTGGTAGTAATGTAGACATAATATTATTTTTCAGGATGTGGGATATCCTACCTACATTTTCATTTCTTTTAAGAATATATACATATATATTAACTCATTCATAAAATAGTTTGAGTTTTATGTTCCTACTCTAAGGTTTGAGTCTTAAAGTATGAACTTTTGAATTTTACCGTCTCACACTCGTGTATGTGGTGTAATATTGTTTATATGGCATAACATTTTCAGTGAGCTCTAACTCAATTGGCAATTGGTGAAATACTATAAAGACATCAATTATTGATAAAAACTAAAGTAATATAATATTATTTCCATTTCTTAAAATACAAAAGACTGTCTTGTTTTATTTTTCACAAAATAATGTAATATTGTACTCAAATATAATATAATTTCCTTAAGCTGAATAATTCTAACTTTTGATCAACATCAATTTTATTAAGTGCTTGTAAGTTGTGACTAAAATATATATCTTAATAAAAAGACCTATTATCTAATAATTCAGACATGGTGTCCCTATGGTAGTCCATAGGGACACCCCATTCCCAAATGTCCCAACAGGTCTCCTTAGGGTTCTTTGGCCAAAAAAATAAAAAATAAAAAACGAAAGAAGAGAAAGGGCACAATTTCTTAATGGTGGAGTGGGTTTATTGCACTCCAAGGGACAGAGTCCCTTTTTGTTTACAACTTTCAAAAAAAGGGAAAGGTTATGAAAGCTTTGTGGGCAATTATTAGGCAAGAATTATTATACGAGGATCGAACTCTCTTTGTCAAGATGCAAAAATACAAGCATTAAAGATGTTATTCCATCTTTCTTTGAAATACAGTGATCACCCATATACTAATTAGCAGTCAAATTATTCAAACCCATATAGTATTACTAAATTTATGATATAAACTCTTTTTTTTTTTCTTTTTTTTTTCTTTTTTTATGATATAAACGTGGTTTGGCTTTATATATATATAAAGTGTTTTTCCTATAAAAAAAATTAAGAAAAATTCCATAACTGAAAAAAAATAAAAATGCTTGAAGTACCTACCTGAGTTTTTCTTAATTCTTTTTCTTTTTTTTCTTTTCCTAATTAATTACAAATCATACTACTAAAAACAGTAAGTTAGGAAGAACAATATGATTACTGTAATTAAATAATTTAATCAAATGCAAAATTATGTTCGAGGAGAAACAATTATTTGTTTTTTTTTTTTGGCCAAAAAAATTCAAAAGAAACAGTTAAACAGTACAGAGCAAAGCTAATAAAAACAACAAACACAGAGAACAAGAAGAAGAGAATGGAGAAACTATGTAAACACCAAAGGATATATATGCTTTGTTATGTGTTTTTCCTCTAGTTAATTTGGGATTAAGTAAGTAAATTTGTATTTTATTGTTGGAGGAACCATTATTGTTCCCAAATTGGATCAAGTATGTGCTTTGTTGTAAGCATTCATTTGGAAATTTTCGATAATTAGCAAGTATGATTAGTGGCTATATATATATAGCTTATAACTCTACTCCCCTTTTGCATGAATTTGTTCATTTTATAATTGTAAACTACAAGTGGGAATTAAATATTTAATTATTGGACTCTAAAATGTAATCAATTGTTGAAGTTGTTGCAAGTATAGGTGCATATAAAAAAAATGGCTTAAAATAGAGGGAATATAGTACCCTATCATATCGAATATTTTTTTTGATCGTATGGAATATTTTTCAGATCATAAGGGCATCATTTAACACAAGCTCATCTACAAATAAACGAAATAGGATTAAATAATTGAAAAGTGAGAAATAGATGCAACAATTGTTTCTTTTGCCACTAAATTTAGAATATTATTCTAATATTTATGGAAATTATGAGAATCTTTTATTTATTTCTAAAATCTATACATACGTACCTCTTATGAAGTTTTTTTTTTAAATTTATAACTTTACCCACTAAAAACTTAACATAAATATCGAAAACTAGATACAAATAAAATATAAATGAATAATAATTTTTAAATAATTTAACTAATTTTTTTTTTTTAAAAAAGTAAAGAATAAAATATTAATTTCTAGATTTGACAAAAGCAGGGTATAATTTTAAACAAATTATAGTAATTTAAAAATATTATTCGTAATTAATTTTGTATTGTTTAGTTTCATATATGATTTTAGAAATAATTGTTACCTATATCGATGCTAAAATAAAATAAAAATTGTTACTTATATTTTTTTTTAAGTTGAATAATGTTATGTCATTAGTTAGTAATACTGAAATCATAAGTTATCTCTTAATAAAATAATAAGGGTATATTAGATATCTAAGCTCATTTATTTAGAACTAGTTTTGTTTTATAGTAATTTTTAAACTCAAAGGAGATCTGTGTAAGTTTTAGAAATAAAAAAAATGTATGTGTAATATCAACATAATCCAGGGTTATATTAATTTACTCTAAAATTTATGTAAATGTTTTTTATATGAAAAAACACTTCACTGAAAAGTGAAACATCACTTACATCAATAAAAGAAGTTTATATTTTATACCCTATTCTAGTAATACAAAATAAACTTCAACAATTTGATTACTTAAGATATTGGGGAAAAATAAAAATAAAAAAATTCTCGACAGCTTCTTTGATGCTTTTCAAATTTGCATATTTACAAATAGAAACCTTTATCAATAAAGAAAAAAAAATAGTCGCCCAGGAATTTTTGAAAAAAAATAACATATATAAATTTTGGAAGTTAGTTTTTTATTCTTTATTTGGTTTAGCGTACCTTGAATCAATTTAAAGGCATATAATTCAAAAATCAATAAAATAAACACATTTTCTAAACCATACATGTTTAAGTTTTGAAGTTAAAATTTTAAATTGAGAAAATAAAGACACCAAGGTTGATCATTCACTATAATAATTATTACTTTTATATTAATTGACTTTGTGTGGTCCAATATTATTTTATTTGATTTCCATGTTTAGCAAAATGGTGGTGGAATTTGGCTTTATTTGATTAATTTTTATACCTACTATGGATTAATATGCATGATTTTTTCATGATATACACCTAGCTAGGACCTAATTGTGGGGCCATTCATAACAAATTTTGGTATAATCAGTTGAAGTGATTAATATACTAAAAAAGATTTCAAGTACAATCGTATCTCTTAAACTAAATGTAAAATTATTTGCATCGCTGGATGGTTCAATGTACCGGACTCTAATCTAATTTATTATATAAATTTTACTAATTAACAAATGCTACAATGATTAGTCGCACATTCTCAATTATCATTATTAAGTCTAATTAATTAATTAATACTCTTGATTTTATGTTCTTTAGTTTATTTTTATAAACATTTATCCACATGTTTCCTGTGTACAAATATAAATTTGTAGTTACAATTAATATAATATCTTAAATCGAGGACGAGTCGAATATATCTGATTCAAAATAGTTAAGTTATTTTATGCAATAAATAGTCCATTAGTCATATTCATCCTGACTCATTGATTCATTAGAGTTGAATTAGACTATGATGAATCTATTAGATGAACACTAATGAACTACAATTATAAGACATGCTTTATTCAATAGGAGATAAAATATAAACTATTTCGATTTGAAGTAAAATGAATAAATGAATATGAATCAGATCATTTTTTAAATAAGTTAGATTTAGACTTGATGTGATCCACTACCATGCATCTCTATTTCAACCAAGTTAAATACCTAAAAATACAAATTTATCTTTCTGTTTTGTTTATGTTTGTTGGCTACCATTAATTATGAGTTGTACACGTTTGGTAACTACGTTTTGTAGCAACATCATGATATTTGATAGTATACACACGAGTTGAGTACATATTCCTATGTATATTCCATGGATCGATAGAATCCTATATCTAATCACATGTTGAAACTTTTTTGAACTTGATGTTTCATGTATGATTGGCTTAAGAATTGAATATTTATACTTCACTAAAAATCAAATAATGAATATTGGAATTTGGATTTTTGATCCTTCTTTTTTCATATTATGTAATTGGAATTATTAATTAATGGTTCTTTCAGAAAAATATTGGGAAATTAAGTTATAAAATATAATATGAATAAAGAAATAATGAAACAAAGAGACTGACAGTTTCCAGAGATTTGATAAATTGGTCTGTCAAAAACCAAAACCAAAACCAAAACGAATTGGTTTTGGAGGATTGATTGGTAGGTCCAAATGATGATGGAAAGTGAGAGGATGTATAACATGTTAGGGAACTGCATAGTGGTACTCATGTTTTATTTATTTTATTTTTTTAATTTCTGAAGCAAAGACGAGAACAACTTGTAGCATTGTATGAAAAACGGATTGAATGATCAAATAAAATTTCAAAAATCATTTTGAAAAATTTCCCTATTTGGCTTAGTGTGACTCTATACTTAGTCCACCAAACTATTCATTATATATGTAGAATGCATTGGAAGCTAGAGAAACACAATTAATAAAGAATATCTAAAGGTTTGTACGGTGGTGAAAGAGTTTTGCTTTATTCATTGGATTTTTGAATTTAAATTTTTGAGAGGCTTTAAGAATAAATTTTGTTAATAAATTATCTAATTATGAGTAGATGGTATGTATTCACCATGGTGGACTATGACATTAGTCAATATATATATAATATGGTTAGGATATATCTTATTACTAAATCAAAAAAATTATAATTAACATAATTTGGATATAGAGATAATATTTGGATTAGCATCCTGAGATGCAATCTGTTTGACCTTAAACAAGGCCCTGTTTGGCACTTTATTACTGGACGTCCTAGGCCGCGCATTATGAAAAACAGTCCTGGATGTGCTTCTCGGACATGGTCTCACCTTCTTTTTTTCTTTTCTTTTATATCATTTATCTTTCTTTTTTACCCCTGCTTGTTTTATACTTCGATATTTTCGATATAACAGCTTAGCTACCTTATGTGTACCTTCTAAATACATCAACTAAAACCAATAAAATATATTTTGCTCAACTCGTTTCCAATCTAAAATATATACTCTGATACTCTGTCTTATTATTTTTTCACATAACGTATATTTCCTCATGAAATTAGATGTGTTCTATGGCCCCTCGTATTTGGTATGCTTGCTGATGAATGACGATGCCCAGCAACACGGATCTGATCATAGGATCATGTTTTGGCATTTGAATTGACAATTTTGTGGGCCCCATCCCCACATATTTTGACAGCTTTTGCAAATGTTTGGAGTTTAATTACAGAGCGTGGGTTACGCGTGACAGGTTGTACTGTATAAGAATGAAAGCGTGTCCGGTGTCGGGTCGGGGAATCTTTGCTAGTGCTAAAATTAAAGACTACATCAACAACGGCAACCAGATTATCCATTTCCATGCTAAGCTCTTTTTTTTTTAATATCATAATTTTTATAATCAAGTAGTTCGATATTTTGTTTAAAAATTAAATTTACCAGGAATTACAATAAGTGATGATCATCCATCAACAAATACAAAAAATATCCACTATCACCGAACACATATTACACATCTTAGAATCATAAATTCACCTATTCAAACTGCTTCTTACTTATCAAAAAATTAATATATTTAGTTTCCAGTCTATAATTGAGTTTTGAACGACTTTAACAAATTTGAATATAAGTATTTGTGTTGCATAGTTTGTATTATTGTAAGTAAAGATTAAAGGGCCAAAATTCAGTTGTTAATAAGTTGAAAAGGATATAAAGAAGAAATTCCATATTAGATCCAAACCTAGTTTAAGGATTTTCAAGTATGATTCTAATTTGTAAGAATTAGTGTTGGAAAAAATATGGGGAAAACCAAAATTCAAAATCAATTATAGTGGTTTGATTTTTAAGAAAGGCTGTATTATGCCTTGATCCCTCCATATATATTTTTTCTTATTATTATTAACAATTAGGTGAATCGGAGTCAATTTATGCGTATTCTCGCTAATTAATTATCTAGGTTAAAAGTAGATTATTCATGCCACGACTATGAATTTATAAGGATTTTACTTCTCATGACTTCCTGCCAAGGGAATTCAAAAACAAGAAATTGAGAGTACATATTTTTTATTACCAAGCCAACCTTAAACTTCTATCCCTTTTCTGAATTATGAGATTTTCCAATATATTGTTCCATCGTTATATATAAGAATTACACATATTATCTTTTAATAATTTACAAACTTAATTAGAAATTGATTACAACTTTTCTCATTTTCTTCATTTATTGCTACTAATTACTAAGTCAAGCTCACAGATAGTAAAAATAATTGGTAAGTTAAAAACAATGGATTATTTTGGTTTAACTATTAATACTATTAAATTACTAAAAAATATTAATTAGTAACACTTAAGTTTCTTAGTTTAATATTCTAAAAATACACAAAAAGTAATATGAACTCTTTGACCCTAAATTTGTAAATTAATGACAAATGAAGGGTCATGGTCATTGGTCATGGTCGTCGTCGTCGTCTATAGCCAAATAGCCATTCAATCGATTTGGAAAAAGGAGGGAGAAAGACATTTAGAAGAAGATTTAGGCAATTAATATTGGTCCACTAATTTGTGCTTTTTTCTTGTTCACTTTCTCATTTCATAACATGCATGTGCCGCATTTTCTGCAGTGCATTTCAAGAGATCCATAATGATTTTTATGTTTATAGTAGAAAGAAAGAAAGAAAACAACATAATAAGATAACTTCCAAAATCTAACTATATATGATTATATAAAGCATGATGGAGACTAATGTATAAAATGTTCAATGCATATTTCTAACATTAAGGTTTCTTTTTTGACAATTCTCATCATGACAATTTTGAACAACTTACATGGCTGAAAAATAAAATTAGCAATTTCATCTAAACACATCATTCATTATTTATTTTTGTTGAAAGGACTATTATTAGTGATAACAATTGCTTTACAATATTATTGTTTTTTAAGAAGTATGAGTATTGAGTCAAATAGCACGTGTTTATTAGTTAAAATTCGGTAAATTTCATGTTTGAACTTAAAATCTCGATGAATGTTTATTAGAGTGTTTAAATATTGAATACATTAATTTTATTATTTTATTGTTTGCCTTTTCCCACGTACTATTTAAAGAAAGAAATAAAGTAAGACTGAAATTTGGAGAAAGAGAAATTTTTAAAATATATTTAGGATGTTTAAATATTGAATACATTAATTTTTTTTATTTTTTATTGTTTGCCTTTTCCCACGTACTGTTTAAAGAAAGAAATAAAGTAAGACTGAAATTTGGAGAAAGAGAAATTTTAAAAAAATATATAGGAGGCAGAGAGAAAATGATAACGAATATTGATATATAGGAAGTTTGATTTTAATTTTGATCTCTATGTACTAATTATTAAGCATGACTAATAAATATATCTTATTTCCTTTACAAGAAATTAGATAGGTTGTAACTGTATAATTTAAGTGATAAAATACATTTAAGTTTAGTAATTAAGATGTTTTAAAAATTTAAGTTTGTAAGAAAATATTTGTAAAAATAGGACAGTCCTGGATGATATTAGGACCATATTTAAATAGTGTAGAAATACTCATAAAAACTTAAAAAATAAAATAAATAATAAATATATTATTTTTTTCACTCATAATGAGTGTCTAATAGCAATTGTCTGTTTAATATTTTATTGACTATTTTTTTTTTGTTCGAATATGAATATATGTGACATGAGATAGTTTCTTTAAATAAGTTTACATGTTTGTTTAATTTATTTTTTCAATTCGTGTTATTTGAATATGTTCACATATATCTTGAGTTATTCAAATTTTCAGTACAATTAAAAATAAATTCTCAAATATTTATTTGCTACTACTAATCAAACATTTTTCATGGAAACAAATAATGTTCATTAAACTTGAAGATCAATCATGTATGGATGTGTATGATATGTGAAACATGGATGGCAATTATGTTATAAATAATGTATGTATGTATGGGCATGGGAAGCAAATCTTAAAAGGGAATCAAAAGAAATTGGCCTCTCTTTGCCACCACTCTCCCCCACCTGCTTAAGATATGGTAAGCGCCACATGATTTCACACACCCAAGATGAAAAAATATGAAAGGCACCATTGCTGACATCACCTGTATCTCTGGGGAGGATTTTCCTGGGTCCCACTTACACCCCCTCACTTTCTCCATTTCTTTCTTTCTCTCTCTCTCCAACCCTTTCCAATTACCTTTCCCCTTCTGATTTCTTCCCAACTTTCTAAATTCTCAAACATTTTCTCAGACTCCTCTTTGTCTATAAATAAAACCCACCACCTTCCAACCTAAAAAATATTCACCAAGATTTTTTTTTGTTTATTTTTTGCATTTGTTAATTATTTTGCATTACTTGCCCTGTAATTTAAGATTAACTTGAAAATTTTGGGATGATATCTGGTCGGATCTTGCTTTGTGGGGTGTGGATTTTGGTGGGTCTTATTTCAATACAAAGGCCTTTTTCTCTTCTCCTCCTCCTCTTCCCATAAGAGCCGTAAACCAAAGCAAAAACCCACAAAACACAGAGGAGGAAGAAGCAGAAGAAGAACAACAACGGAGCAAGAGAAAACGCTTTATTTTTATTCTGGATTTGATCTTAGATCTTAAATTGGTCCAAATGGGTATGGCTGCAGAGTCCCAATTTCACGTCTTGGCTGTTGATGACAGCATAATAGATCGGAAGGTGATTGAGAAGTTGCTTAGGACCTCTTCATATCAAGGTACTTAATTTTTTGCTACCCAAACAGAACATAGATATTTAAGTAACTTTATTGTGTTTTCCTTTTTGTATTTATGCCCTTTGTTTGCCTAATGACAGTCACCACAGTTGATTCTGGTAGTAAAGCTTTAGAATTTTTGGGCTTCAATGAGAATGACCAAAGTGACCCAGATACACCTTCTCTATCTCCAAACAATCACCAGGTATAGTATGATAAATCTCAGGTTCATAATTTTCTAGCTAAATTAAGTGTTTTCCTATCCCTGCCTTTTTTTTTCTGGGTCTCTGAATTTCTGTGGATTTTTGTGGCTTTATAGGAAGTGGAGGTGAATCTTGTAATTACAGATTACTGTATGCCTGGCATGACAGGCTATGATTTACTCAAGAAAATCAAGGTATGCTTTGGTTACTATTGCTTTGTCTTCTTTCCCCCATAACTATATTGATTATTCCTCACCTTTTTTAATCAATCTTTCCCTTTAAGACTATTTTCCTTTGGTAGAATAATGGGCCTATGTGGATGCTTTCCATTTTGAAATTGTGTTCTAAATTTATATAACTTTCAAAGTTGCCAACTTGGATGATGGATCCTACTCTTTTTCAATTGCTAGAACTAGAAAGATATCAATGAAATTCTATTGGAATGTTTTTCCTGTATGCTTCCCCTACCAAATATTTAATTTTGTTCAACTGTTCAAGGTAATAAAGCAATTTTGTTGGGTATCAAAAGGGCAATAAATTTTGTCAGCTAGATTTGCCAAAACCTCTAAGAATCTCTGTAAATTTTGTGCACACTTGTGCTATCTGGGGCTAACAGACTTAAGAAATTTATTGGATTTTCATTGTTTTTTCAGGAATCTTCATCCTTGAGAAACATACCAGTAGTGATTATGTCATCTGAGAATGAGCCTTCAAGGATTAGCAGGTAATAAAGGAAAACTTATCTGAATGTTTCCTTTACTTGAAAAACGTGGGATGAAAATTTGTTAATGATCAATTGGTGTAACTGGTAACAGATGCTTAGAGGAAGGAGCAGAAGAATATTTTTTGAAACCAGTGAGAATGTCAGATTTGAATAGGCTTAGACCTCATATGATGAAAACAAAATTGATGGATCAAAAGCAAGAAATTGAAGAGGAACAAGAAAAGCAAGAAAAACAAGAAAAAAAACAAGAATTAGTGAACCCAGAATTTCAATTACGTCATCAGCAGCAACAGCTACAACACCGACAACCATTATCACAACAACTACAAGAACCACACCAACAATCACTGCCTCAATCCAACAATAACAAGAGGAAGCCCATGGAAGAGGCACTTTCACCTGATAGAGCAAGACCCAGATACAGTGGCATTGCCACTTTGGTATGACAGGCCAATAATGTTTTCCTTCTTAATTTGCCCAAAGTAATTTTTATGACCTTTTTTCTTTTCTTAATTTCCTTTAACCTGGTTAATAGATGCTCTATAGGAATGTAGAGAGTTGTTTTATGTACACATTTTACTTGGATATATATCCCTACAATTTTGGTTCCCCAATCAAAACTCGAAGAATTAAGAACAGATGAGCTTTGTATCTGAATGTTTTCTAGAAAGAATTAGGTTTTCGATCAGCTAAAAGCCTAACATGGTAGATCTTGTTGGCTTTAATGGACTTTGAATTTGATACCCAGCTGTGATGCTGGGACTTTGGCAAAAGAAAGGGCATTTTCTGCTTCTTTTTTGTTTCTTTTGCAGGAGATAAAATGTTACCAATTTGGTTAAATTGCAGTTTTGGTCTTACAGTTTGCTTGAATTATCAGTTTAGTTTCAGGAGATTAACAATGCAACAATTAAAAGAGGAAAGCCAAAGAAATTTTTTTAAGGATTATGAACTTCTCACTTTTGTTTTTATATCATCTGTACATCATTATTGGGAACTCATTTTTGAAGCTTGTTTGAGAGATACTTATATAAATGAAAAAAAAGAAATTTATTAAAGGAAAGACAAGGTGAATTCACCACTGTCTAGATGAACAGAAAACCTAAAGGCACATTTTGTCTGGGGCAAGTACACTTGTGTCTTTGACCTTAGTAGTATTTCAAATATTATGTACAAGTTTATATTAGGCATGTGGGAATGGCTGCTTTACAGTCTTCAAACTTGGCATGCTTGGTGCGTCCAGATGTGGCCTTAAGATTAGTGTGGTAAGATTGTACTTTTTTTAGAGGTGTTTTTGCTTTTCTGTTTTTAAAATATGATAATAATAATATTTAGTAAAATAATATAAGAATTATTTTAATAAATAGAAGTCACAAAATTAAAATTGATAACTTTTAAAAGTTCCGGATATTCTTAACTTTTTTTTTCATTTTACTATATATAAAAAAAAATTAACTTGATTCTTTTCATAAGATAAATATCCTTTCTGTTTTGAAAAATCTAATATTACCCTAGAGACTTAGAATATAAGAGTTTTTTTACTTATATTCTTCATAAGCATAAGCATGCAAAAGTTTTTTGACTTATATTTTTCATAAGCATAAGTATTCTTTCCATTTAAAAAATTTAGCGTCAAACTAAAACTTTGAATATAAGAATTTTTGTTTTTTTTTTTTATTATTATGAGTATCCTTAGACCCATTATGTATGAGTGAGTCTAATCTCATTTGAGGGTCATAATTGTCTCTCTTATGAGCTCGAACCCTTGCTATTATAGAGATTGAATAATGCCTTGTTGGTAAAAAATAAATAGAACATAATTATTTACCACATATAAATGGACCAAATTGAATAAACATACCATCTAATAAGGATTGGCTGGTAATAGTCCTAGTCACCTGATCCCCCATGGATCCCACTTCCACAACGTGGCATGTATAGTGACGCATTACAGAACTATTTTTGGCAACTCCAAAAAGTAAAAAAAAGAAAAAGAAATTGAGAGAGAATATAATCGAGTTATTTGCTGTTTGGTCTCTAAAGATTATATTCTTTTTTATTTTGGTCATTAAGAAATTACTTTTCATTTAGATCCTTCAGAATTTAATTTCCTTTTTATTTTGATTCTCCACAACTTAACTTTTTTTTTAAAAAAATAAAATAAACTTTTAATCTATAACTATATTTATATTTATACTTCTATACTATATATAAAAGCAGGAATGTGGCAAAAAAATTTGATTTCTTTAATTTTTTTTTTTTATAATTTTTTAGTGTTATATAATTATTCTTTATTATTTTAAATAATAACAATAGCAATAACTAATTCTATTAGAACTAGTTTGGTATGTAGGGATGGTCATTTCTTTTCATGCAAGATTTCATAGAATAAATATTTTTTTTGTTTAATACGTTTTTAGTCTCAGAATACTAATTCTATTTCGATAATTTTATTCTATAAAAGTATAAATCTTCAAACTTGCCTAGGAAGTATGATTATTCATTCCTATTTGTATAGAATCTATTTAGTTTAGTTAAATGATAAAAGAATCATCCTTTCACATAAAATAAATAATTAATAAAAAGTTGAATAATAATAAAATAATAATTTTATAAATAAATAAATTAAATAATAAATATATGTAATTTAGTCAAAGGACAAAAATACCCTACATATCACATTAAATAATATAAAATATTTTTATATAAAAAATAATAAATTAATTTATTTTAGTCAAATGAAAAAAATACTATTCATATCATAGTAAATAATTTAATTCTAAATAAATAAATTAGTTAAGTAATTTTAAACTAAAATATTAATATTAATATTAATAAATAAATAAAAAAATTAATTAAATAATTTATATTTTTTTAAAAATTAATTAAAGAATTAAAAGATATATATTTCATAAATTATGTTATATTTTTATTTCTTTATCTATTGAGGGATATTTTTGTTATTTTAACATAATTTTTATATTAGTTCATGTATAAAAACTATATAGAAAATAAATAAATATGAAATGATTATTCTTCACCAGTGCTACCAATCAATAAAATGAAATGATCATTCTATTCCATTGCATTTTATTCTCATTCTCTTTTCAATTCCAACTCTGTAAAAATTATTCATGCTTACCAAACTAGCCCTTAGAACGTCAATTATTTTTAGTTTAATAGATTATATGTAGCAATAGATTTCGATTGTTACTAAATTTTAATTAAATATAACTTTTTGATAATACTTTAATGAATTTTATTAGTACTTTGAATTCTTTTTAATTTGAGTTTTGATAGTAATAATTGTTATTTATATATTTATATTTTGACAATATAATAGTAATAACATATTTTATTAGTACTGGTTTTTCTTTTTTCTTTTTAATTTAATAGAGTTTTAATAGCAAAGAATTTTTATAATTATTAAATTTTTCTATGTTTTTTTTTCTTTAGCATTTCTTATCTGATAATTATTCTATCTAAAACTCTAAAATCAAAAAACTAGTTGAAGTTTTGATTTATTATATCTATATCATCATATTGTGATTTATGATAGTTCTATCATATTGTGATTTATGACTTTATTTTTTACTGGAGAGCTCATCGAGTTAGTTTGATTTTTCTACATAGAAGTTCTCTATCGATTTTTAGAATTTTTTTTTTTTTTTTGTGTGTGAAGGTATGACACGTGAAATTCATCTTGGGTCCCAAGAAATGATCAAAATTAATTAATAACATCATAAATCATCAGAGAACAAAATTACATAAAAATTAATTAAATATATGAGAAGAATTTATGTCCTTAAATTGATATCTTTTATTGTTGATGCATTTAAACTTCTAGGTATTTTAATGTTTGTATCCTTTGAGTCAATTTGTTATGTTGATAATTAAGTTCAGTACTATTATCTTATTGAATAAATTCATGTAGTCATATATAACTTATTTCATTTAATATTTATTAGATCGATATATTATGTAAATAACGAACATGTTTATGCATAGTATGCATTATTCTTTTTGATATCTTAAAACTTTATCAAGAAAGCTGAAATTTTATAAAGTGAACTGATTTCATACTTTGACAATAATTAAGTTTATTTTCAAGTATTTTGTTATTTTTCAGTTAATTGCTAGCTATTTCATTCATTTTCTATTTGTGTTTATAAAATTTTGTACCATTATATTCGTCGGATGTCCTTTGGCAATTATTAAGCTTATTTTCACGTTTTTTTTTTTTTTTGTTTTTGTTTAATTACTATCTCATCTTTTTTCTATCAGTGATAAAATTTTGTATTATTTTATTAATTCAATGTTCTCCTTGTACAACTATTCATTACTATTTGTCATTTTTTTAGGTAATAATTTTTTTTTATGTGAATTCAACAATTTTTTGAATTTTTTTGATTATGTATTACAAACAAACAAATAATAAGGTAAATGTATGTCTTGGGATGTATATGTTAGGACAGTTAAATCTAATAAATATGCATTAATTAATGGTTAGTGATTTGAGATATATGGAGCTTTTTGTGACGTTATGAACTTAGAAGGTAGATACTCTATTAAGTTTAATTAAATTTGGTAAAAAAATTTATATGACATGATGTATAAGAATTTGCACATTACTTTAATCTTAGCATATACGTTAGGTTGGTAGCCATGTGACATGTGCAACACCAGGGTCATAAAAAATTAGTTAATTTAAATTGAATATCACATAATTAGTTGATATGGTTAAAATATCTTAACAGAATTTGATGTATATGGTTAAAATATCTTAAAATAATTTGATGATCTAAAAATTTTAGTTTTCGAAACGTAATGTTTGAATTTGAAAAAGTAATTCTTTAAAAAAATTGAGTCAACATTCATTTAACATTAATGTTAATTTTGTCATTATCTCTTTAAAAAATTATGTAAGCCAATTTCATAGTTTCTAACTTGATTTAATAAATTTGATTTATTAAGAATTTAAATTTAAAAAATGACTTAACAACACTTATAGTTCTTGTAGTTGCTTTCAGAATTCATTGTAGTCCTCCTAGTTTAAAAGGTTAAAATATTATCATTTTCCTTACAAAAACCACACAATGTGGTCTATTCTGTCATGAACCATTATTTTTATTGGATAGAAACTAACTTGGACTAATAGGCTCCCTTGTATCGTCCATCGTGACATAACAAACAGTCATATTCTCCTTTAAAATGATATTTATTATTGACCATTTCAAGTTGCATGCTGCTAAGAATTTACTATTACATGTCTTAAAAATGACAATTATATCACATTGGATAACACCAAGAGCCTATTAGTCTAGATCAGTTTTTATTTATTTAAAATAGATGAGATATGACAGTAAAGATCATATTGTGTGATTAATGTAAGTATAAGAATGATATTTTAACATTTTAAACTTGGAAAGACTAAAATGAATTAGGAGAAAAAATATACGAACTATAAATGTAATTAAGCCAAAAAAATTAAATTTTGAAAGGCTTGTTTAGAAAAGAAAATTGCTTAAAAGGACCAAAATAAAATACAGTATAATCTTTAGAGAAGAAAATAATAAATAAGATAAATATAATCTCACTGAAAGCTGATCAAAGAGTTCCCAATAAAAGCATATAGTTCGTCACCTCCCTCCTTTTCGCTCGTCACTCTTTCCCGAAAATTTTATCTCTTAGAAGCTCGCAAGATTTTCTCGGAATACAATCGAATTTTGGTGATATTGGTAAGATTCGTTGTTTCTTTTCTTCCCCGACTGAAGATATTCATTTTCATGTATTTCTGTTTCGAAATCTGCGTAGACATGCATGCAGGTATTGATTCGTTTTCTTATCAAAATTTTATGTTTTAGCTCGTTTTGAGGTTCTATTTTGGGAAAATTTGTAGTGATCATGGGTTTCTATACCTGTAACAGAACTAAAATTTGATTTTGTTGTATCTTTGTTGGTCACGGCAATGAAAAATTAATCTCTTTGATCTAACCTCTGAGGCCAGGATAAATCAATTTAAGGATATTTACAAACCCACTTGAAGTTAAAGCAGCAATTTTTATGCCTTATTTTTTCTTTAATTTCTCCTGAATTGTATTATTTATATATTTATTTATTGGGGGGAGGAGGTTATAATTTGTTGTAGTTATTATTTTGGGAGTTTGGAAACAGGAAGTCTTTGAGTTTGTTTATTGGCGCTCTTTCTTTGACTCCATTTATCTGCTTTTAGTATCTTTCATTAGCATATGATAATTTGGTCTGTGCCTCTTGCAAAATAGACAAAACTCTACAATGTACAAATTTGGCTTGTGTGTGAACTTAAAAAGAATGTTATTCATTAAGAAAAATTCTGGAAATTTTGGTCCCAGGTGAAGTCTGTTGCATGTTACTGATATTCTAAGCTGAGCATTAGCGTATAGAATAACTTCTAAAAGTTTATTGCATTGTTTGTTCACTGTACAGACTCAACTTTCAAAATATGTCAAGTGAACCTGTGAGACGGGTATCCCGTCAAGACATACAGCTGGTAAACTTGGATCTTCAGCTATAATCTTGACTAAGTATTATAGCCAGCAGTCTACTTAAGAAGCCTCTTTTCTTCAGCATAATGAAAACTTATATTTAATATTAACCCTACGCTATATTATATAGATGAGAAATATTTGCCTGTGGAGAATGAGATACCTTCTCTCTGAAGAATTTATTTGCAACTCTTTACGTGATTGATATAAATATATAACTCTCAGAAGTCATTGTTTTCCTCTTTTAGTATGCTTACTATGATTGGATTTTTTTGCTATGAATTTGTGAGGACACATGTTTACTTTGTGATGATCTCTTTATTCAAATATAATTGGCTTTAGAACCCTAGGTTTTATTGTCTCAAGGAAACCAAAGGAAGGGTAATTTGGACTCAAAACTATCTTACATTTACTGTGGTTTCCTTCACATCTTTCTTGTAAATATCATAATAGAAATTTTTTGGTGATGGTTACATGCTGGAAGTTGTTTGGTTCCCTTAGGAGTAGAAACATGGGAACATAATTTGAAAGAGTTGATCAGAAGCTTTTGATGTACCTTCAGTTGTAGGAACTTTACCTTTCCCTATCAGCCTTGAAGTCTTATAATTGGACATGTACATAAACTTTATATTGGTGTAAATTTCGTTTCCCCCCTTTATAGTAATATGTGCTGTAGTCTTGGGTTGGAGAGGATTTACCATAGTAGTTTTGTCAGAAAACTTTAAGCTTTTTAGGGGAATAAGTTTCCATTGTTTAAAGAACTTGAATGGACCCCTGCACCCTTCGAGAACCTATGATTAATTAGCACGGTATTATGGCACAAGGTATACACTTGATAATCAGATACCACATGAAATTATGCTTACATGCTTTCTTGACCATATTCTTCAATGCAATCTTAGGATCTACCCTGCATTGCAAACTATATGTGGTGCACTAAAACCTAACATGATATATGTCATTTTGTTAAAGATCTCAATCCTTCCATATGTTGTTTTCTTGCTTATCGACTTGTATTCCTTATTAGTGCTTTACAAACCATATTTAGATTTAAGCTCATTTTGTAGTTTATGTAGTAGAGGAATTTAGGTTTAATATGATTGGGGAAGGAATTCCCAATATGGTTGAATATTGTTGACTCAAAAGTCAAAACTAGGAAAAATTATAAAGCAAATCTTCAGAATTTATTTCTATTCTTACCCATGTAAGAACCTTGATTGAGAAGAGGTAGATATACTAGAACATGAAAATATTATAGTTATTGAACGAAAGAAATTGATTTTGTCTCTCCGGTAGCACTATTTTAACTCTACCACTATGTTTGAAGTGAAAGTTAGAATTGTGAGAGTCACTTGTTTGTCATTTGTAGTTGACAAGGGAAGAAAGAGAAATAAAAGAAAGCGAGGCACTAAAACCCCCATATAAGGAAAGCTCCAAACTCCTAGAGAGAATTTAGGAGTTATAATTTAATTGTATTTAAATTGTGTAATATTAGAATTAGGGATAAAATTAGTAATATTTTAGTATAATTGATTTATAAATTATTAGCTATTAGTAATATTGTATTTAATGATGGAGAACGAAGAAAGAGTTTAGGAGTTATAATTTATTTGTATTTAAATTGTGTAATATTAGAATTAAAAATAAAATTAGTAATATTTTAGTATAATTAAACTATAACTCCTAAAATCTATTTCTTCGTTCTCCATCACCTACACTTTCAAAGTTGGTTGGATTTGGCACGCTCAAGGCTTAAAAGGCGAGAAGCTCCAGCCCTCTCGCCTCTATACCCTTCAAGCAAGGCCATTGATTCAGGCTCAACCTAGGCTTTTCAGGTGCGCACCTAATCCTCTTAGGCTCACGCCTAGACCACTTAGGCACACGCCTAGTCTCTTAGTTGACTACTTGTTGGACCTATTAGAAATTTAGAAAGCAAAAGCACTAATTTTATTGTTTTTGGCTTAGAGATAATTTTTACTTGTTGAACTTAGTGGACTACATGAGCTAATTATTTTCTTTTTTTACTTGGAATTCTTGCCTATAGCTATTTTTCCCTTATTTTTACTCTTTCTTAACATATTGACGCTAGATTTTACTTTATGGAAGCTTGAAATTCTTGCTTGTAGCAATTTTGTTTTTTCTTTAGTAGGGCGCCTGGCTTTCCTTAGACTTGTGCCTGCGCTTGGCACCTAGAATCAAGGCTCCAAAGACCCCTTGCGCCTAGGTACACCTAGAGCCTTTAATAATACTAAGAGGGATGAATTTACTAATTTTACAATAATTTGGTATCTTTGGTTCGAAAGGAATTCAATGATTTTTTAATGATGCCTGTGCCTATTCATCTTATTTGTGACATGATTATGTTTTAAAAAAATGGAATTTAGGTTTAGCAGCAGCGGAGTTTCATGGAATTTCCTTGTGTATTGCAGTCATTAGGATGCACTTCTTTACTTATCGTTTAGTTTCTCTCTCTCTCTATTTTTTCTTTTTTTTTGTATCAACTTTTTCTCCTCTTAATATAATACATTTCGTTATTAGAAATCCTTCCGCTCTGTTCGAACTTCTAATAAGAACTTAGTGTTCTGGTGGGGTAGAAGATTGGCAAATGATCTTTGAACTAACCCGGTTAGTAATTTGTCCCCGAAGATTCTAAGGGTGAATACCAATTAAAGATGTTAATTGCGAGATTAATTTTCTTTTACTAGTTGATACATTGTTTCCATACCAGGACTAGAATGATGTAATAGAAGAAAATTAAAGGCATTTTTCATTATATTGTCCAATAAGACGGGTTTTTTTAATTAATTATGCACAACAATCTAGCCATTTAGATAATGATCAAAGGAGATTTTTAAATTATTAATTTGTAATAAAGGATGTGATGGTTGAATAAGCTCCTAAGTTTCTTTTTTTCTCTTCGCCCCTATAGGACTGGCAAGAAATGGATGTACAGTCTCCTTCATTTTCTTGAATAAACATCCAAAAAAGATTAGGGTAATTGTAGACCTTTGTTTTTATTTATTTTCTAAGTTCTGTTATAGTATCCCTTTTTACTGTACATTTTCAGAGAGTTGCACCCCTTACTCAACCCTGATTTTGCACTTATGACATGAATTTCTGTTAAAGGAATGACTAAATGATGATGGAAAGTTTTAGAGAGTGAGAAAGAAACTGGGAAAAAATGAAGAGTAAAATTAAAATTCTTTACCCAGTGGATGCTAAGTAAAGTAGGCTGAGTAGCTAGTCAGCCTTTAACATTAGGTGCGTATAAACTGTTACAACAACATATAAGTTTGTAGACACCTTAATTATTCTTACAGATGTATCACCATATCAATCTAATACACTTACATGCTGTGATAAATATGCAGCTTTTGTCATCGAAATTCACAATGTTGTAGCACCCTAGACATTACCTGTACATCTTTCTGATATGTCAGAATTACTTGAAATAATTGCTCTTGACGTTCATCCTCCATCATGCACAAGATTTTAGGTTTTCCTTAAGGAGTTTTTGCAATCAAAAGATGCACAACCATTTGAAGCACAAAGACTTAGTAGAGACCTTAAGAGTGCTGAGTGAAATGGCTGTCAATTTATGTCAAGCATTGCTAGTTACAGAAAATTGAATAAATTGATAGATAAGTAGATTGAAGATTTCTTTTGTTTGGAGGCAAAAAGGTTCCACAAAATCTCTTCTGCACTTTTGGCATGTGGCACAACAAACAGCAGAAACTATGTTTCTAGTTAACAGGAAATAACTTCCTAATAAGTGAAAACTGCCTTCCTCTAATTAAATTTTGAAATCATTTTATGTAAGATCAAGCCATCATAGTCACCCATGTATGCTATGCAAACCACCATCAGCATAAACGTGCCCCTACCTACCTTCTGATGGTAACCAGCCTCCTCTAGTTTGTTGCTGCCACCAATCTGTTCCATCAGTTGCTGTACGCACCCTGTCAATTGTTGATAGCTCATGCTGGTCATCGACCATTTCTAACAGTTGCTTACTAGCCTCCAGTTGCTGGAAATTGTTATTTACTTATATGCATACCAAAATCAAGAAAAGGAGAATCAAATATGTCATTTTCTTCTCGAGGTGGTATTCATGGAAATCACTTTCCTCCATTTTTAGTTTTCCGTAAAGAAAGAAATATTAACTATTAAAGCATAAATAGAACTTGATCTCCGTAACCTAGGAGGAGCTGAGAACTGCATTGATGGTCCATCTCCTTGTACCAATTTAGGTTTTTCATAGCTAATTGTAGGCTCACTAGTAGATTTCTCTTTTTTAATTTGATTTTGCATGATCATTCTGATTACATACGTTTATCCTATCTGTGATTGTATCTTTCAAGACAAATGTGACTATTGGTTTCTGAGGAAGAAGGTATCTTGAACTGATTGGATTAGTAATTTGTATTAAGTCCAGTGGTGAAACAAGGATGCTTATTTATATTTTTTCATGAATGTACATTATATAATATAGATATAGCTATTTTTCATTGCACTTTAGTTTTGCATAGGAATTATGTCCCTTTGCCAATTGAGCTAAAAGCATAAGCTATGAGAAAATGAGCCATCTATATATTAAGCTTAACAAACTAAACTCTGCCTGAAGTGCACTTGCATGTGGGCCTAGGAATTTGTAATGAAACATCAACTGCAGAGACACGGTACTGGTGGAATAACTATTGAAAATGGGGATTGCTAAGACTTGAGCCAATGAACATTTTAACAACCGTGCTCTTTTACAAACATGTTGAAATTCTTTATCCAACACTTCTTGGTGATGTGCATACTTCAACACACACACACACACACCCCCCTGAAAAAAAGAGAAGAAAAAGAAAGGATGATAAAGCCTATAAATGTAGCCACAAAAATGTTATATTAGTCTTTTCTTTATAGTTTCTTTGGATGTGTAGAGTAGTATTTGTAACAACTAACTAATGTTTTGGCTTATGTATGCCTGATATCAGGTGCAGAATCTCATAGAACGATGTCTACAACTTTATATGAACCGTAACGAAGTTGTGGAAACGCTACTAGATCAAGCAAAGATAGAACCTGGTTTCACAGAACTTGGTAAGCAAAGTATTATTAGCTTGTTATCCTTCTTCCCGTCCATCTTTTTCTTTTCTCTGCGATCAAACTTTCTGCATCATTGTGTGCGCTGTCAAGAAGTTGTAAACCACAATAGTAATCTTTCTGATTTGGTGTTCTTTACTTTTTCCAATCAAAATGTTCCTGTTTTCTGTTTCTCATCATGACATGTCTTAATAAAATAATGGATTTTCCAGCAATGTACACATGCTTTGATGTCCCAACACATACCTTGACATGGTGAAATGGATAGGCAATTTTGATTTGGTCATATTAGTTGCTGCCGTTGCCAGTGTGCTTTGGAAAAATAGGATTCTAGGGTGGACATGTTGAAGAAAATTGATCAGTTTGCTATTTTTATTGTATATGTTAAATAAAATTGAATAAGGAAAAGGATTGTGAACTTGATTGGTTTTATCAAAGCCTACACCTATAATATTTAGTTATAGTAAACAATAAAACATAGATTTCACATCTAAGCAATGTAGGACTTAAACAATGCATAAATATTATATTCCTAACACTCTCTCTCAAGATATAGCATAAAATGCTCAATCTTGTACAAGGAAAACCTAATTATCAATCTCAACACTCCCCTCACTCATAGCAACCTAAGAACAATAGGTCAAGTTTCAATCCGTTTGACGAATATATTGTAGAATACTTGTGAACAGTACTCCTGTGAACGGTGCACATGAGAATTTTTAGGAAAAATAAAAAGAAACCAGAAAGAGACACAACAGGGTTTTTTAGAAAAATAAAAGAAGTACCGCTAGAAAAAGGCATAGTAGGAAAGTTACTGTTTGAGCCATCAACTAAAACAAAAGAGGCTTGAAAATGAGAAGGTTTGAGCCGCCTTTTAGATGAAATAAATAACTAGGGTTAGAGATAAGTGAGAAGGACTAAGCTTGACAAGATGGCTGGCTGCAAAACCGTTTTGTTTTTCCTTCATGTGGCTATAGAAAAGAAAGTGAGGATTAAGGTATTTGAAAATCAGGCTAAGATTGGCTTGGGTTTCAAACCCACTTTGATGCCATGTTAAATAAAATAGGATGAGGAAAACGATTATGGGTTTGATGGTTTTATCAAAGCCTATACTTATAAACCTTTGTTTATAGTAAACAATAAAACATAGGTTTCCACATCTAGGCAATGTGGGACTTAACAATACATTACTATTATATTCCTAACAGTATATTATTAAATTGTAGCTATGTGAAATTTGGTTGATACATTTAATGTATTCCAGTTATATTGTGTTTTCTTTTATACTGATGGACCGTCTAGGTGATTTTGGGATAGTATGTTTAAGTTATAGTTAAGGTCTATTTGTAATGGGTCGAAAGTCTAAACATGGTTGGATTACAGCTTGAAAGGAAAAAAAAAAAGATTATTTCATTGTTATTGTTTTTGTATAAGTCTACTTCTTAAGAATACTATTATCTATGTCTAAATTTGATTATTTATCTTTATAGGATTTAATACTTCAACTTATAAATATAAATATTTATATCTGAGGATATATATATTCTTTGTGTGTTTATGCCGTGTCATGTCCTCTTTTCTGTGTTGTAGCGTCCAGTTCTCCTCTTTATCTGATTAAGAAGTGCATATTTTGTTGTGATATAGCATGTGTATTCCTATGTATACTAACCATCTAAAATTAGAAGAAAATCAGTTTGAAGCTTACCATATGAGACTGGCCCTTCAATAATGTTGAAGTAATGGTACTTATCTTTCTTATTTTTGTTGACAGTAAAAGGTTTATTGTTTCTCTACTAAGCCAGAGACTGATTAGGAAGAGTCTTTCACGATAGTACCACAATATTTTGAGGGACTGCTATCTAAAGGATCAAGTAAGCTAAAACTAAGTTGGTTTTACAACTACATAAGAAATTATTTGAAAAAGCATCTAATATCTTTGTAGATTTAGGATGGTCAATCCTTTTCAGATAAGTTGAGAAAAACTAAAACATAAAATAAGAAGAGAAAAATGTAAGAGAAAGTAACAAGAAGATATGACAAAAATATAGGTGTTTGATGGTCAACAGCTCCTGTCCCCCCCTCCCCCCAACTACTTATCTTCATGTGAATTACCCTGACTAGCAAACAAAAATTTGACTGCATCAGTCATTTATTAGTATTATCCACTGCATGAGGTTCTGTTGATCAAAACACTGATGGGTGAAATAATTATTCACCAGCAGACACTTCCTAGAAAAGCATTTAGAAATACCTCGGGATTAGAGCATACAACTAAGGTTCTTAGAGCTTCTTCAAATGAGTTATTTTTTTAGCACCCTTGATGTTTTGAATCCAGTGACATTATAAACTGAGACCTGGATCTGTTGTGGAGAATCAAACTACAATGGAGTACACATTAATTCTTGCTGTAAATGTGTGAGTATGTTCCTGGGTGTGAGATATTGGTTTCTTGTAGTTATACTTGATGAAAAAGAAGCAAGGAGGCAGTTTCTATATTTTCTGGTCTACTTGAATATTTCAAAGCTCACGGTCATGGGAAAGATAGATTGGGCTCCTCTTGCACGTAATGAACCCAATAAACTAGAGTCTGTAAATTCTGTTTATTAGAAAAGAAAATTGAATTTGTAAAATGCCTGTACAACATCATCTGAAATGACATTTTATTAGGTTCATTTCAAGAAATTTATCAATATATTAAAAAACATTCATAACATAACTGCAACTATTCAATGACAAATACCTTGAGAGTTAGATAAATTGTGCTTGATGAGCTGACACACCTGAAATCCTCTTGTTTGCTGCCTAAAGTTTGACTGTACACCTTCAATTTAACCATCCCATTATGCTAGGGTTTTTGACATTGTCAACTCACTTGCTTCAACTGTAACTTGTGCTTAACAAGGTTTAATATCTGAAGTCTTCTTGCAAGAAATTAACAAGCTTGATAGTAAAATAATCTAAACTTTGAACAATTTATAATACACAACCATTTGTAGTTGCTCACTGGCTGCTGCCAACTTTATTCCCTTCATTGTATAATTATTCTACATGTGAAAAATTATATTGTATGTTTTTCTTCTTCTTCTCAAACTCAAATTTTCCTTGTCTTCCAGTTTGGCAAAAGCTTGAAGAAGAAAATCAGGAGTTTTTCAAGGCTTACTATCTAAGACTGGTGGTAAAGCATCAAATTATGGAGTTCAACAAGTTGCTTGAGCAACAGGTGCATCTCATGCATCAAATACACCCAGCTGGAGTTGCATCATTACCTACATCAAATGGATCACATATTCCAGCGTGTAAGACTACATTAGACAGGCATTGTGTATTTTGTCAACCTGTTATGGACTTATTTATTTTTATTTTTTTTAGTAAGTGGGAACATATCTTCATAAATGCTTTTCTATGATTGAGATGTCGGGCACTTGCACTCAAACACGAACGTGATGATTGCTTAATTGCCTTTACTTTATGATATGATTGCATACTGAATGCATGAAGGGTGTATGTAGAAGGAGAAGAAGGGGGTAGGAGGTTGGATAAGGGGGGCTGTCACCCACTCAGTAGGTTTTTAGTTTGGTTCTATATGGATGTATTCAAGTATATATAGCCTATATCCTTCCATTATTATGATATTTACTGAGAGGCTTTGGGATTAGAAATTTTACTACTTTTTGTTAATCCAACTTTCACACGATCCTCAATCTCCTAGCTTGCTATTGTCTGCCGGCCACTGTTACTATGAGAACTGTGCTTGGTTGGACATTTGAAGTGTTATTAATTATCAAAGGCTGCAACATAAAAAGGGGTTGATGAATATTTTTATGGGCCTTATCTATTTTTTACTCTGTCTGACAATTTAACGTTTGATATGTTTAGTCATTTAAACTTATTTAATATATGGTTAAGCATATCTTACCTCACATGTGAAATGCTTTCATGCATTTATATGTTTTGTGCTGATTAACTTATTATTAGCTTGTTAATATTTTAGTTTTACTTTTGAAATAATTGTATATCCATGTCATTCACATTACACATATGTACATAAGGGATGATATGGTCTTAGGGACGAGTTGAAACATTAGCCCAGAACATGCACAGCATATTGTCTTCTGTAACAGAGGGAAAACGGTGGGTGAAAGGTTCCATGCAAATGTAAAATGTGATTCATTCTCAAAATTGCCCTTTCGGATCATATTAGAAGTGTATAAATTGTTAGTCATATATTAGAAGTGTGATTTTACATGTATCATTCATGTCAATGTCATTCTCAGAAATTTAGTTCTTTACAGTATTCTGATAAGCAACTTCCTAATGAAAAACCCATGAATCCTGTGTAATTGTGAATACCTAAAAACTCTGTTATTATCTTAATATATATGTGTTTACTCCACATTTGTTTGCACATCTGACAAGGATTAATGTTGCAGTCTGAAAGAATGATAATTTTGATTAGGGATTAAATCACAGCTTTCATTGTTGAATTAAATCTTATTCCTAAACTATGATAGTTTTGAGGATTTCTCTTATTTTTGTCGCAAAATCAAGGCTATTAGATAGGGTGTCTCATGAATATGGTGGAGCTGCATGAAATTTTGTTAAGAGTTTGGGGTAGGGGAGGATTTTCAGGGCCTTTCTGTGTAAGTGCATAAAGCTGAATTATTTCTTTTTGTTGTAGCTGTGTGTCCAGAAAGTAAAGTGAATGAATAGAGATAAAGAAATTAAAGTAAACTGAATGACGTTTCAATAGAAGAAAAGATATTTCTAAGGACAATAATGAGAACAGCTAGAGAATTCTTTTTCTTTGTGGTGGTGGTTGGGGGGGGAGGGGGTTTAATTGGAAGGAAATGGAAAACCATATTACCTGTGCCACCATTGTAAGCCTGTTATCATATCTTTGAGTTCTGTCATGTTGATAATTAATGTTGTCTTGTCCAACAGTACACCAGAATGCAGCATGCTATTCTGCAGAGCATTCAGCAGCAGCTCTGAATCCAGAAAATATGCACCACCCTGTTGGTTCCAGCATACCTAATGCATTTAATAATGGATCATCCCTGCAGTTGAATATGCACACTGACGCTGAAATATCTGCTCATGCGAATAGGATTGGCGCACCTCCAAACATGCTTTCGTCTCACAGCTCCAACATGAGTTTGATGCAAGGTATAAATGGGGGGATGATTAAAACAGAACCTGGATATTCAGGCTCTTCCCCCTATATGTTTGGTGCTGATGGCAATGTCCTGGAAGCACGCCAAACAATTGGGGATGCATCTGTTGCATCTTTCACCGACGTGGAATCCAACTCACTGTCCCTGAATGAACCACTTCTGGATGCAAACAGTACTTTGTTTGGAATTTTAGGTCAGATTCCTAGAATTTTCAGCCTGTCAGATCTGACAGCTGACTTCTCTCAGAGTTCTGGTTAGTCCTCTCTCTCCATTTTGCTATCAAGTTTGTTAGTTCATATTGTTATTATAACCTCATTTTCTAAAAATGACTCAACAATGACCTGTTTAGTTGTCTATAAACTGGCTGGATTATGATTCATGTATATTATGTCAACCTAATTTCTGCATGCATGTATATCCTTAACTAACAAAATAGCAAAGATTAATATTTTCATATTACCAATAATAGTTTAGTTTTTTATTTGTCAGATATACTGGAGAGCTACCGTAGATCATCACCCTTCCTAGCCACAGACAATGATAACTTTCTGGAATCTCATGAAAGAGAACAAGGTAGGATTCTTTTTTATCTGTCATGTTTGAGTCTTTACAAGAGGTGAGAATGCTACTGACTTTAAAGAGGACCATAAAAGGCTAAATACTATATCAGAAGGCTGGAGTTCTGAAGACTTTGGGATGAATAGTTGATGAACAATATCTTCTCATCTGCTACTTAATGTGCTTGCTTTTGCTGCAAGTGTGAAGTCCGGCAATTTTGCCATGCACAATCAACTTTTTTTCCTTCTTGGGTATGCATATTTGACTAACTTTGTTATGGAGATTACTACATGACTGGTTCATTTTCTGTGCAGGTTCAACAGCATCCTCAGATATGAAAGGCTTGTACAGAGCAGCTTAGAATTGGACAGGTTTTCAAATTTTAACTCCCTGCAGAATTCAGATGAACTATTGGTTTCTGTGTAGAAGAACTTCACTGACTTAATTGAGTACTGGTGGAAATGATGTTTGGAATGCTTGCATGGAAGTGGATGGAAAGGGTCCGGATAAAAACCTTTTTATTTTTCCTTGTTGGGACTTGAATGTGAATTCATGTAGTGATCTTGCTTGTGGTAGTAAATAAAATGGTTTGGAATTTGTTGATTGTTAAGGTTGTGGACTGCTTTAATTATGAAAATTCATAATTGAAACCAGCACGTACATAAAAATATATTTTACTTGTCGGGTTTTTCTCAAATTTTAAATCCAACAAAATTTGGAGATGTAAATTGGTTTTAAATATTTGGTAATTTGCTTATACTCAGCAACTGTATATAATCATTTGACCACATTTTATATGTCGGATTTGATTACAGGATAAATATATTTAGCAACTAGATCAACAGTGAAACAGACTTCCTGCACAACTTCATCAAGTTCTGATAATTTCTATATTCATCTCATCCAGCCAATGGAAGGTCAAATTAAGCTGAACTTCATGGGTGAAGTGTGACAAGCTAAGGGAATCTTGAAGAGCTATAAGAACCAAAAAACTAGGTTTATCAAGCTCTGCTCCTTGATGCACAATCAACTTTTACTAATTACCCAAATGGATTGTATTTTGAGCGAAAGAAAAGGGGAAATTGTATTATATATTTTTCTTTTGAGAGTTTTGAGGATGGAAAGGAAATTGAGGTATACAAGTATAATCAAGAAATCTTATATGATACAAAATAATAAAATATATTGGTGCTATTGAAATATTTTTTGTTTAATTAATTAAAAGTATAACTATAACTGTTTTACTTCTTGAGAATTACATCAAACTTTTTTTTTTTTGGTTTTGATCATGGATAAATTATTTTTTTTAATCAAGTCTTTCATGATTCAATTTTTTTTTTTTAATTTTAATTTTGGTCCTCCATGATTGATTTTTTAAAATTAAATCAATTAGGTCAAAATTATTAAATTGAGATATAATATAGAAAAAAATAGCTAACATATCTTTTTAGATTATGAATATTAATGTATGAAAAGAAAAATCTCATGAATTTTGACTCAATCAGTACAATTTTTATTTTTTATATTTTTAAATATTGCACTCGAATTTTTTTCTAAAAACAAAAAATTTCTTAGATATTCCCAATCATATTAGCTAATTATATTATATTCCATCTAAATTTAATAGTTTTGAATTGATTAAAAATTTATTTTAAAACAATTAAATTTTGCTGGAACAAATTGAATTCTAAAGGATCTTATTAAAAAGAAAAAAAAAATCAAGAACCAAATTAAAAATTAATGTAATCCTTAAGGACTTAAACAATAAATAAACCTATATTCTATTTTCTTTCAACTCATCCCTCAAATAACTTAAAAAATTAATTTCTTTCATTTCTTTTTTATGTTTAAACATCCAAAAGAAAAAAAAAAAATAACCAAGTGTTCTTTTTGAGTTTTTTCTCTTATTTCCTCCATCCGTACGAAACAGTTAGAAGTTACATTTAAATGAAGCATCGAGGTACAAGGAAGAAGAAATTTTAGAATACTTATTTTATTCTCTGTTTTTGTTGGAAAATATCGCACTTGTTAATGTCAGCATTCGGACAATAAATGAAGAGAAACTTCCAGTGAAGAGCAGATGGCATGACGCATGAATAAGAATACATTACCGCTGATACTTTTTCTTTCTTCGTTTGCAAAGAAATAAATTCTTTTATTATCATGTTCCAGTACAACAAGCAAGTTCTACCAACAATCTTCTATAGTAGCCTCTCACAACAATTTCAATAAGCTATGCCAACACCAATCTGGTCTTGTGTCCATTGCACTTAGTTGCATATCATGAAGAAAATCTCAATTTGTTCTAAAATTGGTTAAACCACCATCTAAATGGATTTGCTTTAGTACTCTTGCTTAGGACTCATCATATCATATAAAGCTAAGAGTGCCAAAGATTTTTCATTGTGTATAAAGGCATAAAAAATCACAGTATAGATCTATCACTTGTCTATTATTATTGTTTCTAAGAGAAAACAGCATTGTATACAACTGCTTACAGATTGGATCTTTCAAAAGAACTCACAAAGGCCCGGTTGTAAGGGCGCTGTCTAAATCAGCAATCAGATCATTCACATCCTCAATTCCCACAGATATTCGAACTAGATCTTCGGTTAACCCTCTGGCGTCACGAACTGCAGCAGGTATGCTAGCATGGGACATGAAACAGGGCATGCTTATCAAGGACTTGACACTCCCTGCCAATAAGAGAAAATCAAGATTCTAGCACAAGGACCTCTCAATAAAAGAACATCAATAGAGCACATGATAAGCCACTTAAGACAATCAAATTCAAGAGGTAGGACAATGTTAAAGATTACATTCATCACACGAGAGATCACAACAGATAAACTAGTTAAAAATGATAGATACAATTTGCAAAAGGGAATAACACGTCTTCTTGGTCATATTAGTTACCAGTTATTGGTTGCATGAAACACACATACTACGCAAGTACAAGAGTTTAGTTTTTATGTAAACATGACATACTTAACATGTATACTCACAAGGCAAATTAGCCACAATTTCATGGGCTACAAACATGTGAGAAGATGGAGTTAAAGGACAAGGACTTCAAAAAACGGAGAACAGTGTCGTATCATGGAAAATCAAGTACATTATATTATCTCTTTCATAATGAGTTAAATCCTTTTTAAAACAAGCTTTTAGTGGAAAAAGGATTACCAAAACTGACGGTGATGCTGAAGTATTTGGTAGCCTCAACAATGTGCTTTGAGAGCGCCAATGAGCCTGTCAAAAAGCTGAGTACAGACCCTGCACCCTTTGCCTGCAAGAACATAGCATATGAACAGCTGGTAAACAAAATTAGGTTAATGAACTTTCTTGACTGTACCTGAGAATAATGCAAGGCACGTCCAGGATGACCAGGAAGACCAGCATAATTCACTTTCTTCACTCGTGGATGGGAGGAGAGAAACTCAGCAATCTTCTGTGCGTTCTCCTGCAAAAAATGTGAAAGCATCCATCTTTATCAAGAACATCCATGGACATGTTTTGGTCATTGCAATGAAGCAGTGGAGCTTTCAATGTATAAATTCAAATTATTATTATTATTAAGGTTAACGAGTTTGTAAAAAACCAATGATATTGACCTTCACAAAATAAATATGAAGTAGCAAGATACACGATAGACTTCTTTAATTCTAGGTTACGCAGATAAGAACTAAACTTCTCACTGATATCCTTTAAGCTATATGATCCTTCCCAACAAAGATAAATTTACAAATAAACAATGTTATTAGTATATTGGTTACAAGAATGCAAATCAAACACCAAGTCTAAACTTCAAAAGAATTGTTTAACACTGAAATGGAGCCATACCTTTCTAAGAGTTCAATCAGTTCATGACCATCTCAACATGCAAGTAGTTACCAATAAATGCAGATATATAAATTTCCTTGATCTGTTTAGTATAAAGCACCAAAGAAGAGAAAATCATGCCAAATTCTGATTCCTTTTGTATTTCTTATCATCTAACTCGCCAAATTAAAACCATAAATATCCCAATCTTTATAAATTCAATAGAGATATATTCAAGTAATAACTAGATTGTAACCTTTTCTTTTCTTTTTTCCATTGGTTACTCTTACACATGCACTTCAAAACCAGTGTGTCCTGGTGACGGTGTTATCACTAGATCAGACTGTCATTAGCAATAATTTTCTATTTCTAGAAAGCATTAATTCTGTTAATTTAATCAAAGTTGGTACAAAGGTGTAAAAATCTAAAATGGTGCTGAAATCAAAGGTGTTTTCACATCAAACATCAGATTCGTACAGTTCTACAGGTATTGAAATATCCTTCCCCGTCAGAAAATTGAATGTCTTCACCAATTTTACAGGACAATGCCAAATCATAGTTTAGAGAAGCCCTCCTCAAAGTTTTACTTCCACGATAATGTTCACCACTACTTCTTTATTTAAAAATATTGTATTATTAGTGAATCAATAGTTTTATGTTTTCACTCTTGATAATGGAGATAACACAGCAGATAAAACTGGACAGCTAGACATTTTGAAATAGACATCATGTATTTGATTAATCTTCTTCCTGAAATTTGAATATGGACAAAAGTTAAGCTTACATCCAAAATATTTTGTGCGGGTCGAGAATGAAATGCCAGAAAGCATAAGATATTGTAACACCTTGTCTATGTCGAACCATTTTTCAAAAAATAAAAAACATAAAACCTGAATTAAGTCACTTCCAGAAAGTATTGTAACACCTTGTCTATGTCAAATTTATAAACATGCCCTGAACGCACTCCCCATTAGAAAGTATTGTAACACCTTGTTCCAGAAACCAGCAAGTCATATAATTCAAGTTCACTCTCCCTGAACTCATTCCTATTAGAAAGTATTGTAACACCTTGTCTATGTTGATTTTTATAAGCATATCAACATTTACTACAAATTTCGTTCTCAACTATAAAGTGTTAAAGCACTTATGTACGACTTTTAAGATCAGCGAGTGCCCTTATAGATCACCAACTAAACAAGTGGTACTCAGTTTCACAGCCCCATATGTATGCAATCATTTTTCATATCAATAAAATCATATGATCAGAATCACTGATTAAAGTCAAAAGGATAAAAAAAGGAATACCAACGAGATATTTTTTCCCCGTATCATATTGTTTTAGACATTTAGGACAAATCCTGTCCTTTCAGTCACTGAGGTTTTCATCAAACCAAATTCAATTTCTCTCAACACCACAAAGCTATTTTACATACAAATGGCTTCACTCTATATAGTACAGATTACCATAGGAGGTATTTGGCCTTTAAATAAGAAAAATATAGGTAAAAGAGAAAGGATTAAATCTAAGCTATTCTCATCAACTTATTATATAAACTACAATAAATTAAATCTAAGTTATTCCTTTTCTGTTTTTTTTTTTTTTTTTTTTTTTTGATTTTTTTTTATTTGGATCTGAACCTTTGCACTTTAATCAGTATAATTTAGATAAACTGCAGGAAGAAATGTATTTCTAATGTCATTGGATGTTATAAAGTAAAGAAAAAGCACTTTAAAAATGTTTCATGTTGCACCTGTTGCTTCTCAACCCGTAAGGCCATAGTTTTAATTCCTCGTAAACAAAACCCAACAGTCAAATGGAGCTAAGCCTGAGCCCCACTGCGTTTTTGTAAGAAGTACAAATCTTTTGCCAACCTAAAAGGACAAAATAGGGGATGAAAATCCAAAAAAAAAAGGATGAGCACTACATATACAGTTATTAGAATAGAAACTGAAAAAAGAGCATCTAGAACATGCAAAAATAACAACATTTGCCACAAGTCCAGTTTAGAATGACAACACTAGGACATGGAGTAAAGGAAGCAAGAGAAAGGGGATAACTAGATCCCAAAGCAAATAGTATGTACAAGAGCAAAAGGATGAGTTTCTCTGCTCTATCTTAAGCAAGAGTAGAACAGTTTTCTTTACCAAATGAGTTCACTCATAATGAAATCAACGAAATCGCTAGTGGCCTCTTGGCCGAGGTCCAAAGGCAAACTTTCCTAGAAGCCTACATGGGGTTTATTCCCCCATTCCCCCTCCCACAAAACAATCCACAAAGTCACAATTCAAAATGACTAAGAAAAAATAAACAGCTAAAAAACAAAAAAACCTTGATTTCTTTACTATTTTTGTTTATCCTTAGGAGGACTTCTTGTCCCTCCCTTGTACTTCTTTCTTTCTCAATTTTTTTTTTTCTCTATTCTATATAAAAAAAAGAAAAAGAAAAATGCCAAGGTGTAAAAGTATATTTGATATTATGACATATCATGAATATGACCTGGGAGAACTATAAATAGTTTCTCAAAACTTCCTTCTTCCCATCTTAGGTGGACTTGATTTCCTTATGACTATTTTAACATGCATCAGTCCATTGTATTCAGGGCATGTGTAACAATCATCAAAATTGGAATGGTTATCCAAATTCAAGACCAAGGTCGCAATGAATAAAATGCAAATCAACAAGAACCACAAAAATAGGTTCACATCTGATCCATCTTCAATTCAGATAAGCATAAAATAAGAGGTGCAACCTTTCCCCTCTCACAGCAAGCACACCCTGCCATGACATCGCTATGTCCAGCAATAAATTTTGTAGCAGAGTGCATAACAATATCTGAAGGAGCAAAGCACCAATCAAGATTATGAACAATCTAAGAAGAATGTCAAATTGTGTTGAAATACCATTTTATTGTAACATCAGTACCTGCTCCAAGTTCTAATGGTCGGGATAATACAGGGACATGATACTATTATCTACCAACAAATGCGCACCATGTGCATGGGCCAGCTCTGATATTTTCTGAGAACAGAGTTGTAAGACAAGGGTATAGATGTTTTAATTCGTACATAATTCAAGGAACCAATAACAACTAAAGTAAAAAAAAATCTTCTTTCATAAAAGGTGTTATAACAACCTACGCCTATATAAATAGGGTTAGAATCAATTGACAGAGGTAAAAGACTAAGCTAATTAGGGTTAGAATCAATTGACAGATGTAAGAGACTAAGCTAAAATTTCATATCATTGGAGATTGGTTGCAAAGCCATTGCTAGCACTTTCAATCGAAGCTCTATATAGTTTTTGTTAGAGTATATGTTAGTTGAGTCCCACATTGTTTAGATGTGGTAGTCTTGTGTTAGTATTCTAATATAAATAAAGGTTATGGTGTTAGTCTTGAATTATTCAAGCTATACCCCTTTCTCTTCTATTTTACTTCACATGGTATTAGAGCAATGTGGGACTTAAGAATACATTACTATTATATTTCTAACACTCCCACTCAAGATGAAGCATATAATGCTCAACATAGCAAATATCATTACCAAAAATGATTGGAAACGGCATTTCAGCTATGAATCATAATATCTTGACAGATGGCTGAATGAACTTTTGCTTTGAGCTAAACCAAATCAAAGGAATCAAATCCAATACAAAACAACAATAAAGAACCAAGACATCTTACCTTAATATCAGAAATTAGTTGTCTGGGGTTAGTTGGGCTCTCAAGCCACACAAGTTTTGTCCAAGGTCCAATCGCAGATGCAACCTCATCTAGATCACTTGTATTTACTCGCCCTGCGCATTGTAAGCAACATAACCACTTACATCACTAGTAGCTCTTGAAATAAATAAAGCCAGTGGCGCTTTATAATATTTTTTACAGATTATAAATGATCTTAACAAATCAGAAATCATACTAACTTCACCACAACTCCAGTCTTGGGGAGTACTTGTGACAGTAACCTGTCAGAACCACCATACACGTCATCTCCAGCAACAATTTCCTCACCTAAAATCAACATTATCAGCAATTAATAACATAAAAGCCTTCAGTTAGTTTCATATTTGAAAAGTTCTTTTCTATTTCTTTTAAAGCTAAGTAATGTATCTAAGGTTTGAGCAATATGAACAAACCATCAAAGATCAATGACATCATAATGAACAACAGGGGAAACAAAAAGAACATGGTAGTGCGAGCGCATTATGTTAGTAGATGACAGAGAATATACCTAACCGAATTTATGAAATAAGAAGATGAAGATCAAGCATCAATTGCTTCATGGCTTTAACTTGTTAATATAATTCAAATCTGGAAACTAAAACATGAGATAACATTAACGAAAAGAAAAAGCACCTGTTCCAACAAGATGAGCACGGCTGCCAAAGCAGCCATTCCACTGGTGAAGCATAATGCTCTATCTGCTTTATCAAGCTTTGCCAAGTAAGCTGAGGTAAAAACAGATAACCAAAGTACAAGAAGATGAACAAAGAAACACAAACAAAATAACTGCAATTGAAGATTCACAAAGCATAAGAAGACGAAAAACCTTTCCAGGGCATCCCGAGTAGGATTTCCACTTCTTGGTATAATCATAGGGGCCATTCTCTATGGCTGAAGGCTGCATAATAAAATATAGAAGAGATTATTTAAATTTAAAAAATCAAATATATCATAGAATATAGATACAAGAAACCACAAAATGGGTTGGGAACAGACTGTAACAGAAACACGAACTATATAAATTGTGGGAAAATGACTAAGTGGGCTTATACAGGGAAAACAATTAAACTGTCATATAACAGGATTACCGCCATGACGATTCTACATCTCCCTCTCCTCTCTAGGAAGCAAAACCCAATTACGAGTTGAAAACACGAATAGGTAATTGAGAGGAAAACCATCATCTTTTAATAGCCAATCAAACACACAGCCTCATGGATCAAACTATACGTTATTTCCTAGAATTCACAAACCAGACTAAACTATCACCTGCTTAAAAGTAGCGGTTTGATAAAGTGGTGTACTCATTGCACCATAAGGATCAAAATTATTCTCGAAATTCAACAGCATTGTTTGAAACACTTGGCTCCTTCATCTCTGTTTCTGAACCAACAAAAAGAATTAGTAGTTTAGTACACCACATCAAAGTCAATATATCGGAATATCTACTTATAAAAAAAATTGTCCATGTATGTATGGGGATTTTCATCAACAGTAACAATACACAAACCATTTAAGCACTCTGCAACATCATCAACCAAAGCCGATGTGCTCACATCCATTTCTCTGTCCTATTGAACAATTCAAGCTTGAATTTCTTACCGGACACCTGATTCAACTCTAAATTTGCCGGTTTGTCAAACCCCAAATTTACCCTCGTGCTCCAGTGGTTAAAACCTAAGAAACACAATCAGAATTGGAGGTACAAATGCTTAGCAATCTATAATTATGTGGAAAATTTTATTTTTTTGAAGCTTCAGTTGAGCTCCATAAGTAGTTAACTAGTTTTGCTCATTATTTGGAAAAAGAAGAAATAAAAAGGGTACAAAATGTCTTTTCTGGCATTTCTCAGCAAACAAACAGACAAAGGTAATAAGAAAAACAAAAGCATCTTACGTGATGCGTGGCGACTACCGGCGAAAGAACTAAGGATGGCTTGAGGGTAATCGAAGACGAAGCCATTGTTTGAAATGAAGAGAAAAGCTAGGGCTTTTAATTTGGCTGAGGTGATGAGGAGGGTTTGGGCACCTTTTGGAGTGACTGTGTTTGTATTTGGTCGCCATTTGGGGCTTGGTGGCAGAGACTAGAATACATGTTGCCACCGAGTTTATCGTTGCAGAGAGCGCACGTGTTTTTTTTTTTTAATAAAAGTTATCTAAAACATATGCTAAGTGCTAATTTAATTTATTTGTGAAATTTCTATCTATTAATATAATTTTTAAAAATAATATATTATAGATTAAATAATACTGAAATTATAAAATTATTATAAAATTTTTATTTATACAATATTAACTACTAAAACCATAGTCAACTTTCTATTTTTTTTTAAACATTTTATTTATTTATTTTGTTTTGTTATGTATAGGCTTAATAGTTATAAAATGTAAGGTAATTCTCTATTTTAAAAATGTTTTTAATCTCGTGTGATTAGATTTGATTCCAAGTAGACAGACTTATCATGAAAGATTTTATATCAACTTTTTTGTTTTCATGCAAAATAAACCTTCTCAATGTGATAAACTTATAATCAGAGGTGTGAATAATTTGAGATTATATGTTCAAACTCTTGTATAAAATACGGGATGTTTAGATTATGAAAATAAGCTAAAATTCATAAGAAAATTATAAATAAAGTGCATTAAAGGTAATGAAAATAAATGGAAGTGATGACTTGTTGATTGATTCAAATACCTTTACAAATGTGTCAGTTGCTAAATATTTATAATAGTACGATTTGCAATAACAATTATTTAAATCTGGTAGCATAATTATCCTTAAATAACCGTGACAATGGGTTTTTCAATAAAAAGTTATAATTAATTACCTTAAACTTAAACCACTTGCATCGTTTGCATCGTTTGCATCCTCTCAAGTTTTTGACAAAATTTCTATTATTCTCAAATGAGAACAACCTTAATCGGCCGCCAACACTTCACTCGGTTGCATTTGCATTTAGTCCGACACTTCATCTCTCCTCATATTGTGAATGCTTTGTTGCATTCATTCTGCCTAACATCAATTTTTATATAGCTTACTACCAAACTAAATTATAATTTGTTTCCATTTGCTATAACTTTAAAAACAGTTTTTTAGATTTAAATTTTTTTACAAAATATTTATTAATAGAGATTTTATTTTTTAAACTTTATGAAAAATATTTTTTGACTTTTATAATCCTACAAATAAAGCTAGAAAAATAATTTTTTTCAAATAGAAAACAATAGAAGCTGAAATGAATTTTAATAATTATTTAAATATAACCATAATATTTGTTAAAATGATTTTTTCAGTAATTTCAATACTCAATATATTTTTTTTAAATAAATTTTTATATCTCGTAGCACTTTTATGTTAACTCATTCAAATATTTTTAACAGCACTTTTTAAACAACTTTACTTGAAAAATATTTTTACACATATCTTAACCAAACAACCTTAAAATTTGTATAAATAAATTAATAAATCTATTTATATACAAATAAAAAAAAATATTAAAATAATATTAAACGAGCCGACTCATAAGCTTATAAGCGGAGCTTTAGAAATATTAACTTTAGCTTATTTTATTAATAAGCTCAAAATAAAACTCAATATCGACTCATTTAGAAAACAAGTCAAGCTTGATGTAAGCTTTAACTAGTAGCTCATGAGCATGAACTAGCTCGATTTATGATCACCCTTACATCATCTTAGTCAAAATGTTATACTCAATCCACTCATCAAGTAGATTCTTACTTAAGTTCGACCAAACTCCTATTAAATATCCTAAATTTCATTCAACTAATAAGATGTAAATTTAGGGTTTCCACACTCTAACACAACAAATTTATGAGAGAAGGGCAAATTTCAATTAGATATCACTAGATTGTTTTATCAATGTAATAATAAGATCATTTCTAGAACATATTTAACAATTGTTTAGTATCTACGCTACTGAGATATTATAATTTAGAAACAAAAATGTTAGTATCAATTTTTGAAATTACAACTTTAGCATTTACTTTGAAACACCTATTCAGGTTATCATTTATCTTCGTTAATCCTAATCCACTTATATATTTTTATAGGCAAAAGTTCATGCATAAAGTGTGAGAACAAACAAATCACCGTCTTAATAATTGAATTAAGATTTTATCCACTATCCATTGATAAATAGTTTTAATTCATTTATTATTTAATTCTTATTAAAAAAAAATTGTCTTTAAGAATTTACGTTTATGTTTAATTATTAGAGTAAAATACACTTCATGTGGTATAATTTAAAAAAATAAATAAATAATTATATGGTTAGTTTATTTTGTCATGTTTCCTTATAATTTAAATTAAAATAAACTTTCTACCAAAATTTAAAATATAACTGAACGAAAATCGTTCAAATTAACAGAATGAAACTCGTGTATACTACTACATTAGAGTTTCAGTGTTTTTTTTCCCAAATTCCTCTTCATTCACCTTCTCTTCATTCTTGAACTCAAACAAGAGCATTAATGTCAAATTGGATATGCTGAAAGAGAA